>WOAB01000639.1:9372500-11772500 GCA_027886185.1 Rheum nobile
GTGCAGCCAAACTCTCAATTTTCTAATAATTTCCACTCCAATTGATTAACAGTATACAAAATATACTAATTAACAGTCTATGTAATTTCACTAATTAATTAACAGTATACAAAATATATAGTAGCAAGTATAATTTCATAAACAAGTTCAGGACACTTACAAAATATATAGTAGCAAGTATACAAAATATATAGTATGTAGCAAGTATACAAAATATACTAATTAATTTCGGTTGTCAGCCTATAATTTCACTAACAGTATACCAAATATATAGTAGCAACTAGCAAGTGTTGCCATGTCTTAGCAAGTTGAAGCGGACAATTAAGAAAAATTGAGGACACTTACGGACAAGCAGGGAACTTCAGCCTATTATACTAATTAATTAAGCAAAATTGAGTAGAGAAATTGAAGCGGACAAGCAGGGAACTTCAGCAAGTTTGAAGCGGATAGATAATGGTTAAAAGTTAAGGACACTTATGGTTAATTAGATGAAATCTTGAGCAAGTTTGAAGAGGACAAGCAAGGAACTTCAGAAATTGAAGCAGACAACAGACAATCCACAAAGAGGGCACCGATGGCAGCGCCGAGCAATCGAAGACGGAGCGGTTGGGCGAGGACGGTGACAATGGGCGAGGTCCAACTGCTAGCGCTTGGGCGACCGACGGTGACGATGGACGAGGACCGACCGCTAGGGTTTGAGGGAAACCGGTGAGCGAACAGGCTAGAGTCGCGTGGCAGCGAGAAGGTAAATAGATCGATTTAATTATTAGGGTATTGTTCTCGGGTGTTTTTTTACCGGATACAAATTTTTTAATTTTGGGTAAATCGATTATTTTAGTGAATAATATGGCCGATGGTATACTTCCCAGGAGTTTATTAATAAAAATCCCGAGATCAATAAAACTTTTTAAGTGGGTTACAATAAAACTCCTGAGAGATTTAAAATAAAATTATTAAATTATAACTTTTGGGGGTTTTTATAAAAAATCTCTAACCGTGGATTATTTTACAGGGTTATTAAAAATCCCTGAGAAATTTGCCCAGAGAAACATAACTTTTGTACTAGTGTGAAGTATAATTTTTATTTTTTAATTTCGTAACTAATATTAATTATCGAACATTCATACTCGTAAGGTCTTGAGGGTCCACTTCCACGTCGGCATCGTCACTCGGTTGGAGGAGTTCATCAGACCCGAACCAGATTCATGGTTTCGGTTGGCAAAGCGTAGCGGTCTCACACATCTTTGCATACTTGGCACTGGGGCAGTTGATCGCATCCTGGTCTCGGCTATTGTGGAGAGACGACACCATGAGACGTCATCGTTCCATTTCCCATGGGGCGAGATGACTATTACATTGCACGATGTTTATGAGATACTTAGGGTGCCCATTGACGGGAGGAGGTGTACGGCAGCATGCATGACTGATCCAGGGCATAGACGGAGGATTGTGCTGGAGCTTTTTGGGTTTGACGACAGTACTCGGGTGGACAGGTGGTACTCCACCGGCGGCATTCCTATGCAGTCGCTGTAGGACGATTTGGTACGATGGATGGGGAGCGGGCAGAGGGACGAGAGCGTCTTGGCTTTATTTTATCTGTTCTTGTTGCTCGGCTCTACAGTCTTGGTCGACAAGTCTACCACGAAGATCAAACACAAGTGGATGGTGCTGTTGTTCGACCATGAGGCCATAGGTCGGTATGCATGGGGAACAAGCATCTTGGCGTTCATTTACCGAAACATAGGACAGGCGTCGAGACGAGAGGCGCATGGCATTGCCAGTTGTGGCATACTTTTGAGGGTAAGAAATTTGCTTTTAAATAATAAATTTAAAATATACGTTATAACTGTTTATTTTTTAATTCTTATCGTTCGATCTTGTTCTATAGTCATGGATATGGGCGTATTTTCCCCATTTTCGTAGACATTATGTCATGGACTCTGCTGCTATAGCCGTCGATGTTGCTGCCATCAGAGACGGCCAGGAGGTCCCACATGACAGGGATCCTGGTCGTTTGGTCTGTATGCGCCGGATGCTAGACAACATCATATTTGAGGAGGTAATTTGTTTTGTTATATTCATATTTTATTTTATAATATATATTGACGCAAAATACTAATTTTATATTGATTACTTGTTACAGGTACAGTGGTTCCATTTTCCTGGGATATCATTCGACCGGCCATAGTACGCTCCTTCCCTGTTTAGATGCATAATCTAGATCATGGATATATAGGAGCCGTATCTGCCGGACCGCGTCCTTTGACAATTTAGGCATGTATAGGGGATCCCAGACTTACCTCCAGAGCCGAGATCAGTCACCCGCCAGAACGACCTCACCCACTACTCGGTCACATTCTAGGATCATATGTTGGGGGCATGGGATGAGGATCTGAGGCCTCTGATCCAGATTCAACATCCACCAGCCACATTATATTGGGTCGTGATAGACGACTATCTGGATTGGTTGGACGACTACTCTCATGTGCTGGTGGATCCCAGATCCATTAGACATGATCGTCTCGCGGGCCCTGCCCATCCCACACCTTCGGTGGACACTCTTGCGGTATGTTTGAATCGTTTAATTCAATAAATGTTTGTTATTAATTTGTCATATATAAATTCTAATGAGTATTATCATTACGAATACAGCAGAACCAGTTGGTTGCTGGTGAGATCCGTGCATATTTAGAGACGTCGATGGATAGGAGCGCTATTCCCATTGAGGAGGTTGAGGAGCTCATGAGTCGTTTATTGCATATGTTGACTGATGGGACTCCTCCGATGTCCCCCCTCCACCTCGTGCATCACAGATTTTTCAGGATTCTATACACGAGCACGGGGAGGGTAGTGGGAGTCAGCCGGGTGGAGGTTAGGGATGTTATGCATGTATTTTGTATGATTGACGTTTGAATAGATTTTATGTTATGTATGTGTTTGTGTTTTTATATTTCGTACCTTTCGTACTTTTTGGGATTGATTGAAGAATATGGGCCAAAAACGCAAAGACTATAAAATTGGCCCAATAAGGCCAAATAGATGAGGATTATTCAAGAAATGGGCACAAAACGCAAAAACTATGAAATTAGCCCAATAAGGCCCAATAGATGAGGATTATGGAAGAAATGGGCATAAAATGCAAAAACTACAAAATTGGCCCAATAAGGCCCAATAGATGAGGATTATGGAAGAAATGGGCCAAAAACACCAAAAATGCAAGATGGACCCAATAAGGCCCAATAGTATATATTATTGAAGAAATGTGTCAAAAAACTCAAAAACTACAAATTAGGCCCAATACTATAGATTATTCATGAAATGTGCCAAAAACGCAAAAAAAAACGTGCTTAATGACCCCTTAAGAGGGCTGGAATAGCAAATTTGGGGTCCTAATTATGAAAACTAGCCGCTTGACCCCCTAGGTCATTAAAATAACAACACGCGCGCAACAAATCCGAACGAATTTGATTCCTCCGCAAGAAAAAAGACAACGCATTGTAAGCTACATTCGACAAACTGAATTAATTTGAAAAACTGAAGAGATTCGACACAGAATTAGAAGCAATTCGACAAAATAAGAGCAAAAAACAGATCAGAAGTAATCGACACAGAGAATCGAAGCTGTTTGGGCGAAGAGTGTGGAATTTGCAATTGAAAAGAGGTATGTATTACAAGTGATTTTGATAGTTCAATATAGTTTATATACGTCCGAAAAATAGTATGGAAGAGATATTCAGTTGATTAGAAACAACAATTAAAAGTTTCCAACTGTAGAAGTGCGAAAAACAATCGAAGCTGCTTGGGACAGTTTGAAACTGTCTCAAGCAGATTCCATTGTTGAGAGACATATAGCAACTGTCCCCAAGAAAATGCTATGAGAAAAAAAATGTTTATAATATTAAAATGATGTATACTCTATGTATGATGAGTGATGTGCAACTGTATCCTTGTTGAAGACAATTTGAAAATGTCTCCATGAAGGATCTAGGAACATTTTTGCAACTGTCCCGGACAATACTAAACTGTCAACAAACCAGATTGTGACAAATTAGTATTAAAATGATGTGCAGCTGTCCCAATAAAGATTCTGGTTCTGAGGGACATATTGCAACTGTCTCTGAAAGAGATTGGGACAGTTGTAGTTTGCAACTTCCCAACCAGATTCTGGTTCTGAGGGACATATTGCAATTGTCCCCAAAGGAATGGTATGTTAAAATAAAATGAAAAATTGTTTATAACATCTTCATTGTGTAGATAAACATGAATATTATTGTTGTGTGCTATGGAGGAGAATGGAAGATAAAATATGGAATTAGCACATACAATGAGAATGTACTTTCCAAGGCAATTGTGTGTAATGAGAGTATAAAGTTCCAAGAACTGAAGGAAAGGATAAAGGAAAGATTAAACATCAATTCATCACTTGATGAACTGAGAATTAGTCATTTGAATCCATTCCATAAATTCAGAGAAGCCTACTCGGTAGATACAGAGGAGGATTTTAGAAGCTTCTTTGACATCAATTGTAACACCCCCAAAATACTTTTGAAAATATTACCGCCAGTGACCTCAGAATGCACATCCAGGGTCACCCAAGGCTTACCGTTTTTATAACACATGATATAATATTTTAAACTTTATTAATTAACATGAAAGTTGACCCAATAATGTTCATACTGACGTCATAAGTTACAACTGATAACAAAACAAAATACAGAAAAATGTTTATTATAGCGGCAGTCTTTGAGATAAATAAAACGCCACAAAAAGGGGTTTTGAACCGTGCGATCTTACGCCAGGATCTTCAACCTTAGGAAAAACACAAAAATATCAACTGCCTTCAACGTCGGAATATGGCCTTCACAACTGAGGAAATTTACCTGATGTGTCGTATGAGACGGATGACACCAGCCAACCATGCAAAGGAAAAATAACGGGTGGTTAGTCTAATGAAAGACTATGCAAGGGCACAAATAAAAAAGTTCTAAGTAGTCGTATCAAGTTACAACCATCGCTTCTCGAATAATAGCCGATATACGAGGTGCACTTCAATACTTCTATGGAAACACAAGAAAAGGAATGATTGAAGAGAAGACTCCAAAGGCATTGAGTCTTATGGGAAACGTATGAAGAGAAGACTCTAAAGGAATTGAGTCTTATAGGAAACGTATGACAATTGTTTGGGAACGTTAAGTTTTCACACAAGTTTAAAAACGACCTTGATTATTTGGGTCCACGACCAACCTCACCGCGCAATGCGAATCCAGATTGGAAAGAAGACTTACTCTAACAAGAGTCCGGGCGGTTTCCACGTTGTACTCTTCGCTCGAGGGTATATTAATTATGTGTGTAAAAACACTTATCTTATTTAATTCCAAAAAGTACATTCACGTTATAACTTTTAATTCACATCATCTCGATACGAGAGATATTTCTGGGAATGAATCCCGAATGTTGGCACTAGCTAAGTGCACCTACCCTTGAATAAGGGTACGGTCATGACCAGAAGTACTAGGGAAAAATCCTCCTAATACCAGTTATAAAGAAACGACTAGACCTTGCAAGGTACATAGCGTTCCTACGAATACTCGTGCTAACTAAGCATGTAAGTTCACACATAAATCCACACCAAAATCCATTACGGTAATATCATATAGAAATATATAATAGCGTTGTTTCTAGCAATATATACAACCTATTATAAATCCATATTTTAACACCTTGTTTTATCAAATTTGTTCCCAAACATAAAACAACAACTTTATTCCATCTTAATTAGACAATTAAATAATTGACAATCAAGGGAAATATGGAATAATGAGCAAGAGCGAACCGCCACTTGCCTTAGTCTAGACGAAACGAGAGACCGGGTTCCGAGATCTGGAAACTTGCACTTGAGCACGGTTTCCTACGACGATGACGAGTTATAATACGAAACCCTAAGTTAGATACGATACGAAAAGACAAAACGAAACGAAGGAAAGAAGTCAGTGCCACGGTCGCGGATGGCATAGCCGCGATCGCGGACTTGCTGGGCAAAACCGCGATCGCGGATTCGTGCCCAGCCGGGGGCCGCGGGTCTCTGCCCGACCGCGGTCGCGGTGGATGGAGCCGCGGTCGCGAAACTCCATCCCGACGCGAGCTTAATCGAGATTTCGAGGCCATACCGACGACGACGACTTCGTATCTTCGCTCCTGAACCATCGCGCACCACCACCACTCCAAGGATTTCCCACGGCGACTACTTCGGCTCCGGCGACGACGAACACGAACTTATCGAGAGGAAGAGATGGAACTTGAGGATGGTGGAGAAGCTAGATCCGAGCCCTATTTATAGGCTGGGATTGAAGCCCTAAACTCCACACCAAGGGAAAGTCAACCGCTCCAGCTCCCGCCGATCGGGCACGAGGGAGAAATTCTGAGCGTCGGCCTTCTGGAAGCAGAGGAAGACGACGATCCGAGTTTTCCGCACTCGCGTTCTTGGTCCTTGCTCGCGGGTCTTGATCGCGGTCTTTGCTAAATTTCGCTTTTAGCATTCCATAATTAATTTAAGACCCATATATCTTTATTAAACATATATCAACACGTTCAAATGGTTCTTACATAGTTTACAGAATAAGCCTAACACGTCCTGCTTACAAAACGAAAGTTGGGACTTTTAGGGGTTATTACAATACCTCCCCCTTTAAAAAAAATTCGGGCCCGAAACTAGGCCGAAAACAGCTCGGGAAAACGACTAAGCATATCAGACTCAGTCTCCCAAGTTTCCCAAGTCACCTCCTCAGATCCTGACTTGGACCAGAGGATTTGTACTAATGGTACCACCTTGTTCCTCAAGTGCTTCTCGCGGAGTTCGAGAATATGCACAGGTCTCTCCTCGTATGTACCATTTGCCTGAATCTCAATGTCATCATAACTCAGCACATGAGACACATCTGACACATACTTCCTCAGCAGAGACACGTGAAACACGTTATGCACAGGATGCACCGACGGCGGCAATGCCAAACGGTATGCTAAAGATCCAACTTTGTCAAGGATCTCGAATGGTCCCACGTAGCGAGGGTTGAGCTTCCCACGCTTGCCAAACCTAAACACACCCTTGGATGGCGACACCCTGACAAACACCTTGTCGCCTACGTCAAACTCGACATTTCTGCGCTTCAAATCAGCATAAGACTTCTGTCGACTCTGAGCTATAAGCATCCTCTGTCTGATCAAAGCAATATCCGAGGCAGTCCTTTCGACTAACTCCGGTCCGAGTAGAATCTTTTCGGCATTCTCATCCCAACAAATCGGAGATCTGCACTTTCGACCGTACAAAGCCTCGAATGGAGCCATCTTGATGGTGGAATGCCAGCTGTTGTTGTACGTGAAGTCAATCAGACATAAGTTGTTCTCCCAGCTGGTCGGACGATCCAGCACACAAGCTCTCAACATATTCTCTAGTGTCTGAATGGTCCTCTCAGACTGCCCATCCGTCTGAGGATGAAATGCAGTACTGAACCTTAACTCAGTTCCCATGGCCTTGTGGAGTTCCTTCCAGAACCTCGACATGAATCGGCCATCACGATCCGATACAATGTTTTTTGGCGTACCATGCAATCGGACAATCGAGTGTAGGAAAACTTTCGATAGCCTCTGGGTTCCCCAAGTTGACTTGATGGCCACGAAATGAGCACTCTTCGTGAGCCGGTCAATGATCACCCATATGGCATCCTTCTGACTCTTAGTCTTCGGCAACCCCATGACGAAGTCCATCGCAATATCCTCCCACTTCCACTCTGGCACTGGGAGAGGTTGCAATTCACCACCTGGTCTGCGGTGTTCAATCTTGACCTTCTCACAAGTCAAGCATCTCGCCACAAATTCTGCTACATCCCACTTCATGTTGGGCCACCAGAATTTCTTCCTGAGGTCCTTGTACATCTTACTGGATCCTGGATGTACAGAATAAGTTGGCGAATGGGCCTCCTTCATTACCAATTGACGAAGGCCATCTATGTCAGGCACACAGATTCGGTCCTGAAACCAGAGTGATCCATCATCTTGAATCACGAATCCCGGAGCTTTCTCATCCATCACTTCACTGCTTAACTTTACCAAGATCAAATCATCAACCTGCTTCTTCTTGATCTGATCGAGTAGCGTAGCCTGAATCTCCAACATACTTAGGCATCCTCGACACTGATCATACAAGACATCAATCTCGCACAATCCTTGACGCAGTTTGGTTTGAGCAGTGAGCAGAGCTACTACGGTCTCGTGCGGCGTCTTCCGGCTCAAAGCATCGGCTACCACGTTAGCCTTGCCTGGATGATATAGCAACTCGATGTCGTAATCCTTGAGTAGCTCCAACCAGCGACGTTGCCTCATATTCAACTCCTTCTGAGTGAACACATACTTGAGACTCTTGTGGTTGGTAAAGATCTGGCATCTAACACCATAGAGGTAGTGCCTCCAAATCTTCAGCGCGAAAACCACAGCCGCTAGCTCCAGATCATGCGTAGGATAGTTTGCTTCATAGGTCTTCAATTGCCGAGATGCGTATGCAATCACCTTTCCCTTTTGCATTAATACACATCCTAACCCATTCTTTGAAGCGTCACTATAGACCACATAACCATCAGATCCATCGGGTAGCGCCAAAACTGGTGCGGATGTCAGGCACTTTTTCAACTTCTGAAAACTTGCCTCGCACTTGTCGTCCCATATGAACTTCTTATGGACCTTGTGGAGCAACCCGGTCATGGGTAGAGCGGTCTTTGAAAATCCCTCCACGAACCGTATATAATAACCTGCAAGTCCCAAGAAACTATGCACCTCCTTCATGTTCTGAGGTCGCTTCCAGTCGGCTACCGCTTTGATCTTCTGATGGTCGACCATAACCCCATTTCCATTAATCACATGGCCTAAGAAAGTCACTTCCTTAATCCAGAAGTCACATTTAGACAACTTGGCATACAACTGCTTTTGTCTAAGAACCGACAATGTGATATAAAGATGCTCCTCGTGAGCCTCCTCGTTCGGAGAGTAGATCAGGATATCGTCGATAAACACCACCACGAACTTGTCCAGATACTGATGGAAACATTTGTGCATCAGATCCATGAAAACTGCCGGTGCATTTGTAAGTCCAAATAGCATGACTACAAACTCGTAGTGTCCATATCTTGTTCGGAACGCAGTCCTCGGGATATCTTCCTCACGAATCCTGAGCTGATGATAACCAGACCTCAAATCGATCTTGGAAAAGACTTTCGCTCCCTATAGTTGATCCAAAAGATCATCTATCCTTGGCAACGGATACTTATTATTGACAGTGACCTTGTTCAACTCTCGATAGTCGATACAAAGTCTGAATGAACCATCCTTCTTCTTGACAAACAAGACAGGAGCGCCCCAAGGCGATGCACTCGGCCTTATATATCCTTTCTCGAGTAGCTCTTCAAGCTGTTTCTTCAATTCTTGCATTTCCGTTGGAGCCATCCGATAAGGTGCTTTAGAAATCGGCGAGGTTCCAGGCTCTAGATCAATAGTGAACTCTACGTCACGATTCAGGGGTAAACTAGGAATCTCCTCAGGGAATACATCAGAATAGTCACATATGACAGGAACATCATGAACTGAAGTCTCATCCTTCTTGGGTTTATCCAGATAGCATAGGTACCCGACACAACCTTGTCGAAGTAGCTTACATGCAGCCATCGCATTGATAAGCTTTCCGTTATCAGCGTCATTACGACCCTTGAACTTACACACAAACTGGCCCCTAGATGAAACTGTCACTGTCCTTGTGCTGGAATCGATTACCGCCCCATGACGCGTCAGCCAGTCCATCCCGAGAATGATGTCGTATGGAGCCATGGCTATGCAGATCAAGTCGGCTTCGAACTTCCGATCTTGAATGGAAATCGGAAATTTCGACAGTCGCTTGGTCCCTACTAATTGCCACCATTGGGAAGGTTCACCACAAATGGTTCGCAAGATTCATTGCATTTCAATCCTAACTTACTCACACACTTCTCCGAAATAAAGGAATGAGTGGCACTAGAATCAAACAATATACACACGGATGTAGAGTGAATGTATATAGTATCTTGATCAATCGGAGCGTTGGGTCTGTCAGCCTCACGCATCTCGTACAGCCGTTGACCCTGAGCCACTGGAGCAGCTGGGGCCTTTCCCTTGTTCTGAGCAGTTGTCTGCATCGAAGTACTAGGAGTCCCTACAGGCTTGAATCGAGGTTGATTGTTATGGCTAACTGACCCTTGTTGTGACTCAGCCTCCTTTGAGAACAAAACGTCTGCAAATGCCCTTCCTTCCCGAATGCAAAGCACGTTCTCTTTCCCTTCGTGCACTCATTGCTCTTGTGCCCCGGCGTTCTGCAGTTATAGCACTGAATCAGGTTCTTGCTCTGGCCCGAGCATTGAGTAGGACCTGACTGTGTCACCTCAGTTCTTGCCCGACCAGACTTGGCAAAGTACGACGGTGGTACGGGTCGTTTAAACCCACTAGCCTGAGGATGGCTCTGTGCCGGTCTCTGGCGATTACGCTTCTTTGACGACTCCTCTAGAGTCATTTCCAGCTTGTAGGCGGCATCCACATACTGCTCCAGAGTAGAGCAGTCGTGGCGCACCATCAACGGCTTAATATCCGGGTTCATCCACTCATGGAAATGCCAAATTTTCTGCTCCTCACTCGACACTTTCGGTCCAACATATTGCAACAGGTGGTTAAATTTTGCAGCTAGCTCAGTCACCTTCATCCCATCAGTCTTAGGGTAAAGGAAATCCTTATGTTTCTCCTCCCTCATAGCACGGGAAAAGAAACGGTCAGTCATCTTCGTCTTGAACATACCCCAATTCAACGCGGGATGATCAGCTAGTCCAGTGCTCTCCCACCATTCACTAGCCACATCCTTTAGTTGAAGAGAGGCAATGTGCACTTTCTCAGCTTCAGTGCAAGCAACGTTCTTGAATAACCTCTCCATATGTGAGAACCAATATGCCACCCTGACTGGTTCTCCGGTACCGTAATAGTTGTCCGGCCTCATCGAGCTAATGGCCTTCAAGGCCCGACCGTAGTTCCCTCCATTTCTGACGACGTCGACCTGAGGTACAGGGTCCACTGGCTCCCCAAATTCAGGAATAACCTGAGGAGCTGGGACACCTTTTGCTTGCGGTACAACTGGCCGAACTATCTCGGTGACCGCCTACACAACGATCCTCTGAATGGCCTCCATGGCCGCAACATCAAAGACAACCTGAGGGTTAGCCTGAACATGGCTATTGCCTGCTGGGTTATTGTGAGAGGCCGATTCGCTCTCATCCCCCTGATTAGCGGCACTTCTCAGGTTCAACCTAGGGTTGTTACTCAGCCCAACACCATCACGGGTTGTGTTCCTTGTGTTCACCATCTGTTTGCCGATCAATTATTAAAGTACTCCATAACATTAATATAACATTTAAAGACACTCAACATATATAACTGATTCGGAGTAGATTAAACTGGCAAACTTTATTAATAAAGAGAACTGAAACCATGTTTTATAAGCCTTATAATAACCTTCCTAAACGACATGACAAAACTGTTAGGAGGCTAATGCTCTAAAAACAACGAAACACAAAACA
This sequence comes from Rheum nobile, assembly GCA_027886185.1. NCBI lineage: Eukaryota > Viridiplantae > Streptophyta > Magnoliopsida > Caryophyllales > Polygonaceae > Rheum > Rheum nobile. The sequence continues at coordinate 9,384,134 of WOAB01000639.1, forward strand.
ATGAGAAAAGATCACTACAATTTGCTATTGTCCCCCCGAAGGGTCTTTGAAGAGGTTCCTGTAATCATCAGCCCTTCGATATCTCTTCGGAGGTGACCTATCCTCGGGTTCTGGAGCCGGCCTCCTCGAGCTACTAGGACCCGGAACACTTGGATCCTCCCTAGGCATTGGAACGCTTGGCCCCTCACTAGGCACATGTGGATAGCAAAACCGGTCCAAGAACCCTGGGTGAAAATCCGCCACATTCAGCTTATAGTGCGGGTTGACCAGTTGCTTTGCCTGCCTAATGTTGTCCTGATCGAAGCTCGTGGACATCATCCAACATGAGAGAGAGACTGGACTCAACATCGTAAGCCCGCTCCTCCATAGCGTATAGCGAGTCCATCCACTCATCCATGTGCTCAACTAGCACACGGGGCCTGACCCTTGCCTGTTGGACGGGAACATCCACAGAAGCCTCAAACGATCCCCACGGTGGAAGCCATCTCACTCTAATGGTGCACGTGACGAGAAGCAGGGCCCATCACCGGCTCTCTAGGCGCGTGGACAAGATGCGGACCCACTGGAGCATCCAATGGCTCGTACTCCACCCGATCCGTACCAGACACCCCAAGTGCCTCCCAAGTAGCAGGGGACAAGGGCGTGTACTCCGGAAACGGTGGCATCTCCGGGCTAGGGAAGATGAATTGCATTCCCGGATCTTTTTCATCCACAAGTAGGTGCTCCAGACCCAGATCAGTATCATATTCCTCGAGGTCTTCCTCAGGATCCTCTTTAGGATCCTCTTCAAGGTCCTCTTCTGGGTCTTCCTCATGATCCTCCTCGGGATCCTCCTCAGAGTCCTCTTCGGGGTCTTCATCGGGATCCTCCATCTTGTCGGATATGAGAGCCATCGATTCCTCGAGAACGGTCTCCTCCTCCTCCTAGGACTTTTAGGGGTTATTACATCAATGAGGACCCTGGAGTTTCATGGAGTTTGCCTTTATATGTGTCATCAACTAGAAACACTCGTTGAAGCAACGTCAATCATGATACTGCGTAGAACAGTATAGCTTCTCTTCAATCTAGTTACCATTTGGAACAATACAGTGGCAATGTTTGTTGTACAGAGACAAGCAATATTGAAACTGGATCAATCTCTGAGCAAAGTGAGACAACACAGAATCCAGTCAATACAGACTTCATTACAGTGGGACAGATTTTTGGGACAAAAAGAGAGCTTACAGATGCTGTGAAACATATGGCATTGCGTGACAAATTTGGATTTAAAGTAAAGAAATCAAATCCTGAACTGTATAAGATTGTATGTCTGGATGCTGGATGCAAGTGGAGATTAAGGGCTGCGGTATTGCAGGGTACTGAATTCTTCGAAGTGCGAATATTTGTTCAAGAACATACTTGCTCTTTTGACTTCAGATTTGAAAACACCATTAAACCCTCATTCAAAATGGTTGGAGAGACAATGAAGACAAGGTAAATGTCCAACCAAATAACAATATATTCTATAGTCTCAGAAATAATTTTTATTAACAGATATCTTGCCTTCAATGCAGGTTTATAAATATATCAAAGGGGCCAACACCTAATATGATTCGCAATGACATGAGAACTGAGTTTTTTCAGGATATAAGCTATTGGACAGTTTGGAGGGCACATGAATGGGCACAAAATCTCATAAGAGGAACACCTGAAGCAAATTATGGGATGCTGCCTATATACTGTCACAGTATCAAACAAATAAACAACGGTACATACACATGCTTAAAAACTGAAGACCAGTACCGTTTCAAATATGTATTCATCGCAATTGGAGCATCAATCAAAGGTTTCCAAGTAATGAGAAAGGTACCAAAATTAAGATCAATCTGTAGTGTGATTTATTCAAAATAATACTTTTGTTATAGAGTTGAACTTTCAAAAAAGAGGATTTAGAGACAGTTTGCAACTGTCCCCAATGAGACTCCATAAAGAGTTTGTAAGTGTCCCTAATGAGTATCTAGGAACAATTTCACATTCCAACTCTAAAAAGAGTTTAACTGTCCCCATTACAAATAGGGACAGTTTGTAGGGACATTTTGCAACTGTCCCCAATGAGACTCTAGAAAGAGTTTGCAAGTGTCCCTAATGAGTATCAAGGAATAATTTCACAGTATCTTGAATGAAATAGGGACACTTGCAAATTGACACTAAGAAGGCTGTGTGGACAATTGCATAGTGTCCGCAATAGATTTTATCTAGATTGAAACTTACATGGTGAATGAAATCTTTTGTAGGAGATCATGGTTGATGGAACGCACTTACACGGAAAGTATAGGGGACATCTTTTGATTGCATCTTCACAAGATGGGAACCATCAAATCTACCCACTTGCTTATGCTGTAGTAGATTCTGAGAATGACAAGTCCTGGACATGGTTCTTTGAACAGTTGGCTAAGGTGATTCCTTCTTCAAACCAGTTGGTTATTGTCTCTGATCGGCACCAGAGTATTTTCAAATTGTTGAGCTTGTGTACTCTTCATCTGAACATGTAGTATGTACAAGGCATTTGAAAGAAAATTTGAAAACAAGATTCAGAGACAAAGGAGTATGCATATTGTTTACAAAAGTTACAGAAAGTTACACAAGAGCAGATTTTGATGATAATTTCCAAAAGATATGCAGCATAAATCCAGAGATAGGAAAGTATCTAGAAATTGCAAAATTTGAGAAATGGGCTAGAGCACATTGCAAAGGGCAAAGATACAACATTTTGACCACAAATAATGCAAAATTTGTCAACAATGTGCTCAGGGAAGCAAGATCATTCCAGATTGTTGCTCTTCTTGAATACATAAGAAATTTGATATCAAAGTGATTTAGCGAGAGACGGAAGAAGGCAGAGGAGAACAAGGAGACACTGACACCAGCTATCCAAAAAATACTCTAGGAAAGATACAATCTATCAAAAATGTATGAAGTGAGAGAACTGAACTCCGTTCAGTTTCAAGTAACAAGTGCCAATTCTATGGAGTGGTTGATTTAAAAGCCAAAAAGTGCAGCTGCAAGGTATTTGATGCAGAACACATTCCTTGTGTACATGCATTAGCTGCCTGATAAGGCGTTGTCGTGACACCTAAACAAAATAATCCTAACAAACCTAAACAAGTAGTAGAGGCAAGCAAGGGTCGATCCCACAGGGAGGAAGTGATCTTTCTAAATGTTAATCAGCATGCAAAGTAACAAGAAAGGGGGGTTTTGGTTGTTCACAGAGTAACAAGGTTAAGTTGGCTTGAGAATATGAATGGGGAAAGTAGTTCCACTAGAACGAGATCCACAATACAGAGATATAAGTTGATCACTGAAATCTATTCAATCCAAGTTCTTTTACTATTCTTATGGTTGTTCCCACCCTGATCTTAAGTACTATCGATTCTCACAGTTGTCGATAGACTTATTACTATGCCAATGGTAAAATACCTCTGATTCTCACAGTTGTCGGTATACTTTACCACCAACAAAGCAATAGCAATGCACACAAGGATATAGGATACATGCAAATAGAAAGACGTATTAATACTCGCATGCAACTGATTCTCACTCACGATTGCACGCTCGGAACCCCTATACGCACAATCGTGTTTGCCACTAGATAAGCACTCGGAACCCCTATATGCAAATCCTAGCAATTGATAAATATTACTCAACCTAGCTGGCCAGACTATGAAGAACAACGATAAATCAATAATCAATATAATCAAGAGAATCAAACCAACACACATAAGAATAAGAACAAGGAATAGAAATCTCACAACTGAATCAACTGTATTGCTTCAAACGTCTAGCGAAACAAAGGTGTTTAGTTCTCCATTCGTTCAAACCCTAGAGTTGGGAATGAAAGAACGAACTTAGTCTCCCGAAGGAGAATTGTAACTTCTGGCAACTAGGTTAACAAAAGAGTATTTAACCTAAATCTAAAAGTAATAAAAATAATAAAAGGAAATAATAATAATAAAATAATAACACAAAATAAACTAACGAAATTCGGGGACAATTAAACTCGTTCAGCAGCTAAATTGAACAACTGCTTCTCGGCCCATCCCAAGGCAACATCAGCTCGGCCCGTCTTCTCGTGCAAGAATCAGTGGCAGGCAGCAGCACACGCGTGGCCCACTCCAGCAGCGCACCGACATCATGGATGACGTCATCACCTGCATTCTTTCAGCTTCTTCCGCTTTCCGCTTCTCACTGCTCTTTATTGTGGTTCCTTCATGTATTTTTCTTCGTCTCCTCAGGTGGTCAACTCCTCTTCCTCTGGATGTCTCCAATTAGCTCCTCCAGACCACCAAAACCACACTTCTCTACTCTAACTCCATAATCTCCAATTGTGCATAAAATCCAACCAAATGACGCCTCAAACCTAGTAATAATCCTTAGATATGTGCTACAAAATAGCACTCATCACTGCCATCAAGAAGAAAAAATGGAGAATGACAGATTTCGTTAGCAGATACTACTATACTTCATCTTGGTACAATGCATATCGAGAGACAATCTACCCAATACCTACACAATCAGAAGATATTGTCCCAAATGATGTAATCAGCATAGAATGTAATCCTCCACTTGTCACAAGAAAGAGTGGCAGGCCAAGAAATAGAAGGTTACCTTCTGCAGGAGAATTTGGAAGAATTGCCAACAAAAAAGCATCAAGAAGACCTCGCAAGTGCAGCATATGCGGTTCTGCTGAGCACACCAAGAATACATGCAGGAACAAAGCATCAAGCAGCAAGTTGATGCAATTGGAGTAGTTTTTTTTTTTGAAAAACAAAAAAAATATTATTTCTATGAAATTCAGGTACAACAGTTTGTTGTTTTGCTGAAAATGTAAGGATTTTATCTTGCAGAAACTTAAAATCTAATTCTAGAATTGTTAAATAATATTTTTTTTATCAGTTTTGGAAAATGAGTTCTTAAATGCACTAGTGTTAAGCAAATGTAATATTCTGGACCTGAAAAAAACTTCCAAAATGACTCCTGGGACAACTGAGCCTAAAAGAGTCAATTTCCAACTGTCCCTAGATAGACAATGTAGTTAAACAAATATCCCTGAAAAGACAGTTCCAAGAGACATCTGGGGACAACTATCCCTAAAGAGAAAGTATTATTGAACAACTATCCCTAAAAAGGACATTTCCAAAATGCATTTGGGGACAATTGTCCCTAAAGGGTAACTTCCAAGAAGCATCTGGGGACAGTTTCCAACTTTCCCTAAAGAGACAATTTCCAACTGTCAATAAAGGGAAAGTATGGTTAAACAACTGTCCCTAAAAAATGAAACTTCAAAAATGCCTTTGGGGACAACTGTCCCTAAAGAGGCAATTCCAACAAACATAAGGGGACAGTTGAAATATGTCCCTAAAGAGAAAGTATTGTTGAACAACTGTTCCTAAAAAAGACACTTCCAAAATGAATTTGGGAACACTTGTCCCTAAAGAGGCATTTCCAAAAAGCATCTGGAAACAATTTTACATTGTCCCAAAAGAGACAATTTCCAACTGTCCCTAGAGAGAAAGTATTGTTGAACAACGGTCCCTAAAAAACACATAAACAATGACTTTAGACACAACTGTACATAAAGACACACTTCCAACTGTCCCTAGAGATACAATATAGTTGAATAATTGTCCCTAAAAAAATACTTCCAAGAAGCATATAGGGATAATTGTCTCTTTAGGGACAGTTTTCAACTGTCCCTAAAGAGACAATTTCCAGTTATCCCTAGAGAGACAATATAGTTGAATAATTGTCCCTAAAAAGACACTTCTAAGAAACATCTGGGGACAATTTACAACTGTCCCTATGAAGACACTTCAAAGATGCATCTTAGGCCTAAGATGCAACAGTAGCTGACGTGGCCGAAATATGCAATGCAAATATCGTTGAATGGCCTAGTCAAAGTAAATGTCCTAACAAACCTACTAAATGGATGTATAGTAAGCAAGTAAGGGTCGAACCCACAAGGAAGATCTGATGAAGTATGCAATTATGATTGACAAGTAACAAGGAAGGGGGGGGGGGGGGGGGTTTAGTTATCAAGGAGAATAAAGCAAACAAGTTTGATTGAGTTGAGAATATGATTGGGGAAAAGAGTTCCACTAGAACGAGATCCACAATACAGAGATATAATTTGATCACTGAAATCTATTCATTCCAAGTTCTTTCACTATTCTTATGGTTGTTCCCACCCTGATCTTAAGTACTATGAATTCTCACAGTTGTTGATAGACTTATCACAATATCAATGGAAGAAAACCTTACCACCAATAAAGCAATAGCAATGCACACAAGGATATAGGATACATGCAAATAGAAGAAAACCTTACTACTTAACATGCAAATGATTCTCACTCACGATTGCGCACTCGTATTCCACTATATGCAACAATCGTGTATGCTATTAGATATGCACTCGTATTCCACTATATACAAATCCTAGCAATTGATAAATAGTATTCAACCTAGTTGATCAGGCTATGAGGAATAACAATAAATCAATATTCAATATAACCAAGAGAATCAAACCAACACCTATAAGAATATGAACAAGGAATAGAAATCTCACAAACACATCAACTGTATTACTTCAAACGTCTAGTAGAACAAAGGGAAATTAGTGCTCCATTCAGATGCAAAAATGAAACCCTAATGAAAAGTAAAACTGCGTGATATCAGAGTAGTGTCTCTCTTCTTAACCTAGAAAAGGGTCTTAAATAGGCTTAGGAAAAATAAGTTAACCTAATGGAAATAACAAAGGAAATAAAATAATAGAAATAAGGAAATCCGAAATGCATAAAAGGAAATAAAATCCTTCTGGCCGCGGGGCGGTGAGATCCTTCTCTGGCGCGGCCAACTCTTCTGAGACCCACCGCCGGGTCGCGGTGGCATCTGGCGCGGGGCGGTGAAATCGCCCACTCCTTCTTCAGCTCCTCTTCTTCTTCTCTTCTGCTCTTCATTAATACCAAGTGTTGATAGCCTTCTCCAATAAACTCTAGCAGAACCTCATCCATATTCATCATCTCCATCTCCATCTCCGTCTAAGCTGTAAATCCCTGGATATCTTCACTTTTCTCCACAACTTCTGGATCACAGACTTAGCCTCAAATCTCATCCTAAACTCCTCCAAATGATGCTAATAATTGCTAGTAAAGGTGCATGAAATGACACCTATCAAATTCCCCCATACTTAGACCTTTACTCGTCTCGAGTAAGCTAATGATAAACTCACTCCCTCGATCAAACACCAAGGTCTCAGGAAGTACAAGAAAATATGACACCAGCAACTACAACATATCAACAATTAGCTCCAGACAACCAAAACAAGTGATGCAAAGATAATTCTAATCCTAACTCCAATCTAGCTCCTTATCGCTCCAAGAGTGGCCTACCCGAGTCCTCCTTATGACTCCCCTTCTTATGACGCCTCGCCAAGAATAATGAGAAATCCTAAAATCACCCTTCTTCTTTTACGCTCATCTTGCCTAGGCGCCCTCTCGGGTTTTCACTTAGCCACTCATTTCATTTTGCTAGATATCTCACAAATACTCGCATCACTCCAGTCCATTTTTGCACCGGTTTATAGCAGTCGGACTACATGCTTCTTACCTAAACCGCCCTTTCGGGTTTTCAGCTCATCCCAGGATTTTGATTGCCTTTTTACATCTTTTTGGCTTTTTTTTGAAAAGAAATACTCGAATGGAAATTACAGAAAAACAAAGCTATGTACAAAATATAGACAAATAGCAAGTCTAAATCCCTCCCCCATACTTAAACCGAACATTATCCTCAATGTAGAAAAGAGAATAGCAAATAAAATAGGGAAAGGAGAAATAAACTCAATGTGGGCCTGATGGCGGTGGTGGTGGGAACCTCCCGAAGTAGTCCCTCATATGAGCGTCCATAGTGTCCAGACGCTCATCTACATCAACACGGAACTGGGTCTGCCAAGTCGGCAGACCGGTCTCTACTCGGGTGTTCCAATGCGTCTGCTGCACCGAGAATGCCTCAAATCTTGCATACAACTCCTGCCAAGGTGTGGCAGGACCATAAGAAGACGATGGCGCATCAAACTGGGTAGGCAAAGGGGCATCCTTACCCATAAACTCAGCAGCACCAGCACTAGGGCCCTCTCCAAACGGACCCGAAGGAGCAGCAGCAGGGGTAGCGTCGGCCATAACTCTGCTATCATTGGGAATCCACCAATCCGCAAATGAAGGAGAATAAGTGAAAACTCGGGGAAGAATCAGAATATGACCATCATATGAAGACCAAACTAAATCACCATCCCTGCCCAATGGTTTCAGCATCGAGCACACTTTCATGTGCGCCATATCATATACCGCGTGAGCAACAGGTCGAGGAATCCGATCGGTAGCTATAATGTCAGCACAAAGAAGGGTGATCAAACCACCCCCACAAATATCACGTGGCTCACCATCACGAATCCTCTTCATGGAACCCAGAAACAGGGTAGCCCAACATGGCGTATACGTAACAATCTCCAAGATGCTCAAAAACCACTGAAAATCCTTCAAAGGGACCTTACCGTCATCAGCATGGCCAAAGAAATCTCTCATCAACACCTTGTGGATTAACCTTAGGCAAGGGTTCACCAACTTCGAATTCACCTCATGGCCCTTCTTGAACGTCCTATGCGTGGCAGCCTCCCAAAACTCCATCATATCCGTCTCAATGATGCCACCAGACCACCCATCAAATGGCTCCTTTGTAATGCCTAGGGCACCACGAATCTCCTCAGCAGACAAAGTATAATCACGACCATTGTATGTGAACGTGACCTTTATCAATCTCTTGTCGGCGGAGCCATCAGAATACCTCTTAAATGAGGCAATGAACTGGTAACACAGCTCGGGATAAGCATCAGCGGCCTTGTTCAAGAAATTCCCCAGGCCACACTCTGTTAAACACAGGGATACACACTCCAACATACCAACCTCAGCCAACGTCGGCTTGTCAAAGAATTTAGTAGCCAACACCTTCCTCTCCTTCACAACATTGTAGACCTCATTCTCATCCCTCGTAGATACTTGCTTCCTACCTCTAGGTGCCATAAGTAATGAATTGAGATGCTCAAAACAGAGGGCAACCAAGAGGACTTACAAATGAGCGAAAACACGAAGTCTGGTAGTCTCGACGCGGGGCGGTGGACGAGTCGCCGGGTCGCGGTGAGATAACTGGAACTTCTCACCGGGTCGTGGTGGGGGTCGCCGCGGGGCGGTGGCAGGCGACGCGAGGCAGAGCGACGCGAGGCGGGGTGACTACGACGCGGTGGGGTTATGTGTTTGGCTTGTTTGTGAGGCTAAACTCCAAATTGGGCAAAGAAACTCAAGATTAAGGTAATTGGAGGTTAGATTCGGACCAAGAGCAAGAGGGATCGGTGGGAAGAATGGGGGATTTGGCTTGGAGAACTAGAGAGGGGTGTTGGATATGGAGGGTTTGAGAGAGTGGGGGCTAGGTTAGGGAAAGGGAATAGGAAGAAAAGGGGTTGATGGGGCCGGTCATATACAATGGCCCAAAGAGAAATCTCGGCCCAAAAAGGGGGCCCAAACCGTCAAATCCTTAGTACCACTCAAGAAATAAAAAATTTACTCCCCGTTTAAGGTTTTTTCGAGGCCCTTTATTTTTTTTATTTTTTTTTTCGGAGTTGAGAAGGCATACCAGACCTCCACCGCGGGGCGGTGGTCTCCACCGCGGGGCGGTGGCTTCTATCGCGGGGCGGTGAGAATTGGCTGGGAACACCGTCTCTCTCCATTTACTTTCGTACCTAAAATGTTAGTGTCAGGCGAACGAAACAAAGCAAAAGAAATTACGAAATTAATCTAAAAGAAAGAAAACTCAAGGAAGACTACCACGGGTTGCCTCCCGGACAACGCCTTGGTTAACGTCGTTGGCTCGACGTACTGCAGATCAATCACCACCTAAAATAGGATCCCCTCGGAATCCTCTTACTCGTCTCTTCCTGTTGGGACTTCCCATGGAAAGGCTTGGACCTTAGACCATGTTCCCTCTTTGCCAATGACTCTATGATTGCTCCCTTTGGAGCATCTCCTCCATACTTAGAGCGATGTGGGGGCCGATAGGGCTTGACCTAATCATGCTGCACGACACTAGATGAAGGCTTACAGCCTTGTATGGTTAGTGCAGGGGGGCAAGTGCCCAAATTAGAGGGAATTGAATCTCCTATGTCATCGAGTAAGACATCATACTCATGCGAATCAAAAGGTTCAGCAATAGCAGATAGTTCAACTATGGTCTCCACTACACTAGTCTTAACATTTTCCTGAATAGGATTATCGATATCACTAGTGCAGCAAAGGGGAGGCAATTCAATGGAGTTGGCCTTATGAATATTATGCTCAAGAATTATTCCATCAAATTCCATAGTCAAAGTTCCACTATCCACATCAATCTTCGTCATGGATGTTTTCATAAAAGGTCGACCTAACATAACAGGAGCAACCTGCTCATCATAGTCCATATCCATAACAAAGAAATCAGCAAGGAAAATCAAAGGACCTATCTTAACAAGAACATCCTCCACAATACCCTTAGGAGGCACACAAGAACCATCAGCAAGTTGTATCACAATATTGGTATCATGCAAGGGTCCTACTCCTAAATCCTCAATCAATGAATAAGGCAAAACATTAATAGAGGCACCCAAGTCTAGCAAGGCTTTCCCAAATCGATGCTCCCCTATAGCAATAGGAATAGTGAATGTACCTGGATCCTTGCACTTCTCAGGCATACGCCTTTGAAATACCGCCGAGACATGTTCACCAACCGGAACCTTCTTCTGCACCTTCAGCTTTTGTGTCCTCTTGATGGTGCACAGCTCCTTCAAAAACTTGGCGTATCGAGGGATAGCCTTAATAAGCTTGAGAAGAGGAATATTCACCTCACAGTTTCGGAACGTCTCGAAAAGATCACTGTCGTCGACGACCCTTCTAGCCTTTAGCGCCTCGGGAAAAGGTGTTGGTGGCTTCTCGGAACCAAGAGGGGGAAAAAACGGATGAACATAATCATCAACACAGATCTCTTCTGCAGAGCAAGGATTTTGGAGGCTGGGTCGCGGTAGGCTCACCGCGGGGCGGTGGTTATCGCCGCGGGGCGGTGAGGTCGCGGTGGGATTATTGAGATTTGCCGTCGGGTCGCGGCTAGTGTCGCCGCGGGGCGGTGGCAGGCATCCTTCTTTCCTGGCCTCAGCCTCAACTTGTCGCTGGGTCGCGGTGGAGTCCACCGCGGGGCGGTCACCGATATTCTTCTTCTCAGACTCGCTCTCCTCTTCAGCAATAGGAGGAATGACCAACTTCTTTCCACTTTTGAGGATGATGGCACTCACATTCTCCCTTGGATTCACTGTAGTCTGAGAGGGTAGGGAGTTAGATGTCCTCTGGTCAATCTTGGTTACAACATCAGCCAGTTGGCCAATCTGCCTCTCCATATTCTTTATGCTTGACTCAGTAGCCTGAACATGAGTGGCGAAATGCTGAGTCAGAGTCTTTAGCATCTCTTCAGTAGTAGCACAAGAGGTTTGGCCTTGAGGCCTCTGTTGGTATGGGACTCTTTGCTAGTATTGTTGGTGTGCTGGCTGTTGACCACCTTGGGGATCGCTCCACCTGAAACCCGGATGGTCTCACCCTCTCGGATTGTAGTTGGGCTGTCCACCAAATTACGGTCTAGGGGGTCCGTAACCTCCTACATCATTCACTTCAGCAGTACCTTCCTCCTGCAGCTGAGGACAAGTATCGGTAGGGTGGAATTGATCACAACAAATCCCACATGCCTTGACTTGTTGAGGAGTGTTTTGGTTCGCCATTCTCTTCACCATCTCCTTCAACTCAGCTAACTCATCCAGCACTGGGCTCGGTCATACAGGAGTCACAGCATTGACTGCGTTTCTTTGATATGTCTTTCCAAAGCTCCTGGTACTCTCACTCATCTCCTGAAATCTCTCCATGGTTGCGTCCGGTGTCAGATTCAGAATACTCCCACCGCATGCAGCGTCAACCATCCTTCTTTCCTGATCTAGCAGACCATTATGCAAGTAGAGAACAAGATCATGCTTGGCGTATCCGTGGAACGGGCAGCTAGAGCAAAGCCTCTTGTACCTCTCAAGATAGTCATATAGCGTCTCATCACCAGCCTGCTCAATGTTAGCAATTGTCTTTTTCAAAGCATTCGCCTTCTTCGCTGGGAAGTACTTGTCAAGAAACGCCTTGTGCAGTTTAGTCCAGGTATCTATAGTCCTTGGTGGCAAGTGATAATACCAGTCGCTAGCAGAGTCTAGCAAAGAAAATCCAAAGGCTCTCATCTTGATTTGATCCTCCGTCACATTCCTTGGCTTCATAGTCATGCAGACATTGTGGAATTTACCCAGATGAGATATCGGGTCCTCTCCACTCAAACCATGGAATTTCGAGAGATAAGCAACAACTCCAAACTTCAGCTCAAAGTTCATCCCTTCGCCAAGCGCAGGGATAATGACAGCCAAGGGTTGTGCCCCAATGTTTGGTTCAGTCAGCTCTCTAAGAGTTCCGGCCATTGCAGCAGGAGGAATGTCAACTGGCTCAACGGTCTCAATTGTTTCAACTATCTCAACTCCTACTTCTTCTTCTTGATCGCGTAGATTCGCACGGAATGATCTATCGATTTCTGGGTCAAAAGCAGCTAGAGGAGAGTCAGTACTACGGGTGTCGACCATAAGATAGGTCTCCACCAAAAATCAATCACGAAAACACACAACAAAGCAAAAAACTTTCCCGACAACGGCGCCAAATTTGACGTGGCCGAAATATGCAATGCAAATATCGTTGAATGGCCTAGTCAAAGTAAATGTCCTAACAGACCTACTAAATGGGTGTATAGTAAGCAAGTAAGGGTCGAACCCACAGGGAAGATCTGATGAAGTATGCAATTATGATTGACAAGTAACAAGGAAGGGGGGTTTTAGTTATCAAGGAGAATAAAGCAAACAAGTTTGATTGAGTTGAGAATATGATTGGGGAAAAGAGTTCCACTAGAACGAGATCCACAATACAGAGATATAATTTGATCACTGAAATCTATTCAATCCAAGTTCTTTCACTATTCTTATGGTTGTTCTCACCCTGATCTTAAGTACTACCAATTCTCACAGTTGTTGATAGACTTATCACAATATCAATGGAAGAAAACCTTACCACCAATAAAGCAATAGCAATGCACACAAGGATATAGGATACATGTAAATAGAAGAAAACCTTACTACTTAACATGCAAATGATTATCACTCACGATTGCGCACTCGTATTCCACTATATGCAACAATCGTGTATGCTACTAGATATGCACTCGTATTCCACTATATGCAAATCCTAGCAATTGATAAATAGTATTCAACCTAGTTGATCAGGCTATGAGGAATAACAATAAATCAATATTCAATATAACCAAGAGAATCAAACCAACACCTATAAGAATAGGAACAAGGAATAGAAATCTCACAAACACATCAATTGTATTGCTTCAAACGTCTAATAGAACAAAGGGAAATTAGTGCTCCATTCAGATGAAAAAATGAAACCCTAATGAAAAGTAAAACTGCGTGATATCAGAGTAGTGTCTCTCTTCTTAACCTAGAAAAGGGTCTTAAATAGGCTTAGGAAAAATAAGTTAACCTAATGGAAATAACAAAGGAAATAAAATAATAGAAATAAGGAAATCCGAAATGCATAAAAGGAAATAAAATCCTTCTGGCCGCGGGGCGTTACGTGCCTCACCGCGGGGCGGTGAGATCCTTCTCTGGCGCGGCCAACTCTTCTGAGACCCACCGCCGGGTCGCGGTGGCATCTGGCGCGGGGCGGTGAAATCACCCACTCCTTCTCCAGCTCTTCTTCTTCTTCTCTTCTGCTCTTCATTACTACCAAGTGTTGGTAGCCTTCTCCAATAAACTCTAGCAGAACCTCATCCATCTTCATCATCTCCATCTCCATCTCCGTCTAAGCTGTAAATCCCTGGATATCTTCACTTTTCTCCACAACTTCTGGATCACAGACTTAGCCTCAAATCTCATCCTAAACTCCTCCAAATGATGCTAATAATTGCTAGTAAAGGTGCATGAAATGACACCTATCAGTAGCTAAATCTGCTTAATGAGTATGCTATGTGCAAAGTTTCAGCTATCCACAAATAGGAGTTAAAAATATTGATGATGATAAGAAACTTTTTTAATTGTAAAACAAATTCGTAAAAGATTTCAAACAATACATCATGTCCTTAAAACATCAAACACAAACTGAGTATCTTCTACTACATTACATTAAAATCCAATAAAAACAACAACATGACTAAATGTTTGTCACTTGCAAGCATTACAAAGACACCATAAAAGTTCAAAGTTCACGATGGTTAGGAGGCAGTGGCTTGAACACATATCGCCCATTGAACAGATCAATGCACATCTTGTCTCTATGCGCCTTGATACGAGCATCATCGAGATCATCAAAGTTTCCACCAAAAGCACGAGCTTTAATAAATTTTAATGTGTAGACTCCACAGTTGCCACTGTATACAAATAAGATAAGAATCAAAATAAGAAAACAAAAATTAAAATCTGAGTGCATACTGCATACAAGAATTAAAGAAAATTACCTTAGAGGATCTTGATGACAATTATCTATAGGTACTCTGTGCCAAGCAAAATCCCCTTCAAACGAGCCCAGGTGTGTGAATCTATTACACCTCTTCAATACCCTTGGAAGGATAGACAACAAAGGACGTATCAAAGCATACGGCTTCTCATCTTTGAACAAATCTATGTTGCAATCCCAAATTGTAACATGACGTTCTACCAAGTCTATTTCTAAAGCAATCCAATGCGCCATGTTTAAGTTAAAGTGGATGAACACTTTAGTAACATCGGTATACCATGACTTCAAGTAGAATGTAGAAGCGCTTCCATCAATGAAGTTAAGAAGGCGATCTGGAATATAATTCTCATCAGCTAAACACTTTTCTTCAATTAATGGGTTGAAATATCCATAAAAACCAAAATCCATTATGTCTATATTCTTCCAAGCATCTGATTCTTCAAAGACGCGCTTCCTGAAGTGGTATAAAACTTCACCAATTTGTTGTTACAACAAATATGAATAAAATCAAATTACGTTCAAAAACAGTGAAAGTTATAGAAAAAGGACTAGTCAGAGAAGGAAGCTTACATCATCAGTAATCCACTTGTTCTTGTACTATAGTTTAAAGAAAAAAATCCTTATTAAGTGAAGCATCATGACCAGGCACAGTAGCGTCACAATTTCTATAAGAATAAAACATTAAAGATATAATTAAAACAAAGTGACTTAGGGACAACTCTTGAAGAAAGAATGAAACTCTCCCTTACCCAACTGTCCCCAAGTAGGATAAGGGATAGTCCCAAACAGTTGGAAAACGATGAAAAAACAATTCAATACTTCAATCCAAAAAAAGATAAAAACTTACTTATCAGATTTGAGCAATTCATGGAAAGGTCTATGCTCCTCAATATCGTAAAATGAATATGCTGGTCTTCCAGGAATTCTAATTTTTTTACTCTTGTCACCAGTAAAAGGAGTTTGCAAATTTTTGCTAAGAGTTAAATGTCTACTGGATTTGCGTACAACTGGTACAAGGCAACCCTCTTCCGACCCTTGTGAACCTTCAAGCGATCCACCCTCGCCTTGAGATTCACTGATTACACCAACCTTGTTCAAGTCTGTCTTTTCTGATTCAACTATGGATTCAATATCCCCGATTGCATTATCCTCTTCCACATCAGAAACTTCAACAACTTCTGTTGTTTTTCCACTGCCACCCCCAACATTTACTAGTTCATCAATCCTTGCGACATTGACACTCTCAACTATGGATTCAATATCCCCAATTGCATTGTCCTCTTTCACATCAGAAACTTGAGCAACTTCTATTGTTTTTCCATTGCCACCCCCAACATTTGGTAGTTCATCAATCCTTCCGACATTGACACTCTCAACATCCAAAGTACCATCACCTTGTTTCAGAACGGGTTCATTGGTGTTGGCATTATCAACAACTGCATTATGTTGATCTAGTTTAGATTTATCATTTCTTGATATAATAAAACTAGGATAGTATGCAACTGTCCCCACCATTTTGCAGACAGTTACAAGATGTCGCCATGATGGTGGAGACAGTTAGAAACTATCCCCACCATTTTGGGGACAGTTAGAAACTATCCCCACCATATTTGGGGACAGTTAGAAACTGTCCCCATGATGCTAGAGGCAGTTAGAAACTGTCCCCACCATGTTTGGGGACAGTTAGAAACTGTCCCCATATGTGAGGGACATATTATACATTGCCCATTAAAGTTTACAACACATGTAAATAACATTTAAAAATAACAACAAAACTAGGATTACCTGAATCCTTCAAATTTGCATCAACTTCAACAACAAAATTATGAGTCCTGTCTTCATCACATAGACCACCTTCATCCTTAGTATCACAAACAACTTATCTTGGAAGTGCTATAACCAGATTAACTTTTTCAGCTTGCAATGAACATAGCTCTTCTTCTCCTTCCTTATTCAAACTGCAATCCACACCATCTCTAACATCAACATCAAAGCTACAACATCCTCCTTCTACATTACCATCCTCATTCATACCACCATCCACACCATCTCTAACTTCAACATCAAAGCTAGAACATCCTCTTTCTACATTACCTTTCTCATTCAAACTGCCATCCACACCATCTCTAACTTCAACACTACAACATATATTTCTACATTACCTTTCTCATTCAAATTGCAATCCACATCATCTGTAACTTCAAGATCAGGATGTTCATTGATATTTGTATTTTCAGAAGATTCCCCAACAACATCAGAATCAATAGCCTTACTTATCACCTATCAAAAAAATAAAAGCGAAAAATTAATAAAACATCACAACATAATACAAATTGAAGTAGCAATTATTAAAAAAAATTAGGGGACAGTTACAGAGTGTGTTTATAAGGATGGGGACATTTTAAAATCTTTCCCAAGAGTCTTGGGGACAGTTACTATAATATCCCAAGTAGATCTGGAAACAACTTTTAAACTGTCACAACATATAGGCATATTTTGAAAATTGTCCACACAAATGTAACACAACAAGTAGGGATTAAGAAAATTGACGTGTGAGAATTTACCTGATCGACTTTTCTTTCATGCTCAGAAATGAGTTCAATTGCGCCTTATAAGGTATTTAAATTTGTTGTAGATGGAACATCAAACTCATTGAAGATATGTTCTCTTGACGGCTGAAAAGAAGCATCATCTTGATCAGTGGCATGCAAGTCTTCATGTGTTGCATTAACATTCAAGTTCATAGTCTTCTTAATATCTGCAACATCCTTCACAAGTAGAGAAATTTTCAAGTCTTGAGCCTTCAAAATAGAAAACAGTTTATTTGCCCAGTCTGGTTCTAGGGTATCATCTTTTTTGGAATTAACACCAGCTCCATCAAAACTTCCCGCGTCGACCTTTCTTCTCGACATTTCAAAAGAAGCACTAACAGTTTCTTCACTTTCTGAAACTGCACCTTCATCATGTTTCCCTGAAACATTCTCTGTATATGTAGGAGACAAATTTGTAGGGAAATATTCATTCAATATATGATCAATCTGCCTTTGCAAGTCAACATTTTCATCATATAAAACAAGTGTTCTTGAGTTGTCCTCCAAAGTCACAGACTTACCAACATCCTTGGG
The DNA here is from genome assembly GCA_027886185.1 of Rheum nobile. NCBI lineage: Eukaryota > Viridiplantae > Streptophyta > Magnoliopsida > Caryophyllales > Polygonaceae > Rheum > Rheum nobile. The sequence continues at coordinate 9,401,946 of WOAB01000639.1, forward strand.
TTTCTTCACATTCTGATGGCAAAACATAACACCACCTCCACTTTGATTCCTCTATTCTACTCCTTGATTGGCTTGTTTAACTTTCGGTGTAGCAAGCTTCTTGGGTTGATGAATTCTTGTTTGTATATTCTTTAAAGACTGTCTTGGTGAAGAACGACACTTAGACTGAGCACCACTTGTTTGTATATTCTTTATAGACTATCTCGGTGAAGATCGACACTTAGACTGAGCACCCCTTGTGGCAATCTGCTTGACAAAATCTTTCTTTGTAGCAGGCTTCTTAAAATCATTTTTCTCTTGAACGTTTTGTGTAGCAGGATAATTCACAACATCAGACTTTCGCTTCCTAGAATCTCTAACACATGGAGATGAAAAACTTACTCGTTTTCTCTTTCCACCAGCCTTTTCCTCTTTTAACTGAGACAAAACAGCGCCCCTGTCAACACTGTCAAAGGATATTGAATCTTCTTCATTTTTCTGTTGACGCTCATGTGCAAGAGCAACCATGGATTCAGAAAAAGAATCGAACAATTCATCATCCACTTCATCTTCAAACATACTCACATTCTGATGGATCCATCACCTATAAAAAAATTAAACAAACAGAACTTTCAGACTTAATAAATAAAACAGTAGGTGTAAAAAGTTACAATAATGTACCAACAGTAAGGGGACAATTTATAAAGGTCATGTAAAAGGTAAAGAAAGTAACAAAAAGCCCCCCAACACTATAGGCATAGAGTATAATTGTTACAAAAAGCAATTAACAAATGGGGACAGTGAAGACATATACTATAGAATCAAGGACAGTTATAAAATGACAAAAATAATATGAGGACAGTTAGAAAATCACACAACAATATGGGGACAGTGAAGACATATACTATAGAATCGGGGACATTTATAAAATGACAAAAACAATATGAGGACAGTTAGAAAATCTCACAACAATATGGGGACAGTGAAGAAATATAATATAGAGTCGGGGACAGTTACAAAAACCACTAACAAATGTAGGGACAGTTAAAAACTGAACAATAGAAGATGGGGACAGTAAAAAAAAAATTAGGAGAAAAAAGTTTGTAATTGTGACATATATAGATAGGGACAGTGAAAACTGTAACCAATAATGACGGGAAGAAGTGAAACAGTCCACATCACGTTTAGAACAATTTGAATATGTACACATGCATCCTCAAAAGAAATATCTGATACAAGCACGAAAATGAAGAAGAATGAAAAACAATCAAGTGTAAACACATACAAGCATGATTTGATACAGCATAAACCCTAAAAAAAACGAAGAACAAACAACCATATAACGACACTTATGACAAGATCAAACACACTGGAAAGGTAGCTTGAACGAAGTTCGACGAAATCGGAAACGTATCAGAGGAGATTGAGAGCAATCGAAGAGAAATTCCGACGAAACGGAATAGAAAAGGATGAGCGTGTGGGCAGGGGTCGAAGCGGTTTCAACGGGAAAAAAAGCAAATTACATAGTTGGGTGATTTGCCGCTCAATAGGAGAAGAGAGAGAAAAGGCCGAGCGTGTGGGCAAGGGGTCGAGCTTGCACTTTCAGAGAAAAGAGGCCCGCGCGGCATATTCTTGGGAAAATTGGGCCCTTTGGGCCCAATTTTCTCCAAAAAAAATGCAAGATGGGCCCAATAAGGCCTAATAGTAAGGATTATTCATGAAATGGGCCAAAAACACCAAAAATGCAAATAATGCCCAATAGTAAGGATTATTTATGAAATGGGCCAAAAGCACCAATAATGCAAAATGGGCCCAATAGTAAGGATTATTAATGAAATGGGCCAAAAGCACAAAAAATGTAAAATGGGCCCAAACTAGGCCCAATAGTAATGATTTTTCATGAAATGACCAAAAACACCAAAAATGTAAAATAGGCCCAAACCAGGCCCAATAGTAAGGATTATTCATAAAATGGACCAAAAATACAAAAAATGCAAAATTGGCCCAAACTAGGCCCAATAGTAAGGATTATTCATGAAATGGGCCAAAAGCACCAAAAATTCAAAATGGACCCAAACTAGGCCCAATATAAGGATTATTCATAAAATGGGCCAAAAACGCCAAAAATGCAAAATAGGCCCAATAGTAAGGATTATTCATGAAATGGGCCAGAAACACCAAAAATGCAAAATGGGCCCAATAGTAACGATTATTCATGAAATGACAAAATAACGCAAAAAGTACTAAAGTAGAAATTTTATAATACGACATGAAAGTAATAATTTGATAAGAAATCATAATATTACATTAGTATAAACTATTATTCTCGACTTCTTCAAGTTATAACTTACAATTCTCGAGTTCTTCATACTTCATGATGTAGTGTAAGTATAACGTTCAAGTTATAACTTCATAAGACTTTGTCATAGCACATTAGTATGTAATACAAGTGATAACTTCTTAAGAAATAATAATAATAATAATACATTAGTATAAACTATAATTATCGACTTCTTCATACTTCATGCTATAGCGTAAGTATAAAGTTCAAGTTATAACTTCATAAGACTTCGTCATATCACATTATAACTTCATAAGACTTTGTCATATCACATTAGTATATAATACAAGTGATAACTTCTTAAGAAATAATAATAATACATTAATATAAACTATAATTCTCGATCTCTTCATACTTCATGCTATAGCGTAAGTATAAAGTTCAAGTTATAATTTCATAAGACTTCGTCATATCACATTAGTATATAGTACAAGTAATAACTTTTTAAGAAATCATTATATTACATTAGTATAAACTATAACTCTCGAGTTATTCATACTTCATGCTATAGCATAAGTATAAATTTCAAGTTATAACTTCATAAGACTTTGCCATATGACATTACTATATAGTACAAGTAATACTTGCTTAATAAATCATTATATTACATTAGTATAAACTATAGTTGATAAATATTGTAAGTATAAAGTATAAAAATCTTAAAATAACAATTAACATTATCATAAAGTCCAGATAAATGCCTTAAATCACGGAAAAAAATTAACAACTGTGCGTTAATAATAAACGCATAGTATTGGGCTAAATTCATGGCCCATACATAACTGGGCTCAAATTCAGGGCCAGTTCTGTATGGTCCTTTTTTGAAAAATGGCGGTTAGAAAAATTTGACCGTTTATGCGTTAATCATTAACGCACAAATGATCATTTTTCTAACGGCATAATTTTCGGCCTATATATACACACACAAATTTTCTTTCTCTTCCACATCCAAACACAAAATTCAACTCGTCTCTTTTGGCTTTAATTATAAACGATCATTTTTCTGCATTCGCGAGCTCCAAATCCGCCGTGTTGAGGAGAAAACTCGACCCTGCGAGGGATTATTCAGCTTTTCGATAACATTATTCACCTTTTTTGGCTTTAGTTTTTGAAAGAGTTTATAGCTTGTGATACAATAATTTATATTCCAGATCCAGTACACCAAGTTCATAGGAGAGGATGGATTCGTCATCCAGCAGTGCACAGGCTCCGGTTATAATGTACGAGTGCAATTTCTCGGTCATCATGTACACTTGCGACAAACCCAATCACTACAAAAGAAGGTATCTCGCATGCAAGGATTACATCCCAATGGAGTGGGATGGTACAATGAGAGGGTGTCGTACCTTTAAGTGGCTTGATCCACCGTATGACAACAATGTTGCCAAGATTATCACAGAATTGGTCCTGGAATGAAATGACCTTAAACAACTAAACCAGACCCTTTCAGATTCAAACGTGAAGTTAAGGAGAAAGATATATTATCGGGTTTATGATTACACATAAGTTTATGATGTCTTTTTCATTACATAAATTTGCAAATGTATGAATTCCAAGGTTATGATTGCATAAGTTTGATGTCAATTCCCCACGATCCTCGTAATGGAGCTCCTTGTAATGTGAAGACCCCTTGCAGCAAGGATACTTGGAATCCACTAACTCCCGTTCTCTTTCAAAAAATGAAGGGACCACTGGGTAACCGTCAGTTTCACACGATCCTCGTAATGGAGCTTTTGCAAAAAGTTGGCAACCTGCTTCATTGATGTTACATTTCCCGGAAAGTTTTTCCTCAACTTCGAAACAATCTCTTTCGGAGTCTTCCAACCATCGCCCCATCTCCTAGCCATGACCTCCTCCTCCTGGGTCATTCGACCCATGAATGCATTCCCATGAAAGCTAGTCCGAAGCATGTGGTTATGGGTGTCATGTATAACATCCAAGACCCATCTTTTAGTAAGAGACCCTACCTCGTTTTTGAAATGACACCCATATAGCTCGAATCTACAACCGTACTTCTTCGATCTACGGTTTCGACTCTCGGAACCGACAACTCCGGATTTTCTACATTAACTTTCGGCCTCCCAGATCTCGGTTCACCATATCTATCGCATGTCAAACTAACTACGTATGCATTTGAGGTATGCTTCACCAAAATTATCATCAACTCTTTTGCTCTAGCTCTCGCCCATTCAACCAATTCATCCATACTCTCCCACACTAGGCGAGTACGAAATCGTTCTCCATAATCTTCCCCCTAGAATTATTTTTTATTTATGTAATACCCCTTAATTTTAGTAAGGGTATTTGGGTAATTTTCCCAACCTTCGTTCAAAATAATTATTTCGCTTCCAGTGGAGTTCGGATTTTCCATAACATTCATGATATCCGAAATAATTACTTTAGTGGTATAAAATACATTCGATGTATTTTCGGGACTTAGAATATTTGTTTAGATACAAACATATAATTTCCGGGGTTTAAAACTCATACCAAATTTTTCTCCCGCGTACGTGTCCCTTGTGTGGCCCATATGGTACACGTATCCTCGTTTTCTCCCATACGCGTGTCCATGCCTGTATGTGGTCAGGGAGGGATCCTCCATGAGATATATATGTGGAGCCGATCGAAGGAAGCTCTGCACCTCTAGCTGCTCCATCTCCCTCTCTCGTCTCTCCCCTGTTCTGTTCTCGATGAGCTCCTGTGCACCGCCTCCCCTGCTCCATCGTCTCCTCCGGCGAGCCCAACCCAGTCGGAGTTGTCGAACCTCCCGAGCTGAGCTGCGAGCAGCTGGGGCTGGTGTTCGTGGTGGTGTGCAGCTCGTGCTGCGTGTTGTGCTCTGTTCTTGCTGTGTTGCTGTTGCTGTGAATTGGGTGAAGGTTGAAGATGGTGAACAGTAGAGTGGGTCCCCTTTGTTGAATTGTGTTGTTGTTGGGCCGATTAGCCCAAAACCCTTCCGGTCCAAATTTAACCCAAAATTATACGAGCAGTATAATTTCGATTCCCTTTCATCCGTATTTTTCTATAGGAAAATTTAATAAATATTTTTATGATTTATAATCATAAAAATTTATTAAATTTAATTCCTTAAGTTCGTCCAGGCAAATTAATTGATAATTAATTAATTTGTTAGTTAGAACGTGATTCACTAGATCGCGTGTGGACTCGTAATCCGTTGGAGCTATCTGAAGCTTAGGCCATATCCTTGGAAAGGATATTTTCGGTAGTCTTCTCGTCTAGATTCATCGCCGAATCTACTCTAGGCAAGTGGCGGTTCGCTCTTGCTTATCATTCCATATTTTCATTAATTATCAATTGCTTAATTGTTAATTAATTTAGACTGATTATTGTTCATGTCTGGAAAAGGTTTTATAAACTGTTTTGGAAAATCATATAATAGGTTGTATATCTGCTAGAACGACGCTATTATTGATGATCGCCTTTCGGGCCTTTATGTGGATTTATCCTAAATTATTATTGTGCTATGACTGTTAGTTAGCACGAGTATTGGTAGGAACGCCTGGATTCTGAGAGGTCCATGCGCGTTTCTTTATAATTGTAAAGGGCGATTAAGACCCTGCGATAGTAAAAGTTTGGACTCTGAGAGGTTCATTCTTTTTAAGGGCAAACAAGACCCAACGATAGTAGAGGCTTGAACTCTATGAGGTTCATTCCTTCGATAGATATAGAGGCTTGGACTCTGCGAGGTTCATTCCTTCGATAGATATAGAGGCTTGGACTCTGCGAGGTCCATTCCTTCGATATATGTCATGCGTGACAGGACATATATTTAAAAGCTTATAACGTGATGTGGGTTTGTTTTGGAATTAAATCAGATAAGTGCCCGAGCGCACATAATTAATAAACCTTCGGCAAGTAGTGCAGCTAAGTAAATAGTGCAGCTAGGAAAGCTCGTCTCGACTTGAATGTAGTACGTTCTCTTTCCAATCTGGATTCGCTGTAAGCGGTGAGGTTGGTCGTGAACTGAAGCATCTTAGTCAGCTTTTAAATCATTGTTGAGTGATTCTTTAAATGTTCCAGACTTGTCATATTTCCTTAAGACTCAATCTCTTAGAGTCTCTTTCGGGTCGGTCTCTGTGGAGATTCAGTCTTCCAGAGTCGTCTCTTCTGCATATCTCTTGTTGTATTCCAGTAGGAGTGTGAAGGTTGACTATCATACTCGGTTATTATTCGAGGGATGATGAGTTTAAACCTCGCACGGCTACTTCGAACCTTCTGCTTTGGTCACTTGCTAGTCTATTCAGTAGACTAACCCATGGTATTTTTGTTATCTGCATCGTCATGGTTGGTGTCGTCCGTCCGTTTCGACACATCAGATAGGTTGCAGGATCCATGAAGGCTAGAACGACTATGAAGATGAACGGTGTTTTGACAATGTTTTAATCAGGCTACGATCTTTGGGCGTTGACTTCTGAGGTCAATACTCTTGTAAATTATTTTAAGTCTTCCGCTGTATTGTAATAACTCTGTATGTTGTCGCATTTGGAATTGTGTTGAAATTCCGCGACTATGTTTTAAATGAAAGTTATGGTAATTTTTTATCATAATTGTTCTTTATGAATTGTGTTTCAATGGTAAAGCCTAGGGTGGCTTCGGTGTGGAAACCGAGGTCACTGGCGGTAATACCTTTCCAAATGGGTTAAAATTTAGGGGTGTTACAATTTATGGATTATTATACTATCTACAATTATAACAAACTAATAATACAACAAATTTGCAAAGTCATTAATTCATAACAAATTTACCTATAAATCACTGAAGGTTTAGGTCTTGAATAATGATGAGAACATGAACACTACTAGAATAGAAACTCTAATCTATATATAATTTGTGTATAAAATAGACCAATGAAAAGATAGCATATTTTTTTTCATTTGTATCCCTATATACTTCATAAAAATGCATCTTTAAATTTTGATTGCTAAGTTCCTGTTATTTCAACACTAACCATCTTAACGGTAAGACATGAATCATTACTCAAACGGAAATCATTTCAACACTAACCGTGAAGAAATCGTTGCTCGGATCCAAAACATCTCCTTCGTCTTTGCAACCTGACATCCAAGAGTCGTTCAATTCTCCGTCTTCTTCTTCATCTTCTCAAGGTTGTACCCAATTGCATTCCTCATCTTTTCCACTTTGTATCCAATTGTTTTCCTCACTTTCATCATTAGAATAATATATGTTGAATATTGTGATTTGGTGTGGAAGAGAAAGGAAATGAGGGTGTGTATATATAGGCTGAAAATTCGACAGTTAGAAAAATGACCATTTGTGCGTTAACAATTAACGCACAAACGGTCAGATTCTTCTAACGGCAGAATTTTCCAACGGCTAATGAACAATACTGCTAATGTTAACGCACAACTGTACTGGAATTGGCCTGCGTCAAAGGCCCAACTCCAGTACAGCTATAGTAGTTGTGCTGCTAATGTTAACGCACAACTACAATAGATGTACTACTACTTTAAACGCATAAGACTGGACTTTTTTTTTCCATTTTTTCCGCTTTTGCCCATTGTGTTGCTATTGTTAACACACCAGGTTGTACTGCTAAATTAACTGCACAATATAGTGTGCATTTAGGCACTTTTGTGTGTGCATATAGGCAGACCCTATGAATATCACTCATATCCATGTGTTTGGTATAATTCTAATAACGAGAGAATGGATTAAATGAGAACCATTACTTAGGAGAGAAATGAGAACGATCGTGGGTCATCGGATTTGAGGGAAAGAACAACCAATATTAGACTTTCATTAAAAGGCGAATAATTGGGGCGTGCCGATTTTTTCCCGTATTTTAATTTTGCCGAATTTTTGGCGTTTTATTGAAAAAATCCGTTTCGCTGTGAACATACTTTTTATGTTCATCACTTTTGCCGATGTTCGCTATTCCAACCAAATTTTACCTGTATTTCTCCCCAATTTTACCCAAAATTTTCCCCTATTATATGCTTCTTTTTTTTGGAAAATACGTTTTCACTTGCTGTGAACAAATTTTTGATGTTCATCACTTTGTCCATAAATGTTCACCACTTTCATTCCAGATGTTCATCATACTATGATGAACATCTACGAACAAAACAATGAATATTCGTGTTCTTTGAGGGGTTGTAAACATATTTTCGATATTCATCACATTGTCCATAAATGTTCACCACTTTCATTCTAAATGTTCGGTATACTGTGATGAACATCTACGAACAAAACAGTGAACATCCATTGTTCATCACTTTTGTCCATGAATGTTCAATATTAAGATGTTCACCACTTTCATTCCAAATGTTCACTATACTGTGATGGTGTTGAATTCCTTAGGTTTTGATGGTAACAAACATTCAACTAATCTGGTAACTAAGTGTTTCAGGAACAAACCAGTTATCTCAGGGATCCATTACAACAAAGGAGTGCAGAGGGAACAAAGCGATCTCCACATGCTTTGTTACCTCTCAAGGAACATCAATGACGAACAACGCTCGAGCTATGAACGGAATGAAGGATTTCCAGCGTGACGATTATGGAAACTATCTTGGAAGATCACGCGGTCAAGGAAAAGGAATCTCGGCTAGAAGGATATCGCCGAAGAGAAGATTTGGAAGAGAATCTGAATGTGTTATCTTAGGAAATCTTTCCTAAGATAATATATTTGGAGAGAGAAGAATTCTATCTTTAACCGATTATGTTATCTTAGGAATTCCTTCCTTAGATAATATAGGTTGTTAAGATTATATTCTCCATATAATATCTTCTTGTTACCTAGTTTAAAAAGATATTTTTTATCTTGTTACGATTAGGGTTTTAGTCGAGTTGTATTTATAGGAGTGTGGATTCATTTCTATGGACGACGACCACGACGACGAACTGAGAGCATTTGATTAAGAAGAAAAAGAGAGTGAAGTGTTTGTGAGTCTTAGAGGGTTGAGTTCGTATTCATCATTGTAGAAGAGAGTTTCAAATCTAGGTGGGAAGTCTAGGGTTTGAAGTCCAGGGTACAAGAGTAATCGAACAAGAAATCAATAAGACAAGTAGACGCTTCAAAATCCTCTCAAGCGAGAAGCTTGAAGGTAGTGATTTTTCCTTGATTAGTTATTTGACTGATTGGGATTTTCACTATACATCGTGAGTTCGTTCCTTATCTTTCTTGCTATATTATTCCGATGTACCTTCTGTGGGAACAAAGCCTTTGTTCCTTCAGATGTAACTCTAACGATCCAACATATGGACATATACAAACAAAACAGTGAACACGGTTGAGTGCGCACCGACAGGAAAACTTTTGGTGCGTTCCCATTTCTCTCCTAATATTATGTTCTCACCTGAACCCCCCCCCCCCCCCCCCCCCCCCCCTATATCAAATAAATATTTGTTGTTTGATATAAGGCAGTGGCGGATCCAGAAACTTGTGCAAGGGGGAGGGGGGAGGGGAGGCTAAAGCGCTTAAAAGATTTTTAACATTTTGCTTATTCTATCTATTCACACTTACATATGAGACTCATAACTTCAAATTGCATTTCCCTTACTCTGAGTAACATACTTATCCATTTTCCTAAGCATAAACAAATAAAACTCCACTTCAACAAAATAAAATCATAATATTCAACTAATGTTCAACATTTTATCTATCTAATTAGCTAATCAAAAACATAACCTCAAACAAAACTTTTCCTTTATTTGAAATTGGACCAATTTATATCATACATATTTTTTGTATTTTTTTTGTAAAAAATATTTAAGTGATATAACATTTTCAATTTCCATTTAATAAACATAGGTAAATATATATAGAAAGAACAAAAGAGGAGAGTTGTTAGGAATTGAAATAAATACCAATCGATATTCTCTTACACAATTCCAACACTGATAACACTAAGTCAAGATGTTTAACTTGTTATATTTCTTTATTTTACATATATCATAAAAAAAATTAAAAAATCAAAATTCGACGTGGTCTAAAAGGTTCGCAAAAAGGAAGCGAGGGCTTCAACCCTCCTGATATCTCCAAAGGAATGGATATGTCAAAAACATCACTCATATCTATATTCATATCCGATATATTGATATCATTAGTATCCACATCTTGATATCTATACCGATATTAATATCCGATATCTCATATCTTTGGTATCAATAACCAAAATAGTTATTACATATAGTCATATAGATGTATCCACGAAGCCGAATAATTAAGTACTCCGCAATGACCAAACTACACATGCAATTCAACAATCTACAAGTCCTGCATATAGATGTATCCACAAAGCTCTATTTGGTTAGTTGACTGAGTCATAGATGTCGTACATGTGTACGTATTTCTTGATGGCTCTTATTGTCTTAAGCCATTATCAGGATTTGTTACAGTTCCCCCAATGAAATTATTCCTAGAGCCTTCAATCTAATAACCACGATGCGTTTTAATGATGCTTCACACACCCATTCACCGGGGTTCTCTATAATTTTCACTTCCAGGAGTTTAGTTGTTTTTCTTTTCTATTTGGCCTTTTCATTTTGGATATTTTTCATGTTGTTTTTCCGTTTATTAATGTATTTTGTCTCTTAATGCACTAGACATGTATGTGACATCGTATTACTCCTTTTATTAAATAAAATAGTACGTGTAGACATTGGCAAATCCAGGAATTTATGAGGGTACATATTTTAGTTCGAGTTTCTTTTTGCTTTAGTTATCAATATTTTTATTAAAATTTTAAAATCTGTAAATAATATCTAAGGACTCAACACTTAAATTTGATCATTTATAACATATATATTTTTTATATTTGAAAATTTATTTAAATAATATTATATTTTCATTGTTTTCTAATAAAGTTAAAAATAAGGAAGCAAAATAAAATAAAAATAACTAGATATAAACATGTTTAACGAATATAATAAAATTCTTAATTTCATTAAGGTCCAATTGCTTGAAAAAACTAAAAAAAAAAAGAGTTAGAGTTTTTGTTCCAACAATCCAACCGATTGATATACTTCTTTTAACAAAAAACGAAAGCTTTGTATCGGTTTGTTAATTTGGTTGATATAATTTATTTTGTAATTTTTTAATTAATGTTTTTTAATTAATTTAAATAATCAACATGGGACCTAATACACTAACTTTTTAAAAAAAGTCGGATGTGTAACATATCTCAGAAGCCGACACATATGCGAAATAAATGTTGTGATGTAGGCAAAATGAATGTGGTATTGATACATATGATTTAGGCCTCTCCTTTAATATATTTATATTTTTTTATGAATCCTAATATGCTTTTGTACCAACTAACTTTACCAATCATATTACGAAACCGAGTGTAATTTTTCCTTTTTCAAAACATAAATTTGTAGGAAAAAAAGTTTAACCTACTTATAGTAAAATCAATTTGTATGTTATGGACGGTGACTTCATATATGTTGGAAATATTATGTTCAAAGTAAATTCGAATTTTTTTTACTTGAGAAATTAGTTAAACACGAAAACCTTTTCACTTTGATCAATAATGTTATGTAATATTAACTTGATTTTATGTAGAAGAATTTTTTTATAATAAATATCTAGTGAAAAAAGTCATTATTCACTTTGTTTTTTCTAACATAACTATATATGATTTTTATTTAACATCAAAACATGGGTTTGGACAACTATGATTACATTTTTCGATTATTATTGTCTTTTTTACAATATAATATTTTTTATGAGCATTAATGTATAAAAATTAAACATCTTTTAGTACAACAAAACGTATTTGACTTTATGGATATCAATGTCATATTATTAAAAATATTTAATAAATTCAATCTCGTACTTGAACGAGCACTATGCTAGTTTAGACAACGAATCCAAGCATGTGCACCACTAGGCTTTATCATTCTCCTTGTCATTTTATCAACTCTTTTAGTACATATTATAAAAAACAAAAAATTAAAAGGGACTAAACTTTAAATTTGATGGGATCATAAAGAGTTTGCCGAGAAAAAACGGGAGCGATCACCCCTTAAGTCCCGTAGATCCACCCCCGAGTGTAGGGACTAAGAATCCATTTGGATTTTAATTAAAATATATTAAAATATATTAAATTAATAATTTAATATAATTTATTAAAAAATAATATATTTTAATATATTATTTGAAGAGATCCAAAAAAACAACAAATTTAAACACTAAAGAAGAGGCCATTTACACTTTTTCAGAACACTCCTCATAAAGAAAGTTCTAAATTTTAATTAAAGTTATATACACGCGAAAAAAGATACTCTGCATAGTAATTAAAATAATCACATAATTCAAACCAGTGGGCGGTTGATGGAAATCCATTGTTTACTTAATACAGACACTTTAAATTGTTCAAGTAAGTAAAGGCGACACCGTAAATTTGGCACACAACTATGTGTTACCAACAACACATAGTATATAATTGATTTCCTGAACGACCTGAGGGATCATCTATATATTTAAAAATTAATATTTTAGGTTATTAAATGTTAATTTTTAAAGACAAAATCAATTTTATAAAACCAACTTCATGTCCAAAGACCTTCTATAGTATGCTTAAATGGGTTAATAGTTGGGCCAATATTTGTAAAAATATGTTTACAAACATGCTAGAGATATATTTTCAACCATTTTGTAGTTATACATGATGAATTTCACGAGTTTTTTATTTCGTATTAGAGATATGGTTCATTCAATTAATTAAAAAAAAATCCTATTTTGTAAAAGAATAATATATTGCACTATTATGTATATGTTTTATTGTCGTATATAAATTTATAAAAGTTTCTTCAAGCCAGATGAATCTTTTTATGTTTTTATTGTGGGAGGATTTTATTCAAATCAAACAATTCAAAAAAAAAAATGTGCGACCTTAATATAAAAAACTTAAATGTGTTACCGCTTCATGCGTACAATCATACCTTAACATAGCTAAAACACTGACATATTATATTCATTTACATATCAAGCAAACCATGATAACATTTGTATCGACCCGTGCAAAGCGAATGATCCGTCTTCTTTAAAAAATTGTGATTTACTGTTTGTTATAAGATTCTAACACAACTAATGAAATGTTACGTATTATATAGCTTTCATATGAATTACACTATAATAGTTTACAACAAAAAATGGTTATAAATACACCGATATTTTCATACTAAAAAAATATATGGATTGACAAAACTTGAATTCTACGCAGTCATATAAACTCAATATTAATATATTATGATAAAAAATTGGGATATTTACTCTATATTGAGTATTGCCTACATAATAAAATGAATTACACGATTTATTTACTATTCGCGAAAAAAGAGTCAATTACCTTCGAAATTTATATAAATTAATAATAACTAAGATAACAAAAAACATGTATTATAAAACATAGCTAAAAAACTTACTCTAACGCTTTGCGAAGGCTTAAAGACCTAATTAACATTAATTATTGGTGTCCATTTAGTTAGGATTGTGACTTGGGAAGATAGGCGTTGTCATGTGCCCATGGACCACCTAATTAATTTCTTACGCAAATTTGATTATACCATCTGTCCAGCTCCTCTTCCGACATACCTTCTTTAGTTATTATAATTAATTATGATCCCATCATCCTATATGTTTTCACATCAATAGTCCCATGCATCGATCATTGTCCAAGTCCTATACGCATGGCTGTATTCATGCCTACATTTACGTTTATATTTATGATCACATCATCCTATATGTTTTCACATCAATCCATCTGCCGGTGAGGGTACTTAGCGGTCAGGAGCAATCTTGTCCATACATATATTTAAATTGAGGGAGAATGAAATTTACCATTCAAGCTTATCATACACTCATCCACAAACTTTCACTTACTCACCCACCTAAAAATTTCTTTTCTACAGATTTATACGAACCTATCTATTTTACAAACATAAAGTTGAGTAACGCACTATTTAACTGTATACACAAGAATATATATATATATATATATATATATATATATATATATATATATTATAAACTTATCAAAAATAATTAAAAAAATTAATGACGTTGAATATTCACTAAATTTCCTCTCTCTCGAGGTAACCTTGCTCCCATGAATTACTCCACGACCAACAACCTCGTCTATCATCAATCTAAATCTCGAACATAAGGTGTTACCCCTTTATACAGAGCGAGTTCGTAAATAGTATAGAGATTTGGTGTCAATGTTAGGGGTTATCCCTTTTTGTTCAATAACGAGTTTGTCGATAGTTAATAACGAGTTTGTCGATAGTTACTATCATCAAGCTAGATCTCGAACAAATGGTTTAAATCCCACTAATCTTGTCACCAACCTCTTTACAATCGACAAACTCGTTATCGAACAAAAAGGGTAACCTCCAAATATTGAAACCAAATCTCTACAACAAGACTTGATCCGAAATGATATCGAAATTTGACTCTCGGGGATACAAGGTTGGCTAAACATGTTAGAAATTCAATCTTCGTTGTTTGAATCTATCTAGCAAGGGTAATGTAAGGATCCATTGTTAGTTCAAAGAGGTGATCTAGGGAAAAGCACCAGGATTTCTAATGCATGAGGATGGAGCTCTAAGGTTTATGAATCGTCTTTGTGTTCCAACCAATGAAGATTTGAGAAAAACTATTATGGTGGAGGCTCACGCAACATCCCAGTACAAGTAAGATGTACAAGGACCTCAAACAACTCTATTGGTGGAGCAACATGAAGAATGACGTAGAGTTTGTTTCAAAGTGCTTGACTTGTCAGCAAGTCAAAATTGAGCACCAGAGGTCAGTAGGAATGCTTCAACAACTTCCAATTCCTAAGTGGAGGTGGGAGGACATTTTCATGGACTTTGCTACTGGACTACTGAGAACTAGAAAGGGCATGGATTCCATTTGGGTGGTCGTTGATCGGCTGACAAAGTCTGCTCATTTCCTTGGGATTCGAAAGACTTGGGGTCCTGAGAAGCTATCAAAGAGATTGATGTGATCCGACGGGCTCGGACCACGTTTGATGCCGGATCTAGGCAGGAAGCGGCCTCGAATCCTTCTCCTTAGTAACCAGAATAGGTAGCAACCAAGCGTGGGCTCGGTTATCGGCTCTCTTGCTCTCGGCGTGACCGAGTTGGGGCGAGAGGATCTCGCAGACGGAAGCTAGCGATGAAGGGATAGGTTGTGTTTGTGAACCGTGACGTGGTTCAATCGGGTCTAACCAGTTTTGTGACGCCGAAGCTTAAGGGAAGAGATGATCTCAACTGCAAGGCTTAAGCTTTAATTTCAACGTAGCGAATAATGAATACAACGAAGGCTATTTAAAGCCATAAGGCACGACCAAGAACCCTAATGGGATTGGGCCGAAAACACACTAATGGGCTAGCCTTCTCTAGCAAGAGAAAGGCATACGCCCGAAATAGAAAGTACGGAAATGGAAATACTAAAAGGGAAACATGCTAAAACGGAAAATAACATAAAATAGATTAAACTAGACTAAGTCTTGAACCAAGGAGGACGCCACGGTCTTAGTTATCTTGGGCTCGTCGCTACCCGGCTTGAGTCGAGCCCGGAACGCATCATTCTCCCTCCCTTAGAATCGAAGCGTCCCCGCTTCGAACTAGGTGGAGCCAGGGAGAGTAGACGCTCAGCGGTCAGTGGTAAAGTGGCGTCGGGCTCGGGACCGACTCTTTGAACCTCAAAGATGAGAAGGTATGTCTCGGGTCCAAGAGCGGTCATAGCGTCGGGTGCCTTGGAGAGTATCGCACGGAAGCCCGGGTCTGGAGTAGGGGTAATGGATACGTCGGGCTTGCACACGGGCAGGGGAGCACTAGGCACGTCTAGGGGCGGAAGTAGGGGCGCGGTGGCTGCAGACTTGACAATGACAGGGTGGGCCGCATGCGCGGTTTTGCTGGCCGCGGGTGCGGTTTCGCTGGCCGCGGTCGCGGTCGGTGTTGTAGCGGTCGAGGTCGCGGCTTTTTCCATGGTCGCGGCTAGGGCCATAGTTGCGGCTCTGCGGGAGGCAGCGTCCTTCTGTAATTCGTCGAGCTTCGCAAGGATTTCCGCCATTGTTTGGGCTTGCACATCGTCAGCGGTCTGGCGAGGGGCGAGTGTTGGAACCGGTGACACGGGAGGACGCTCGGGATGGCGCACGAGCGGTTGCTCAGGGGACCGCATTGGAGCGTACTCGCGGTGCGGTGGCGAGTAGTGTTGGCGCCTGGGTGCATAGGATGGACGCTGGGGCGGAGAGTACGGGCGGCGTTGCGGTGGCGTCGGAATCCTTGGCGGGATTCAATCTGGGTCCGCTTCGTAAGGTCTCACGCCACCGAACCAAGGGTCGGGGTCCCACTCGTCGGGCTCGAAGTATGGATACCAGCGGGCCATAGGGTGGGTGGAGCTAAGGACGGGTTGGTTAAGGAAAGGTCAAACTAGGGTTATGAGGGGAGGCGGAGGCTAAGGTTTTGGATAAATAAAAAGGGAATCGGAAACGGCAGTGTAGAAAATCGCGGTCGCGGAGGCTAGGGTTTCGGCGGCGAACGATTCGTATTTTGGCCTTTTGAGGGGTCAAACGATGTCCGTTTTGGGCGAATTTTATATGCCCGGACTCGTATCGAGATGCTTTATAGGAATATGGAAGAAAATTGCGGAAATGATGAACTTTTTTTGGACGAAATCTGGGCAGAAGGCTCGTCGGTTTTGTGGTGGTGGTGGTGTCGTCGGAGAAGAAGGCGCGCTGCGTGCCCCTGGCTGCTCTGATACCAGTTTATGTGATCCGACGGGCTCGGACCACGTTTGACGCCGGATCTAGGCAGGAAGCGGCCTCGAATCCTTCTCCTTAGTAACCGGGATAGGTAGCAACCAAGCGTGGGCTCGGTTAGCTCTCTTGCTCTCGGCGGGACCGAGTTGGGGCGAGAGAATCTCGCAGGCGGAAGCTAGCGATGAAGGGATAGGTTGTGTTTGTGAACCGTGACGTGGTTCAATCGGGTCTAACCAGTTTTGTGACGCCGAAGCTTAAGGGAGGAGATGATCTCAACTGCAAGGCTTAAGCTTTAATTTCAACGTAGCGAATAATGAATACAACGAAGGCTATTTAAAGCCATAAGGCATGACCAAGAACCCTAATGGGCTTGGGCCGAAAACACACTAATGGGCTAGCCTTCTTTAGCAAGAGAAAGGCACACGCCCGAAATAGAAAGTACGGAAATGAAAATACTAAAAAGGGAAACAATTAGTGAAAATGTGGTTCTTATCCCTAGTAGTAGCAGGAGTAGTAGTAGAAAGTTATGGAATTCTTATCCACATATCAGATTGGAGCTGGAATTTGAACTCATAGATGTGGAGGCTAGGCCTCCTCCTCCTGCTACTACTACTGCTACTGCTCCTCCTCCTCCTCCTCCTCCTCCTCCTCCTCCTCCTCCTCCTCCTCTTCCTGCTACTCCTACTTCTACTCCTACTGCTACTCCTACTCTTACTCCTACTCCTACTCGAACTGCTACTCCTACTGCTACTGCTACTCCTACTCTTACTCCTACTCTTACTCCTACTCCTACTCCTACTCCTCCTCCTCCTCCTCTTTGTCTTGATCCAATTACCATTTGAAAAGGTTAATAAAAAAGAACCAATTACCATTTGAAAGAAAATTATAAAGAAAAAAGAATGCCTACACCCCTCTTTGTCTTGATCCCCTAGCTTGTTTTCAATGTACTATCTACTGTTATGTCTATAATGAACAAATAATCACACTTTGGCACATCAGAAAAATAGACAGCTCTACTATGACAAAAGAAACCTTTGTTTTGCAGGCTACAAAAGACCCAGAACCGGCTGAAGATACAGAGGAAAAAGACCAACCAAAGGGCAACAAACACACAAGAAACATAAACCGAAGACCAACAGAGACTTTGCATAAGGGACTGAAATCAGTTGCAAGAAACAACAACCAAGGAAAGGACAACAAAAGTCAAGAAAAGCTTTGTATTAATCTAGTTGTAATTTATACAGTTTTTCTGTGTACTTATAAAGATATGGCTTGTTCAACCCATGTTGCAGTAAAGAAACTAAACTGCACAAAAAAAGAACATTAACCAACTAATAGAACACATAGCTGCTCCTCAGCATACACGGAGAAGGAAAACTACATAGCGCTAACCCCAAAACAAAACAAAACAAAACATACATAAATTGGGCTAACAATAGCACACAGAGGACAACCCATTATAAAATAGAATCATGCAGAAACCATACGCACAAGAACAAACCCGGATGGATAAACAAAAATCAAGAGAACTTCAAATTTAATGAACCAGCTAACAAAAAAAAAAAAACGGAGACCTAAAATAACAAAAATAACTCATATACTAGGAAAACTATGTTATAAATGAAAATATCATCATGGAATATAAGAGGTATGAGTAAGAAAAATGTATGGACTGACATAGACACATTTTGTAAAATCAATCATATACAAATAATAGCACTACTAGAAACTGAAACCGAAAAAAATACCAAACGAAAATATTTGGAAAAAAGATGGCTTCGATAACATTGCAGTATCGCTGGGAAAGGGATTTGCAAGAGGATTAATTATCCTATGGAAAGAATACCAACAAAAAATGAATCAAACTACACACTATAGAAAATCGATTTATCAGTTTCGAATACACAGACTATGAAAATGATAAACAAAGTATGATCATATTTATGTACGCTCCACCACAAGAGAAAGACAAACGGGA
The DNA here is from genome assembly GCA_027886185.1 of Rheum nobile. Classification (NCBI taxonomy): domain Eukaryota; kingdom Viridiplantae; phylum Streptophyta; class Magnoliopsida; order Caryophyllales; family Polygonaceae; genus Rheum; species Rheum nobile. Next base: position 9,420,997 of record WOAB01000639.1, read on the forward strand.
GTTCTGGACAAATACCCAAAAATATATTTCGAGTACTAACATAGTAACATACCATGCATTATAATAGGTGGCCTAAACGAAATCCAATGCCAACAAGGAAAAGAAGGCGGAACCATCCCACACCCAAATCGCTTCTTAAAACTAATAAACTTTAAAAAATAATTGCAACCTAATAGACATACTGATGCGTTCCTGCTTGTGATGCCGAATCTCTGATCTTGGTGGGAAGTCGCACGCATCGAGAGTGGGGTTTGGGACGGTGGAACGCGTTGTTGGACTGGGGACTCGAGATGGAGAACAAGCCGTAGCGTCGGCAGCGGAGGAGATAGGCTCGAAAGGGATCGAGTGATTTGGCCGTAGCGTCGGCAGCGGGGTATGATTAACTCGATGAAGATCGAGTGGAGGCCGTAGCGTCAGCAGCGGAGGAATGGGGATGAGAAGTAAGAGATGTGTTTGACGTCAGATCTAAGGATAGAGGCAAATGGCTCTCGACAAAAGCTTAGATTAAATTATGACGTAACCCAGTAAAGAAGGTCGAGATGACCTTTTATAGTTCATAGCGGGACTCGGGTGGGCCGAGTCTCGCGTAATGGACCGGCCCACGCGACACGCGTGGAACACACACTCCAAAATAAAAACTAAAGTAATTAATGCCTCAAGATATTACATTCAATTCAAAAGAACGCGTTCACTGGATGGTCGAGAGAAGAATGACAAAGAACGCGTTCTCTGGGCTTGGTTAAAGGCGCTTCAAAGAGAACGCAGTCTCTTGTGTTCCTTGGTTGGCGACGACGCGGACAACCATGGATTATGTCGCGTTGACGATGGCTTTGGCGCGTGATCTTGTTATTGGCCCTTCTGAGCGAATGCTCATAGCTTCTTCTTCCTCGGTGGCAGTCATGGTGGACAGGGGCGCATCACCCTCCCCCACTTGGCTGGGAAGCATCCCCGCTTTACCAACATCGAACTCTGGCTCCATATAAGGCTCCAAGTTGGCGACGTTGAAGGTCGCGTGAACACCATAGTCTTGTGGCAGCGCGATCTCGTATGCGTTGTCCCTAATTGCCTTCACCACATGGAAAGGGCCATCACCACGTGGGGCCAGCTTGGATTTGCGTTTAGCTGGAAAATGGCCTTTGCAAAAGTGCACCCATACCAAGTCCCCTGGGGCAAATATCACGTGGCAGTGCCCACGGTTGTGCTGTGTGGCATATTGATCAGCGCGGCGTTCCAGCTGCTCCCGCGTTCGCTGATGTAGATCCTGGATCATCGCGGCGCGGTTGGCCACGCTAGGGTGCTCATTATCCTTCAAAGGACACGGCACCATGTCCATCGGAGTCAGTGGGTTTCTGCCATAGACCACCTCGAATGGAGTGAGCTTCGTCGCGGAGTGCCTAGACCTGTTGTAAGAAAACTCAGCAATTGCAAGTAAGTCCTCCCAACGCTTTGGGTTGGATTTGAGCATGGTCCTAAGGAGGGCTCCTAGGGTTCTATTGGTGACCTCAGTTTGGCCATCTGTTTGGGGATGGTAACTAGTGAAAAACAAGAGTTTGGTACCCAATTTTCCCCAAAGGGTTCTCCAGAAAAGGCCTACAAATTTGGTATCGCGATCACTCACGACAGTCCTTGGTATCCCATGTAAACGGACCACGTTGTCAAAGAACAACGCGGCAATCTTACTAGCAGTGTGTGTGGTCTTACACGCGATAAAATGGGCCATTTTTGAAAACCTGTCCACAACGACAAAGATTGAATCTTTACCCTTTCGAGAGAGAGGCAAACCTGTGATGAAGTCCATGGAAAAATCTTCCCAAGGGCCTAATGAGATGGGCAGGGGCGTGTAGAGACCATAGGGATAAGAGGTAGATTTGGCGCGTTGACACGTGACACAACTGGTGCAATAGCGCATCACCTGGGTGGTCATGTGCGGCTAGAAGAAATGCTCGCGAAGAGCAGCTAAAGTCTTGGTAACCCCAAAATGACCGCGTCCTTCATGGGCTTCCTGGATGAGGAGTTTCCTAATAGGTGAGCTAGGAATGCACAAGCGCCCTGCTTTGTACAGGTACCCCTCATGAAGGAAATATGTTTCAAACTCACGGTCCCTAAGACAGTGTTCTACAATTGGCTTAAAGAAGGGATCAAGCAGATATAAATCCTTAATGATTGCGAAGCCAAGGAGTTTAGACTGAAGATGAGTAAGGAGAACATACATGCGAGAAAGGGCGTCGGCGACCACATTCTCCTTACCTTTTTTATGCACGACGACGTAAGGAAACGTCTCCATAAATTCCACCCAACGAGCATGGCGGCGGTTTAGATGGGCTTGACTCTTTAGATAGTTGATGGCTGCGTGGTCTGAGTGGATCACGAACTCGCGTGGCCATAGGTAGTGCTGCCATGTCTTGAGGACGCGAACAAGCGCGTAAAGCTCCTTGTCGTAAGTGGGGTAATTCAAAGTTGCCCCAGTTAGCTTCTTGCTGAAGAACGCGATGGGCTTCTTCTCTTGGTGAAGGACTCCACCAATCCCTATATTGGACGTGTCACATTCTACTTCAAAGTGTTTTGTGAAGTCTGGGAGTTGAAGTAGCGGCGCATTGCACAAGGCATCTTTTAACGCGTTGAACGCGTGGTTGTGGTTGTCCTTCCAATTCACCGTGGCGTTTTTCATTGTGAGCTCGTGGAGGGGCGCGGCGATGGAGCTGAAGTTGCGAACAAATCTCCTGTAGAAGCCTGCTAAGCCAAGGAAGCTTCTCACCATTGTCGGTGTAATGGGTGTTGGCCAATCCCTGATGGCTGTCACTTTGTCTTCATCGACGCAGAGTCCATCCTTGGAGACCACGTAGCCCAGAAAGTTTGTAGTGTCGGATGCAAAACGACACTTGCCAAGATTGGCATACAATTGTTCGCGTCTCAAGCACTCTAACACAAGCCTAAGGTGCTTTACATGATTTTCAAGACTACGTGAATACACAAGAATATCATCAAAGTAAACTACCACAAATTTCCCTAGAAATTCCCTCAACACATGGTTCATGAGCCGCATGAAGGTGCTCGGCGCGTTGGTGAGACCAAATGGCATTACTAGCCATTCATACATCCCGTATTTGGTTTTGAACGCGGTCTTCCATTCATCACCCTCTTTCATGCGAATCTGGTGATATCCGCTCCTCAAGTCAATTTTGGTGAAGTGTGTCGCGCCATGCAACTCATCGAGCATGTCATCGAGTCTCGGTATTGGATGTCTGTACTTGATTGTGATCTGAATGATAGCGCGGCAGTCGACACACATGCGCCATGAGCCATCTTTCTTTGGGACCAGGATCACTGGGACCGCGCAAGGGCTGAGAGATTCCCTTACGTAGCCGCGATCCAGAAGTTCTTGGACCTGGCGCTGCAGCTCCTTGGTTTCATCTGGGCCAGCGCGATAGGCAGCGCGATTGGAAAGGGAGGCACCAGGCACCAAGTCAATTTGGTGCTCAATGCCTCGCAAAGGTGGAAGGCCCTGGGGAAGCTCCTCTGGGAATAAGTCTGTGAACTCATCGAGCAGCTCAGAGATCGCATGTGGCAAAGCTTCCTGGATAGGGCTCTCTGGGTTGCAACGCGTGGGCACTAAGAGGAAACATGGGGCCTTGCCATTCAAGGGGGCAGTGAGGTCGCTTGGTCGCACCAACAGCAGTCTGTGCTCACAAGTGCCTTTCAACTTGGTGGACTTGGGCGTGTTCTTCGGCCCTTCAGTGGGACGCGTTTGATCAGGGGACGCATTGTCGGTGGACGCGACCTCGCGTCCGGTGGAAGAACGCATACTACTTGGACTCTGGTTCTTGGAGGCTTCCATTGCATTTTGCCGATCATGCTCAACCTGGTCCTGTAAAATCTCATGAGGTGACATCGATAAGAGTGTGACGCATTTTCCGTGGTAAGTAAACACATAAGTGTTTAAATAGCCATCGTGAAGAACGCGCCTGTCAAATTGCCAGGGGCGCCTCAATAAAAGATGTATGGCGTCCATGGTAATGACATCACATAGGATAGAATCTGTATATTGACCAATGGAAAATGAAATGAGACATTGGCGAGTTACAGTGTTACCAGAACTCGATGAAATCCATTGTAGTCCGTATGGTTGTAGGTGAGGAGTGGTTGCCAGGTTTAAATGAGTGACCACCTTTTCATTAATGATGCTGCAACAGCTGCCTCCATCAATGATGACGCTCAAGGATGCGGTCTTGACCAAGCAACGCGTGTGGAACAGATTCTCGCGTTGATCACCAAGAGTGGCTTCCTTAACAGTGAGGAGACGTCGCGTGACAAGGCTCAGAGCTATACCTTCATGCACCGCGGTGGCTTCACAGGTGTAAGCCTCCTCGTCATCCTTGAACCCTTCATCGATGGTCTCAAGGGGTGTGTCCTCCTCCTCATAAGATTCATACCCCGCAGAGATGGTGGAGAAGAGGACTTTCTTGTTGTTTGGGCAATTTCTCTGGATATGCCCTCTGCCTCCACACTTGTAACATTCCAAGTCACGCGCGCGTTCCTGAGTTGGTGATGTGCCCTATGGCGGCAGCGCACAAGGAACATTACTGGGTGTTGTCGCGATCTTCCCATGTCTATTGGGATTTGATGCGGTGGATCCTGTGGATGGGCCGCGCACATTAGTGGAAGGAATTTGACCAGAGTTCGAGTCATACCTTCGTTGGCCATAGGGTTGGTAGGGTCCTTGACGCTTTCTCACGATTTGATGGTAGAGTTGCATCGCGGTGTGCGTGAGCGTGTTCAGGTCTTTGATTGGAAGGATCTCCAATTGGTCTCGGATGTTGGTGTTGAGACCACTCAAAAATTTCATCCTCATCATGGAAGGGGCCACGCTAATGGACGCCTTGTAGTACATATCCTCAAGTTGGGAAAAGAACTCAAGTGGTGTTTTCGATCATTGTTTCGCCATGGCAATTTCCAGGCGCATTTGGTTCTTGTAATCTTGGGGCACGTACTTGAGTGTCATCACATACTTGAGCTGGTTCCATTCAGTGAGAGGCACCAAGTTTCTCCTTATTCGATCATCCATGAATCGGTGCCACCAAACCCTCACGGCGCCACGAAAGTGTATTGTGGCGGCGGCCACGTGGTCCTCTTCAGGAACTTGGCAATATCTCAAGGTATCTCCGTAGCCTGCAACCATTCAAGAAAAACTGCAGGGTTGTATTCACCAAAAAAGAATTCAATTTTTACCTTAATTTCGTGGCGATTGAGCCTGGGAGCATTGGCTTCTGGCCTTCGTTGCAAGCGCGGTGATGGAATGTCCAAGGGGGCATATGCTTGGCCTTGGGCCTGTGGAAACTGGGCATGCCCTAGCTGTTGCCTTTGCGCGCCAACGTTGCCGCGATCATTGCCAAACGGGGCTTGTTGCTCCATCCCCTGGGCGCGTCTGCGGCGCTGGTTGATCGGCACTATTTTATAGTGTATTTCTAGGGGTTGTTACCAGTTTTGAGGTGCCATTTGGATGGATTTAGAGCACAATTGTGGAGTTGAGATTTAGAGACTAGAAGTGAAGAAATCATGGAATTTACAGAGGTTTGAAGTGCATTGAAGAGTAGAAGACAGTGGGTTGAATTCAAATTGTTCGTTCTCTTTACTCAGATGTCCAAATGGAGTGATTCTAATTCGAGGAGTTAGATCTTGAAGTCTACTGAAAGTCCTCAAAATATGAGCGCAATCCGAGTTGAGAATCAAAAGTTATGACATTTTTACGGAAGTGTCACAGAAACTGAAGAAGACACCATCACCGCACCCCGTGGTGGGATGACCGCACCCCGAGGCGAACCTTACAGAGAAGAGGCCGTGATTCTGGAGTACCACCGCACCCCGCGGTGGGTGTCACCGCACCCAGCGGTGGCGACGCGCTGAAGATATTTCCGAGTTTTTATTTCCCGTTTTATTTTATTTCCGAGACTTTGTTTCCAAGTTTGTTTATTTCTTTTCTTTATTTCTGAATTATTTCCTTAGTATTTAAGTTAAGTTTAAGACTCTTTTAGAGGAATCCATTCTCTAAAACCCTAGTTGCCACTTTTCATCGTTTTTCTCTCACAAACCCTAATGGAGAACTAAACCTCCATTGTTGCACTTGACAGTTTGAAGCCAGCAATTGATTGGTTGTAAGTTTTCTACTCTTGTTCGTTTTCCTATCTAGTTGGATTAATTCTCTTGTGCTTGAATGTTTATTGAATCTTATTGATTTATCTAGACTGATCACCTAGGTTTATTGATATTATCCATATAGCTAGGACTTGTGATTCCGGGTTCGGGTTGCATATCTAGTAGCAAACACGATTTACATAAGCGGGTTGCGAGTGTTCATCGTGAGAGAGAGTTAATTGCATGCTTATAGTAACGGGTTGTTTCTATTGCATGTATCTTGTTAAATCCTTGGTTGAATGCTATTGCTTTATTGAGTCTTGAAGGTTTTCGGGTTTGATTTAGTAATAAGTACTATTAGGGCTGGTAGAACTAATAGTTACCTAAGATCGGGATAAGGACCTAATAGAATTCAGTGATCAACCATATCTCTTGTTGTGTGGATCTTTGTTAAGTGTGACATTTTCCCCCACCATATTCACAACCTTTACTTGCGAACTTGTTTACTTGTTTTCTTGCTTTATTTACTTGGTTACTAAGAAACTCATACAACAACCCCTAAGAAACTCATACAACAACCCCCCCCCCCCCTAGTTCCTAGTTGGTAGTTTACGAAACACAAGAATTGATAACCTGATTCCCTGTGGGATCGACCCTGACTTGCTTGCTATACTCTTTAGTAGGTACTTTAGGATTTCTTTGATTAGGCACACGACTTTAAGCCTGTCACTGGTGTCCGTGGTGGGGCGCGTCGCGGCGAACATCGTAAGGCATGTCATGCCTCCTCTCCATATCATCGCGCCTGTCAAAGGACGCGTTGGCCATGTTTGCGCCTTAGGTGAGCCTAGGTGGAGGGATCCAATCGGCGGGGCGGTCTTACAACTCCATAGGGTCGCCGAGTGGGGGATGGAAATTTCCTAGATTGATCATCCCCAATTCCTCCATTTCTTCGTCATCAAACTCCTCGAACTCGTCTTGATGGAGAGGAGTGTGGGAGAAATAGCCATACAAGCCATAGCGAGGCGTCCTCGCACTTTGGTGGCCCAAGTGGTCCTCCACGTTGAATGGGACTGGTGTGGGGGCATGGCGACGCTGACGCAGCACAACATCTGGGGCGCGATTGGAGCGTCTCGGCAGACCCGTGTTGCGTTCTTCTCGTCTGGCTCTACCGACAAGCAGGGTAGAGGCGATCTCGCGTTGTCGTCTGTTGCCTCTGGCTTTGTACATGTCATTGAAGTCATAAGGTTTAGAGTACTCACCATGGGACACCTCATCGCGGTTTGAGTCGGTGTCGTAGCCGGCTGGAGTAGGTCGCAGTGCATAGCGGTCGCGATGCGACACATAGCCTTGGCGGCTTTCTATCACGGATTGAATCCGTTGAAGACACGGTTGCAAGTTGGAGGACGAGGGCATCACTCCTTTGCCCTTGTCAACGCGTTGTTTACTTGGCCCGACTTCAGTTTGACGCGGCGCGCCCAGAGTGTCCATTGGGACCATCAAGGTTGGTGTGGGTTGTGCCAGCACAGAGCGTTCCTTGGTCTGGAATTCGGCAACTTGGCGCCTAAGTTCATGGATCTCGCGTTGTTCCTCCGAGAGCTCCAGAATGGGATCGTGTGGAGGAATGACGAGTGGGACCACTTCATGTTGCGCGATCTGTTGCTGTAGGAGATGATTGTTGCTATCTCCTTGGACATTCCCACATGTGGGTGCCATGAGGCTACCTATAACAATGTGTCCATCCATCGCGAGTAAAAACGCACAAAAGACAATATAAAACCAAAGAACAAGTAAGCACTCAACAAGTATCAAGTGTTCACGTAGGAGGGTGCGTTCTTTCGGCTGTGGGGGCGGCTAAAGGCAAGCAAAGCAAGTGTGATATGCAAGCACAAAAGCAAACGAAACCAAAAGAAAGAAGTCTTAACCTCTTGCGTAAACAACGCGTACACACAAGACACACTTGCAAACGTGACACTAGACGGTGGAGAGGTGAAGAAGATGAGCCTAGCCGTTGAGGGAAGAAGGTTGCCTTATTTTGGCTTTCCTTCTATTTTTTTTAATTGTCGCGTTCTTTTTGTTTAATGCGACTTGTTTTTGTTTTTTTTGAAATTCAAATCCGAGATCTTAGTCTTAATTGAAGATCAGATAAGAATTAAATGAAACAAAATAAAAATAAACGGCTAAGTAACTTAAGGAAAGAAATCACGAGATTTACGCGATAGGAGAGAGAAACTTTAATGCAGATTTATGATGGTCAACACAAGCAAATATGGCAAGATATGCAAGCGAGATTCACGCGATTAATTAAGGAGATCTTTGAATTAATTACGCAGATTTCATGGAAACAAATCACACAATTTTCGCAAGGTGATCAAGCAATTATCGGCCAAGAGATTCTCTTGTAGAAACCGATGGGACAAGCATATGTATGAGAGAGAGAAAAATTTAGTGATTATGGCGGAAGCAAGGATGATGGGGGAGAAAAAAAAATTCGTGAACAAATGAAACTTGACAAGCGACTTACAAGATCAAAGGCTCTGATGCCAGTTGATGCGTTCCTGCTTGTGATGCCAGTTATATGATCTTGGTGGGAAGTCGCACGCGTCGAGAGTGGGGTTTGGGACGGTGGAACACGTTGTTGGACTAGGGACTCGAGATGGAGAATAAGCCGTAGCGTCGGCAGCGGAGGAGATAGGCTCAAAATGGATCGAGTGATTTGGCCGTAGCATCGGCAGCGGGGTTGGATTAACTCGATGAAGATCGAGTGGAGGCCGTAGCGTCGACAGCGGAGGAATGGGGATGAGAAGTAAGAGAGGTGTTTGACGTCAGATCTAAGGATGGAGGCAAATGGCTCTTGACAAAAGCTTAGATTAAATTATGACGTAACCCAGTAAAGAAGGTCGAGATGACCTTTTATAGTTCATAGCGGGACTCGGGTGGGCCGAGTCTCGCGTAATGGGCCGGCCCACGCGACACGCGTGGAACACATGCCCCAAAATAAAAACTAAAGTAATTAATGCCTCAAGATATTACATTCAATTCAAAAGAACGCGTTCACTGGATGGTCGAGAGAAGAATGACAGAGAATGCATTCTCTGGGCTTGGTTGAAGGCGCTTCAAAGAGAACGCGGTCTCTTATGTTCCTTGGCTGGCGACGACGCGGACAACCATGGATTGTGTCGCATTGACGATGGCTTTGGCGCGTGATCTTGTTATTGGCCCTTCTGAGCGAATGCTCATAGCTTCTTCTTCCTCGGTGGCAGTCATGGTGGGCAGGGGCGCATCACATACTAACGACTAGAAATGACTTCGCATGGAGAAATCAAACAATGAGCATAATAACATTCGGGAAAAACTAAATAGAGTACTGGTAGACAACCAAATTATCCAATGGTATCCAAACATTGCAACAAAAAATCATGCATTTACTGCTTTCGACCACTGTTCTATATCATTAGAAATACGGAATACACCAAATATACAAGTTCAACCCTTCAAATTCGAAATGATGTGGACAAAGAGAGAGGATTTAAACAATCAAGTCCTACAAACATGGCGAGCAAACATCCAAGGAACACTGAAGTATAAACTAATCAAGAAAACGAAAATCCTCAAGACGAAATTAAAAATATGAAACAAAATAAGGTTTGGTAACATCTTCAAACAACTGAAAAAGATAGAAGAAGATCTCATAAAACTCCAAATAACCATGATAGGAAATACCAATCCAAATTCAAAAATAAAACAGGACATCTAATCAAGAAAAAGGAGTGTTTACTATCATTCCAAAAAACCTACTAGGTATATTGAGCAAAACATAACCACATATGATTTGTTGATACTAACAGTAAATACTTTCATAAAATAGCATCAGGAAGACGCAACAAGAAAAACATTAAAGAAATAACTACTACAGAAGGAACAATCATAACAAGGCATGATAACATAAAAAAATAAATCTAAATCGACTTCGAAAAAAGATTTCGAAGCCAACACATTAACAAACAAAAAATTGAAGAAGTGCTATAAATAATAGACCAAGAAATAACAAATGAAGTAACTACGAACTCACGAAACCGATAACAAATGAAGAAGTAAAAAGGGCTCTAGATGGCATCCTAGATGATAAATCACCAAGACCGGATGGAATACCGACAAGATTTTACAAAAAATATTGGCATATAGTAGGACCCAATATCATCAAAGTTGTAAATAACTTCTTTCAGTTATGGAAGTTACTGAAGCAAATTAACCACACCTTCATTACACTTATACCAAAAACAGATAATCCAAATTCCACAAACCCCTATCGACCCATTAGCCTATGCAACACGATATACAAGATAATATAAAAAATCATCACCGAGAGATGGAAAATCATTTTTCCAATACTTATACATCCACTTCAAGGGGCATTTGTACAACAAAAAAACATTCAAGACAATGTACTTATTGCACATGAAATTTTCTACTCATTTAGAACAAAAAAAGGCAAGGAAGGGTGGCTCACCCTAAAACTGAATATGGAAAAAGCATATGAATGAGTTTATTGGAAATTCATGACACGAACACTTGAAAAATTTGGCTTTTGCACAAAATTCATAAATTGGATAAAGAATGCACACAAATCGTCTCATTTCCATCCTAGTCAACAACGGACCAGCATACCAATTCTACCCTAAAGATGACTAAGACAGGGTGATCCATTATCTCCAATTTTGTTTATCATAGGAGCAGAGATTCTTGCTAGAAACCTACAAAAAGCAACAACAGATACTAAAAACCCGATTGACATCAAGATAACTATTCAAGGAACCAAAAAACCGTTTTTGGCCTTCGTAGACGATATCATAATCTTTGCAAAAACAAATAATACAATTTGTCAGAAAAGGCCTCCTCTGACGACCTGGTGGCACTAACGCCTCCTCTGCACCACTTTCGTGCATCCGACCACAAGTAGAAATGTTGCTTGACGATGCAATTTTGGAGTTGGATCTCAAACGGTTTTCTTCTATTGGATCGATTGTCGCTTGTCTTTGTATTGAACAAGTTGCTTTTGTTTTGAACTTGCATTTTATTTTCTTTAAATTGTATATATAACCCCTTAAATTCCCTGATTGCATAAGGTAATTTGTTTTTTGCTACATATATCATGTTTGCTTATATAAGAATTTATAGAAAGATAATTTAGGATTAATGATTAGAAATAACATTTAGGTTTAAGTATTTTAAGTTTCAAGGACTATTTGTTTACCAAACATGATTTCATATCGTATATAAAAATAAATCATACCAAACAATATATACGATATATGACTCATATCTCCAACATACCAAATAAAGATATATGATATCAACTCTCATACCCTTACTTGATATCTCATACCCATACTAATACTTGATAGCAATGTATATTTTATATACATACAAAATGAGTCATGTTATACAAGATTGATGTTGGTCATTGTTGGATCGAACCAGGTGTTAGTAACAAAGTATAGTATTGTTCCTATATACACGGCTGAACAAGTTGCTTTTGTTTTGAACTTGCATTTTATTTTCTTTAAAATGCAAGTTCAAAACAACTAGTTGACAAGGAAAATCCAAAATTGGAGATAATGGATCACCCTTGAGCCAACAACCTTGAAACTTGTCAAGGAAAAACCTCGACCTCTAGTGTTTCCTAGGAGGATTTCAAAAGATTATTTCTCTTATTAATAATCACAAACTACACAAGTTAAGAAAAGATCCAACTTAAAGTAGATTTCCCTACTAGAATACTCTCATAAGCTTAACAACCCTTAACACGTATTATCAACTCAAAAAATTTGAAAACCACACAAAAGTTTCTTTAATCACCTCAAAAACTTGGCCTATCAAGTTCCTAAAGACCGCAACTTTCTTTAGCAAAATTGTTCCTTCTATTGTTCCCTTGAGCCAACAACCTTGAAACTTGTCTCTTGAACTCTAAAAGTTGTGCTCTTTCTCTCCAATGGCTTCTTATAGATCTCCAAACACTCCTAATGTTGGATCTCTCTTGGATGTTCCTCTCTCTCTCTCTCTCTCTCTCTCTCTCTCTCTCTCTCTCTCTCTCTCTCTCTCTCTCTCTCTCTTGGAAACATGTCAAACTAGGTTGATAACGTCTTGTACTTATAGGCCACAAAGGATGACAAAAATATAATATTTATGGTCCAATCTGATATGTTTTTCCATAAATATCATTATATCTTACCATTAAACATTTACCTTAGATACCAAAAACAATATCTTCCAACTTGGTTATATCTTTTTCCATAAAACGATCTCATCCTTCCACGATGAATTTGATACATTAACTCCAAGATATAGTCTTCACTTTCCATTATTTAACGTCTCCATGTGCCCCAAGCAAACATTTGATCTCCTAGATGCAATATCTCTTGATTAGCCTTATCGCTGGTAACAACGCATGTAACAATGCACTACTTTTTTGCTCAGTTTTTGTTGTTCCTTGTAATCTTTGTTTCGTCTAAGCATTCTGGAACTCTGATGCTCTTATTTCCACCGTTTTCTAGAGTCACGGTTCTTCCTCCATCATAGCTACTATTCTCTGAAAAAATATGCATAAAATTTATGGTATTTATCATCATTTAAACTCGAAAGGATCTTTGTTCCAACAATAATTAAATTGGTTGATAAAACCATAAAACGTAGAAAAAGGACATTATAATAGAAGAAGCTTTTGAAAGTAAGAGCCCTAATTTCCATTTCAATATTCTATCTTTCGGAGCGTTAAATAAGATTTTCTCTCTCTTTGTTTTAACCTCATCCTTATACTATTTTCTTTTTTCAATTTTTATTGTAAAAAGTAACTAAAAGTTAAGGATTTTAATAGTTTGATTGCAGACCAAACTAATTTATAAAGTACAGAAATACCGACAGATAAAAAATTCATAATAACCTTGAATACGAGAATATCAACAAAAATCTAAATTATATAAAAATTAGTGTAACATAAATTTGGAATTAATACTTTTAAAATATACCAAGCATGTCTAACTAGCTTATTGAGGAGGTATTAATAATTATAATATTATTAAAAGTTCATAAATTTGATTAAAAAAAGCTCATTAAAAAGCTGATTAATATAAAAGGAGGTTATTTATTTGTCCTATAAATGACTTGGTATAAAAGGTACTCTTTTCCTAACCTCAACCTCCATTCTAATCTCTACACACCAAAAGTTTGAACACCAAAAGTTTGAATTACTGACTTGAGCGTCGGGGTGTCTTCATGGGGATCGAACCCCACCTTTTGATCGTATTTTCTACGCAAATCTTGATCAGATTTTTGTTCGTCGTCATCATCAGGAAAAACAATCGTTGTCATCACAATTTTTATCATAGTGCACGTTTTTGCTACTGCAATTGGTTTCATTTGTGGGAACCGAGGTGATAATAGTTGTTGCGAGAAGAACCACCAATAACGCGGAGGCCACCCGTCAAGACAAGGGTGAGGCAGCAGTGGCGGAGCAAGCGCGTCAGTGGGCGGAACTATAGGTTGTCGTGGACGAGAAGGAGAAGGAAAACACTTATACAGTGGCAGTTATGGCTGCAAGGATCCCGAGGCGTGGCCTGCAAAAGAGGAACTAGCGGCGTTGCGAAGGGCATTTGATCGATCCCAAGGCAAGCGCCCCACGACCGAGTCGAACGACAGAAGGGGGCCGCACCAGATGACTAGCGTAGTGTTGCTCCCGACTCACCACGAGAGATACGCTGATGAAGGATTGCACGATAATGCCAGCTGAGTGCAACACAAATTCGTCGATCCGGAGAGGTTCGGGTAGTCTTGTACACGGTTCTTGAACCGACAGTTCCAGTTCATGAACAAACGGTTAAAAGTTCAATGGGACCTTGAACCGGGAAAATCCAAAATTGTTGGTCTGATTCCGGTCCACTTCAAGGGAGCGGCGAGTTTGACCTGGTTCGAACCCGATTCCGATCCGATTCGGAACCCGAATCATTTTTTTTTTAAATCCGAATAAATCTTAAAAAATATTTAATGTATTTATAACTTAAATTAAAAGATTTACACTTAAAATCTAGCATTAACCTTACACTTGTAAATTAATAATGTTTTTTCAACCAAGTTGTTAATGATTTTTTTATGTATTTTATTTATTTATTAAATATTAAGGGTTGAACCGGTGGTTCGAACCTGGTTGAACTGTCGAACGTGACCGGTGGTCTGGTTCCAGTCTGGTGGTTCGAATCGGTGGTCGTGTTTCAGTCCGGTCTGGTTCAGGGTTTCATCGGGGATGACTCAGTCCAATTCCATAGTTCTAGTTCGGGTATGGTCAGCACTAGGTTCGGACATGGCGAACGAGACCGTCGAGAGGAGCCCCCTCGATGGCAGGGGAACCGATCCTCTTCTTCTGCTTGTAGGGCGATACGACGTCCCACTGAAAGGCGTAGTAGATCGCCGATGAGAAGCAATATCCGTGACCATTGTCGTCGGACTGAGCATGGCATGACATTCACGTTCGCTCGAACATGGGTGCTTGGTTGGGTCGGAAATAACCGAGTTTCAGAGGCCACACGAGCATCTTGCGGGGAAAATCAGCGAGGCCGAGAGGCATTTGCTTTAATTATTGGACAACCATGGAATTATTGATAAATACCCAAGAGCAGGCGAAGTTGAAACTTGCTCGACAGAAGTCGACACCTTTCGTGAGGGAAATTCGAGAGTGTCTCCCCCATCTAAGTTTTCCACTCCGTTATTCAATTTGTATGAGCAAAAGACTAACCCAGTCCATCAAATAGCATCCTACACACATAAGATGTCCTTGCGGGTCTTTGATGATGCTTTGATGTGTAAAATGCTCCATTCAAGTCTAGGAAAGATGTATTCTATATTATTTCATTAAGTAGAAGTGAATTCAATTTATACATGGGACCAACTAGCCAATAAATTCCCTGCACACTTCATTGCTAATAGTAGGGAACATGTTTTCGTGAATGCCCTATTTGCCATGAAAATGCGCAGGAGTGAAAGTCTGAGGCAATTCGCATCAAGATTCATGAAAAGCTACTCTAACATGGATAAATGTGATGAGAAGGTTGTAATGTTGCATTTAGATTAGCTATGTCCCTAGATTCCAAGCTTAGAGAGAGCCTGACTCTCATAACCCTGGCTGGAATACAAGAACTACAAGGGAGGTTGAGGCAATACACAAAGTTAGAGGAGGATGCTAAGGCATACCGCGAGAAGGAATCTCAATCCCCCCTCGCAGGCAGGGAGATGGCTCTAATGATCGGAGGCGGCATGCCCAGAGTTAGAGCAAAGATATGGGCCTGCTCCTAGACGCCAATGTTGTTAGGATCGAGATTCTCGAATCGTATCGAAAGGGGGTGTAGAAACAGATCGTAAAATCGGATTGTGGGATCGTAAGATCCTACTAAATCGATGAATTATAGCAATTCTAAATTAATTATGTCATATATTACTAAAATATAAGGTTATATAATCAAAAACATTCTCGTTAACCATCAATCAATCCATAATATCATCCATAAATGATAAATTCATAAATTACTACATCATAACAACAACAAAATCGAGCATAAAATAGTAATTTTAGAATGTTTACATTTCAAAACAATAAAGTTATA
The DNA here is from genome assembly GCA_027886185.1 of Rheum nobile. Lineage (NCBI taxonomy): Eukaryota > Viridiplantae > Streptophyta > Magnoliopsida > Caryophyllales > Polygonaceae > Rheum > Rheum nobile. Next base: position 9,436,773 of record WOAB01000639.1, read on the forward strand.
TAGGAAATACGTAAATGACACGAATCATCATATGCAAGAGAGTCGTTACAATCACTCCTAATGTTGTCATCACCAACGAACACATATATCATCAGACTTAATCTTAATAGCATATTCATTTACACCCTCATTTTCATTGGATCCAACACTTCCATCTCTTGATTAATAAAATGTGAAATCTTAGTCTTATAAATTAGTATAAGAACATATTAGTAATAGTTTTAAGATCTAACATCCGAAATTCTCCATTATAAAGAATATCCCACACTTAGTAAGATGTATTTCACATAAAAGCTAAGCAACTATTAACTCATTAAGATATGATATCAATTGAATATTATAAATATATAATTATTATCCATAATTAACTATGTGATGTAAGACTACTTTAAAATAGTATGTGATGTAAGATTACCTAAAAAAAAACTATGTGATGCAAAACTTCAACACTATATGAATAAAGAATATTAAAAACAATATTATGTATCATCCTTGTCATTTTAAATCCTTACAAGAACATTGAAAAATTCATCATTGGTGTAAAGAAGAGGTTTTTCTACGTCAACAAGCAATCATCTGCACACCAGGGCTAAACGTTTTAAACTTTTTTTTCTTCAAAATAATAAAATTAGGTTAACGGGCTATGTAGTTATCTTAAAGGGTCAAATAGTCTATCAATAAGAAGGCCAAATTGTCCCAACTTCACTTAACAACCCAAAATTTGAGAAATTCAAACAAAAGCACAAGTTTCCCGAGGATCCTACGATTCTACGTAGAATCATGATTCTAACTATCATATTACGATCCTAGTATGACTCTACCACGTACGACTATTTCCACATGATTTGAATCGTTTTGCATGTTTTGGATCGTAGAATCGTACAATTCTATGACTTATATCGTGATTTTAAGAACGTTGTCGAACGCGACTGTTAGGAAACGGAACTCTGGAACCTCGGTTCCCCTTAGAGTTCCTTTCCTCAGTTTCTCTACTTTTGAAGATGACAAATATTATGATACTAATATTTTATCTCAAAGATGTGTTTTAAGGAACCACAGGAATATACCAAAGGCAAGAAAACCAAACAGGACAAAGAGAACCAAAGGAACAAGACAGAAGAAGGAACCCAGAGGAACCCAAGTGTACCCAGAAAGGTAGCATGCAAGGCTGCGATTTCCGAGAAATCCGGGAACACAAAACCTAGGACAAAAGTTGTTGAAAACGACTTGTCCGAAGTTTCCAAAGGTATGCCAATGTCCAGAACAAAACAACAAGATACCCAAAAACGCTGAACCTCGGACAGAAAAGATGAAAGCGACAGGACATAGAGATGTCACTATCCAGAAGACAGTTCCCAAGCGCCCAGCTTGCTCAACCTCAGACGAAAGCACTTGAACAACGACATAGCAAGACTCGTCTGAGGTAGTTGACCAACCAAGAGAGATTCTGAGCTGCCTAGGTTGTTTGCACATGCCAAGAACAACGTGGACCAAGGAGAACCACTGATCCTAGGGCAAGCTCAATCTGTGGGAACCCAGAGAGGATTAAGCTGCGAAGAATCCTCTATAAAAGGAAGACTAACTCAAGAGAGTTATATCGATGCACTAAAATACGAATCACACTCATTAGCAAATATCAAGTGTGAACCTTCAAACAAGATCATCAAAGCAAACCGAGATCAAGAGGAACCAGTCAAGGAAGAGAAGAGCTGAGTGCTAAGTTCCTGTGACTGTAAGTAATAGTTCCTAGGTGCGAATGTCTATTTCTTGGATTAATTATTGATTGTGTTAAGTTATCTAGGATTGCCTAACTGTGTGTAAGGCAAAGAAACTATGTGTTTGTTCCTAGGATAAGCTATAACCAAAAGAGATAAGAAATCAAGAAGTAGACCTTGAAATCCTTTCGAAAGAAAGGTAGTGGTTTTTATCCTGGATTGCTAGTTGGCAATCAAAGGTTTCCACTATAAGGAACTTGTTATTTGTTTGATTGTTTATTTCCGCTGCGAAAGGAACTTAGAATTCATATTCTGAGTTCCTTAAGTTATTTTCTAACAATCATGATCCTACAATTGGTATCAGAGCAGGAAAAGCTCTAGATCTTTGTTAAGTTTGCAGATCATGTCTCAACCAAGCAAGTTTGAGCTCAGAATCTCCACCAACAAGCCACATCTCCGAAAGAAAGGAGAAGAAACATGGTGGGAAAAGTGCATGGAAAGCCACATCAAAACCAACGACTACCAATGCTGGAGGATAGTCGAAAATGGAGATGGCTATGTCGACCTCACCATGAAGGAAGAAGATTGGAAACCAGAACACTATGTTATCATGGAGAAGAATGCCAAGGCCAGGCAGTTCATCCTCAATGGATTGGACAGAGAGGACATGGACAAGGTCATAGGCATCAAGACGGCCAAGGAAATATGGAAAGCTCTCAAGGAGATGCATGAAGGAAGTGAGGAACTAAAACAAAGCAGAAAATTTGCTTTGGAAGGAGAATACCACACCTTCAAAATGATGGAAACTGAGACCATCTCAGAATACTACTCCCGCTTCAACAGATTGATTGGAAAGTTAACAGCGGCGGGAGTCGACCTTGATGAAGTTTCCAAGTCCCTAGTGGTCATCAACAGACTCAACTCCAAGTTCACCCTTCTCAAGGGAATCATGAAGAACACTCCAGGCATCCAATCCCTTCCCTTGACCCAAGTCATAGGGAAACTGGAAGTTGAAGAAAGAGAGCACACCAAAGCCAATGCCGACAAGAAACTGGAGAAAGGAATCGCCCTTAAAATCTCCAAAGCCTTCTCCAGACTCGAGATGGAACAAGAGAACTCAGACTTGAAAGAAGAAGAAGAGGACGAACTAACCGCCCTCTTCTCAAAGAACATCAAAAAATTCTTTGTGAAGGGAAGGTTCCAAAAGGGCAGTTCCTCCAACAATGGACCGACCCAGAAGGGATCTCAAGGAAGTCTCCTGTTACGAGTGCAAGGAAAAGGGACACTACGCTAAGAATTGTCCCAACAAGGAAGACTCAAAGGAAGAAGAAAGACCTCAGAGAAAGAAGGCTCTCGTAGCCTCATGGGGAGAAGACTCAGATGAGGAACTGGATCTCAGTGGCTTCTCTGGAGGAAGATGTCTCATGGCAAAAGGAGACTCAAGCGACTCAGAAGACCTTGAGGTAACTTCTGACGATCTCTTAAAATCCCTAGTTGATTGTGATAAGAAACAACTTCTTAAGATCATAAAGAAACTAGGAAAGGAAACCAGTTCCCTTCAACAGAAACTAGATGATTGTGAAGATGAAATTGCTTGCTTGACTGTTGAGAATTCTGTTTGGAGTAAGAAACTTGATGAAACTGAGAAAGACCTAGCTGAAACTCACTCCAAACTCATTGATATTAGGAATGTGCATGCTAGTCACCTTAAAACTTGCAAATCTTGTGATGAAACTAGCATATATTCTATCAAAGTTCCCTTGCATGCTAACCCACCTGGAAATGACATGCTTTAATCCATAATTGATAGGTTAGACATTCTCACTAATTCCATTAATGAAAAAATGATAAATCAAACTGTTTTTGTGAGACAACGGAATGGAATAAGATATGTCAATAATAAAGGGAACAATGATGCTGAAGAAGAAAAGGCTAGGCGAGAACTTGTTGAGATGAATGAGAATCTCAGTATTGCTCTTGCCACTTCTCGTGATAGGAATCAATTCCTATCAGAGAAGATCATTGTCCTTGAGAACAAGGCTGAGGTTGCCAAACGTCTCAATGAAGGCTCTCAAAGTCCTAAGAAGGAACCAAAGGAAAAAGAAAAGATGGTTCCTGAAAACCAATGGTTCACCAATTCCTTTACTCATAAAAGATATATTGACATGGCCCATAGCAAGGTTAGAAACAATATTGATTTTAACAAAAGGAAAACTGAAAAACCTTTTAGGCCAGGAAAAGGAAAATATGGACATATTGTTTACAATCGTTTGTATACCTACTGTGGTAATAATGGTCATTATAACACTGACTGTGCTAAGAAAAGGAACTTTGAAAAGGAGAAAAGTACTCATTACCATGAAAGGAACCAGTTCCCTGGCTACTCACAGACTCGGAATGCTAATCCCCCCAGTAAAGCCAAGCTTCGCTGGGTTCAGAAATCTTAGTTCCCTTGCGTGCAGAAAGAAGAGAGGCAACCCTAACTATGGTACATTGACAGTGGTTGCTCATGCCATATGACTGGAAGAAGAAATCAAATGACCTCTCTTCAACCTCTCCAAGGTGGAAACATATCCTTTGGAGACAAAAGCACAGGGAAAATCTGTGGAATAGGAACTGTGAAACTCAACGACCACATTCAGGTAAACAAAGTTCACCTTGTTGATAATCTTGGTTTTGATCTAATAAGTGTGTCACAGCTGTGTGATCAAGGAGACAATGAAGTTAGATTCAGATCAAACGAATGTTCAGTCCTTGACTCCTCGGGACAAATCATCCTAAAAGGGAAAAGATTCAACAATGTCTACATAATTGATCCATCCTTTGTTCCCAAGGAGAAACTTTGTCTCTCAACTGTGAATGACCAAGCTTATTTGTGGCATTAACGCCTCGGTCATGCTAGCACCAAGCTGATTCAAAAGCTACACTCAAAGGAGCTAGTCAGAGGGCTGCCAAAGCTAAGTGGCACATCTAAGGAACTGTGCTCTGACTGTGTAAAAGGGAAACATGCTCATAGTTCCTTCAAGTCCAAAAACATGGTAAGCACCTCAAGGCCTCTTGAACTCATCCACATGGATCTGTGTGGACCTATGAGAGTTCAGAGCCTAGGAGGGAAGAGGTATATCTTTGTTCTTGTCGATGACTTCTCTCGCTTTACTTGGACCATCTTTATTAAATCTAAGAGTGAAGTTATTGACCGCTTTAAAGATCTGGTTCCCTTGTTAGAAAAATCTCTTGATTGCTCACTCAATGCTATTCGGTCTGACCATGGTACCGAATTCGAAAATAGAGAATTTCTAACCTTTTGCAGTGAACATGGAATTGATCACAACTTCTCTGCACCATACACTCCTCAACAGAATGGAGTAGTGGAGAGGAAGAACAGAACTTTGGAAGACATGGCCCAGACTATGCTGATCTCAAGTGGACTCTCTCAATCATTTTAGGCTGAGGCGATCAACACAGCTTGCTACATCATCAATCGAGCCATGCTTCGCCCAATCACAGAAAAGACACCCTATGAGCTCCTAAGAGGAAGAGTTCCCAACATCTCACATCTGAGGGTGTTCGGATGCAAGTGCTTTGTGCACAACAATGGGAAGGACAATCTTGGAAAATTCGACCCAAGAAGTGATGAAGGAATCTTCATTGGATACGCCTCGGGTAGCAAGGCGCACAAAGTCTTCAACAAAAGGACTAAAAAGGTAGAAGAAAGTGTTCATGTTATTTTTAATGAAAAATCACTTGGAAAGATTGTGCAGAACACCACCAATTCCTTTGAAGACCCGTTTCCCAAGTCATATCAAGAAGATCCAGATGAAGATGTCACTACACCTAGTTCCTGTCCTGCTGCTCGGAACCCTCCAATGGCTCCTCCACCAGTTCCCATGGATAATGAACAACAATCCATCTCTGGGAACCAGGAGCATGACAACAACATCTGTGGAGACTTCAATGATTCATCTTCCCACATGATCTTCAATGGAGAAGGTGATCCCAACCAGGAAGCTGAATGCTCAACTCAGAATGTCTCCACATCAAATGCTCTAGCTCCTAACAGAGAAAGAAGAGTCATCAAGCCTCCAGTCAGGTTCGAACATCTAACCTTCTTTGCCTTCAATGCCTTTCTATCTATTGTGGAACCAAAGAACATAGGTGAGGCACTGAAGGATGCGGACTGGATCCAAGCTATGCAAGAAGAGCTTCATCAGTTTGAAAGAAACAAAGTATGGCATCTAGTTCCCTGTCCCAAGGATAAACACATCATAGGAACTAGATGGGTTTTCAGAAACAAGCTAGATGATACAGGAGCTGTGATAAGGAACAAAGCTAGACTCGTTGCTCAAGGATACAATCAACAAGAAGGCATCGACTATGATGAAACTTATGCTCCAGTGGCAAGGATCGAAGCAATAAGATTGTTGATTGCCTTCGCATCTCACAAAGGGTTCAAGTTGTTCCAAATGGATGTAAAGATGGCCTTCCTCAATGGAATTCTTCAAGAAGAAGTCTATGTCAAGCAACCACCTGGTTTTGAAGACGACGATCATCCAGATCATGTCTACTTTCTAGACAAGGCACTCTATGGCCTCAAGCAAGCTCCCAGAGCTTGGTATGATCGTCTTGCCCAGTTCCTACTCTCAAATGGCTACAGGCATGGAGTCATTGATAAGACTTTCTTCATCCTAGAAGAAGAAGGTAACATCTTAGTGGTTCAAATTTATGTTGATGATATCATTTTTGGTTCCACTAACCTATCCCTTGTAGATAAGTTCAAAGACTTGATGAGCAGTGAATTTGAAATGAGCCTAATAGGGGAACTCACTTTCTTCCTCGGATTACAAATCACTCAAAAGAAAGATGGTATACAAATTCACCAACAGAAGTATGTCAGGGAACTACTGAAGAAGTTCAAAATGGATTCATGCAAGCCTCTCTCCACTCCCATATCCACCATTGCCCACTTAGATAAGGACCTTTCGAGTCCTCTAGTGGAGGAGAAGCTCTATAGAGGTATGTTAGGAAATAGAACTCTGGAACTTCGGTTCCCCTGAGAGTTCCTTTCCTCAGTTTCTCTACTTTTGAAGATGACAAATATTATGATACTAATGTTTTATCTCAAAGATGTGCTTTAAGGAACCACATGAATATACCGAAGGCAAGAAAGCCAAACAGGACAAGAGAACCAAAGGAACAAGACAAAGGAAGAAACCCAGAGGAACCCAGGTGTGCCCAGAAATGCAACATGTGACTTTGCGTTTCCCGAGAAATCTGGGAACACCAAACCTCGGACAAAAGGAGGTGAAAGCGACTTGAGAGAAGCTTCCAAAAGCCTGCCACCATCCAAGTGCAAGACTCCAAGATGCCTAGAACAATGAACCTCGGACAAAGGCACTGAAAGCGACAGCTCATAGAGATGTCACTATCCAGAAGACAATTCCCAAGTGACCAGATTGTTGAACCTCGGAAGAAGGAAGCTGGAGAACGACTTGGCTGAAGAGGTTGACTAACCTAGAAGGATTCTGAGCTGCCTAGGTTGTTTGCACATGTCAAGAACAACGTGGACCAAGGAGAACCACTTATCCTAGGGCAAGCTCAATCTATGGGAACCCAGAGAAGATTAAGCTGCGAAGAATCCTCTATAAAAGGAAGACTAACTCAAGAGTTATCTTCAAGCATTTACAATAGAATCACACTCCATAGCAAACATCAAAGTGTGAAGCTTCAAACAAGATCATCAAAGCAAACCGAGATCAAGAGGAACCAGTCAAGGAATAGAAGAGCTGAGTGCTAAGTTCCTGTGACTGTAAGTGATAGTTCCTAGGTGCGAAAGTCTGTTTCTTAGATTGATTATTGATTGTGTTAAGTTATCTAGGATTGTCTAACTGTGTGTAAGGCAAAGGAACTGTGTGTTCGTTCCTAGGATAAGCTGTAACCAAAAGAGATAAGAAATCAAGAAGTAGACTTTGAAATCCTATAGAAGAAAGGTAGTGGTTTTTATCCTAGATTGCTAGTTGGCAATCGAAGGTTTCCACTATAAGGAACTTGTTCATTTAGTTGATTGTTTATTTCCGCTGCGAAGGGAACTGTAAACTGTGTTCTCAGTTCCCTGATTATTAATCTAACAATCACGATCCTACAATTGGTATCAGAGCAGGAAAAGCTCTAGATCTTTGTTTAAGTTTGCAGATCTAAGATGTCTCAGTCAAGCAAGTTTGAGCTGGGAATTTCCATCAACAAACCTCACATTCGAAAGAAAGAAGAAAGGTGTTTAATAGTTAAGGAGGACTCAACGAAATCAGATGACTCTGAGGTATTCTCTTCTGACTTTACTAAATCTCTTCTTGAATGTGATAAGAAGCAATTGATTAAAATTATTAGGAAACTTGGAAAAGAGAACAGTTCCCTTCAGGAAAGACTAGATGAATGTGAAGAAGAAATTTTATGCTTATCTACTGAAAATTCTGTTTGGAGCAAGAAACTTGATGAAACTGAAAAATTGCTTGCTAGTTCCTCTAGAAAGTGTGATTCATGTACTGCTCTTGAAAAGGAACTAGCACAACTTAAAGATTCTACAAGGATGTCTAACGTTTCCCATGTTTCATGTGATAATTGTACTGCTCTTGAAAATGAACTAGCACATCTTAAAGATTTTGCAAGCATGTCTAGTGTTTCCCATATTTCATGTGATAATTGTGTTGTGCTTGAAAAGGAACTTAAGCATGCTAAGAATTGTCAGAGTTCCCTTACTCCAGAAAATGATTTGCTTGTTGAGATCATAGATAAGCTTGATGTGTTGACTACTTATATCAATGAAAAAACTGTCAATCAAACTGTGTTTGTTAAGCAAAGATATGGTATTGGTTATCCGGGAAAAGAAGATTATGAGGATTCATGCTCTGCTGAAAATGAAAAGCTAAGAAGGGAACTGGTTGAGAAAAATGAAACTCTCAATTTCGCTCTTCAAACTTCTCGTGATAAAAACCAGTTCCTGGAAGAGAAGGTAAAAGTTCTTGAGAAGAAGCCTAAAGGTAAACAAACCTGGTTTGATGGACACAATGCTCATAAAATGTACGTCAATCAAGCTCAGGGAACTAGAGGTAAGGGAATTGACTTCCAGCAGAGGAAATATGACAAACCTTTTTGTCCCGGTGAAGGAAAATATGGTCATGTTAAGTATAATCGTGTTTGTTGGCATTGTGGTAAAAATGATCATTATATTCATGATTGTATTCATAAGAAAAGGCAAATTGAAGAAAGTCATAGGAAAAGGAACTTGGATGTTGAGATTAGTGGTCATGTGTATTACTCAACTAACTTGCAGGTGCAAAGGAACTCTCATTACCATAAACCCAAAAAGCCAAGCGTGTCTGGGTGCATAAGTCTTAATTGTATTGCAGGTTGAAGTGAGATGCCTAGTTCCCTACAAGATGCAAATTGATGATTGGGAAGCAGAATTGAAGTTTTGATCTAGCTCATCTCACTTCAAAGGAATAACAAGGGAAATATGTCCTTTGTTAAAGAAAGATTTATATGAAGAAGCAGAAAACAATGAAGGGAACTCCAAACGCTAATGAAAATTATGGAGGATCACATGGTGTTGACGTTAGTTCCCAATGATAATATCAATGGAACTACAAGTATCAAAAGTCAATGATTCAAGGGGAACTGAGGTAAATAAGGAAATTTGTCACCTCAACTGCTTATAGTTTCCAAGTCCTATTGTTGGAATCATCTCGGTGGTAAATGGGGAATTAAGGAACCCGGTTTGATGTTAAGGGGGAATATGCAATTCACTAATGATTATTCTACATCTAGTTATGTTCTGATTTTCCTCATATATCATTCATGCCTATTTTAGATATGTCAGGTTCTACATGTTTGTCATCATCAAAAAGGAGGAAATTGTTAGGAAGTGGACTTTTGGGAACTCTAGTTCCCTACCTGGTTCCCTTCCTCAGTTTTCCTAGTTTTGAAGATGACAAACACTTTGCTACTAATAATTCCACATGTGTAGTTGAGCAGGGAACTCAGGTTCATGGAAAGGAAGAATAGAACCTTAGAGGACATGGCTTGAACTATGCTCATCTCAAGTGGACTCTCTCAATCATTTTGGGCTGAGGCGATCAACACAGCTTGCTACATCATCAATCGAGCCATGCTTCGCCCAATCACAGAAAAGACACCCTATGAGCTCCTAAGAGGAAGAGTTCCCAACATCTCACATCTGAGGGTGTTCGGATACAAGTGCTTTGTGCACAACAATGGAAAGGACAATCTTGGCAAATTTGACCCAAGAAGTGATGAAGGAATCTTCATTGGATACGCCTCGGGTAGCAAGGCGTACAAAGTCTTCAACAAAAGGACTAAAAAGGTAGAAGAAAGTGTTCATGTTATTTTTAATGAAAAATCACTTGGAAAGATTGTGCAGAAAACCACCAATTCCTTTGAAGACCCGTTTCCCAAGTCATATCAAGAAGATCCAGATGAAGATGTCACTCCACCCAGTTCATGTCCTGCTGCTCGGAACCCTCCAATGGCTCCTCCACCAGTTCCCATGGATAATGAACAACAATCCATCTCTGGGAACGAGGAGCATGACGACAACATCTGTGGAGACTTCAATGACTCATCTTCCCACATGATCTTCAATGGAGAAGGTGATTCCAACCAGGAAGCTGAATGTTCAACTCAGAATATCTCCACATCAAATGCTCTAGCTCCTAACAGAGAAAGAAAAGTCATCAAGCCTCCAATCAGGTTCGATCATCTAACCTTCTTTGCCTTCAATGCCTTCCTGTCTATTGTGGAACCAAAGAACATAGGTGAGGCACTGAAGGATGCAGACTGGATCCAAGCTTTGCAAGAAGAGCTTCATCAGTTTGAAAGGAACAAAGTGTGGCATCTAGTTCCCCGCCCCAAGGATAAACACATCATAGGAACTAGATGGGTTTTCAGAAACAAGCTAGATGATACAGGAGCCGTGATAAGGAACAAAGCAAGACTTGTTGCTCAAGGATACAATCAACAAGAAGACATTGACTATGATGAAACCTATGCTCCAGTGGCAAGGATTGAAGCAATAAGGTTGTTGATTGCTTTCGCATCACACAAAGGGTTCAAGCTGTTCCAAATGGATGTAAAGACTGCCTTCCTCAATGGAATCCTTCAAGAGGAAGTCTATGTCAAGCAACCACCTGGCTTTGAAGACGATGATCATCCCGACCATGTCTACTTTCTAGATAAAGCATTGTAAGGCCTCAAGCAAGCTCCCAGAGCTTGGTATGATCGTCTTGCCCAGTTCCTACTCTCAAATGGCTACAGGCGTGGAGTCATTGATAAAACTCTCTTCATCCTAGAAGAAGAAGGTAACATCTTAGTGGTTCAAATTTATGTTGATGATATCATTTTTGGTTCCACTAACCTGTCCCTTGTAGATAAGTTCAAAGACTTGATGAACAGTGAATTTGAAATGAGCCTAATAGGGGAACTCACTTTCTTCCTCGGATTACAAATCACTCAAAAGAAAGATGGCATACAAATTCACCAACAGAAGTATGTCAGGGAACTACTGAAGAAGTTCAAAATGGATTCATGCAAGTCTCTCTCCACTCCCATATCCACCATTGCCCATTTGGATAAGGATCATTCGAGTCCTCTAGTGGAGGAGAAGCTCTATAGAGGTATGATAGGCTCACTCATGTACCTAACCGCTAGTCGACCAGACATTGTTTTTGCTGTTGGCTTATGTGCTAGGTTCCAATCTTGTCCAAGAGAAACCCACTTGGCTGCTGTGAAGAGAATACTTCGATATCTCAAGGGAACTGACTCTCTCTGCATTTGGTACCCCAAAGAGTGTCCCTTTGAGCTAATGGGTTTCACTGATGCTGATTATGCTGGATATTTGGTGGATAGAAAGAGCACTTCTGGAATGGCATAGTTCCTAGGCCCTTGCCTTGTGTCATGGGGATCAAAGAAACAAGTTTCAGTCTCCCTCTCCACCACAAAATCCGAGTACATTGCAGCCGCCTCCTGTTGTTCCCAACTTCTCTGGCTAAAGCAACAACTCGCGGACTTTGGTATGTCTTATGGCCCTCTCACTATTCTTTGTGATAACACTAGTGCCATAAACATCTCTAAAAATCCTGTGCATCATACTAGGACCAAGCATATTGACATAAGACATCATTTTCTTAGAGATCATGTTGAGAAGGGAAACATCATTATGAATTTTTATAGAACTGAAGATCAGGTTGTAGATATTTTCACCAAGGCATTGAATAGAGTTCCTTTTGAGAACCTTAGATTGGAACTAGGAATGATTCTTATTACTCAGTAGTTACCTTAGTTTAAAGAATTCATTCCAGTTCCCCTGATTGACTAGTTTAAGTTATTTAACTTGTTGAGTCTTGATATCCTTGTGTTATATATTTTGCTACAAACCCTTCTTGTCATAATGGTTTCTTACAAAGGCTTTGACAAAATTTTCTAGTTCTTCTCCTTGGTTGTTCATCTCCTATTAAAATTCAATCATTGTCCAAGTTTCTTTGTTGGCCCAAACGTCACAATCTGATCATATTCTAACCCAACAATACAAGCTGAAATGATGATTGTGTACTATGACCCTCCCTTGCCTCATTGCACAATCTAATTCCCTATGATCCTCTTCTTAACCCTCTCTGGGAATTAGTGTGTGATGCGATAAATGGCCTTCCCCGATTTCTTTAATGGGAACGTACTTTCTGGTCCTATGTTTTAAAACCCACATCAAAGGTTCCCATATATCCCTCTAGCACACTGAAAATATCGCCAGAAAGGAACTAGGATGGGCTACCCCTTAAACGGCTAGTAAGAGAATTGCTCCTCCTAAGACAGTATTTATGGCAAATCTCACAGCGTCAGAGACGTCTTCTCAGCCTTGAACAGTTGCCATTTTGAGCATCTTATCTTTGAATTTGTGATCGTTGCAAAGGTGCAAAAGCTTCAAGAAAATTAGCCGTTTCAACTCTTCCGAGTTCCCAGAAATATCTCCAACGGCTTGATTCTCAACGACTCCAAAATTGCTCAAGGGTTATTTAAGGTTTCCTATTTGATTGAGCCGAGCACTCTATTCTCTCATGCCTTCTCTAAAATCTCATGTTCACCCGTCTCTCTCAAAACACAAAGCTCCTCAAATGGCCAAGAAAAACTTCAATCTTAACCTTGCTCAATTGGAGGTAATTAGGCCGATAAGATAACAACAGGCCAAGATGAAGGAACTGCAGAAAAGAAGGAAATTGAAGAGGAGGCCACTACGCTGCCATAGGAACGTCTCTCCTAGTTCCCAGTGCTATAACATCACAGTGTGCTAGTAGTTCCCTAGGGTCCTACTCCCCTCTTCTATCCTTATTTTGTCTAATGTCAAGTTGGTTGTGCTCTTTTGTTTCTCTTTCCACTATGCATCTCTGGGCAATGTACTTGACTTTAATGATTAATGAACTCTTATGGTAATGTTTCTAATGCATCATTTGTCTTTGCCTTAAGTTTCTATTATGGTCACTGTCATGGGTTTAATGCAAATTTTTTATTTCACATTGATATCCTATACTTGATAAGTAACTTGATCTTTTCGATGATGTCAAAAGGGGGAAGAATGGATAGGAACCTTGAATTATTGAAACTACTGGACTAATAGGAACTCTGAACCCGTTCTACTTCTAAGGGGGAACTTGAATAACTTAGTTCATTTGCTTAGGGGGAATTTGCAACTATTGAATGTTCTATTAATATTTTTAAAGTTGAAAATCCCTTAGCTCAACTGTTCTCATGAAATTCAAAGTCCTATTATGTTGCCAGGTTCCTTGTATTTGTCATCATCAAAAAGGGGGAAATTGTTAGAAAATGGAACTCTGGAACTTTGGTTCCCCTGAGAGTTCCTTTCCTCAGTTTCTCTACTTTTGAAGATGACAAATATTATGATACTAATGTTTTATCTCAAAGATGTGCTTTAAGGAACCACAGGAATATACCGAAGGCAAGAAAGCCAAACAGGACAAGAGAACCAAAGGAACAAGACAAAGGAAGAAACCCAGAGGAACCCAGGTGTGCCCAGAAATGCAACATGTGACTTTGCGTTTCCCGAGAAATCTGGGAACACCAAACCTCGGACAAAAGGAGGTGAAAGCGACTTGAGAGAAGCTTCCAAAAGCCTGCCACCATCCAAGAGCAAGACTCCAAGATGCCTAGAACAATGAACCTCGGACAAAGGCACTGAAAGCGACAACTCATAGAGATGTCACTATCCAGAAGACAGTTCCCAAGTGCCCAGATTGTTGAACCTCGGAAGAAGGAAGCTGGAGAACGACTTGGCTGAAGAGGTTGACTAACCTAGAAGGATTCTGAGCTGCCTAGGTTGTTTGCACATGCCAAGAACAACGTGGACCAAGGAGAACCACTTATCCTAGGGCAAGCTCAATCTGTGGGAACCCAGAGAAGATTAAGATGCGAAGAATCCTCTATAAAAGGAAGACTAACTCAAGAGTTATCTTCAAGCATTTACAATAGAATCACACTCCATAGCAAACATAAAAGTGTGAAGCTTCAAACAAGATCATCAAAGCAAACCGAGATCAAGAGGAACCAGTCAAGGAATAGAAGAGCTGAGTGCTAAGTTCCTGTGACTGTAAGTGATAGTTCCTAGGTGCGAAAGTCTATTTCTTGGATTGATTATTGATTGTGTTAAGTTATCTAGGATTGTCTAACTGTGTGTAAGGCAAAGGAACTGTGTGTTCGTTCCTAGGATAAGCTGTAACCAAAAGAGATAAGAAATCAAGAAGTAGACTTTGAAATCCTTTAGAAGAAAGGTAGTGGTTTTTATCCTAGATTGCTAGTTGGCAATCGAAGGTTTCCACTATAAGGAACTTGTTCATTTAGTTGATTATTTATTTCCGCTGTGAAGGGAACTGTAAACTGTGTTCTCAGTTCCCTGATTATTAATCTAACAATCACGATCCTACAAGGTATGATAGGCTCACTCATGTACCTAACTGCTAGTCGACCAGACATTGTTTTTTCTGTTGGCTTGTGTGCTAGGTTCCAATCCTGTCCAAGAGAAACCCACTTGGCTGCTGTGAAGAGAATACTTAGATATCTCAAAGGAACTGACTCTCTCTGCATTTGGTACCCCAAAGAATGTCCCTTTGAGCTGATGGGTTTCACTGATGCTGATTATGCTGGATACTTGGTGGATAGGAAGAGCACTTCTGGAATGGCACAATTCCTAGGCCCTTGCCTTGTGTCATGGGGATCAAAGAAACAAGTCTCAGTCTCCCTCTCCACCACAGAATCCGAGTACATTGCGGCTGCCTCCTGCTGTTCCCAACTTCTCTGGCTAAAGCAACAACTCGCGGATTTTGGTATGTCTTATGGCCCTCTTATAATTCTTTGTGATAACACTAGTGCCATAAACATTTCAAAGAATCCTGGGCATCATACTAGGACCAAACATATCGACATAAGACATCATTTTCTTAGAGATCATGTTGAGAAGGGAAACATCATTATGAAGTTTTGTAGAACTGAAGATCAGGTTGCAGATATATTCACTAAAGCATTGAATAGAGTTCCTTTCGAGAACCTTAGATTGGAACTTGAAATGATTCCTATAACCTAGTAGTGACTTTAGTATAAAGGTTCCTTTCCAGTTCCCCTGATTGATTGTCAACTTGTTGAGTCTTAATCTCTTTGTGTTATATATGTTGCTTCAAACCCTACTTTTCATAATGGTCTCTTTAAAAAAGGGTTTAGATAAATTTTTCTGGATCGTGTCCTTCTGGTCCTCATTATTCTTTCCACTTCATCATTGTTCAAGTTTCTTTGAATGGCCCAAAAGTCACAATCTGATCATATTTCTAACCCAACACTACAAGCCGAAATGATGATTGTGTACTAAGACCTTCCCCTGCCTCATTTCTCACTTTAATTCTCTATGATCCATCCCTAAACCCTCTCTGAGAATTATTGTGCAATGCGATAAATGGCCTACCCTGATTTCTTGTATGGGAACGTATTTTTCTGGTTCCATTATTTAAACCCACATCAAAGGTTCCCACTTGTCCTTCTAGCACGTTGAATATATCGCCAGAAAGGAACCAGGATGAAACATACTTCCAACGGCTACTTTGGCTCTCCCCCAAAGCTATTTATGGCAAAATCGCAGAGGTCAGTCACGTCCTATCAGTTGGCAGACCTCCCTCCTCTCTGAAAGGGTAAGCTTTGAATTTGTTTTGTCCGTTCAGAAAAGCTGCAAAGAGCCTTCAATGCTCCAGATTCTCCCCAATCTTCTCAACGGCTAGATTTGTCTCAACGTCCCTTCCACCCTCACCACCTTTAAGAGTTGCCCTGTTGCTCCAAGCTATTCCCACAACTCGCCATCTCTCTGATCTTCCACTTCTCTCTCTCTTAAACACAGAAATCCTTAACCTCTCAAAAATGGCCAATCCAAACCCCAATGTTATCCTAGATGAAGAGGAGGCAACCCTTCTCAAAGCCTTTCGCGAAAAGAAGGCAGCATCTTCCTCGAAGCCTATTTCTGCCACCACTTCTCCAAAAACCCAACCTGAAGATAAAACTGTGGAGACAACAGCGGAGAAACCTGAAGAGAAACTTGAGAAGCCGTCAAAATCACAGGCTGAGGAAAAAGCCTTAGCCATCACCCCGGCCTCGGAATCGGCTATAAAATCCGTCCCCGAAGGTGACTCTCATGACTCCTCCCCTAACAAGTCTATCCAAACGCTCTCCAGCCTTGAGCCCTCACCAGCAAGCCTCAAATCAAAACCCCCTTCCAATCCTGGTCCCTCTATTGCCACCAGGCTACAACAACGGAAAAGGAGTTCCCAAGCCTTGGTTCCCTATGATCCTCAATCCAACGAGCAGAAACCCTCCAAAAGAACCAAAGCCCTAACCGTCTCTGCCTCTTCCTCCCTGGGTCTCGTCTCCTCTCTCTTCTCTAAGAGGAAGATCCTCAAGCCCCTCATAATCGGCAAAGAGTTCTGGTCACAAAAACTGGAAGAAGAAGATGAGGATATGTTTGGAGAAGCCCTTGCTGAGTTCCACTCCCTCCTGCAGTACCAAGGATGGGACGAGATGTTGATTGAGCCCTTCTCTGCTTCTGATGAGGTCGTCCGCCTGTTTTACCAGTCTATCGAGTTTGTACCCGCTAAAGACAACTGTCCCTGTAACGATGCTATTCTCATATGGAAGGGAACCAGCTATCCCCTATCCTCCAACCTCATCGCATCCACTCTAGGGATTGAGTCCAGGTCTGGGTTTGGCATTCTCCCTCAGAAAAAGGGTGGCCCAAGGGAAAGGGCTACAAATCCAAGGGAGCAGTGGTCAAGAAAATCTACGACGGCGCCTCCCCCCAATCCTTGGAGACAAAGGACCTCTCCATCACAAACAAGATGTTAAACTTCTGGATCACCCGTAATCTAGTTCCCAGACAGGAGCACAGGAATGACGTTCTCATCACATACGCCATTTTTATGGACAAGGTGCTCTCTGGTGTCCAGATTGATCTCCCTCGCATTGTGTTGGCTCATATGCAGTTCTGTTCATCCCATGCCTCCCATGCCCTACCCTTCCCTCATATCATCAAGTCTATTCTCTCTAACCTTCACCAATACCCAGATGATTTGCCTGAGACAGTCTATAGCAAGTTCCTTACCATGGCCACTGTCCGGAAGTTGAAGACAAAGGAACAACAGCCCAACCCTTCTGACGCTCAAGCCAATCCGCCTAAGGAAAAGGCGAGTTCCCAGGCCCCTTCTAGCTCCCGACCACAGCTCAACCCCTCTTTAGACTCCTCTGCGATCCTCTTTGCTTTGGATCGTATTGAAAAAGCAATCATGGAAGGCTCGACTGCCATCCCAGTCGCCCTCCGTGATCAAGTACAAGAGTTGGGAAAAATGAGCTCAGCTGTGATAAGTCTGGTGAAAGTCCTTCAGATGAATTGGAAAGATGCAATCGGTGCTCATCAGGCCACATGCCAAAATGTAGGAACTGACGACACAGTTGATGAAGAGGAGGCCGCTGCTCTGCCATAGGAACGCTTGTTCTGGTTCCCAGTGCTGTAACATCACAGCGTGCTAGTAGTTTCCCCTAGGATCCTACTTCCCTTTTCCTTCCCCATGTCGTCT
This sequence comes from Rheum nobile, assembly GCA_027886185.1. Taxonomy (NCBI): domain Eukaryota; kingdom Viridiplantae; phylum Streptophyta; class Magnoliopsida; order Caryophyllales; family Polygonaceae; genus Rheum; species Rheum nobile. Next base: position 9,454,663 of record WOAB01000639.1, read on the forward strand.
TTCCTAACGATTGACTTTGTTGTTGCCCTCATCGTTTGTTATTTTGTTGTTGGTTCTTGTCGGTGGTTGTTAAGTTATTAGTTTGTGTTGTTTTGTGGCTTATCTTATCCTTTCTATGAACAATGATCAGTGTTAAGTTTTAATGACTATCTTTTGGTTTCGTTCCAATGATCAATTTGTCTTTGCCCTAAGTTTCCATTATGCTTCTGTTATGGGATTGATGCATTCGCATATTCACTTGGATATCCTGTTCTTAACTAGCATTTAATCTTTTCGATGATGTCAAAAGGGGGAAGAAAAGGATAGGAACCTTGAACTTTGGAAACCACTTGACTAATAGGAACTCTGAACTAGTTCTATTTCTAAGGGGGAATTTGAAATAAACTCGTTCACTTGCTTAGGGGGAATTTGCAACCATTGAATGTTCCTCATTACTCTATAATATTGAAAATCCCTTAAAACTCAATATGGTCTCATGAAATTCAAGTCCTATTATGTTGCCAGGTTCCTTGTATTTGTCATCATCAAAAAGAGGGAAATTGTTAGGAAACGGAACTCTGGAACCTCGGTTCCCCTAAGAACTCCTTTTCTCAGTTTCTCTACTTTTGAAGATGACAAATATTATGATACTAATGTTTTATCTCAAAGATGTATTTTAAGGAACCACAGGAATATACCAAAGGCAAGAAAACCAAACAGGACAAAGAGAACCAAAGGAACAAGACAGAAGAAGGAACCCAGAGGAACCCAGGTGTACCCAGAAAGGTAGCATGCAAGGCTGCGATTTCTGAGAAATCTGGGAACACACAACCTAGGACAAAAGTTGTTGAAAACAACTTGTCCGAAGTTTCCAAAGGTCTGCCAATGTCCAGAACAAAACAACAAGATACCCAGAAACGCTGAACCTCGGACAGAAAAGATGAAAGCGACAGGACATAGAGATGTCACTATCCAGAAGACAGTTCCCAAGCGCCCAGCTTGCTCAACCTCAGACGAAAGCATTTGAACAACGACATAGCAAGACTCGTCTGAGGTAGTTGACCAACCAAGAGAAATTCTGAGCTGCCTAGGTTGTTTGCATATGCCAAGAACAACGTGGACCAAGGAGAACCACTGATCCTAGGGCAAGCTCAATCTGTGGGAACCCAGAGAGGATTAAGCTGCGAAGAATCCTCTATAAAAGGAAGACTAACTCAAGAGAGTTATATCGATGCACTGAAATACGAATCACACTCATTAGCAAATATCAAGTGTGAACCTTCAAACAAGATCATCAAAGCAAACCGAGATCAAGAGGAACCAATCAAGGAAGAGAAGAGCTGAGTGCTAAGTTTCTGTGACTGTAAGTAATAGTTCATAGGTGTGAAGGTCTGTTTCTTGGATTAATTATTGATTGTGTTAAGTTATCTAGGATTGCCTAACTGTGTGTAAGGCAAAGAAACTGTGTGTTTGTTCCTAGGATAAGCTGTAACCAAAAGAGATAAGAAATCAAGAAGTAGACCTTGAAATCCTTTCGAAAGAAATGTAGTGGTTTTTATCCTGGATTGCTAGTTGGCAATCAAAGATTTCCACTATAAGGAACTTGTTATTTGTTTGATTGTTTATTTCCGCTGCGAAAGGAACTTAGAATTCATATTCTGAGTTCCTTAAGTTATTTTCTAACAATCACGATCCTACAGCGACCCTTGAGGGAGTGCACACCGTGTTTGAGATTCCTATCTAAAAAATCCTGAAGTAGATAAAGGACAAGCCCTATATCAGATGACTCCCAACGCTTAATGAAGATCCTAGTCAGAGAGCTCAAACCATGTTATGTTCCTATCACAAGGAGAAGGGGCACCTAACTGAAAATTACAAGAACCAGAAACAACATCTGGAGTACCTAGTAGAGCATGAGCATCTGCAGGAGTTTATGGTTGAGAGCTTGAACAAAAAAAGTGCCTAGGCCGTAGACTAGACGGGCAGAAATGCCCTAAATAGGGGGATATGCCAACAAAAATAAGTCATCCACGTCATCAAATCAAATTCGAGGCAGCGTACTGACTTTAAGTGCGAGTATCGGTGTACTTGTCACGCGCTAGAAGTCCTGAAGGATGACAAAATGAGGGCCAAAAAGCCAAAAACCTTGAACGAGGATGATTTGTTATTTTCGGACACTGATATGGAAGGCATATAATTGCCCCTACAATGACACGTTAGTGCTTATTGTGGAGCTCGGATCCTAAAAAGTACATTGAGTTCTAATTGATTCTGGTAGATTTATGGATATGATGTATTGCGAAATGTTTAAGAAGCTAGGAAAGAGCCTGAAGGATTTGGTTCCCATTTCCATGCAACTATTGGGACTTGGGTTTTTTCCCGTATGTCCACTGGGTTTGCTAAAGGAGACCGTAACCGTTGGGGGAAAGTCTATGGAGGCCAAATTTTTGGTGGTCAATATGCCTTCTTCCTAGAACATTATCTTGGAAAGACCATGGTTGCATGCTATAGGCTTCAAACACTCCACCCTTCAGCAGTTAATCGTATTCCCTTACCAGTATGCGTAGTCCACGTGAAAGGGGACCACCGAGCTGCGCGACCGTTTTTGGGAGTAGAAGGCATGGGTGCATATGCTCCAGGCCGTCCCTCGAGTCCTGAAAGGTACGACAGGGAGGCCGATCCCACGCACTTAGAACGCTCCAATCCTCATGAAGTTTTTTCATTTTGATTAGTAGACATTGCACGAGGGTACTCTTTTTTCCTATTCGTATAATTTTTTCCAGGAAGGTGCGACATGGTACTCTTTTGCATTTTCCTTATTACAAAAACTTAGTTGCAATGAAAGCATTCATCTTTCTAGCAAATGTTCATTCATCGCAGATAGTCCAAATGGCGCGGATAACTCACAAAAGACTAAGAGCAAATCCTTTATGGCCACGAAGTAGCCACTTATGGCCAAATACAAGCGTTTATGGCCACTAAATAACCACTTATGGCCAAGTACAAGCCTTTGGCCACGAAATAATCACTTATGGACAACTACAAGCCTTTATGGCCATGAAATAGCCAAATATGGCAAACTACAAGCCTTTATGGCCTCGAAATAGCCAAATATGGCAAACTACAAGCCTTTATGGCCTCGAAATAGCCAAATATGGCAAACTACAAGCCTTTATGGCCTCGAAATAGCCACTAATGGCTGACTACAAACCTTCATGGCCACAAAATAGCAACTTATGGCCAACTACAACTACAAGCCTTTATGGCAAAGAAATAAGCCACTAATGGCCAAACAGAGAGCCATACACAACCAATGAGTAAATCGTCCATAGCTAAATAACAGCGTGTGGGTCATCCCACGCCCATTGCAAGATTTTTTGAAGAAAGACGCCAACGCACGGTCCAGGCTGAATATCGCACGGTACATGCATAAGCTTCTGTAAGGCATATTCAATGTGCACGTGTAGAAGCACGAGCTATAAGTCGATCATATGGCCCCACACACGGACCGTGCACAAGTCTCTGTAATGCGTCAAGCATCGTTCGGATTGTCGAACGGATCGTGCACCCTACTATGGATCGATTTTTGAGAAATCACCGCCAATGGAAGGACAATAGGATTAACTGCACGGATTGTGCATGGGTCTCTATATTATGTGGCACTTCGTGCACGACGCAATGCACAGATGATGACGTCCACCGTGCGGAAGTGCGCACGGGCCACACAAAGTGAACTTGACACGCGAATTTTTAGGCCAAAAATTTGTTGGCCTTGAGAAGTCGATGAGCCCGATGACCCGAAATGAGCACGCAACTAGAATACCGTTAGATGTAGGGGTATGAAATTATGGATCGGATTTGTAACCTCGTTCGAAGCTTAAGGAATCCGAGGGGTAATTGTGGAGGTATTAATAATTATAATATGATTAAAAGTTCATATTTACTTGGATAAAAGGAAAGCTCTTTAAAAAACTTATTTAATATAAAAGAATGATATTGATTATTACTAAAATTAAAGAGATATAAAAGGTACTTTCTTCCTAACCCTAGCCCCCATTCTAACCTCAACACACTAAAAATCTGAATTATTGACTTGAGCATCGAAGGGTCTTCCGAGATATTGAGCCCTGCCTCTTGACCGTATTTTCTAAGCAAATCTTAATCGAAACTTGGTTTGTCGTCATCAACAGGAAAAGAAATCATCGTCGTCAACAAAATTATTATAGCGCACGATTTTTCTACTACACTTAAAAAAAATCGTTTGTAAAGAACCTATATATAGAATCTACTTTGACTCATATAAATTTGGCTTATTGTATAACTTCACTTGTGTTTGCATCGGTCGAGTTGGAGTTGTACTTCGATCAAGATGGAAATTACTAAAAATAGGTAAGGATAAATGATAGGGATGAATAATCTAATTATTTTAGGTGCTCATAGTATTTTGCTAGAAACCAACTATGATTTATAGGCTAAATAAGATTAGGCCCATTGCTAATTATAACCGGGTCACACACAATAAAGTAATGGGCTAGAACAAAGTAAACGAAAGGCCCATTGTGGGATCCATGTGGCCGGTCATATGGATAAAATATGGGAATGTGGATTGCTCAACAACTAATTATAATTGTTATCTATTTACTTGATGATAAATAAAAAGTTATCTTTTATAAAAGATAAGTTGGTATAATTGTTATATATACTTATCAGATAAGGTAATCATAATTATCTCATGTGTTGAGAAAAATACAAAGCACACCCTAAATAATCCTCAGGGCCGACCGAACCCTTGCACAAGAGAAAAAGACAGTTTTGAACTTCTTCTTCCCGTTCTAGCAGACTTACGCAAGGAGATTTAGATCCATGCTTGTGTGGACTAAGTAGATGAATCTTGTTTGATGTTCTTTTCTTCAAAGTTGGTCCTAACAGGGAGTTTCACCCATTAAGAAATATGTTAGTACTTCTATATAAATTATATTAGTTTATACATAAGATCCTATATTAAATGATTCTTATTAGTTTATGTATGAGATCCTATGTTAGAAGTTAGAAAATAGTTTTCTGCAATCCAGCGATACGAATCTAAATTCCTACAATGGTATTAGAGCCTCATGCATAAATTAACTATGATCATGATTAATGTTGTTATCTTGATGCATGTTCTTGATTATTTTGATTCAGTTTAGGAATAGATTCGATATATGTATTAAATTGCATAATTAAAAGTATGATTTTAATTCATTGGATGTATAAAATTTTGAGTTTTATTTAATATATACTCGAACAAAGGGAAGAAAATTTTAGGTTAAAAATTTTGCTTTTTTTCTTATTTTTTACCCAAAATTCGAAGTACATGGTTAATTTGTGCAATATATATGATTTCTTGTATAAATTATATTCATACATTCAAAATATTAGATTTTTCATGTTGATGTTAATCCAATAATACCCTAGAAATTTTGATTATCGTGTATGCAAATAATATGATTGTTCTTGCTTGATTTTGATTTTCATGCATAAATTTGCCCTAAGTTGATTAATTTTGTCTGAAATTATTTTATGCCCTAATTTATAAAAAAAACCCTAATATTATGAAAATTACACCTTATTTATTTTCTCTCAAATTCAAAAACAAATAAGTTGTTTTAGATCCACCCAAATTTGTAAATTGTTACAAAGATTTGAGTGGAAGAGGGAGGAAAACAAGGGGTCGCTGGTAAGAAGAAGCTTGTGCAAGGGAAGGGCAAGGAAGTTGCTCATCCTAAGCCAAAAGCTTCTGGAAAGGCTAAAGTAGTCGCTAACCATGAATGTTTCTATTGAAATGCAAAAGGGCATTGGAAGAGGAACTGCCCAAAGTACCTGAAAGACAAGAAGAATGGAACTATAAGTCCCACTTCATGTATTTATGTTATAGAAATCCTTGCAGCAAAAGCTTCATTTTGGGTATTGGATACTGTTTGTGGTTCTCACATTATTTCGAATGTGGAGGGACTAAGAAGAAGTAAAATCCTGGCTAAAGGAGAGGCAGACCTACGCATTGGAAATGGAGAAAAAGTTGCCGCACTTGTAGTAGGAGATTATTGTGGGAGCCGTATTTAGCCCGACCCAAGTATGCGGCCCAAGCAAGAGAAAAGCCCATTTGGCAGGATAGCCCAACCCAGAGCAAAGTCCGGGCAACCCTTTCTTGGCTTGATCCGGTTACGCGGTCCGGAGGCCCTCTTCCCGACCTGCCCAAACGGCTCCTCTCGGCCAAGTCCGGCTACGTGGCTCAGGAACCCTCTCCCCGACCTGGCCGGCTACGCGGAAAATGGCATGTTGGCCTCAGGTAAATAAGGAGGAGGCTGCAACTGGAAAAGGGATTCTCCATCCTCTTTCGGTTCGCCTCTCTCTCTCACCTCATCGACTAGACACCGAAAGCTCCATCTTTCCCTACTCTCTCACCCCCGTTGCTTTTACTGTTCATTGGCTTCATCTCTTTTTCTACACCATCTGCGAGTTGAGCACTGATTTGAGCATCAGAGTGGCAAGCCCGGGGCAACCTCGGGCTCCTCTTCTCTTTTCAAGTCTGGCCTCGATGGCCGAACAACGTCTGACGTGACCGGAGGCAGCCGATGGGAAACAGGGAGGAAGGCAACCGAGGGAGACGATCCAGAGTTGCTTCTGTGTGGACCGCTAATTAGTTCCTCTCGGAAAACCGGATGATCACACTGGCACCGACCATGGGGACTCCTCATACAACTAGTACACCTCCAGCCATGTCAGACGTCGAGTTCACCAGTCACACCGGCCAGACTGGGTTCAACGATTTCCCAACCCAAGCGTGCAACACCCTTTCATGAACATGAAGAATGAAATACCCCAAAGGTTATATAAATGGCAAAATGGTAAATAAATTTTTGGGACTTTATGAATCTGGAAATGGGCAAATTGAAGGGAATAAAAACCCTTATCTGCTTCGGTTTTGGGGGAGAGCTCAGCAGGGAGAGAGAGGGCCGCCTCCTCCTTCCTTCCTCCCGTCCTTTCCGCTGGTCTTCCCGCCGGCGAACCTGACCTCCACGATTGCGACCACCACCTCTCCTTCCCTGGTTCGGATCGCGTCAGAGAGTTGCTGTTGTGCAAGGAGCCGCGAGCTGTTGCAGTATGCCGTTGTTGTTGCTGCCGTGCTCTGCTGCTGAAGAGTGAAGCCGTGAGCTGCTGTGTGAGCCACCACTGTTCCAGCGAGACCGCCAGCTGCTGTTCGAAGCCATGAGAGCCGCTGCTGCTGCACTTCCGGCAAGGTGAAGCTCGGTCCCGGCATCGGAAATAAGGCCAATGACGAGGTAAGTGCAACTATGATGTTATTGTTGAACGACACCTTCTCGATCTAAATTTTTAGGGCTTCGATTCTGCTGAGCCATGTATGGACTGAATTGGCTGAATGGAAAGGATAATGTTTAGCAAATTAACCTCTGTTTTTGGCTGATTACTTTCTGAAATTGGTGGCTGAATTGAACGATTGTTTTGTTGTGTACAGATTGTGTTGTTTGTGCGCAGATCTGTATTTGGCAGATTGTGTTGTCGGTGTGCAGATCATTAAGCAGTGGTACGTATATGGGTTGAATTTTGTGTGGGTTGCTTAATTAATTGGAGGTATAATTTTAGGGTTTGAATTTGGGGGTTTTGTTAGTAGTGGATTTGTATGAGTAATTGATGTCAGGGATTTGCTCGGATTGATTTCGCAGGTTCGTTCGAGTTGGTTGGAGATCTCTGAGGTCGTGGTTGTCGAGCTTGAGGCAAGATGATTCTTGCTAACCCTTCGTATATTTTTATAAAAGTACTTTTGTTCCTATCTTGATTCAGTAATTAATTTTACTCTTGTTTGAGTATGTGAATTCGGATTATTGCCTGTAGAGTTCCTTGGTTGAATATGTGTGTGTGCGTGTGTTAGTATTTGTCTCGTATTATGTTTGATTAAATGTTGACGTGGTAGTCAATTGTGACTAATTGTGATTGATTGTTGATTAACTTGATGGTGAAATTCTGTTATATGATATTAGTTATCGTGTATTGTGTTTGATTGTAGGTTGATCGTGATAGGTGGTGGGTGGTTGGTGGATTGGTGATGGTTGGTTATGGAGCCGGGGTGAGGGTATGACCTCATCCGACCGCGTGAGGGTGTGACCTCCGTTGGTTAAGGCTAGGTTGGATGGTTGAAAGTCTCATCCGGTGGTGGGTGGTTGGTGGATTGGTGATGGTTGGTTATGGAGCCGGGGTGAGGGTGTGACCTCATCCGACCGCGTGAGGGTGTGACCTCCGTTGGTTAAGGCTAGGTTGGATGGTTGAAAGTCCCATCCGGTGGTGGGTTGGATTGGAGGTAGGATCGGAGTTTGGATCGGGTGTTGGATTGTGTGTGTTGCCAATTGTGTGTATTGACAGTTGTGTGTGTTGGATTGTGTGTGAATTGACATCTGTGTGTGTTGACAGTTGTGTGTGTTAGACTGTGGGTGTTGACATGGGTGTGTGTGTGCAGTTGTGTGTGTTGACACTTGTGTGTGTTGGTAGTTGTGTGTTGGATTGTGTGTGTGGACGTGTGTGTGTGTTGGCAGTTATGTGTTGGATTGTGTGTGTGGGTGGTTGTGTGCTCGGTTTTGGGTTGTGTGTTTGATTATTGGTTTTGTGTTAGACTTTGGTTGTCGGTTGGTTGTAGTTAGTAGTCGTTTGTTGATTGTTGTTAGTGGTGGTTGTGGGCTATTGTTGTCCATTGGTAGTGGTTGTTGAATCTTGGTGTGAATTGTTTATGAAGGTCGGTTGTGTGGATTGAGTGTGAAGGTTGGTTTCCCATCTTGAGGGTGTGGGCCAACATGGTTTGAATTTGGGTGTATGGGTTGCGGCCCATGTTAACGAACAGGCGGCACCGGAAGGATGGCTGACCTGGGTCGTTATATTTGTATAAGGTAATGATTGTCTCGTTGGTGCTTATGTGTTCGTTGATGCGAAGGTTGGTTGGTTGTGTTAGTAAGTTGGATTGGATTGTTCTATTCATTTATACTTGTGGTGATGTTGAGGTTGGATTGAATGAAGTTAGCATAGTGAAGAGTTGGATAAGAGTGGGTAATGAATGGTTATGTGATAGTGTGTGTATATGTTTTGATGTGCGGTTGATATTGGTGGAATAATGATATAGTTATGATATATATATATTTATATATGGTGTGGCATGTTGTTGTTTGGTATTATTTGATTGTTGTGATAATTCTCTGGTTTTAACTGTTTTGGCTTGAGGAATCTTGCCAGTCTTTCGTGAGACTGACCAACTTCGGTTTACGTGCCGCGGTTGGCTGGTGTATCGGGTCCACCAGTCAACTGGTCTTTGCAAGTTAGCAGCAACAAGCGGGTTCTGGATCACAGATTGGTCTTCACAGTTAAAGATTTAGTTTTGCATCGGATTTGAAAATGTTGTATTCGCTTCCGTGTTTTGGATATAAATTGATGTATTTAAACTGGATGACAGGTTTAAGTATTGTTTCAAACTTGAGCAGGGAATTTTAATGTTGTTAACTTTATGTATTGGGAAGAGTTTTGAATTTCTTTTCTTTTAAAAACCGCCTTATAGTCCTTCGGGACTATGGCATTGTAGCACCTCTGGCCCAGGATGTTACAGGAATTGGTATCAGAGCATTTACATTCAATTTTTTTTTCAAAAGTTTGACGTGGAAAAAGATTATTCGCCAAAACTGTGAAGCAATCGTGTGATCAGAAGACCCTTGTTGTTACGTATAGGTAAATTTTTATTTTATATATTTTATATGTGATGTTTAGTGTTGTTGAGTAATTTAATGATGTGTTCCCTAGTAAGTGGGACGTGTTGGAGATTAATAAGGTAAGTGTGGGTGTGGTAGAGGATGAAGTCGTTGGGCTTATCGTCAAGAGGTTGAGGCAGCTAGTCTGGTAGTTGATGATTCGGTATGAAGTTGTTGTGTATTGCTGTTACTATCAAGAATGAGAAAGACAGATTGAGCACTTTCAGAGATAATTATATTCAGAGATGAAATCTTGATGGTGATGCATAGCTGTAAATTCTTGAGTATACTGATGAGTGCTGATCAGGGAGACTGTTATAGATGATTTTGATCAGACTGTTGATGTTGGAAGTAGTAAGAAACAGAGAACTCGGTCTGCATCTAAAAAAGTGGGATTTTACGACTATGGGTTCGGCTGAGTTGAGAAGCAGAATATGTCTGTGACTACAGGAAGATGACAGTTACTATAACAGCAGATAAGGGTTTAGTGCATGTGTTGGGAGTCATGATTCAGAGACTCTGGCAGAATTGTTGGTGTGATGACAACTATAAAATTGTTAAGAAAAGGTTATGCCGGTTATGTGTGTATGCTGAGATTGAGGGAACAAATAGAGAAACTTGTGAAGTTAGGCTTTATTAGGTCAAGTGCTTCTCTTTGGGGTGCATCTGTATTGCTGGGTAAAAAGAAGGATGGTTCCTTTCGACTCTCTGTATGGATCATAAGGAGTTGAATAATGAGATAGTCAAGAATAAGCATTCGCTGCCTTGTATTGATGACCTGTTGGATCAATTGCCAGGAGATGCAGTATTTTCAAAGATTGATTTGAGATCAGGGTATCCTCAGTTTAGGATTCGAGAGGAATATATTCATGATACTGTCTTCAGAACTAAGTATGATTACTATGAGTTAGTTGTGATGCCTTTCGGGTTGACTAATGCTTTTGCGGATTTCAAGGGTTTAAGGAACTGATGTTTTTAGAAAGTACTTGGATTATTGTGGTGATTTTTATTGATGATATTTTAGTATATTTTGGAGTAAGAAAGAGTACGAGAACAACCTTAGAATGTTAAGGAAATTGGGAGTTTTCTCAGACTGACAGATTACTGCAGGCGATTGTGGGTGAATTTTCTAAGGTTGTGTATGACTGAGAATTTTGAATGGGACGGGAGATATCCGAAGAGAGTTTTGAAGAACTCAGGAAGTGTTTGATTAGTGTGTCAGTGTTGGTTATACCGCAGGGAACAGAAAGGATTGTTATCTACAGTGATGTGTCTAAGCCAGGTTTGGGTTACGTTTTGATGCAGAATGGGAAAGTCATTGCATATGCTTTTTGTCAGCTCAAGTTGTATAAGAGAGAGTTGAACATGAGATACAGATGGTTGCTAGAATTGATTAAGGATTACAAAAAGATATTGTTTATCAATCAGAAAAGGGCTACCGTGGTTGTTGATGCTTTGTGTAGGAAGTCGACTCTCGAACATATGGTTGCTTGTCTGATAGTTCAGCCGGGATTGCAACAAGAGTTGATGAAGGGTGAAGTTGAAATTTGTTTGGGAAAGAGCGAACGCAGCTGAATGTGATGGGATGTTGAGTAAGATATCAATGAGATTGCTCAGGGAAGAGTGTTCAGATTTTTGTTCAGGAAGATGGAGCATTGTGATTTCAGATCAGTTATGTGTGCCAGCTGATAAAGAGATTAGAGAATGGATTCTCAAGGAAGGTCATTCTTCGGCAAGTCATGTACATTCTGGAGTCAGTCATGCGAGATAGATATCCGAACCTGTTTTGATCTTAGTTTCGAGGACGAAACTCTTATAAGGGAGGGAGAATGAAATACCCCAAAGGTTATATAAATGGCAAAATGGTAAATAAAATTTTTGGGACTTTATGAATATGGAAATGGGCAAATTGAAGGGAATAAAAACCCTTATCTGCTTCGGTTTTGGGGGAGAGCTCAGCAGGGAGAGAGAGGGCCGCCTCCTCCTTCCTTCCTCCCATCCTTTCCGCTGGTCTTCCCGCCGGCGAACCCGACCTCCACGACTGCGACCACCACCTCTCCTTCCCTGGTTCGGATCGCGTCAGAGAGTTGCTGTTGTGCAAGGAGCCGCGAGCTACTGCAGTATGCTATTGTTGTTGCTGCCGTGCTCTGCTGCTGAAGAGTGAAGCCGTGAGCTGCTGTGTGAGCCACCACTGTTCCAGCGAGACCGCCAGCTGCTGTTCGAAGCCATAAGAGACGTTGCTGCTGCACTTCCGGTGAGGTGAAGCTCGGTCCCGGCGTCGGAAATAAGGCCGATGATGAGGTGAGTGCAACTATGATGTTATTGTTGAACGACACCTTCTCGATCTAAATTTTTAGGGCTTCGATTCTGCTGAGCCATGTATGGACTGAATTGGCTGAATGGCAAGGATAATGTTTAGCAAATTAACCTCTGTTTTCGGCTGATTACTTTCTGAAATTGGTGGCTGAATTGAACGATTGTTTTTTTGTGTGCAGATTGTGTTGTTTGTGCGCAGATCTGTATTTGGCAGATTGTGTTGTCGGTGTGCAGATCATTGAGCAGTGGTACGTATATGGGTTGAATTTTGTGTGGGTTGCTTAATTAATTGGAGGTATAATTTTAGGGTTTGAATTTGGGGGTTTTGTTAGTAGTGGATTTGTATGAGTAATTGATGCCAGGGATTTGCTCGGATTGATTTCGCAGGTTCGTTCGAGTTGGTTGGAGATCTCTGAGGTCGTGGTTGTCGAGCTTGAGGCAAGATGATTCTTGCTAACCCTTCGTATATTTTTATAAAAGTACTTTTGTTCCTATCTTGATGCAGTAATTAATTTTACTCTTGTTTGAGTATGTGAATTCGGATTATTGCCTGTAGAGTTGCTTGGTTGAATATGTGTGTGCGTGTGTTAGTATTTGTCTCGTATTGTGTTTGATTAAATGTTGACCTGGTAGTCAATTGTGACTAATTGTGATTGATTATTGATTAACTTGATGGTGAAATTCCGTTATATGATATTAGTTATCGTGTGTTGTGTTTGATTGCGGGTTGATCGTGATAGGTGGTTGGTGGATTGGTGATGGTTGGTTATGGAGCCGGGGTGAGGGTGTGACCTCATCCGACCGCGTGAGGGTGTGACCTCCGTTGGTTAAGGCTAGGTTGGATGGTTGAAAGTCCCATCCAGTGGTGGGTGGTTGGTGGATTGGTGATGGTTGGTTATAGAGACGGGGTGAGGGTGTGACCTCATCCGACCGCGTGAGGGTGTGACCTCCGTTGGTTAAGGCTAGGTTGGATGGTTGAAAGTCCCATCCGGTGGTGGGTTGGATTGGAGGTAGGATCGGAGTTTGGATCGGGTGTTGGATTGTGTGTGTTGCCAATTATGTGTATTGACAGTTGTGTGTGTTGGATTGTGTGTGAATTGACATCTGTGTGTGTTGACAGTTGTGTGTGTTAGACTGTGGGTGTTGACATGGGTGTGTGTGTGCAGTTGTGTGTGTTGACACTTGTGTGTGTTGGTAGTTGTGTGTTGGATTGTGTGTGTGGACGTGTGTGTATGTTGACACTTATGTGTGTTGGCAGTTATGTGTTGGATTGTGTGTGTGGGTGGTTGTGTGCTCGGTTTTGGGTTGTGTGTTTGATTATTGGTTTTGTGTTAGACTTTGGTTGTCGGTTGGTTGTAGTTAGTAGTCGTTTGTTGATTGTTGTTAGTGGTGGTTGTGGGCTATTGTTGTCCATTGGTAGTGGTTGTTGAATCTTGGTGTGAATTGTTTGTGAAGGTCGGTTGTGTGGATTGAGTGTGAAGGTTGGTTTCCCATCTTGAGGGTGTGGGCCAACATGGTTTGAATTTGGGTGTATGGGTTGCAGCCCATGTTAACGAACAGGCGGCACCGGAAGGATGGCTGGCCTGGGTCGTTATATTTGTATAAGGTAATGATTGTCTCGTTGGTGCTTATGTGTTCATTGATGCGATGGTTGGTTGGTTGTGTTAGTAAGTTGGATTGGATTGTTCTATTCATTTATACTTGTGGTGATGTTGAGGTTGGATTGAATGAAGTTAGCATAGTGAAGAATTGGATAAGAGTGGGTAATGAATGGTTATGTGATAGTGTGTGTATATGTTTTGATGTGCGGTTGATATTGGTGGAATAATGATATAGTTATGATATATATATATATTTATATATGGTGTGACATGTTGTTGTTTGGTATTATTTGATTGTTGTGATAATTCTCTGGTTTTAACTATTTTGGCTTGAGGAATCTTGCCAGTCTTTCGCGAGACTGACCAACTTCGGTTTACGTGCCGCGGTTGGCTGGTGTATCGGGTCCACCAGTCAACTGGTCTTTGCAAGTTAGCAGCAACAAGCGGGTTATGGATCACAGATTGGTCTTCACAGTTAAAGATTTAGTTTTGCATCGTATTTGAAAATGTTGTATTCGCTTTCGTGTTTTGGATATAAATTGATGTATTTAAACTGGATGACAAGTTTAAGTATTGTTTCAAACTTGAGCAGGGAATTTTAATGTTGTTAACTTTATGTATTGGGAAGAGTTTTGGATTTCTTTTCTTTTAAAAACCGCCTTATAGTCCTTCGGGACTATGGCACTGTAGCACCTCTGGCCCGGGGTGTTACAGAGAAAGAATAGTTTCAGGGTTTCCAAGGGTGGCAGTACACATGCCTAGCGTTTTGGGGGCCGTACGCACCTCAGGGAGCGGATCCTCACCCACCAGCAAAGTCGTACCCCCAACACACGTTCCCATAAGAGCCTTACCCACCCTATGGGTACGGATACATGGAGCCACCTGGACCACCTACGCCAAACCCTCCTCTGTCCCCACGAGGAGCAAGACATGCCAGACCTGCACCGCAAGCTGCCCCCACCGACCAGCTCCAATGGTCAGCGAGCCCGGCCAACACCACAATCGATAAAGGAGGCACAACTTTTCGCACGCGGAGCCCCATCAAGCGGCGGACAGCCCTGAAGCACGCCGATATATCACCGACCTCCCGGCCCTGTACGGCTCCATTGCTTTCACAAACGAAGTGCTAGTGGCAATCCCTCAACTCAACGTCAGCGCCATTCCGACCATGGGGGAATATGCCGGCGAGGGAGATCCCCAGGACCACATCTCCAAGTACAAGTATGCGATGTTATCCTATCGGGCGGACGGGCCGACAATGTGCAAGTTGTTACCCATCTCGCTTATCGGGGCATCCCTGACATGGATGATTAACCTCCCGGCGGGAAGCATCGGAAATTTCACCGAGCTAGAGAAGTCGTTCCTAAAACACTTCGGGAGTTCGCGGAGGAGGCGCCGCGGAATGCAAGAAATCTTCACCCTAAAGCAACAGAAGGCCGAGAGCCTGGCTTCCTTCGTGAAAAGGTTCACGGCTGAAGTCATACAGGTCTGCGACTTTGATGAGAAGTTATCAAAGATTGCATTCATCCAAGGGCTAGCAAACTCAGATTCAAGTTCTCGATTACCAAGAAGGAGCCAGCAACTTGCGCCAAGCTACTAGACAAGGCGAACACCCACATTAGAGCTGAAGAGATGGCAAGCTTATACCACGACCCCCCGAGTATGCCTCAGAACAAGCCTAAAAGGGCGGTACCATGGGTCGTGGGAACCAAGAAGACCTCCCGCCGCCGCAGACAAAGGGAAAGCTCCAGAACGCGTTCCCGAAGCGCGTCGAGATATCACCGACCTCCCGGCCTTATACGGCTCCATTGCTTTCACAAACGAAGTGCTAGAGGCAATCCCTCAGCTCGACGTCAGTGCCATTCCGACCATGGGGGAATATGTCAGCGAGGGAGATCCCCAGGACCACATCTCCAAGTACAAGTATGCGATGTCGTCCTATCGGGTGGACGGGGAGACAATGTGCAAGTTGTTACCCAGCTTGCTTACAGGGGCAGCCCTGACATGGATGATCAACCTCTCGGCGAGAAGCATCAGAAATTTCACCCAGCTAGAGAAGTCGTTCCTAACACACTTCGGGAGTTTGCGGAGGAGGCGCCGTGGAATCCAAGAAATCTTTGCCCTAAAGCAACAGGAGGCCGAGAGCCTGGCTTCCTTCGTGAAAAGGTTCACGGCCGAAGTCATACAGGTCTACGACTTTGACGAGAAGGTAGCAAAGATTACGTTCATCCAAGGGCTAGCAAACTCAGATTCAAGTTCTTGGTTACCAAGAAGGAGCCCGCAACCTACGCCAAGCTACTAGACAAGGCCAACACCCACATTAGAGCTGAAGAGGTGGCAAGCTTATACTGTGACCCCCCGAGTGTGCCTCGGAACGAGCCTAAAGGGCGGTACCATGGGCTGTGGGAACGAAGAAGGCCTCCCGCCGCCGCAGACAAAGGGAAAGCTCCAAAACGCATTCCAGTACACACGGTGTCGATAAACCCGCCAACTCAACAGCCCAATCCCTATCTCAATCGCTCCCGATCTCAAGCAGCACTCCAACAAGGCCAGCCCCCCAGAAATTCTGCTCCTACCACCAGTCCAAAGCGCACGACAATCGCGAGAGCAGAGGGTACGTGTCCCCGGCAAAAAAGACGACCTTGGGCTCCCTGTTCTCCAGGGGCTACAAAGCCATGAGCCGTGGAGCCGGTAGGAATCAAGGGCCACCTCCTCCGCCCCCACCGCGGAGGGACAACTTCCCTCCCCCGAACGGGTGTATGGGGACAATCGTAGGGGGCGTAGGCCCCTAGGGGGACAGCAAGAGAGCAGCGTGAAGGTATGCACGTGGAGGGGAAGGCATAGCTCTACAATTCCAGTGCTCAGCGTGGCAACAACTCGCCGATAGGGCACCAACTCTCATTCACAGAAAAAGACGCCGAAGCTGTGGTCACCCCTCACTACGACCCCTTGGTCATACATGCCCAATTCGGGACTAAGCTCGTTAAGAGGGTCCTCATTGATTTGAAAAGCTTCACCGATATCCTGTACTGGGACGCCTTCGTACAACTAGAGATCCCGCCCGCTGAGCTTCGGCCCACTGATTGCACGCTAGTTGGTTTCTCGGGGGAAAAGGTTAGCGTCAACGACATCATCACCCTGGACCTCATCCTAGGTGATGAGGGAAGCCCAAATAGGTCTGAATCGGTGGATTTTATGGTCATAAGGATACCCTCCGCGTACAATGCAATCTTGGGGCGAGTGTCCCTCAACAAATTCCAGGCAGTCGCTTCAATATACCACCTCAAGGTGAAATTTCTAGTCTGTGGGGACATAGGAGAATCAAAGGGCCGACAAGCTGAAAGCTGGGCATGCTATTTAACCACCCTGAAAGGGAAGGGCCTCGCAAAGCAAGTATGGCAAGTCCACGAGCTCGGGTCGGGAGCAGGATCCTCGAAAGGAGTCCAAGAGCAAGCCGACTTGGAAGTACGTGAGCAAGTCCACCCGATCATCGAGGACGAGGAGACAAGGACAATAACTCCTTTTGGTAAAGAGGACGAGAGGTTGTTCTTGGGGACCCGCCTAGGTGTGAACAACTAGGAGCAAATCGAGGAGCTATTGGGGAAGTATAGGGACATGTTCGGTTGGATGCCAAAAGACCTAATTGGCATTCCCCAAACGCTGATGACCCATATTTTGAATATCATCCAGGGAACCAAGCCCGTGAGGCAGAAGAAGCGAAAGCAAGCCGACGATAAGGCCGATGGGGCCCGCGAGGAAATTCTCAAGCGCCTGTCAGCCGGATTCATCCGGGAGGTACATTATCCTTCATGGCTAGACAATGTGGTCATGGTCAGAAAGTCGAGTGGCAAATGGAAATTGTGTGTAGACTTCACCGACCTGAATCAGGCCTGCCCCAATGACAGCTACCCGCTCCCCTCTATTGACCACCTAGTAGACTCCACCGCGGGGCATGAGGCCCTAAGCTTCCTCGATGCATATTCCGGCTACAACCAGGTCAAGATGAACCCCCGCGACAAAGATCACACAACTTTCATTACAAAGGCGGGAACTTATTGCTATCGAGTGATGCCCTTTAGCCTCAGAAACGCGGGAGCTACATTCCCAAGCCTCGTAGACCGCATTTTCCGTGACTTGAGAAGCAAGACGATAGAAGAGTCGATATGCTTCTGAGCATGCGGTCGATCTTCGTGAGGTCTTTAGTACCCTAAGAAGCAATGGACTGAGTTTAAATCCCGAGAAGTGTGTTTTTGGAGTACAAACATGCAA
Organism: Rheum nobile; assembly: GCA_027886185.1. NCBI lineage: Eukaryota > Viridiplantae > Streptophyta > Magnoliopsida > Caryophyllales > Polygonaceae > Rheum > Rheum nobile. The sequence goes on from WOAB01000639.1 coordinate 9,472,607, forward strand.
GTTTTAGGTTTTTGGGTCGCACCAAAGGAATCGATGTTAACCCAGAGAGGTTTGAAGCTATCTTGGCAGTAACCGCCCCGCGGAACGTTAAGGAGGTCCAACGTTTACTGGGCGCGGTGAACTACTTGGGCAAATTTTATGCCTAGTTGTCAGAACGAAGTCTCCCCTTCTTCAAGGCCCTTCGCAAGGTCCACAACTTTGAGTGGACTCTAGAGTGCGCGACGACTTTAGAGGACTTGAAGATCCACTTGAAGCAATAGCCTACCCTGGTAGCACCCGCGCCTGGAGAAGAGCTCCAACTCTACATTGCGGCGGGGGATACTGCAGTCAGCTCTGTCATCGTGAAAGACGCACGATTGCCAGTCTACTTTGTGAGCAAGACTATGCTACCCGCGGAGACACGATATTCACCCGTGGAGAAGCTAGCTCTAGCAGTCGTCACAGCCGCTCATAAGTTAAGGCTGTACTTCCAAGGTCACCCCATGCATATCATCTCTGACTTCCCATTGCAAAACCTGCTTCATCGACCTACCCTCTTAGGCAGGATGACGAGGTGGGTAGTCGAGCTCTTCGAGTTTGACATTTCATACAAGAGCCACCCCGCTATCAAGGCGCAATCTCTCGTCGACTTCTTGGTCAAGGCCAGCTTTAGGGATGAGGCCGTCGTAGAAGCAACAATGGCGCTGGCTTGTTGGGTACTCTTCTCCGATAGAGCGGTGAACAAAGGAGGCCGCATAGTCGGTCTGATGCTCATGTCTCCCGGAGGAGAAATACTGGAGTATGCATTAGCCCTAGAATTCGAGGCCACCAACAATGAGGTAGAGTGTGAAGGGCTCTTGGTGGGTATCGAATTGGCCCTCGTGAATGGAGCCCAGAGCCTGACTTACTACAGTGACTCTGAAGTGGTAGTCTAACAGGTACAAGGAACCTACGAGGCAAGAACCAGAACTTTACATGATTATTGTGAGCGAGTGAAGACGCTAGCTAAGGCTTTACGCCAGTTTGAGATACATTCCATCCCGAGATCCAAGAACACGGCAGCGGACGCCCTGGCTAAGCTCGGCTCCCGATCGTCCGGCTGCACTACTGGTGTGGCCCGCGTAGAAAGCAAGAGACGGTCCGCCATCCAAATGCAAGTCATGTCGATGAGCGAGACCCCCGATTGGAGGACACCCTTGAAGGAGTGCATGGAAAAGGAAGCCTCCCCTTCCGACAAGGCCGAAAGACATAGACTGCAAGTACTAGCCTCGCGCTTTTACATGAAAGGGGACGAGTTGTACAAGAAATGCTATAACTCATCAGGTCTCAAGTGTGTCTCACTAGAGCAAGGCCGCCAGCTCACGGAGGAGATTCATGATGGCATATGCGGTAGTCATTCTGGGTGGAGAACCCTTACTCACAAAGCCCTACGTGTTGGAAATTTTTGGCCCACCATGAGGAGAGATGTCATAGAGGTCTCCCGGTCATGCAACCCTTGTCAAGTCCATGCACTTGTCATCTTGCAACCTGGGCAAGAAATTAGCGCCCCTTGTTCGTTCGCCATGTGGAGGATGGATCTCCTCGGCTCTTTCCCCCGTGCCCTCGGGCAGCTGTAATACATCCATATGGCCATTGACTATTACACCAAGTGGATCGAGGCAAAGGCCCTAGCAACCACCACAGTCGAGAAGGTGAAGAAATTCCTCTGGCAAGACATCATATGTCGTTTCAGGCTCCTCCAAGACATTGTCACCGACCGAGGGTCCCTATTCAACACGGAGAAGCTAGGGGCGTTCAGCGATGACTTGGGCATCCGCCTTTGCTTTGCCTCTGTAGCTCATCCCCGGACAAATGGCCAGGTAGAGAACGCGAATGGGCAGACTTTAGCCGGCTTGAAGAAAAGACTCGACAAAGCGGAAGGGCGTTGGGCCGAAGTCCTCTCGCTCATCCTCTGGGCCAATCGAACCACACTAAGAAAAGGAACCGGCGAGACCCCGTTTTGCCTAGCATATGGAGTCGAGGCAGTTGTCTCGGTGGAGCACCTTTTCCCGAACAAGAGGATTTTGCATTACGACGAGGAGGGCAACAACGTGAGAATGTCCGCGGAGTGGCAATTAAGAGAGAAAGTGCGAGAAATGGCCGAGATCCGTGAGGCCGAGTACAAGAGAAGAATTATCGTGTACTACAACAAGAAAATCCTCCCCCGATGCTTCAAGAAGGGGGATCTCGTCCTCAAAAGAACGGAAGGCGGGAAGCTAGACCCAAGATGGGAAGGCCCTTACATCATCTCGCACCAAATGGATGAAGGAACCTACAAGCTCAAAAGAGGGGACGACAACCTGGTCCCGAAGACTTGGAACGTTTAGCGTATGAAAAGGTATTTCATGTGAGCAAGAGAACGTCTGGAGTGCCCGAGATAGAGCAACACCCATGTAAGCCCTAGCGGCATGTATAATGTAAGCACACCGATGAGGTCGGTTAGTTGTTGGATCTTTCGTTAAGCCCCACGGATATTAAGCACCAAAAGTGCGAGTCAGGAAAGCAATATTGAGCAATACTAAATAATGATCAAGCAACAAAATGCAACATTAAGCTCGAGAGGGGGCAAGAGCAACAAAATGCAACATTAAGCCCGGGAGGGAGTAAGAGCAACAAAATGCAACATTAAGGTCGGGAGGGGGCAAGAGCAACAAAATGCAACATTAAGCCCGAGAGGGGGCAAGAGCAACAAAATGCAACATTAAGCCCGCGAGGGGGCAAGAGCAATAAAATGCAACATTAAGCCCGGGAGGGGGCAAGAGCAACAAAATGCAACATTAAGCCCATGAGGGGGCAAGAGCAACAAAATGCAACATTGAGCCCGGGAAGGGGAGAGAGAAATACTAAAGCAACAAAGGGCAATATAAAGCAACATTGAGCCCAGAAAGGGGCGAAAACAATATTAAGCCAACAATGAGCAATATAAAGCAACATTGAGCCCGGGAAGGGGCGAAAGCATTATTAAAGCAAGACTGAGCAATATAAAACAACATTGAGCCCGGGAAGGGGCGAACGCAATATTAAAGCAAGATTGAGCAATATAAAGCAACATTGAGCCCGGGAAGGGGCGAAAACAATATTAAAGCAAGACTGAGCAATATAAAGCAACATTGAGCCTGTGAAGGGGCGAGAGCAATATTAAAGAAGCAAAGAGCAATAAAAAGCAAGATCAAGCTTGCAGCGAAAACAAGAGCAATGCCAAGCAGTCAAAAAACAAACGTTGAAGCCGTGAAGCAAGCGGGAGCGAAGCTGAAGGAATAAGCGACGGCCGAAGGCGAGATGAATCAATGCAAAGTAACAAAGTGCCATGCATGCAACACACAGCCTGTGGGACAAGTCAAGCCACACCTAGCAACATGCACGTGATGGCTATGCAACATGAGGACCTCGACGAGGGAAAACGAACAAGTGGTGGCAACTCCAAGGCCGTGGAACCATGTAAATGCAACAAAGAGGCAAGAGAGCTACAATGATGCCCAAGCCCGATGCGGGAACAATGACATGCAACAAAGTACCACCTCAGAGCCCACAAGGTTGAAAGCCCTTGGAAGGTCGGGAACAACCCTTAGAACACAGTGAAGCAACCAGGAAAACAAGGAAGCGGTCACGGACAAGTACAGACGAACACGTAAGGGGCTTCGCCTCGAAGCAACATGAAAGCCATAGTCGAGCGCACGGTCCATGAAAAGCCAATCAAAGGAGAGGAGCAACACGAATAGAGGAACGCACGCAGAGGCCCTTTAAAATTAACAACACGAAGAGGGGCCAACTACTCTATTTGCCCCGCGGGCTTCACTTGGCGCAACACACTCAAGAGAAGCCTCCGGGCCAGGGGGGATTGGAGTAGCCCAGTGATAGTAAGAGAATGCAAGAAGAAAAAAGACAAGAAGAAAGATGACAGTAAAATGTTTTATTCATTGAAAGAAGAGAGCGATCTATTACAAAGGCATCATACAGAAGCCACATCCGACTAAGAGCTACTAAGCCTAAAAAACAAAAGACCTGGAGAGGCCCATCCCCCCTCACGGGGATAGTCATGGGATTCCCCTAATCCGCCCGCGGAGGAGCCAAAAGGAAAATTGGGCCGGCAACACATGTCAGGCTACATAACCTGGCATCGTAACTCACGGCCCCCGTACAACCTGGCAACATAACTCGTGGAGAAGCCCTAAATACCCGAAGACTCTAAGCGATCGCCAACAACGAACAGCGACACCGGTTCGCACCGGCTAAGGGCATAGATCGCGTCAGCATCCGACTGATCTTCCAGTCGACGAAGGACGCGAGGGACTTCAGATGAGTAAGGGAATTAATGAACCTCCAGGACCCTATAGTTAGGATCCCCCACGTCAGCTATGTCCATGATAACCTCGTACGTAAAGCCGCTGAGGGACACCGAGAGTGACCACCGTCGCCCGCCGATGTAACGATGGGAGGCAACCACAGCCCAATCGCCCCGCCGCCTGGCTAAACGCCCTTCCCAGTGGATTTGTAGCACCACCACGGTGGGAGGACCAGCCGCAGGAGAAGGGCTCGGTGGTGGACTAGATAAAGGCTCCGCCTTGGGAACCCTTAGCGCCAACGCATGAGAATGACCTGGCAAGGGAGGAAAGCCGGAAGGATGGTCCATCCGCTGCAAACTGCAAAGACACACAAGGAAAGCAAGACAAACAAGAGAGCACGAGAGAAGGCAAGTGGAAATACGCAGATGAAGCAAGTGAACAAAAACAAAGGGGGTGCCAATATATAGCAGGAGTTGGCCATAACCGCCCGGAGCCCGAATGCTACAATAACTGTTCATTAACTACCAATAAGAAATTGTTCAAAAATTCTCTAATCATAAAATTGTCTGGGGAACAAGCAAGCAAAAGAGAGAGGAGAAAAGCAAGCGATGGGAGCCGCCCGACCATAGCTCAGTGATCAGGAGCCGGTAATTCAGAGTTTGCGGCACCCTGAGAGCCCCCGACCATCGAAGTAGCCGTAATCATCCTGTCCAGCATCTCGTCTTTTTGGGCTTGGTTACTCGTCGGGTCCGAGAAGACCAACAGAAAGGGAAGGGGCGAGCTCCCTTCTGTTGTCGCGATAGCGTGATGCAAAGAGCTCCCCGGGAAGACAATTGGCGAAGAAAGCTCGTCACTCTTCCTCTTCGTGCCCTGATCTCCTCTCCCAGACACTCTTGAACCTTCGTAGAGAGTAAACACGTCCCAAGCTTCCACCACGCCGGGATAGTCACCTACCACCTGGCCATAAGGGAGAGGCCAGAAAGAGTTGGACAGGCCAGGCTTTATAGGCTGGGCACGCAGTTTGAACACAATGGGAGCCACGCCGGCATGACTAGCCATTTGATTCACGCCATCTTGACCCCCGGTCTCATACAAGGGACGCGAGAAGTTCACACACCTCCGCTTATGGAGCGGACCTCTTGCAAACTCGCTTACCGCTTTGTCTCGGATCGCCTGCCTTTGGTTGGCAAAGTTGGCGACATTGTTCCTCAGGCTTTCAACCTCAAAAAGAAGCCTAGAGTGCTCCTGGCCCAAGCAGGAAAGTTCCCTCCCAACCTCCTCGGCCCGACGATTAGCAGCCTCGACTCCCGCCATCGCGGCCTCTATTCCCGCAAAGACCTCGGTGAGCTGGTGGTTGAGCAGGGTGACCTATTGCTCTGCTTCCTTGGCTCTGCACCTAGCTTGGCGAGCTTGCTCCTCGGCTTGCCGCGCCTGCCCCTCAGCATGTCGCGTCTGCCCCTCAGCATGTCGCACACGCTCCTCGGCTCGCTATGCCTGCTCCTCCGCATGCTGTGTTCGCTCCTCCGTCTGCCTCACGGCATCCCGCAATGCCTGGGTGCGCTGGTTACGCACCCCGAGCATAAGCCCCACCTGTAGGAAATCAAAGGCAAAAGGGGCGATTACTCATGCAATACCCAATGCGCCACACGGCAAAGAAGACGAAAGAAGAGGAAAGAAACGCATCGTTAACCATGACGCGTCCAACACCGAGTTGATGCCCTCGTCCGAAAGGGCTAGCCCCTTCACGTAAGCTTCTCCCATCGGAAAGTCGACAAGAGTCTCGAGGACATTAGCCACCTCGTAAATGGGAATCACAAGAAGGGTTGACAACCTACCCATCAGCAAGGTCGAGTCCCACGGGTCGTGAGAACTGGCTTCCCCTCCCCTCGGCGGAGTATTCTCGAGGGATACGACCCGTACTGGCAGTGCCGACGGTCTGGCAGCCTGCACTTGCCCCGTGAAGCCCCCATCCATGTTTCCCTCCGGACTCGTCGTCGGAAGTTGTGGGTCTTACACGTTAGCCCACGTCTGCCCCGTGACGCGATTGTCAGCTCTCTTCTCATACCCCAAACTAAGGCTTGACCCCGCTCCTAGGTCGACCTATTGACGAGGCACCCCTCCAAAGCCCCCGCCGGACTCGCCAATGCTCTTGAAATCCTTCGGGTCCATCATATCACCTGCAAGGCAAAAAGAAAGAAAGGCAAAAAGAGTCAGGGCACCAAAAGAAATGAGAAGAGGCACAACGACTAGCCATCACTGGGGTCACGGAGAAACATAGAGGCTCTTACCCCTTCCCCGGCCATCAGTATTAGCCCGCGGAACAAGCAACCATGCGGCAATCATTCTCTCGAATGTCAAGAAGTCGGTACACTTAACCAACTTCTTGGAAGGGCCTACGAATTGATCAGCGAACCCTTTCCCAACGTCCGTGGGCAGAGCATTTGAGCGTTTCAGCTTGGACCCCTTCATGGGGACATTGGTCAGACCAAGGCTCTCAATGTCGTCACACACGACCAAGAACCACTTCGACTCCCAGCCTTTGACCTTTGAGGGGAGAACTATCCTCCTGTCGGCCTCCACCTTCAGTGTGAAGTAGCCAGGCTTGAAGGTCTGGGCCGAGAATAGGGTGATGAATCACCGGAAGGTAGGGTGAATCCCCATCTCATGGCACCTCACTAGGAAGACGAATATCCACCTCCACGCATTCGGGTGCAATTGGATCGGCACGGCCCGCAAGCCCCTCAAACACTAGGCCATGGGCTGGATAGCGCAAGCCGGCCTTCAGGGCCTCCAGATTGGTTGCCACCGCTTCCGGATACGCATACAAGGAACGCCCCTTGGGCGAAGGCAATGAGAGCGAGACGTCGAGAGGAAAGTCATACTCCTCTCGGATTGCCTGAAGGTTCGCGTAGATAAGAGAGGAACAATGGCCATGATCACAAGCAAACTTCTTGAAGTCGTCACCCCCCTCAAGTCAGACCGATCGGACCCTCTCGGCTTGAATGGGGGTGATGAACCTACCACAGGGGCTCACGGCCGCCCCATCAGAAGAAGAATCACTCGACGATGATCTCGAGGGAGCGTCGGACCCGTTGTCAGCATACCACCCAAACTCCGTTTGTGGTTCCGCTGCTTGGGGCTCCGCCTCCTAGGGCTCCACCGCCTAGGGCTCCATCGCTTGGGGCTCTACCCTTGAAGGGCCCACACTAACAACCGAGACCCTCCGACCACCGTTCCCTATCGAAAGATCGTGTATGTTGCCGGAACTCGAAGACATCTCTTCTCGAGGTTGGGACTTTTGGGAGGAAAGCGAGACCCGCTTGAAAGGAAATGCGTAGGAAGAAGAAAGGAGGAAATACACCCCGCCTTAGCCACGAGCAAGCTCGCCGGAGCTAGGATGAAGAAAAAGGGGGGGGGGGAATCGCCGCAAAGCAAGAGGAAGAGAGGTGATGACGGCGGAGCACTAGAAGCAAAGTCGTTTTGCCCTAAGCGAGAGATTTTTCGATTGACAAGAAAAGAGAGAATGGATAAGGGAAGAAAAGGAAAAAGAGGGCTGCTTACCTACCCAATTAAAGAAAAGAATCCCTGGTCCACCTTGTACCTTCCACGAAGAAGCTCGAACAGAAGGAATTACAATGGCTAAGTGAAGAGGAATTCATTGGCTTCATCTCTTTTTCTGCACCATCTGCGAGTTGAGCACTGACTTGAGCGTCGGAGTGGCAAGCTCGGGGCAACCTCAGGCTACTCTTCTCTTTTCACGTCTAGACTCGAAGGTCGAACGGCGTCTGACGTGACCGGAGGAAGCCGGCGGGGAACAGGGAGAAAGGCAACCGAGGGAGACGAGCCGAAGTTGGTTCTGTGTGGACCGCCAACTATTTCCTCTCGAAAAATCGGACGATCACAATTATAGTCGATCTTTGCCTTTTGGTTTAGTTTTAGAATTGAATAATTGTTATTTTGTTCATGCTATTACCAAAATATCATTTCAGCTTCTGTTTTGGATACTGAAGGCTATGAATTCATTATTAAGAATAATTGTTGTTCTACTTATATGAATGGCGTGTTTTATGCCAATGCTCCAATGAGTAATGGACGCTATGTGCTGGATTTAGAATCCCATGTCTATAACATAAATACTAAAATGCAAAAATCAAATCATTTAAACACTACATATTTATGGCATTGTCGTTTTGGTCACATTAGCTTGAAACGCATACAGTAGCTCCCAAAAATGGACTTCTAACTTCTTTTGTTGTAAATCATTTGATACATGTGAATCTTGCTTATTGGAAAAAATGACAAGATCACCTTTTACTGGAACATGTGAGAGAGCAAGTGAACTTTTGGGCCTAATACATACAAATGTATATGGACCAATGAGTACAATAGCTAGAGGTGGTTATAGTTACTTCATAACTTTTACTGATGACTTAAGGGTCCATTTGGTATTCATATCAAAGATATCAGATATCGGTATCGATATGCGATATGGGTATGAGATTTGATATCTATATATGTTGTTTGGTATATGAAAGATATCAGTCATATCCGATATATGTTGTTTGGTATAAATATAATTAGGTATGGGTATCAAATTCTAAAAATTTAAAACTAAAATTATAATTAATGAATACCGATACTGAATCAGTCATATCCATTAGAATTTGATTCTAACGAGAATCCACAAGTTGTTGTGGAAAATCCTCTTGTTGTTCAACCCACACGTAGATCTAAAAGGGTCGCATCGCAGCCAAAGAAATATTTTGATTTCATATTGACTACGAACTACGACATCTTGCTTTTGAAGCGAAGAGCCTACTACTTATAAGCAAGTTGTGGTGAGTCCTGACTCTGAAAGATGGCATATAGCCATGAAGTCAGAGATGGATTCCATGTTTGAAAATCAAGTATAAGACTTGATTGATTTGCCAGATGGGGTAATGCCAATAGGATGCAAATGGGTTTTTAAACTGAAAACATACCAGGATGGAAACATAACAATTTTCAAAGCAAGATTGGTTGCAAAAGGCTTCAAATAAATTCATGGTATTGACTATGATAAAACCTTTTCACTAGTTGCCATGCTTAGATCCATTCGGATAATCCTAGCAATTACAACTCATTATGACTATGAGATTTGGAAAATGGATGTTAAGAGCACCTTTCTAAATGGGTATTTGGAAGTATATGTGTACATGACACAACATGAAGGTTTTGAGGATCCAAAAAATCCTAGGAAGGTATGCAAGCTTAAAAAGTCCATTTTATGGACTTAAGCAAGCATCAAGGAGTTGGAATCTTTGATTTGATGAGGCAATCAAATAGTTTGATTTCATTAGATGTGAAGAAGAACCTTGTGTTCACAAGAAATTTAGTGGGAGCAAAGTGGTTTTCCTAGTCTTGTATGTGGATGACATACTACTCACTGGAAATGACATTCCTATGCTGGAGTCCGTTAAGGATAGACTCAAGAAATGTTTTTCAATGAAAGACTTAGGAGAGGCAAAGTACATATTAGGTATTAAGTCCATAGAGATAGATCTAATAGACTAATTGGACTAAGCCAAGGAACTTATATAGATAAGGTCCTTGATAGGTTCAATATGAAGAATTCTAACAGATGATTTTTTACCTATGCAACATGACATACAAGTTAGCAAGAAGTAGTGTCCAATCACATCTGTTGAGCTAAAGAAGATGAGTAGTATTCCTTATGCATCACCAATAGGATCTATCTTGTATGCCATGATATGTACTCTCTCATATGTTGCATGCGCTTTGAGCATGTGCAATAGATTCCAATCAAATCTAGGAGAAGCACACTAGAATGTTGCTAAGAACATCTTGAAGTACTTGAGAAGGACTAAGGATGATTTCTTAGTGTATAGAGGATAGACATGTACAAAAGCGGGCTCAGGCTAGGTATTTTCCGAGATTTTGTCCAGAGATCCGGGTCGGCCAGGCCAAACCCGCCCGGTACTTACATGCATAATACCTTGTCCGAGCCCGCCCTAGTTTATGGGTTAGGTTGTCCACCGGGCCAACCGAGCCCATAAAATAAAAAAATTCTATTTCAAAAAATCAAAAAAACTACATATTATATATAAAGTACATTATTATCAATAGATATTTATATCAAATAGTTATATATATGTATATATAAATTTATAAAACATATATATAAATTATAAAACTTATATTTATTTACATATATATACATAAATATTATATAATCTATTATATTACATGTATACCCAAGCCAAGCTAGGTTGCCCGCCGGGCTAGTACCCTTGTTTGGGCCCTTCCCGTAGTCTATTAGGGTCGGGTCATCAGGTTCATATTTATGTTCAAGCCCGCTGTTTTTACCGAGCATGTAGGAGGGGTCGGGCGAGTCAGCCCGGAGTTGTACAAGTCTAATGGAGGAGATGATGAGTTAGTTGAAAGATATACTGATGCGAGCTTCTAGATGGATAGAGATGACTTTCGATCCCAATCGAGATACATCTTCATTATTAATGGAGGAGCAGTGATCTGGAGAGTTCAAAGCAAAGCAAAGCACGGTAGTTGATTCTACAATAGAAGCAAAGTACATTGCCGCAGTGGATGCACCAAAGGAAGTTGTTTGGATTAGGAAGTTCATCATTGAACTTGGTGTTGTTCCTAGTTGTGCTAAGGCAATTGACATCTATTGTGACAACAATCGTGCAATTTCTCAATCCAAGAAACCAAGTTCAAACTCCAAATCTAGACATGTGCTCAGGAAATTCCATGTCATTCGAGATTACATCGATAGAGGAGACGTGAAGCTTTGCAAAGCTCATACGGATGACAACATAGTAGATCCGTTAACTAAACCCTTACCTATGCCCAAGCATGACAGTCACACTAGGGCTAAGGGACTCAATCATATTACAGAATGACTTTGAGCTTGTATTGTTTTAAATTATGAAGATTGTTTTCATGATTGTTAAACTTGTTATTTGAAATAAAGTTTCTTATTATTTAAATGTGGTTTAGAATTAAATAAAATATACAAATAATTTATAATTCTCAAATAGGATCATCATAAGTGTTTTGCTGAATGAAACTCTATTAAGTGAACTGAAATTATAAATTATAAATTGTCCATATTCGAAGTCATTAATCTGGACAAAAATGACTTATTAAAAGACTATTTTGTAATTAAGTTGATTGATAGCGCCAAATTTCATGGCCTATAGGGACATAAGGATGTCTAATGGATATATGTTATGAATATGTATTGGGCAGACCTACCTTAAAATTCTTTAAATAAGTTTTAGTGTTTCATGTTAAACTATTTTAGTAGATTCCTCAGTCATGAGTATGATGTTTCTCTTACTTAGTGATTAGTATGTCTTTGACATTATTAAACACTGCACTGTAAAAGGATACTATAAAGGTAGTGATTAGAATTGCTAAGATTTAAGTGGGATTTATAGTTTTACAAGATTGGAGAAGTGCTCTTATATTGTTAGGAATGGTATCCTATGTAACACCCCTAAATTACCTTAGGAATATTACCGTCAGTGACCTCGGATCACATATCCAAAATCACTCAAAGCTTTTCAGTATTGATCGCCAAATAATAACTTAAAACGAACAATAACATATATAAAATCAAACTCAACATTGTATTATAAATCCACGTTGCAAAAATGACAACCCAAATGTATGTAAAAATATTAGCGGAAGACTTAAATATTCAAAACACAAACAAGATCTAAACCTTATTCAACAATTATTCAAATGACGAAAGAAATGCAGCTGCCTTTAACGTCTTCGTTCCATGGCTTCGATCTGAGAAGTTGTACCTGATGTGCCGTATAGGACGAATGACACCAGCCAACCATGCAAGGAAAAAGAAAGGTTGGTTAGTGTAATGAAAGACTAAACAAGGGCTCAAACAAAATGGTTATTGTGATTGTATCCGGTTACTTCATTGTATCTCGAATAAAAGCCGATAGACGATACATAACCCAAATACTCTCACTGAAACGATAGAAAAGGAATGCAACAAGAGAAGACTCCAAATGAAGTGAGTCTTATGGGAAATTAATGAATTTGTTTGGGAATATTATTTATCACAACAAAGTTTGAAAACCGACCTTGATTATTTGGGTCCACGACCAACCTCACCACATAATGTGAATCCAGATTGGAAAGAGGATTACTTTAATACAAGAGTCCGAGCGGGTTCCACGTTGTAATTCTCGCCCGAGGGTATATTAATTATGTGCAACAAGGCACTTATCTTATTTGATTTCAAAACGTTCATTAACGTTGAAGCTTTTTAATTTCCATAACAGATCTCACAATGAGATATGCGATGGGAATAAATCCCAAAGATTGGGAATAAATCCCGAAGATTGGCAATATCTAAGTGCACCACCACCTATATTCGGATAGGGGTAGGTCATGACCAAAAGCGTTAGGGAATTTAACCTCCTAACACAAAGTTAACCTCGCAAGGAAATAGCGTTCCTACGAATACTCGTGCTAAACTAGAATTTATATATCCACACCAAGGCACAACAAATCCACACCAATTATAACTAGCACCCTATAATAATAATATATATATATAAGGGTCGTAGCTAGCATATTATACAACCTAATAATAAGGTTCAATTAATCACACCATTTATTCACACAAGTTCCCAAACAAGAAAAGAATTATTTATCCCAACTTAATAGCACAACCGATTAATTGGCAATTAAGATAAAAATGAAATAAATATGCAAGAGCAAACCGCCACTTGCCTTGAATCACAGAGAGATGAAAGGTATCACGGGGATGGTTGTTTCCGAGTATCAACTTGAATCCCGACTCTATTTCCGTTCCCGGAGCAAATCCGAGACGCACCCAAATCACACACAAAAATAAATTATAATTAGATAATTTATTTAATACTGAATTTTGAAGGGTATATGTCTCAAGATTGAAATTGAATTAATTTATCCCCAACTCATTCAATTTTCAAGGCTTAATTGGTAGAACGGTTATTTATACGACTAAATATCAATTAGTCGTATATTCTAAATAATCTTTTCATGAATAAATAAATCTCATAGTTTATTTATAAGTCCAGAATTTTTACTCCAAAATATTATCCAAATGAAAAGTTAATATTTTAACCATTCACAATCTAAGATAATACCAAAAGTAATTTTGATTAATTTAATTTTAATTTATTTTAAAATCAAATTAATCCCATCTTATTATTAATTAATAAATATTAATTTAATTAAGCCAAATAATAATCAAATAAAAGAAAAGAAAAAGAAAAAGAAAATGAAAATCGGACCAAAAATCCGGAAAATATCCAATCGGTTCGTCGTTGGTGGCAGCCGGCAAAAATCGTCACAACTGGAGGCCCAGCGGTGGTTGTCCGGCGGCGGCACCTCAGATATTTTGAAGTAGACTCCCAAGCGGTCCTAGTGGTGGTGGCAATTGCGGCAATGGATCTCCGGTGTGGCGGCAATCTCCCCCGCAACAGAGAGCTGCGATTTTTAGGGTTCTTGAGCTTTTAGGATGAAATTGGATGCCAAAACCACTACGATTGGAGTCCTATTTATAGGGGTTGGATAGGTCTCGGAGAGAGCTTAAGATTCCATATAAAATTTGCAAGGAAACGATCTCGGATCGGCCCCGATTTCTCAAAGTTTCCAAATCTCCAAAAACGTTTATCCACTTGCCTTATATGATAAAATTCGATCTCGTTTTTGATTGTTTCCTTTCGATTCCACCGATATAATGTGTGTATGATCCTATACTAAATATCCCATGAGTTAATCGAGCCAAACGGGCCCATACGCGTCCCAATTTGTGAGCAAAACCGCCATGGCCGAGCTCTTGAAGCTCACGGCTAGCATGGCCGAAGACGATGAACAGTACTTTCACAGCATATTTGCATTTTAATGCGCTTGAATAATTTTTCAAAAATTACAAAAATCATCCAAACTTTCCCAAACTTAATTATTTTAACAATTCTATGTTTCTACTATTATTTTAGCCCAAAATTAATATTTAGAAAAATTAACTTAGGCTAAAATAAGCTTAACTTAGGCTAAAATAAGCTTAAGTTACAATTCCTATAGCTTTAACCATATTTAAATCTTGTAACAAAAATTGTTGATCTAAATATTCTAGGTTAAATTCATTAGTTTTATTTAAATTTAGAATCAACATAATGTTAACAATAAATTTAAATAGCTCACAACTTTGAAGTTGTAACAACTTATATTAAGAATCTCTATTTTCTTTTCTATTTTTGAAATTATGAAATAAATACCAAAATTTCCTTTATTAAAAATAGAGTTGGGAAATTACATAAATACCCTTACTAAAATTTAGGGTTATTACATCCTAGGCCTCTTGAAGATTAAGAACTAAAAAATGCATGGCTGTGCTCAAATGGATGAAAAGTTAATAATTTATTTTGACTGTTCTAGTTCGGAGTTCAAAAAATAATTTGAGCATTAATATGGATTACATAAGATGTAATCATATTATCAAACTAGACATTAAGAGACAAAGGAATTTAACATTGCACATTTGTTCAATGACAAGTGGGAGATTGAAGAAGTTATCCTTCGATCAAGATGACAATTACTAATAATAGATAAAGATAAATAATGGAGATTAATAATTTGGTTATTTTAGGTTATCATAGTGTTTTTCTAGAAACTAACTATAATCTATGGGCTAAGATTGGGCCCATTGCTAATTATAATCGAATCCTATAAGATCACACACAATAAAATAATAAGCTAGATCAAAGTAAATCGAAGGCCCATTGTGGGCTCCAAATGATCGACCAATATGGATAAAATATGGGAATTTGGATTGCTCATCAAGTAATTATAAACATTTTCTATTTACTGGCCGACCATTGTGGGCTCCAACTGGCCGGCCATACGGAAAGTTATCTTTTATAAAAGATAAGTTGTTATAATTGTTATATATACGATATAAAGTAATCATAATTATCTCATGTGTTGAGAAAAATACAAATCCCATCCTAAATAATCCCTAGTGCCGACCGAACCCTTGCACTAGAGAAATAGACAGTTTTGAACTTCTCCTTCCCATTCTAGCAGACGTACGCAAAGAGATCTAGATCCATATTTGTGTGGACTAAGTAGAGGAATTACGTTTAATTTTCTTTTCTCTAAAGTTGGTCTTAACAGTAAGTTTCACCCATCAAAAAATATATTCTGTATGATTTATATTAGTTTATACAATAAGATCTTATATTATATTAAATGTTAGAAAATAGTTTTTTTCAACTTTAGTTTCGACTAGTATAAACTTGCCTAATTGTATAAATTTCACATGTGTTTGCATCGGTCGAACTGCACGCAAATTTTTTTAAAGAATATTTGCGGTAAATTTTATTTTCTTAAAATTGGTCAAGTATTAGCTCGGCGGAGGCATATACTAATTATTTAATGCATGCGTGTATGTATACACTTAAAAACTACTATAGTACTATTATTTAGAGAATAAGAAAACATTTGTAATAAAGATAAGATTTGGTACCACATGTGCAGGTTGTAATTGTCAATGCATCATTCAGTCTATAAATACATTCGGTGGACGTCGATCAACTTCAAACCCAAGAAAAAAAGAGACAGCCAAAGGAAAGCAGAGATTTTCAATTAGCCAGCGAACGAGAGAATTAATTGAGTCGATAGATTCATCGAGATGGAATTAGTTGAAATTCTCCACATGAATGGAGGCGATGGAGAAAGCAGCTACGCAGAAAATTCAGTGGTCCAGGTAATAAATCGATCGATCTAGCTTTATTTAATTCAATTGGCAGCTTCAGTAATTAATCTCTGATTAGTACGGTGTATTGATTACTCTGAAACGATTCCAATTTGACAGAGGAAGCTGATAGCGATGACAACGCCGGCGAAGGAAGCCGCCGTGAGGAGGCTGTTCAGCGCCGGCGTGTTCCCGGCGGAAGGCGGCGCGGTCGTGATAGCCGACCTAGGGTGCTCCACCGGGCCCAACGCGCTGCTGGTGGCGCGCGAGCTCATCGCCGCCGTGGACAGAATCCGGCGGGAATCGGGCCACCCTAACTGGTCGCCGGAGTTTCAGGTGTTCTTAAACGACCTCCCCGGTAACGACTTCAACGGCATATTCAGGGCGTTGCCGGGATTCCAGCAGCGGCTCAAGGAAGAAGCAGGTCCCGGGTTCGGGTCCTGCTTCGTCAGCGGCGTACCCGGTTCGTTTTATGGCCGCCTCTTTCCCGCCAAGACACTGCATTTCGTTCATTCTTCATCTTGCCTCCATTGGCTCTCTCAGGTACCAAATGGAGTAATAGTTATTCATATTGTTATTTCTTTTGAAAATAAATTGGGTATTTAAAAAATAATAATTTAATGGTATAAAAACTAAAAAGGATTTGTTCAAGGATACAATAGCCAATGAATGCTTGCCAACACATTAATATATATATATATATAGACCGACAACCTAGAGTTAGACTCAACTATATGTTCAAAAAATATAGCGAGAAACTCAACAAATGGTATTTGTGTTTCGGATTATAAAGAGAGAGTTGATAAACTCAAACAATTAAGGTCAGTGATTAAATTTGATGGATTTTAATTAGATTAAATTGGTAACTAGGACGGTCTAGCGACTAATTAAATATTATAGACTTTGTAGTCCATTTCACATGCAATTAAGTACTGTTTCCCAGATTTGGATTGGATGGAGCATTTTTATAATTTTCCACTACTAAAATTGAGAAGTTCTCAACTCTTGAAAACTATGTGAATGGTGACATTTGTGTACTCATTTTACTAAGAACGGAGTAGTTATTACGGAGTATGTTTTAATTTATATTCCCTTTCCTTATAAATTTATGAGATCGTTCTATTATCCACTTATAGGAAATGCTTTTCCACTAAAAAAAAAGACATTTTCTTTCTACCAAAAAAAAAAAAGACTTTTCCTAGTGTGTACACATACATTATAAATTCAAGTATCTTAATTATTTAAGAATATGTTTATCCATTCCAACTTGCAAAACAGTATAAGAATAATTTTAAATGTTGGACACACGCTAAAAACACCCAGACTAAAATCAGCAAAACCTAATTAATAGCAATTTCTCCCCTCTAAAAAGATATTCTTTACTTATATACTCCTTCATATAAGAAAAATTAACCTTGTAAGCGTTACTATTACCATACAATGAACAATGTATAACATTAATGTTAAGTTACAAAACAAAACTGTAATTTAAGGGAATATTTACTAAATATAAATCACCGGCCTGTAGATTGAAAAATTGCACAAAACTGATATCGATAAATGGGATTTTGTTTCTAATATATAATCACCCATAACGCGTTTTGTTACATATTCTTAATTATTTAATGTTAAATACTATTTGTACATAAATTCTGTTCCATTGAGCTGGCATAAAATTTGTTCCAATATTGATGTTCACAAATATTGTAGTATTTCAGTGTTTATAAAACCATTTTTATAGCACATAAAAAGGATCACGTGAAGCAAAATCCCGTTTCCGGGGCTATTATGTAATTTTCTAATCTAGGTTTACCATGCATAAGAATGAAAATAGTTTTGCTATAATAATAAAAAGAAGATGAAAAGAATAGAAAGCAGCTGAATATGAAACGTGAAAACGATGCGTTTGGGATGGGAATGAAATAGGTGCCGAAGGGAATAGAGAGGAGCAAAGGGAAGAGCGCGGAGAGCGTGGGCGTGGCATACAGCGAGCAGTTCAAGAGCGATTTCTCCAAGTTCCTGAAGTCACGCGCCGCGGAACTGGTCCCCGGTGGGTCCATGGTCTTCACCCTCCACGGCAGGCGCGGCGAGTTTCCTCCTCATTACGAGCATTGCTTTGGCTCCTCTTGGCAACTCCTCGATCAAGCCCTCACCCAAATGCTGCATGAGGTACGTACACGCGCGCGTATCTGTCTATCCGTATATTCATACAGTTATACTCGTATATTATTTTTTTGGTCTTGATCGTCTGGTTCGATCGGTCAGATTCACTCTACGTCCAGACCAGGGTCTTGTTGGCATACGCCTCTCAACATCAGTGCCTTCATATACGCCTCTAGTAGGAATCGAACTCGAGACGTCTGGATAGAACGTTTAAGGGAGCCTAGTGTCAAACCACTAGATCAACTGAGTGTTGGTATATTGTGAACTAATTAAGAATGTAATGTATGCATGAAGGGTTTGATCGAGGAAGAGAAGATGGACACATTCAACCGGCCGCTATACGCGCCGTCGAGGGGGGAGATAGAAGAGGAGGTGAGCAAGGAAGGGTCTTTCGTCATAACCGACTTCATGTCGTTTGAAGGGAGCAGTTGGGACATCGGGGACATGGACATGGACCGTAGAATCCGGTACATGGTGAGTAGCATGAGGTCGGGGACCGAGTCGCTCCTCCTCACCCACTTCGGGGAGGGCTTGTGTGTGGATGAGGTCTTCCGGAGGTACGAGGTGGTCGTGCGCAACTGCCTCACCCACGAGATGACCAAGCTCTTCTTCTTCACTGTCTCATTGGCCAAGATCCGTTGAAGATTCTTATTAAGTTAAATGACTCAGATTCAGTCACGTACTACGGTGTATGTACGTAGACAAATGCATTCTATATATAGTATATGAATGTGCGCCGCGCTATCTCGATCTCTGCAATAATATATATGTATATATATATAGCTAGCTAATTGGTGTGTAAAACTGTACGTCACTGCGGCAGCATTGAAAGTTTGATATTTATGCTAGACGAAATAGAATCTAAGTTTGTCTCGTACATCTTTCATGTTTGGTTCAATGTCCCGTTCTTATCGGTATGGAACCAGCAAGAATATAAGTTTTTTTTTATATATATATAATGGAAAGCAAGAATCTAAGTTTGTCTCGTACATCTTTCATGTTTCGTGTTTGGTTCAACGTCCCGTTCTAAGCTTGTCTCGTACATCTTTCTTGAAAGCATACCGAAATTCTTCAAGAAAAATGAAGGAAATTTCTGCTTTCAAGTTACAGCTAGCATTGAAATCCTGTTAGTTTTCTAAAATTGTTCGCTAGTAGTATAAGTTATTAAAAAATTTTAGGCAATAAAGTTAACGGTACGTGGGTTAAGAATATTGTAACTTCTGGGAAAAAAAATATTGTAACTTAAGTTTCTTTGTTTGCAAGCTGACAAATTTCCTCCCCATTATTTATATATTTCATGTGTGATAAGTTTAGGGAAATTATAATATTAAAGGGAGATAATATAATTAGTAAACGGATTTGGTGAAAATTGTTCTTAAAATGCGAACTGGTGTACAAATCTTAATTGTGCACTAAGTTGTACGAGTTTATACACCAAAATCTGTTCAAAAGTACACCAAAATATGTGAAGTTGTGCACCATAATAGTACACTTGTTTTTTTTCCTTCTAAGTACAATAGAAGTGCACAATATTTGTGCACCAAATTATACGAGTTTGTACACTAAAGTCTGTTTAAAAGTGCACCAAAATATGTGAAGTTATGCACCATAATTTTATTTAGTAAACAAGAGAAGTGCACAATGTTTGTGCACTAAGCTGTACGAGTTTGTGCACCAAAGTTTATTGAAAAGTGCACCAAAATATGCGAAGTTGTGCACTAGAATTTTATTGAGTAATGCACTTGTTAATTTTAAGTATAATAGTAGTTGATAATGTTTGTGCACCAAGTTGTACGAGTTTGTGCACCATAATATGTTGAATTGTGCACGGATTTTTATTAAGTAGTGCACTTGTTTTTTTTAATACAATGGAGTGCACAAACACATGAACTTTCTCAGTGCACAAACACATGAACTGTGGTGCACAATTATTTATAACATAGTGTATATTTATTTATGACATGGTGCACTTGTATTTTATTTAATTATACACTTGTATTTTAATTAAATGATGTATAATTATTTCCAACATGATGCACAAGTATTCATAACATGATGTACATCCAAAGTGGTGCACAAGCTAGTGCACTGACCAATCAAGGTTCGGTCAACGGTGGTCAACACCGGAGCTCCGGTGGGTCAATGGGGGAGACCACTTGTGCACCAACGTAGTGCACAATTGTGCATCCAAACATGTGTGCATCAGATTACAAGTGCATTGTGCACTTTCTCCCCCTTGTGTACCTTGTTGTACGTATAGACTTGTACAAATTTCACATTTTAAGAGAAGCTCTCATTTTAAGAACATTTCTCATCAGATCCGCATCCAATATAATTATTTATATATTTCACTTGAACTAATGATTTTAGTTAAAACCTGCATGAAATTTAAAATGAGTTGTATTATGAATCAAATAAGTTTTCTTTTGCGATCCTTAGGATTTTTGACCCCTTAAGCCTTTAAAAATCCCTAAATCCTAAAAAAATACTTCCACCCCCATTTGGGCCATATGTGTAGTAATAGGGGGTCATATTTGCAATTTTGGAAAAAATGGGCCTAAACTTGCTATTTTTTCTGTTAAGGGACCCTTCGCACCCAATTTTCTCTTTCTTTTGTAGTTCTGCTGGGCTCAGAGGCCCAATAAAATTTGGGAAGTTCCACCGATAATATCATGGACGAAGGACGAATAATTCATATAATTTCGGGCCCACGCGGCTCATGTTATTAAATATATTTTGAACATGCTTTTTATTAATAAAGTAAAATACTTAGGGCTTGTTAGGTTCTCATTCTCTAAAATCATGAATGAAAATAATAATGATTGATTTTTATAATTGTGTTTAGTAAAAATAGGAATGGAAATAGATTTGATTCTATGGAATGAATGATTTCAATCTTAATGAAGCATTTGATTCTACTAAAAATATTGAGGTATCATCCATTATTCCAACTAATTAACTAACTAGATATGTCAAAACCGATACGACCCAAAAATCATTGGGTCGAGAAAGACCCGGACACGACGGACCTGAGCCCTCATCCGAACTAGGACCCGAGCTCCACGAATCCGTTATTTCGTATATATTATCTCATTTATGTTAAATATTATAAAATATTTTATCAAAATATTATACAACATTAATTATTTATTATTAATGCTTTCTTAAATTTTAGAAATATTATAATAATCATAAAAAATGGACATTTTCAACCCATTGGGTCAACACGAACCCGATCCAAACCCGATATGACCTGATCCAATCAACTAGAAATTTTAACGACCCGATCAACTCGAACCTGACCCGCCCGAACGAGTTGACATGTCTATGTAATCTCATGTTGATAAAGAGTATGTCCAAGAGTGATTCATTTTGACAACATACCAAATGACAATCACATAAATGGGAATGAGTCATTCTTGATTCCGATTTCAACCCGATTATGAGATTATACCAACAAGCCCATAGAATCAACGACTACTCATTCACCCTAGGAAATCAGTTTGGAGGAAAACACGAAAACATGGTTCTTGTAAGTTTTGGCAGCAAGAAAAGGGCGGGCTAGTGTCGGTAAAATTAGCATTTCTTATTTTTTCGTGTGATTAAGATGCGCAAAACGCCGAATACAAACTCATTCATAACTTTTACTTCCTCCGTTCGGATCCAGTTGTCATTTTAGCCCACAAATTTTGGTAAGAAATGTTTGTCACTTTAGAGTTTTAGGTACTGATATATTGATGAATTACGATATCTATCATCGAAAGTCGCACAAATTGATTTTTTCAATGCAAATACTATTTATCTATTGGTTACAAATAAGGTGGGTAATGTAGGACTCGTTTGATAATCCTATGAGTTTCTAATTTTCTATTTTTTTTCAAAACTAAAATCAGATTATGAAACTTCTTTTTCAGGTTCTCAAATTTTAGTTTTCAGTTTCGAAAGGTGACTACTAATATATGCCATTTTTTATAACAATTAATTTAATAACTATAGAAAATAAAAATGCTTCAAAACAAAAATTTGAAACTCACATGGTTATCAAATGAGCCCTAATATATTTGAAATTCTAGAAAAAGTTGATAGTGTTTTAGTGTAATTATTACATTCCTTAATAGTTGTTGAAATGGCTAAAATGACATTCTTTAGTGAACGGATGGAGTATAATTTAGTGAAAGGATATATAAAATACTAATTATACTTAAATGTTATGTGATCACTCACTTGACATCTAACTTACACGCTTCATCCACTCGAGATCTCGAACTTACACTCCCTTGAGCTTAATAGCTCGATCACCATTAACCTCACACACTCATTCACAATTGATCGACCCACTTGATCAATGGGTTAATACTCACACCTACATGTCTATTTATACATGTGTAATGTCGGTGATGAAACCCATTTAGCATCACCGACCTTCACTCATTACAAAGTGGATATTTTCCATAAATTAACCTAGATATATAATTACCACAAGGTGAATAACTCCACTTTAGTGCCTTTTGATAGTTTGCTTTCATTTATAGAGCCTTCTTCATTCTTCAATTCTTTTTCTTTCACTTGACTCAACCCTCATTTGGGCTTTAATCACATGAGCCCTTAATTATTTATGTTAATGGGCCAAGTCCACTTCCGAATCTGAAGTAAATCCAACAATTCTCCCCCTTCCCGACATAATTTGGAAGTGTTACAGTGTCACGGTCTCAGCAATAATCTTCTACCATTGGGGTTGGTATCACTTTGGTACTCATGTACAACCAGCTCTCCTTGCATCTCTTTCTAAATGTGATATGCACTACTTTGCTCAAGGCGACACATCTTCAACTTTTTGTTTCCAACTATCAACTCTTGTTGCAAAGGCATACCTTCACATTGATCTCCATGAATAATTATCTTTGTCCGATTCTAATTTTGTACCCTCTAGTGACACATAACGACATAATGTACCTTGTTACCATGCGTCTCTTAGACACCTCAACCCTCTCGAGTGACTAAGTCAAGCCTACTTCGACCCCTCGAAGATTACGGAAGCTAAGTCTTGCGGAAGCAATTAAGTTGATGGCTAGAAAAGCTAAGAATATCGAGAGATTTGTGGGAAAGAGCTTTGTATTACTTAGAAGAAAGCTTTACAAAGTTTATTACCTTTGATGGATGCTAGGATGGTGCAAATGGTGGGATGCCTTGCTATTTATAGGCAAGCCTTACCCTTACAAAAGAAAGATCTAGACAATGAGAGTTATAGATAAAGCTAGACAAGAAAAATCCCAAGAGAAATCCAAAGAGGGGAAATATCTAGGCATGGAGAATTCTAGAAAGAAATGATCTAGGAAGTTCTAGAAATGTCCAAGAGGAGAATCTCTCATCTTCCTCTAGCCCACTCCGGATAATTCCCGCCCGCTCCGGCGTGCTCCAGTCCACACTAGAACATTCCGCGTCCCTTCGGAGTCTTTCAGGCCAATCCAGGTCACTCCGGGTTGCTCTGGGCTTCTCTGGATTGCTCTGGTCTCTTCTAGAATGTTCCGCAACACTCAAAGTTTCTTTATACCACTCCAGATGTTTCTGGATGGTCCCAAGTTGTTTCGTATTGTTCTAATATGCTCTTGAAACTCCTCCAAACATATTGGAGTCAATTTATTTAGGTCGGATGCGCGGTTCGTGTCATCCTCCCTCACCGATACTCGCAACGCCCTCGTTGTGCTGGACTTGGATGCCTCACACTTGTCAACCTCTTTGCGGTTAGCGGCCTCATGTGTTTTTAGCTTCTTTGACCCCTCTGTTGGTGTCGACTCAAGTTCCTTGGGACAATTCTTCCGATCAATTGTAAATTTGATTAGAAAGCTCGGGGTATATTAGGAATATACCATCGATAGTACAATGCCCAAGGGATTACAATACAAATAGATTGCAAAAAACAAAGGCCGGCTCACAAGCGAACGACTTACAAAATTCAAATATCAATCATGCCGGTTTCGGAGAGCACTTATGGGTACAAGGAGAGCATAACCTTGTACACGTTAGTCTTGATCCTGTGGACGACGTTGTTGATGGTCAGCTCGTTTCCCTCGAAGATTTTCATGTTCCCTGCCTTCCATAAGAAGTACATCGTGGCCCCAAGTGCGATCCTCTTGGCCTTGCGTTTGTGAGCAAGGCCACCTCGTTTGCCCGAAAGCTTTGAGAGTGCCTCATCCAAGCTCATTGGATTGTTTGGGATTTTGATCCGAACCTTGATCTGCTGCCATACAGCTTGACTGAACTGACAGTGAAATAACAAATGGTCGATGGATTCACTCCCACCTGGGCACAAGGGACATGCTGGATCAAGGTGGAGGAATCCCAGCATGTCCTTTGTGGGGAGTGCCCTGCACGTCGCGAGCCAGATGATAAAAGCGTGTTTAGGCGTAATGCCAGATTGCCACACGACTCTTGCCCAACCGACCCTTTCTCTAGGTCTCTTGAAGATCTCATAAGCAGCCCCAACGTTGACAGTTTCCAGCCTTTCCACAGAGGCCAGCTTATCAATGGCTCCATCGATTGTCCTTTCAATCTTGACAATGGTGTCCCTGACCAGGAGGATCTGCTTAATGAAGGGCGAGTCCCTGCGGTGGCCATTCCAATGCCAAACATCAGAAGTGTGTAGGAGTTCCTGATGAATCCACTTGATCCAGAGCGAGTCTTTTTCACTATGGATGTCCCATAGAGTTTTAGACATAAATGCCAAGTGCAGGCCTCCAGATTTTTGAGTCCGAGTCCGCCTTCTTCTTTAGGGACGCAGACATCGTCCCAAGCGACCCTCGTAGTCTTCCGTAGGAAGTTGTGACATATTTTGATAACTGATGTCATCACCACCTCATGAAGTAGAGTAATGGGCACCCATAATCCAATGATGCCTTGAATCACCGATCGAATGAGCTCCACTTTCCTGACACAAGAGAATGAGGCCCAGGACCAAGATCAAATACGCTCACTGATTTGGTCAAGAAGGGGCACAAAGTGCCTGGCGCACAAGCCCGAAGCCACCATTGGTATCGCAAGGTAGCGACAGGGGAACGAACCCACCTGAAATCCAGTGGTCGAAATGATGCTGCTCTTCATTGTGTCTTTGACCCTAACAATAAAGATACTAGATTTCAGCTCGTTCATAGCAAGGCCCGAGCTTCTTGAAAACTCCCCCGGTGAAAAGGAGGGTTATTACAAAGTTAAACCCAATCTACTACTACAAAGGAGGGCTCAGTTCTATTCTTATATGCAAATTGCTTCATACAGACCTAGGCGTGTGAAAGATGGTATTTTCACTCCTACGCCATGTGATCTCTCTCTGTAAGTGATATGCTCTACTTTGAAGTGCGTAACTAGGAATTGTTAGTATGCTATGAGGGATGGTTATACTAGTTTAGGAGTTAATTTATGATTGAAGAGAGTGGGACGATTAGTACTGAAAGGGTGGATTTTAGTGAGTTTGGAGCGTCAGAAGATGAGGAAGGCAAAGCCGCGGGTGCGGCTCATGAAGAATTCACTGAAGTAAAAAACAAGCAAAGTCGCGATCGCAACCAACAAGGCAGCGGTCGCGGCCATTGAAAAAAATTAGCAGAGTTGCTTTTTCGGATTTCCTTAGTTATTTTATCAAGTTTTATTAATTGTTTTAATTACGTTTTTATGGAAATTGTTATCTTTAGCCTAGTATATAAATACTTTGCTAAACCTAGTTTTCATTATGTTGTTTTTGGAGAACGGTTGTTTCTATTGTTTTTGGAGTTTTTGCAAGACTATGAAGAACTAAGTTCATTTGCTTGGTTAGACGATTGAAGCCTTCGTTTTGATTTTGTTGTAAGATTATAATTCTTGTTCTACTTCTTTGAATATTATTGATTCTCTTGAACTTAATCCCTTTGAGTTTTGCTAATTGGCCATTGGTATTACTCTTATGCTAGAGTTGGATTATTTCTAGTTGAAATATCTGATTCAGAGTAGCAACTACGATATTCTAGAACTAGTTGTGATATTTTATTGTAGAAGAGAATTGATTTGCATGCTAAGTAAAACTGGTTGTCTTATGTTGCATGTATCTACTGGAATTCATGAACTTACTACTGCTATTGAATTGAATCTCGATAGTTTCCTGATTGTTTGATAGTTAGTATTATCAGGGTCTGGTTGTCCTGTTAATAAACTTAAGAAAAGGAATTGGAACATTCATTGGCTTAAAGAACTAGAGATAATCGATGATCAACTAAACAAATTGAAGTGTGGATATCTGTCTGGATGAGCTCTTTCGTCAATATCTGTTTACATCTTTGTTACATCTGTTAGTTAATTTTGTAGCTTTAGAACTCAAACCAAAACCCCCCTTTTGTTACTGTTGATGATTGGTAAACGATTTCTGTAAACATGATAGATAGCTTGATTCTCTGTGGGTTCGACCTTTACTTGCCAGACTACATTAGTTGGGTTATTGAGGTTTATTTGATAGGTACATACAACAAAAGCCCTATCAAATTTGGCGTCGTTGCCGGGGAATCTAAAGTTTTAATCTTTTCGTGTTTGTGTGTGATTGCCTACCAACTGTTGTATGAACCTGTCTTATGGTTCACACCCGTGCTACTAATTCTCCAATTTTAAATCTTGATCTAGAAATTGAGCGGATACTTTACAGGAACCGCAGAGAAGTTCGTGAGCAACTCGAGATGGTTGCACATAAGACTTTGAGGCAGTTAACTGCACCGAATCTGGAGTAGCAACCACTTGCTGTGCACTTTCCTGAGTTGGCTGATGGCGTCAATTTCGAGTTGAAGTCTGGATTGATTCATTTGCTACCACACTTCCATGGGTTGAGTGGTGAAGATCACAACAAGCATCTTTCTGAGTTTCACGCTGTCTATACCAGCATGAAGCCGATAGGAGTTACTGAAGATCAGATCAAGATGAGGGCCTTTCCTTTCTCTTTGAAGGATTCAGCTAATGACTGGTTCTACTATCTAGCTCCGGAAAGTATTGATACATGGGCAAAGATGAAGAAAGCCTTTCTGGAGAAGTAGTTTCCTGCAACAAAGCTCAATAGCCTGAAGAAGAACATCAGCAACATTATACAACATGCTACTGAGACTTTGTATGTATACTATGAGAGATTCAAACAGCTAATATCAAGCTGTCTGTACCATGGTTATTCCGATCAGGATCTCATTCTATATATGTATGGATAACTTATTGATGATGAGCGCAGAATGGTGAACGCATCCTGTAAAGGTAACATTCTAAATAAAACACCTGTTGCAACTTTTGAGATGTTTTCTGAGCTATCTGAGGGCTCAAGGCAATTCAGCAAGAGAGCAAGCTCTCACGCAGCCAAAGCAGCCGAATCTCATCCATCATCTTCACTACAATCTGATGTGAACGAGTTGAAGGAGATGATGAAGCGTTTTATGGTGAAAGGAAACCTGCAACAAGTTAAGTTCTGTGGTATATGTTATGACACGATGCACCCTACTGATGCATGCCCGCAACTGCAAGAGCATGCGGCTAAAGTGAATGATGTGGGAGGTTTCAGACCTCCTAGACCAAGATATGACCCATACTCCAACACCTACAATCCTGGGTGGAGAGATCATCCCAATTTGAGATATGAGAACCCACAAAACCAACAATTTCAGCAGCCTAGAGGTCAACAACAACAACAATTCAGACTACCATATGATCATAGACCTCAGGGGCAGAATTCGAGATCATCTATGTCTACAGAAGACATGATCAAGGCCCTTGCACAGAACATGACCACCATGTAGAGCAATCTAGTGCAATTTCAACATGATACCAAGTCTAGCATTCAGAATTTGGAGAATCAGGTTGTGCAGATCTCTCTGGCAGTAAGCAAATTAGAGGCTAAGGAGGCGAGTAAGATGCCATCGCAAACGGAGTTGAACCCGAGACAGAATGTGAGTGCAATTATGCTGAGGAGTGGCAAATAGTTGGATGACAGAGTGGACAGTAGAGTTCCTTCAGCTGAAACTGATGAACTAGTTACAAATAAGGAAGCCACGGGCGCGGAAAGGGAGCCACAGGCGTGACCAATAAACATTGCAGCAAAAAAAGAAATTCAAGCAAAGCCGCGGTCTCTTCCTGAGAACCGCAATTGCGGCCTTGCCCCAGAAACTGAAAAGCCATATGTCAGGCCGAATTTTCCTCCACTCAGCTCCTAGAAGCCAGTTCCGCCATTCCCTGAGGCGTTGAAAGACACAAGGAGGTTGGAGAATGACAAGGAGATTTTCGAGACCTTCAGTAAGTGTGAGGTAAACATTCCATTGCTTAAATTGATTAAAAGTGTTCCTCGCTATGCAAAGTTTGTTAAAGAATTGTGTACAATTAAGAGGAATCAAAAAGTGAAAAGCAAGAAAAAGATTAAGGTAAATGAGCATGTGTCTGCTGTGCTTCAAAGGCGAATGCCTAAGAAATGTGGTGACCCTAGGATGTTCAGCATACCTTGTGTGATAGGTGACACCATGTTTGAAAGAGCCATGTTAGATTTAGGAGCATCAATTAATGTGTTACCTTATTCTTTATATGAATCTTTGAGACTTGGACCATTGCATGAAACTGGGGTAATTATTCAATTAGCTGATCGTTCCAATGCCTGTCCGAAAGGAGTAGTAAAGGACGTTCTTGTGAATGTGGATAAGATGATTTTTCCTGCTGATTTCTTTGTGTTGGACATGGACCATGACAAGCATGCAGCTTCTATTCTGTTAGGTAGGCCATTTCTTAAAACTGCCAACACAAGAATTGATGTAAGTAGTGGTTCACTTGCTATGGAATTTGATGGGGAAAGGGTATAGTATAACATTTATGATGCTAAGAAACACCCTCCTGATGATGATTCTATGTGTTCTATTGATGTGAGTAACTTATTTTGATCACCATGACACTATGTCGAGCCCACGACATTAACCAAGGCGCTTCTTCGGAGGCAACCCGAGGTATGAAGTTTTTCAATTCGGTTTTTCCTTATTCCCTTTCGTTAGTTCCATTTTTCTTCTCTTTTCTTGACTAACATGCAAATACAGAACTGCACGGGCTGTGCAGTAAAACGCAAAGCCGTGCGGTTTCAGAGCTGTTAACAAATGTTTATTTTGCAGATTTGTCGAGAGCACCGCACAGCCTGTGCGGTTTTGACCTGTTCAAAAAAAAAATGCTGTGTGCAAGAAGCGATCGCTGCCTGTCAACCGCGACCGCGGCCTTGCCCTTGGTTAAAAAAAAGTGCCGAAGAGAAAGCCGCGATAGCTGCCCCACCACACCGCGATCACGGCCATGCTGGGAAGCAAGAACACCCCTCAATTTTTTCCTACTCGACATTTTTCACCTTCTTCGTTCAAGTCGCCGCTTCCACATATCAAAACTCCCTTTGAAAACTCCTCACTGTCCTTCATTTCCGATCCAAGCCGCCGCTCAAGTCCCCTCTGTTCACTCTCTTCGCTGCAAGGCTGCTCACCACTTTCTTCCTACTCGCTGCAGATCTTTTCTTCTTGCTGCGACCACTACTCGTTGCAACCGCCGGAATATCAAATGCGACCGCAACAGCCAGCGACAGAACCCGCAGCACAATTGCACTAGGGCTTCGAATCTGTCTTCGTAGAGGAATCGTGCAACCCCGATTCTTTGATATACCCACTTTGCATAAAGTGGAATTATTTGATTGTACTCGGAGTCTGTTTGAGCAGAACCGCCATGGCGCCAGAGACTCTTGTTATAATTTTTTTCCATCGCCACGCCGACCCCGACGTCCGAGACAAGGATCACCTCGGCGATGTTAGTGAGTACTTTTCTTTCTTTCCCAGATTTCCATTTTTGTCTTTCATTACATTGAGGACAATGCAATATTTAAGCATGGGGAAGGGATTTATACTTGCTGTTTGTATTAAAAAAAAAATCAGGGCCCGGACCAGCATTAGGCTGGGGTAATAAGAGGCTAAGGAGTGTTGTGACGTTTGGTGATCTCATCTATAAAAAATGAAATGAGTGGCTAGGTGAAAACCCGAAAGGCGCCTAGGCAGAATGAGTGAAAAAAAGGAGTGATTAATAGGATTCATTCATTCTTCTGGAGTGGCGACATAAGTGGTATAGCAATAAGGAGGTTTCGGGTAGATCACTCTAGAGTTATAAGGAGATAGATTGGAGTTAGGATTAGAAATTCTCATTCACATACTAGAGTTCGGGTTAACTTGGGGGAAGTAATCTACTTCCCTTAATGCTGGTGAGCTGTATTTTTGTTGTTGGAGTGTTGGTCATAGTGGATTGCGGTTCCTGGGTGTTGGTGTTGGCTGGAGATTCATGAGTAGTTGGTGCAATTCTTAGTGGAGAATTTTGTTGTGCTTCCTGAGACCTTGGGTATTACATTCGAGGAGTAGGTTTTTATTAGCTTACTCAAGGACGAGCAAGGTCTAAGCATGAGGGAATTTGATACGCTCTACTTTGTAGTGCGTAACTAGGAATTGTTAGTACGCTATGAGGGATGGTTATACTAGTTTAGGAGTTAATTTATGATTGAGGAGAATGGGACGATTAGTACTGAAAGGGTGGATTTTAGTGAGTCTGGAGCGTCAAAAGTTGAGGAAGGCAAAGCCGCGGGTGCGACTTATGAAGAATTCGCTGAAGTCAAAAACAAGCAAAGCCGCAATCGCGGCCAACAAGGTAGCAGCCGCGACCATTGAAGAAAAATCAGCAGAGTTGCTTTTTCGGATTTCCTTAGTTATTTTATCAGTTTTTATTAATTGTTTTAATTTCGTTTTTATGGAAATTGTTATCTTTAGCCTAGTGTATAAATACTTTGCTAAACCTAGTTTTCATTATGTTGTTTTTGGAGAACTATCGTTTCTATTGTTTTTGGAGTTTTTGCAAGACTATGAAGAACTAAGTTCTTTTGCTTGGTTAGACGATTGAAGACTTCATTTTGATTTGTTTGTAAGATTATAACTCTTGTTCTACTTCTTTGAATGTTATTGATTCTCTTGAACTTAATCCCTTTGAGTTTTGCTAATTGTCCATTGGTATTACTCTTATGCTAGAGTTGGATTATTTCTAGTTGAAATATCTGATTCAGAGTAACAACTACGATATTCTAGAACTAGGTGTGATAGTTTATTGTAGAAGAGAATTGATTTGCATGCTAAGTAAAACTGGTTGTTTTATGTTGCATGTATCTGCTGAAATTCATGAACTTACTGTTGCTATTGAATTGAATCTCGATAGTTTCCTGATTGTTTGATAGTTAGTATTATCAGGGTCTGTTTATCCTGTTAATAAACTTAAGAAAAGGAATTGGAACATTCATTGGCTTATAAAACTAGAGATAATCGATGATCAACTAATCAAATTGAAGTGTGGATATCTGTCTGGCTGAGCTCTTTCGTCAATATCTGTTTACATCTTTGTTACTTCTGTTAGTTAATTTTGTAGCTTTAGAACTCAAACCAAAACCCCCCTTTTGTTACTGTTGATGATTGGTAAACGATTTCTGCAAAAAGGATAGATAGCTTGATTCTTTGTGGGTTCGGCCCTTACTTGCCAGACTATATTAGTTGGGTTATTGAGGTTTATTTGATAGACAAAAGCCCTACGAGTAAGCATCCTTCAAATAAAGTTATTGACACCTCAACATTATGCATACCCAGTTGAGTATAGGACTAAAAAATGATTCATTTCTAAGCAAGTGTTGTAGTTAGTGTAACACCACTAACACCCCTGACTTGGTTTATAATGATTAAAAGTGCTACTCATGTCAACAAGAGCTTTTTTGATGGTTTAAGTGAGGACAAAGAGCTATGAAGTTAAGTGTGCTAGGGTGGGAACAGTACTAGGATGAGTAACCTTTTGAGAAGTCCTCGAGTTGGCATGGGATGACGCTTTTAAGGCCTCTGGCTTTACAAATGGTATCAAAGCCGACTCTGGGTTACGAGTGGACTTGGCTTTGAGGGAGGTCCCTCGACCTAGAGGGTGGTCTTTGGGCCTTGACGAGGTCGTCAAGAGTTTAAATGGGGATGATTATAACACCATGGATTTGTGATCCCTTATAAGAATTAAAAACGATATCCATGTCAACAAGAGCAATTCCTTTTTAGGGTTCAAGTGATGACAAATAACTCTACAGTTAAGTGTGCTAGGGTGAGAGTAGTACCAGGATGAGTGAACTCCTAATAAGTCATTGGATTGGCATGGGATGACGCTTCTAAGGCCCAATTAAAGTCGAATCCGATTTACGAGTGCACTTCTTTTGGTGGACAATCGCTCGACCCAGAGGGCGGTCTTTCGGCCTTGATGGGGTCATCAAGGGTTTAAGTGGGGGTGATTGTAACATCCCAAACTTTGTTTATAAGGATTAAAAGTGCTACTCATGGCAATAGGATCTCTTCCTTTTCGGGGTCCAGTGAGGACAAAAAACTATGAAATTAAGTGTGCTTGGACATGAGTAGTACTAGGATGGGTGACCTATTGGGAAGTCCTAGGGTTGGCATGGCATGGTGCTTCCAAGGCGTCGAGCCTTAGAAGCGCCATGAGGTCACCCATCCTGGTATTACTCTCTTCCTAACATGCTTAACTTTAGAGTTTTTTGTCCTCACTTGAACCCTGAAAAGAAAGAGATCTTATTGACATGGACAATACTTTTAATCCTTATAAGAGATCACAAATCCGGGGAAATGACCTGTACAAGTCCGGGCTCGGGTCGGGCTTTCAATATATTTTTTTCCGAATGACCGCGCTGGGCTAAGCCTGCTCGGTCTAGACGGGCTGAAACTGCTATCCAAGCCCATCCCGGCCTGGTAGCCCGGCGGGCCAGCCTAGTCCGGATTTGTACATTTACTTGTACTGATTTATAACATCCATAATATAAAATTTTAACACCATTTACTTAACATAACTCTTAGTTTTCTCTTAAACCAATTCCATATTATCAATTGGCAAGCTAATCCTTATATTTTCTATTATACTGATTATATTATAATTCAAAATTTTTAATCGGGTACCGAACCGGGCCTATAAGCCCGTTCAGGTCTAGAGGGATGTCCATGTGATAAGCACTACTTTGTAGGGCTTAACTAAGAGTTATTAGAGGTTTTATTGGTGCCATTCCGGTAGATTTAGACACATTCTTGTGTATGGCGTTTGGAGGCGAAGTTGGTGTTTTTGGAGGTGTTTGAGCTACTTTGGATATCATGAAGATACTGAGGAAGGAAGCCATCAAGAGAAGACGCCAAGGAGTGAAGAGGAGACGGGTTGGTGCAAGGCAAAGGACAAGAATGCCGAGCATTAACCGCGATCGCGGGCATGGGTGCCGCGATCGCGGGCCTCGGAGCATGTCGAGAGTTTTCTGCGGGCGCGGAGAGATTTAAGGGCGCGGAGCCACATGGGCCGCGATCAAGGTCCACCACCCGCGATCGCGGGTCTGACACGGCAAAGGCTCGGACTTATTCCGAATTATCTTTTTAGTTTTCTTTTCCCTTTTTCTTATTTCTATTTCAGTTATTTGCTTAATGGGCTTAGGTCATTTGTTAGGGCCCTATAAATACTCTCCTTATGCATTAGGGTTAGGGTTCCACTCTTTAGAGACTAGTTCTAGTTTTTGCAATTTCAATTCATCGTTGTTTATTTCTTTTGAAGTTTCTACCATGACTATGAGGAGCTAAGCCTCTTTGGCTTAGTCCGGTAATGGAAGCATGAGTTCATTCATCTGGTTGTGAGGTTTTTTTCATATCTATCTATCCTATTGAGTTATATATTTTCTCTGAGCAAATTCATATTTGAATGTTTGTTGGTTTATCTAGACTGATCACCTAGGTTTATTGCTTTCATTCATATTGCTAATACTAGGGAACTATTGGGCTAACGCTCTGGTATAAGTAGCAAGCATTGATTGTTATCTGCATCTGTGGATTATATCTATATGGGAATTGATTACATGGTAAATGCATCTGAGCGAGCGTTCTGTGTATCCTGGTTAATTCTTATATGCATTGCTGCCTTTGGGTTGAACCTTTAGTGGTACTAGGGTTATTCATTGGTAAGGGTTCTTTGTGGAAGGTTTCCCTCTGAATTTACATAAGATCGGGACAGGAATAACCGAATACGAAGATAGGACTTAATCTATGAACAACCTTTGAATGACTTATGTGGACATTACTTGGCTAAGTTTTTTTCTTTCTTGATATTTCATCCATTCTACTTTGTTTTGTTTGTTTTGTTTTCAACCAACCAACCATAAAACCCCCCCTTTGTGACATTGCATTCTACCACCATTGGTTCCTTCCTTCTCTGTGGGATCGACCCTGACTTACTTACTATACTTTGTTTAGTGAGGATTTTAGGATTTACTTTTGATTGGGGATACGACGACTACCCTCCGTCAAATTTTGGCGCCGTTGCCGGGGAGAGTCACGAGCACTCCCATCTCAAACTGAGATTAATCCAAGGCAAAACGTCAACTACATGACGTCAAGGC
Organism: Rheum nobile; assembly: GCA_027886185.1. Taxonomy (NCBI): domain Eukaryota; kingdom Viridiplantae; phylum Streptophyta; class Magnoliopsida; order Caryophyllales; family Polygonaceae; genus Rheum; species Rheum nobile. The sequence continues at coordinate 9,507,345 of WOAB01000639.1, forward strand.
CAAGATGGGAGAATGAAGAAGAGAAGCTGGAATTAAAAGAGAAGTATGAGGCAAAACCGCGATCGCGGGGCGACAGCCGCGATCGCGGGTTTACGGAGCCAAAAGCCGAGAAAAACTTGAGCATAAATTCAAGCATTAACCGTGACCGCGGGCATGACAGCCGCGATCGCGGGTCACCAGTGCTAGAACCGCGATCGCGGGTTAACACCCGCGATCAACTCTCAGAAAGTGCTCCGCCTCGCAAGACTTTCATGAACAAGTATGACTATCCGGAGGGATATTTTGACATCCCGGTGCCATTCCCTACAGCATTAGAAGATGAAGGGAATACAGGAATATATTGCGATATATACCAGGGCCACCCGGAGAGCCCCTTCTTGAGAGAGCTACGCATGACCATAGCGGAGAAAAAAGAGCGATCTAAGAAGAAGCCAAAGGTCAAGAAGGATGTCTCGGCTGTGGTGCAGAAGAGGATTGCCAAGAAGTGTGAGGATCCCGGAATGTTCAGCGTGCCCTGCAAGATTGGGGAGACTGAAGTCAGCGAGACATTGCTGGATTTGGGAGCTTCAATCAATGTCCTGCCACTGTCCATCTACAACAACCTCGACATCGGACCATTAGAGAGCACGGAAATCGTCATCCAACTGGCTGACAACTCCGTCATCACTCTTGAGGGCGTTGTGAAGGACGTACTGGTAAGCGTCGATACCCTTGTTTTTCCTACAGACTTCTTTGTCATGACCATAGGGGAACGAGGAGGACGAGTAATGCTAGGGAGGCCTTTCATGAAGACCTCCAACACAAAGATCGATGTGGGCAGAGGCACAATCAACATGGAGTTCGACAAGAGGAAGACAGAGTATAGGCTGGAGAATATTCCGGAGCATCCTCCAAGAGCAAGGAGTACGGTTGCAGGAGGCAACCCCGGATGAGAAGTACAGTAGGATGTCGTGCCGCGATGATAACTATGGCGCTGCTCGGGAGGCAACCCGAGGTATGAGTCGTTGAACTCATTTATGTTTTTACCTTTCTTAGGACTTAGATTTTATTTTTCTTTCTTCTTCTTTGCACGTGTTTTTCTTTTTCTGTGGGCACTAGAACTAACAATGCAGCGGAGGCCAGAATCCAGTACCCGCGATCGCGGTTTCACACCCGTGTTCGCGGTTTCCCCTCGGCGATCCATGGCGAGTTCTAGCAAAAAAAAAAAAAAAAAATCGCCCACAGTTTAATAAAACCGGCACGTTTTTTGAGGCAGTCAGTGCCTCGTAACTCGCACCGACTGTTATGGATGCAGGGGCATTAACCCCACGATCGCGGGCCCTCAGCCCCGCGATCGCGGGTCCTCATCGCGGCGCCTATAAAGCACGAGAGGCGATGGATGCATTTTACAACACCTCCACCACCACCTCTCACTCTCACACGATCGGATCTCCGACTCCGACCACCGCGACGTCCCCTGTAGCCCCGCGCTATCGTTCCTCCGACCGCGACGTCGTTTGGGTGAGATCTCCAATTTTCAACTCTTGGATTCCTCATTGCCTCACGAGCCGCGATCGCCGGACCCACACCAACCCCGTGACCACCGCAGCGCCACCGCAAAGCACCGGAGCCATTTTTTCTCGAAGTTCGCTGCAAACCCAGAAATCGCGATCGCCGGCATCAACCCCGTGATCGCGGCCCATCTTCTCCAGCGAGCTTCGAGTCGAGCATAAACCGCGACCGCGCCCCACACCCCGCGATCGCGGGTCCCTCTGATACTCTTTCTATTGTGCTTTCTCGCTCTTTTTTTCCCACCATGGCAGCCTTCGTAGGCAACATGCAGAGCCAGAGGCACATGCGCTACTACGAGACGTTCAGCGCGTGGAAGTTCGTCCAGACGAAGTTCTTCGATCGGCCGACGCTGCAACGACTCGGTTTGGAGGACTGCACACAACAGTTGCTGAGCCACGGAGGGCTCGGCAACTTCATTGACCTTGCCGCCCCGTCCTCGCACGAGCTGACCCTGGAGTTTCTGGCCACGCTGGAGCGCCACGACGACGGGATCACATTCAACCTGCTGGGGCGGCAGAGGATGATGTCCTACCAAGGTCTGCGGGACCTGTTTGGCGTTACTGAGGTTCCCGCCGAGGATTGGGAGGCCGCATGCACCTTGCCAGAGCTCTTCTGGCAGGATGCGACCCGGGAGGTACTCAACCCCAGCGCCGGCGAGTATAACTACAAGCTGACGCACCCCTGTCTGAGGCTGGCGCACAAGGTGCTCGCCATGTCCTTCCTGGGACAGGGGGAAGTGAACAAGGTTCCGACGCTGGACCTTACAGTGCTCTGGTGTTTGACACCGGAGAGCCACAACACCCCCGACTGGGTCAATTTGTTCCTCCCCAGCTGTCTCGGACTGAGGGAGAAGACGGGCGGCAAGATCTCCATGGGGGGCATGGTGACGCTTATCGCTCAGTAGTACGAGAACATCACGGACCATTGGGATTTCCCCGCCGACATCTACACCTACAACATCACACTGCTGTAGAGATCCCATCTGCTGGAGGTCCGTGGTGGAGAGTACACCTGGCTCTCCAAGAAGGAAAGGACCTATCGAATGAGGCTGCCTCGTCCGATGCCTTATGGGCCCCGGACGAGGGATTTTTACCTTTATGCCGATGGAGTGCAAGGGTCGTCATCCGAAGACGAAGGGGACGACGACGACAACGAGGAGGAGGAGGAAGCGACTGCTGCGGTGGACATGGAGAGCGATGTGCCATCCCCGCTGCGTTCCAAGGGCCCACCTGTTCACCCTGACTATTCCTACCAGGCATCTGGGTCTGGTAGTGGATCTGGAGGGGCGCCCTGGGACCAGCTCCTGGATAGAATGGCCAACCTGCAGCTGAGGCAGGCCGAGCATATACGAAGGAGTGCCGAGTGGGAACGCGGCATCTCCCAGAGGCTAGATGTGCATGAGAGGAGAAGCGTTCAGTGGGAACGCCAAGTCTCCACCCGCCTGGATGAGCAGGAGCGGCGGAGCGCTGAGTGGCAGCGCAACATGGAGGTCAACCTTGCATACCACGCCAACCGCCTGGATAGTCACCTCACCACTGTTGAGGACCAGGTGGTTCAGATGCAGAGGAGAGCTGAGGCTTTCTTCAACGCTTATGGGTATTGGCCTCCACCCTAGTGAGTATTTCTATTTTCCCCTTATCTTTTTCTTGTCTTCCATACATTGAGGACAATGCATGATTTAAGCATGGGAGAGTAGAGTATTCACTATCTATCTTGAACATATTTCTTTTCCAGCATTGTACTTTGATTTTTAGCATTTCGAATTTCATCATTTTTTTTCAAAAAAAAAAAATAATAATTCGAAAATCCTAGGACAAGCTGAAAACCTAAAAGGGCGGCTTGAGTAAAAAGCAGGTGACCCGGACCAGCGCTAGGCTGGGGTAAGAAGGTGTCAGAGTGACGTGAGCTTATGTGAGCACAACTATGAGAAAAATATGAGTGGCTAGGATGAAAACCCGAAAGGGCTCCTAGGCAAAATGAGTGAAAAGAAAAGGAGTGTTTCTAGGATCTCATTTTACCGACGGGGCGACATAAGTAGAGGAGTTGAAGAAGGATTGTCGGGTAGGTCACTCTGGGAGGCATAAGGAGTCATAGATGGAGGCTAGGATTAGAGGTCACTTTACACTATTGGATGTCCGGGTTGAGCTTGGGGGAAGTACTCTGCTTGCCCTCAAGTTTATTGAATTGTGGATGTGTTGTAGATGAGATTGGTGCCAGGAGCTTTGGCATGGGTTAGGTAACTCTTAGTTGGAGGATATGCTAACTGAGACCTTGGGTGCTACATTGGAGGAGTAGACTTTCTTTTAGTTTACTCGAGGACGAGCAAAGGTCTACGCATGTGGGAGTTTGATAAGCACTACTTTATAGGGCTTAACTAAGAGTTATTAGAGGTTTTATTGGTGCCATTCGGGTAGATTTAGACACATTCTTGTGTATGGCGTTTGGAGGCGAAGTTGGTGTTTTTGGAGGTGTTTGAGCTACTTTGGATATCATGAAGACACTGAGGAAGGAAGCCATCAAGAGAAGACGCCAAGGAGTGAAGAGGAGACGGGTTGGTGTAAGGCAAAGGACAAGAATGCCGAGCATTAACCGCGATCGCGGGCATGGGTGCCGCGATCGCGGGCCTCGGAGCACGTCGAGAGTTTTCTGCGGGCGCGGAGAGATTGAAGGGCGCGGAGCCACATGGGCCGCGATCAAGGTCCACCACCCGCGATCGCGGGTCTGACACGGCAGAGGCTCGGACTTATTCCGAATTATCTTTTTAGTTTTCTTTTCCCTTTTTCTTATTTCTATTTCAGTTATTTGCTTAATGGGCTTAGGTCATTTGTTAGGGCCCTATAAATACTCTCCTTATGCATTAGGGTTAGGGTTCCACTCTTTAGAGAATAGTTCTAGTTTTTGCAATTTCAATTCATCATTGTTTATTTCTTTTGAAGTTTCTACCATGACTATGAGGAGCTAAGCCTCTTTGGCTTAGTCCGGTAATGTAAGCATGAGTTTGTTCATCTGGTTGTGAGGTTTTGTTCCTATCTATCTATCCTATTGAGTTATATCTTTTCTCTGAGCAAATTCATATTTGAATGTTTGTTGGTTTATCTAGACTGATCATCAAAGTTTATTGCTTTCATTCATATTGCTAATACTAGGGAACTGTTGGGCTAACGCTCAAGTATAAGTAGCAAGCATTGATTGTGATCTGCATTTGTGGATTATATCTATGTGGGAATTTATTACATGGTAAATGCATCTGAGCGAGCGTTCTGTGTATCCTGGTTAATTCTTATATGCATTGCTGCCTTTGGGTTGAACCTTTAGTGGTACTAGGGTTATTCATTGGTAAGGGTTCTTTGTGGAAGGTTTCTCTCTGAATTTACATAAGATTGGGACAGGAATAACCGAATAGGAAGATAGGACTTAATCTATGAACATCCTTTGAATGACTTATGTGGACATTACTTGGCTAAGTGTTTTTCTTTCTTGATATTTCATCCATTCTACTTTGTTTTGTTTGTTTTGTTTTCAACCAACCAACCATAAAACCCCCCATTTGTGACATTGCATGCTACCACCATTGGTTCCTTCCTTCTCTGTGGGATCGACCCTGACTTACTTACTATACTTTGTTTAGTGAGGACTTTAGGATTTACTTTTGATTGGGAATACGACGACTACCCTCCGTCACCATGCCCGGCCCAGACGGGCAAATATTGTTGTCCATGCCTAGTTTTTTCACGGATTTACATATATACCCCAAATGAGATTGCAACTTGCAAAAATAGAAGCTTGTGTTTTTTTTTGCATATATACACCATTTGGTGTATTTTTGCAAAAAAATAAATCTTTTCTTTTAATTCCAAAAGTAAATTAAATGAATGAAATTGGAGAAAAGAAAAAGGAAACCAAAATTAGAAAAATATCATTTATTAATATTTTCCTCCAAAACCCCAAATTTCCCCCCTTTTTCCTGTAGCTGTCCCGCCCCTTTCCTTCATTTCTCCCGCCCGCTTCCCTCCCATTCTTCCGGCCATTCCGTCGTCCTGTATCCTGTCGGCCGGCCAATGAACAGTTGGAACAACCCATTCTCCCTCCCTCTCCCTCCCATTATACAAGCCCATTCTCCCACCATTACAAAATACAAACCTCCTTATCCCATGTGACTGTTGAACACGAATAACTGTTTAACAAGAATGGCGATGTATGATAGATGAAGAATGGCGATTAACTGTGTAACAGAACTATTGAACCTCAGAAGATGAACCCGAAGAACTGTTGAACTCAACAGATTGATTCACAAGCATTTTTCCAGGTTAGGGTTTAGACAAAATAATGTAAAACCAAAGATTCAGAAGGGACCAAATGTAAAACCAAAGCTACCTAAGCGACCAGATGAACTGGTAGTTTTCTGAAGTAGACAAATGATTCACAAGAGGGTTTTTTTCCTGCTATAATAGAAAGCTCTTGTCGGCCTTAGTAAAACATATGTCATACTTAATAAGAATAATGTCATAACTACAACTAAAAAACTTTAGTATGCAATGTCACATTAAACCATATTACATGCTTGCCTAGTGTCTAATTTGGGTAGGACGTGTGACATCTGGCTGAATAGTTCTACTCAGAAGCTGAATAGTTCATCTCACCAATCTAAATACAAGATGTCTTAATTGGATCTCCCTTTCCCGATGCTCTGCTTCTTTGACTATTTTACTTTACATAGATATTAATTGCACTTTATCTCACCAATCTACTTTACAGATATCTTAATTAGAAAATGCTCCATGTTTGAATATTTTTAGCTACATGGTGCCACTCGTACTAGTGGTGATTTCAAAACCGTAACATTTTAAATTTCTATTGTGACATACTATTTATACTATTTTCACAAAGTAATAGTCTATGACTGACAAATATGACCATATTTAGAATGCTCCCTCTCCCTATGCTCTGCTTCTTTGACTGTTTTACTTCACAGAGATCTTAATGGCACTTCATCTCACCCATCTCATTGGAGTGTGTGTTGTTTGACTATTATTATGTACATGCTTCCAGTCCTACTCTCTCTTTGTTTCACTTCATCTCACCCATCTCTTTCTACTCTTCATCTCTTTCATCTCCTTAGAGCAGCTCGTCTGGTTGTGTTCTTTGCTTCTGGACTCACAAACTTCTGTTGGATTTTAATTGAGTGGCAAATAGGTATGGCTGATGAATACTCCAACATTGATGAGAAGGGAGAGGTTGGCTTCATGGATGTTCCCTCAGTCATAACTTCCACTCCTACTGAGGAGGGTCCTGTCATGGTGTCTGTGCCATTTCCATTTGCTGGAGGAAAGCCTCAATCGGTTCCTATCAACGAGGTTTCCGCGACGTCATTAAAAATAGAAAACACCACTGATGAATATGTTTTAGTTTGGTATGTGAAGATTTATGCTTCAAATCCTGAAGATTCATTTGTGTTGTCACTGATGAAACCTCCATCTGGCCAGCCAGATGACATACCCGAGGAAGATTTTGTCGGTTCTTTTTATATGGAGGAATGAAATTTGAGGCCACATGGTAGCCTGACTATATGGTTGTCTTGTGTGCCCAAGGAGATTGGCCTTTTCATATCTATAGTGCAAGTCAAAACTAATGTTGTGAGTATTGAACGACTTGTCTTCCTCTTGGCTGAAGATGAAGTATCCAAAGCTTTGGCACCTTAGAGACCATATAACATACCACCACAGATCAGGAAAGCGATAGAGTTTGAGGAAATTCCTGAAGTAGTCTTAAAAGGCTTAACATAGGAAAATTATGCGTCATATTTCAATGAGTTATTAGGGATGGAGGAACTTCTGATTATGGTAAGTGTTATATTTTCTCTGTATGGGGATTGGGGGGACTGAGGGGATAGCTGGATCACATCGTTCTCTCGTAGTACCAACTTGTTGAATGATTCTTTTTTTATATTTGTTTATAGGAGTACGTGAAAGCTTATAATATGAAGTCTATTACTTTGAGACAAATAGATTATTGGCTTGTAGCACTTAAAGTGCCAGGACTAGGTGAAAGAAGGCCCTCAGTTGTCCGTGGAGATGTGGTGAATGTTTATGGAGAATATTCTCTCGATCAGGTATGTGGAGAATGTCAGTTTAGGGTTTTATTTTTGTCAAAGTGTTATAAGTTATTGTCGGAATGAATAATGAAATAGAAGTTCATATTTGTTGTCACAATTGCACGAATTATCGTTGCCAATGTTGTGTCTCATGTTGAACTTGCCAATGTTCTTTGAACAGGGCTGGATCCACCGTGTTGATGCTGATGAATTATTATTGCAATTTGATGATGGATTTTACCAAAGACACATAGATAGCAATGTGTATGAAATCTGTTTTGTGTACACCAGGGCAAATTTCAGTAGGCTGCGTCAAGCCATTCTATCTGCAGAGGCATTACACGAAAACTTCCTCTTTCCCCATGAGTATCATGGAAAGCGGAGGATTACAACAAACAATCTTGTGCCTATCTCACTTCTTCTTGATGAGGAGCAGAAAAATGTTGTTCGCTTAATTTTAGGCTGCAGAAGAGGAGCTCCTTATGTGATTAATGGACCCCCGGGAACAAGAAAGACAAAAACATTAGCGGAGGTGATCCTACAACTCTATACAACTAGACGTAATTCTCATATACTGGTATGTGCTTCTTCAAATTGCGCGGCAGATAACATATTAGAGAAAATCCTTTGCGAGGGTATGCAACTTAGGGAGGAAGATATTTATAGGTTGAATGCCACACGTCGTCCCTTAGAAAAATGAACGTTGCATTGTTGAGGTTCTGTACCTACAGTGAAGGTTTCTTCACTTGCCCTTCTCGAGATGCACTCTACAGGTACAAGATAATAATAACGACATACACGAGTGCATCTTTCCTCTATGCTGAAGGGGTTAACCATGGCCACTTCTCCCACATCATCTTAGATGATGCAAGCCAAGTTTTAGAGCCAGAAACAATGATTCCCATATCAACCCTCTTACAAAACAACACAGTTATTGTTCTTTGTGGAGATCCCAAACAACTTGGGCCTGGTATTCATTCCAAGTAAGCTGAGGCTTATGGTTTGGGAAGATCTTTTCTGGAGAGGTTGTTGGACTTTGAAGTTTACAGATCAGGGAATCACAATTATGTCACAATGTTGTTGAACAATTACCGGAGCCACCCTGCAATTCTTTGTGTTCCTTCAAGACTATTTTATAGTGGAGCATTGATTCCATATCGAAAAGACAATGACACATCTTCCTTACCTTGGGCTGATATGCTTCCCAATGGGAACTTCCCTTTCATGTTCTGTGTCATCCAAGGCTTTGATGAGAGGGAAAAGGGCAGCCCTTCATGGTTTAATAGGATTGAAGCTAGCAAGGTGGTTGAGCTCGTACAGAAGCTGATAAGAAGGAATGTGTCTCAGCAAGACATCGGGATTATTACCCCTTTCCCACAACAAGTACTAAAGATAGGGAAGGCTCTCATGTCTCTACATATGAGGGATATTGAGATTGGCGGGGTTGAGCAGTTTCTGGGTAAAGAAAAGGAAGTGATCATCCTGACAACCGTCAGATCGACCGCTAAACACGACGAATATGACAGGACTTCCCGCATGGGATATCTGAGCAACCCGAAGAGGTTCAAATTTTCCCTGACTCGTGCCCGATCATTGCTTATTATTGTTGGAAACCCTTATATTCTTGATAAGGTAATTCCCGGTAAAAAACTTACAAGATTGGCACTGGCAATCTTGTAAGTTATTGGTCATTGACAGGATTAAAAAGTTGATTAACCAACCGTGTTGTTGGTCATTGACAGGATTGACACTAGCAAGAAATGTTAAAGGATTGTGTTATAAATAACGCCTATGAAGGATGTGCATTCCGCGTGAAGGAGGAGGTTGACAACAGCCAGTTGTGATTCTAGTAATGTAATGATAGCATCCAGTTGACAACTATCCTTTTTTTATAGAAATGTAATGGTAGCCCACGTTCCAACATTCTAGGAATGTAATGATAGCATCCAATTGGCAACTATTCTAGTAAGATAATTGTCTGTGTGTCTAGTGTTGGCATTGTGCTTGAATTTGCAAAACTTACATGAAGAGCGACATTAAAATTTTGGCAATCTGACACGTAGAATCAACCATGCTTACGAATACTATTCGAAATTAAATTCATCCTCTTACATAAAAAAACCAAAGTCATGAGGTACATACTTCATAGTTAATTCATCCTCAACCATGCCTACATGCTCGGTTATAAATGCTGAAAGTACTAATCCCTAGAATCACACCAGCACCAAATGCAGAAATAGGAATTATTACATGGTTCCTGAAGTTTTCCTAGGAGTATAGTGTCTTGTTTTCATCTTCAAGTTCTACCACCCTTGCATTTAGTCGCCAAATTGCATGATCGAATTGCATCTCACTTGTATTGAGTTTTATAATTCTTTCTCGAAGTTCATGTATCTCAGTACGTAGGCGTGTGATTATTTCACCCAACATGTTGGAACGTGGGCTATTCATTAGCAACATGTCTAATTGTTCTTGCAGCTTCTCCTCTATTTGAGAAAGTGTAAGAGATGTTGGTGGATGTTCATATTTTTGGGGGTCCCCGCTTTAATAACTTGAGGTGTCGCTGGATGACGTTGTGCTTGAGTTGAACGTAATGCAGAAACAAAGAAAGATTTCCAGCCAAAAACACAGTGATACATGCTTGCTTATTGATCCAGTATGAAAACCACACAATAAACAAAGAGGGTTACCTTCAAGTTCGGCGCAAAAGTGAAGGATCTTTGCTCAGTGAAATGAACAGAGAGGGTTTAGGGATTGTTGAGTAAAAATGAGAAGGAACATGGTCGGTCATGTCCGTGCATTTATTTCGGTTTTTTTGTTCAATTTTTGGTCATGTCATTCTTTATTGAATATTGTTTCATAACTATTTACCTGATATGACTTCTGAAAATGTAGTACACATCATCTTGTAACCTCTGTTTTCCCTCTAAAAGTTAACAAGTTTCCCTCCAATTTCTACCCCTTTACCCACATGTTAGTCTTAATCCTAAAATAACCCAACCTGTAAACCTATCCAAAGCCACCGTAACACCACAAGACCTTAAATCCACAAATCTTCAAAAAAGATTGTGCATCGTCTTCAATGTCTTTGGAATAGAAGAAATTTAATAATGGGTGAGTTCTGACTTTCACGTTTATTCTTCTTTACAAGACATTCTTTTGTGGTTCACTAAACGATAGAACAACCTTTCAACTTCTTGTTGAGCATTAATCAACTTTAAATCCCGTTTATCCTTGATTCTAGAATATTTGTTTTCCCGACAAATTTTGTCCCGTTTGGCTAGAAAGCCCTTTATTATGGCTTGAAAACCCTTTAATATCGGTGTGAGGGTATTGGTCATACTGTCAATGTTTGTCATAAAGTATTTAACTTGTGTTTGCTTTTTGTTCGTATAACAGGTTCAAGATCATACTACTTGACTCTGAAAACAGGTGGTGAATGGATATGTAAGGGAAACAAGTGGGTTTTCGATGGGATCACAACGACAATAGGACTTCTTTTGTATGAAGATATGACTTACTCAAATCTGAGGAAAAAGTTGGCTGAGAAGATTAAATGCATTGACGAGATAGATGAAATGGAGATAAAATATCTGTCACGACGGAAACCAATGCCACAACCAATCGATGTCAAAGATGATGAGGACCTTGATGCTTTCAAATTTTTGAACTTGCAATCAGAAGATGTTATTTGGCCTATCGAGTTATATACGAGTATGAAAAAGAAAGGAAACAAAGAGGAAGAGGCCGAGGTTGTGATGGCTGGTCATCCAAGTAGAAATGATGACGAGGACATCACAGTGTGTCTGACTCCTCCACCGTTAACACAAACTCAAGAGGCAGATGCCGAGGTTGTGCTAGGTTGTCATCCATACAGAAATGGTACCAAATCCGACAAGAGCAATATGGTAAGCGGCAATTGTCCCACTGAAGCTGTACTGAATATAGTTGATTGTGACATGTATGACATGAAACCAAAAATTTGTCGTGTAAACAATGGGGATGTACAAATAGTTGACTTGGTGAGCAAATCTGAGGCAGATTCGGAAACTGATGGAAGAGAAACAAGGTCTTCCACAAGAACGAAAAGAATACATGAATGTATTGACATTGAGAGTGATTATGGGGAAGACGTTGGGCGAGATTTTGATTAGGATGACTTTGAGGATGACTTTAAGGATGATGTTGAGGAAGATGTTGAAGAAGGGCCATTGTTGGATGACACTAATGAAGTGGAAAACTTATTTATAGACATTGAAGAGGAAGTTCACCAAGAGATTGAAGCCGAGTACTATCGTAGCAAAAAGTTTAGTAAAAGGCAATTGGATGATTTAAAAGAGCCAATGGAGGATAATGGGGTGAGCGGCAATGATTTGGAAATAAAAGTTGGAGAGCATTTTCAATTGCAAGAAGGATCTTAAGGATCGTTTATCCTTGATGCCATTACAGAGGCCCTTCCAGATGCATGTCCAGAAGTCTGATAAGAAGTTATATGTGTTAAGGTGCATTGATCCTAGAGCATTTTCAATTGCAAGAAGGATCTTAAGGATCGTTTATCCTTGATGCCATTACAGAGGCCCTTCCAGATGCATGTCCAGAAGTCTGATAAGAAGTTATATGTGTTAAGGTGCATTGATCCTAGTTGCACATCTTTTTTGTCGTTAGAGCGCTCTTGGCAGCACAGGATTCTTTGAAGTAAGGAAGTATTGTGGACAACACACATGTGGCATGAAGCTAAAGCATAACCACCACACACATGAAAGTTCAAGCGTAATTACTGACCATATTATGTCAAGGTAAGTAAACAATCCTGTCAGTACCATATATATTTATCATCATGTATATGAACTAACCTTAGCACGTTACATATACAATCTTGTTACAGCTTTAACACAACCGGTACATGTCCTGGACCTCGTGCTGCCAAAATTGAAGACATCATGAAGAAGATGGGAGTGGCAGTTAGTTACGACAAGGAAAACAAAGCACGTTTAACCGCCATTGACATGATAAGAGGCACAACTAAAGAAAGCTACAATAGGATTCCTGGATACATGTACATGCTCGAAAGGATGAATACAAGGACAATCACACATGTTGAAGTAGATTCTAATCGTCGATTCAAGTATTGTTTTATCAGCTTGGGTGCTTGGCGCAATGGAATGCAGTTTTTAAGAAAGGTAAATTTAAGTTTCATCACGTTCCACGATGCTGTTGTCAAATTGATACAGTACATTGTAGCATATAAGATTTCTACTACATTTGTACAGTGTCACTTTGTAAAGATGAGTGAAAACTATTACAGGTCATAACTATGGATGGTACCCATTTAGGATCGAAGTACAGAGGCACACTTCTAGTGGAAGTGGCACAAGACGGAAACATACAAATATATCCAGTGGCTTTTACTGTTGTTGATAACGAGAATGACAGTTCATGCTCATATTTCTTTCGACACCTACGCTCCGTTGTTGCCGACAATCATGATCTCGTATTTGTGTCTGACCGTCATGGAAGCATTTACAAAGGTTTAAGAGAGCGCTACATCTTCGCAAAGCATGGTTGTTGCACACTTCACATATTTCAAAACGTAAAGACGAGGTTTAAAAGGAATGACTTGTGGATTCTGTACCAAAAGGCAAATCAAGCGTACACCAAACATGACTTCAATCGTGAATTTGCAAGACTTTGCGCCCAGTCCTCGAAAGTCGGTACCTACCTCAAGGGTGTTGGATTTGAAGCGTGGACAAGGTCGTATATGCCCGCAAACAGATTCAACATTATGACGTCCAACAATACGAAATCTGTTAATAGTCGCTTAGTGGGCCCGCGTCGAATGCCGTTGATTGGGTTGCTTGATGGTATACTGAATGTCATGAGTCAGTGGTTTTATGACAGGAGATTAAAGGGAGAGCGACATTCTGATCTCCTGACCCCGACAGTTTGTCGTGAGCTAGAAGGTAATTATTTGAAATCATTGACAATGGTTGTGAGTAGGCTAAATCAATATGAGTTTCAAGTGCATGCCTATAGAACTACATTCTTGGTAAATCTGCATGCTCGAACTTGCTACTGCAACGTCTTCGAAGTTGACCAAATTCCTTGTGCGCATGCAATAGCGGCTGCGAAAGATTGTAGTGTGGATCTTGTCAATCTTGTTCATCCCCTCTTTACTGCTGAAAAGTGGAAGGAAGTGTACAAGAAAACTTTATATCCGGTTCCTGCATTTGAGCGTTGGGAAGTTCCCGACACGGTCTTGAATAGAGCATGTTTGCCCCCGGATGTTTAGGAGGAAATCTGGAAGACCAAGGAAGAAAAGAATCTCATCACATGGAGAATATAGGGGCCCGAGGAGAAGGTGTGGAAGTTGTGGCACTCTCGGCCATAACTCACGAAACTGTCCTAACCCCTCAGTCGGCCCATGATGGAGTTAATTGTGTTAACTCTTTAATTATCTATTTTGTTAATATTTGTATTAAGAGATCCAAACTCTTGAAGGATCTCTTACCACTCATATTACTTTTCGTATAAATGATATCTATTTTGTTAATATGCAGTTAGTTACTATAACTCTATCCTATCATGACTACATTCATATCCTGACAAAGTCAATATTGACTACTTTTGGTTAAATTCATATGACAGAAGTTTCACTCCATTTTGTACCCCTTGACCCCACTTGTTATTCTTCCATATTTATCATGACAAATTCAATATGGTTTCAAATAACCTACCGACCAACATGAGTGGCATCTGAATAACACACAGAAAAAACATAAACCATCCTCGGCCATACATAACATGCTTCCTAAAAGCACTATAATTACGTGACATTATATAGTCACTACATGACATTATATGTTCACGACACTAACATGTATTACCACAGTAGTTGTAGTAACGATGTTCAACACAACTAATTTAAACCAACAAAACCATCACCATAGAGTTACATTCTTCAAATTCAAAATAATACTAAAAACAGACATCTAAGCTTTGAATATGGTAACATTGTATATAACATTGCGGCGACTCACTATTTCAAATACACATGTATCGTTGATTTCCAATTCATTGCCAATTACAAATTGCCTCCAGCCTGTGCCAAAATGTAGCGATTCCTACTTTTTGCGACAGACACGGGCCAAGCAACCATACCACAAATCAGGATGACTTCAGTGGTTCTTGCAACACTCAAGAATTTGATATCATGTTTGCTCAGGACACCCTATATATCAGTAAGTGCATTGCAAGTTGATATTATGAAGTAATCCTTATCAAACATTTACATGATATTATGAAGTAATCCTTATCAAACATTTACATGATATTATGAAGTAATCCTACCAAACGATAGTCGCCCTGGACATTAGTTTGTTTCATTAAAACAACGAAACTATTATTCTTGTCACATGGAAAAGCTTGGGCTCTTTGTATTGCTGATGTTGGTTCAGCTACAACATCTCTAACATCTTCATCATCTTCAACATCATCAACATCTCCATCATCTTCAAGAATAATTGGGTGGTCGCCACTGTTGTACTCTCTAGTACTGTAAGTGTTGTAACTGGTGTCTTCTTCATAGTGGGATTCAGAGCTGATATCAATCACATTGTTCGGCATCCTGTTAACAACACCACACAGAAGAGGACTTTGATTCAATACGGTAAAGCAAATATCATACCCAGTTATAAAGAGAGACTTTCATTGAAACTCAGAATATCACTTTAGCAACTCCATGTGTTCGAATCTAAGGTAAACTTTTTGAAACAATTTAAAAATAACCATGCTAAATGTATAATAATACCTGGACTTCTTGAGTCAAATGGTGTTGATTGTGGTTGAACTCTCTCCAAATGGGGTCAATTTGATTTTGGATGCTCAATCCCGACAAACCCTAGAAAACTTACCCAAATTGAGATATATGAAATGAAGTCAAACCCATTTTGGAACAATATATAATATTTTGTTAAACCGGGTTCATAACAAGTTCTTAATATAATTGTTAAATCGGTCAGAAATTGGCCCTAATATGGCATTGTGTGCTCCAAGGAACCGCTCAGAAATTGGGCCTAATATAGCATTTTGGGCATGTCATACTAACTGTTTTGGCCTGTCGTCTTTAATATGTCATAAAGTACTATATAATATGACATTATTATAAAGTACTATATTATATAAAACAGAAATACATAACATGCTTCATTAAGCACTATATTTATGTGACATTATAAAGTCAATGTATGACATTATACGGTTCCTACATGACATTATATACTCATTACACTAACATGCATTACAAAATACTTGATAACCTACTAAATACTACGTGACATTACATAGTCACTACACTAAATTACTTAATAGAATACTAAATATTACATAAACACTGATGCGGAGGAGACCGATGAATCTGGGCCATCGCGTTGCGGAAGTTCTTGAACAACATCTTTGGTCACGACATATATGTTAATGAACGCCACGGTTCTACCAAGGGCTGCAAGGACGGCTGTGTCTCCACGGTTCTGCAAGGCCCTCAAGGTACGAGGGCCGTCGTCGGGGGGCACAACTTCGAAGAAGTAGGAAGCGTCCCATTCACAATTGTTAAAATGATAAAGTTGGTTAATGAGCCACCAAACATCCTTTACCATTTCAGCCAAAGGACACCAGTTTTCGGTCATCCCACCTTCATAGTAGTGGGTCGAATTTCTGGCCATTGCTCCCCTCGAAGGGAGGATTCTCCCTCCTGTATGGACGGTGGTAAACACCCTGTGATCGTACGGCTGATCATCCATGAAAACGAAGGAATAGTAGGGAATTTGGAGTTTTGTAAAAGGTGGAAGATGTTGGGAAGAGTTATGGATGAGGAAATGTGACTACGGAAGATGGGGTATATAAAGAGGTTTTGGGTTGGTTGGCAGTTACGGATACATTTATGACGATGCTCTAATATCTTCTTAATTTAATTACTAGTGTTAATGTCCTATCACTGTATATCCTGTCTAATCAGCGTAAATTGGAGTTGGTGGGCAGTTACTGCTAACTTCATGACGGTTTGGAGTTTTTTATTGTCTCTTCTCAAAAAGGAGTTAGTAGAGCCAATACCCTATTACAGTTAGTTGTGTATCCCACATCCCTCTTAGATTCATCTTGTCATGCTACTTCTTAATATGTATATTATGAAGTCAGTCAATGTCCCTATATTATTTGACACAACTGTCATTCGAATGCCATTTAAGTGCCATGTAACTGCGATTTAGCCTACATGCACATAACTGCCATTTAACTGGCATTCAACTACCACATCTATAAATAAGTTGTCGTAACATTGTATGTAATCTAAACAAATGTCTTCCAAAACATCCAATTGTACGTAATCTAAGCAAATGCCATCCAAACCACAAAAAGAACCTAATGTTTTATCCAAACATCCAATTTAAACGCTGGGGTTCCTTAGGCTCGACCTCCACAAAATGCAAACAGTCCTTGAATTGTTTCAGAGTGTATATCCCACAGTCATGACTACGAACACAAAATGCAATAAAGTTACTTAGATGAAGTATATAATAAAATTGGTAAGGGGATTGATATTTCGACTTATCCGCGCTTGTTCTGCTTCAGTCCTTGAATTCTTTCAAATTTAATCTCTTTAGTACCCCGATGTTCAATTTTCTTGGCAAGAGGCGGGTACTGTGTCATGAAGTGAGGAAGAAACCTTAAAACCCCATGCAGCCAGGTCTCTACGACCAAGTTAGTGTTCACATCCACATTACAATCATATACATTTGCCTGCCATTGCTGCAGATCGATGTCTACAGCCACCCAATGCATGTTATCGATGTTGAAGGGGACATAAATGAAGTCCAGATCATCCCAACTGGACCCATAAACTTTAAACCGATCTCCCCTAAAATATTCAAGTGCACGTTCAGGTATAGATGGAACAGTACATGCATTTCTGACATAGTATCTATATGCATCCGTATAATCAGCAGCCCAGAAAACGTCCAATATTGTGGCCTTGCGTTTAACTTTGGACTCCAGAAGCGCCTTACAGATATAACAACAAACTTCATCGATTTGCTTCAAAAAAATATAATTTTTCCTGTCAGACATTGCAACAAATCCCAACAGTAAACTAATTTGACATCATAAGTAAATAACTTACACCATCTTCCAGCCAAGTTTTTGGTTCCAGTATTAGCCCAAACTAGTCCTTGTCCATCTTTTGAGCACACAGTCCAACTCTCGGCTCAGAGCTGAAAAATAAAGAAGGCGTAATTAAATCCATGAAAGATAGTTGAACATTATTAAATTCGTGAGATACTAACCTTTCATCATCCATCCATTTCAACAAAGCAGTCATCTCTTTCACCTGTGAATTCTTGGTTATCCTCTTCACTGTTTTCCCTTTTTTTCTCATCTGTGTAAGGTGTAAGTTTTTTGGCGGATGACTTCACGATACGACTAGGAAGAACCCTCTTCGGTTCGAGATGCTGCTTCCATTTATTTTTGGGTTTCGCCTTGGTGGATAAATCAACCACAGCGGCTAGCACTGAAAGAGGTTCCTCTCTTTCCTCAACATCTGCTGTGGTTAGCTCTTGCTGGGTAGCCTCCGGTGCTCCTTCAATGTCGTTAGTAAAATCCTGCTCCTGGTCCTTTTCACCATCGCCAACCTTTTCATTTAGGTTTTGGACAATGGCCATTACACCATCCGCACCCTCAACATCATTCTTACCTTCAATAGAATTATCAAAATCCTGCAATCATAATAACCATGTCAAACTACTGACATACATGAGTAACAATCATGTCACTGATCAGCGCTACTTTGTAGGGTTTAACTAGGAATTGTTACCGGAGTTTTGGGTGCCATTTGTATGGGTTTAGAGCATAAGTTAGGAGAATGGAGTTGAGGAGAAGGAATGTTGATTTGGTGGTTTGAAGTGCTTAAATGAAGACTTAAGAAGATGGAGGAGAAAACCACAAGAGAAGACCACGAGCAGAGAAGAAGAAGAGCAACAGGAACATTTCTGCGGTCGCGGAAAATATTTCTGCGGTCGCGGAAGACAGCATCAGTAGCACTCGACAGAGGCATTTCCGCGATCGCGGGGGTCTTTTCTGCGGTCGCGGGTCACACGCGGAGCGCACATCAGGGATTTTCATCCGAGATCTTTTATTTTATTTTATTTCCTTTTATTTCTTTTATTTTATTTTCTTTTAGAGATTTTTATTGTTATCTTTTAGGAAATTAGGTTTTGCAAAGTCTTTATATTCTTTCTTTATAACATCAGTTTTGTAAGTTGGGTGCTCCCCAAGTTGGGTTCTACCTTTCTTCATTTTTTCCCTTTTCTTAGTTTAGTTCTTTGTTTTGTTTTTGGCTAGACAATTGAAGCCTTGGTTTGAATTTGATATTGAGATTATTCCTTTCTTTATCCTTGAATGTTATGATTCTCTTGGGATTCATCCCATTGAGTTTTATTGATTTCTCTAGCCTGATCACCTAGTTTTATTGGTATTATTCATACTGCAGGATTAGGGTTTTGAATTCTATTGGTTGATCTAGTTCATCAATTGTTGTGATTAGTATTATTAATATTGGTTTCCCTAGCGTGACAAACTAGTTGAGATTGGTATTATTTATAGTGCTAGTTCCCCTAATTTGGTCATCTTGTTGAGATTAATATTGTTCATCCCTAATTCAGAGTAGCAACCATGATTTACTGGAATGAGTTGTGAATGTTTATTGTGAAGAGAATTGATTGCATGTCGAGTACTGACGAGTTGTTAAGTATTGCATGAGCCTATCTATTCCCGAGCTTACTGCTGCTGTTAGATTTATCTTGATAGTTTCTTGATTGTTTAATAGTTAGAGTTATCAGGACTAGTTGGACTGGTAACTAATTTAGAACAGGGATTAGGACATTCATGAGGATTGAGAACTAGGAATAATCAATGATTCATCAACCAAACTAAAGGTGGATATTTGTTTAGCCAAGCTTTCTATGTTTTATTCATTGTTTTCTTAGTTAGATACAACCACAACCCCCCCTTTGTCTTTGTTATCAATTGGTGAATGATTTTGCAAACAGGATATATAACTTGATTCTCTGTGGGATTCGACCCTTACTTACCAAACTACATCAGTTGGGTTTTTGAGGATTACTTTGTTTAGGTGCATGCGACAAAACACTTATCAAATTGGCGTCGTTGTCGGGGAATCTAAGGTACGTATTTTCTTGTTTGTGTTTGTTTACAGATTTGATCAACAAAACACTATCTTTTTCTTTTATTTTTCCTCTTTGTTGTGTTTTCGTTTCGTTTTTTTCGACTAACCCGCAGGAGTAGAAGAACAGAAGGAAATCCGCGACCACGGCCTAAAAACCGCGACCGCAGCAAACAATCAGAAGAAAATCCGCAAAATATTTTTCACGATTGCGGCCGCCGCGGCGATTTTAGGGTTAGTCGAAAAATAAAAAACCAAAAAACCAATAGAAAAAAAATCGAAAAAAAAAGTTCGGCGTTTTTCCGCGATCGGGGCCTTATTTCCGCGACCGCGGCCCAGTTGTCTATGTTTTATTTTGAGAGACGGTGCGCATCATGATGCCAAGAAGGAGACATTAGCCCGACATTTTATTTGGCACCGATGATGGCCCGACATTCGACAGCTGACGAGAAGGAACACCAAAGCCCACAACACGTCTATATCTAGGCTCCCATTCTGTGTTCGTTGAAGGCCCGTGCAACCCCGTTTCTTTGATGTGTCACTTCCCTTACAGTGGATTTCTTTGGTTGCACGGTGGAGTTTGAAGACCGGCGCAACACCAATGACATGTGCTTTTATTGATATACCGTCAGTACCAACTTCCAAGTCCAAGCTACCTCGGCGACGGTTGTGAGTACTTTTCTGCTCTTCCCTGTGCTTCATCTTTTTTTTTCTTTTTTTTTGAAGGTTTAAAAGTTGATTGTATTAGAAAGGGGTGGGATATACAGCCATACGCGAGGTGTGCTAACAGCAGTTAAGCAACAAATTACCCTAACAAAATGCACATCGACGAACTAACAAAAACCTAGGAACCAAAAGGGGCGGAAGGGCCAATAATAACAAAAGCCAACGCCAAAGTAAACAAAAGCTAGCGCCAAAGTAAACAAAAGCCAAACCCATGTTAATCGTTCACATTAAGAGCATTAAACCAAGAGCGCATGCTGCGTAAGTTTTTGTCCGTTTGAATCCAGCGTGCTAGGATACAGATTTTGGATAGAGCAATGATCTCGAACGCACAAGCATCAGCCTATGAAGTCTTCTGCTCAAAAATAGCACGATTCCGATAGCTCCAAGTAAGATAGATGAGGTTTGAGAGAGCGGTACTAGTCACCTGAAAGATGAAAGAAGATTTCTTGCTGCTAGTTCCCATCTAGTTCAGCCAGTCATGCAAATTCCCAGAGCAGTTAGGAATTCTATGCCATTTAACCACAGTGTCACGAACCTTCATCTTCTTTGTCTTTCATTACATTGAGGACAATGCAATGTTTAAGCATGGGGGAGTGATCTATGCTTGCTAGTCGTCTGAGGAAGAAAAGAAAAAAATAATGAAAAAGAAAAAAGTCAAAAAATTTGAAAAAAGACAAAAATAAACCCTCGGATAAGTCAAAAACCCGAGAGGGCGGCTTAGGTAATAAGCAGGTGGCATGGACCAGCATTAGGCTGGGGTAATAAGAGGTCAAGAGTGATGTGAGTTTTTGTGAGTGATGTGAGTTTTTGTGAGCCCATCTATTGAAAAATGAACTGAGTGGCTTGGTGAAACCCGAAAGGGCGCCTTGGCAAAATGAGTGAAAAGAAGAAGACTGATTTTTCGGATTCCTTATTTTTCCTGGCGTGGTGACATAAGAAGAGGTGATATAAGGAGGATTCGGGTAGGTCACTCTGGGAGGCATAAGAAGATAGATGGAAGCTAAGATTAGATATTTTTATTCACTCTATGGTGTTCGGGATAAGCTTGGGGGAAGTACTCTGCTTTCCTTTAAGCTTGTATGTTGTGTTGTGTTGATTGTGTTGGTGCCTTGGAGAATCATGTTTAGGTGCAGTTCTTAGTGGAGATGATTTTTTTGTGCTTCCTGAGACCTTGGGTATTTCATTAGAGGAGTAGGTTTCTTTTAGCTTACTCGAGGACGAGCAAGGTTTAAGCATGGGGGAATTTGATCAGCGCTACTTTATAGGGTTTAACTAGGAATTGTTATCGGAGTTTTGGATGCCATTTGTATGGGTTTAGAGCATAAGTTAAGAGAATGGAGTTGAGGAGTAAGAATGCTGATTTGGTGGTTTGAAGTGCTTAAATGAAGACTTAAGAAGATGGAGGAGAAAACCACAAGAATAGACCACGAGCAGAGAAGAAGAAGAGCAACATGAACATTTCCGCGGTCGCGGAAAATATTTCCGCGGTCGCGGAAGACAGCATCAGCAACACTCGACAGAGGCATTTCTGCGATTGCGGGGGTCTTTTCCGCAGTCGCGGGTCACACGCGGAGCGCACACCAGGGATTTTCATCCGAGATCTTTTATTTTATTTTATTTTATTTCCTGTTATTTTATTTTCTTTTAGAGATTGTTATTGTTATCTTTTAGGAAATTGGGTTTTACAAAGTCTTTATATTCTTTCTTTATAACATCAGTTTTATAAGTTGGGTGCTCCCCAAGTTGGGTTCTATCTTTCTTCATCTTTTCCCTTTTCTTAGTTTAGTTCTTTGTTTTGTTTTTGGCTAGACAATTGAAGCCTTGGTTTGAATTTGATATTGAGATTATTCCTTTCTTTATCCTTGAATGTTATGATTCTCTTGTGCTTCATCCCATTGAGTTTTATTGATTTCTCTAGCCTGATCACCTAGTTTTATTGGTATTATTCATACTGCAGGATTAGGGTTTTGAATTCTATTGATTGATCTAGTTCATCAATTGTTGTGATTAGTATTATTAATATTAGTTTCCCTAGTGTGACAAACTAGTTGAGATTGGTATTATCTATAGTGCTAGTTCCCCTAATCTGGTCATCTTGTTGAGATTAATATTGTTCATCGCTAATTCAGAGTAGCAACCACGATTTACTGGAACGAGTTGTGAATGTTTATTGTGAAGAGAATTGATTGCATGTCGAGTACTAACGAGTTGTTAAGTATTGCATGAGCCTATCTATTCCTGAGCTTAATGTTGTTGTTAGATTTATCTTGATAGTTTCTTGATTGTTTAATAGTTAGGGTTATCAGGACTAGTTGGACTAGTAACTAATTTAGAACAAGGATTAGGACATTCATGAGGATTGAGAACTAGGGATAATCAATGATTCATCAACCAAACTAAATGTGGATATTTGTTTAGCCAAGCTTTCTATGTTTTATTCATTGTTTTCTTAGTTAGATACAACCAACCCCCCCCCCCCCCCCCCCTTTGTCTTTGTTATCAATTGGTGAATGATTTTGCAAACATGATGTATAACTTGATTCTCTGTGGGATTCGACCCTTACTTACCAGACTCCATTAGTTGGGTTTTTGAGGATTACTTTGTTTAGGTGCATGCGACAAAACACTTATCAGTCAACATGCCAGGCTTTTCTTGTAAAACATATAAACTCTCATCAGACACTAGAAATCTTGCACCTCGTACAAATAATAATGTCATAGTAGTAATGATAATATGATAATTTTCATATGAGCATATTCATACCTCTTTGCCTTCAGCCTCTACCTTCTCCACCTCAGCCTCCTGAACCTTAACCTCTACCTTCTCCACCCCAGCCTCCTGAACTTTAGCCTCTACCTTCTCCACCCCAGCCTCCTGAACCTCTTCCTCTTTGTCACCACCCTCACCATCACTCTCATTATCCTGATCAGCATCACCAACTTCATTATCCTCATCAAAAACTTCATCATCATCATCATGACTTGCAACCTCAGTGTCTACCTTGTCCTTCTCCTTCGGTTTGTCACCACCCTGGCGAAGTTCTTCTTTGTCATTAACCTCATCACCATCAACAAATTCATCATCATCACCATCATCATCATCATCATCATCATCATCATCATCATCATCATCATTATTATTATCCTCGCTCTCAACCTCATCACTCTCAAACTCCTCACTCTCAACCTCCTTATCCTCCACCTCATCATCCTCTGTTTCCTTGTCATCCTTATAAACTTCCTCCTCTTCCTCATCAGACTCATCATAGGATTCAAAATCATCCTCATCCGAATAACTCTTTGGTTTCCCCTTACTCTTGAGCTTAGGCACCTTCTTCTTGCTTTGATACCCTCTTTTCCAGCCTTTTCATCCTGTCAAGCACTCCTTTTTCCATCCTCTTCAACATTCTGAACATCTGACTTATCACCTCTGATGAATGCACAGATGCATTACTCGGGCTCGTTCCATCTTTTCCTTGCTTCTCCTTCCCCTTCCCCTTCTTTTTCAAACCCTTCATTGCTTCCTTCACAATCTTGTCAAAATGCGGGTCATCATTTTCAACAACATAGTAGCAGTCGGACAACTTATCTACCTCATCTTCATCGAGAATAAGAATGGGCTTAACCACATGTGTAGGATCAGCCAAAGACAACCCCAACACTCCATGTTCAGGGGCTTCATCTGAAAACCAACAAAGACCTCGATGCATTGCAGATTCACTCAACTTTGATGCAAATTGGAGACCAAATATTGGCACAGCTTCCCATACCCATATCTACAATAACAAGCGGTTTGAGAATTAGCAAATTAAGATACATTAAATCATTATATCCTGTCACCCTATAATTTAAATCAGGTCACCATAAAACTATCTGGAATGCAAATAAAACTATGTTGGAAAACTAGTCTGCATATTCACCATGATCCGGTCACCCTGTATTCAAACACCCGGTCATAGTATAACATAAAATATATTACTATGCTGCAAATAAAACACACTCAGTAATTCATATTTGAACCATTAAAATTTTATAATATAACTACATGAAACACAACTGGCATGCCTTGAATGGAATATGGAATTCTTGGTGCGTTGGAGAGTAGTTTTGCCTTCTCTACTGTTTGCATCCTTTTGGCCAATGCTGTGGTTAATTACTTGTGAAGCTATTCATAAGCAACCCTTCCTCATGGATAATCCCAAAAGTTATCCATATTCTCCAACAACCTAACATGCAGCGGCTTCACTAGCCTCTTTTTATCCCCTCCCAACAACAAACCCTCAACCATCAACAACAGTGCCAACTTGAGTTTATAGTTGTGATCGGAGGAGATAGTCGTCGTACCCCTAATCAAAAGTAAATCCTAAAATCCTCACTAAACAAAGTATAGTAAGCAAGTCAGGGTCGATCCCACAGAGAAGGAAGGAATTCAATGGTGGTAGCATGCAATGTCACAAAGGGGGGTTGTATGGTTGGTCACAAACGAAACAAACAAAACAAAGTAGAATGGATGAAATATCAAGAAAGAAAAACACTTAGCCAAGTAATGTCTACATAAGTCATTCAAAGGTTGTTCATAGATTAAGTCCTATCTTCCTATTCGGTTATTCTTGTCCCGATCTTATGTAAATTCAGAGGGAAACCTTCCACAAAGAACCCTTACCAATGAGTAACCCTAGTACCACTAAAGGTTCAACCCAAAGGCAGCAATGCATATAAGAATTAACCAGGATACACAGAATACTCGCTCAGATGCATTTACCATGTAATCAATTCCCACATAGATATAATCCACAGATGCAGATAACAATCAATGCTTGCTACTTATACTAGAGCGTTAGCCCAACAATTCCCTAGTATTAGCAATATGAATGAAAGCAATAAACCTAGGTGATCAGTCTAGATAAACCAACAAACATTCAAATATGAATTTGCTCAGAGAAAAGATATAACTCAATAGGATAGATAGATAGGAACAAAACCTCACAACCAGATGAATAAACTCATGCTTCCATTACCGGACTAAGCCAAAGAGGCTTAGCTCCTCATAGTCATGGTAGAAACTTCAAAGGAAAAGAAAACAACGATGAATTGAAATTGCAACTAAAGTCTGGATCTCTAACCCTAATGCATAAGGAGAGTATTTATAGGGCCCTAACAAATGACCTAGCCCATTAAGAAAAATAACTGAAATAGAAATAAGAAAAGGGAAAAGAAAACTAAAAAGATAATTCGGAATAAGTCCGAGTCTCTGCCGTGTCAAACCCGCGATCGCGGGTGGTGGACCTTGATCGCGGCCCATGTGGCTCTGCGCCCTTCAATCTCTCCGCGCCCGCAGAAAACTCTCGACATGCTCTGAGTCCCGCGATCGCGGTTAGTGCTCGACACTCTTGTCCTTTGCCTTGCACCAACCCGTCTCCTCTTCACTCCTTGGCATCTTCTCTTGATGGCTTCCTTCCTTAGTGTCTTCATGATCTCCAAAGTAGCTCAAACACCTCCAAAAACACCAACTTCGCCTCCAAACGCCATACACAAGAATGTGTCTAAATCTACCCGAATGGCACCAATAAAACCTCTAATAACTCTTAGTTAAGCCCTACAAAGTAGTGCTTATCAAGTTGTCCAACTCACGATGTTCTTTGAATCTATTGTAAACATCTTGTACTGTCGTCTTAGGATCACCAGGACTACCAAAAATTCGATCCATTACTAGCCCGTCAGCTTTAGTATCCACAAATGGAAGTTCACCACAATTTAGTCTAGTTATGAGAGACAACTCCTTGATCGAAAACCTCAACTCTTTCCCTGCCACCTCATACCAAAACTCCCACTTCTTTTTTGTTAAGTTGCTTAAATAGAACTGCATGCAACGTCTGTGAAGAAAATGATACATGCTGCAACATTTTCAAAACTTTTCCAAACGGGCCATCCAAAACCCGTTGCCAATCCGCATGTGTCAACTTGTTTTCAATCTCACGAACAAAGTGCACCCTACAGTTGATGTTAATTCTTCCTTAGAAAGGTTCACCTCTGAAATAACTGTACCTAATCTGCAAACCAAATGAAAAAACCCATAAACAAACGAAATTGAACCATTTGAGAAGCCTTAGACGACAGATGAAACAAAAAACCCTAAACAAACACTCCCGATACAAATTAAACCATTTCATACGGGTGACATGACAACTGAAAAAATACCCTAAACAAATTGAAACCATTTCAGAAGGCTGATAAGACAATTGAAAAATACCCTAAGCCCTAAACAGAAAATGTAGACAACTTACATTCCCTTTAAAGATTACTGGTTTTTTTGCCTTTACTGTTTTTGCTTTTGGCCTCGACCTGCCCTTCCCGGATTTTTTTGCTATGGTACTATCACAAGTTTTTTTCCCTTTCACATGCACTTCATCTCTGTGCTTCTTCTTCTTTCGAACCTGCCCATCGTCTTCTTTTCTCTTCCTTTTCTCTCCACTCTTCTTTGGGCTCGATTCTTTATCGTCTCTAAGCACTGCCATTTTCTAGGGTTTTTTTGTAACATGCTTCAAAGATTAAGGAAAAGTTCGGGGAGGGGCGAGTAAGTAAAAATGGAGTTGCAGAGTCGCGTTAATGGAGAAAGATGGATGGAGTTAGTAAGAAAATGTGGAGATGGACTTGGTAAGAAAAAATGCACTTCAAGAGTAAGCAAAAATCGAGCCTAGCGTTAATAGGGAAAGATGGAGGAGTTGAAGAGTCGCCTTCTAGGGAAGAAGAAAATGTCTGATAACAATGATGGATGTTGCAGAGTCGCGTTAATGGGGATGAAGCTTCGGGGATATCTTCTTTTGGAGGGAATTTTGGAAGGTAAATAGGGAGGGCCTTTTGCGAGCATTCGAAGAAAGGTAAACATGGTTTAGTCTTACCCTTTTTATTACAAATTAAATATTATTAAAAAAAATTCTTTTTTACCCCAAAACAACAAAAACAAAAGGATAATTCTGACAATAGGATTATACAATATGACAAAAAACATATGTATGCAAAATATAAAGAAACTTCACTGATAGAAATTATGAACAATACTGACAGGAAGTATGCATCTATAACGAAGTAGCAAAGAAGAAATGCACCAACCAATTTTGCTAGATTTCTAAAATAATGTCAACACAAGTTACTGTCAACAAGACAAGTCAATTATAGCAAAAACCACCCAAGAAGGAATCATACCACACTATCCCAGCTACAGTGAAGCTTACATGAAAGTGAATAAGATATCCTTCACTAGTCAAACCACTTCATATCGAAAATACTAACGGCTATCCTTTTTCTGTAGTGATCTACAAATTTGCCACCCACATTCACGATGTTTTGACGTTCGGAACTTAGCATTTCTATGTACTTGATCGTGAAGACGCCACAATCGCCCCTGCACACAAGTAAAAAATGTAGTTGGTTTCCTGATATTATAACCAATTTCACACCAAAAAATGAACAATTGATGTAAACAACTTACCCTCTCTTGTTTCTCTCCAATGTAGGAACACGAGTCACATTTAGGGGATTTTTCCCCCTATCTTCATAAATTGTTTCCAAAGGCTCATACTGTTCTATCATGATAGGAAGAATATATATCAACCTTGCAAGGAACCTATGGACTTCCGACAATTTGAACAAATTGACGTCGGGATCGTATACAGTGACATACCATTTACTTAGTTGTCTCTCCAGAGCTACCCAACGTTTCTCCTTGAAATTGAAGGGGAGGTATATACGATCCACGTCCTTCCAATCCTTCCCATAAAGTGCAGGCAGTTCCCCACGCAGGTATCTCCTATTAGATCAATCAGCAACATAACTTTGCTTATCTGAAAACCATCTATTCATTTCCTTGTCCAACTTATGCTGAAAAAAGGTGTCCAATATTGCCACTGGTTTGTCACGCACACGACAACCAAGATAATACATACATTCGTCCAAGTGCTACAAACCAAAAATAAAATATGTCATACAAAAAATTTAAGACTTGCTGCACGCCACGATAATTTATATAAATAATGAAATAGGCTTACCTGAGAACTCAGCCACCCCATTGGTTGCAACAATTTCTCAAAAAACTTCTTTTGTACATGTTCTCCAGTTGGAGAAACAATTTCCTCACTACATCATAAGATGGTTTAATTAACATCTCAAATACGCATTCATATCATCAAGACAAGAGGGACAACTTCCTAACCTTTCCTTTGAGTCTAACCAACGGCATAATCTATTCGTGTCTGAAATACCTTTGGACGTTGAAACCTTGCATCGTTTGGGATTATCGGCTTCTCTGGACAGTCCTCTCTTCCTGACAGGATGGTCCCTCAGTTCACCAGTTGTATTAATTTTTTTATTCAGTTGGTTTTTCTTGTTGAGACTCCAATTGATTCTTTGGTAGAGTCTCATTCCACCTCACCTTCTTTTGTTGCTACTGCTAGCGTCTGCAAATAAGTTTTATCATAAATAAGATGTTGGTGAACTGAGGGACCATCCTGCTAAGAAGATTTATTGATGCATACCTCAACTCTATTTGTCCTCCCTTTTTTATTTTCCCCCTCATTCTGAATTGCACCATCTTCATTACCCTTCTTCTTTTTTGAACGAGTCTTCCTTGCAAATACTTTTACTTCTTTCTTATATTTTTCTTCTTTTGTCATCGTTTCTCCATATTTCCCCTTATCTTGTACTGCACCCTCAACATCATCACTCTAAACTGCACCATCTTCATCATCCTTCTTCTTTTTTGAACGAGTCTTCCTTGCAAATACGTTTCCTTCTTTCTTATCATTTTCTTCTTTTGTCATCGTTTCTCCATATTTCCCCTCATCATGTACTGCACCCTCAACATCATCACTCTGAACTGCACCATCTTCATCATCCTTTTGCTTTCGATAAACAACCATATATCCTAAATTGCCATTGTCGACTGATAAGCACTACTTTGTAGGGCTTAAGTAAGAGTCATTAGAGGTTTTATTGGTGCCATTCGGGTAGATTTAGACACATTCATGTGTATGGCGTTTGGAGGCAAAGTTGGTGTATTTGGAGGTGTTTGAGCTATTTTGGAGATCATATGAGACACTAAGGAGGAAGCCACCAGTAGTAGACGCCAAGGAGTTATGAAGTATTGGCGAGGAGGTGCTGAAGACACGCTTTTGGGAGCTGAAGAGACAAAGGAGGAAGAAACGAGTTCACGGCGACCGCCGTGCAACTTACGGCGACCGCCGCCAATTCACATCCAACAACATTGGCTACGATGTAATTACGGTGCCCGCCGTGGAAAAACGGCGCCCTCCGCGATTACGGCGCCCGCCGTGGAGGATGCAGCGCCCGTCGTGCATGTCTGAAGCCCGCCGCGCCGTTTCCTTATTTGCGTTATTTTATTACTTTTTATTATTTCATTTTAGGTTAACTTAGCTTTATTTTTCCTTTAGTATTTAAGGGTTGAGAAAAGGCTTGTTTGCCTATCATCATCTTGGAATCTCTCTCTGGAACCCTAATTAGTCTTTACGTATTTGTTATGAAGAACTAAGCCTCCCTGGCTTAGTCAGACGCTGAAGCTTTCGTTTTGATTCAGTTGTGAGATTCTTGTTCTTAATCTATTGCATGGTTTTTATCTTTCTCTTGCTTAAGTTGCTTATGATTGATATTGATAATCTCTATTTGGACGCAACTAGGGTTTGTCGTTATTGATCTATTGCTAGATTTAGAATGTTACTGGTTGAGCATATCTATTTCAGAGTAGCAACTGCATCGTACTAGTATCTGGTTGTGCTAGTCTTATGCAGAAGAGAACTGATTTACATTCTAGGATAAAAGCTGGTTGTTTTATGCTACAATTGTATCCAACTATATTCCTATCCGTAAGGCTGCTGTTAAACTGAATCTTGATAGTTTCCGGGTTGTTTAATTAGTTAGTGATAATAGTATATGGTTGTGCTATTAGTTATATCTGAAAAGGAATTGGAATCACCATTGCATGAGATTTTGAATGAGTATCTATGATCAACTTGTCATACGAATAGTGGATGTTGTTTGACTAAGTGCTTTTCCCATCACTGATTTCACAACTCTTTAGCTTGTTTACCTTTTGCATGTTTAGAACTTACAAAACTCACAAAAACCCCCTTTGGTTACGTTTGATTGACATACGAATTGCATATTTAGATAGAATTCGCCTCCCTGTGGATTTGACCTTTACTTACCTAGGACTACGGTTTAAGGTTTGTTTGGATACTTTGCATAGCAGTTTTTAGAACGACAAAAACCTATTATCATCGACTTTAATGGCACCTTCATCATCGTCATCATGTATGGGATTTGAATCAGACCCCCCTATTCTATCCATTTCGACATCCTCATCACGACCATGTACAACATTCTGCTTCAATAAATAACAAATTACATTTAACTCACAAGAATAATAAGTAAGTGCATCATTCTATAATGTTTGTCAAAAACAGAGCTTTATGCATCCATCCAACTTATAAATATTGACTTTCTATTAACTAACTATGACATTCTTGTTATAATGTTTATAAAAAAACAGGCTTTAACTTACAATAAATATAAGTAACTGTCAATCTCAAGTTGAAAACGGTGACATGTTAACATTTTAATATGACATTCCTATTCTACATTCCGACAAGAAAAAATGCTTCAGCTTCCACGAAATAAAAATCTAAGTTCCCAAACAAAACTTAATAACGATTGTTGTCAGTTATCTTACCTCCCCTTCCTCATGTTCAATGTCCTCTTCTTCATCATTTGTTGAACCTGAGTTGTTGAATGCCTTCTTCTTGATCATCTGTTCCATTATGCCCAAGGTTTTATTCATAGCACTAAATCCTGCGTCCACTTGGTTTTCCAAATTAATCATACGCTCATGAAGCTCTTTCATAGCGCACATCACCTGTCTTGCATCCAGGCCTGAGGACTTCGCAGCAGCGGCAGGGTCCGAATCACTCTTTCTTTTTCTTCTACCATTGATAGACCTATTATTACTTAGCTCGAATTTCTCAACTGCCTTGTCAAAGTAAGTGTCCTTCACTTCCCCATCAAATTTGCATTCTTTTAAGACCTCCACCTCAGCTTCTTCCTCTATTAACACCACACTTGGAATAAAACTGGATGTGGCCTTCCCCAAGAAAGACTCCACAACCGTTGCATCAGGTTGTGAATCTGATTACCATCGTAGACCGCGTGGGTAGGCCTCCTTATCCACCAAATGTGCAAACGCCTAAAGCAATTGGTTTAACAACTTCAAATAGCCAAACCTGAACTGCATTTTTTCTTGTCAGTATGATACTTATTTCTTATAAGAAACCATCAATATATTGTTACTACAATACCAAATTCAAAACAATATACATTACATCATGTCATGTTACCTGAAAGGCCATTGGCAACCCCTTGAGTTTGTAACCGAACCTTGCACTTGAGTCTCTGCTTGTTTCAACCATTTCCAATCTATTCTTCATCGTTGAACTCAATCCCTGGTGAGTTTCAATGTAGCTAACCCTGCCCCACGGGAATTTCGTGAATCGGTCGATATCAGTCAATAATTTGACATGACCCGTGCTTATGCAAACCTTTTTCTCAACCCCAAGAATGACGCCCTCTAATATAATCAATAATGCCATCTTATATTTCAAAGGGCTATCAGGCTGTGTACGCATAAATAATGACTCTAGCTCACCCAACGTCAAATTATGTACATCAAATAACTCTTTCACGACATTTTTATCCGGGTTCAGCTCATTATCATTCATTCTACGATAGCATAACCCCGTCACAAGTGCAAATTCCTTCATTGAAAAACACAGCAGCTATCCTTGCAGGTCATACCACGTCTCCCACAACTTCCTCGTTTCTACTTGACGGAATAAAACATAATGTACAAGCTGGCATGAAAAGGTTTGTCTATGAACCATCTTCACAGTAGGTCCAAATGGACCATCTATTATCCTCTACCAATCCACAGGGGAGAGGCATTTCTCAATTATTTTTTGCAATTCACGCCGACAGTTTTGGTTGACTCCGCCGATGAATTTTTTCCTTCAAATCTCAATAAATGACCCTAAAAAATACAAATTTTACGAGGTCAATAAATAAAAAATGAAAACTACACATAATGAGCTAACCAAAAAATTACCTTTTTACCCATTTCAATTTCCTCCGTTTCAATATGGAAAACTACAGCACTTCAGTTGCACTGGTGGAGATAGACAAACAACAGAAAATATCAACATTTAAGTTTTTTCTAAGCACCAAACTGAACATACTCAGATGTATAGATCACACGAGAAGAAAAGGAAGTTGCGAGAGTAAGAGAGCTATAATGTCAGGCAAATAAAAACATTAACTTTCAAAACACAACATTGTTTCACAAAACTGACATTCTAATTGATCATTTCAACAATAAAACTATACGATGTGACAAATATTTCATCAACGCTGACATGAAATTTCAAACAATGGTAATTCCTGCAATTGTGACAAAAAAAACTAATTTGACATTCTCATTTTACAAACACGGATTTCACAGGTTTATATAATTCGCTGCATTCAACTTCAGTTCATTTCAGCTCAAATGAACAACAGTGAATCAACCCTAAAACCAAATGAACAATAACGAAGCAACCCTAAAACAACGTTGAATGGCTAGAACCCTAAAAAATTGGACATACCTTCAAGGCTCGAACGAGATAGACAGAAGAGGAAGATGAATCGGAATCGCGACCGAATCGGGACGTCAGTCGAAGACCTGCACTTTGTCCCGCGTCTTCGGTGGAAGACCTGCAATTTTGGGCCTTAATCAGAGGATGATTACGAAGCTAGATCAAGCGGCGATGAAGGGCTCCATCTGTGGAAAACCTGCAATTTCGTGCCGTAGTCGATGTAAGCTAGCTCGAACGGCGAAGAAGGGTTTCAAGCAAAAAACAAAGCTGGAGATTATGGAGTTTGAATCGATATCATACCTGGAAGAGAAACCTTTCTGCCGACAATGGTGAAATCCGTCGGACAAAGCTAGATTCCGCCGGAGAAGATGGAGACACCTCGAGCTGGGAGAGAGACCTCGGCCGACAATTTAGTTGGGTTTTTGTAGAAAGTTTCACATTTCAATTTGAAATTGAAACTGAATTAATTTTTTCTTCTTCATAAAATCAGTGCCATGTCATATTTTATTTTCCAAAACAAAAAGAAATTTCAAATTTCAATTTACCTTTTTATTTGGGGGTATGTTTGCAAAAACAGAAGGAATTTTTTTTGGATGGGGTATATTTGCAAAAAAAAAACAAAGAGGGTAGGGTAAAAGTGCAAATGCATTAGTAAGGTAGGTGATAGCTCCATGACCCCCTCAATGACGGCGAAGGACGAAGAGGAAGCAATGGAAGTGCAATCCAACGGCCCGGTGACTAGAGCTCGTGTAAGGGCGATGGAACGAGCAACTCAATCTTTAGTCACCCGGAGTTATGCAGGTTACTCAGCATCAAATAGTCCTAAATGGGTCCTCCTCTTGACCTACGAAGGGCTGGGCGACGCCTCGCCCTAATTCAGCCTTCACGGCGCCGCCGATGCCTCGCCGACGATCATGATCGTCCGATTAGGGCATGTTTTTCCAGCAAGCATTTTCCAGTTTTTCTTAGGCTATCTTCTCACCATATCCATCATTTTATGAGTACTTTAGTTTGGTAAGAAGAATGCCTATGAAACCATCCAGTTTCCCGGTGAAACAAACTTGCTATTTTGGGCGTCGACGCGTCGAGGAA
The DNA here is from genome assembly GCA_027886185.1 of Rheum nobile. Classification (NCBI taxonomy): domain Eukaryota; kingdom Viridiplantae; phylum Streptophyta; class Magnoliopsida; order Caryophyllales; family Polygonaceae; genus Rheum; species Rheum nobile. The sequence goes on from WOAB01000639.1 coordinate 9,541,723, forward strand.
GACCCGAGACTTGCCTTAAGTCTCGCCTATCTTTTATAGTTTTCTTTCCTAATTTATTTAGACTATTTTAGCTAGTTTTGGATCAGGTTGGGTGTGCCCCTTATGTGTTTTGGGCCAGCCCACCCTTTGGATGTTTATTAGTTAGCCTACTTCCCTTACTAGGTTTTGTCTAGACTATTTAAACCTTTATTCATTCATTAATAAGATTATGTTGATTTGAGTTGTTAAGTTGAGTTATCTCCTTCCTTGAATCCTAACATCAACCCCTACGATCCCTAGGATCGATCCTACCCCATAGCTCGTCGCTTCGAGCATCTATCCGACCTTCATCTGGCGAACGTCTTGATCATCTCTTTGATTGTAATTGTCCATCACTTTGGACGTGTGAAGACCATCACTTTGGTCCAGTTCCCTGCATGAAAAGGCTGTCTCTTTAGCCTTAGAAGACGCCATCTCTTTGGCAAGTTAGAAGAGACGAAGGAAGGCTTGTTCAACGTTAAAGATCATATCTTGCAACGGCGTTTTCAAGGGTCGTTCGCATCAAATTGGGATCAGAGCTAGTACAAGCTAAGTTTCTTCTTCTCTTTTAAGTGTTCCTTAAAAAAATTTCTGCGTTAAAAACCAAAAAAAAAAATCCCCACCACCCCGCCGCCGGAACCACCCACCGCCGTCGTGAAACCCACCCTACCGTCACCCCTCCTTCCGCCACCATCCTTTCCCCTACACGACTGCCCTAGGGTTTGGATTAGTCTTCAAGTAAGATTAATCTTTGATTTTTCTACCTTCCTTATCTTAATTTGCTAATAACCATAAGTAGCTTTATCTTGTTTCCTTATTTGCATATCTTATTCACTTGTTTATTTTGTGATCTTTTTCTTGCTTTATCTTAGGGTTACTTACTTGACTAGTTGTTTTATTTTATTTCCTTCTAGGTTGCATAAGTCTATCTCTTCTTATCTCTTGCACTTTCCTCTTGTGCTTCTTTCTTGCAAAAAAAAAGAAAAAAAAAAGTGTACACCGAAAATTAAAAAAAAACAATACCTTCCTCAAACAAGAAACTTGGAAGACGGAAGCCTAAAAACAAAGGCAAGGGAAATCCCTCACTACAGTCCTACACTACATCTTCATACCTCTCATGTCTAAAGCAACTTAAAATCAAAGGAAAGATTTCTTGCAACTCTCTTGTGATTAACTCATAGAAACTTGAATTTGATCATACTTGAATTTGTGGGGATGTTGATTGTTGTTTGGACTTGATTTTGCCAATTCTCCTTCTCTTCTTGCTTTCCGTTCAAGCCTCTCCCTCCTCACGAGCAACCAAATTAGTACGCCTTGCGGAAAATTTCTTGGTTCACTTTTGAGACAAGGACTTGGTTTGAACTTGTTCTTTTGCTTGGTGCGTTTTGATCCTTGTGCTTTGCATGCTTCGTGTAGGTATGATGGACATCCCCACTACGAGTCGCACCCGCTCATTCGGATGCCGCAATTCTGACCCCATAGACGACATTCATCGTGAATTGGAGGCCGTCCATGCCGCCAATGTCGCAAAGGACCGTGCCTTGGCCGACCGTGAAGCCGAGGTTGCACGACTACGCCGTCTTGTTAGTGACATGCACCTGCCTTTGGAGGATCCCATGGTGAACCCCACAGCCACTTCACACCAGCCACGTGGTCGCAAAGGCAAGGCAGTCACGTCTACACTGCATGATCTCCTTCATTCCCAAATTAAAGGATATCCCACTTCTTGACGCGTTGTTTCCCGTGATCAGTATGATCCTATCCAAGAAGCGGAATATTCGGATGGCAATCACTCGAGACACAGCGTTCGTGTTTCAAAGAATCCATTCCCTTATGTCAACACTATGGATCGCTGACAAAGAGGACAACGCCAAACCCGGTATGACGATTCCGAGTCCGACGTTGATGACCACCGTGATTCCGCCTCAAATGACGACCGGGACAGCTTCGATGATGAAGAAGCTTATGAAGCAGAACGACAAGCGGAATATAGAGCACCGCTCTGCAACATCGAGCGTCGACATTCGTATGACCGACGCCGCCCAAGCCCACAGCGTCAAGGCACCCAACGTCAAGACATCAAGGTGAAAGTTCCTAACTTTTATGGTGATTATGACCCAATTAAGTTCCTTGATTGGCAGAAGTCTGTGGAGTATGTGTTGGCTTATTATAAATACCCCGAGGACGACAAAGTTGAAGTCGCGACATTGCATTTCGAGGGCGCTGCGCGTGCATGGTGGCACTGATTCCGGACTGACCGTGACCGCCGTGGTGATCCCCCCATAGACACTTGGCGTCAATTCATCCATATCATGAAGAAGAAGTATGTTCCCGAGGACTTCACATCCGAGATGCGCCTCAAGATACAACTTGTGTCCCAAGGAAATTGATCCCCCCTTGATTTCAATGCCGAGCTTGAAGAACTTTCACATAAGGCGGGTATCTACCATTCCGATGAGGATTTTTGGAGTATGTTTCTTCGTGGCTTGCATGCACCTATTTGGGACCAACTTCGAGTGCTCGACATTAGGAACCTACAAAAGTGCGCCCACATGGCTCAAGATATTTGGACGCAAGCACAAGCGGCTAAGAAGGTGTCTTGGTCTCGGCCTAACCCAAGGTATGGTTCTAATCCTATGTCAAGTTCTCCTTCTACTAATGTGCGTTCCCCTTTGCAGTCCACTCTCGCACCATCGACACCGACTCCGGCCAGCCGTCCTAGTGCCCCGGCTCACGTCAATCAACCTCCTTCGCACGGCACCGCTACTTCCAAAGAGAGGGCTCATGATCGAGTGTGTTTTAAGTGCCAAGGAAGAGGTCATGTGCAGCGGGACTGCCGTAACAACAAGAGGGTACTCTTTTCCAACACTTTCGACTATGAGTCGTTTGAGGAAGACGGCATTGCCACCGGTCCCGTGTTTGATGAGTACAATCCCGAGGATGTAGGCGATGATGACAACTATGTTTACAGCTCCATGGATGAGCAAAGGACCGTGCCTCTTAGCCTGGTCACACGATGTGTCCTCACCGCCAAAGAAGGTACATCATTGGACCAACGCGAGAATCTCTTCCATACTAAGTGTGCAGTCCAAGGTGCTTCTTTGAGTGTGATCATAGATGGTGGGAGTTGTTGCAATGTCATCAATGAAAAGGTGATCAAGCACGTCATGTTCAAGACAACTCCATACCCGCAACCTTATAGCCTTCAATGGATCTCGGAAGGCAATGATACCAATGTTGTCAAGCGTCAATGTACAATAAGTTTCAGCATTGGGTGTTACAAGCAGTGTTCTAAAAATCGGGCTAGGCGCTAGGCGGCCCGGCACCGTCCCGATTTGGGCCAAATCGGAATGGCTAGGCGGCTAGGCGGGGTCTAGGCGGGCTAGGCGGGTTCTAGGCGAGCAAGTCGGGTTCTAATCGGGCTAGGCGGGCAAGTCGGGCTAGACGGGTCTAGGCGGGCTAGGCGGGGTCTAGGCGGGGTCTAGTCGGGCCTTGGAAGAATTGAATGCTTTTTATTCAAAGCATTCAATTCTTCCAATTTTTCCGATACATTTCTAATTTGTCTAGGCCCCGCCTAGGCGCTAGCCCCCCCTCACCGCCAAGCTCCCGCCTAACATTTTTTAGAACGTTGGTTACAAGGACTCGGTGCTCTGTGATGTAGTTCCTATGGATGCCACACATATTCTCTTAGGGCGACCTTGGCAATTTGACAAGCGAGTCCTTCATGACCGCTTTCTCAACAACTATGTCTTCATGCACAATGGGAGAAAGGTCACCTTACTTCCTATGAGTCCTAAGGAGATCTTACAAGACCAAGTCGAAAGGACCCGAGCCAAGGCTTTAGAGCAAGCCCAGAATGCAGCCGCCACTACCCAAGGTGACAAGGGTGTCGTGCCATCTAAACCAAGCCGTGACAAGGCCACCAAAGCCGCGGCCAGTCCATCTCCGACGCCTCCACAGCCCGGAATTCAAGGAAAATGCGAGAACCGGCTTCTCTTAACCCGGTCCCGGGATGTCTCTCTAATTATTCAGGGACATCTTCCTTGCTTTTTACTTGTTCCTTTCGTGTGTCTATTAAATGTTAAGGATTTGGTTGATTTACCCCATGCGATGTCTACTCTTTTGCAGGAATTTAAGGATGTTATGCCCGAAGAGTTGCCTGAAGGATTGCCACCAATCCGCGGGGGCCAAAGCCAAGATCGTGGCAATCCATATGACGAGACTTTACATGAGCTTTTCCGCGGTCGCGGAAATTCATCCGCGGTCACGGAAAACTATTCATCAGACGTGCGCGAGAAGTTTCTTCCGAAGATTTGCCTTTTATTTTTTTTCCTTTTCTTTTATTTCTTTTCATCTGTTTTATTTCTTTTTGGAAAGATATTATTTCCTATCTTTAGTTTTAGGTTTTGCTAGGGTTTTATAACCTAGTTTCCTAGCAGCCTTTTTTCATTATGCAATTACTTATCGTTCAGTTTTTCCCTTTGAGTTTTTACGTTCCAAGACTATGAAGAACTAAGCAACTTTTGCTTAGTCCGACGATTGAAGCCTTCGCTTGTATTTGGTTGTGAGATTATAATTCTATTTCCTTTCCTTTGATTTTATCTTTTCTCTTTGAGCTTCATCCTGATGATTCTTGCTGATTTGACTGGCCTGATCATCTAGTTGATATTAGTAATTGTCTATTGCTAGGGTTTGGATATTTTGGGTTGAAATCACTTATCTTGTGTAGCAAACATGATATTCTAGTATTGGTTGGACTAGTTTATTGTGAAGAGAATTGATTATGTGTTAAATGCTACGAGTTGTGCTATTGCATGTATCCTGGTTAATTCCTATGCTTCTTGCTGCTATTGTTCTAAATCTTGATAGTTAGGGTTACCAGGACTGGTTGGACTGATAACTATTTCAGAATAGGGACAGGAATATTCATAGGAAGGAATTTAGATAATCTAGGATCAACCAATCAAATGAATTGTGGATATTTGTCTGGCTAAGTTACTTCTCATCAATTGATTACAACCTTTATTTTGATTTACTTTGTTACTTGCAAACAAACCAACCCCCCCCCCCCCCCCCTTGTTACTATTGGCATACAACCTGTTGCACTTAGAAAGATTGCTACCTCCCTGTGGGATTCGACCCTTGCTTGCCTACTATACTTAGTTAGGTTTTTGAGGATTACTTTGATTAGGCATAACGACTTTAGCCTCTATCAAATTGGCGTCGTTGCCGGGGAGACAAGTTTTAATTTTTCTTTGTGTTTGTTTGTGTGCCAACTTTTGTGTGGAGTTATCTTATGGTCCAAACCCGTGTTACTGACTCTCCTACTTTAGATCTTGATCCAGAGATTGAGAGAAGAATTTCCAGAAATCGTATAGCAGCCCGCACGCAACTCGCGATGGCTGAAGAAGCACCGACCTTGAGGCATTTGACTGCCCCGAATCTGCAACAGCAACCGCTTGCTGTGCACTTCCTAGAGCTGGCAGATGGCGTGAATTTTGAACTCAAATCCGGGTAGATTCACTTACTACCCCACTTCCATGGGATGAGTGGAGAATACCCCAACAAACATTTGTCTGAATTCCATGCCGTCTGCACCAGCATGAAGCCACGAGGTGTTACTGAGGACCAGATCAAGCTGAGGGCCTTTCCTTTCTCTCTAAAGGATTCGGCCAATGATTGGTTCTACTACTTGGCCCTAGGAAGCATTGACACATGGGCTAAGATGACAAAAGCCTTCCTGGAAAAGTACTTCCCTGCGACCAAGCTCAATAGCCTAAAGAGGAGCATCAGCAATATTGAACAGCAGGCTACTGAGATGTTGTATGAGTACTACGAGAGATTCAAGAGGTTGATTTCAGGCTGTCCCTACAATGGGTATTCTGACCAAGACCTCATACTTTATTTGTATGGAGGACTCCTTGATGATGAGAGAAGGATGGTGAACGCAGCCTGTGGCGGGAATATTTTGAACAAGACGCATGCTGCAGCTTTTGAGGTATTCTTTGAGCTATCGGAGGGCTCAAGACAGTTTAGCAAGAGAGCGGGCGCTCACACAGTCAAAGCTGCAGACTCTCAGCCATCGTCTTCAATACTTTCTGAGATGGTTGAGATGAAAGAGATGATGAGGAGGTTCATGAAGAATGGTGGCCAGTAGCAAGTCAAGTCTTGTGGGATATGCTATGACACGATGCATCCTACTGATGCATGTCCCACGCTGCAGGAGCCCACTGCTGAAGTAAATGCTATAGGAGGTTTATGTCCTCCTAGACCAAGATATGATCCGTACTCCAACACTTACAATCCAGGGTGGAGAGATCACCCCAATTTGAGATACGAGAATCAGTAGAATCCTCCTTAGTGCCATGACAATCAAGAGTTCCACCAGAGGCCACCACAGTTCCTACCACGCCCATAACAATTCCAGTAGTCTAGGGGTCAACAACAACAATTTAGAGCTCCATATGACCCAAGACCTCAAAGCCAAAGCTCAAGTTCATCTATGACCAGTGATAACATGATCAAGTCCCTCACCCAGAGCGTATCGACGTTGGCTAGCACTATGGCCCAACAAAATCAAGAGATGGGCCAACAAATTCAAACTGTGGTCCAGCAACATAAGACTCTCGCTCAGAGTGTTATGACGTTGGCAAACACTATGGTCCAATAAAATCAAGAGATGCGGTCAAGTATTCAGAACCTAGAGAAGCAAGTGGGGCAGATCTCCATCGCAGTGAGCAGATTGGAAGCCCGGGACTCGGGAAAACTACCATCTCAAATGGTAGTAAACCCGAGGGAGAACGTATGTGCCATGACGCTGAGAAGCGGAACACAAGTGGATGAAGTTCGTGGCCAACAGAAAGAATTCCGCGACCGTGGAATTGCTCCTGGAGACAATACAAAAATCGGCGAATTTCCGCGACCGCGGACAGATTTCCACGATCGCGGAAAAGTTCCTGGGGAAGACGATTTGCTCGACGAAAATCCGCGACCGCGGACAAAATTCCGCGATCGCGGAAAAATCACTAGAGCCCAAGAATTTCCAGATGAAGAACCGCGACCGCGGGCCCCAAGCCGCGAATACGGGTTTGCCCCAGATGTCTAGGATGATTATGTTCGTCCAGACTTTCCTCCGCTCAATTCATTGAAGCCACCCGCACCCTTTCTTGAGGCTCTGAAGGACACTAGAAAGCTGGAGAATCACAAAGAACTCTTTGAGACCTTCAGTAATTGCGAGGTAAATATTCCCTTGATCAAACTCGTTAAGAGCATCCCTTGCTATGCAAATTTTTTAAAGGAATTGTGCAAGATAAAAAGGAAGAAAGACGTGAAAGAAAAGAAGAAGGTCCAGGTCAGTGAGAATGTCTCTGCTATGCTGCAAAAGTGGTTGCCAAAGAAGTGTAGTGATCTAGGCATGTTCACTATTCCGTATAAGATAGGTGGCACCATGTTCGAAAAAGCCATGTTGGATTTGGGTGCGTCTATCAATGTGTTGCCTCTCTCACTGTATGAATCTTTAGAGGTCGGACCATTACAGAAGACAGGGATAGTGATCCAACTGGCGGATAATTCCTATGTGTACCCCAAGGGAGTTGTGCAGGATGTGCTGGTAGAAGTTGATAAACTTACTTTTCCTGCGGACTTCTTTGTGATGGATACGGGTCAAGACAAAAACGCAGCCCTTGTGATGTTGGGAAGGCCGTTCATGAACACGGCGAAGACTAAGATTGATGCGAGCAGTGGTTCGCTCACAATGGAATTTGATGGGGGTGAGGGTCGGATTCAACATCGATGATGCAAAGAGACACCCTCCTGATGGTAACCCCGAGTGTTCGGTTGATGTGAGCAACCCAAGTTGAGTGGGAGAGCACTATGTCGAGCCACGACAATAATCAAGGCGCTGCTCGGGAGGCAACCCGAGGTAAGTAATTCTTTTAATGTCTTTTCCTTTCTAGCTTTTAATATTGTTGTTTCGTTTTTGTTTTAGATTAACTTGCAGGTAGGAGACCCGAAGCCATATTTGAAGACGGTGTTTAATTCGCACCAGAAACATTTCCGCGACCACGGATCTGCACCTGTAATCCTTACCTGGAAAAAAAAATTGAAAAAAAAAAATTTGAAAAAATAAATAAAATAAATTTACCGAAGGCCCAGATGTCTAAGTTCTACTTTGAGAAGTGGTGCGCATCATGCTGCCAAGGAGGAGACATTCGCCCCACATTTTTATTTGGCACCGATGATGGCCCGACATTCGACAGCTTACGAGGAGGAGGAACACCAGAGCCCACACCACATTTACATTTGGGCTCTATTTCTGTGTTCATTGAAGGCCCGTCCAACCCCGATTCTTTGATATACCACTACACCTTACAATGGATTTATTTGGTTGCACGGTAGAGTTTGATTATGAAGACGGCGGAACACCAACGACTTGTGCTTTTATTGATTGACCGCCAGCACCAACTTCCAAGTCCAGGCCACCTCGGCGACGGTTGTGAGTACTTTTCTGCTTTTCCATGTGCTTCATCTTTTTGTCTTTCATTACATTGAGGATAATGCAATGTTTAAGCATGGGGGAGTGTTCTATACTTGCTAGTCGTCTGAGGAAGAGGAGAAAAAATTAATGAAAAAGAAAAAGTCAAAAAAATTGATTAAAAGACAAAAATAAATCCTGAGATAAGTCGAAAACCCGAGAGGGCGGCTTAGGTAATAAGCAGGTGGCTTGGACCAGCATTAGACTGGGGTAATAAGTGGTCAAGAGTGATGTGAGTATATGTGATCCCATCTATTGAAAAATGAAATGAGTGGCTTGGTGAAAACCCGAAAGGGCGCCTTGGCAAAACGAGTGAAAAGAAGAAGAGTAATTATTAGGATTCCTCATTTTTCCTGGTGTGGTGACATAAGAAGAGGTGATATAAGGAGGATTCGGGTAGGTCACTTTGGGAGATATAAGAAGATAGATGGAGGCTAGGATTAGATATTTTTATTCACTCTATGGTGTTCAGGTTAAGCTTGGGGGAAGTACTCTGCTTTCCTTTAAGCTTGTATGTTTTGTGTGTTGTGTTGATTGTGTTGGTGCCTTGGAGTTACATGTTTAGGTGCAGTTCTTAGTGGAGATGGTTTTGCTGTGCTTCCTGAGACCTTGGGTATTTCATTGGAGGAGTAGGTTTCTATTAGCTTACTCGAGGACGAGCAAGGTTTAAGCATGAGAGAATTTGATCAGCGCTACTTTATAGGGTTTAACTAGGAGTTGTTACCTGAGTTTTAGGTACCATTTGGATGAGTTTAGAGCACAATTGTGGAGAATGGAGTTGAGGAGAAGGAAGATGATTTTGGTGGTTTTGAAGAGCTAAAATGAAGGATTAAGAAGATGGAGGAGAAAACCACGAGAGAAGACAAAGAAGGAGCTGAAGGAGAGCTACATGAGCTTTTCCGCGGTCGCGGATATAACCGCCGCGGTCACGGAACAACACGAGACGAAGACAAGAGCAACATCGAAGAAACCGCGGTCGCGGGGGCCAAAGCCGCGATCGCGGCAATCCATATGACGAGACTTTACAAGAGCTTTTCCGGGGTCGCAGAAAACTATTCATCAGTCGTGCGCGAGAAGTTTCTTCCGAAGATTTGCTTTTTATTTTATTTCCTTTTCTTTTATTTATTTTCATCCCTTTTATTTCTTTTTGGAAAGATATTATTTCCTATCTATAGTTTTAGGTTTTGCTAGGGTTTTATAACCTAGTTTCCTAGCAGCCTCTTTTCTTTATGCAATTACTTATCGTTCAGTTTTTCCCTTTGAGTTTTTACGTTCCAAGACTATGAAGAACTAAGCAACTTTTGCTTAGTCCGACGATTGAAGCATTCGCTTGTATTTGGTTGTGAGATTATAATTCTATTTCCTTTCCTTTGATTATATCTTTTCTCTTTGAGCTTCATCCTATTGATTCTTGCTGATTTGACTAGCCTGATCATCTAGTTGATATTAGTAATTGTCTATTGCTAGGGTTTGGATATTTCAGGTTGAAATCCCTTATCTTGTGTAGAAAACATGATATTCTAGGACTGGTTGGACTTGTTTATTGTGAAAAGAATTGATTATGTGTTAAATGCTGCGAGTTGTGGAGTTGCATGTATTCTGGTTAATTCCTATGTTTTTTGCTGCTATTGTTCTAAATCTTGATAGTTTCTTGTGCGTTCGATAGTTAGGGTTACCAGGACTGGTTGGACTGATAACTATTTCAGAATAGGGACATGAATATTCATAAGAAGGAATTGAGATAATCTAGGATCAACCAATCAAATGAATTGTGGATATTTGTCTGGCTAAGTTACTTCTCATCAATTGATTACAACCTTTATTTTGATTTACTTTGTTACTTGCAAACAAACCAAAAAACCCCACTTGTTACTATTGGCATACAACCTGTTGCACTTAGAAAGATTGCTACCTCCCTGTGGGATTCGACCCTTGCTTGCCTACTATACTTAGTTAGGTTTTTGAGGATTACTTTGATTAGGCATAACGACTTTAGCCTCTATCACTAACTTAGGTAAATGTTCTTTTTTCTCAGAGTCTACTATTTTCCTTGGTTTTGTTGTTAGCAAGGATGGATTAAAGGTCGACCAAGAGAAAGTGCGCGCCATTGAAGATTGGCCATGCCCTACTACACCGACGATGGTCCGGTCTTTCTTAGGCTTGGCTGGCTTCTACCGTCGGTTTGTGCGTGATTTCTTCACCATTTCAGCCCCGTTGCATGAGCTAACCAAGAAGGCTGCATCTATAGAGTGGACTGACGCCCATGAGCTTGCCTTTGTCACTTTGAAGGACCGTCTTTGCCACGCCCCTTTGCTGCAATTACCGTACTTCTCCAGAACCTTTGAAGTGGAGTGTGACGCCTCTCACCATGGCATTGGATGTGTTTTACTACAAGACCGCTGTCCCATTACTTACTTTAGTGAGAAGCTCACCGGCGCCCAACTCAACTACCCCATGTATGACAAGGAGCTCTATGCTATTATTCGGGTGTTGAAGACTTGGCAGCACTATCTTTGGCCCAAGGAGTTTGTCATACACTCGGACCATGAGGCTCCGAAGTACTTGAAGGGACAATACAACCTCAGTCGGCGCCATGCAAGATGGGTGGAGTTCATGGAGACCTTTCCCTATGTGGTCAAGTACAAGAAAGGTAAGGAGAATGTGGTTGTTGACGCCCTTTCTCGACGGTATGTTTTTCTTACTCAACTTGATGCTTCTATCTTAGGTTTTTCCTTGAAAGAACTGTATATGCATGATGATGACTTTGCTGAAAATTTTAAAACATGCATGGAAAAAGGAGAGTCTAATGAGTTCTATGTTGATAATGGATACCTATTTAAGGCCGGGAAACTATGTATCCCAACAACGTCTATACGTAGGTGTTAATTCAAAAAGCTCATGAAGGTAGAGGACATTTTGGTATTCCTAAGACTTTGGCTGCATTAAAGGAACATTTTTATTGGCCTAAAATGATGCATCATGTTACTCAATATTGCAAGGCTTGTGTTACTTGTGTGCATGCTAAGTCTAGGTCGAGTCCCCATGGTTTGTATACCCCTTTGCCTATTCTTAACGTCCCATGGGAGGATATTAGTATGGACTTTATCACTGGTTTGCCTTTGTCTAAGAAGGGGAGGGACTCGATATTTGTGAGTTATTTTTGGAAATCTTTATGGGCCAACTTGGGGACTAAGGTGTTATTTTCTACTAGTTATCATCCCCAAATGGAGGGCCAAACGGAGGTCACTAATAGGAATTTAGGTGCTTTATTACGTACTATGTTAAAGTCTAACCTCCGCAAGTGGGAAGAGTGCTTGCCTTTTGTTGAGTTTGCTTATAACAGGTCCATGCACTCGGCGACGTAGTTGAGCCCGTTTCAGGTTGTCTATGGCATCAATCCCCACACGCCTTTGGATCTTGCACCGAGACCCATGAAGGACAAGGAGAGTGTCAAGGGTGTGGAGCATGCAGACATGGTGAAGGCGCTATATGAGAGGACCAAGACACAGTTGGAGAAGAAGGCCGCACATACTGCTCGTCAGCGCAATGTCAGCCGACGTGCTGTGGAATTTGAAGCCGGAGACTTGGTGTGGCTGCACTTGCATCGCAATCACTTTCCATTGAAGCGATGCCACAAGTTGGATGCTAGAGGTGACGGTCCTTTTCAGGTGCTCTAATGCCTTGGTGCCAACGCCTACCGATTGGATTTGCCCGATGACTATGGTGCGCATCCTACCTTTAACGTCGCTGATCTTTCTCCTTATACACCTTCTGCTTTTGATGACGAGGACGAAGTGGGGATTCTTCGCTCCCAAGAAGGGGAGATTGATAGCTCCATGACCCCCTCAATGACGGCGAAGGATGAAGAGGAAGCAATGGAAGTGCAATCCAACAGACCGGTGTCTAGAGCTCGTGCAACGGCGATGGAACGAGCAACTCAATCTTTAGTCACCCGGAGTTATGCAGGTTACTCAGTGTCAAATAGTCCTAAATGGGTCCTCCTCTTGACCTACGAAGGGATGGGCGATGCCTCGCCCTAATTCAGCCTTCACGGCGCCGCCGATTGGCATCAGAGCCTTGGTCTTGTAAGTCGCTATCCCAAGTGCATTAGTTCACGAAAATTTTCTTGCCATCATCCATTGCTTCCGCCATCATCATTTTAAAAAAAAAAATCTCCACCATTGTTACGAAAATTTTGCTTGCCTTTCCCATCGGTTTTCTCAAGTCAAGCACTTAGCCGAAATTATTTTTTCCCTCATTTCAACGCGATATTTGGTGTGATTTGTTAGTTCGAGATCTTCCGAGATTTGAGTGATTGATTTCTGATTTTCTTGCGTAAAATATCACTAATATCTTGCGTAATTTGAATTCTAGTTGTAACCACCAAATCTACACGATCTTTCTATCTCCAATCACGAAATACTGTGTGATTTTTTTCTTACGTTACCAAGGCCGTTATTTGTGTTGTTTCCTTCTTATCCGAGATCGGACCAAAGTCAAAGATCTCGTGAATTCAAAAAAAAAAGGACTTTTTAAAAAAAAAAAAAAAAAACAAGATCCGATCTACAAGAAGTGGAAAGCCGAAATAAGGCAACCCTTCTTCTCCCTCTCGGCCTTGGCTCATTTCTTTACCTCTCCGCCGTCTAGGTTCCTCCTAGAAGGTAAGTTACGTTAGCTATTGTTCATTGCTTGCATAGAGGTTAGGATTATTTGTTTAAATCTTGTTTGTTTTTCGTACTTGCTTTTCACACCATTATTGTGTTTAGCCTTAGCCGCCCTCTCAACACTCATATACTGCCCACCTTCGTGGACTTGTGTCACTTGTTTAGTGCTTGCGTGATTGTTGGTTGCTTTTGTCTCTTGTTCGTTTTACTTGGATGTTTAGTCACATTGTCATAGGAACCATGACGGCACCCACGAGTGGAAATGGAAACGGCGACAACAACAATAATCCTCCAAACACTTCTTTGGTTCCACCTCTTGATCAACAAATCAAGACCCCATATTGGAGCTCTCGGCCGAGCAACGCGAGATACAAGAGCTACGACGCCAAGTTGCTCACCTCGAATCCTTGTAGCGCGCGGCACCAGCGTTGCCTACACCGACACTGATGATTCTGATGGATGCCGTGGGACTGTTGCGCCACACGAAGGCTGGACCAAGCCAACCATGCGTGAACAAGGGAAAAGGGTTGATGCCTTTAACCTCCAACCCCCATCCATGACTCCAACGGATACAATCGGTGATAGAGAGCCGCCAAGGATACGTGTCGCAGCGCGAACGCTACGCACCGACCACGATCATGATTCACAAAGTGAGTTTTCCGACCCTTATGACTTCAATGACAGGTATGCCTCCAGGCAAGTTCAACGCGTTGAACCATCCTCCGCGCCACGACGACCAAGTAGACGCCCACGATGCGACGAACAATGTTTGAGGACACCTGCCACGATACCCGTGCCATTCGATGTCCACAACCACCTTGGCCACCAGAGTGCGCGCACGCCGCGCTATGGCTCCAATGGCTATGGCTCCACGACGCCGACAATTCATGATGACTTCGACGAGTTCGACGATGAGGAGATGGAGGACGCAGGCATGATCAACCCAGGCTCCTACCATCCTCCCCTTGGCGATCCCATTGAGCTCCAGGACAGGCCCGCGGATTGGATTCCGCCACCACACCAGCAAGTAGGCCCATAGCATCGCGTCCAAGGCGACCATACGCGTGACACTCGTGGCCAACACCACGAGGACATGCCGCGTGACTATCGTCGCCGCAACGATGCCCCTGTTCCTACGCGACGACAACAACGCGCTGACGATGTCCAGGATGGCCATGCTCGCCATCAACTTTGTCACGCACAAGCCCCTGCACAACGCGCTTATGCGCCCCAACCTGCTCAACACGCACCACGGCTTAGCCGCCACGAGGTAAAGGTAAAAACTAAACATTTCTTTGGTGAATATGATCCGGCTATTTTTCTTGAGTGGGTGCAGGCTATAGAGTACACTTTGAGATATTGTCACATCCCCACGGACGAGCATGTGGACGCGGCAACGCTTCACTTCTGACGCGCTGCACGCGTTTGGTGGCACAGGTTCGTTGATGACCGCATTCGTCGACACCTTGTCCCCATCACAGAGTGGCACCGGCTTGTCTATGTCATGACACAGAAGTACGTGCCAACCGACTATAGAAACCAAATGTGATTGGAAATTTCCATGGCGCGACAAGGAACCAAAATGCCTTTGGAGTTCTTCTCTCACTTGGAGGACATGTACTACAAGGCAAGCATAAGTGTCGCCCCGTCCACCCTTCGGACACAGTTTCTGAGTGGCTTGAATGTGTCAATCTGTGACCAGCTTGAGATTTTTCCAATCAAGGATCTCAACACATTGACTCACACCGCGATGCAAATACACCATCAACTATCGCGTCGTCGGCAATCCTCTTGGCAAAATCAAGGCCAATGAAGGTATGATACTAACCCTGGTCAATCCCATACTACTAATGTACGCGCTCCACCCACAGGAACCAGTGCGTCCAATCAAGGCCGACATGGCAACACCGCAACGCCAACCTCCAATACCGCTTGCACGACACCGCCAAAGGGCTCCTCACCGGCCACTGAGCGTGCGCGTGACCTAGAATGCTTCAAGTGTGGAGGGCGAAGGCACTACAAGAGGGATTGTCCAAACAACAAGAAGGTCCTCTTCTCAAACATTGCCGCTGGCTATGAATCTTACAAGGAGGAGGAGGCCCCGCTTGAGACCATCGAAGAAGGATTCGAGGATGAAAACGAGGAGGCCTACACTTGTGAAGTCGCCGCGCTCCATGATGGCACACCTCTCAGCCTTGTCACGCGTCGTATCCTCACTGTCCAGGAGGCCACATTGGTCGACCAACACGAGAACCTCTTCCACACGCGTTGCTTGGTCAAGACGGCATCCTTGAGTGTCATCATCGATGGAGGCAGCTACTGCAGTATAATCAATGAGAAAGTGGTCAACCATTTCAACCTGCCGACCACGCCTAACCCACAACCCAATGGCCTATAGTGGATTTCTTCGAGTTCTGGTAATAATGTAACTCGACAATGTCTTATCTCTTTTTCCATTCACCAATATTTGGACTCGGTCCTATGTGATGTCATTGCAATGGACGCCACACATCTTTTACTAGGGCGCCCATGGCAATTCGACAGGCGCGTTCTTCCAATGGCTATTTAAACACTTACGTGTTTAATTACCACGGGAAGCGCGTCATCCTCTTACCCATGTCTCCACATGAGATTTTACAGGATCAGGTCGAGCGCGATCGCCAGAAGGCGTTGGAATCAGCCAAGGTTGTGGCGACCCCACCGCGAACCAACCCAAGTTTTGGAGACTCTTCAACGACCCCAAGCACTGGCAACAGGAGATCGCGTACTCCCTCAGGGCAACACAACGCTTCCAACATCAACGCGCCCAATGATAGAATGCGTTGCAAGGAAAGTGTGAATATCACGCCAAAAAGTGCAGCCTTGCAAGGCAGCTGTGAGCATAGATTGCTTCTCACGCGGCCCAGCGACCTCACTACCACCTTGAGCGGCAAGGCGCCATGTTTCCTGTTGGTGCCCACTCCTTGCATTCCAGAGACGCCGATCGCCAACCCTTTGCCGAGCGCCATCAACGCGTTGCTAGCAGAGTTCGATGACGTTTTTCCAGATGAGCTTCCACAGGGCTTTCCCCCATTATGAGGCATTCAGCATCAAATTGATTTGGTGCCTGGTGCCTCACTGCCCAACCGCGCTTCCTACCATGCCGGGCTTGAGGAAACCAAAGAGTTGTAGCGCCAGGTACACGAACTACTGGATTGCGGCTACGTGAGGGAATCACTAAGCCCTTGCGCCGTGCCCGTGATCCTCGTACCCAAGAAGGATGGATCGTGGCAAATGTGTGTCGACTGTCGCACCATCAATCAAATAACGGTGAAGTACATGCACCCGATTCCGCGCCTAGACGACATGCTAGATGAGCTTCACGGCGCGACGCTCTTTGCCAAGATTGACTTGAAGAGCGGCTATCACCAAATTCGCATGAAGAAAGGTGATGAATGGAAGACCGCGTTCAAGATGAAATATGGACTTTATGAATGGCTCATCGTGCCTTTTTGGCTCACTAATGCACCAAGCACGTTCATGAGGCTGATGAACCACGTTTTGAGAGAATTTCTGGGCAAATTTGCCATGGTTTATTTTGATGACATTTTGGTGTATTCACGTAGTCTTGATGAGCATGTGGATCACCTTAGGCTTGTGTTAGAGTGCTTGAGACGTGAGTACATGTATGCCAACCTCGGCAAGTGTCATTTTTGCTCCAACACCACTAACTTTCTACGCTACATGGTCTCCAAAGATGGCCTCCGCATGGATGAAGACAAGGTGAAGGCAATCCGGGATTGGCCCATGCCTACAACTCCAACCATGGTTCGCAGCTTCCTTGGCTTGGCAGGTTTTTATCGGAGGTTTGTTCGCGACTTCAGCTCCATCACCGTGCCTTTCCATGAGCTCACAAGGAAGGGCACCGCGGTGAATTGGTTAGAGCACCACGAGAAAGCATTCATCGCGTTGAAAGATGCAATGTGCAACACGCCCCTTCTCTAACTCCCAGACTTCAACAACCACTTTGAGATTGAATGTGACGCGTCAAATGTCGGCATTGGAGGCGTCTTGCACCAGAATAAGAGGCACATCGCGTTCTTCAGTGAGAAGCTCACAGGGGCCACCTTGAACTATCCCACCTACGACAAGGAGCTGTACGCCCTAGTCCGCGTGCTCAAGACCTGGCAACACTACCTCTGGCCACGCGAGTTCGTAATCCACTCGGACCACGCGGCCATTAGCTACTTGAAGAGCCAGGCCCACCTAACCCGTCGCCATGCACGATGGGTGGAATTCATGGAGACATTCCCCTACGTCGTTGTGCACAAGAAAGGTAAGGAGAATGTGGTCGCTGACGCCCTTTCTCGAAGGTATATCCTCCTTACTCATCTTCAAACTAAGGTTCTTGGCTTTGCTTTAATTAAGGATTTATACTTGACTGATGCCTTCTTTAAGCCTATTTTGGAGCACTGCCTTAGGGATCGCGAGTTTGAAACTTACTTTTTACATGAGGGTTACCTATACAAGGTCGGCCGCCTATGCATCCCTAGCTCATCCATTAGGAACCTCCTAATTCAGGAAGCGCATGAAGGACGCGGTCATTTTGGTGTAACAAAAACCTTGGCAGCTCTTCGTGAGCATTTCTTTTGGCCGCGCATGACCCAACAAGTGACGCGATATTGTCGGAGCTGTGTGACATGTCAACGAAATAATGCGAGTTCAAGTCCCTTCGGCCTCTACACCCCTTTGCCAATCCTTCTCGCCCCTTGGGAAGATTTGTCCATGGACTTCATTACGAGTTTGCCTCTCTCTCGTAGGGGTAAGGACTCCATCTTTGTTATTGTGGACAAATTTTCCAAAATGGCCCATTTCATCGCATGTAAGACCACACCCATAATGCTAGTGATATAACAGAGTTGTTTTTTGAGAATGTGGTACGTTTGCATGGGATTCCTAGGTCTATTGTGAGTAATAGAGACACTAAATTTGTTGGACATTTTTGGAGAACTCTTTGGGGAAAGCTAGGTACCAAACTACTATTTTCCACTAGCTATCACCCACAAACCGATGGCCAAACCGAGGTGACCAATCGAACACTAGGAGCCCTCCTCCGGACCATGCTCAAGGCCAACCCCAGGCGTTGGGAAGACTTACTTGCTATTGTTGAGTTTTCTTACAACAGGTCCATGCACTCCGCGATAAGGCTCACACCATTCCAGGTCATCTACGGACGCAACCCCTTGACACCATTGGACATGCTACTGCGACCACTCAAGGACAATGAGCACACTACCGCGGCTAACCGCACCGCGTAGATCCAGCACCTCTATCACCGAATGCGAGAGCAGCTGGAATGTCGCGCTAATCAGTACACGTCGTAGCACAATCGCGGTTGGCGCCACATCATATTTGCACCTGGAGACATGGTGTGGGTACATCTCCGTAAAGACCGCTTCCCAGCAAAACGCAAATCCAAGTTAGCACCACGCGGTGATGGTCATTTTCGCGTTGTCAAGGCCATTGGAGACAACGCGTACCAGCTCGAGCTCCCAGAAGACTACGGTGTCCATGCGACCTTCAACGTCGCTGACTTACAACCTTATGTGGAGCCCGAGTTCGATGATGGTGAAGTGGGGACGCTTCAGAGCCAGGGTGATGCGCCCCTGCCCACCATGAAGGCAACTGAGGAGGAGGAAGCCATGAGCATCCACTCACAAGGGCATATGACAAGATCGCGTGCAAAGGCCATCGCCAACGCCGCACAATCCCTTATCGCGCGCGTCTTCGCTAGCCAAGGCTCTCCAGAGAATGCGGTCTCTCTTAAACTCTTCACCGTCATCATGACCGCGATCAATGATTGTTTGTTATTTTGAGACATTCTAGTTTTGGCAATTCTCTCATTTTAGTAGTTGCTATTTTTAGTTATTTCTATCTTTGGGTGTGCGCTTCACGCATGTCGCGTGGGCTAGCCCATTAGGCGAGACTCGGCCCATCCGAGTCCCGCTATCCCTATATAAGGCCATTTCAGCCTTGTGTACTAGGTTATGTCATAATTTATTCTAAGTGTCTTGTTGAGAGCCAATTGCCTCCATCTCTTAGATCGACGTCACCCAAACCCTTTATCTTCTCATCTCCTTCACATCCGCCACCGACGCTACGGCACCCACTCGATTCCTTCGAGTCTATCATTCCCCACCGCTGCCGATGCTACAGCCACGCTCGACCCATCGAGCCACCACACATCACGCCTAGTCTTGAGGTCACGAGTCACATACACATCATTGAATCGCTAACCTTAGCGTTGTAACACTCCTCCGTCACCGTGCTCCATCGCTCACGTCGGGTGACAAACATCGCGTTCTTTCCCTCAACCCTTGAGGCCGAGACGAGCGACTCACCACCAAGACCTAGATCCGGCATCCGAAGGCAGGAACGCATCACTTAAGTCTCGCCTATCTTTTATAGTTTTCTTTCCTAATTTATTTAGACTATTTTAGCTAGTTTTGGGTCAGGTTGGGCATGCCCCTTATGTGTTTTGGGCCAGCCCACCCTTTGAATGTTTATTAGTTAGCCTACTTCCCTTACTAGGTTTTGTCTAGACTATTAAAACCTTCTTTCATTCATTAATAAGATTATGTTGATTTGAGTTGTTAAGTTGAGTTATCTCCTTCCTTGAATCCTAACATCAACCCCTACGATCCCTAGGATCGATCCTACCCCGTAACTCGTCGCTTCGAGCATCTATCTGACGTTCCTCTGGCGAACGTCTTGATCATCTCTTTGGATGTGTGAAGACCATCACTTTGGTCCAATTCCCTATGTGAAAAGGCTATCTCTTTAGCCTTAGAAGACGCCATCTCTTTGGAAAGTTAGAAGAGACGAAGGAAGGTTTGTTCAACGTTAAAGATCCTATCTTACAACGGCGTTTTCGAGTGTTGTACAAGGGTGTAACGTTGATCAAACTTCGGTTCGACTTGGATATAGATTGAATCGTGCCAACGCACTTTCCAAAACCAATATTTCGAACCTTACTCTTGTAGCCTTAGGGTTGCACGAAATTCGATTCAGGATAAGACAATCAAACCTCTATTGAACAAGGCAATATCAATAGAGAGCACTTGGTGTTTTTGTGTTTGTTCGCTAAAAGAGATCATACTCTTTCTGGATGTCCCAAGACTTGCCCCAACCTCACCGCTATATAGGGCATAAGTAGTTAGGCGGTTACATGGCGGTTGGGCGGCCAAAAATTGGGTAAAAATTACCCCAAAAATTGGTTAAAAAACCGCCAAAAATTGGTTAAAAAACTGCCAAACTACTCTTATTTAAACCAGCAAGCTCCTCAACCCCGAGTCTGAATCCACGCACACGAGTGTGCACTCCGCACCCCCGAATCTCGTTATGCGCCGAACGAACTCCTTATGTCTTGAGCGAATCCTGACTACACCAAATGGCCGATGACACTAAAATCACCAACAATCCTCCCCCATTTTAGTGTAATCCTTGATTCACTTAAAAACACACATCAAACACAAACTTATGCATAAATGAAAATGTCCTTAGGATTGAATTTTCACATTAGTGTAGTACACATTTCAAATAATCGAGAATCAGGGTGTCCTATGGATTGAACCCTTCAACTCATCTGAATACTTGAAGATACAACACACACAAGGTTATACACTACTCCAAGTGCTAACTTGACACTATTCTAGCCATGTGTCCTTATCCATTCATGAGCGTATACAAAGCCAAGCCTGAGCTAGTTGAAGCGGCACCACTTCACACTCATATAGGTGGACTCTTTTCAATCATGCACCTGCAAATGCATTTTTTCAAAAGATCCATTAAGAAGATAAACTCCAACCTAACTTTACTTGCAGGTTCGAGCATATACCTTAGGATTATATTGAACATATGCTCCTAACTCTAAGTGTAGGCTTTCCATATTGAATTCACCCTCTAACGTCATATTAGAGGGGAATTGGGTATCCCACCATTAGAGATTTTAAACGGGCTTTAAACCCATCACGATAGAGGACTTGATCACCAAGTCCCTGGCTAACCCCTTTGTCAAGTGGTCCGCCAAATTTTGTTGAGACCGAACAAACTCAATAGTGATCACCCCATAAGTGATCAACTCACGTACCGCGCTATGTCTAATGCACAGCTGTCGCGACTTACCATTATATACTTGGCTATAAGCCTTAGCCAAAGTAGCTTGACTATCACAATGGAAAGATATGGGTGACACCGGTTTCAGCCACAAAGGAATCTCGTAGACTAAGTTCCTTAACCATTCCGCCTCTCTACCGGCAGCGGCCAATGCTACGAATTCCGATTCCATAGTCGAACTTGTAATGCAAGTTTGCTTCTTAGAAGCCCATGAAATGGCACCTCCCCCAAGCAAGAATACCCAACCACTAGTAGAAGAATGATCTTCCACATTAGTGATCCAACTCGCATCAGAATACCCTTCTAGAACTGAAGGAAATCCGACATATGATAAACCATAATTCATGGTTCCCTTTAAGTATTTGAGTACCCGCCTTATTGCTTGCCAATGGTGAGTACTAGGATTACTAGTGTATCTACTCAACCTTCCTACCGCATAAGCAATATCCGACGTCGTACTCGTCATGTCATACATTAAGCAACCAATCACTTGTGAGTACTCGAGTTGTGATACCGCTTTACCCGTATTAGGCATAAGGTTCACACTCGGATCCATGGGAGTGCTTACCGGAGAACAAGTCTCACAATTGAACTTTTTAAGCACTTTCTCACTGTAATGAGATTGTGACAAAGATAGTCCCTTATTCTCACGTTTGATTCTTATACCAAGAATCACATCTGCCTCCCCCATGTCCTTCATGGCAAAACT
The DNA here is from genome assembly GCA_027886185.1 of Rheum nobile. NCBI lineage: Eukaryota > Viridiplantae > Streptophyta > Magnoliopsida > Caryophyllales > Polygonaceae > Rheum > Rheum nobile. The sequence goes on from WOAB01000639.1 coordinate 9,563,801, forward strand.
TGATAACAAAAAGGCATTTGTAAGGTCTACTTGTTTTTGGTCCGTACCAAAGATCAACATGTCATCAACATACAAGCAAATGATTACTCCATTGCCAGATTTATCAAATTTGTTGTATACACACTTGTCCGACTGATTTAACTCGAATCCGCTCGATAAGACAACCTCATCAAATTTTTGATGCCACTGCTTAGGTGCTTGCTTTAGCCCATACAATGACTTTACCAACTTATACACCTTATGCTCGTTACCGGGCATAACGAACCCTTCAGGTTGCTTCATGTACGTACACCTCCTCCTCCAAATCACCATTCAAAAATGTCATTTTGACATCCATTTGGTGAATCACAAGATTGTTAATAGCCGCCAAGGCAATCAACAACCTAATGGTGGAGATCCGAGCAACCAGAGAATAAGTATCGAAATAATCAATACCTTCCCTTTGTCTAAAGCCTTGGATAACCAATCGGGCCTTAAACTTATCGATAGTACCATCTACTTTCATCTTCTTCTTGAAGATCCACTTGCAGCCCAAAGGCTTGCAACCCGGTGGGAGATCCGATAAGACCCATGTATTATTTACCATGATGGAATCCATCGAATCATTTATTGCTTCTTTCCAGAAAGCAACATCTTGAGAACTCATTGCCTCACCAAAAGTCCTAGGATCCTCATCAATATGATAACAATATGAGTATTGGAACCCAACTTCATCTCTAGATCCTTCAACCAGATAAATTTAGAAATCTGGACTGAAAGACTTTTCAATCCTCCCTATCTTGCTCCTACGGAGCATAGGTGACTCGTTAGGAGGTACGGCCGAGCTGTCTCCTTCTTTAGTTCCACTAGTACTCGGAACCAAATCCTTTGGTCTAGGTATGGATGAGAACCGATTCTCATCAAATATCGCATCTCTTGATTCAATCACGGTGTTAACCGAAATAGAATCATTAGGCTCTATTACATAGAACCTATAAGCTTTGGAATGCTCATCATATCCAATAAATATGCAATCAATACCTCTTTCCCCCAAGGTTTTAATCTTGGGCTGGAGTAGTCTAACGACCGCCCTACATCCCCAAACTCGAAGATAATTCAAGGTTGGTTTCTTTTCGTACCAAAGTTCATAAGGGATGACCTTGTTCCCTTTGTTAGGAACCCTATTTAATAAATAGCAAGCCATTAACATGGCTTCACCCCAGAATCCGTCACTCAATCCCGAGTAGGATAACATGGAATTAACCATCTCTTTTAGGAATCGATTCTTCCTCTCTGACACACCATTTTGTTGTGGCGTATAGGGAGCCGTAGTCTCATGTATAATGCCTACGGACTGGAAATACATAGGATCATAAAATTATCCACCTCTATCGATGCGTAGTTTCTTAATCAAGTCATTTTGTTGCAATTCAACCTCGGTTGTATAAACCTTATATTTATCTAGGGCCATGTCTTTAGCATGCAATAAATACACATAACAATAACGAGAATAATCATCAATGAAAGTGATGAAATATTTCTTGTTTCCTAAAGACGGAGTAGCATGCAAGTCATATAGATCACTATGTACAAGTCCAAGCACTGTAGAATTTCTTTTAATGCCTTTGAATGGTTGTCTATAAATTTTAGTCAACATGCAAGTTCTACACTTCTCTAAATTCATGTCAAATGCAGGGATTAATCCTTCCTTAGACATATCCGTCATTCACTTATAATGCACATGACCTAATCTTGCATGACATAGAGAAGATTTATTTGTACTAGAACATGCCATATAAGTAGAATTGACCACTTTATTAATATTCAATATAAATATGTCATTACAGAAATACCCAAATCCTACAAACACACCACACTTCGATAAGATATACTTATCGGATTCAAAGACTTGCTTAAAACCGCACTTATTTAAAACACTACCGGAGACTAAGTTTTTCCTAATTCCGGGTACATGTAAGACATCCTTGAGTTCAAGGGTCTACCCGGAACTAAATTCTAACACCACTTTTCCACGGCCTAGGATAGGGGCGGTTGACTCGTTGCCCATATGAAGGACGGACCCATCATTCACCGGTTCATATGTCTTAAACCAGCCACGATCCTTGCAAACATGCTTAATTGGACCCGAATCAATCCACAAAGCCACTTCATCATCCTGTACATAAAATGCCTCAGAAATTAATGGTACATAATTTATATCCGAACTTGAACCAAAATCTGAAAACTGACCTTGATGAGTGGATGGGCCTTGGTCCTTAGACCCTTGCCCCGAACAGTTTTGTCCCGCTCCATTCCTATCCTTTGTAGACCGACATTCACGCTTGAAGTGACCCGGTTTGCCACATATCCAACAAGTACCTTTAAGCTTCTTGTTAGACCTACCGTTGGTGTCCTTAGAGGATTGCTTCTTCCTCTTGTTATTCTTTCTAGAATTCCCACCCTCCTCCATCATATTCACGGAGGAAGATCCGGGAGTCTCCTTTGGTTTATGCCCTCTTGCGCCCTTAGAGATTCCTCTATACGCAAATGGCTTCCAAGTTGTACAAGAGACAGCTCTTCCTTCTTGTGCTTCAACATGTGTTTAAAGTCTTTCCATGAAGGTGGCAATTTGTCGATAATGCTCGACACCAAGATAGATTCATCCATCTTCATGTTGTGTTGGGCGAATTGCCCTAGGATCCGAAGCACTTCATTGAATTGCTCTATAACCGGCCTGGAATCACACATCTTGTAATTGTTGAAATTACTTACAAGGAACGTCTTACTAGAAGCATCATCCTCCATGTATTTGGATTCCAGCGCATCCCACAACTCTTTTGAGGACTCGGCATTCTGGTAGACATCAAAGAGAGAATCCGACATACTGTTTAGAATATGCCCATGACATATGTAGTCGTCATTCTTCCACTTGTTGCGCTTCCTTGTCTCCTCCAAGGGCTCATTCTTCAGATCCTCCGGTATGGGTGGCATTGGCATACTCAGGATGTACACCACCTTGAGCGTCGTGAGGAGGAAATACATCTTATTTTGCCCTCTCCGGAAGTCCATGCCTTCGAACTTCTCTAACTTTCTGAACTTGGATGTCATCTCATGTACCGATGCAGCCACCATTGATCAACACGGAAATTATTGGTTTTGAATGTTGTACAAGGGTGTAACGTTGATCAAACTTCGGTTTGACTTGGATATAGATTGAATTGTGCCAACGCACTTTCAAAAACCAATATTTCGACCCTTACTCTTGTAGCCTTAAGGTTGCACGAAATTCAATTCAGGATAAGACAATCAAACCTCTATTGAACAAGGCAATATCAATAGAGAGCACTTGGTGTTTTTGTGTTTGTTCGATACAAGAGATCGTTCTCTTTCTGAATGTCCCAAGACTTGCCCCAACATCACCCTTATATAGGGAATAAGTAGTTAGGCGGTTACATGGCGGTTGGGCTGTTGCATGACGGTTGGGCGGTTGCATGGAGGTTGAAAATTGGTTAACAAACCGCCAAAAATTGGTTAAAAAGCCGCCAAACTACTCTTATTTAAATCAACAAGCTCCGCAACCCCGAGTCTGAATCCACGCACACGAGTGTGCACTCCGCACCCCCGAAACTCGTTATGTGCCGAATGAACTCCTTAAGTCTTGAACGAATCCCGACTACACCAAATGGCCGATGACACTAAAATCACCAACAACTAGTTCAACCTCTTTGTCTGACCATCTAGTTGTGGATGATATGTTGAAGTCAAGTTCAAGGAATAACATAACACACACATATTAATACACGATAAAACGATATGATAGGTTGCTACCAAAACAAAATGATTGTGATAGAGTTACATCAGTAATAATCCAAGCAACATACAATTTTAGAGCAAAATAACATATGCATCCATTTATAACATAACACACACATATTAATTATTTTTTTTAATGTTTTTCTATTTTACTTTAAAAAAAACCGGAAATAAAGATATGGGTCCGAGATTTAACAGATTTTAAACGGAAGTCAAGGGTGGGTGGTGAGTGTTTAACGGCATGTGATAAACGAGTGATTTTCGGTAATATCGAATTAAATGATGGTTTTGGGCAATATGGCCTAATTTTTATTTTTATTTTGATTAGGTAAAAATTAGACTGGAAACCACAGAAGAGACGGTTTCTCAGTCTATAGCATCCTTACGGATGAGAATTAAAAATTCTAGACTAGCTCGAATATCTTCCAAGGAACTCTGTTGGACCGTCTTTGCGATGAAGTCGGCCACCACATTTGTTTCTCGGAAGACATGAAAAATCTGCACTGAAGAAAACAGTTGTAAAACACACAGGATATCAGAAATTAACATTTCAATATCCCATGGACAGTGCCAGATTTGATTAAGAACATTCACAATGGTAAGGTTATCGCATTCAAGTTGAATGTCGGTAATGCCTAATTCATAGGCCTTTACCAGGGCATTTCTAACTGCAAGTGTTTCTGTTCTTAAAGGGGTTGAGATACCACATTTATTCCCAAAGAGAAAGATTGGTTTACCCATGTTGTTCCTGAAAATATAGCCAAAGCTAGATTCACCATTAGTTTTGGTGGATCCATCTATATTGATTTTAATAATGTTATTCAGTGGTTTTTTCCATTTCTTTATTGGTCGTCTAACATTGTTCATTCTATGAGTTTTTAGTCTGTCATCTGCTAAGCAGTCAGGGTTCCACATTGCTACCGCCCCGCGCCAGAGCCACCGCGACCCGGCGGTGGGTCTCAGAGAAGAGCTGGTCACGCCAGAAGAAGCCACCGCCCCGCGGTGGATCTCATCGCCCCGTGGTGGGCACACGTAACGCCTCGCGGCCAGAAGACATTATTTCCTTTTATGCATTTTCAGACTTTCTTATTTCTATTATTTTTATTTCCCTTGCTATTTTCGTTAGGTTAAACTTATTTCCTAAGCCTATTTAAGACCTCTTTCTAGGTTAAGAGGCATACACTTTTTATCAGACTTTTAGCATCGTTGTTTTCTTTCTCATTAGGGTTTCATTTGCATCTGAATGGAGCACTAATTTCCCTTTGTTCTACTAGACGTTTGAAGCAATACAGTTGATGTGTTTGTGAGATTTCTATTCTTTGTTCCTATTCTTATATGTGTTGGTTTGATTCTCTTGGTTATATTGAATATTGATTCATTGTTATTCTTTATAGCCTGATCAACTAGGTTGAGTAATATTTATCAATTACTAGGGTTTGCATATAGTGGAATACGAGTGCATATCTAGTAGCATACACGATTGTTGCATATAGTGGAATACGAGTGCGCAATTATGAGTGAGAATCATTTGCATGTTAAGTAGTAAGGTTTTCTTCTATTTGCATGTATCCTATATCCTTGTGTGCATTGTCATTGCTTTATTAGTGGTAAGGTTTTCTTCCATTGATATTGTAGTAAGTACTATCAACAACTGTCTGAATTGGTAGTTAATCAAGATCAGGGTGGGAACAACATAAGAATAGTGAAAGAACTTGGATTTAATAGATTTCTGTGATCAAATTACATCTCTGTATTGTGGATCTCGTTCTAGTGGAACTACTTCCCCCAATCATATTCTCAAGTCAACTAAACCTGTTTACTTTGCTCTGCTTGATAACCAAAACCCCATTTCCTTGTTACTTATTAATCATAATTGCATACTTCATCAGATCTTCCCTGTGGGTTCGACCCTTACTTGCTTGCTATACATCTGTTTAGTAGGTTGTTAAGACTTTTACTTTGACTAGGCCATTCAACGATATTTGCATTGCATATTTCGGCCACATCAAATTTGGCGCCGTTGTCGGTGAAGTTTTCTATTTTGTTGTGTGTTTTTGTGATTGATTTTGGTGGAGACCTATCTTATGGTCGACACTCGTAGTACTGACTATCCTCTAGCTGCTTTTTATCCAGAAATCGATAGATCTTTCCGTGCGAACCTACGCGATCAAGGAGAAGAAGAAGCCGAGGTTGAGACAGTTGAGACCGTTGAGCCAATTGACATCCCTCCTGTTGCAATGGCCGAAACTCTGAGAGAGATGATTGAACCGAACATTGGGGCACAACCCCCTTAGCTATCGTCTTTCCTGCACTTGACTTAGGGGTGAACTTTGAGCTGAAATCTGGAGTTGTTGCTTATCTCCCGAAATTCCATGGTTTGAGTGGAGAGGACCCGATATCTCATCTGGGAAAATTCCACAATGTCTGCATGACTATGAAGCCAAGGAATGTGACGAAGGATCAAATCAAGATGAGAGCCTTTGGTTTTTCTTTGCTAGACTCTGCTAGCGACTGGTATTATTACTTGCCGCCAGGGACCATAGATACCTGGACTAAACTGCACAAGGCGTTTTTTGATAAGTATTTCCCAACAAAGAAGGCGAATGCTTTGAAAAAGGCAATTGCTAACATTGAGCAGGGTGTTGATGAGACGCTATATGACTATCTTGAGCGGTACAAGAGGCTTTGCTCTAGCTGCCCATTCCACGGATACGCCAAGCAGAATCTTGTTCTCTACTTACACAATGGCATGCTCGATCAAGAGAGAAGAATGGTTGACGCTGCATGCGGTGGGAGCATACTCAATCTGACACCGGACGCAGCCATGGAAAGATTTCAGGAGATGAGTGAGAGTACCAGGAGCTTTGGTAAGACGTATCAGAGAAAGGCAGTCAATGATGTGACTCTTGCGGGACCTAGCCCTGTGCTGAATGAGTCAGCTGAGTTGAAGGAGATGGTGAAGAGAATGGTGAATCAAAACACTCCTCAACAAGTCAAAGCATGTGGGATTTGATGTGATCAATTCCACCCTACTGATACTTGTCCTCAGCTGCAAGAGGAAGGTACTGTTGAAGTGAATGTTGTAGAAGGTTACGGACCCCCTAGACCGCAGTTTGGTGGACAACCCAACTATAATCCGAGAGGGCGTGACCACCCAGGCTTCCGGTGGAACGACCCACAAGGTGGTCAACAGCCGACACAACATCAATACCAGCAGAGAGCCCTATACCAACAGAGGCCTCTAGGCCAAAACTCTGGTGCTACTACTGAAGAGTTGCTAAAGACCTTGACTCAGCACTTCGCCACTCATGTGCAGACTACTGAGTCAAGTATAAAGAATATGGAGAGGCAGATTGGCCAACTGGCTGATATTGTGACCAAGATTGACCAAAGGACATCTAATTCCTTGCCATCTCAGACCACAGTGAATCCAAGGGAAAATGTGAGTGCCATCACCCTCAGAAGTGGTAAGCAACTGGTCGTTCCTCCTATTGCTGGAAAGGAGAGCGAATTTGAGATGGAGAATATCGGTCACCGCCCCGCGGTGGACTCCACCGCGACCCGGCGGCGAGTTGGATCAGAGGCCAATGAAGAAGCATGCATGTCACCGCCCCGCGGCGACACTGACCGCGACCCGACGGCAAGCCTCAGTAATCCCACCGCGACCTCACCGCCCCGCGGCAATGACCACCGCCCCGCGGTGAGATTACCGCGACCCGGCCTCCAAAATCCAAGCGCCACCGAAGAGGTTTGCGTTGATAATTATGTTCGTCCGGTTTTTCCCCCTCTCGGTTTCGAGAAGCCACCAGCACCTTTTCCCGAGGTGCTAAAAGCTAGAAGGGTCGCCGACAACAATGATCTTTTCGAGACATTCCGAAACAGTGAGGTGAACATCCCTCTTCTCAAGCTTATTAAGGCTGTTCCTCGATATGCCAAGTTTTTGAAGGAGCTGTGCACCGTCAAGAGGACACAAAAGTTGAAGGTCCAGAAGAAGGTTCCGGTTGGTGAACATGTCTCGGCGGTATTTCAAAAGCGTATGCCTGAGAAGTGAAAGGATCCAGGTACATTCACTATTCCTATTGCTATAGGTGAGCATCGATTTGAGAAAGTCTTGTTAGACTTGGGTGCCTCTATTAATGTTTTGCCTTACTCATTGCTTGAAGATTTAGGAGTAGGACCTTTGCATGATACCAATATTGTGATTCAACTTGCTGATGGTTCTTGTGTGCCTCCTAAGGGTGTTGTGGAAGATATTCTTGTTAAGATAGGTCCCTTAATTTTTCCTGCTGATTTCTTTGTAATGGATATGGATTATGATGAGCAGGATGCTCCTGTTATGTTAGGTCGACCTTTTATGAAAACATCCATGATAAAGATTGATGTGGATAGTGGAACTTTAACTATGGAATTCGATGGAATAATTTTTGAGCATAATATTCATAAGGTCAACTCCATTGAATTGCCTACCCTTTGCTGCATTAGTGATATTGATAATTCTACTCAGGAAAATGTTAAGACTAGTGCAGTAGAGACCATAGTTGAATTTTCTGCTATTGCTGAACCTTTTGATTTGCATGAGCATGATGTCTTACTTGATGTCATAGGAGAATCTACTCCCTTGATAGGTGTGATTTCATACACCTTTACTAGCAATTATTAGCATGATTTGGAGGAGTTTTGGATGAGTTTTGGAGCTAAGTCTGTGATCCCTGAAGTTATGGAGAGAAGTGAAGATATCCCAGGATTTGCAGCTTAGATGGAGACATGAGGATGGAGATGGAGCTGCTGGAGCAGACTTGGAGAAGACTACCAACACTTGGTAGTAATGAAGAGCAGCAGAAGAAGAGAAGAAGAGCTGGAGAAGAGAGTGAGCGAGTTCACCGCCCCGCGCCAGAATCACCGCGGCCCGGCGGTGACTCCCAGAGAAGACTGAAGCCCCGCGCCAGAGGAAGCCACCTCCCCGCGGTGGAGAGCCTGACGCCCCGCGGTGGCCGTATTAAATGCCGCGCGCCCAGAGACATATATTTCCTTTTATTTCGTTCAGACTTTGTTATTTTATTATTCTGTTTCCTTTATTGTTTACATTAGTTTAACCTAGTTTTCTTAAGACTATTTAAGCCCTCTTTCTAGGTTAAGAGAAAGAGGAACTTCGCTTTACATCAGATGTTATTTTTCCCTTAGAGTTTCATCCCCCTTTGATGGAGCACTAATTTCCCTTTGTTCTACTAGACGTTTGAAGTAATACAGTTGATGTGTTTGTGAGATTTCTATTCCTTATTCTTATCCTTATAAGTGTTGGTTTGATTCTCTTGGTTATATTGAATATTGATTTCTTGTTATTCTTCATAGCCTGATCAACTAGGTTGAATACTTTTTATCAATTGCTAGGATTGCATATAGGGGTTCCGAGTGCATATCTAGTGGCATACACGATTGTGCGTATAGGGGTTCCGAGAGTACAATCATGAGTGAGAATTATTTGCATGTTAAATAGTAAGGCGTCTTCTATTTGCATATATCCTATATCCTTGTGTGCATTGTTATTGTTGTGTTAGTGGTAAAGTATATCGACAACTATGAGAATCGGAGGTACTTTACCAGTGACATAGTGATAAGTCTATCGACAACTGTGAGAATCGATAGTACTTAAGATCAGGGTGGGAACAACTATAAGGATAGTAAAAGAACTTGGATTAAATAGATTTCTGTGATCAAATTATATCTCTGTATTGTGGATCTCGCTCTAGTAGGACTACTTTCCCCATTATATTTTCTCAATTCAACCAAACTTGTTTGCTTTGCTTACTTTGCTTTCTCGTGATAACTAAACCCCCCTTGCTTGTTACTTGTCAATCACGACTGCATACTTCATTCGATCTTCCCTGTGGGTTCGACCCTTACTTGCTTACTATACATCTGTTTAGTAGGTCCGTTAGGATATTTACTTTGATTTGGCTATTCAGCGACATTTGCTTGTGCACTTTTAGCCCGTCAAATTTGGCGCCGTTGCCGGGGAAGATATTTGTTTTGTTGTGTGTTTTTGTGATTGATTTTTGGTGGAGACCTATCTTATGGTCGACACTCGTTCTACTGACTCCCCTCTAGCTGCTTTTGATCCAGAAGTCGACAGATCGTTCCGTGCGAACCTACGCGATCAAGGAGAAGAAGAAGTAGAGGTTGAGATCGTTGAGCCGACTGAGCCAGTTGACATCCCTGCTTTTGCAATGGCTGGCACTCTGAGAGAGCTTACTGAGCCAAATATTGGAGCGCAACCCCTGGCTGTTATCATCCCTGCACTTGGCGAAGGGGTGAACTTTGAGCTGAAGTCTGGAGTTGTTGCTTACCTACCAAAGTTCCATGGTTTGAGTGGAGAGGACCCGATCTCTCACCTAGGCAAGTTCCACAATGTCTGCATGACTATGAAGCCCAGGAATGTGACGGAGGACCAAATCAAGATGAGAGCTTTTGGTTTCTCCCTGTTAGACTCTGCTAGCGACTGGTACTATCACTTGCCTCCAGGAACCATAGATACCTGGAATAAACTGTACAAGGCGTTTCTGGACAAGTACTTTCCAACGAAGAAGGCGAATGCTTTGAAAAAGGCAATTGCTAACATTGAGCATGCTGGTGATGAGACGTTGTATGACTATCTTAAGCGGTACAAGAGACTTTGCTCCAGCTGCCCGTTCCATGGATACGCCAAGCAGGACCTTGTTCTCTACTTACACAATGGTCTGCTAGATCAAGAGAGGAGGATGGTTGACGCTGCATGTGGTGGAAGCATTCTGAATCTGACACCGGATGCAGCCATGGAGAGATTCCAAGAGATGAGTGAGAGTACCAAGAGTTTTGGAAAGACATACCAGAGGAAGGCGGTCAATGCCGTGGCCCCTGCAGGATCAAGCCCAGTGTTGACTGAGTTAGCCGAGCTGAAAGAGATGGTGAAGAGGATGGCGAACCAGAATGCCCCTCAACAAGTTAAAGCATGTGGGCTTTACTCTGATCAATACCACCCCACCGACACTTGTCCTCAGCTGTAGGAGGAGGGTGTTGCTGAAGTTAATGCTATAGGAGGTTATGGACCCCCTAGACCACAGTTTTGTGGACAACCCAATTATAATCCGAGAGGGCGAGACCACCCAGGTTTTAGATGGAGTGACCCTCAAGGTGGTCAACAGCCGCCACAACAGCAGTACCAGCAGAGAGTCCCATACCAACAGAGACATCAAGGCCAAAGCTCTGGTGCTTCTACTGAAGAGATGCTAAAGACACTGACTCAGCATTTCACCACGCATGTGCAGGCTACTGAGTCAAGTATAAAGAACATGGAGAGACATATTGGTCAGCTTGCTGATGTTGTGACCAAGATTGACCAGAGGACATCTAACTCCCTGCCATCTCAGACTACTGTGAACCCAAGGGAGAACGTGAGTTCTATTACCCTCAGAAGTGGTAAGAAGTTGGTCGTTGCTCCTATTGCTGAAGAGGAGAACGAAGTCGAGAAGGCAGAAATCACCCACCGCCCCGCGGTAGACACCACCGTGACCCGACCAGAAATGGAAGAAGGAGCCAGGAAAGAAGAGTTGAAGCCACCGCCCCACGGCGACTCTCACCGCGACCCAGCGGCTGATCTCAGTAAACACACCACGACCCCACCGCCCCGCGGTGATGATCAACGCCCCACGGTGGGCTTGCCGCGACCTGGCCTTCGAGAACCCAACTCCGCTGAAGAAACTTGTGTTGATGACTACGTTCGCCCCGTGTTTCCCCCTCTAGGTTCTGAGAAGCCACCATCACCTTTCCCTGAGGCGTTGAAGGCCAAGAGAGTAGCTGAAGACAACGATCTGTTCGAGACATTTTGGGACTGTGAGGTGAACATTCCCCTGATCAGGCTTATCAAGGCTATCCCGCGATATGCCAAGTTCTTGAAGGAGCTGTGCACCGTGAAGAGGGCTCAGAAGCAGAAGGTTCAAAGAAGATTCCAATGAGTGAACATGTGTCAGCGGTAGTTCAGAGACACATGCCTGAGAAGTGCAAGGATCCAGGTACATTTACTATTCCTATTACTATAGGTGGGCATCGATTTGAGAAAGCCTTGTTAGACTTGGGTGCCTCAATTAATGTGTTACCTTATTCACTGATTGAAGATTTAGGAATAAGACCCTTGCATGATTCTAACATTGTGATACAACTTGCTGATGGTTCTTGTGTGCCCCCTAAGGGTATTGTGGAGGATGTTCTTGTCAGGATAGGTTCTTTGATTTTTTCTGCTGATTTCTTTGTTATGGATATGGACTATGATGAGCAGGTGGCTCCAATTATGCTAGGGCGACCTTTTATGAAAACATCCATGACAAAGATTGATGTAGATAGTGGAACTTTAACTATGGAATTTGATGGAATAATTTTTGAACACAATATTCATAAGGCCAACTCCATTGAATTGCCTGCTCCTTGCTGCATTAGTGATATTGATAATCATGTGCATGAAAATGTTAAAACTGGTGCAGTAGAGACCATAGTTGAGTGTTCTACTATTGCTGGACCTATTAAGTTGCATGAGTTGCATGTTGGTGATGTCTTGCTGGATGATATAGGAGATTCCGTTCCCTCTACTTTGGTCACTTGCCCCCCTGCACTAACCATACAAGGCTGTAAGCCTTTATCCAGTGACGTGCAGCATATTCAGATTGAGCCATATCGGCCCCCACATCGCTCTAAGTATGGGGGAGATACTCCAAAGGAGGTAAGCATGGAGTCGATGGCAAAAAGGGAACATGGTCTAAGATCTCAACCTTTCCATGGGAAGTCTCGACAGAAAGAGACGAGTAAGAGGATTCCGATGGGATCCTATTCCAAGTGGTAGTTGATCTGCAGTACGTCGAGCCAACGACGTTAACCAAGGCGCTGTCTGGGAGGCAACCCGAGGTAGTTTTTCTTTGATTTTTCCTTTCCCTTAGATTAATTTCATAATTTCTTTTCTTTTGTTTCGTTCGCCTGTCACTAACATTTCAGGTACGAAAGTAAATGGAGAGGAGACGGTGTGTCCAGTTCGTTCCACCGCCCTGCGGCGACCCTCACCGCCCCGCGGTGGATGTCTGGTATACTTTCTCAACTCCGGAAAAAAAAAACAAGAATAAAGGGCCCCGAAAAAACCTTAAACGGGTGAGTAAAATTTTTATTTCTTGAGTTTTTACGAAGGATTTGACGGATTGGGCCCCCCTTTGGGGCCAAGATTTTTCTTTGGGCCATGGTACATATCCGGCCCCATCATCCTTTTCTTTCCCTTTCCCTTCCCTGACCTAGCCCCCATACTCACAAACACTCCATTCCCAACATCACTCTCAAGCCCCCAAAGAATTTGCCCCATTCTCCCTCAAATCTCTCTCGACCTTGATCCGAATCTAGCCCCCAATTCACCAATTGTAAGTCTAGCCTCACAAACAAGCCAAACACAACCCCACCGCGTCGCTTCAGTCCCGCCTCGTTGTCGCTCCGCCTCGCGCTGCCCCGCTTCGCGTCGCTGCTGCCACCGCCCCGCGCCGACTTCACCGCGACCCGGCCAAAGCTCCCAGTTGTCCCACCGCGACCCGGCGACTCGTTCACCGCCCCGCGGCGAGACCTCTTGGCTGTGTGTTTGCTCGTTTGTAAGTTCTCTTGGTTGCCCTTCGTTTTGAAATTCTACATTCATTACTTATGGCACCTAAGGGTAAGAAGCAAGTGTCTACGAGGGATGAGAATGAGGTCTACAATGTGGTGAAGGAGAGGAAGGTGTTGGCGACTAAGTTCTTTCACAAGCCTATGTTGTCTGAGATGGGTTTGTTGGCGTGTGTGTCCCTGTGTCTGGCACAGTGTGGGTTGGGGATGTTTCTGAACAAGGCTTCCCCTGCGTATCATGAGCTTTGCTACCAGTTCATCGCCTCTTTCAAGAGGTATTCTGATGGTTCCGACAACAAGAGGATGATGAGGGTCACGTTGACTTACAATGGGCGTGATTATTCGTTGTCCCCTAAGGTGGTGCGTGATGCCCTGGGCATTACAAAGTTGCCACCTGATGGGTGGTCTGGTGGCATTCTAGAGTCTGATATGATGGAGTTCTGGAAGGCTGCTACGGGCAGGACGTTCAGGAAGGGTCAGGAGGTGAATTCGAAGCTGGTGAACCCGTGTCTACGGTTGATCCACAAGGTGATGATGAGAGACTTCTTTGGCCATGCTGATGATGGAAAGGTTCCTCTGAAGGATTTCTAGTGGTTTATGAGCATCTTGGAGGTTGTTACGTATACGTCGTGTTGGGTTACCCTCTTTTTGGATTCATTGACGAGGATTCGTGATGGTGAGCCACGAGATATCTGTGGGGGTGGCTTGATCACCCTCCTTTGTGCTGGAGTGATAGCTTGCGATCATATTCTTCGGCCTGTTGCCTATGTGGTGTATGATATGGCGCACATGAAGGTGTGCTCGATGCTGAAGCCATTGGGAAAGGATGGTGATTTGGTCTGGTCGTCATATGATGGCCACATTCTGATTCTTCCATGGGAGTTCGCTTATTCCCCTTCATTTGTGGATTGGTGGATCTCCAGTGATAGCAGGATGACGACTGATGATACCCCTGCTGCTGCTCCTTCAGGCCCGTATGGAGAGGGCCCTAGTGGTGGTGGTGTTGCTGATGCTGCTGAGTTTGCGGGCGAGGACACTCCTATGCCTACACTTTATTATGCGCACTCATCTTCTTACGGTCCTGCCACACCTTGGCAGGAGTTGTATTCGAGATTTGATGCATTCTCAGTACAGCAGACGCACTGGAACACCCGAGTAGAGACCAGTCTGCAGACTTGGCAGGCCCAGTTCCGCACTGATGTAGATGAGCGTCTGGACGGTATGGACGCTCATCTGAGGGACTACTTTAGGAGGTTCCCACCACCACCATCAGGCCCACAGTGAGTTTGTTTTCCCTTTCCCTATTTCATTTGATGTTCTCTTTTCTACATTGAGGACAATGTTCGGTTTAAGTATGGGGGAGGGATTTAGACTTGCTATCTGTCTATCCTTTGTACATATTGTTTTCTTTTCGTGTGCTATATTTCCCATTTGAGTTTTTGAAAGGAAAAAAAAAATCGAAAAAGCCAAAAAGAAGTAAAAAGGCAACCAAAATCCTGGGATGAGCTGAAAACCCGAAAGGGCAGTTCAGGTAAAAAGCAGGTAGTCCGGCTGGTATAGACCAGGGCAATATTGGACTGGAGTGATGTGAGTATATGTGAGATATCTAGCAAAATGAAATGAGTGGCTAGGTGAAAACCCGAAAGGGCGCCTAGGCAAGATGAGCGTAAAAGAAGAAGAGTGATTCTAGGATTTCTCTCTATTTCTTGGCGAGGCGTCATAAGAAGAGGTGGTATAAGGAGTTTGGGTAGGCCACTCTGGAGCGATAAGGAGCTAGTTTGGAGTTAGGATTAGAATTATCTTTGCATCACTTGTTTTGGTTGTCTAGAGCTTATTGTTGATATGTTGTAGTTGCTGGTGTCATATTTTCTTGTACTTCCTGACACCTTGGTGTTGATTGAGAGAGTAGGTTTTTCTTTAGCTTACTCGGGACGAGTAAAGGTCTAAGTATGGGGGAATTTGATAGGTGTTATTTCATACACCTTTACTAGCAATTATTAGCATGATTTGGAGGAGTTTTGGATGAGTTTTGGAACTAAGTCTGTGATCCCTGAAGTTATGGAGAAAAGTGAAGATATCCCAGGATTTGCAGCTTAGATGGAGACATGAGGATGGATATGGAGTTGTTGGAGCATACTTGGAGAAGACTAACAATACTTGGTAGTAATGAAGAGCAGCAGAAGAAGAGAAGAGGAGTTGGAGAAGAGAGTGAGCGAGTTTACCGCCCCACGCCAGAATCACCGCGGCCCGGCGGTGACTCCCAGAGAAGACTGAAGCCCCGCGCCAGAGGAAGCCACCGCCCTGCGGTGGAGAGCATAACGCCCCGCGGTGGCCGTATTAAATGTCGCGCGCCCAGAAACATTTATTTCCTTTTATTTCGTTCAGACTTTGTTATTTTATTATTCTGTTTCCTTTATTGTTTACATTAGTTTAACCTAGTTTTCTTAAGACTATTTAAGCCCTCTTTCTAGGTTAAGAGAGAGAGGAACTTCGCTTTACATCAGACGTTATTTTTCCCTTAGAGTTTCATCCCCTTTTGATGGAGCACTAATTTCTATTTGTTCTACTAGACGTTTGAAGCAATACAGTTGATGTGTTTGTGAGATTTATATTCCTTGTTCTTATCCTTATAAGTGTTGGTTTGATTCTCTTGGTTATATTGAATATTTATTTCTTGTTATTCTTCATAGCCTGAACAACTAGGTTGAATACTTTTTATCAATTGCTAGGATTGCATATAGGGGTTCCGAGTGCATATCTAATGGCATACACGATTGTACGTATAGGGGTTCCGAGCGTACAATCGTGAGTGAGAATTATTTGCATGTTAAATAGTAAGGCATCTTCTATTTGCATCTATCCTATATCCTTGTGTGCATTGCTATTGCTGCGTTAGTGGTAAAGTATACTGACAATTGTGAGAATCGGAGGTACTTTACGAGTGACATAGTGATAAGTCTATCGACAACTGTGAGAATCGATAGTACTTAAGATCAGGGTGGGAACAACTATAAGGATAGTAAAAGAACTTGGATTAAATAGATTTTTGTGATCAAATTATATCTCTGTATTGTGGATCTCGCTCTAGTAGGACTACTTTCCCCATTATATTTTCTCAATTCAACCAAACTTGTTTGCTTTGCTTACTTTGCTTTCTCGTGATAACTAAACCCCCCTTGCTTGTTACTTGTCAATCACGACTGCATACTTCATTCGATCTTCCCTGTGGGTTCGACCCTTACTTGCTTACTATACATCTGTTTAGTAGGTCCATTAGGATATTTACTTTGATTTGGCTATTCAGTGACATTTGCTTGTGCACTTTTAGCCCGTCATCCCTCTACTTTGGGCACTTGCCCCCCTGCACTAACCATACAAGGCAGTAAGCCTTCATCTAATGTCGTGCAGGATGATCAGGTTGAGCCATATCGGCCCCGACATCGCTCTAAGTATGGGGGAGAAGCTCCAAAGGAAGCAATTATGGAGTCAATGGTCAAGAGGGAGCATGGTCTAAGGTTCAAGCCTTTCCATGGGAAGTTCCAGCAGGAGGAGACAGTTAGGAGGATTCCGAAGGGATCCTGTTCTAGGTGGTAGTTGATTTGAAGTATGTCGAGCCAACGACGTTAACTAAGGCGCTGTCCGGGAGGCAACCTGAGGTAGTTTTCCTTAATTTTTCTTTTCTCCTAGATTAATTCCGTAATTCCTTTTGCTTTGTTTCGTTCGCCTGTCACTAACATTTCAGGTACGAAAGTAAATGGAGAGGAGACGGTGCTCCCAGTTACCTCACCGCGACCCGGTGACAAGTCCGCCGCCCCGCGGTGGAGACCACCGCCCCGCGGTGGATGTCTGGTATATTTCCTCCACTCTGAAAACAAAATCAGTGGTACATAAGAAATTGACGGATTGGGCCCCTTTTGGCCGAGTTTTCTCTTTGGGCCAATGTACATAACCGGCCCATCAACCCTTCTTCCTTTGCCCTTCCCTAACCTAGCCTCCACTCTCATAAACCCTCCATACTCAACACCCCTCTCAAGATTTTCCAAGCCATTCCCACATTTTCCTACCAATCCCGCTTGTTCTTGGTCCGAATCTAGCCTCCAATTACATTAACCTTTAGTTTCTTTGCCCAATTTGGAGTTTAGCCTCACAAAAGAGCCAAATACAAACCCCGCCGCCTCGCGTCGCCCTATACCGCGTCGCCAGCCACCGCCCCGCGGCGACCCCTACCGCGACCCGGTGGTGGGAGGCTGCCACGCATAGGAAGTTCAAGAAGGGCCAGGAGGTGAATTCGAAGTTGGTGAACCCTTGCTTAAGGTTGATCCACAAGGTGTTGATGAGAGATTTCTTTGGCCATGCTGATGTTGTGATAGCAGAGTTATGGCTGATGCTACCCCTGCTGCTTCTCCTTTTGATCCATTTGGAGAGGGCCCTAGTGCTGGTGCTGCTGCTGCTGACTCTGTGGGTGAGGATGCTCCTCTGCCTACCCAGTTTGATGCTCCTTCGTCTTCTTATGGTCCTGCCACACCTTGGCAGGAGTTGGGCGCTCATATGAGGGACTACTTTGGGAGGTTCCCACCACCACCACCATCCGGCCCACAGTGAGTTTATTTCTCCTTCCCCTATTTCATTTGTTGTTCTCTTCTCTATATTGAGGACAATGTTCGGTTTAAGTATGGGGGAGAGATTTCGACTGTACTGTCTATCTAGCTAGTGTACATAGCTTTGTTTTCTGTAATTTTCATTCAAGTATTTCTAAAAAAAAAATCGAAAAAGCCAAAAAGATGTTAAAAGGCAATCAAAATCCTGGGATGAGCTGAAAACCTGAAAGGGCGGTTCAGGTAAAAAGCAGGTAGTCCAACTGGTATAGACCAGTGCAAAAATGGACTGGAGTGATACGAGTATTTGTGAGATATCTAGCAAAATGAAATGAGTGGCTAGGTGAAAACCCGAGAGGGCGCTTGGGCAAAATGAGCGTAAAGAAAAAAGAGTGATTTTAGGATCATTCTGGAGGTCGGCGTCATAAGAAGGGGAGTCATAAGGAGGACTCGGGTAGGCCACTCTGGAGCGATAAGGAGCTAGATTGGAGTTAGGATTAGAATAATCTTTGCATCACTTGTTTCGGTTGTCTGGAGTTGATGGTTGAGATGTTGTAGTTGCTGGTGTCATATTTTCTTGTACTTCCTGAGGCCTTGGTGTTTGATTGAGGAAGTAGGTTTATCATTAGCTTACTCGGGACGAGTAAAGATCTAAGTATGGGGGAATTTGATAGGTGTCATTTCATGCACCTTTACTAGCAATTATTAGCATTATTTGGAGGAGTTTATGATCAGATTTGAGGCTAAGTCTATAATCCAGAAGATGTGGAGAGAATTGAAGATGTCCAGGAATTTACAGCTTAGATGGAGATGATAAAGATGGATGAGGATCCGCTTGAAGACTAATTGGAGAAGGCTACCAACACTTGGTAGTATAGAAGAGCGGAAGAGAAGAAGAAGAGCTGAAGAAAGGAGTGGGCAAACTGCTACCGCCCCGCGCCAGAGCCACCGCGACCCGGCGGTGGGTCTCAGAGAAGAGATGGTCGCGCCAGAAGAAGCCACTGCCCCGCGGTGGATCTCACCGCCCCGCGGTGGGCATACGTAACGCCTCGCGGCCAGAAGACATTATTTCCTTTTATGCATTTTTGGACTTTCTTATTTCTATTATTTTTATTTCCCTTGCTATTTTCGTTAGGTTAAACTTATTTCCTAAGCCTATTTAAGACCTCTTTCTAGGTTAAGAGGCAGACACTTTTTATCAGACTTTTAGCATCGTTGTTTTCTTTCTCATTAGGGTTTCATTTGCATCTGAATGGAGCACTAATTTCCCTTTGTTCTACTAGACGTTTGAAGCAATACAGTTGATGTGTTTGTGAGATTTCTATTCCTTGTTCCTATTCTTATATGTGTTGGTTTGATTCTCTTGGTTATATTGAATATTGATTCATTGTTATTCTTCATAGCCTGATCAACTAGGTTGAGTAATATTTATCAATTGCTAGGGTTTGCATATAGTGGAATACGAGTGCATATCTAGTAGCATACACGATTGTTGCATATAGTGGAATACGAGTGCGCAATTGTGAGTGAGAATCATTTGCATGTTAAGTAGTAAGGTTTTCTTCTATTTGCATGTATCCTATATCCTTGTGTGCATTGCTATTGCTTTATTAGTGGTAAGGTTTTCTTCCATTGATATTGTAGTAAGTACTATCAACAATTGTCTGAATTGGTAGTTAATCAAGATCAGGGTGGAAACAACCATAAGAATAGTGAAAGAACTTGGATTTAATAGATTTCTGTGATCAAATTACATCTCTGTATTGTGGATCTCGTTCTAGTGGAACTACTTCCCTCAATCATATTCTCAAGTCAACTAAACCTGTTTATTTTGCTCTGTTTGATAACCAAAACCCCATTTCCTTGTTACTTGTTAATCATAATTGCATACTTCATCAGATGTTCCCTGTGGGTTCGACCCTTACTTGCTTGCTATACATATGTTTAGTAGGTTGTTAGGACTTTTAATTTGACTAGGCCATTCAACGATATTTGCATTGCATATTTCGGCCACGTCAAATTTGGCGTCGTTGTAGTATAGTGGTAAGTATTCCCGCCTGTCACGCGGGTGACCCGGGTTCGATCCCCGGCAACGGCGCCAAATTTGACGTGGCTGAAATATGCAATGCAAATATCGTTGAATGGCCTAGTCAAAGTAAAAGTCCTAACAACCTACTAAACAGATGTATAGCAAGCAAGTAAGGGTCGAACCCACAGGGAAGATCTGATGAAGTATGCAATTATGATTAACAAGTAACAAGGAAAGGGGGTTTTGGTTATCAAGCAGAGCAAAGTAAACAGGTTTAGTTGACTTGAGAATATGATTAGGGGAAGTAGTTCCACTAGAACGAGATCCACAATACAGAGATGTAATTTGATCACAGAAATCTATTAAATCCAAGTTCTTTCACTATTCTTATGGTTGTTCCCACCCTGATCTTGATTAACTACCAATTCAGACAGTTGTTGATAGTACTTACTACAATATCAATGGAAGAAAACCTTACCACTAATAAAGCAATAGCAATGCACACAAGGGTATAGGATACATGCAAATAGAAGAAAACCTTAATACTTAACATGCAAATGATTCTCACTCACAATTGTGCACTCGTATTCCACTATATGCAATAATCGTGTATGCTACTAGATATGCACTCGTATTCCACTATATGCAAACCCTAGCAATTGATAAATATTACTCAACCTAGTTGATCAGGCTATGAAGAATAACAATGAATCAATATTCAATATAACCAAGAGAATCAAACCAACACATATAAGAATAGGAACAAGGAATAGAAATCTCACAAACACATCAACTGTATTGCTTCAAACGTCTAGTAGAACAATGGGAAATTAGTGCTCCATTCAGATGCAAATGAAACCCTAATGAGAAAGAAAACAACAATGCTAAAAGTCTGATAAAAAGTATCTGCCTCTTAACCTAGAAAGAGGTCTTAAATAGGCTTAGGAAATAAGTTTAACCTAACAAAAATAGCAAGGGAAATAAAAATAATAGAAATAAGAAAGTCCGAAAATGCATAAAAGGAAATAATGTCTTCTGGCCGCGAGGCGTTACGTGTGCCCACCGCGGGGTGGTGAGATCCACCGCGGGGCGGTGGCTTCTTCTGGCGCGACCAGCTCTTCTCTGAGACCCACCGCCGGGTCGCGGTGGCTCTGGCGCGGGGCGGTAGCAGTTCGCCCACTCCTTTCTTCAGCTCTTCTTCTTCTCTTCCGCTCTTCTATACTACCAAGTGTTGGTAGCCTTCTCCAATTAGTCTTCAAGCGGATCCTCATCCATCTTCATCATCTCCATCTAAGCTGTAAATTCCTGGACATCTTCAATTCTCTCCACATCTTCTGGATTACAGACTTAGCCTCAAATCTGATCATAAACTCCTCCAAATAATGCTAATAATTGCTAGTAAAGGTGCATGAAATGACACCTATCACACATCTTTGTTTTATTCCAATTCTCAATTTGTTTTTTAATATAAATTGGTACATCCTTAATGGGATCGGCATCATCGTTTATTCTTCCAAAACTTTGTTGGTTTCTATAAAACCAAAGTCCCCACCAAGAAACCATTAATTCTATAAATTATGATCTGTCAGTTTTTTGTCGAATTTCCTCAATGATTTCATTGATCAACAAAGGGCTTAGGAAAGAGAGTTTGCTTTCCATTTAGACAGTTGTTGTTGTGTGCTAATTAAAAGATCAACAAAGGTATTTGAGTTGACTCTACCATTAATGATAGGGCAACCAAGATGTTTTTCGAGAGATATCATATTTGTGATTGTGAGAATACCCTGTATTGCTAATTTCTTTTGGTTGGTAACCTTTTTTGTGACTTGAAAAGCCGATTTATGAAAATTTACTTTTTGTCCTGAGATTTTACAATATTCATCAATAATATCCTTGATTTCTTTGCAATTTTCCTTTTTATCTTTTGAGAAGATCACAATGTCATCCGTAAACGCCAGAAACGGGATTCGTGTTCCTTGTTGAGTGATTTGAAATCCTAGAGGATTACGAGGTCTTTCTGAAGTTTTTTGGAGTTTTCTAGCAAGGATTTCAGATCCTAAAATAAACAAAAAAGGGGAAAGGGGGTCACCCTGTCGAAGCCCTCTTGATGGTTTAAATATTTATGTGTTGTAATGCATTCTTTTATCCAGTTGATAAATTTTTCATGAAATCCAAACTTTTCCATAATTTTAATAATGAAGTTCCATTCAATCATATCATAAGCTTTTTCCATATCTAATTTTAGGGCAATGAAGCCTTCAATTCCTTTTTTCGATTTAAATGAGTGAAAGATTTCATGGGCAATCAAGATATTATCTTGGATAGCTCTGTTAGCAACAAAGGCACCATGTAGGGGGTGGATTAATTTTTCCATGGTTCCTTTAAGTCTTGTTGTTATGATCTTCGACATAATCTTATAAATTGTAGAGCATAGATTTATGGGTCTATAGTGATTAGTAGAGTTCGGATTGTCACATTTTGGAATCAAAGAGATGAATGTGTGATTTATTTGTTTGAGCAATTTCCCGAAAAGAAAAAAGATTTTAACTGCTTGAATAACAGAAGGACCTACAATGTCCCAATATTTTTGGTAGAATTTTGTTGTCATACCATCAGGCCCCGGTGATTTATCCGATCATATGTTAAAGACAACCTTCTTAATTTCATCATTGGATACGTTTCTTATTAATTCAAAATTGTCCTCTGTAGAAATTTCAGCCTGAATTAGTTCAAGATATTCCTGGAATAGTCTCTGGTTCATATCCTCACTTCTGAATCTTTTAATAAAATCATTTCTGATTTCATTCCTAATGTTTTCTTCTCCAATAATACTTGTTCCTTCTTGTGTTTTAATTTCTTTTATGATTTTTCTATTTCTTCTTTCACTTGCTATCTTGTGAAAATAGCTAGCATTTGTATGAGTTAATTTAATGTGTTTAACTTTAGCTCTTTAGTTCCAGTAAATTTTCTGGAAACATAGAAGTTTTTCTTTTTTTTTGTATGATTCTTATTTGTTTTTTAATGAGATCATTTGTAGGGTAAGTATAGATCTCAGTTTGGATTTTAGAGAGTTGTTTTTCTATAGTTTGTTATTGAGTAAATACATTGCCAAAAGTACTTTTGTTCCAGATCTTGGCATGTTTCTTAAGTAATTTTGTTTTGGATACAAGATTATACAATCTCGATCCATGATAGTTAGTTCTCCAAGCTTGTTTGACAACATTTCTAAAGTCCTTTCTGGTCATCCAATTTTTTTCAAATTTAAACGGTTGATTTTTAAAAGGTATTGCTGAGTCAAGCTCGATAGAGATGGGACAGTGGTCTGAGCTGGTAAAAGCAAAGTGTTTAGTACAGATATCAGGGTACCATTGAAGGATCTTGTGATGAATGAGTACCCCATCTAGTTTTTCATATATGTTATTTATTTATGTTATGTTCTTTCGCCAGGTATAGATGTTTCCTTGAATAGGGGTCTCCAGTAGTTCACATTCATTCTTAAAATGTCGTAATCTTATAAATTTTGTCAAAAGTTGTATTGATGAGGCTAAAGTCGTGATGCCTATCAATGAATTCCTAAAAACCTAACTAAGTATAGTAGGTAAGTAAGGGTGGAATCCCAAGGAAATCAAAGGATCTATCTCTAAGTATGCAAGCAAGTTATCAACTAGGAACTAGGGGGTTTTGTTGTTTGTTTTCTAAAACTAATGAATGAAAGCAGAAAATGATTAAGATGGTTGTAAATATGATGGTGAGGGCATTCCACCTGACAAATATCCACACTTCAGTATGATAGGTTGATCCTTGGTATCTCAAGTTCATTCAATCATATGGTTGTCCTAATCCTTATTCTGAAGTAGTTACCAGTCCAACTAGTTCTAATAACCCTTACTATCGAACGCACAAGAAACTATCAAGATTTAGAACAATAGAAGCAGGAAGCATAGGAATAGATAGGTGCATGCAGTACTTAACAACTCGTCAGTATTTAACATGCAATTAATTCTCTTCACAATAAATTTTCACAACTTGTTCTAGTAAATTGTGGTTGCTACTTAAGATAAGAAATTTCAACTCGAAATAACCAAACCCTAGCGATAGAAAATTATCAATAACAACTAGTTGCGCATGCTAGCGAAATCAAAAATAATCAATAGGAATAAGCACAAAGAGAATTAAAACAACCCAAAGGAAATAGAACAAGAGTTATAACCTCACAACCAAATCAACTGAAGGCTTCAATCGTCAGGCGAAATAATGGAAATTAGTTCATTCTCATGGTTTGTGAGCAAGAACTAGGGAAACTAACTCTAATGTAAAAACTAAAACTGAATAATGAATAAGTTCTAGGAAAACTAGGTATAACCCTAGCCAAACATAAACTCCTAAGATAGGGAATAATATCTTTTCAAAAAGGAATAAAACGGAAATAAAAGAAAATAAGAAAAGGAAATAAAATAATAAAATAACAAAACTCGGAAGTGGAACTCGGCGCGTCTGACAATGGGTTTCCGCGACCGCGGAAGAATTTCCTGTAAAGGTTCGCTGCTCTCGACTTTTCCGCGACTGCGGCTGTAGCCTCCGCGACCGCAGAAATCTTCCTGCATTGCCTCTTCAGCATCTTGCTTCGGTCTTCACTTGTGGTCTTCTCTTCCATCCTCAATATATCTTCGTTTAAGTGCTTGAGACCACCAATTCAGTATGTCTTCGTCTCAAATCCAATCTTCTAACTTAACCTCTAAAACAATCCAAATGGCACCCAAAACACCGGTAATAACTCCTAGTTATGCACTATAAAGTAGAGCGTATCAAATTCCCCCATGCTTAGACCTTGCTCGTCCTCGAGTAAGCTAATAGAAACCTACTCCTCCAATAAAAATCCCCAAGGCCTTAGGAAGCACAGCAAAATCATCTACACTAAGAACTGCACCTAAACATGACTCTACCAGGTACCAACACAATACGCACAACATACAACCAAGCTTTAAGGAAAGTAGGGAACTTCCCCCAAGCTTATCCTGAACACCATATAGGGTAATGTGATCATCTAATCCTAGCCTCCATCTAACTCCTTATCGCTCCAGAATGACCTACCCGAATCCTCCTTATATCGCCTCTTCTTATGACACCACACCATGAACAATGAGGAATCCTAAAAATCACTCTTCTTCTTTTCACTCATTTTACCAAGGCACCCTTTCGGGTTTTCATCAAGCCACTCATTTCATTTTGCTATAGATGGGCTCACAAAAACTCATATCACTCTATAGACTATTTTTACCCCAGCCTAATGATGGTCTAGGCTACTTGCTTATTGCCTAAGTCGACCTTTCAAGTTTGCACAGGTGTCGTGGTCGCGGATCTGGGCCTTCGTCTGGGCTTCTCCGGCTGTCTGTGGCGTCGGAAAGGGTTCTACGGCAATAGTAAAGGCTGGCGGCGAGAGGTGGTGGTTGTTGGGTGAAGGTTTGGTGTTTGGAGAATGGGTTGGGTATGGTGAGGGTTTTCGGGTGTCGGCTTGCAGATGGGGCTGGACGCGGGTCAACGCAGTAGACGCAGTGGCCGGTGAGTGGGTCGCCGACGAGATGGTGGTGGTTGGGTGAGAGAGTGATTGCGAGGGAGATACAATGGGGGTTGGGATAGAAATTAGGTCTGGGAAGGGAAGAAGGGGAAAATAAAGGGAAAGAGGGAAAAAAATTGCAGGTAGAAATTTTTTTTTTGGTTTTTTTTTTGATTTTTTTTTCGAAGAACAAAAATTGAAGAACTGAAGTGGACTTCCGCGGTCGCGAAAGTACTGGCCGCGGGCGCGGAAAAGAGTCTGTTGGCTTCCAGATTTCGTCTTTGAAGCTTCTACCTACACGTTAGTCTACTAGCAAGGAAAACAAAAATAAATGAAAGACAACAAAAATTTACTACTTACCTCGGGTTGCCTCCCATACATCACCTTAGTTACTGTCGTGGCTCGACATGATGCCCGTCACTAAGTCTCAGCAATTGGTTCTTCAAGAACCATCTCATCTATCACCTCGTTGTTGAATCCCTCATGGTAAGGTTTTAGCCTTTGACCATTCACCTTGAACACCTTGTCGGTCTTCCCATCATATATATCAACTACTCCATGTGGAAAAACGCGAGTAACAACGTAGGGGTCCAACCATCTGGAACGGAGTTTCCCTGGGAAGAGTTGCAGGCGAGACTGAAATAGTAGGACTTTGTCTCCGATGTTGAAGTTGTAGGATCGTGATTGTTAGATAAAAACTTAAGGAACTCAGAATATCAATTCTTAGTTCCTTCGCAGCGGAAATAAACAATCAAAAAAATGACCAGTTCCTTATAGTGGAAACCTTTGATTGCCAACTAGCAATCCAGGATAAAAACCACTACCTTTCTTTCGAAAGGATTTCAAAGTCTACTTCTTGATTTCTTATCTCTTTTGGTTACAGCTTATCCTAGGAACGAACACACAGTTCCTTTGCCTTACACACAGTTAGACAATCCTAGATAACTTAACACAATCAATAATCAATCCAAGAAACAGACTTTCGCACCTAGGAACTATCACTTACAGTCACAGGAACTTAGCACTCAGCTCTTCTTCCTTGACTGGTTCCTCTTGATCTCGGTTTGCTTTGATGATCTTGTTTGGAGGTTCACACTAGATATTTGCTAATGAGTGTGAGTCGTGTTTTAGTGCTTGAAGATAACCCTTGGGTTAGTCTTCCTTTTATAGAGGATTCTTCGCAGCTCGATCCTCTCTGGGTTCCCACAGATTGAGCTTGCCCTAGGATGAGTGGTTCTCCTTGATCCACGTTGTTCTTGGCATGTGCAAACAACCTAGGCAGCTCAAAATCTCTCTTGGTTGGTCAACTACCTCAGACGAGCCTTGCTATGTCGTTGTCCAAATACTTTCGTCCGAGGTTGAACAAGCTGGCCGCTTGGGAACTGTCTTCTGGACAGCGACGTCTCTATGTCTTGTCGCTTTCACCTTCTCTGTCCGAGGTTGAGCGTTTTTGGGTATGTTGTTGTTTTGCTCTGGGTATTGGCAGTCTTTTGGAAGCTTCGGACAAGTTGATTTTAACACCTTTTGTCCGAGGTTGTGTGTCCCCAGATTTCTCAGTTTCTGGGCACACCTGGGTTCCTCTGGTTTCCTTCATCTATCTTGTTCCTTTGGTTCCCTTGTCCTGTTTGGCTTTCTTGCCTTCGGTATATTCCTGTGGTTCCTTAAAACACATCTTTGAGATAAAACATTAGTATTATAATATTTGTCATCGTCAAAAGTAGAGAAACTGAGGAAAGGAACTCTCAGGGGAACCTAAGTTCCAGAGTTCCGTTTCCTAACAATTTCCCCCTTTTTGATGATGACAAATACAAGGAACCTGGCAACATAATAGGACTTTGAATTTCATGAGACCAGTTGAGATTAAGGGAGTTACAACATTACAAATTAATGATAGAACATTCAATGGTTGCAAATTCCCCCTAAGCAAATGAACGAGTTTATTTCAAATTCCCCCTTAGAAGTAGAACTAGTTCAGGGTTCCTATTAGTTCAGTAGTCTCCAAAGTTCAAGGTTCCTATCCTTTTCTTCCCCCTTTTGACATCATCGAAAAGATTAAGTACTAGTTAAGAGCAGGATGTCCAAGTGAATATACAATTGCATCAAACACATAGCAGAAACATAATGGAAACTTTAAGACAAAAAACAGATTGATCATTGGAACAAAACCAAAAGATAATCATTAGAGCTTAAACTGAACATTGTTCAAAGACGGGTAAGACCAGCCACAAAACAACATAAACAACAACCAACAAGGACCAACAACAGGACAACAAACGACAAAGATAACAACAAAAGCAATCTTAGGAGGGACAACAAGTGGATAGACGAGGGGAGTAGGATCCTAAGGGAAACTACTAGCACGCTGTGGTGGTACAGCACTGGGAACCAGAACACGCGTTCCTATGGCGTAGCAGCGGCCTCCTCATCTTCAGCTTTGTCGTCAGTTCCTACGTTTTGACCCGTGGCCTGATGAGCACTGATTGCACCTTGCCAATCCTTCTGAAGGACTTCTACCAGATCCACAACAGCAGAACTTATGCGCCCCAACTCTTTTACTTGATCATGGAGGGAGACCGGTATGGCAATCAAGCCTTCCATGATTGTCTTTTCAATACGATCCAGAGCAGCAAGGATCGCAGAGGAGTCTAAAGAGGGGTTGAGCTGTGGTCGGGAACTAGAAGGGTCTTGGGAACTCGCCTTTTCCTTAGGCGGAATTTCTTGAGCTTCAGAAGGGTTGGGAAGTTGTTCCTTAGTCTTCAACTTCCTAACTGTGGCCTTGGTAAGACACTTGCTATAGACTGTCTCAGACAGATCGTCTGGGTACTGGTGAAGGTTAGAGAGGATATTCTTGATGATATGGGGAAAGGGTAAAGCATGGGAGTCATGAGATACACAAAACTGCATGTGAGCCAACACAATACGAGGGAGATCCAATTGAACACCAGAGAGTACTTTGTCCATATAAATGGCATCAGTGATGAGAACATCATTCCTGTGCTCTTGTCTGGGAACCAGATTGCGGGTGATCCAGAAGTGTAACAGCCTGTTTGCGATGGAGAGATCCTTTGTCTCCAAAGATGAAGGGGAGGCGCCGTCGTAGATTTTCTTGACCACTGCTCCCTTGGATTTGTAGCCCTTTCCCTTGGGCCATCCCTTTTTCTGAGGGAGAATGCCAAACCCAGACCTTGACTCAATCCCTAGAGCAGACGCAATCAGGTTGGCGGACAAGGGAAAGCTGGTTCCCTTCCATATGAGAATGGCTTCGTTACAGGGACAGTTCTCCTTTGCGGGCACAAACTCCATGGACTGGTAAAACAGGCGGACGACCTCATCAGAAGCAGAGAAGGGCTCAGTCAACATCTCGTCCCAGCCTTGAAACTGTAGCAGAGAATGGAGCTCGGCCAGGGCCTCTCCAAACATTTCCTCATCTTCTTCTACCAGCTCTTGGGTCCAGAATTCTTTGCCGATTATGAGAGGCTTAAGGATCTTCCTCTTAGAGAAGAGAGAAGAGAGAAGAGACGTGACCCAGGGAGGAAGAGGCAGAGAGGGTGGTGATTTTGGCTCTTTTTGTGGATTTGGTTTCTTTTGTGGATTTGGCCTCATAGGGAACTATTGCTTGGGAGCTCATCTTTCTTTGTTTCATTCTAGTGGCGACTGGGATCAGGGTTAGAGGTGGTTTTGGATTTGAGGCTTACTGGTGAGGGTTGAGGACTGAGGAGCTCTTGGAGAGACTTGTCAGGCGAGGAGTCATGAGAGCCACCTTCGGAGGCGGATTTGGTGGCCGATTCAGAGGCCAGAGTGATGGCCATGGCTTTCTCCTCAGCCTGTTCCTTTGGTGGCTCCTCAAGTTTCTCTTCGGGTTGCTCCACTGGTTTCTCCACAGGATTCTCCACTGCTTTCTCTTTAGGTTGGGATTTTTGAGAGGAGGTGGCAGAAATGGGCTTAGAAGATGAAGCTGCCTTCTTTTTCTCGAAAGGCTCTGAGAATGGCAGCCTCTTCCTCATCCAGGATAACATTAGGGTTTTGGTTGGCCATTTTTGAGGATTTAAGGATTTCTATGTTTGAGAGAAGGAGAAGCAGAAGATCAGAGAAATGGCGAGTTGTGGGATTAGCTTGGATGAACAGGGCCACTCTTTAAAGGCGGTGAGGGCTGAAGAGACCGTTGAAGCAAATCTAACCGTTGAGAGGATTGGGGAGAATCTGAAGCATTGAAGGCTAATTGCAGCTTTTTGGAACGGATCAAAACAATTCAAAACTTGCCCATTCAGAGAAGAGGGGAGCCTGCCAACTGATAAGACCGGTCTGAGATTTTGAGATTTGCCATAAATAACTTCTGGGAGGTGCCAATCTAGCCGTTGGAGAAGCGTTGCATTCTGGTTCCTTTCTGGCGATATATTCAGCGTGCTAGAGGAATGTATGGGAACCTTTGATGTGGGTCAAACATTGGAACCAAAAGATACGTTCCCATACGCGAAATCAAGGTAGGCCATTTATCGCATTGCACATTAATTCTCAGAGAGGGTTTAGAGATGGATCATAGAGAATTGAATTGAGCAATGAGGCAAGGGTAGGTCTTAGTACACAATCATCATTTCAGCTTATATTGTTGGGATAGAAATATGATCAGATTGTGACTTTTGGGCCATCAAAGAAATTTGAACAATGAGGAGTTGAAAGAATAATGAGGACCAAAAGGAAACAAACCAGAAAAATTTATCTAAGCCTTTGTAAGAAACCATTATGACAAGAAGGGTTTGTAGCAAAAGATATAACACAAGGATATCAAGACTCAACAAGTTAAATAACTTAAACTAGTCAATCAGGGGAACTAGAAGGAATTCTTTAAACTAAGGTAACTACTGAGTAATAGGAATCATTCCTAGTTCCAATCTAAGGTTCTCGAAAGGAACTCTATTCAATGCCTTGGTGAAAATATCTGCAACCTGATCTTCCGTTCTACAAAAATTCATAATGATGTTTCCCCTCTCAATATGATCTCTAAGAAAATGATGTCTTATGTCAATATGATTGGTCCTAGTATGATGCACAGGATTTTTAGAGATGTTTATGGCACTAGTGTTATCACAAAGAATATTGAGAGGGCCATAAGACATACCAAAGTCCGCGAGTTGTTGCTTTAGCCAGAGAAGTTGGGAACAGCAGGAGGCGGCTGCAATGTACTCGGATTCTGTGGTGGAGAGGGAGACTGAAACTTGTTTCTTTGATCCCCATGACACAAGGCAAGGGCCTAGGAACTGTGCCATTCCAGAAGTGCTCTTTCTATCCACCAAATATCCAGCATAATCAACATCAGTGAAACCCATGAGCTCAAAGGGACATTCTTTGGGGTACCAAATGCAGAGATCGTCAGTTCCCTTGAGATATCGAAGTATTCTCTTCACAGCAGCCAAGTGGGTTTCTCTTGGACAAGATTGGAACCTAGCACACAAGCCAACAGCAAAGACAATGTCTGATCGACTAGCGGTTAGGTACATGAGTGAGCCTATCATACCTCTATAGAGCTTCTCCTCCACTAGAGGACTCGAGTCGTCCTTATCCAGATGGGCAATGGTGGATATGGGAGTGGAGAGAGGCTTGCATGAATCCATTTTGAACTTCTTCAGTAGTTCCCTGACATACTTCTGTTGGTGGATTTGAATACCATATTCCTTTTGAGTGATTTGTAATCTGAGGAAGAATGTGAGTTCCCCAATTAAACTCATTTCAAATTCACTGCTCATCAAGTCTTTGAACTTGTCTACAAGGGACAGGTTAGTGGAACCAAAAATGATATCATCAACATAGATTTGAACCACTAAGATGTTACCTTCTTCTTCTAGGATGAAGAGAGTCTTATCAATAACTCCACGCCTGTAGCCATTTGAGCGTAGGAACTGGGCAAGACGATCATACCAAGCTCTGGGAGCTTGCTTGAGGCCATAGAGTGCCTTGTCTAGAAAGTAGACATGATCTGGATGATCATCGTCTTCAAAACCTGGAGGTTGCTTCACATAGACTTCTTCTTGAAGAATTCCATTGAGGAAGGCCGTCTTTACATCCATTTGGAACAACTTGAACCCTTTGTGTGATGCGAAGGCAATCAACAATCTTATTGCCTCAATCCTTGCCACTGGAGCATAGGTTTCATCATAG
Source organism: Rheum nobile (assembly GCA_027886185.1). NCBI lineage: Eukaryota > Viridiplantae > Streptophyta > Magnoliopsida > Caryophyllales > Polygonaceae > Rheum > Rheum nobile. Next base: position 9,595,581 of record WOAB01000639.1, read on the forward strand.
TCGATTCCTTCTTGTTGATTGTATCCTTGAGCTACAAGTCTCGCTTTGTTCCTTATCACAGCTCCTGTATCATCCAGCTTGTTTCTGAAAACCCATCTGGTTCCTATGATGTGTTTATCCTTGGGATGAGGAACTAGATGCCATACTTTGTTCCTTTCAAACTGATGAAGCTCTTCTTGCATAGCTTGGATTCAGTCCGCATCCTTCAGTGCCTCACCTATGTTCTTTGGTTCCACAATAGATAAAAAGGCATTGAAGGAAAAGAAGGTTAGATGTTCGTACCTGGCTGGAGGCTTGACGACTCTTCTTTCTCTGTTGGGGGCTAGAGCATTTGATGTAGAGACATTCTGAGTTGAGCATTCAGCTTCCTGGTTGGGATCACCTTCTCCATTGAAGATCATGTGGGAAGATGAGTCATTGAGGTCTCCACAGATATTGTCGTCATGCTCATGATTCCCAGAAATGGATTATTGTTCATTATTCATGGGAACTGGTGGAGGAGCCATTGGAGGGTTACGAGCAGCAGTGCAGGAACTGGGTGGAGTGACATCTTCATCTGGATTTTCTTGATATGACTTGGGAAATGGGTCTTCAAAGGAATTGGTGGTGTTCTGCACAATCTTTCCAAGTGATTTTTCATTAAAAATAACATGAACACTTTCTTCTACCTTTTTAGTCCTTTTGTTGAAGACTTTGTACGCCTTGCTACCCGAGGCGTATCCAATGAAGATTCCTTCATCACTTCTTGGGTCGAATTTGCCAAGATTGTCCTTCCCATTGTTTTGCACAAAGCACTTGCATCCGAACACTTTCAGATGTGAGATGTTGGGAACTCTTCCTCTTAGGAGCTCATAGGGTGTCTTTTCTGTGATTGGGTAAAGCATGGCTCGATTGATGATGTAGCAAGCTGTGTTGATCGCCTCAGCCCAAAATGATTGAGAGAGTCCACTTGAGATCAGCATAGTCTGAGCCATGTCTTCCAAAGTTCTATTCTTTCTTTCCACTACTCCATTTTGTTGAGGGGTGTATGGTGCAGAGAAGTTGTGATCAATTCCATGCTCACTGCAAAAGGTTAGAAATTCTCCATTTTCGAATTCGGTACCATGGTCAGACCGAATAGCATTGAGTGAACAATCAAGAGATTTTTCTAACAAGGGAACCAGATCTTTAAAGCGGTCAATAACTTCACTCTTAGATTTAATAAAGATGGTCCAAGTAAAGCGAGAGAAGTCATCGACAAGAACAAAGATATACCTGTTCCCTCCTAGGCTTTGAACTCTCATGGGTCCACACAGATCCATGTGGATGAGTTCAAGAGGCCTTGAGGTACTTACCATGTTTTTGGACTTGAAGGAACTACGATCCTGTTTCCCTTTTACACAGTCAGGGCACAGTTCCTTAGATGTGCCACTTAGCTTTGGCAGCCCTCTGACTAACTTCTTTGAGTGTAGCTTTTGAATCAGCTTGGTGCTAGCATGACCGAGGCATTGATGCCACAAATCAGCTTAGTCATTCACAGTTGAGAGACAAAGTTTCTCCTTGGGAACAAAGGATGGATCAATTATGTAGACATTGTTGAATCTTTTCCCTTTTAGGATGATTTGTCCCGAGGAGTCAAGGACTGAACATTCGTTTGATCTGAATCTAACTTCATTGTCTCCTTGATCACACAGCTGTGACACACTTATTAGGTCAAAACCAAGATTATCAACAAGGTGAACTTTGTTTACCTGAATGTGATCGTTGAGTTTCACAGTTTCTATTCCACATATTTTCCCTTTGCTTTTGTCTCCAAAGGATATGTTCCCTCCTTGGAGAGGTTAAAGAGAGGTCATTTGATTTCTTCTTCCAGTCATATGGAATGAACACCCACTGTCGATGTACCATAGTTGAGGTTGCCTCTCTTCTTTCTGTACATTAGGGAACTAAGATTTCTGAACCCAGCGAAGCTTGGCTTTACTGGGGGGATTAGCATTGTGAGTCTGTGAATAACCAGGGAACTGGTTCCTTTCATGGTAATGAGTACTTTTCTCCTTTTCAAAGTTCATTTTCTTAGCACAATCAGTGTTGTAATGACCATTCTTACCACAGTAGGTACACAAACGATTGTAAACAACATGTCCATATTTTCCTTTTCCTGGCCTAAAAGGTTTTTCAGTTTTCCTTTTGTTAAAATCAACATTGTTCCTAACCTTGCTATGGGCCATGTCAATATATCTTTTGTGAGCAAAGGAATTGGTGAACCATTGATTTTCAGGAACCATCTTTTCTTTTCCCTTTGGTTCCTTCTTAGGACTTTGAGAGCCTTCATTGAGACACTTGGCAACATCAGCTTTGTTCTCAAGGACCATGATCTTCTCTGATAGGAATTGATTCCTATCACGAGAAGTGGCAAGAGCAATAGTGAGATTCTCATTCATCTCAACAAGTTCTCGCCTAGCCTTTTCTTCTTCAGCATCATTGTTCCCTTTATTATTGACATATCCTATTCCATGGCGTTGTCTCACAAAAATAGTTTGATTTATCGTTTTTTCATTAATGGATTCAGTGAGAATGTCTAACCTATCAATTATGGATTGAAGCATGTCATTTCCAGGTGGGTTAGCATGCAAGGGACCTTTGACAGAGTCTATGCTAGTTTCATCACAAGATTTGCAGATTTTAAGGTGACTAGCATGCATATTTCTAATATCAATGAGTTTGGAGTGAGTTTCAGCTAGGTCTTTCTCAGTTTCATCAAGTTTCTTACTCCAAACAGAATTCTCGACAGTCAAGCAAGCAATTTCATCTTCACAATCATCTAGTTTTTGTTGAAGGGAACTGGTTTCCTTTCCTAGTTTCTTTATGATCTTAAGAAGTTGTTTCTTATCACAATCAACTAGGGATTTTAAGAGATCGTCAGAAGTTACCTCAAGGTCTTCTGAGTCGCTTGAGTCTCCTTTTGCCATGAGACATCTCCCTCCAGAGAAGCCACTCAGATCCAGTTCCTCATCTGAGTCTTCTCCCCATGATGCTACGAGAGCCTTCTTTCTTTGAGGTCTTTCCTCTTCCTTGGACTCTTCTTTGTTAGGACAGTTCTTAGCGTAGTGTCTCTTCTCCTTGCACTCGTAACAGGAGACTTCCTTGAGATCTCTTCTTGGCCCATTGTTAGAGGAACTGCCCTTTTGGAACCTTCCCTTCACAAAGAATTTTTTGATGTTCTTTGTGAAAAGGGCTGTTAGTTCGTCCTCCTCTTCTTCAAGGTCTGAGTTCTCTTCCTCCATCTCGAGCCTAGAGAAGGCTTTGGAGATCTTGAGGGCAATTCCTTTCTCCAGTTTCTTGTCGGCATTGGCCTTGGTGTGCTCTCCTTCTTCAACCTCCAGTTTCCCTATGACTTGGGTCAAGGGAAGGGATTGGATGCCTGGAGTGTTCTTCATGATTCCCTTGAGAAGGGTGAACTTGGAGTTGAGTCCATTGATGACCACTAGGGACTTGGAAACTTCATCCAGATCGACTCCCGCCGCTGTCAACTTTCCAATCAATCTGTTGAAGCGGGAGTAGTACTATGAGATGGTCTCAGTTTCCATCATTTTGAAGGTGTGGTATTCTCCTTCCAAAGTAAACTTTCTGCTTTGCTTTAGTTCCTCACTTCCTTCATGCATCTCCTTGAGAGCTTTCCACATCTCTTTCGCTGTCTTGATGCCTATGACCTTGTCCATGTCTTCTCTGTCCAATCCATTGAGGATGAACTGCCTGGCCTTGGCATTCTTCTCCATGATGACATAGTGTTCTGGTTTCCAATCTTCTTCCTTTATGGTAAGATCGACATAGCCATCTCCATTTTCGACTATCCTCCAGCATTGGTAGTCGTTGGTCTTGATGTGGCTTTCCATGCACTTTTTCCACCATGTTTCTTCTCCTTTCTTTCGGAGATGTGGCTTGTTGGTGGAGATTCTGAGCTCAAACTTGCTTGGTTGAGACATGATCTGCAAACTTAACAAAGATCTAGAGCTTTTCCTGCTCTGATACCAATTGTAGGATCGTGATTGTTAGATAAAAACTTAAGGAACTCAGAATATCAATTCTTAGTTCCTTCGCAGCGGAAATAAACAATCAAACAAATGACCAGTTCCTTATAGTGGAAACCTTTGATTGCCAACTAGCAATCCAGGATAAAAACCACTACCTTTCTTTCGAAAGGATTTCAAAGTCTACTTCTTGATTTCTTATCTCTTTTGGTTACAGCTTATCCTAGGAACGAACACACAGTTCCTTTGCCTTACACACAGTTAGACAATCCTAGATAACTTAACACAATCAATAATCAATCCAAGAAACATACTTTCGCACCTAGGAACTATCACTTACAGTCACAGGAACTTAGCACTCAGCTCTTCTTCCTTGACTGGTTCCTCTTGATCTCGGTTTGCTTTGATGATCTTGTTTGGAGGTTCACACTAGATATTTGCTAATGAGTGTGAGTCGTGTTTCAGTGCTTGAATATAACCCTTGGGTTAGTCTTCCTTTTATAGAGGATTCTCCGCAGCTCGATCCTCTCTGGGTTCCCACAGATTGAGCTTGCCCTAGGATGAGTGGTTCTCCTTGATCCACGTTGTTCTTGGCATGTGCAAACAACCTAGGCAGCTCAAAATCTCTCTTGGTTGGTCAACTACCTCAGACGAGCCTTGCTATGTCGTTGTCCAAATACTTTCGTCCGAGGTTGAACAAGCTGGCCGCTTGGGAACTGTCTTCTGGACAGCGACGTCTCTATGTCTTGTCGCTTTCACCTTCTTTGTCCGAGGTTGAGCGTTTTTGGGTATGTTGTTGTTTTGCTCTGGGTATTGGCAGTCTTTTGGAAGCTTCGGACAAGTTGATTTTAACACCTTTTGTCCGAGGTTGTGTGTCCCCAGATTTCTCGGTTTCTGGGCACACCTGGATTCCTCTGGTTTCCTTCATCTGTCTTGTTCCTTTGGTTCCCTTGTCCTGTTTGGCTTTCTTGCCTTCGGTATATTCCTGTGGTTCCTTAAAACACATCTTTGAGATAAAACATTAGTATCATAATATTTGTCATCGTCAAAAGTAGAGAAACTGAGGAAAGGAACTCTCAGAGGAACCTAAGTTCCAGAGTTCCGTTTCCTAACAGAAGTCCATTCTCAAAATGTTCTTGTCATGCCAAGCCTTCGTCTTCTCCTTGTAAATAACTGCATTGTCATATGCGTCAAGGCGTATCTCTTCCAACTCTTGCAGCTACAACTTGTGAAACTCTCCCACCTCATCAATTTGCATATTGCACTTCTTCATAGCCCATAATGCCTTGTGTTCAAGTTCCACCGGGAGATGGCATGCTTTGCCAAATACTAATCTAAAAGGATACATTCCAATGGGAGTTTTGTAGGCTGTACGATAGGCCCACAAAGCATCATTTAATCTCAAACTCCAATCTTTTCTATTTGGGGCGACTGTCTTCTCGAGGATTACTTTGATCTCTCTGTTTGACACTTCAGCTTGCCCATTTGTTTGTGGATGATAGGCAGTGGAAACTCTCTGCGTGACATGGTATTTCTTCAATAATCCCCTTAGGGTCGAGTTGTAGAAGTGAGTTCCCATGTCACTCACCAAAGACTTGGGAATTCCAAATCTAGAGAAAATGTGTTCCTTTAGGAAAGCTGCCACCACTTTAGAATCATCAGTCCTGGTAGCCTTCGCTTCCACCCATTTGGAAACGTAGTCCACCGCAAGTAGAATATAAAGATTCCCAAAAGAGCTAGGAAAGGGTCCCATAAAGTCAATGCCCCAGACATCAAAAATCTCACAAAAGATTAATGGTGATTGTGGCATCTCGTTCTGTCGGGACATATTCCCAACTCTCTGGCATCGATCACAGGATTTGCAAAAGGCATGTGCATCCCGAAAGATGTGTGGCTAATAAAATCTTGCGTCCAACACCTTCCTAGCGGTTTTATTTGCCCCAAAGTGGCCCCCACATGCATGAGAATGACAAAAAGCTAAAACAGATTGTACCTCATTATCCGGAATGCATCGACGGTCGAGTTGTAGAAGTGAGTTCCCATGTCACTCACCAAAGACTTGGGAATTCCAAATCTAGAGAAAATGTGTTCCTTTAGGAAAGCTGCCACCACTTTAGAATCATCAGTCCTGGTAGCCTTCGCTTCCACCCATTTGGAAACGTAGTCCACCGCAAGTAGAATATAAAGATTCCCAAAAGAGCTAGGAAAGGGTCCCATAAAGTCAATGCCCCAGACATCAAAAATCTCACAAAAGATTAATGGTGATTGTGGCATCTCGTTCTGTCGGGACATATTCCCAACTCTCTGGCATCGATCACAGGATTTGCAAAAGGCATGTGCATCCCGAAAGATGTGTGGCTAATAAAATCTTGCGTCCAACACCTTCCTAGCGGTTTTATTTGCCCCAAAGTGGCCCCCACATGCATGAGAATGACAAAAAGCTAAAACAGATTGTACCTCATTATCCGGAATGCATCGACGGATTACCTGGTCAATACAATGCCTCCAAAGGTAGGGGTCATCCCACACGTAGAATCGAGACTCATGCCGGATCTTATCTTTTTGTGCCTTTGAAAAATTAGGTGGGAATTCTTCTCGTACGAGGAAGTTCACCAGGTCAGCATACCATGACTTGAATGTGCGGAGCCCAAGAAGTAACTCTTCAGAACAAAGCTTGGAGGACGAGTCAAAGGCATTTCCGCGGTCACGGCTCTCAATCCGCGGTCGTGGAGGATCTTCAAAAAAATTGACGAGACAAACAGAAGCTCCAGGGACTTTTCCACGGTCGCGGAAAAGTTTCTGTAGAAGGCTGTGGAATTGGTGATAACTCAGGGGAATTTCCGCGGTCGCGGATATTTATCCGCGATCGCGGAAAAGTTTCTGTAGTGATTCCGCACAATGTATCGTCGGGAAAATCGCCCTGTATCTGCACCTCCTTCTTCGATCTGTCCTCTTCATGTACGAGCCTGCTTAAGTGATCAGCCACCAAGTTCTCGGCTCCCTTTTTATCCATGATCTCCACATCAAACTCACTCAGCAGCAGTATCCATCGAATCAATCTTGGTTTTGCCTCTTTCTTCGTCAATAGATAACGAAGAGCTGCATGATCCGTATAGATGATCACTTTGGTGCCAAGTAGTTATTGTCTAAATTTCTCCAAGGCAAACACGACAGCTAGTAATTCTTTTTCCGTGGTGGAGTAGTTCCGCTGCGCTCAATTCAGAGTCATGGAAGCATAGTGAATCACATAAGACGCTCTTGCTTCTTTTTGCCCAAGGACTACTCCTACAGCATAATTGATAGCATCGCACATTATCTCGAACGGGCGAGACCAATCCGGTGCTTGAATAATCGGTGCACTAGTGAGGCAGGCTTTCAATTCATCAAATGCCTTTTTGCACTCGTCATTAAGCTCAAAATTCACCTCCTTCTTCAACAGCTCGCATAGGGGTGATGAGATCTTTGAAAAATCTTTAATAAACCGGTGGTAGAAACCTGCATGGCCTAAGAAAGAACGCACTTCACGCACATTAGTAGGATAAGGTAAAGATTGAATTACATCAATCTTTGCCTTATCGACCTCAATACCTCTAGCCGACACTATATGTCCTAACACAATGCCTTGCTCAACCATAAAATGACACTTTTCAGAATTAAGAACCAAGTTGGTGTCTACACATCTTTGAAGCACAAGTGATAAGTGGTCTAAACATGCATCAAAACTATCACCATGGACTGTGAAATCATCCATAAAGACTTCAATAAACTACTCAACATACTCAGAAAAAATGCTTACCATACACCTTTGGAATGTCCCGGGTGCGTTACACAACCCGAATGTCATCCTGTGATATGCAAAAAGTACCAAAAAGGCATGTAAATGTCGTCTTTTCTTGATCCTCGGGTACTATGGCTACCTGAAAATAACCTGAGTATCCATCCAAAAAGCAGTAGTAGGGGCGACCAGCAAGTCGCTCAAGCATTTGATCAATAAAGGGTAAAGCAAAGTGATCCTTTCTACTTACCGCATTCAGCTTATGGTAGTCAATGCATACTCTCCATCCAGTTTGCACTCGGGTGGGGACCAACTCTCCTTGTTGGTTCTCTACAACTGTGATGCATCCCTTCTTCGGAACAACTTGCGTCGGACTTACCCACTTACTGTCAGAGATAGGAAAAATCATCCCAGTCTGTAGGAGTTTCAGCACCTCCTTCTTCACCACCTCCATCATTGGTGGGTTAAGTCTTCTTTGTGGCTGCCTAGATGGCTTGGCTTCTCCCTCCAGAAAAATTTTGTGCATACAGGTAGTGGGACTAATCCCCTTTATGTCAGCAATGGTCCATCCCAGGGCTGTCTTGTGCTCCTTAAGCACTACCACCAATTTCTCCTCTTGATCCTTGGAAAGCTTGTTGGAGATAGTAACCGGTAGTGTGTCACCCTTTCCCAGAAAGGCATACTTGAGGTGGTCTGGTAGTGGCTTGAGTTCAACATCTGGTGCCTGCAAAATGGAGGGTAAAAGCTTCTCGCTTGGCACTGTTAGCGGAATGGGGCCACCGCCCAAAGAATGGAAAGGGGGCTTACCGTGAGCATTTAAGTGAGCCACAGTTTCCTGCAGGTTAGTGGATAGAGCAAAATATTCATGTGGTTCTTCTATGTCATTCTCAATAACAGATTGCAACTCATCAGAATGAGTAGTATTAAAGACATCTTGCACAATAGGATCAATCACATCAATAGAACACAGAGAATGATCATCAACGGGGTGTTTCATAGCATCATATATGTTGTACTCCACCTTCTCCCCATCAAATTCCATAGTAAGGGTTCCACTACTTACATCAATCTTTGTTTGGGATGTTTTCAAAAATGGCCTACCTAACAGTATAGGGGCTGCATGTTTGTCATGGTCCATATCCAGCACAACGAAATCCGCAGGAAAAATCAAATTGTCAACCATTACAAGGACATCTTAAACTACCCATTTCGGGTACACATTAGATCTATCAGCCAGTTAAACGACTACCCATGTTTCATGCAATGGTCCTAATCCTAATGATTCATACAAAGAATAAGGCAAAACATTTATAGATGCACCAAGATCTAGCATAGCTTTATCAAATTTAGTGTCACCTATTACGTAGGGAATACTAAACATGCCTGGATCACCACACTTTTTAGGCATACGCCTTTGGAAAACAGCAGAGACTTGCTCACTTACCTGAACTTTTTGCTTCCCTTTCAATTTCTGATTCCTCTTGATTGTGCATAGCTCCTTAATAAATTTTGTGTAACGAGGAATACTTTTGACAAGTTTAAGAAAATGGATGTTTACCTCACACCTACTAAAGGTCTCGAAGAGCTCCTTATCGTTCTCTGGTCGTCTGGTATCCATCAGCGCTTCAGAGAATGGTACGGGTGGCTTCAGCGAGTTGAGTGGTAGAAAATCTGGACGAACGTAAGAATCTTTGACTTCGGCTTGAGGTCCGCGGTCGCGGCTTTGGGTCCGCGGTCGCGGAATTTTATCACTGTGTACCTCGTCTCCAGAGACTTTTCCGCGGTCGTGGAAATTTGGCCGCGATCGCGGAAATTCGTCGATTTATGTTTCGCGTTCAGAGTCTTTTCCGTGGTCGCGGATTTCATTCCGCGGTCGCGGAATTTCTTCGAGAAATTCTTCGTCTCCAGTAACATTTCCGCGGTCGCAAAAATCTAGCCGCGGTCGCGGAAAAGTTTCTGCGAGAGCCTCTTCTGTGCTTTCAGCTCCGTGTCCAGCCACTTTTTCTTCAACAAAATTGTTCACTGTAGGCATGGAATTGTCCTCCAACTCTTTACCATTCCGTAGTGTCATCGCACTGACATTTTCTCTCGGCTGCACTTCTGTTTGAGATGACAATCTTCCTGATTCTCTGGCCTCCCACTGACTCAATTTTTGAATCACTTGCCCAAATTTATTCTCCAAATTCTGAATGCTAGACCTCGTCTCTTGCTGATGTTGGATGAAATTCTGAGTGAGAGATCGAATCATGTCATCAGTAGACATTGAGGAACTCGGATGTTGTCCTTGAGGCCTTGAGTCATACGGGAACCTAGGCTGAGTTTCTTGCGGTTGAAATTGTTGTCTCTGTGGAAATTGTTGTGCATTCCGTGGATTCCCATATCTCAAGTTTGGGTGATCTCTCCACCCTGGATTGTATGAGTTGGAGTATGAATCATAGCGAGGTCTTGGAGGCCCGTAACCTCCTATAGCATTAACCTCGGCTTCCGGCTCTTGAAGTTTTAGACAAGCTTCCGTAACATGGTACACATCAGCACAATAGCCACAAGCATTGACTTGTTGAGGGGTTCCTTTCAGCATGAACCTCTTCATCATGTCCTTCATCTCAGCCACCTCAGAGAGTAGAACGGATGGTGAGGAATCAGTAGCATTCACACCACGAGAATTTGGCCTCCTATTGAATTATCTCGACCCTTCTGAGAGCTCAGAAAACAACTCAAAGGCTGCATCTGTCGTCTTATTGAGAATGTTTCCGTCACATGCAGCATCTACTATTCGACGTTCATCATCCATCAGACCACCATATAGGTAGAGAATCAAATCCTAGTCAGAATAGCCATGATATGGGCAACTTGAACATAATCGCTTGAAGCGTTCATAGTACTCATACAAAGTTTCATCAGCCTGTTGCTCAACGTTGCTTATGTTCTTCGTTAGACTGTTCAACTTCGTAGCAGGAAAGTACTTTACTAAGAAGGCTTTCTTCATCTTCTCCCAAGTGTCAATACTGCCAGCGGCCAGGTAATAGAACCAATCTTTGGCGTCACCCTTCAAAGAGAAAAGAAATTCCCTCAGCTTGATCTGGTCCTCAGTGACTCCCGTAGGTTTCATGCTTGTGTAGACGACATGAAATTCAGAGAGATGTTTATTGGCATCATCACCATTCAGGCCATGGAACGATGGAAGTAGGTGAATCAGACCAGATTTCAATTCAAAGTTCACCCCTTCATCCAAGGCAGGAAACTGCACAGCAAGCGGTTGCTGTGCCCAGTTGGGTGCGGTCAGCTGTCTCAAGGTATGTTGTTGGTCAGCCATCTCAGAAAGTCTCACACACTACTGTTGGATCAAAAATCTAAAGTAGGCGAATTAGTAGCACGGGTGTGGACCGTAAGATAGATCCACACAATAGTTAACAAACAAACAAACAAACAAACTAAGAAATAGAAAATTAATTCCCCGGCAACGACGCCAAATTTGATGAGGCTAAAGTCGTGATGCCTATCAAAGAATCCCTAAAAATCTAACTAAGTATAGTAGGTAAGTAAGGGTCGAATCCCAAGGGAATCAAAGGATCTATCTCTAAGTATACAAGCAAGTTATCAACTAGGAACTAGGGGGGTTTTGTTGTTTGTTTTCTAAAATTAATGAATGAAAGCAGAAAACGATTAAGATGGTTGTAAATATGATGGTGAGGGTATTCCACCTAACAGATATCCACACTTCAGTATGATAGGTTGATCCTTGGTATCTCAAGTTCATTCAATCCTATGGTTGTCATAATCCCTATTCTGAAGTAGTTACCAGTCCAACTAGTCCTGATAATCCTTACTATCGAACGCACAAGAAACTATCAAGATTTAGAACAATAGCAGCAGGAAGCATAGGAATAGATAGGTGCATGCAGTACTTAACAACTCGTCAGTATTTAACATGCAATTAATTCTCTTCACAATAAATTTTCACAACTCGTTCCAGTAAATTGTGGTTGCTACTTAAGATAAGGAATTTCAACTCGAAATAACCAAACCCTAGCGATAGAAAATTATCAATAACAACTAGTTGCGCATGCTAGCGAAATCAAAAATAATCAATAGGAATAAGCACAAAGAGAATTAAAACAACCCAAAGGAAATAGAACAAGAGTTATAACCTCACAACCAAATCAACTGAAGGCTTCAATCGTCAGGCGAAATAATGGAAATTAGTTCATTCTCATGGTTTGTGAGCAAGAACTAGGGAAACTAACTCTAATGTAAAAACTAAAACTGAATAATGAATAAGTTCTAGGAAAACTAGGTATAACCCTAGCCAAACACAAACTCCTAAGATAGGGAATAATATCTTTTCAAAAAGGAATAAAACGGAAATAAAATAAAATAAGAAAAGGAAATAAAATAATAAAATAACAAAACTCGGAAGTGGAACTCGGCGCGTCTGACAACGGGTTTCCGCGACCGCGAAAGAATTTCCTGTAAAGGTTCGTTGCTCTTGACTTTTCCGCGACCGCGGCTGTAGCCTCCGCGACCGCGAAAATCTTCCTGCATTGCCTCTTCAACATCTTGCTTCGGTCTTCACTTGTGGTCTTCTCTTCCATCCTCAATATATCTTCGTTTAAGTGCTTGAGACCACCAATTCAGTATGTCTTCGTCTCAAATCCAATCTTCTAACTTAACCTCTAAAACAATCCAAATGGCACCCAAAATACCGATAACAACTCCTAGTTACGCACTACAAAGCATAGCGTATCAGGTATTAAACCACCTAATTTTTCAGATGGGTCTTGTATTTCGTTCAGATCTCCCATAATAATGCACGGAAGAGAACAATTTTTAGTAAAGGAAATGAGTCCGTCCCAGAACACATTCTTTGCAAATTCATTTGGTGGAGCATAAGTTAGGATTAACATAAGTTTTATGTTCGTGAGCAGGTTTGAATACTTAATACTAATAAATCTTGTTTCAATTTGGTCAATTTCGAGGATTTCATTTGTAAGTTGGTTGGTCTTCCATATTACACAAATGCCACCCGAGAAACCTGTAGCCGGGATACAGTAGAATTGATCAAATCCCGCTTTTTTCCACACTTTTTCACTTGGTTCTTTGTTTGTCCTTGTTTCAAAGAGTGCAATTAATTGAATACGTTCAATTTTGCAGAAGGATTCAACATCCATACAAAAGGTTTTCTTTCCGATTCCACGACAATTCCAGGTTGTAATCTTCCTAAAAAACCAAATTTTGTACTGCCCCTTGTCCGCAGACTATGAGGGGACTTAGAACTATTTCTCATAAAATTCTCATTTTGCCACTTTGCTAAACAATATTCAAATCTAGTCATCTCCATCTCAGTGAGATCACACAATGATTCATATTTAAATTTCTCACATAGGGGTTTTAGATTGCTATTGTTAGCAAGATTATAACTGCACCCATTCAATTCATTAATGCTACAACAATTATCAAATGAAGGCATGTACTGGTTAAAAACAAAAGCTACTTGACAACAAACAATAGCTAGAGTTCGGTTATTCTTATTAATACACTTTTCATAGTTCTCAAATTCTAGGTAATAGTTTGTATACACACAAAATGGGCAATTCACAAGATTAAAAATGGAATTGCATTGGTCTATCCACTGTGATTTCCAAAAGCCAAAGGCTTTATTCACTTTGTTTCGATGTTTCAAGGCATCGTTTCTCAAAGAAATCTGCACAACAGAATGTTTTTTCAGATGATAATTGTTCAGTGGAATATTTTGTTTCAGAAGATCAAGGTTTTCTCCATGTAGTGTCCTGTAATCTCCTCCAAGGATTTGGTTGAGAATTTGTTCAAGCTTTACTTGTTCCTGTAAGAAGTTCAAGATGTTTAAATTAGTCAAATTTGTCCAGTAGTGATAAAACAAGGGACACACCAACAATCTAAAAAAAGAGAAGGAGATAGAAAGAACAAACCAGAAAGGCTTGAAACAAGGGAAGACCTTGTAGAAAAAGGCAGTTCAACTTGTAGGGATCATGAGTAGTAATATGAATCTCAACAGTGAAGTATCTATGATTGAACATAAGGCAGTTATGCAAAGATTCAGAAACCAGAGAGCAAGAACACAAGGTTAACCAAGCAATCCAGTTATTAAGATTCTCCTGAAGATCAAGATTTAACAGCACAGAGAGCCAGATTCTCAAGTCTAGATCAGTCTTAGTGTCACCATAATGATGAGAACACCAAGAGAAAGCCACAAAAATGACAGAGAAGCTAGACAAGTTCAATTTTAAAGTTATAAGCTGCCAAGGGCAAAATAATATCTGGGAATAGCCAGTAAATAAAACAACACAACAGTTGTACGAAGGGGACAGATACATAGCAATCACAAGTTTATCAAGAATAGGGAGACTGTGAGTCTCATTTTTTTTTTTCAAAGTGGAGTTATTCAGCAAGAGAGGGGTTGCCTCGTTAGGTTTCGCAAGTGTTAGTTCAAGACTCAAAGTTTTTCCATCGGAGGAGGGGCTATGAACACCAGGAAGTGTACACAACACCTCCTTCACAGGTGATTTCCATTTGTCCATGAGATTGGATAACTGACAAGGCAGTATAATCACAACCACAGAAAGGAAAAGCCACAGGAAGCACCAAGGCAAATAAGTAGCAGTGATTAATAGAGGTTTCACATGATTTATTGTCAAGGTCAAGTAATGATAACTGCATAAAAGAGATAATCTAGGAACCAAAAAAAGAACAAGAAAGGAAGGAAGGTATGAGAGGAGGGATAGCACCTTAGTCCGTAGAGACGAGAGGGGTGACTCGCCTTGTCCACCGCTACAGCAACAACGCCCAACAACCCGGAGGAGCAGAGGAAGCAAGCCTTCAAGCGGCGCATGAAGGAAACAAACCCTGAGATCCCGTCTCCAGTAACAGAATCCCATCTCTGGGTGTAGGGTTCGCCATTCTCCTTGTTCGCAGAGTAGGTCTCCTTGTCCTTAGAATCCGGCGGTTAATCAGGCAAAGAATCCCCACAGAGCACCGCAAACTTCCTCTTCTTCTCAGAGCAAGGGAGAGAAGAGCGGAACTGGAGCGATTGGGAACCAGGAGAATCATGGTTGTCAAGGGTAGAGGAGCATATGTGGAGGAGGTAGATCAGAACATGGGTTTCGGAGATTGAGCACGGCGACGGCCTCTGGTTTTCACAAGCTAGGGTTTCTGGTTTTTGGTTTTTGTTGTGAAAAGGGAGCGTTTTCTGGCTCAGAGTCATTTTTCGTTGACAATATGGCATATTGAACGGGTGATTTACAGTAATTGACCCTAAATAAACCTTTATTTTTATTTTCGTTCGTAATATCCGATTCTGAAAGCCCATTTAATAAGTTCACTTCCGAGGATTCACCGATTTTTACCTTGAAGAATGAAAGTGTTACAGGATATAGGGGTTTAGGTTGGTTTCATTATTATAGACCCGGTTGGTTTCACCCTCTATTATATGTACTGAGCTACTTCATCGTTCCAATCTAATCAAAGACCAACCAAATTCCTAAATCCCTCAAACCGGGTTGTTTGTTTGAAACCAACCTAAACCCCTATAATCCTGTAACAGAAAGCCCCACGTTTTTTGTTTGAAAGAATCTGACTCATTGTTTATCTCTGTCGGCGAGTTCGACTTCCTCGTTCAATTTTATGGGTGATTTTCGCATCTCCTGGACTAATTCCTCCCTGTTTCCTTCAATTTGTATTGTATGCGAAGTGTTATAGATTTTTCAGTATCTTGCTTGTTCCAGTTGCTTTATGAAATTTGATGTTTACTTCATCGTTTTTATATGGCTCTGCTGGGGGCGGTGGTAGGGTTTCTGGGCCGGTGAATGTGTTTGAATGTAGTTCGAAATGCTCTTTAAAATTTGTTTTTCAACTAACATGTATTGTACGTGACACTAAAAGTGATACCTATGAAGCCTATACTGATGTAGATGTGTAGTTCAGAATTGTATATAAGTGATACCTGCTTCATCTCCTGTCTCTGTTCGCTCCCGTTCATCAGCCAACACTAATACATAATTTATTGCATAGTTTTTTATATTACTACGGGAATTGCATTGTAAAGAACATGAAATTCTTACAAAGAGGCTTCACTAACCAGAATTTCACTTTGAGGCTGGTACTGGATTAATGTAATACTGTTACTGAAGGGAATTTGTAGGTTATCAAACTTTATGCTTTTTCTCACGCTTGCCCATCTTTTGTACATATATGTTGTGTTTGCTCAATCAGTGCCTGACTGAGTGTTGTCCAAGTGTTGTATTTCATCAAGTTGTTTCCACTTTCCAGGACACATTTTGATGACCCATGAGATGCAGAACTCAGTGCACCAATTGAAAGTTCTTCGTTGGCATTGTTTTTTTCTGACTGCTGGTGCAGGTAATATCTAATGCCAGATGAAGTCTGTTCTACATTGGGGTTCATGTATAATTTTTAGTTGTTGACAATTGACACCACACAATTGATTATGTGGCAAATTCTAATTCAATTATGGTATCTTACACCGTGATTTTCTTTTCTTTTTCTGTGTCTCAGTTATTCTTCTGAACATACTTGGGGCTGCCTCAGTTGTTGTCCCAAGTTCAAGTTGTTATGCTCTTGACAATTCCAGTCATGTTGTTGACTTTGTATCCTTGCATTATATGTAGCAAACAAATGGCTAAACCTCTTGCTGAAGCCCACAGTGAATATGACACCTTCAAGGTTTGAATAATTATCCTCCCACGAAATATAAGCCAATACTGAATTTTTGGGTACAAACAGCAGAGTTGTTTCTTCCTTAGCTTATCAGACTGATTGGGTAGGACATCCATTTGAGTATGAAGGAAAGGTGAGGTTTCCATTGTTGTCTTTGAGATTGTGCATTAATCAGCCAATATCACCATTTACATAGCGTAGAGATTAGATTGATGTCTGAGACATGCATTTCTTTCTGGACTCTTTCTGCAGGATTCTGATTTGGTTGTTCGATTTTGCAAAGATGTAGAGATTAGATCACAGAAGGTAATCCCTCATTTGAATTTCTATAAATCAGTAGGTTTTACTGCATAATGAGCTCAGCATGTATTGAACTATTTCTACTTGTGCAGGGATACATTGATTTTGGCCGATTCGATGCATCAAATTATTTTGTTGCTGGTTCTGGACATGTCAATTTTGTCCAGGTAGTCTTTTCCAAACATCTTGATAATATGATTTGGGTTGCATGGTTTCTCTGCTGATGTTTGTAATGGTTGGTTTTGTCATTTCCTGGACACGTGTTTAAGCTCATCCTTGATATACAACAATGCAGAATTGAAGTGTCTTAAACCTCTTAGCTGTTGTAAGTCTTGCCTCAAAGTGCATAAAGTCCGTTTCCTTGTCACTGGAAATTTTAAAACCTTAAACAAGGAAACAATTATGAGTTTATGACAAATGACCTAGAAAAACCTTTACTTGGGTATAAGAGTAATTTCTTTGCTCTGATGATATCATCTTTCTCCTTACACTTGCATTACAAGAAGCTAACGGATTCTTCAGTTGTCTAGATATTATGTTAAATACCGCACCTTTACTGTACTTTTAAATATCGTCTATTTTTGTTCAGGGATTTTACAAGGGTGACTTGTTAAATTGTGAAAAAAGTTACGACAAAATGGGACGTAATGCTCAGGTTAGTTGTAAGTTCTGTATCTCCTATCAATAAAGATTTATCCAGTTTATGTTATATGGCCTACTAAGTTTTTGTTGAAATTCTATAACTAGTGAACTATTAGTGTCCACGGGGGAACGGCTGTGTGCATCTTATCCCAAACTCCTCAAAACCCCACCTGAAACTTGGATATTTGTAGGGCTTGTTTGGTAACCATGTGAGTTTCCACACAACGTGTTATTTTCAAAACTAAAAACAGATTTCTGAAAACTTCTTTTTGAGGTTTTCAAATTTTAGTTGACAGTTTTGAAAATTAAGGTGATTACTAGGATATGACATATTTTAAAGTAATTAAATTAATAACTATATAAAAATAAAAATGCTTCAAAACTAAAAACTGAAAACTCACAGGATTACCAAATGCGCCCTTAGTTGTTGGTTTATTTTGTCATTTTATTCCCTATTTCTTTCCCCTGAATCAGGTTAATATCATATGCGGTAATTGTCGGACTTCTCAATGTAAAGGTCAGCTAACAACCTTAATTATACTTCTACTTCTCTTGAGTTAGTTTTACATTGTGATTTTGAAGTTGAAGCACATGTAGGGCTCGTTTGGTATCGATATCAAAGATATGAGATATCGGGTATGAGTATCAGTATGGATATCAAAATATGGGTATGAGTGATATCAAAGTATTGGATATGGGTATGAGTGATATGTTTGATATACCAATTTTCTGGAAAATATCAAAATAACACTCCAATATCACTCTGATATCACTTTGATATCAGTATATCACTTTGATATCAGTATATCACTTTGATATCAGTATATCACTGATATCGATATCTACCTATACCAAACAGCAGATATCAGGATATACCAAACATAGATATGGGTATGGTATGATTGATATCTGATACCCATATCTGATATCTGATATCCTGATATCAATACCAAACGGGCCCGTAGTATTATGTCTGGTCCTGTACAGTAAGGGCTTACGGGAGAACTTGGGTTCTAAACCGGTATGATTTTTTGCAGATCTAATATTGCATTGGTCTTAACCCTTTCCCTATAACTGTCTATCAGGTTCACTCGGATGTATTTGCAATGTTACATATGTGTCATCTTGTAGGTAATTTACTCAGAGAATTAAACACATTAAATCATGTGCAATCCTGTGTGTTCAGTGCTTTGAACTGCAGCTGGGTGATGCATTAGTTCCTGTCCTTGTGTTCACTTTTTTTATTATTATGAATGAGAAAAGACAACCCTTTTTTTTAGATGGTTGAAGTTACTTTTCCTGAGTCTATGGAAGTGAGTTTGAGTTTGAACTTAAAAGTTACTTCTGTGTCTGCGTCTACTGTCTATTGATGCTGGTAGACATGTATGAATTGCGTATCTTAGTTGTGAATCTCTAAGCTCTTACTTTTGGAGACATGATTACTCATCTTAACCTGCAAATGAAACAGTTATAAAAGCCTGATTATTTTAGCTTATTATCTTGTTTTCTTGTTTGTCTTTATTTGATGGTGCATATTACGTATTTTATTACGGTATTTTATATTTTTCTGAGTCAATGTTCTTACAGAGCCATTGTCGAACTTGCCATTCCATGCAAGAAACAAGGTCCACGGGTTTTTGAGGGCTTCACTGTTGGATTTCATCCACATTCATGGGAAATTGTAAGCAACCGCTCCTTTCTTTATATGATAATAATTCAACATAAAACTAATGAATATCACAATGATTCATAAATTTGTAGGTCCATAATGGAATGACTCAACTGGGTTTTGAGAAATCTCATCATGAATTCAGGTACAGGATTTTAAATTCCTTCATAGAACACTGATTTACTGCATTAAACTGGGTTGAAGACAGTAGAAACATAGAAGTTTATTTAGTGTGAATGTTTCTCGATATCTTTTTTTCAAGAATCAAGAGCTTTGATAGGTAGTAAACTATAATATTGAGAAGCCAGGTTGGGTAGAAGGGATATTTTTTATACAGGGTCTTTGTTGCAAAATCTTACATTTTTTCAATTTCAGAACGGGCAGTTATATAATTTGACCAAGAATCCTGCTACCTTATGTCATATCATATCTAAGGGTGTGTTGTAACATATCTGATAAGGTATTAGTGTGTGATAACAAGACCTCATAATGTGAACTGTGACACGGAAAACATGCTGTTGTTATAATTGTGGATATTGTATTTTGCAGTTTTAGTACTGAGCAGACACAGCTTACACTTTACATAACTGCCGTTGCTTCCCTATCCAAATTGGTGCAGAAGCCAACTTTTAAGGTGTGCCTTTCTTTCATATGCATCCTATTCCCGCTTCTCTGCCTCCTTGATGTATTATCAACTTACATTCTCTATTCAGGTATTGCCTGAAAAGGGAATGGAGCTCCGGTTGTCAGGCTCAGCAGTGGCAGGCAGAGCACCCACAACATTGACACCCTCGACTTTGGTTATGGACTGGAAATGTATGGTACCTTTTGTAACTGTCGGTCACATAGATTCCAGTGTTCCTTCTTAACTTATCTTAGTTTGATTTCCTAGGTGTTGTGGCTCAAAACATGCCATATGAAGTTGAAATCACCATTCCCATAGAGAATTACGAGGCCGTTCAGTTTACTCTTACAAAAATGTGTGGTATGTCAACCTGGGGCTGTATATTCATGGAGTTCCATCTTTATTGAAACCATTAACTGCATTTGATAATTTGTAGAGTACAAGCAAAATGAAGAGAAGGAGACTACCAAAGGCTGGGCTATTTTTGGAGTTATATCTTTTGTGTAAGACTGAATCTTGATATCTCCTAAAGTTTCATGTACTAGTGACGTAGTATTCGCGGTATTGATGTATTCACGCAAACTGGTGTGGTGCATGATGTGGACCTTGTCTTGTCTGTTGCTCTGAGAAGATTCACTCTCTGTTTTGCCCTGTTCTGCTGTGGCGGGTTTCTCTACCGCACAAAGTATCAAAATCAGGTAAACCAGTCTACCGTTTTGTGTTTCACTTCCATTCATTTACCAACTCGGAATTCGATTGCTTGCAGCATGGACTGGATGCTTTGCCTGGCATTACAGTTATATCTGCCTGCTTGCAAACTGTAAGTTCACAACCCTTTCTAATTAAACAACATACCTTATTTTGGTTATTTTAACCTCTGCTTGTTGCAAGCGTCTGCTTCTACTAAAAAAAGCCAGGCCAAACAACTTTATAGTTAGTGTTTTCAGTTACCTCTAAATTTGGAGCTTTCACTTGTGTCTATATTATTTCAAATGTTTGCCTTCACTTTTCCTTTTGGATCTTAGTTTTCTTTCCATGTGAATACCAGGTTACCGAGGTACCAAACAGTTACCATGGTAGATCTGAATCTGATAACAGCAATGACCCCTTCCTTGATGAATCTGCTTGGGGAAACCAGCCCCCGAATTCTCAGGTACCTTCTAGACGAACTGAAGCAAAATACGGTTCAATCTGAAAACCGGATTAAGGGGTAACTGAAAACCTGGCGCAACTTGACGCACTTCCAACTTGTACTGATGGCACAGAAAGACTTGGTTGTATTTGTGGAACATTCAACATAGGACTGTGCATCCGGTCCGGACCGGACTGGACCGAACTTCCGGTCCGATGGACCGGAATTATTATAATCTTTGGACCGGAAACCGGACCGGTAATTTTTTTTTTTTTTTCTTAGTTTTATATAAATGAAAATTTAATTATTTTTCATATTTTTATAACTATTGTGTATAATATTAGACAATATATTTTGTTATTTATTTATATTTATAGTAGAAACTAATTTTTAATAGTGTTATGAGATATTAATATATAAAATTAAATTAAAAATAATAGAAAACCGGTCCATCCGGTCTGGACCGGACCGGAATTTAAAAAATATGTGGACCGGGGACTGGACCGTAATTCCCCCGGTCCGGTCTGGTCCGGGCATTTTCGGTCCGGTCTGAATCTGCACAGCCCTAATTCAACACGTAATGTGAGGGTTATTGCATGAAGACTCAACGTGATGAATTTTCTTGGAGCACACGTTAAGAGCTAGATTAGTAACAATAGGAAACTCGAACAATGAGCCAAGGATTTAGATAAAGAGAAGCACCTCAACTTTAAAGTAAACCTCAAACTTAGCTGAATTTATTAATCGAAGAACGTAAGTATCTATAGGGAAAGAAACAAGCAAAAGGGTTGGGCTAGTGGCCAACACAAGTGACACGCACACACCCAACTACATAATAGTAAAAATAGGCAATAGCTAAATACACGCGAAAATAAGTCTAAATGGACGCGAAACTATACGCTTAAGCTAAGCGTCCAGTTTTACACGCTTAGCTTAAGCGTGTAGGGGTATTATTGGTATTTTAAAAAAACAGCCTACGGTTCTTACACGCTTAAGCGTGTAGTTTTTTTTTTTTGCAAGTTTAAAAGCACACGCTTACCTTAGGCGTACAGTATAAAATTTTTTTTTTCCCAAAATTGCATTTTTTCCATAATCGTGTAGAGAATTTCAATACGAGTCCGTACATATAAAATTCGTCCAAAACGGACATCGTTTGCCCCTCCAAAAGCCCAAAAAACGAAGTCTTCAACCCGTGCGCATAGCTTCTTCGAGCAGCCCATCCGTAAGCTTTTATAAGCTTCAATTGAGCATTTGGCAAATTTCTTGGATCCGATTGAAGCCATTAACTATTGGGCATTTAAGAGGACCTTATCATACACGTAATTTCACATTTAATCGGATTGAATGTCGATTAAAATCGTAGAATTTTATCCCCAAAGCCACCGTGTCGTCCAAGGGGCCGATTTGAACAAATCCAAAATTGGATCAAATCCTCTTCAATTGGAGGGCATGAACCATAGGGCCTTGTTGAGGGTGTCCTAAGATTCAAAATGCCTATAAAATCTCCTTCAATCGTTGCCCAAATTCATCCAATTTTGAAGTCAAAACTCATGAACCCTAAATCCCGTTACCGGTTGTTCTTGACCGAAATTCGAGCACATGAAAGCTTTATTCTTGCAATTGTTGGTACTACTAGCCTTGAAAATTGATCCTCTTTCAAAGCCCTCTCTTTACATCGCCGGAAAAAGACCACTTCCATTCAATTTGGAGTTTTTCCGACGAGGTGTCAAGAAGGTATTCCGGCAGAATTGAATTTGTGCCCATTTTGCGATTTTTGGGGTATTTTTCATTTGTTTTGTCTTAATCTTGGTTAAATTAATTAATCTAGATTAGTGAAAAATATTTTAGGATCAATTTGGTGCCCGACATATAATATGTAAGTAATAAGTTTATAATATTTAACCATAATGTTTAACTATAGTATATAAGTAATAAGTACGTAATACTTAATTATAATGCATAACTATACTTTATAACCAATATATTTTGTAATACTTAACTATAATACATAACTATAATATATAAGTAATAAGTTCATAATACTTAACCATAATGTGTAACTATAGTATATAAGTAATAAGTTCGTAATACTTAATTATAATGAAATACTATAGTAAATAAGTGTAACTATATGAAATTTCATGAAGTACTATAGTAAATAAGTCTAAGTATACTAGATTTAATGAAATATTATAGTACATAAGTGTAACTATATGAAATTTAATGAAATACTATAGTATATAAGTCTAAGTATACTAGTTTAATGAAATACTATAGTATATAAGTCTAAGTATACTAGATTTAATGAAATACTATAGCATATAAGTCTAAGTATACTGGATTTAATGAAATACTATAGTATATAAGTGTAACTATATGAAATATAATAAAATACTATAATATATAAGTTTAAGTATACTAGATTTAATGAAATACTATACTATATAAGTGTAACTATATGAAATATAATAAAATACTATAATATATAAGTTTAAGTATACTAGATTTAATGAAATACTATACTATATAAGTATAACTATATGAAATGTAATTAAATACTATAGTACATAAGTGTAACTATATGAAATATAATGAAATAATATAGTATATACGTGTAACTATATGAAATATAATGAAATATTATAATATATAAGTCTAAGTATACTAGATTTAATAAAATACTATAGTACATAAGTGTAACTGTATGAAATATAATGAATTACAATAGTACATAAGTGTAACTATATGATATATAATGAAATACTATAGTATATAAGTGTAACTATATGAAATTTCATGAAATACTATAGTATATAAGTGTAATTATATGAAATATAATAAAATACTATAGTATATAAGTCTAAGTATACTAGATTTAATGAAATAATATAGTATATAAGTGTAACTATATGAAATATAATGAAATATTATAGTATATACGTGTAACTATATAAAATATAATGAAATACTATAGTATATAAGTCTAAGTATACTAGATTTAATGAAATTATAGTATTTTATATAGTTACACTTATGTACTATAGTATTTCATTACATTTCATATAGTTACACTTATATAGTATAGTATTTCATTAAATCTAGTATACTTAAACTTATATATTATAGTATTTTATTATATTTCATATAATTACACTTATATACTATAGTATTTCATTAAATCCAGTATACTTAGACTTATATACTATAGTATTTCATTAAATCTAGTATACTTATATTATATACTATAGTATTTTATTAAATCAAGTATACTTAGACTTATATACTATAGTATTTCATTAAATCTAGTATACTTAGACTTATATACTATAGTATTTCATTAAATCTAGTATACTTAGACTTATATACTATAGTATTTCATTAAATCTAGTATACTTAGACTTATTTACTATAGTACTTCATGAAATTTCATATAGTTACACTTATTTACTATAATATTTCATTAAATCTAGTATACTTAGACTTATTTACTATAGTACTTCATGAAATTTCATATAATTACACTTATATACTATAGTATTACATTTCATATAGTTACACTTATATAGTATAGTATTTCATTAAATCTAGTATACTTAAACTTATGTACTATAGTATTTCATTACATTTCATATAGTTACACTTATATAGTATAGTATTTCATTAAATCTGGTATACTTAAACTTATATATTATAGTATTTTATTATATTTCATATAATTACACTTATATACTATAATATTTCAATAAATCCAGTATACTTAGACTTATATACTATAGTATTTCATTAAATCTAGTATATTTAGACTTATATACTATAGTATTTCATTAAATCTAGTATACTTAGACTTATATACTATGGTATTTCATTAAATCTAGTATACTTAGACTTATTTACTATAGTACTTCATGAAATTTCATATAGTTACACTTATTTACTATAATATTTCATTAAATCTAGTATACTTAGACTTATTTACTATAGTACTTCATGAAATTTTATATAGTTACCCTTATGTACTATAGTATTTTATTACATTTCATATAGTTACACTTATATAGTATAGTATTTCATTAAATCTAGTATACTTAAACTTATATATTATAGTATTTTATTATATTTCATATAATTACACTTATATACTATAGTATTTCATTAAATCCAGTATACTTAGACTTATATATTATAGTATTTCATTAAATCTAGTATACTTAGACTTATATACTATAGTATTTCATTAAATCTAGTATACTTAGACTTATATACTATAGTATTTCATTAAATCTAGTATACTTAGACTTATTTACTATAGTACGTCATGAAATTTCATAAAGTTACACTTATTTACTATAATATTTCATTAAATCTAGTATACTTAGACTTATTTACTTTAGTACTTCATGAAATTTCATATAATTACACTTATATACTATAGTATTACATTTCATATAGTTATACTTATATAGTATAGTATTTCATTAAATCTAGTATACTTAAACTTATGTACTATAGTATTTCATTACATTTCATATAGTTACACTTATATAGTATAATATTTCATTAAATCTAGTATACTTAAACTTATATATTATAGTATTTTATTATATTTCATATAATTACACTTATATACTATAGTATTTTATTAAATCCAGTATACTTAGACTTATATACTATAGTATTTCATTAAATCTAGTATATTTACACTTATATACTATAGTATTTCATTAAATCTAGTATACTTAGACTTATATACTATAGTATTTCATTAAATCTAGTATACTTAGACTTATTTACTATAGTACTTTATGAAATTTCATATAGTTACACTTATTTACTATAATATTTCATTAAATCTAGTATACTTAGACTTATTTACTATAGTACTTCATGAAATTTTATATAGTTACACTTATGTACTATATTATTTCATTACATTTCATATAGTTACACTTATATAGTATAGTATTTCATTAAATCTAGTATACTTAAACTTATATATTATAGTATTTTATTATATTTCATATAATTACACTTATATACTATAGTATTTCATTAAATCCAGTATACTTAGACTTATATACTATAGTATTTCATTAAATCTAGTATACTTAGACTTATATACTATAGTATTTCATTAAATCTAGTATACTTAGACTTATATACTATAGTATTTCATTAAATCTAGTATACTTAGACTTATTTACTATAGTACTTCATAAAATTTCATATAGTTACACTTATTTACTATAATATTTCATTAAATCTAGTATACTTAGACTTATTTACTATAGTACTTCATGAAATTTCATATAATTACACTTATATACTATAGTATTACATTTCATATAGTTACACTTATATAGTATAGTATTTCATTAAATCTAGTATACTTAAACTTATGTACTATAGTATTTCATTACATTTCATATAGTTACACTTATATAGTATAGTATTTCATTAAATCTAGTATACTTAAACTTATATATTATAGTATTTTATTATATTTCATATAATTACACTTATATACTATAGTATTTCATTAAATCCAGTATACTTAGACTTATATACTATAGTATTTCATTAAATCTAATATATTTAGACTTATATACTACAGTATTTCATTAAATCTAGTATACTTAAACTTATATACTATAGTATTTCATTAAATCTAGTATACTTAGACTTATTTACTATAGTACTTCATGAAATTTCATATAGTTACACTTATTTACTATAATATTTCATTAAATCTAGTATACTTAGACTTATTTACTGTAGTACTTCATGAAATTTTATATAGTTACACTTATGTACTATATTATTTCATTACATTTCATATAGTTATACTTATATAGTATAGTATTTCATTAAATCTAGTATACTTAAACTTATATATTATAGTATTTTATTATATTTCATATAATTACACTTATATTATATACTATAGTATTTCATTAAATCCAATATACTTAGACTTATATACTATAGTATTTCATTAAATCTAGTATACTTAGACTTATATACTATAGTATTTCATTAAATCTAGTATACTTAGACTTATATACTATAGTATTTCATTAAATCTAGTATACTTAGACTTATTTACTATAGTACTTCATGAAATTTCATATAGTTACACTTATTTACTATAATATTTTATTAAATCTAGTATACTTAGACTTATTTACTATAGTACTTCATGAAATTTCATATAGTTACACATTATGGTTAAATATTATAAACTTATTATTTACATATTATATGCCGGGCACCAAATTGATCCTAAAATATTTTTCACTAATCTAGATTAATTAACTTAACCAAGATTAAGACAAAACAAATGAAAAATACCCCAAAAATCGCAAAATGGGCACAAATTCAATCCCGCCGGAATACCTTCTTGACACCTCGTCGGAAAAACTCCAAATTGAATGGAAGTGGTCTTTTTCCGGCGATGTAAAGAGAGGGCTTTGAAAGAGGACCAATTTTCAAGGCTAGTAGTACCAACAATTGCAAGAATAAAGCTTTCATGTGCGAATTTCGGTCAAGAACAACCGGTAACGGGATTTAGGATTCATGAGTTTTGACTTCGAAATTGGATGCATTGGGGCAACGATTGAAGGGGATTTTATAGACATTTTGAATCTTAGGACACCCTCAATAAGGCCCTATGGTTCATGCCCTCCAATTGAAGATGATTTGGTCCAATTTTGGATTTGTTCAAATCGGCCCCTTGGACGACATGGTGGCTTTGGGGATAAAATTCTATGATTTTAATCGACATTCAATCCGATTAAATGTGGAATTACGTGTATGATAAGGTCCTCTTAAATGCCCAATAGTTAATGGCTTCAATCGGATCCAAGAAATTTGTCAAATGCTCCATTGAAGCTTATAAAAGCTTACGGATGGACTGCTCGAAGAAGCTATGCGCACGGGTTGAAGGCTTCGTTTTTTTGGGCTTTTGGAGGGGCAAACGATGTCCGTTTTGGACGAATTTTATATATACGGACTCGTATTGAAATTCTCTACATGATTATGGAAAAAAAATACAATTTTGGGAAAAAAAATTGTACTGTATGCCTAAGGTAAGCGTGTGCTTTTAAACTTGCAAAAAAAAAAAAAAACTACACGCTTAAGCTAAGCGTGTGGGAACACGCTTAGCTTAAGCGTGTAAGAACCATGGGTTGTTTTTTAAAAATACCAATAATACCCCTACATGCTTAAGCTAAGCGTGTAAAACCGGACGCTTAGCTTAAGCGTGTAGTTTCACGTCCATTTAAACATATTTTCGCGTGTATTTAGCTTGTCCGTAAAAATAACCATACCATGACAAATATAGTAAGAATGTTAAAACAATTCAAAATAACATAAAACTAGCTATGATAAGTGTCAAGTAGGAAACGCTGGACAAGCTCGCCTGGCACGCCGCAAAGGATGCCAACAAGAAACGCTCGAACCAAACTCCATACTAGGCGCCGGTCTTGAATCGATCATGAACTTCAGTGAAAATGAGGTTGAACTGGCTCAGGTTGTGCGTGGAAAGCCGAACATCGCCAAGTGAAAATCAATGCCCTAGTTCCTGGCATAGTCATGGCGATGTAACACCAACGTTGGCAAGCGCACGCATGGGCGCGACTATGTAATCTCAACCCTAATAGTCAAGATCATGACCAATGGATGACTCAAAGTATATCCAAAGCTAGATAGCACCCTTGTGATCAAAGATTGGGTGGGTTGCGCGATGCGCCACACGCGTACCCTAGTCATGAATCCGTTGGAACGGATGCTCATCATCTCTTCTTCGTCGCTCCACGTCAAGGTAGGTATAGTGCTGACCACGGTTTATGAACCGACAGTTTAAGATTCAAGGCACCGGGAATCGAGAAGTCCTGGAACCGTCGGTCCGGTTTTCCCTGGTTTTGACCCTGTTCCAATTCCGGCTTGGAAACCAGTTAAAAATAAAATAAAATATAAAAATCATAAAAATAAAATAAAAATAGAAAAATTATAAAGTTATAATAAGAAATATTTTTATGTATTTTGAAATTTTATGAAAAAATAGACCTTAAAGAAAACATTAACTAAGTTGTTATAATGTTTATACTTTTATAAAACAAGTAGTTAAATGGTAATGATATTTTAAAAATTAAAACAAATAAAAAAAGTGCTTGAACTTAATAGCGATTATTAACTATTAAGTTGCCTACGTATCCTCTTGGGGTTAGAGGAATCAAAGCCCATGTAATTCTCTTACCTTTAGTGTATGAACCCCACTTATCGTCTTACACTTGTTCTTCTACTCGTTCGGGGTGGTGTGATTTATGATGTCTATAGAAAGTGCCATAACCTCCTCCCTTCATACAAGTATATTTCCTATCACGTTGATTACAAAAAAAACGTCAATTTTGTTATTTACTTGGGGTTCACCTTTCGTAAAACGAATCCTAAAAAGATCGGATATAAGATGCATCCTATTATTATTCATACTTAAAAACACAAGATGTAATAAAAAAATTTAATATAATAAAATAACTAAATAAAGCAGAAAAAATAAGTAATTAAGTAAAACAATATAATCTAAGATAAATAAACTAACTAAATAAAGTATTTAGCGAGAGTATTAAATATTTAGAAATATGATCTAGTAGAGAGTAAGAGAGTAGTTAAATAATAGTGTGAAAAGAAATGAAGAGGAGTGCGGGTATTTATAGGATTTTTTGTGTAGTTTTAGGGGTTTATTTAAAGAAATTTACTTTCCAACGGCTAGTTTTTAAAAAACTAGCCGTTGAACCAGCGGTTAACCACCGGTTTGTAACAGTTGAACCAACAGTTAACCTCCGGCTTAGACCCTTTTATATAAAAAATGCTTTTTACCTTAAAAGATTGTTTAACATTGTACAAAAAAAAAATCAAGATATATATAAAGTATTTCCTTAAAAAATTGTTTTCTTAAAAACTTAGAAAACTTAATCTTAAAATCTTTAACTTTGTATCTTAAACTTATAAACTAATACTTACAAATATTGTTTTCTTAAAAACTTAGAAAACTTAATATTAAAATCTAAAAAACTTATAAGTTAAACTTAAACCTTAAAGCTAAAATGAAGGCAAACTTAAATTTAAAAGTTATATCTAAGGGGTTGTTTGTCTAAACACATTATAATACCTTTTTCAATTAAAAGTATTTATATCATAGAATTGTATTTGGTAAATGAAATATTTTTTCAGACAAAGACCTTTTTTTACAGTATATACTTTTTACCCCAAATTTCTTCACTTTCAACTGTGAAGCCTTAATAGACTCCTCCTTCATCAACGACAGACTATGGGCTCCTCCTTCGATCTCTACGGTTGACGGTGGACTCCTCCTTCAATCTCGACGGTTGACTACGGACTCCGGTGTTTGTTGTTCCCGTTGCTACATGTGAGAACCGAGGAATCGTCCCCGATTGACTACGGACTATAATTTTCCCCATCTTGGCAAGGAATTGTCCCCGATTCGTCCTCGTCGTACTCAAGGGTACATAGGGAGATAGATCTACGAAGTTGAAGGTAGGATGGGCGCCATACTAGCTGGGCAACTCGAGGCGATATGCGTTGTCACCCAAACGCTCCAAGACTCTAAATGGATCATCTCCTCGTGGATCCAGCTTGCTATGCCGTTTGGCTGGGAATTGCTCATGACATAGGTGAACCCAAACCATGTCGCCAACCTCAAAAGTGATGCAACAGTGACCCTTGCCACTTGTACTAGGTGGCGTGACATTCCAATTGTGTGTGGGTGGACTTATGCAGCTCACGAACAAAATCAGTGTGTCGTGCGCCCTTCATGCTCTCCGAGTCTCGCAATGGTCGAGATGTCAAATCCAACGGGGTGTTGGGGTTGCGCCCATACACGACCTGGAACGGTGTCAACTTCGTCGCGGAGTGCATTGACCTATTGTAAGAAAACTCAACAAAAGACAAACACTCTTTCCATTTTCAAAGTTTTGACATCAACATATTACGTAATAATATGCCTAAAGTATTATTAGTGACCTCCGTTTGGCCATCGATTTGGTTGTGACAACTAGTAGAGAATAATAAGCGTGTCCACTACTTGGCCCATAATATCTTCCAAAATTAACTCACAAACTTAGCGTTCTTATCCTACACTATGCTATGTGGAATGCCATGCAATTTGACAACATGCTCGAAAAATAAGTTAGCAACCTTGGAAGAATTATTAGTCATCTTACATGTAATAAAATGAGCCATCTTCGAAAATCTATCAACAACCACAACGATTGAGTCCCTCCTGCAGTGCCCGCAGTGAATGTGTTTGGACCGGGGTCCAACAACAGGGTTGACGGACATAAATGTGGCGCCAATATTGTCACAAAGAAGAACTGCAGAGACTTAGAGGAAACATGGAGCTCACTGAGAAGGTGCTCAATCCAAATGAGCTCGGTAGTGGTATAAGCAAGGGCTCGATACTTGGCCTCGGTGCTCGATCGGGATACAACTTTCTGCTTCCTCAAAGTCCAACTGATGAGATTGGAGCCAAAGAAGATAGCAAAGCCATATTGTGAGCAAAAAATAATGGTGTCAACTGCCTAACCAACATCCGAATATGCGAGTAAGGAGGAGGAAAGTGATGACTGCAAATGAAGTCTGAGGGTGATAATGCTTTTGAGATACCTCAATATTCGTTTGACTGCGAGCCGTTCCTCGGTGGGTGAGTGCATGAATTGGCATACGCGGTTGACAGCATATGAGATTTCATGCTGCGTGATGGTCACATATTGAAGTGCACCAACAACTTGGCGGTATAGTTGGGTTGCCAAATGCGGTTCCTTGAGGAGTCAGTTGTGAGGAAGAATCAACAAGTGAGCCAATGGGACGAGCTTCAACCATTTTTTGACGTTGCATGACATCCCGAATATATTTGGCTTGTGTGAGATGGAGGCCGGACTTGTCACGGGAAACTTCAGTGCCAAGAAAGTAGTTTTAGGAGCCAAGATTACGAAGAGAAAATTGCTTGTTCGATGTGCATATGAACTTGTCAATGAAAGAGTTGTAGGTTCCTGTACTAATGAGATCATCCACATACACAAGGGCGTAAAGAGTGACATTAACATGGTAATAAACAAATAAAGAAGTGTCATAGAAGCATGACAAAAAACCGTTCGTGAGGAAGAGGTGCTTGAGCATGTTGAACCAAGCCCGAGGAGCCTGCTTGAGGCCGTAAAGAGCCATATGAAGTCGCCAGACATGTAGTTAGCAATCTCGATCAATCAACCCTATGGGCACGTTGTTCCATGAAAACCATTTCAGATAGGTCACTATTCAAGAATGCATTGTTAATGTCTAGCCGACGGATTGCCCAATTGAAGGAGATAGCAATAAAGAGAACTAGACGGAAGGTGGCCGGTTTAACAACCAGGCTAAATGTGTCAAAGTAGTCAATTCCTTCTTCTTGATGAAAGCCTTTAGCTACCAAATGAGCTTTGTAACGTTGAATGGACCCATCTACATTCTTTTTGATCCTGTACACCCACTTACAACCAACAAGGTTAGCATTAAGAGGACAGGGGACCATATATTATTTTTCACTTGGGCATTATATTCTTCCTGCATTGCCTGCTGCCAATTGGGTTGTTTAGTGGCTTGGGTAAAAGTGGTGGGTTCTTGCAGTGATTGATCGAGTGGTAGAGGATAACGAGTGGAGTTGAGGGCCTTGGGTTTGAGGTGTCCGGTTTATGCACGGGTTTGCATGAGGTGAATTATAGTGTCACTAGGGAGGTAATAGGAGGGTGTTGTGGGTGGGTAAGGAGGTGGAGGTAGTGACGGGTTGTTTATGGAGCCTGTCGGGGTATTTATGGAGCTTGTCGGGGTATTGGTGGTAGAAGGCGTAGGGGATGGTGATAGTTGTTGGCGGTGTAATGATGACGAGGAAGGGCTAGATGAGATGGAGGGGATAAAGGGAGATGAAAAATGTAGGAGGCAGTGGTGAGGGAAGTGGGGTATGATGAGTGGCAACTGCATTTTCAAGTAATGTGAACGAAGTGGTGGTGTCAGGGGCAGTAGGAGTGGTGTTGGTATTGGAGACCATGGAGGGATAGGGGAAGACATCCTCATTGAAAACAACATGTCGGGCAATGTACATCCTTGAAATAGACAAATGGTAGCAAATGTAGCCTTTGTGCTTGGAGCTATATCCTAAGAAGAGACAAGGGAGAGTCCTAAAGTCAAGTTTGCGGTTGTTGTAGGGACGAAGGAAAGATTTAACATAGACACCCAAAGACCTTGAGAAATTTGTAGTGGGGGGAACGTTTGTAGAGTTTATGGTAGAGAGACGACATTTGGAGAATGGGAGTAGCTGTTCGATTGTGGAGGTAGGCAGCAATGTGAAAAGTATGCTCCCAGAATGTGGTGGGTAGAGATGCTTGGGCAAGGATGGCAAGACCCTTTTCGACAATAACCCAATTTCGGCATTCAACATTCAGCGACCCCATTTTGCTCTTGGGTATATGGATAAGATAGACGATGTTGGATCCCATGGTTATGGAGGTAGGTAGATATATTGTGATATTCACCACCCCAATCAGATTGTAAGCATTTGATAGAAGTTTTGAATTTTGTTTTCACATTGATTTGAAAAGTAATGAATGTATCATAGACTTGAGATTTGTGGGAGAGGAAGTAGATCCAAATGAACTTGGTTGCGTCGTCTATCAAGAAGAGAAAATATCGAGATCTATTTAAGGATAAAACAGGAGCATGCCCCAAACATCCGAATAAATTAAATCAAAAGGGTTTGTAGAGGAAACATGACTAAGAGGCAAATGAAATCTATGACTCTTTCCTAACTTACATGCTTCACAAAAAGGTGAAAGCTTATTAGACGATAAATGAAGACTAAAGTTGGACACAATATGACAAAGGGCAGACGCCTGAGGTGAGCAAGACGACGATGCCACACTTCTAAGAGATGTACAAGAACCCAACAGGGCTTGAGGAGGACGGGTTGTTGGTATAGGAGGGAAGAGACGGTAGAGGCCGTTTTCCACAGTTCTATGGATGAGGATTTTTCCATACAAAGTCTTGACAAAACATTTAGAGGGATAAAATTCCATGTAAACATTATTGTCAGATGTGAGATTTTGAACAGTAAGGAGGTTCTTGGTCATATCAGGAACATGTAAAATGGCAGGCAATTTAATTGGAGCAGACAAAGTAGGCAAAATATTAGAACCAATGTGAGAATTAGGTAACTGATTACCATTGCCAACCGCCAACCTTTTGCTTCCCTGGTAGTTGTTGGCGAGTTGAAGATTGTCAAGCTCAGATGTTACATGATCGGTGGCTCCTGTGTCGAAGTACTACGATGGATCAACTATAGAAGAAGGAGACACCATGTTGGCTGATTTCTGAGCAGCAACAAGCTGCTGTGATGTTTGATCACAATGACGAGGTTGCGGTGGAAAGTCCGTGTTGTTCATACAGTTATAGCAGTTAAGCGCTAGATGACCGAGCTTGCCACAAATCTGACATTGGTGGCGAGGACGACCGGTTCCCGAGCAATCGGAAATTGCTGAAGGAAGCCGATAAAGGCCCACGGCTGTTGTGATTGCTAGCAATGGAGGAGGGCTTGGTGGATCGTCCACTGTTGGCAAATGGGGTCGGAACACTAGGGTTGTCGGTGGTGCTGGCACAAACGAGGCCGCGGCGAAGGAGTCGGAGACCGGTGAGGTCATCGATCACAACGTCGTTGGGGCGCATCATATAGGTTGTGATGAAAGGCCCATATGAGGAGTCGAGACCATTGAAGAGGGAGTTGACAAGGTTCCGCTTCTTCTCAATGTAGGCTTGCATTGACAAGGAACCCTTTTGAAGGTTCTGCAACTGGTGCTTAAGATCCATCCGACGAGATCGGGTTTGGGCTTGATAGGTGCGCTCAAGAGTGAGCCAAGGGCACGTTCGAAAAAAGAGGAGTGCAACCATAGAAGAACAAATCGATCACGGGCGCCAAGTCGTGAACTTGGGAATGGCAGCGGGTGGGGCGTTTTCAGTAGCCCCTGGCAGAGTCGCCGGTGGAGTTGTGACATCTGTAAGAAATCCTTCAAGTTCGAAGGCTTCGAGGTTTTCTTCCAAAGTGAATAGTTTTCGCCAATGAGTTTGATATTGAGGGTTGGAATTTGGAAATGGAGAGGAGAGGTTGTCGTGGCATGAGCCGCTAGAAGGACGTTCAATGGTGTGTTGGGCATTGGATCAGGAGCGGCTGCACGTCGAGGGTGCCGAAAGGGTTGTGATGATGACGACGACAGTAGAGGAAACTAATTTTTTTGAGGATAATCTAAGCTCTAGATACCATATTAGGAAGTAATGATCTCTACTTCTCCTCTTTGATTATCATAATGTATATATACACAAGAATAAAATAGACATAAATATATCTAGAAAGAAAGAGAATATATCCTAGGATATTATATACAAAAATAAACAAACACGTGATGGAATCTCCTTTTCTCAGTACATTAGTAAATGTGTGAGATGTGGTTTCACGTGTTTCCCCCTAAGGCAGGAATAATTGAGCTCCAAGCACGTTTAGTTAGTCCACACGAAGAACTCGAAAGAAGCCCTTTGAGAAAAATATGATTAATTCCGTGTCCTACATGACTACATGAGTAGTTAATTCTCCTCCATACTTCATTATGATCTATAAGTCACGCTAAGAGGAAGGGAACTGGACTGGATGAATTTGGTTGTGCTGCTTGTGATTGCAGCTGAGTTATGGGCGGTGGCGCAGCTATTCAAGAAGCCGGGGAACTTACCCCCGGGCCCCCCTCGGCTGCCCATCATCGGTAACCTCCACAAGCTGGGCAAGTTTCCGCACAAATCCCTAGCCCAACTTGCGAGGACTCATGGGCCCTTGATGTCTCTCCAGCTGGGGAGCCTCACAACGGTCGTCGTCTCGTCCCCATTCATGGCCCAATAAGTCCTCCAAAAGCACGACACCGTCTTCTCCAGTAGATAGGTGCCCGACGCCGTTCGTGCAAGTAGCCACACCGATTTCTCCATTGCTTTTCTCCCTACCAATTCCATGTGGCGAACACCCAGGTCAATATTAACTTCTTGAAATCAATGATTCCAAGTTTATTAATAAGGATGTTAATCAGCTAATTGTTTCGAGGTTTCCTCTACTAGGACAATATTTTTTGTGAGTCTTATAATTTGTGATTAAGCTCCTCATTTTGACTATTAAAGTCCGTTTGGTTTGAATTATGAAAATGATAATGAAAAAGAAATGAATCTAGTCCATTTTAAAGTTATTATTTACTGATCAAAATGATAAAAACATTTTATTTATCGCTTCTCTTGGCACTATGACGGAGATATTTGTTTTTCTAATATTAGGGTGAGTTTAAAATGATTAGATTATTTCATTTTTCCATTCTCCTGACACACAAATTTTAGAGCCCTAAGCAAAATTGAAAATTTTGATTAATGTATCATGATGTCAACGTTGACTAAATTCGATTCCTTTCTGTTACCGTTTCTATAAGTTAAAACCAAACGGATCCTAAATGGTAATAATTACATTAGTGGGCTAGCGAGTGGTTTATTCTTAATTAAGCTATTTCTAAACCTATATGTGCAATGATAATTCCTTTGAGCATTCCT
Source organism: Rheum nobile (assembly GCA_027886185.1). Lineage (NCBI taxonomy): Eukaryota > Viridiplantae > Streptophyta > Magnoliopsida > Caryophyllales > Polygonaceae > Rheum > Rheum nobile. The sequence goes on from WOAB01000639.1 coordinate 9,632,106, forward strand.
TAATTTTGCATCATTCTATCTTGCATATTTTTCGAATACATATCCCACCGTTCAAGTTGGAACATAACTAAGCCTAGGTTGATGGGTTACTCCTCCTATTGCGAATTGATTTTAACATGAAACTCCACTATGATTATATACTGAATTTGTCTGCGCATGTATGCTTCTATATGCATGACCCTTAGTCTACCTATCAGCCCACAAACTTTAATACATATTAATCATTCATCACAACAAAAAAGAGTACAAGATTTAAATTGTTGTTTTTAATTTGCAGTTGTTTTCAAAAGAATATTGGATGCTAGCCAACATCTAAGGCAAAAGAAGGTTGATGAGTTGCTCAAATACATTCAAGAATGTTGTCAAGCTGGAGCTGTAATCAACATTGGCCAGGCAGTGTTCTCCTCCAACCTTAGTTTGATCTCCAGCACCTTCTTCTCTTTGGATTTAGAAGACCCAAATTCAGCCTTCTGTCACGAGTTCAAGGAAATCGTCACTCAATTAGTCTTACTAGCGGGTAATCCTAATGTTGGAGATTACTTTCCATTGTTGAAAGGACTCGACCTGCAGAGGATTAAGCGCCGAATGGAGGGGAGCTACGACAAGATGTTAGATTTTTTTCAGACGTTGATAGACGAACGATTAGCCAAAGGGATTGATATGTCAGCTGAAAGCAATGATGTATTGGATGCCTTGCTCAAGATAAACCAAGATAACAACGAGGAGTTTGGAATGTCCTACCTAATGCACTCACTAGTGGTAAGTGGTAACTATACATGTATATTTATGCATATACTTCTACATTGCTCATATTCAATCATTAGGTGAATACTTCTATGTTCTAGCCAGTACACCCTAACATGAACATTTCATTACCAAAAGTTTTGAATGTACCAGAAATTAGTACTCTTATTCATGATAGTATAAGGATTAGATGCGTATAAGCGGAATTGCAGAAAACTATTTTCTAGCATCTAACAAGGATCTCATGCATGAATCAATAAGGATCAATTAGAAGTAGAGTTACATACCTTTTGATGCGAATGAAAACACTCCGGCAGAGTTTCAGCGGAGATCAAAAGCCCCAGGTGTGGCTTCTTTACTTGGTCCACACGAGTCTGAAATCTGGATCGCATTGGTCTCGTTTGCTAGAACGAACGTACGAAAGGCACGAGCTTGGCTCCTCTTGGGTGGTTCGGCCGTGCACACTAGTTATTAGGGTTGAAGTGTTCTAGCTTTCTCTTTAGGAAGCCATTACTTATAAGATCATATCTTATCTTTGGTAATAGATATAATATCTTTATATTGTATCTATATCTTCTAATAAGATTCCCTTTTATCTAGTTATTATTAATAAGCCAATCTCCCAATTTAGCCATAGGGCCGAAATTCCATGTCCCACACGGGCTTCCGGTTCAGTTTGATCCAGCTCGATAACTCTATGTGTGTGATCTCATAGGACCCGGTTAGTATAGCCATGGACCTAACCCGATTAAGTCCATTAATCGTAGTTGGCTTCTAGCAAAGCACTACGATCCCTAAAATACCCGGATTGTAAATCTCCATTAATAGTCCTATTCCATGTTCGATAATTGCACCTTTGATTAAATGACACAATTCCATTAATCTCCCACGTGTCCTTAAAACAAGTGTGCAATGTTAAATCCCTTTGTCTGTTAGTGTCTTATTTGATGATATGATGATATCAAATGCGTTTCTTGAACTCTTGAGTTTGAACTGTCAAATAACGGATGATTACAGATAATCCATCCGAGCATGGCCATGCATTTTTCAATTCTCGCTCTTTAAGTGGCCAAGACACCATTCCTGTCCATGCATCACAGTATACATGACGTCAGATCTAGGAAGGAAGCGACCTCGATCTTTCTCCTTAGTAATCGGGATAGGTAGCAACCAAGCGTGGGCTCGATTATCGGCTCTCTTGCTCTCGGCGGGGCCGAGTTGGGGCGAGAGGACCTCGCATGCGGAAGCTAGCGATGGCTAGATAGGTTGTGTTTGTGAACCGTGACGTGGTTCAATCGGGTCTAACCAGTTTTGTGACGCCGAGGCTTAAGGGAGGAGATGATCTCAACTGCAAGGCTTAAGCATTAATTTCAACGTGAAGAACAATGAGTACATCGAAGGCTATTTAAAGCCATAAGGCTCGCCCAAGAACCCTAATGGGCTTGGGCCGAAAACACACTAATGGGCTAGCCTTCTCTAGCAAAAGAAAGGCACACACCCAAAATAGAAAGTACGGAAATGGAAATGCTAAAAAATAAAACATGCTAAAACAAGAAATAACATAAAATAGGCTAAACTAGACTAAGTCTTGAACCAAGGAGGACGCCACGGTCTTGGTCATCTTGGGCTCGTCGTTGCCCGACTTGAGTCGAGCTCGGGACGCATCATTCTCCCTCCTTTAGAATCGAAGCGTTCTCGCTTCGAAGTGGGTGGGGCCAGGGAGAGTAGACGTTCAGCGGTCAGTGGTAAAGCGGCGTCGGGCTCGGACGCGACTCTTGGAACCTCAAATATGAGAAGGTATGGCTCGGGTCCAAGAGCGGTCATAGCGTCGGGTGCCTTGGAGAGTATCGCACGGAAGCCCGAGTCTGGAGTAGGCGTAATGGATACGTCAGGCTTGCATGTGGGCAGGGGAGTACTGGGCACGTCTGTGGGCAACAGAAGGGGCTCGGTGGCTGCGGCCTCGACAACGACGATGTGGGCCGTGGGCGTGGTTGCTGTGGCTGCGGTCGCGGTTGCTGTGGCCGCGGTCACGGTGTTGCCCGCGGTCGCGGTTGCGGCAACAGAGGCTGCTTTGTAGGATGCAAGTTTCCTCCGGAACTCTTCGAGCTGTGAACGCATTTCCGCCATCTCTCGGGCATGGGCCTCTTCTACGGCATGGCGGGTCGATGAAGCTACGGAAGGAATGAGAGACTCGACACCAGGAACGGCCGCGATTGCGGAATGGACGAGGGACTCGCGGCGGGGGCCGCGATCGCGGGACAAGTTGCGGGGAAGGCCGCGGTCGCGCGCCAAGTCGCGGTGGGGGCCGCGATCGAGGTTCGCGTGACGCGGGCTGGGTCACGTGTCTCGGTAGTATGCGCTGTCGTGGTACTGGTCGTGGGTGCGGTGTGTCGGAGGTGGTCCATAGACACGGGGCGGCGGGTACGGGCGGCGTCGCGGTGGCGTCAGAATCCTTGGCGGGATCCAATCCGGGTACGCCTTGAGATGGAGCTCGATGAAGTACTCGGACCATCCTTCCTCGTCGTCGACCTCATAATTCCATTGGCTCTGGTAGTAGGGCATGGAGGGATTCGCGGCGGTGGCCGCGGTGGCTAGGATTCGTCGCAAGAACGGTTTCGTATTTTGGCCTTTTGAGGGGTCAAACGATGTCCGTTTTGGGCGAATTTTATATGCCCGGACTCGTATCGAGATGCTCGTCAAGAATATGGAAGAAAATTGCAGAAAGGATGAATTTTTCTTTGACGAATTCTGGGCAGAGTCGACGTGGTTTTCTTTGCTTTTGTGGTGGTGGTGGCATCGTCGGAGAAGGAGGCGCACTGCGTGCCCCTGGCTGCTCTGATATCAATTGATGTGTTCCGATGGGTTCGGACCACGTTTAACGTCGGATCTAGGCAGGAAGCGGCCTCGATGCTTCTCCTTAGTAACCGAGATAGGTAGCAACCAAGCGTGGGCTCGGTTACCGGCTCTCTTGCTCTCGGCGGGGCCGAGTTGGGGCAAGAGGATCTCGCATGCTGAAGCTAGCGATGGCTGGATAGGTTGTGTTTGTGAACCGTGACGTGGTTCAATCGGGTCTAACCAGTTTTGTGACGCCGAGGCTTAAGAGAGGAGATGATCTCAACTGCAAGGCTTAAGCTTTAATTTCAACGTGAAGAACAATGAGTACATCGAAGGCTATTTAAAGCCATAAGGCTCGCCCAAGAACCCTAATGGGCTTGGGCAAAAAACACACCCTAATGGGCTTGGGCCGAAAACACACTAATGGGCTAGCCTTCTCTAACAAGAGAAAGGCACACGTCGAAAATAGAAAGTACGGAAATGAAAATGCTAAAAAAGAAAACATGCTAAAACGGGAAATAACATAAAATAGGCTAAACTAGACTAAGTCTTGAACCAAGGAGGACGCCACGGTCTTGGTCATCTTAGGCTCGTCTTTGCCCGGCTTGTGTAACACCCCCAAATATTCCCTTGGAAAGGCATTACCGCCAGTGACCTCAGACGTTCTGTCCGATGTCACCCAAGGCTTTACCAGTTGATATAAATCATCAAAAAACAATTATGATAAAAATATCATAACTTTCATTTAAAATCATTGTCTTGGCATTACATCCATAATCCGAAAGACAACCAAAATACATCGGATGACTTAATACAAGATATATTTAACACAGCGGAAGACTTTAAATAACCAACAAAAGGGTCTTGATCGCAATGATCACCCGTCAAGGATCTCAACCTGAATAAACTTATCAAAAACACCGTTTGCCTTCATAGTCGTTCTAGCCTTCACAGGACGGCAACTTATCTGATGTGCCGAATCGAACGGATGACACCAGCCAACCATGCAGAGAACAATTACGGTTGGTTAGTCTAATGAAAGACTATGCAAGGGTACAAGCAGAGTGGTCCGAAGTAGTCGTATTAGGTTAGACTCATCGCTTCTCGAATTAAAACCGATGACGATAGTCAACCACCATACTTCTACTGGAATACATGAAAAGACATGATCAAGAGAAGATTCTGGAGACCGAGTCTCACATCAATCAATACCAAAAGAATACTCCAACGAGTTGAGTCTTATCGAAAACATGACAAATGTTGGGGAACATAAATAATAGTCATACAAGCGTTCAAAAACGACTTGATGTTTCGGTTCACGACCAACCTCACCGCTCAAAGTGAATCTAGATTGGAAAGAGAACGTTACAATGATCAAAGTCAAGACGAGATTTCCTAGCTGTACTATTCGCCCAAGGGTTTATTAACTATGTGCGACAATGACACTTATCTCATTTAATTCCAAAACGATCATCACGTTATAAGCTTTTAAATCTCCTCACAAGAGATATCGGATCTCCTCACAAGAGATATCAGATCTCCTCACAAGAGATATCGGATCTCCTCACAAGAGATATCGGATCTCCTCACAAGAGATATCGGATCTCCTCACAAGAGATATCAGAGGGAATAAATCCCGAAAGATTTGGCACTAGCGAAGTGCACCAACCCTGAGTAAGGGCATGGTCATGACCAGAGAGAGTACTAGGGAAAAATCCACCAAGTACTAGTTATAAAGAAACAGCTAAACCCCCACAAGGTACATAGCGTTCCTACGAATACTCGTTCTAACTAAACAGTTACGAACGCAGTAATAATTCACATCAACGTTAAGAATACTTGTGCTAACTAAACAGTTAACGCACAGTAATAATCCATTTTAATGTTAAGGATACTCGTGCTAATTAAACAGTTAAAGCACAGTAATAATCACATCAAAGCCGTTAAGGCCAATAATAGATATAATAGCGTTGTTCTAGCAGATATACAACCTATTATAATAACTTTTAAAATCACAAACAGTTATCAAAACTGTTCCCAACGAAAATAGTAAATCATCCCAAATTAATTAACAACTAAACAATTGATAATTAATTGAAATATGGAATGATGAGCAAGAGTGAACCACCACTTGCCTTAGATCCGACGAAAGCTTGAACAAAGCTTAGAGACAACGGGTTCCTGGGTCCGAAATATGGGCAGACCCTAGATAACAAATCCCAAAATAACAACCCATGATGAGACCCTAAGTTAGATTCGACAATAAATAGTCCGAACCTAAAGAAATACGAATGAAATCGAAAGGAACAAAGCCTCGCTCGAGACCACAAAACCCAAAGCCACACCACGAGCCCAGCCCACCGCGGGTGCGGTGGCTTTTCAGTGGTGAGACGATAATGACGACGACTCATCGGGGAAGACGGGGGCGACACGTTGGGACTCGGTTCGTGGTGGCTCCAACTTCTGGACACCTAACACCACCTTGAGAGCACCACCAACACTAACAAAGCTTCGGCGACAACTCCGGTGAAAGCTTCAAAACTCCGGCGAGGTTCAAGTTTTCCGACGAAGGTTTTTGGGAGAGATGGCCGAGAGAGAGCTCAAAGAGAGGAGGAGATCGGCTATTTATAGGACAAATATCTCATACAAATATCTCGTACAAATATCTCGTACAAATATCTCGTACAAATATCTCGTACAAATATCTTGCACAAATATCTTGTACAAATATCTCGTACAAAGTTGTATTTTAACCTTGAAAATGCGTCAACTGTATTTTATACTACTCAGAAAAATATTACAGAGATCAAACATATTACAGAATGTATGAACTTCTCTGAAATTAATCCGACTTGTAGTACGGGAGTTGGAAGAATTACCAAAATACCCTTATAAAATATGAGGGATATTACAGCTTGAGTCGAGCCCGGGACGCATCAGAGGAGGACTTCTCCAGTCTTGTATGACTATAGCTCCCACTCAACTTTTGGCAATCCCAATCAAGGCCTTTATAACTGTCTGTTACGGTCAGCGTTTGACAGCGTTAAAGACATACCAATCATCAAGAGAAACCATATCAAACTCATGTCTGAGAAATCTACCAATCATGGTTTGACTTAAAACTCTTCAATCTCTTTTGGAGAGTCTTAAGGTGGGTCAGTCCTATATGTATCATCCATACATATCTATGTAATTGACTAGACATCTCTATGTCCCTATAGCCCATGAAACATGACGCTATCAGTCAACTTACAATACAGTCTTTAATGAAGTCATTTATGTCCAAGTTAATGACTTAGATCATGGACTTTGAATAATTCATAACTTCAGTTCACTTAATGGGGTTTCATTCACCAAAACACTTATGATGAGCCCATTTGCGAATTATAAATTATTTGAACATTTAATTTAATTTCAAGCAATGATTAAATAAGAATGAAAGTTGTATATCATATAATCAAGCATAAAATGTGTCTAACATTCATAAAACAAAGTTCATAATGTAAGACAATGCAATCTCAAAGCCATTCTCCAATGTGCTTGAGCCCCTTGGCCCTAATATGACTCTCATGCTTGGTCAGTGGATCTACAATGTTGTCATCTGTGTGCACTTTGCACATCCTTACGTCTCCTCTATCAACGATATCCTCGAACGACTAACTCGTCATAACCCCCAAATACCAAGAAGTCATCCTTGGTTCTTCTCAAGTACTTCAAGATGTTCTTGGCTGCACACCAGTGTGTATCTCCGGGATTCGAGTGGTATTTGCTACACATGCTCAAAGCAAATGCAACATCGGGGCGTGTACATATCATGGCATACATGATAGATCCTATAGGAGAAACATAAGGTATCTTGCTCATCTTCTCTAGCTCAGTAGGTGTCTTAGGACATTGCTTCTTGCTGAGGTATATGCCATGTTGTATGGGTAGAAATCCTTTCTTGGAATCCTGCATTTTAACCTGTCAAGAACCTTATCTATATAAGTTCCTTGATTTAATCCAAGCAGTCTCTTAGATCTATCTCTATAGATCTTGATACCCAATATGTACTCTTCTTCTCGTAGGTCATTCATTGAAAAACATTTCTTCAGCCATCCCTTAATAGACTCTAGCATCGGAATGTCATTTCCAATGAGCAGTATGTCATCCACATACAGGACCAAGAAGACAACTTTGCTCCTACTAAACTTCTTGTAAACACAAGGCTCTTCTTCACATCTGATGAAGTCAAACTATTTGACAGCTTCATCAAATCGAATGTTCCAACTCCTGGATACTTGCTTAAGTCCATAAATGGACTTCTTAAGCTTGCATACTTTCCTAGGTTCTGTTGGATCTTCAAAACCCTCTAGTTGTGTCATGTACACATCCTTTTCTAAATATCCATTTAGAAAAGCGGTCTTGACATCCATTTGCCAAATCTCATAATCATAATAAGCGGCAATAGCTAGGAGTATCCTGATGGACCTGATCATTACGATCGGTGAAAATGTCTCGTCATAGTCAATACCATGAATCTGTTTAAAACCCTTGGCAACTAGCCTTGCCTTGTAAACAGATACATTTCCATCTTTGTATGTTTTGAGTTTGAAAACCCATTTGCATCCAGTGGGTTTTACCCCATCTAGCAAATCTATCAAGTCCCAGACTTGATTCTCAAACATAGAATCCATTTCAGATTTCATTGCTTTAAGCCATTTCTCGGAGTCTAGACCCGTCGTTGCTTGCTTATAGGTGGCAAGTTCTCCGCTTTCTAAAAGCAGAATATCAAGGCTTGTAGTCAAGATGAAATCATCATATCGTCTTGGCTGTACCCTTGGCTTGTTTGATCTACGTGTGGGTTCAACAACTGGAGCATTTTCCATAACTGTTTATGGGTCCTCATTTGAATCTGGTTCTTGAGGGATTGGTTCATGTACCTGGACGACTTCCCTATGGGAATTTATGCCCCCAGATACTGGCATCTCCTCGTCGGCATCATCTATGTCGACTTGTTGTTGGGTTTGTTGCTCATCTTGAACTTCTTCAAGGTGAACATTTCTCCCACTTGTCTTCTTGGAAATAAATACTCTTTCCAAAATGACACTATCCCTTGCAACAAACACTTTGTGCTCAGTGGGATTGTAGAAGTAGTATCCCTTGGTTTCCTTAGGATACCCTATAAAGAAGCATTTATCTGATTTGGGTGCAAGCTTATCTGATAGTAAACGCTTTACATTAGCTTCACATCCCTAGATTTTCAGAAAGGACAGACTTGGAACTCTTCCAGTCCATATCTCATATGGTGTCTTGTCTACAGTCCTAAACGGAGTCCTGTTTAATGTGAACGCAACGGTTGTGGGGGCATATCCCTAGAAGGATATTGGAAGGTTAGAAAAACTCATCATTGATCGGACCATGTCTAATAGGGTCCTGTTTCTCCTCTCATATACACCAGTCAGTTGTGGCGTGCCTGGTAGAGTTAGTTGTGTTATTATCCCACAAATTCTCAGATGATGATCGAACTCCTGGCTTAGATATTCACCACCGTGATCGGATCGAAGTGCCTTTATCTTCTTGCCAGTTTGAGTTTCTACTTCATTTTGAAACTCTTTGAACTTTTCAAAGGATTTAGATTTGTGCGTCATTAAGTAGATATACCCATATCTACTCATGTCGTCAGTAAATGTGATGAAGTATCGATAGCCTCCTCTAGCTTATGTGCTCATTGGTCCACATACATCAGTATGTATTAGGGCCAGTAGCTCAGTAGCCCTTTCACTTGTCCCAGTGAAATGTGACCTTGTCATCTTGCCCATTAGGCATGAATCACATGTCTCAAGTGATTCACAATCAATTGATTTGAGAATTCCATCTTTATGGAGTTTCTTCATGCAGTTCAAGCTAATGTGACCCAAGCGACAATGACATAGATAGGCTTTACTCAAATCATTCGACTTTTGCCTCTTAGTATTAACGTTATAAATTTCAGACTTGAGGTCCAACACATAGAGTCCAATACTCATGGGAGCATTGTCATAGAAAATATCATTCTTGAAAATAGAAAAGCATCCATTCTTAATGACAAATTCAAAACCCTCAAGATCCAAAACTAAAGTCGAAATAAGGTTCTTAGTAATTGAAGGAACAAAATAACAATTATTCAATTCTAATACTAAGCCAGAAGGTAAAGATAGACTATAATCTCCTACGACAAGCACAACAACTCTTGCTCTATTTCTAACGCGCAGGTCTATCTCCTCTTTCTCCAAGCGCCTCCTACTTCTTGGTCCCTGCACATTCGAAATAATGTGAGAACCACATTCGGTATCCAATACCCAAGTAGTACCCTTGGTTGTTAAGACTTCAATAACAAAAATACCTGAATTGGAACTCATAGTTCCATTCTTCTTGTCTTCCAAGTACTTGGGGCAGTTTCTCTTCCAGTGCCCCTTGGCCTTGTAGTAGAAGCAGTCATGTTGAGTAGCCACCTTTGGCTTCTCAACTGCCTTAGGTTTGGCAACTTTCTTGCATTTCCGTTGGTTTTGTTGCTTCCCTTTAGGCCGCTTCTTGAACCCTTTTCCTTTGTTGACCATAACAACTTCTTTCTTATTGTCAACTTGGATATTTTGGTCAGCTGTTTTGAGCATGCCATGGAGTTCATTCAGAGTTTTGTTCTTCTCAACAATTGAGCGAAGGGTGAATTTCAAGTTATCGTTGCTAGACATGATATCTACAAAGGAAGCAATATGCAGATAAATTTATGCTTGACATGCAAAAGCTCAAAATTATACATGCTTTAAAATTTAAGCAAATGCACATTTTATTCAGTTTAAGTTTGTCCCTGGTGAATAAAATGATTCCAAGACCCTATCTCAAATAAGACCCAAGCGTACTTTGGCACTTTCTCAAGTCTTATGTGATCAAGGTAAGTAACATTTACTAATTATAACTCCTTATAATTCTTGGTTGATGGCCCACATCCCATGTTAGACTCATCTCTATGCCTCAAGATCCAAAACTTTGCCTTTTGGTCTCTTGTTGAGTATAATCATGTCAAGGTTTATGAATCCCTTATATAGATTCACCCTTACTATCCCAAGGTCAAAGAAGGACATCTCGCTTTGGCGAAACCTATCCAACGAATTGCAAGGGCCTCATGGGTTATGACATGAAAAGGTAATACCTCAATATTCTTTTAGGGACTTAAGCATGCAATGATCGTCTATTTACTAGTGAACAAAATAGCATAAACAAACAATCATGCAAGGCTTAAAATAATAAAGCATTCAAAATGCGATAATTAAATATGATCCTAGTATGGTCCCTAAAAACCAAAATTAAAGATTTGATCTTCATGGGTCTTGTTCTTCATGGATCTCCATCCTTGGTACCCTTAGAATCTTCTCTTCTTGTATTACATCATTTTCTAAATAATCTAATTACTGAAAATTAAATTACAAAAATACATGATGATACGCAGATCGTGTACAAGAAAACATAACGATACGCATATCGTATTTTCTATCCTAAAATGGGCCATACCAGTCACCTCATGCAAACAATAATATCATAATATCATGCAATAATAATATCAAATATTATCAATAATATTAATCTAATTAATAACAACAATCAATTTAAATAATATTAAACAAATACTATTAAATTAAATAAATCATCTCATGAGATAAATAATTCAATATCAATATCTTAATTCAAATAAAATTAATATATAGAATTAATCATAATTAATCATTAAAATGCATTATTGGATAAGATATGTATAAACAAGATAATATATCAAATATCCTTATCTTAATCTAGTGGGATTCTATCCTAACAACTTTTAGGAATTTATATTATAGATAATATCAAATATTATCCAATTGGTCAAATAAGATCTTATCTTATACTTTTTAGGAAAATATCCTAAAATCCAAAATCTACCCAACCGGACCGAGCCGCGCTTGAGCCCAGCCCAGACCAGCCCGCGCCCACCGAACCACGCATCCACTGTACAGACCGACCCGAGCCCAGCCCGGACCACGCGCAGACCGCGGTCTGCACTGTGCAGAACCGCGCGCACCCATGCACAGTCACAGTCCGCTGGCCCAGCGAGCCGCGGTCCACACCTAAACCGCTCGACCCGCAGTGCTGCACGTCGCCCTAGACCCCATCCACGCCCACACCCGGGTCTCCTTGAACTTGTGCGTGCTTGTATAGACCCACGATCCGCACCTGATGGAGCCGAGGTGCGTGCCGAACCGGATCGGATCCGGTTCGGCCCCTTTTTCTTCTTCTTCTTCAAAATTTTATGTATGAAACAATTTTAAAAAAAAATCAGAATTGTGGAAAAACAAAATTTAGGGGATTGATTCATCTTATGAAAATCAAAATTTTCATCTAATGATTTAAAACATGCCAAAATCATATCTCTTGTATAATTAAATCACATGAATCAAGTATGGGTAGGACAATTTTACATGCATATTAGTTTATGAAGTTCTCAACTTTACTAATCCAATCAATCAAAATCACAATTTTAATCATGCAAAATAACCTACATATCAATTTACCACTTAATTTGAATCAAGACATGCATTAAAATTAAGTCTTTTAAAAAATTGATCCTATCAATTTATGCAAGAGGCTCTGATACCACTATAGGGATTAGATATGTATAAGCGGAATTGCAGAAAACTATTTTCTAGCATCTAACAAGGATCTCATGCATGAATCAATATGGATCAATTAGAAGTAGAGTTACATACCTTTTGATGCGAATGGAAATACTCCGGCAGAGTTTCAGGGAAGATCAAAAGCCCCAGGTGTGGCTTCTTTACTTGGTCCACATGAGTCTGGAATCTGGATCACCTTAGTCTCGTCTACTAGAATGAACGTACGAAAGGCACGAGCGTGGCTCCTCTTGGGTGGTTCGGCCGTGCACACTAGTTATTAGGGTTGAAGTGCTCTAGCTTTCTCTTTAGGAAGCCATTACTTACATATCTTATCTTTGGTAATATATATAATATCTTTATATTGTATCTATATGTTCTAATAAGATTCCCTTTTATCTAGTTATTATTAATAGTAACTCTTATCTATCAATGCTACCTTTGTTTGTCTTATTCCTAAAATTGATCATCCCTTTTCAATGAAAGAGTTTAGACCCATTTCATGTTGCAATACTATGATGAAGATTATCTCAAAGGTTCTGGTACTGAAGTTGAGGCCTATTCTTGATGAGATTATCTCTATTAATTAGGGTGCTTTTGTACCAGGAAGATCCATTACTCATAACATGGTTGTGGCTCAGGAACTGGTCAAGGGTTATGATTGTACAAGGATTTCTCCTAGGTGTATGATTCAAATTGATCTGCAGAAGGCTTATGACTGTGTGTCTTGGGATTATCTTGAGGAATGCATGATCTTTCTCAACTTTCCGAGGCAGCTTATTTTGTGGATAATGGAGTGTGTTAGGACTCCTTGTTTCTCTGTGATTATAAATGGTGAAGCAAGAGGATTCTTTGAAGGGAAGAGAGGGCTAAGACAGGGTGATCCTCTCTCTCCTTTCCTTTTTGTCATAGTGATGGAATTATTTGCTAGGAAAATGAAGAAGTTGAGTGCAGATAAGGATTTCAGATTTCATCCTAAGTGTAAACAGATACAGCTGACTAACATTGCTTTTGCTGATGATCTCCTAATTTTTTGTAAGCCTACTACTCCTTCTCTAAAGTTGATTAAGCAGTGTCTGATTGAATTTGGTAAGGAATCAGGTTTGGTTGCTAATTCAGCTAAAACAAAAGTTTTCTATGGTGGCTTGAATGATATTAGGAAGATTGAATGCTCTTCTGTGTTAGGCTTTAGCCAAGGTGTCTTTCCTGTGAGATACCTTGGGACTCCTCTGCATTCAAGGAAACTGAAGGTTAATGAACTCACTCCTTTAATGAGTAGAATTAGGAGTGTGATTCAAGATAGGAGTGCAAGAAAGTTGTCTTATGCAGGTAGAGCCTAAGTCATTAGAGCTGTCATTGAGGGTGTTGTTTCTTTCTGGATGAAAGTTATCTTTATTCCTAAGAAAGCCCTTAAGAAGATAGAAACCATCTGCAGAGCCTATCTATGGTCAGGTGAAGTGGAGAGTAGGAGATGTCTGGTTGCATGGGAAGCTATCTGTAGGCCTTTTGTAGAGGGTGGATTGAATTTTAAAGAGCTGCTCTCCTGGAATGACACTCTTATGTTCCATCTTATCTATGACTTGCATAAAGGTAAAGAGAACCTATGGACCATGTGGGCTAGGAAACATCTTACCAAAGGGCAATCTGTTTGGCTTGTGGATGCTTTGCCTTGCAGTTCAGTGTTCTAGAAGCAGCTTATAATGGTTAAAGATAGAGTTCTGGAGCTAAGAAATGGTCTTGCCCTAGATGAACCATTTTTGTCCAAATGCAATGGGAAGATGGATAGTATATATCTCTATGATTTACTTAGAAATCCTTCCTTGGAGATTCCCTGGTGTAGTGTATTATGGGATGGTATTCAGCCTCGGAGATAGAGCTTTATGTGTTGGTTAGCTACTCTTGGTCGTCTTCCAACTGCAAGCAAGCTTCATAGATGGGGCATGCTTCCTTCAGCTACTTGTGCTCTATGTCACACTGCTAATGAAGATGAGAGTCATCTATGGTTTGGATGTCCAGTTATTCAAGAGGTTGCTCAAATTGTTCTGCATTGGCAAGGGATAAGTACTAGAGAATGTAGTTTGACAGAGTGGTGGTCTTGGTTTGCTCAGTGCAGGAAGAGAAACAATAATATCTATAAAAGCAAATTATTGGCAATCATGGGAATTGTTTACCATTCTTGGAGGTTGAGGAATGAGGTAATTTTTAGAGAGAGCAGAATTTCACCTGAGCAATGTGCTGCCAGAGTTGTTGAGGAATGCAAGTTCAGAATCTTGCAGAAATTGAAGATCACAGAAAGAAGAGGGAGAGCTATGAGGAGAAGAAGACTTAGGATTTGATCTCTTGTTATTGACTGTTTTGTTTGATTCCTTTGTTGTGTTATGGCTTGTAAGTTTGTTCTATTACTGGAGTTCTATTGTTTTTGCTTGTTGTTTGTTGTGTTTTCCCTATTGTTTGCTTGTTTGTAGTGTGTTTGGTTTTTGTTTTTTGGCTGTTTTGTGGTGATTTTGCTGTTTTTGTTTGGTTTGTCTTGAATTGGTGTGTGTAAATAGGACGTTGGGCCTTTTTCCCAACCATCAATACAATTTACCATTTGGCAAAAAAAAAACTCTTATCTATCAATAATAAAAGCCAATCTCCCAATTTAGCCATAGGGCCAAAATTCCATGTCCCACATGGGCTTCCGGTTCAGTTTGATCCAGCCCGATAACTCTATGTGTGTGACCTCATAGGACCCGGTTATTATAGCCATGGACCTAACCCGATTCAGTCCATTAATCGTAGTTGGCTTCTAGCAAAGCACTACGATCCCTAAAATACCCGGATTGTAAATCTCCATTAATAGTCCTATTCCATGTTCGGTAATTGCACCTTTGATTAATTGACACAATTCCTTCAGATAGAACCAACTTTTCCTTGACAATCAAGTTCTCCATATTCTCAATATATACTTTTCCGATATGAAAAAAGTACTCACGATTTTCGAAGATAACTATAAGGTATATATATTGCAATCTCTCACAATATTGTTAAAATTTTTAGGACTTTTTCATTGGTGGAACCGAAACCACATCGTGCTTGATAGAATGGGCAATGACAGAGCTCCTCCGCAACCCAAACAAGCTTAACAAAGCACAAGCAGAGCTTGACCTAATTATAGGTAAAGGAAACCCTTATGAAGGAAGCAAACATCACGAGTCTTCCATACCTACAAGCCGTGGTAAAAGAGACACTCTGGTTGCACCCTCTGGTGCCGTTCTCGGTCCCGAGAACAACAAGATCAGATGTCGATCTATGCGGGTTTCGGGTGCCAAAGGACTCTCAAGTGTTGATCAATGTATGGGCCATTGGGAGAGACACGAGTGTGTGGGAGATGCTAAACTATTTTGAGCCAGATAGGTTCATGGGGCAGAGGTCGACCTCAAAGGCTTGTACTTTGAGTTTACTCCTTTCGGTGGTGGGCGCAGGATCTGCCCTGGGCTACCACTTGCTACCAGGAGTCTTCATCTCGTCTTGGGATCCTTGATTCATTCCTTTGATTGGAAGCTCCAAGACTACGATGATGACAAGGAAAACTTGGACATGGATGAAAAGTTTGGTATGACCTTGCAGAAGGCTAAGCCGTTGCTTGTGGTTCCTATCAGTTTCTTTTAGCAGTGTAGCTCTAGCTACATAGAACAAGCTAAGTAAAGAACTTGCTTGTTGGATCTAGCTATATGGTTCAATAAATGCAAATGACGCATAGTTTTCTATTTCTTTTGAGATGTAATCAAGTGTAAACGTATATCAGTGCAATCATCCCATGGTGTACATTTTACTTCTTTGTTTAAAAGCAAAATTGTTAATGGAAACTATGGATGAAGAACGTTTTAATAGTAAGCAGTTGTGGCTATCAGCTCTCAACTGTTAATTGTTGATGATTTTAGTGTAATCAAGAGATTGGGAGCAAAGCCATTTAGTATGATCAGGGTTCATACGACATTATGAGATCTCACTTAGCTATATCACAGGTTAAAAGTTGTAGGGTACACGCTCGTGTACGCATACTTGAGGTTTAAAGGGGAACATTAAGGATATGTTATGTTACCAATAAGGGAACAATGTCTATGAAAATATATTGTGTCTCTAAGACAATTCGACATTAAGGTTGAACGAGTAGCCTTTCCCTAGGTGGGAACAACAGTTCCCTGCGACATGGTTAAACTTTTAGAACGTATTGAATGTGTGATAACTGCCATGTTAGCCGTCGTTATAACTACCTTAAATTAGTTGGTAACTAATGGAAGTTGTTGATCATCCATGAGAACCGTTGGTGGTAGTTGGAACGCTTGGTAACCGCTAGTAACCTCCGGTAACTGTTTTAACCGTTCCATGTAAACTCTCGAAAACCTATTTAAGGCATTTGGGTGAAAGTGTCGTGGATAGTTGATTGATCACACTTATGATCTAACCAACTCAAAATCATAAATCCATTTATACATTGAACATAGTTTAGTTCCCACTAAAAGCCTTGGAGGGAACTAGAGGGTTTGTCTTATCTCACTTTGGATTTTGCAGATTTCTTAAGGCTTTGTAAGGGGCAAAATTCTGATTTCGAAAAGTATTCTCACAATTCAAACCTTATCTGAAGTACAACATCCTTTGATCGTTCCCTTGGGAAGCCACAATCACCATCAACTCTGAAGAAGCAGATCAAGACTTGTAGGGAACAATCCCTTGACATTCACCGTTCCCGCACTTAGTATACTCTTTTCCTACATTTGAAATCAGAATTTTTCTTGATCAATGGCGTCTATACGAGAGATGGAAAACAAATTCCAAAAGTTGGAAAAATTCGAAGGGATGGATTTTCGGAGATGGAAAAAGAAGATGCATTTCCTCTTGATCACCCTTAAGGTGGTGTATGTACGTCTTATCCACTCCCATGCCAGAGATTGTTGTAGATGAACCACATGAGGCGGTGAGACAAAGGAGAAAATGGGAAAACGATTACTACATTTATGGTGGCCACATATTAAACGGTATGTCTAACTCCTAGTTTGATATCTACAAAAACGTTGAATCCGCAAAGGAACTTTGGGATTCTTTGGAGTCCAAGTATATGACCGAAGATGCTTCAAGCGTAAATTTCCTTGGTAACTTCAATGCCTATAAAATGGTAGACTCTCAAACAGTGATGGAGCAATTTAATGAGATACTACGTATCTTGGGGTAATTTAGCCAACATAAATTGAAGATGGACAAGTCCATTTTGATGTCAAGCGTAATTGACAAATTGCCTCCATCATGGAAAGACTTCTAGCACATGTTGAAGCACAAGAAGGAAGACATTTTCTTTGTGGAACTTGGAAGCCATTTGCACATCGAAGAGGGCCTTCGTTTGCAAGAGAAAGGAAAGAAAAAGGAAACTTCTGGTTCTTCCACCATCAACATGATGCAAGAAAGTTCGCATAAAGGGAAAAAGGGCAAGGGCAAGAAGAAGTCATTCAACAAACATTAGTCTCAACAAGAATGATGTGTTCTTGCCTCCTATGACGAGCACACTTGTCAAAGGTGACACTTTTGGATCTAGTCTTGGGCGAGAAGTCACGAGCTTGAATGTCAAAGCTGTCGTGGAAACCTTGGGGAAACCCTTGATGAATTGCATGAAAGCTTGACAATGGATGCGCGTACGTGAACAATTACTTTAGAGGTTATCGGACACAGTGGTGACTGGATGTGAACCCGGTGGTGAGTGTCTGGGTGGTATCGGCGGCGGCGACGATGGATGCCAAGACAGCGAAGGCGGTGGCGATTGCGGTGGCGAGCGATCGTCTGGGTGCGAGTGTGGGTTCGATGGCGACAGCGATTGCGATGGTGATGGTGAGTTTCACAAGCGAATGACTAGCGACGGCGGCAACGATGGAGTGGGTCCGATTGTGGGTGCGATGGCGGAAGCAATTGAATGGATGGTGTTGGAAGCGATGGAGTGATGGTTTGGGATAGATGACTTGAAGATCAAGTCTTTGGCCGTAGCGTCGGCAGCGGAGTGAAGGGAGATGCGAAGGAAGGAGGATAAACACTCGACTTAAGCCTTGAATAAAATTGAACGTAACGAAATAACAAGAACAAAGTTTAACTTAAATACTACAGGTAAGACTCGGATGGGCCGAGTCGAGCGTAGTGGGCTAGCCTATGCAACATGCAATAGGCACACACCCTAAATATGGAAACTACTATAACATGAAACTTTCTAAAACAAGTAAATAACAAAGATAGTAATGTCTCAAAAACAATGCCAAAACACATGGCAAATAAACCTCTAAATGATTAACTCGGTGGCAGCGAGGCATGGGACGCAAACACTGGGAGCGGCGGCGACGATGAGTCGACTGGCTCGGCAGTGGGTGCACCCGGTGCCGATAGCGATGGGCTCGTCTCTGTGATGCCGATGGTGGCGAGGACTTGGAGTCTGGGCTCTGTCTCCGGGTTGCCTTGGCCAACGATGACGCGAAGGACAACCAATTGTATTGCGTCGGCGATGGCCTTGGACTTAGACCTTGTCACTGGGCCCTCTAAGCGTAGGCTCATGGCATGCTCCTCCTCTGTGGCCGTCATGGAGGGCAGGGATGCATCACCCTCCCCCACTTGGTTGTGAAGCGTCCCTGCTTCACCATCATCAAACTCATGCTCCACGTAAGGTGTCAAGTCCAAGACATTGAATGTCGCATGGACTCCATAGTCGTCTGGGAGCTCGAGTTGATAGGCATTGTCCCCTATAACCTTGATCACGCGGAATGGACCATCTCCACGTGGTGACAGTTTGTGCTTGCTCCGCGAGGGGAACCTCTCTTTTCGCAAATGCACCCAGACAAGGTCTCCGGGTGCGAAAATGACGCGGCGGCGGCCATGGTTGTATTGCGAGGCATACTGCGAGGCCTATCTCTCTAATTGCTCGCGCGTTCGCCGATGGAGTTCTTGCACTTGCTCGGCGCGATTGGCGGCAGTGATGTGCACGGGGTCTCGGAGTGGGCGTGGCGACAAATCTAGTGGCGTCAAGGGATTCCTTCCATAGACCACTTCAAATGGTGTAAGCTTGGTCGCCGTGTGCCTGCATCTATTATAAGAAAACTCCACAACAGAAAGTAAGTCCTCCCAACGCCTAGGGTTGGCCTCTAGCATGGTGCGAAGGAGGGCTCCTAGGGTTCTGTTCGTGACCTCCGTTTGGCCATCGGTCTAGGGGTGGTAGCTAGTGGAGAAGAGAAGTTTAGTGCCTAGCTTTCCCCAAAGTGTTCTCCAAAAATGACCAACAAACTTAGAATCCCTATCACTAACAATGGTACGTGGGACTCCATGAAGACACACCACATGCTTAAAGAATAAATCGGCTATCTCACTAGCACTATGGGTTGTCTTACAAGCTACAAAATGTGCCATCTTAGAAAACCTATCCACAATCACAAAGATAGAGTCCTTACCTCGACGAGAGAGGGGCAAACCCGTGATAAATCCATGGAAAGGTCTTCCCAGGGGGCAGTGGGAATAGGCAGTGGCGTGTAGAGGCCGTGTGGGCTAGATTTGGCTTTCGCTCTTTGGCACGTCACACAACTCCTACAATAGCGGGTCACCTGGTGGGTCATACGAGGCCAAAAGAAGTGTTCTCTAAGCGCAGCCAAGGTCTTGGCAATCCCAAAGTGGCATCGACCATCATGTGCTTCCTGGATCAAAAGGAGCCTAATAGAGGACCTAGGGATGCATAGGCGTCTAGCCTTGTACAAGTAACCCTCAGAAAGAAAATAAGACTCAAACTCACAGCTCCTGATGTGTTCTTGCCTCCTATGACGAGCACACTTGTCAAAGGTGACACTTTTGGATCTAGTCTTGGGAGAGAAGTCACAACCTTGCATGTCAAAGCTGCCGTGGAAACCTTGGGGAAACCCTTGATGAATTGCACGAAAGCTTGACAATGGATGCGCGTACATGAACAATAACTTTAGAGGTTATCGGACACGGTGGTGACTGGATGTGGACCCGGCGGTGAGTGTCTGGGTGGTATCGACGGCGGCGACGATGGATGTCAAGATAGTGAAGGCGGTGGCGATGGTGAAGGCGATGGTGATTACGGTGACGAGCGATCGTCTGGGTGCATGTGTGGGTTCGATGGCGACGACGATAACGATGGTGATGGTGAGTGTCACAAGCGAATGACTAGCGACGGCGGCAGCGATGGAGTGGGTCCGATTATGGGTGCGATAGCGGAAGCGATTGAATGGATGGTATTGGAAGCGATGGAGTGATGGTTTGGGATAGATGACTTGACAATCAAGTCTTTGGCCGTAGCTTCGGCAGCGGAGTGAAGGAAGATGCAAAAGAAGACTTTGCTTGAATGAATCCAAGCAGTGCCGTAGCGTCGGCGGTGGGGTGAAGGGGATGCGAAGCTAGAGATAGGTGACGTCCGATCAAGGGAAGGAGGATAAACACTCGACTTAAGCCTTGATTAAAATTGAACATAAAGAAATAACAAGAACAAAGTTTAACTTAAATACTAGAGGCGAGACTCGGATGGGCCGAGTCGAGCCTAGTGGGCTAGCCCATGCAACATGCAATAGGCACACACCCTAAATATGGAAACTACTATAAAAGGAAACTTTCTAAAACAAGTAAATAACAAAGATAGTAATGTCTCAAAAACAATGCCAAAACACATGGCAAATAAACCTCTAAATGATTAACTCGGTGGTGGCGAGGCATGGGACGCAGACACTGGGAGCAGTGACGACGATGAGTCGACTGGCTCGGCAGTGGGTGCACCCGGTGCCGGTAGTGATGGGCTCGTCTCTGTGATGCCGATGGTGGCAAGGACTTGGGGTCTGGGCTCTGTCTCCAGGTTGCCTTGGCCAGCGATGACGTGAAGGACAAGCGATTGCACTGCATCGGCGATGGCCTTGGACCTAGACCTTGTCACCGGGCCCTCTGAGCGTAGGCTCATGGCATGCTCCTCCTCTGTGGCCGTCATGGAGGGCAGGGATGCATCACCCTCCCCCACTTGGCTGTGAAGCATCCCCGCTTCACCATCATCAAACTCATGCTCAACATATGGTGTCAAGTCCACGACGTTGAAGGACGCATGGACTCTAAAGGCTGGTGGGAGCTCTAGTTGATAGGTATTGTCCCATATGGCCTTGATCACGCATAATGGACCATCTCCACGTGGTGAAAGTTTGTGCTTGCGCCGCGAGGGGAATCTTTCTTTTCGCAAATGCACCCAGACAAGGTCTCCGGGTGCAAACACGACGCGACGGCGGCCATGATTGTGCTGCGAGGCGTACTGGGAGGCCCTTCTTTCCAATTGCTCGTGTGTTCACCGATGTAGCTCTTGTACTTGCTCGGCGCGATTGGTGGCAGTGATGTGCACTGGGTCTCTGAGTGTGCGCGGCAACATATCCAGTGGTGTCAAGGGGTTCCTTCCATAGACCACTTCGAATGGTGTCAACTTGGTCTCCTTGTGCCTGCATCTATTATAAGAAAACTCCACAAGAGAAAGTAAGTCCTCCCAACGCCTAGGGTTGGACTTTAGCATGGTGCGAAGGAGGGCTCCTAGGGTTCTATTTGTGACCTCCGTTTGGCCATCGGTCTGGGGGTGATAGCTAGTGGAGAAGAGAAGTTTAGTGCCTAGCTTACCCCAAAGTGTTCTCCAAAAATGACCAACAAACTTAGAATCCCTATCACTAACAATGGTACGTGGGACTCCATGAAGACGCACCACATGCTCAAAGAATAAATCGGCTATCTCACTAGCACTATGGGTTGTCTTACAAGCTACAAAATGTGCCATCTTAGAAAACCTATCCACAATCACAAAGATAGAGTCTTTACCTCGACGAGAGAGGGGCAAACCCGTGATGAAATCCATGGAAAGGTCTTCCCAGGGGGCAGTGGGAATGGGCAGTGGCGTGTAGAGGCCGTGTGGGCTAGATTTGGCTTTCGCTCTTTGGCACGTCACACAACTCCTACAGTAGCGGGTCACCTGGTGGGTCATACGAGGCCCTAAGAAGTGTTCTCTAAGCGCGGCCAAGGTCTTGGCAATCCCAAAGTGGCATCGGCCATCATGTGCTTCCTGGATGAAAAGGAGCCTAATAGAGGACCTAGGGATGCATAGGCATCCAACCATGTACAAGTAACCCTCAGAAAGAAATCAAGACTCAAACTCACGGCTCCTTAGGCAATGCTCTAATATGGGACTAAAGAAAGGGTCAATGGCTCTCAAATCCTTTATCAAAGCAAAACCGAGAACCTTAGTTTGCACATGAGTCAAGAAAACGTACTTGCGAGAGAGTGTATCGGCCACTACATTCTCTTTCCCCTTCTTGTGGACCACGACATAGGGAAATGTCTCAAGGAACTCCATCCAACGAGCATGGCATCGGTTGAGGTGGACTTGGCTCTTCAAATAGCTCAAGGCGGCGTGGTCGCTGTGGATGACAAATTCTCGTGGCCAAAGATAATGTTGCCAAGTCTTTAGCACACGAACTAGGGCATATAACTCCTTGTCATAGGTGGGGTAGTTGAGGGTGGCCCCGGTGAGCTTCTCACTGAAAAAGGCAATGGGCCTCCTCTCTTGGTGCAAGACACCTCCAATGCCAATGTCAGAGGCATCACACTCCACCTCAAAGTGCTTGGCGAAGTCAGGGAGCTGGAGCAAAGGCGCATGGCACAAGGCATCCTTTAAAGCCGAGAATGCCTTGTCATGGGCCTCAAGCCAAGTGACTGTGGTCCCTTTATTCGTGAGCTCATGCAAAGGTGCGACAATGGAACTAAAATCCCTCACAACGCTCCTATAGAAACCGGCAAGGCCAAGGAAGCTCCTCACCATGGTGGGCGTCGTCGGCGTTGGCCATTCCTTAATGCCCTTCACTTTGTCTTCGTCGACGTACAAGCCATCTTTAGACACCACGTAGCCTAGGAAGTTGGTAGTGTCGGAGCAGAAATGACACTTGCCAAGGTTGGTGAATAAGCTCTCACGTCGAAGGCATTCTAGCACAAGGTGAAGGTGGTCGACGTGGTCCTCAAGGCTGCGTGAGTAGACAAGAATGTCATCGAAATAAACGACAATAAACTTGCCCAGAAATGCTCTCAAGACGTGGTTCATCAAGCGCATGAAGGTGCTAGGGGCATTGGTGAGCCCAAAAGGCATGACGAGCCACTCGTAGAGCCCATACTTGGTCTTGAAGGCGGTCTTCCATTCATCACCCTCCTTTATCCGAATTTGGTGATAACCACTCTTCAAATCAATCTTGGAGAAAAGTGTGGCGCCATGGAGCTCATCAAGCATGTCGTCTAGGCGTGGAATAGGGTGCCTATATTTGACTGTGATCTGGTTTATGGCTCGGCAGTCGACACATATTCTCCATGTCCCATCTTTCTTGGGCACAAGGATCACATGCACAGCGCAAGGGCTTAGAGATTCCCTCACGTAGCCTCGATCCAGCAACTCTTGCACCTGACGCTACAGCTCTTGGGTCTCCTCAGGGCTGGCGCGGTAGGCGGCGCGATTGGGCAAGGAGGCACCAGGCACCAAGTGGATTTGGTGCTCAATGCCCCTCAAGGGTGGAAGGCCGTGGGGCAACTCCTCTAGAAAGACGTCGTCGAAGGCAGCGAGCAAGGCGGCGACGACAGGCGGCAAGGACGCGGCACTCGATGACTTAGTGATGCAGGGAGTAGGAACAAGAAGAAAACAAGGGGCCTTGCCCATCAAAGCAGCAGTGAGCTCACTGGGCCGCGCCAGAAGCAGCATGTGCTCATAGCGGCCCTACAACGGATGCGTCTGCGGCGATCGAATGGCCAACTGGGTGGATGGCGAGGCGCTTGGTGATTTTTGTGAGGCACTGGGTGTGTGGACACCTGTGCTCGAGTCAAAATTGGAAGTTCCCGGCCAGTCGTCAGTGGGCCTTGTCTTGGCCTTCCTAGCGGCTAGTGTAGCGGCGCCATCACGATCCAGGGAGGCACTGTGAGGCCCACCTATGGCATTCATCATCTTGGATGCAGTGCCTAGTGGAGACAAAAAATTGCCAGATTTGGAGACATTTTGCTTCTGGAGTGCTGCTGGGGTCCCTTCTTCCCTTGTAGCGGCAGCCTCAATGGCCTTCTGGCGGTCTCGCTCAACCTAGTCCTGCAATATCTCATGGGGAGACATTGGATGCAAAGTGATGCACTTCCCATGGTAAGTGAACACATAGGTGTTCAAATAGCCATCGTGGAGCACGCGCTTGTCGAATTGCCATGGGCGCCTAAGCACAATATGGGTGGAATCCATTGCAATGACATCACATAAAATATAATCACAGTATTGACCTATGGAAAAAGGGATTAAGCATTGTCTAGAAACTGTGTTACCTAGACTAGAAGAAATCCATTGGATGGCATAGGGTTGTGGATGAGGCGTCGTTCGCAAGGCAAAATGCTTCACCACCTTCTCATTCACAATGTTTGCACAACTTCCTCCATCAATAATGACACTCAAGGAAGCCGTTTGAACGAGTGCCCTTGTGTGAAACAAGTTCTCTCGTTGGTCGACTAAGCTTGCTTCCTTGACCGTGAGGATTCGCCTTGTCACCAAGCTCAGTGGTGTGCCCGCATGCAGTGAAGCAGGCTCGCAGTCATAGGCGTCCTCGGTGTCCTCGATGCCTTCCTCAATGGGCTCAAGAGTGGGCTCATCTTCCTCGTATGACTCATAGTCATCGGCGGCGGAGGAGAAGAACACCTTCTTGGCATTTGGACAATCTTTCTTGTAGTGTCCCCGACCTCCGCATTTGTAGCACTCTAGGTCGCGCGCGCGGTCTGTGCCCACTGTAGTCTATCTGGGCGCATTGGCGCGGGGCGGTGTGCTTTGCGTCGAGGGCTTTGGCTGGCGGCTTTGGCTAGACGCGGCTGTGGCAGTGGCATTGGGACGCACATTAGGAGTAGAAGATTGACTAGGGTTAGAAGAATACCTTGTTTGGCCACTTTGCCAAGTGTAGTTCTTGCGACGATTGAGTTGAGCATGGATTTGCATCGCCATGTGTGTCAAAGTGTTGAGATCCTTGATGGGCAGAATCTCAAGTTGATCTCGGATGGGGGCATTCAATCCACTCAAGAATTTGGTTCTCAATGTCGAAGGGGCAACACTAATGTTGGCCTTGTAGTACATGTCCTCTAAGGTGGAGAAGAACTCTAGAGGAGTCTTAGAGTCTTGGCGAGCCATGGCGATCTCCATACGCATTTGATTCCTATAATCTGGAGGCACATACTTCTTGGTCATCACGTACACCAATTGATGCCATTCGGTGACGAGAGGAAGGCGGCGTCGGACGCAGTCATCAACAAATCGATGCCACCACACACGGGCGGTGCCTCGGAAATGCAAAGTTGCGGCGTCGACATGGTCCTCAGGCGGCACTCGGCAATATCTCAATGTGTATTCGGTGGCCTGCACCCATTCAAGAAAAAAACAGAAGGATTGTATTCACCAAAGAAGTGTTCGATTTTTACCTTAACTTCATGTCTTTGGTAGCGAGGCTGGGGCGGCGCTTGCATGGGCGCGTTGTGTGGCGCGGAGGCATAGAGTGGGTTCTCGTAGGCATGCACGCCAGGGGGTGGAACGCGTCCAAGTTGTCGCCTCTCGCGAACTGGGTGTGCATCGCCGCGAGCGAACTCGTCCATGGGCGCATAGGCGTCATCGCGTTGGCGCTGTCGCGGCTGGGGGTCGTAGTCGGCTCGGCAAATGTCTCTGGGCATGGCATCGCGGTGCTCGCCGCGAGTGTCACGAGCATCGGCGCCTTGGTCTTATAGGCGCGGTGGGGAAATCCAATCTGAAGGCCTATCCTGCAATTCAATAGGATCGCCTAGAGGGGGATGGAAAAAATTAGGATTGACCATACCTGAATCCTCGATTTCTTCGTTGTCGAAGTCATCTTGGATGGTGGGCGTCGAGGAGCCATGGCCATCGGAGCCGTAGTGGGGTGTCCTTGAACTTTGATGGCTAAGATGGTCTCGAACGTCATAGTTTCTGGACTGGGTAGTGGGTGTCCTTAGGGCTGCATCGTCGCGTCGCGTGTGCCCACTGGGATGTCAACTGTGTCTTCTCGGCAACACAGCGGCGAGATCGGCTTCGCGAGCTCGGCCTTGGCGTGGCGCTGAGCCTGGGACACGACGCTGGGTGCGTCTAGAGGCATACCTAGCATCAAAATCATAAGGTTCAGAATACTCACCTTGGGAGTCGTCGGCGCGGTTAGAGCCGGTGTCGTAGCCAGCGGGTGTCGCTCTGGGCACGTAGCGATCCATGTGAGACACGTAGCCTTGGCGACTCTCAATGACACTTTGGATCCGGTTTAGACATGGGTGAAGGTTGGAAGTCGAAGGCATCAACCCCTTTCCTTTGTCACGTGCATTGCTGTGACCGGAGTCGGTGGCGCGTGGCACGGCCGACGCGTCCATAGGGATCACGGGTGTCGGTGGGGGCACGAGTTGTGCCGCTCTTTGCATGGCTTCCAAGTGAGTCACTTGTTGTCGAAGGGCTTGGATCTCTCGTTGCTCCTCGGACAACTCCAAGATAGGATCTTATGGGGGTGGGTCTTGTTGTGGACCCAAAGGCTGTGGTTGTTGGTTGGTGTTGTCGGCGCCAATGTTATATCCACTCCCAGTGATGGCCTTCATGCTACCTATAACAATAGGGCCAAACATAGGAGTAAAAATGAACAAAAGGCACAAAGAACAACAACCAAATACGCACTAGTCAAGTCACAATGTTCACGAAGGGATGGCTTGTTTGGGCTTGCCGTGAGGGCGGCTAGGCTAGTCACAAGAGTTGGCGTGAGAAGCAAGTCATCAATCAAACAAACAAGAACAATTGAAACTCTAAACCAAACGTAAACAATGAAACCAAACTAGCAAGACTTACCTTCTAGGAGGTGAACCTAGACGGCGGAAAGATTGAGAAGATGAGCCTAGACCGTTGCGAGTGGGTTAGGGTTGCCTTATTTTGGCTTTCCCTAACTTGGAAACTTTATTTTTTTGATAACCGATTGACTATATCTTTTTTTTTTATATAATATCCAAATATCTTATCTTTTGACTTTGGAGATATCGGATAAGGAAAAGAAAAAATAAAATAACGGCCTAAGTAACAAGAATGATCACACGTGATCTTAGAGATAGGAGAGATAAAAAGAATATATGATTGCTTCTTATAGATAGAAATTCGGCTAACAACCTAAAAAGAAAATCAAGCAAATAAAGAAACAAGATCTACGAATGCAATAAGGAAACAACTACTCTAGCATGCAAGATATCAAAGTTACCAAACACACCAAAACTTATGGGGCAAGAAAAAATATTTGGCCAAGGTGTTACCTTGTAGAACCGATTAGACAAGCAAATATGGAAACTTTTTTGTTTTCTCTTGATGAATGATGCGAAAGCAAATGATGGTGGTCAAGAAAATTTTTGTGAACAAGATGCAAACTTGATTTCGTGACTTACAAGACTGTTGGGCTCTGATGCCAGTTGATGTGTTCTTGCCTCCTATGACGAGCACACTTGTTAAAGGTGACACTTTTGGATCTAGTCTTGGGCGAGAAGTCACAAGCTTGAATGTCAAAGCTGTCGTGGAAACCTTGGGGAAACCCTTGATGAATTGCACAAAAGCTTGACAATGGATGCACATACGTGAACAATAACTTTAGAGGTTATCGGACACGGTGGTGACTGGATGCGAACCCGATGGTGAGTGTCTGGGTGGTATCGGCGGCGGCAACGATGGATGTCAAGACAACGAAGGCGGTGGCGATGGTGAAGGCGATGGCGATTGCGATGGCGGTGACGAGCGATCGTCTGGGTGCGAGTGTGGGTTCGATGGCGACGGCGATAACGATGGTGATGGTGAGTGTCACAAGCGAATGACTAGCGACGGCGACCGCGATGGAGTGGGTCCGATTGTGGGTGCGATGGAGGAAGCGTTTGTATATATGGTGTTGGAAGCGATGGAGTGATGGTTTGGGATAGATGACTTGAAGATCAAGTCTTTGGCCGTAGCGTCGGCAGCGGAGTGAAGGGAGATGCGAAGGAAGACTTTGCTTGAATGAATCCAAGCGGTGCCGTAGCGTCGGCGGCGGGGTAAAGGGGATGCGAAGCTAGAGATAGGTGACGTCCGATCAAGGGAAGGAGGATAAACACTCGACTTAAGCCTTAATTAAAATTGAACGTAAAGAAATAACAAGAACAAAGTTTAACTTAAATACTAGAGGCAA
The DNA here is from genome assembly GCA_027886185.1 of Rheum nobile. NCBI lineage: Eukaryota > Viridiplantae > Streptophyta > Magnoliopsida > Caryophyllales > Polygonaceae > Rheum > Rheum nobile. The sequence goes on from WOAB01000639.1 coordinate 9,660,604, forward strand.
GACTCGGATGGGCCTAGTTGAGCCTAGTGGGCTAGCCCATGCAACATGCAATAGGCACACACCCTAAATATGGAAACTACTATAAAAGGAAACTTTCTAAAACAAGTAAATAACAAATATAGTAATGTCTCAAAAACAATGCCAAAACACATGGCAAATAAACCTCTAAATGATTAATTCGGTGGCGGCGAGGCATGGGACGCAGACACTGGGAGCGGCGGCGATGATGAGTCGACTGGCTCGGCAGTGGGTGCACCCGATGCCGGTAGCGATGGGCTCATCTCTGCGATGCCGATGGTGGCGAGGACTTGGAGTCTGGGCTCTGTCTCTGGGTTGCCTTGGCCAGCGATGACGCGAAGGACAAGCGATTGCACTGCGTCGACGATGGCCTTGGACCTAGACCTTGTCACTGGGCCCTCTGAGCGTAGGCTCATGGCATGCTCCTCCTCTGTGGCCGTCATGGAGGGCAGGGATGCATCAAAGAAGCACTCTCCAAAAGGAGATGTGTGTTGGAAATATAGAAATCTTAGACATCTCAAGAGGGATTGTCGGGGTGGAAAAGGGAAGAAGGGAAACGTTCCCAACCAGTCTACTCAAGGTTTTAAAGACCAAGGGCAGAAAACTCATAAAGGTCAGAAAGAACGGTTCCCATGCATGGAACTGTTCCCTCTTCAGTAACATTTCTTGGATTGGACTTTGTCCCTAATATTTTTAACGCTTTCTTTTTAGGATTATGAGATAGCATAGTGGGTTGACTTAGGTGCTACCGCACACGTGAGTAGGGACAAATCAATGTTCAAGACATTTGTTCATGTGGATGATGGACGTGTTCTTCAAATGGGAAACGAGTCAACTGCCCCTTTCTTAGGCCAAGTGGAGTTAGAGTTCTCATCTTGGAAGAATTGAATTCTAAAAATTGTGTTGTATTTACCCAGAATAAGAAAAAATCTGGTCTCTAGTGCTATCCTTAACAAGTTAGGCTTTAGTCAAAAGTTTGAAGCCGATAAATATATATTATCAAAATGTGGTGTATTTGTTGGACGTGGTTACCTATGTAATGACATGTTTAAACTAAGTATTAATTAAGTTATGAATTCATTTTACATAACTTGTGATTCTATTTCTTTAGACACATTATTCCCTCAATCGGAATTGCCCTTTCCCATGTATTGTTCCCTCAATCGGAATTGCCCTTTCCCATGTATTGTTCCCTCATAGGGAACTATTTCCTCTCTTTGGCATGCTTGACTAGGACATGTTCATTAGAAATGCAGGCTTGATATGTCTAAAAATGATTTAATTCCTCCATTTCATATGAGTATTGAGAGGTGTAAAACTTGTATGCTTACTGAGAAAAATAGACAACAGTTCCCTGATGTTCAAAGAAACAATGTTGTGTTTGATTTAATACATAGTGACTTATGTGATTTTCATTCTTCTTCGTGCTTTGGAAATAAGAAATATGTTGTTATGTACATAGATGATTATTCTCATTATTGTTATGTAGTTTTATTGCATGCTAAAGACGAGGCCCTATGAAATTTAAAAATTTATAAAACTGAAGTGGACAAAAGATTGTGCATCGATAGAGGTGATGAGTATTATGACCCAAAATACTTCCAATCCTTAGGGATCATCCATAAAACTACAGCTCCCTACACACCACAACAAAATGGTATGTCGAAGAGGAAGAATCGAGTTCTTAAGGATATGGTATATTCCATGCTTTCCTACTCGGGTTTAAATGAAGGCTTTTGGGGGGAAGCCATGGTGACGACTTGTTACTTACTGAGTAGAGTTCATAACAAAAGGAACAAGACTAGCCCATATGAGCTTTGGTTCCAAAGGAAGCCAAATCTAAATTATCTTCGGGTTTGGGGTTGTAGAGCGGTTGTAAGACTACCCGAACCCAAGCGAAAGACTTTAGGTGAAAGAGGTGTTGAATGTATCTTCATTGGATATGCTGAACATTCCAAGGCATATAGGTTCTATGTTATTGAACCCAACAAGTGTATTTCGGGTCATACCTATAGAGTCAAGAAATCCTATCTTTGATGAAAAACGATTTTCATTGACACCTATACCAAAAGACATAGTTCCCAGTATAGGTGGAGACAAATACACGGATGTTTCACATGGGAACAATGAACCAGAGATCTAGAAAAGTAAAAGAGTAAGGAAGGAACATCGTTTGGCCCAGATTTCCATGATTATCATATAGAGTGAACAAGGGATGAGATTGGGTCCAAATATCTGTATTGTTACAATATTGAGGATGGTCCAAGGACGTTTGAGAAGCCAGTGAAGTCTCAAGACATGTCCTTTTGGAAGGAGGCCATAAATGATGAGATGGATTCCATCATAAGGAATAATATGTGTGTCTTGGCTGATCTTTAAGAGGAAGATGAAAGTGGATCGAACCATAAATAATTTTATGGCCCGATTGGTTGTTCAAGGCATTAGACAAAAGTATGAGACCGACTACTTTGATACCTATGCACTGTGATGTGACCCTACCCTCCAGGCCAGCTACAGAGGAGGAAGACGCCATGAGACATCCGCCTTGAGACTCCTCTACAGCTACATCTACCCCCAAGCTAGATTTAGGGGACTTGCTATTTCTAGTTCTTACGATTGCGAGACATTACTTCCTTAGTACTTTCTATTTATAGTTATTTCTATTTTTAGTAGCTGCTAGTTCTAGGTGGTTTCCATTATGTTAAATGGGCCACCAGAGTTAGTAACTAGATAGTCTGGCCCATTAGGTCAACTCTCTAGTATAAATAGTAACTCTTGTCTTCCCTTTCAGTTTACGTCGAAATAGAGCTTGTTTTCCAGTCGAGTAATCTCCTGCAAACCTGGGCCCTGGCGTCACAAAATTAACGCGTTTCTAGTCGAACTATCCTGGCGCGTTAATTCGGTTCCAACTATCCAGTTACTTTCCGTAATCCCGAGACAAGAACTAACCCTAGTTCTCATCTCCCCTCAAACCCTAATACCGCCGGTCTTCCTTCCTCCCTACGTCCGCCGCACGCACCACCACAACTCCGCCTCCTCTTCACCATCACCAACCACCTTCCGCCACCATTCTACATCCTCTCCGAACACCCTCAGTCCGCAGATCATCATCGTCATCTCCAATCCGAAGAGTTGTTCGCCCTACTACGCATTCAATTGATCCTTGACAGAGAATCGTGGTCTTTCCATCGGACAAGGTCACATCAACTGGTATCAGAGCCTTCGAATCGCGTAAGTCGTTCCAACTCTTCCTTCAATCACTCATTCCTTTAACTTTTCTGCCCAGATTTCGTCCAAATTTTTTTTCCCTTTCCGCAATTTTCTTCCATATTCCTGTAGAGCATCTCGAGACGAGTCCGGGCATATAAAATTCGCCCAAAACAGACATCGTTTGATCCCTCAAAAGACCAAAATACGAACACAAAAAAAACAAATTTTTTCTTCCTGCACAGCCGAACCACTGCTCACCAATATTCTGCAATTTTTTGGTGTTTTTGCTTGTTTTTTTATTGTGTTTCTAGTAGATCCGCTTGCATATAGGCTTAGATAGTTCATTTGCGACTTCGTTTGCCTTGTGTGCGCCACAAATCTACATATTCGCAACCTCCTTCTCTTCCCACTTGAATCAGTGTATTTTTTTTATTTTATGTGCTGCGTTTGCTGAATTTCTGTGCACAGAATTCAGTTTTGCTTGTGCGTTTGCTGAATTTGCTGAACTTCTGGTGCGTTTCCTGCGTATCTGTGCTGTTCGTGTGCTGCTGATTTTTTTTTCTGTGTTTTGTTTGCTGAAGTTTCTGCTTCTGTAGTAGCAACAGCCCCAGAATCAAAAAATAATAATAAAAAAATTATGTGCTGTTCGCAGACTATAAAAAAAAAATCGAGACCACAGAAGCCAAAATAAGGCAAGTGCGTCTCTACGCAGCACGAAGAGAGAACCCGGTCTTGATTCCGGCACCTTCAACCTTGTTATCGCAGTGATTCATTTACCGTCTTCTATATCTTTCACTGTCTGGGTTGCATATCTTGGGTGACTATGTTGTGCTTACTTCTGTGCTTATATCCTTGCATGTCTACTTTCGATATTTTCTTTGCTGAGCATTGCCTTGATTTTGTTGATTGTTGTGTGAGTTGCCTTAAGCCTGCTCGTAACCGCCCACACGGCCAGCCAGATTAGTTACCGAGTGATTGTTTGTTGAGTTCGGTTCTGCTTACCTATTTGTTGATTCTCTGTTGCTGTTGTTGTTCGCTTTGATCCTGTGGTTTGACATTTCTTGCTATCAGGTACCATGTCAGACGATGCTACAACCCGTGATCCAGGCTCAGAGACTGCAATACAGAAGATGATAAGAGAGATGCTTGCTAGAGACAAAGCAAGAGACGCGCAGTTCGCTGAACTCCATCGCATGTTTGACGTACTCTTAGCCCTGGAAGAGGCGAAGGGTAAACCCCCGATGCTTCCCTCAACATCGACTCCAGGCCAACTGAAATGCCTCGAGTCACAGGAAGTGATCCAGGCGGAAGACCCTGCCGTTGTAGAGGCAGATGCTGACGACGTCGAGGTTGACCCTACCGGCGTCTTTACAACCGATGCTGAAGACGATGTGGTCGGTACTTTCGATCACCATGATGATCAAGCATACCACTCTGCCTTGGTTACTAGACGCATGCTGAGCGAGAAGGAGGGAGCCCTTAACGAGCACCGGGAGAACTTGTTTCATGCTCGGTGCAGCCTTCCGGATGCATCGCTGAGTGTGATCAGTGACGGGGGTTCTTGCTGCAACATTCTCCATGAGGAGGTTGTGCGCCGTTTCCACCTTCCGCCTACACCACAACCAACTCCCTCCGACCTCCAGTGGATCTCTGAAGGGTCAGGTAACACATTTTCTCGCCAGAGTCTTATTTCCATTTCTATTAGTCCTTACAACGACACTGTGCACTGTGATGTTACCGCTATGGCCGCAACCCATCTGCTTTTGGGTCGTCCATGGCAATATGATCGTCATGTGCTTCACGACGCGTATTTGAACACTTATATGTTCAAATACCACGGGAAGCGCGTGACTCTCTTACCCATGAGTCCGCAGGACATTTTACAGGAGCAGGCTGGGCGACAACGCCAGAAGGCCATTGAGGCCGCCCGAACTCCACCTGCAACGAAAATCGCCCCGGAGAACGCCAGACGACAACTCGGCCGAGTCACCGACCGAGTTGTGGCAACTGAAGAAAACTCGGGCAACAACTCAGCCGAGTTGTGCCCCGAGTCAACAGACCTGGCAAGAACTCGGCCAAAAACTCGGCCGAGTTCTGGACCGAGTCAGGGCAACTGCCGCCAACTCGGCCAACAACTCGACCAAGTTGTGGGCCGAGTCAGTGACTGTCCTGCCCACTCGGCCGAGTCCGTCTCCTGTCCTGCGCCTTCGCCTTCGCCTTCTGTGTCTTCTAGAAGGTCGTCTGCTTCTACAGCTGCGTCTGCATCTACCTTACGGGGCACCTGTGAACCCAGAGTTCTTCTGGCAAAACACAAGGACCTCCCTACGACACTTCGAGGCAAGTTCCCTTGTTTCCTTATTATTCCTCTCCTTTGTGCCACTACTACTGTAGAGCCTGCACTCCCGCCTGCTATTTTGTCTATTTTGCAGGACTTTGTGGATATTATGTCGGACACGCTACGGCCAGGCCTGCAACCAGTGCGTGGTATTGAGCACCGGCTAGACTTCATTCCCGACGCTTCTCTGCAGAACAAGGCAAACATTGATGCTGACACGTTGGCTGAGCACTTCCGGGAGCAGCACAGGAGGACACGCTCTCAGCTGGAGCGACGTGCGCTGAAGTACTCAATCCAGCGGAACAAGGGCAGGCGACGCTTGATCTTCGCCCTGGACGACTTGGTTTGGCTTCACTTGCGGAAGGAGCGATTCCATTCCATCCACAAGTCTGCGCTCGACCAACGGGGTGATGGTCCCTTCAGAGTCGTAATGGCAATTGGCAACAACACCTACCAGCTCAAGCTATCGGACAAATATGGGGTGCATCCGACGTTCAATGTCGCTGACTTAGCACCATATGTTGACCCCGAGCCTGGTAAGCGTGAAGCGGGGACGCTTCACAACCAAGTGGGGGAGGGTGATGTGACCCTGCCCTCCAGGTCAGCTACAGAGGAGGAAGACGCCATGAGACATCCGCCTTGAGACTCCTCTACAGCTACATCTACCCCCAAGCTAGATTTAGGGGACTTGCTATTTCTAGTTCTTACGATTGCGAGACATTACTTCCTTAGTACTTTCTATTTATAGTTATTTCTATTTTTAGTAGCTGCTAGTTCTGGGTGGTTTCCATTTATGTTAAATGGGCCGCCAGAGTTAGTAACTAGAGAGTCTGGCCCATTAGGTCAACTCTCTAGTAGAAATAGGAACTCTTGTCTTCCCTTTCAATTTACGTCGAAATAGAGCTTATTTTCCAATCGAGTAATCTCCTGCAAACCCGGGCCCTGACGTCACAAAATTAACGCGTTTCTAGTTGAACTAACCTGGCGCGTTAATTCGGTCCCAACTATCTAGTTACTTTCCGTAATCCCGAGACAAGAACTAACCCTAGTTCTCGTCTCCCCTCAAACCCTAATACCGCCGGTCTTTCTTCCTCCCTAAGTCCGCCGCACGCACCACCACAACTCCGCCTCCTCTTCACCATCACCAACCACCTTCCGCCACCATTCCGCATCCTCTCCGAACACCCTCAGTCCGCAGATCATCATCGTCATCTCCAATCCGAAGAGTTGTTCGCCCTACTACGCATTCAATCGATCCTTGATAGCGAATCGTGGTCTTTCCATCGGACAAGGTCACATCACACTGGTTGCTAGAATATCCACCATTAGGTTATTGATTGCCTTGGCTACTATTCAGAAGTTAGTTATCCACCAAATGGATGTGAAGACATCGTTCCTTAATGGGGAACTAGAGGAAGAAGTTTATATGAAAGAACTTGAAGGATTTGTAATGCCCAAGCAAGAGCATAAGGTGTACAAACTGATCAAATCCTTGTATGAGTTTAAGCAAGCACCAAAGTAATGGCATTAAAATTTTGAGGAGGGTGTGTTGTCCAATGGATTTAAATCAATTGAGCAAGTGTATATAGAAAATTTGATAATTTTGGGAACAAATTTAATTTGCTTATACGTGGATGACATGTTGATCTTTAGTAGGGATCAAAGGCAAGTAGACCTTACAAAGACAGTTTTCTCATCACAATTCTCCATGAAGGACATGGATGAGGCCGATGTTATCCTATGTATTATGATAAGACAAGGAATGGGGGGCTTATCATTATCACAATTTCATTACATTGAGAAGGTGTTGGAAAAGTTCAATTGTGATAAGTACGCTCCTTTGAAGACTCCATATTATACGAGTGCCAAACTATTCCCTAATAAGGGAGCATCAGTGATGCCATTGGAGTACTCAAGGATTATTGGGTGCTTGATGTATGCCATGACAAGTACTAGACCGGATATTGCTTTTGCTATAGTGAAACTTAGTTGTTACACTAGTAATCCTAGTGCATATCACTGGCAAGTAGTACAAAGGGTACTTTAGTACCTGAAGGAAACAATGAACTTTTGTCTTACTTATGTTGGATCACCCTCGGTTTTGGAGGGATATTCAGATGCAAGTTGGATCACTAATGAAGGGGATCATTCTTCCACTAGTGGGTGGGTGTTCCTTCTTGGTGGGGGAGCCATTTCATGGGCTTCCAAGAAACAAACTTGCATCATAAGTTCCACAATGGAATCTGAGTTTGTTGCCTTAGTCGCTGCTGGGAAAGAGGCGGAATGGCTACGGAACTTGATTCATGAAACTCCCTTGTGGGAAAAGCCAATTTCACCTATATCAATCCATTGTGATAGCGCCGCAACATTGGATAAGGCATATCGCCATTATACAATGGGGAATCACGCAATTTGAGCATGAGGCATAATGCAATAAGAGAGCTCATTACGCATGGGGTGATTGCGATGAATTTTGTTAGGTCACAACAAAACTTGATTGACCACTTAACGAAGGGGTTGCCTAGGGACTTGGTTTCCAAGTCGGCTAAGGGGATGGGATGAAGACCCGCATAAGCTTTCTAGCAGTGGATACCAGTTCCTTTCTAATTAACATTAGGGACGAATTCAATGTGAAAAGCCTACACCTAGAAACTGAGAGCACAAGGAAACAGTCTTCATGTATATGCTCCGTTCCTACAAGTTTAGAAGTCGAAAGCAATTTCCTAATACTTCCTTTGAAAAAGTGCAAATTGTAGGTGTACAATTGGGGACATATTTTCCTTAAAGGATCTACCTATATGGGCGTGAAGTTTGGCCGCTTCATGAAGTTTGGGTTGTCTTCATATACGCTCAAGAATGGATAAGGACTCAAGGCCAATAATAGAGTCAAGTTAGACTATGAAATTGTATAGTAACTCATGTGTGTGTTATTTTCATGCATCCAAAGAGGTTGATTGGTTCATTCCTTAGGACACCATGATTTCCGGGTGATTGAAATGTGTAATCACATTAAGGCATAAATTCAATTGTTTCGATATTTGTGTTTATGCATGAATTTGGGATAAAGACTTGCTTATTTTATGAATCAAGGATTACACTAAAAGGGGGGAGGATTGTTGGTGATTTTAGTATAATCAAGAGATTGTTCCCATATAGGGAACCATTCCATTTAGTATGATCAGGGTTCATACGACGCTATGAGATATCACTTAGTTATATCACGGGTTTGGAGGTGTGGGGTACACGCTCATGTTAACATTCCTGAGGTTTAGAGGGAAACATTAAGGACATGTTATGTTACCTATAAGGAACAATGTCTCTGAAAGGATATTGTGTCTCTAAGACAATTTGGCATTAAGGTTGAACGAGTAATCATTCCTTGGAGGGAACACCCCGTTCCCTAGGTGGAAAAAAACAATTCCCTGTCACATGTTTAAACTTTTAGCACATGTTTAATGTGTGATAACCGCAATGTTAACCGTCGTTATAACTACCTTATAACAATTCCATGTCACATGTTTAACCTTTTAGTACATTCTATTCCTACATTAATAACATGACTTTTTGTATGAAACTGTAAGTACTAAATCCCTAGTTAAAATTTCTCAAAGACCTTACTTCTAATATTACCTCTATACAATGATAAATGCCATCTAGTACGTAGTATATTTTAAACTAGTTTCTCAATATGATAATACAATTATTTAATCATTAAACCTTATATTTGAATCTACTAGAGTTCAAAGTTATACGAATGAGGATCCTGATTTGGTGCGAATGCACGTTCCCGTGCGAACGTGCACAAGCCCATGCAATATGGTGCACAAAAAGGGCCTGGGTGAGGTGCACAATCATGTGCAAGCTGGTGCAAAACTATGTTCAAACATGTGCCAACGTATTTTGATGCACAATTGTGCATTGCATCGGTGCACAATTAGTCTTCCACATTGACCCACCGGAGCTTTGGTGTTAACATGTTGTTGACCGGCGTTGACTAACATGTAACCCTTGATCGGTCAGTGCACTACAGTTACACATACTTGTGCACCACTTTGGATGTGCACCATGTTACAAATAATTGTATACCATGTTACTAGTAAATATGCACCATTTTACAATTAAAAGTTAACAGAGATAATTGTGCATCATATTACAAATAATTATGCACTGAGATGGAATATGCACCATATTACAAAATACTTGTGAAGTGAGATGGTTGTGCACCATGTCATAAAATAATTATGCACCACAGTTCATGTGTTTGTGCATTGAGCTGGAATGTGCATTTTTAAAAAATAATTATGCACTGAGATGGTTATGCACCATGTCATAAATAATTGTGCACCACATTTCATGTGTTTGTGCACTAAGATGGTTGTGCACCATGTCTCTTGCATTTTGAACCTGTTAAGAACCTTATCTATATAAATTCCTTGACTTAGTCCAAGTAGTCTCTTAGATCTATCTCTATAGATCTTGATACCCAATATGTATTTGTGCACTAAGATGGTTGTGCACTAAGATGATTGATGTGTTTGTGCACTGAGATGGATTGTGCACCGTATTTACAAATGGATGTGCACTAAGATGGCCGCACACCAATGTGCATCTCTTGCATTTTGAACTTGTCAAGAACCTTATCTATATAAGTTCCTTGACTTAGTCCAAGTAGTCTCTTAGATCTATCTCTATAGATCTTGATACCCAATATGTACTCTGCTTCTCCTAGGTCCTTCATTGAAAAACATTTCTTCAGCCATCCCTTAACGGACTCTAGCATCGAAATGTCATTTCTAATAAGCAATATGTCATCCACAGACATCAGTATGTATTAGGGTCAGTAGCTCAGTAGCCCTTTCACTTGTCCCAGTAAAAGGTGACCTTGTCATCTTGCCCATTAGGCATGACTCACATGTCTCAAGTGATTCACAATCAATTGATTTGAGAATTCCATCTTTATGGAGTTTCTTCATGCGGTTCAAGCTAATGTGACCCAAGCGACAATGCCATAGATATGCTTCACTCAAATCATTCGATTTTTGCCTTTTAGTATTAATGTTATATAATTCTGACTTGAGGTCCAACACAAAAAGTCCATTACTCATGGGAGCATTGGCATAGAAAATATCATTCTTAAAAATAGAAAGACCTCCATTCTTAATGACTAATTCAAAACCCTCAAGATGCAAAACTGAAATCGAAACAAGGTTCTTAGTAATTGAAGGAACAAAATAACAATTATTCAATTCTACAACTAAGCCAGAAGGTAAAGACAGACTATAATCTCCTACGGCAAGTGCAGCAATCCTTGCTCTATTTCCAACGCACATGTCTATCTCTCTCTTCTCCAAATGTCGCCTACTTCTTAGTTCCTGCACATTCGAAATAATGTGAGAACCACATCTGGTATCTAATACCCAAGTAGTAACTTTGGTTGTTAAGACTTCAATAACAAAAATACCTAAAGTGGAGCTCACAGTTCCATTCTTCTTGTCTTTCAGGTACTTGAGGCAGTTTCTTTTCCAGTGCCCCTTGGCCTTGCAGTAGAAGCAGTGCAACCACCTTTGGCTTCTCAGCTGCCTTGGGTTTGGCAACTTTCTTGCCTTTCCCTTGGTTTTGTTGTTTCTATTTCCCATTAGGCCCCTTCTTGAACCCTTTCCCTTTGTTGATCATAAGAACTTCTTTCTTGTTGTCAACTTGGATGTTTTGCTCAGCTGTTTTGAGCTTGCCATGGAGTTCATTCAGGGTTTTTCCAATTCCATGCATATGGTAGTTCAATCTAAATTGAGTGAATCCATCATGCAGGGAGTGCAATATGATGTCAGTAGCCAACTCTTGGCTATATGGGGAACCCAGTGTTGCCATTTGGTCAAAAAGACCAATCATGTCAAATACATGGGCACTCACTGGCTTACCCTTCTCAAGTTTGCGCTCCAATATGGCCATGTGTGTCTCATACCTCTCAACCCTGGCATGTTCCTGAAATAACACTTTCAGGTTGGTCATGATTGTATGAGCATCCTGGCGTTCAAACCTCTTTTGAAGGCCAGGCTCCATAGCAGCGAGCATAAGGCAGGTGACAGGCACCGAGTTAGCTTTTATCTCCTTTTCTTTCACCTTCTCCGCAGCAGAAGAAGCGGCAGTCAAGGTAGGGATAGGGTTATCTAGAACGTCCTTCGGATCTGAGAACAATTCTCAAGTTTCGTTCCCAATCAAGGAAGTTTGTTCCATTGAGTTTGTTCTTCTCAACAATTGAGCGTAGGGTGAATTTCAAGTTGTCGTTGCTAGACATGATATCTACAAAGGAAGTAACATGCAGATAAGTTTATGCTTGACATGGAAAAGATCAAAATTAAACATGCTTTAAAATTTAAGCAGATGCACATTTTATTCAGATTAAGTTTGTCCCTGGTGAATAAAATGATTCCAAGACCCTATCTCAGATAAGACCCAAGCGTACTTTGGCACTTTCTCAAGTCTTATGTGATCAAGGTAAGTAACATTTACTAATTATAACTCCTTATAATTCTTGGATGGCCCACATCCTATGTCAGGCTCATCTCTATGCCTCAAGATCCAAAACTTTGCCTTTTGGTCTCTTGTTGAGTATAACCATATCAAGATTTATGAATCCCTTATATAGATCCACCCTCACTATCCCAAGATCAAAGAAGGAGACCTCGCTTTGGCGAAACCTATCCAACGAATTCCAAGGACCTCATGGGTTATGACATGGAAAGACAATATCTCAATATTCTTTTAGGGATTTAAGCATGCAATGGTTGTCTATTTACTAGTGAACAAAAAAGCATAAACAAAAATCATGCAAGGCTTAAAATAATGAAGCATTCAAAATGCAATAATTAAATGTGATCCTAGTATGGCCCCTAAAAACCGAAATTAAAGATCTAATCTTCAAGGGTCTTGTACTTCATGGATCTCCATCCTTGGTATCCTTCATGGATCTCCATCCTTGGTCTTCTTAGGATCTTCTCTTCTTATATTACATAATTCTCTAAATAATCTAATTACTGAAAATTAAATTACAAAAATACATAACGATACGCAAATCGTGTACAAGAAAACATAACGATACGCATATCGTATTTTCTATCCTAAAGTGGGCCATACTAGTCACCTCATGCAAGCAATAATATCATAATATTAAAAACATGCATGCAATAATAATATCAAATATTATCAACAATATTAATCTAATTAATAACAATAAGCAATTTAAATAAATTTAAATAAAACATTATTAAATTAAATAAATCATCTCATGAGATAAATAATTCAATATCAAGTTCTTAATTCAAATTAAAATCAATATATAGAATTAATCATAATTAATCATTAAAATACATTATTGGATAAGATATGCATAAACAAGGTAAAATATCAAATATCCTTATCTTAATCAAGTGAGAATCTATCCTAACAACTTTTAGAAAATTATATTGTAGATAATATAAAATATTATCTAATTGGGCAAATAAGATCTTATCTTATATCTTTTAGGAAAATATCCTAAAACCCAAAATCTACCCAACCGGACCGAGTCACGCCGAGCCTAGCCCAGACCAACCCGAGCCCCACCGAACCATGCAGCCCCTACCGACCGTCCCGGGCCCAGCCCGAACCGGCCACCTCCATGCGAGCCACACAGTTTAGCAAAACCGCAGAATCGGGTCCAACTCGGTCTGACCCGCGCAAATTGGTTCGCACCCACGGCGACCGAACTGCGCCTGGGGTCCGGTGAACCCGCAGAGCCGCGCCCGAGCCGCGGTTCTGTCATACAGAGCCGTGTGACCCCGCGCGAGCTGTTTGTGGTCCGGACCCGCTGGACGTGGTCCGCACCCACTCGGCTCATCCCCATGAGTCGGGGTGCGCGCCAAACCGGATCCAATCCGGTTTGGTCCGTTCTGTTTTTTTTTTCCAGAATTTTTCATAAAAATTAGAATTAATGAAAAACAGAATTTTGGGGATTAATTCATCTTATGAAAATCATAATCTTCATCTAATGATTTAAAACATGCCAAAAAAATCATATCTCTTACATAATTAAATCACATGAATCAAGTATGGGTAGAATAATTTTACATGCATATTTGTTCATAAAGTTCTTCAACTTTACTAATCCAATCAATTAAAATGAGAATTTTAATCATGCAAATTAACCTATATATCAATTTACTACTTAATTTGAATCAAGACATGCATCAAAAATAACTCTTTTAATATTTTGATCCTATCAATTTATGCAAGAGGCTCATGATACCACTGTTGGGATTAGATGCGTATAAGCGGAATTTCATAAAACTATTTTTCTAGCATCTAACAAGGATCTCATGCATGAATCAATAGGGATTAAATAGGAGTAGAGTTACATACCGTTTGATGCGAGTCTGAAGTGTTCCTGTAAAGTTTCAACGAAGATCAAAAGCCCCAAGTGTGACTTCTCTACTTGGTCCACACGAACACGATACTAAATCGTCTTGCCTTCGTCTTCTAGAACGAACGAATGAGAACAAAAGCAAATTGTGGCTTCAGTGGTCTGCCGTGAATTCCATTCACGTGAAGTGCCTCACTTGTAATCTTAATTTCACGTTAGTTATTCAAATCCACTTCTTTAGTATATTTGGAAGTAGGATATATATATAATAATATATATTTTATCTTATCTTATAAGATCAATCTCCTTTTAACTAAAATGAGATATTTATAGTAGATACAATATCTTATCTTTTCTAAAGATATATTTCATTATATCATCAAGTAAAAAGATAACTCTTTATTATTACTTGATGAATAATCCACTCTTCCAATATTACCATATGATTGAAATTCCCTTGTCCCACTATGGGTTTCGGGTTACTTTGATCTAGCCCAATTACTCTATCGTGTGTGACCTTATAGGACCCGGTTATTATAGTCATGGGCCTAACCCAATTAAGCCCATTGATCGTAGTTGGCTTCTAGCAAAGCACTACGACCCCCAAAATTTCCAGATTATAAATCTCCATTAATAGTCTTATCCCATGTTCGGTACCTTTGATTAAAGGACACAATTCCTTCAGAAAGAGACACTTAGGCTACACCCGCCAACGCCGTTTCTAGTCCCAAGAGAGGCTAGGGCGGACGTCAACTTGGGCGACTTCAAGGTCCCAAGAGGCTCGCAGGTTCTGATCAATGTATGGGCCATTGGGCGGGACCCGGGCGTCTGGGAGAGGCCAGGCTGCTTTGAGCTAGAGAGGTTCATGGGGTCGAAGATGGACGTTAGGGGCCTGCATTTTGAGCTCACGCCCTTTGGCGGGGGGCGTAGGACGTGCCCCGGGCTCACGCTGGGGATTAGGATTCTTCATCTGATATTGGGCTCCTTGATCCACTCCTTTGATTGGAAGTCAGAAGATGGCGTTGAGCCCAGGAGTCTAGATATGGATGAGAAGTTTGGGCTGGCGGTGGAGAAGGGCTAAACCATTGCTTGCCATTCATGTCGCTCTCTAGGCAGCTCTACATGCAGATGTATGCTTCAAAGTTCAAGCTATGAAATTGGTTGTCTTGCTTGTGATAAACTTAACCTTTTATGCAACCATAGACTTCAATACAACTCTGGAAAGTATTGATTACCGGGCCTCTTCTCAATTGGGCCTTCTATCTCAATTCTCAACATTAAAGAACTCTATGAGATCAGTTTTGATTACTGGGCCTCTTTTAGGCTCAAAAACTTATTTAATTTTTTTTTCTTTCTAGATAATATGTACCACATTTATCATCTTTGTCCCTTATAATTATTGATTTACTTTTACGCTTTCTTTCTCTAATACATATTATTTAATGCATACTCCAAATCTTAATACAATTAAATAAGAGTAATTTTGTAAAGAGTAAAGTTTTCTTAATATGTTTGTAAATTGCTAAAATGATAATCAAAGTTTAACGGAGGGAGTATGTACTAAGTTAGTACTTAGCACCTTTTTCCAATTAAATGTTTGTTTGACAAGGATCTTTATAAAGATTTTTTTATATTTATAATATACTTTTTGTTAAAAAGCTTTTAAGTTTGTAAGTTTTTAAAACCATGGAAAAATGAGAAGAAAGTAAAGTATGTACTTTTATGTAAAAATGTCTTTAATGCCTATTTTTCTAAACAAACCCTAATTTTAAGTGATAATTGTACTACACATATTTCAATTGATCGATAAACTCATTGGTTTCCATTACCTATTTATTGATTGATGACTTCTTATTGGCTTAAGAGGTAAATGCTATTATTAGTCATTATCAAAATTTTCACACAATATTAAATATAGTGCATTGATATTGACAAATGATAAATAATTTGAAACACCAATTTTCTTCCCAAACAACAAATAATATGAAATGGAGAGAGTACAATATTGCTTCGAGGAGGTAGAATTTTTGAAGAGTTATATTCTATCATCTTTGTCTATATTTATACTGATTAGCATCTAGCATCATATAGTATATGCAGCTTATGCGTCGATCTTATCACCAAATATATGGTTGTTGTTTTTTAATTCTTATTCACAGTTCACTTTCAAATTGATCTTGTGGTAGGCACATCTTATATACCTTTGCCCATTAATTACTTTAGTTTTATCAATGGATAGTCCACCGTTGGATTTTAGTTTCATCGGTCATTTGGTGTGATCGGGGTTCCCTTAAGATCTATGGGGTTCGATCAGCTCATTGCAAGCTCAGGGATGCAAAGTCCACACCCGTATGCTTGAGTTTGAACTCGGGCTACAAATGTCACATTTTGCAGATTAGCACGACGCCCCAAATGATATAAAACAATTACAGAGTGAAGTGTATGAACAGTGCACCTTAGTGCATGGACCGTACAGTTTTCTGGCGCGTAATCTCTCCAAGTATTGGAGAGTGCACGGTCTACGGCAGAGTCTGTGTGTTTCGATGCACGGACTGTGTAGTGCTCTCTGTAAAGAAAGTACACGATCTGTGCAATGAGTGCATGGTCCATACAGTGAGTGCATTGTCCTTACAGTGTGCACGAACCATGCGGTGGCTTCTATAAAGTAACTATCTGTGGCGCGAAGGAGTGCATGGTCCATGCGATTTGGTGCACGGTCAGTGCACTCTTGCAGTTGTTTGGTTTGTTGGGGTTTTAACCGATTTTGACTAATTGAACCGCCATGTAACTACTTTGGCCGGTCTATACCCTATTTAATAGGGGTGAGCAAACGGATATATCCGATCCGGTCCGATATGTCAGATATCCGGAAAAAATATTCACAAAACTCATATCCGTATCCGGTTCGTTTCGGACCGGATATCCAATAAATATTATCCGGATCGGATCGGATATTCGACTCGGATATCCAAATTATCCGGTTACTAGAAAACCTATTAAAAAGTAAATCAAAATATTACTTTTTTTAATTCAATCAAAACTAACAATCCGCAAAGTGCAACTAAATGTCAAACATCAACACTATTTGCAATTCCCTGTAATGTTTTCAAATAATTAAACTTGTCAATTTTTTCAGATTGAGAACCATAAACGTATATATTATATAAGAAGAGGAATTGGCAAGTATATATAAAGTTGTAGCTTTAACTTATATAATCAAAATTCAATTCAATGATGAACACTCAATCTTGACAAAAAAACATATTTGCTCTGTTTAGTGAGGCGACACTTAGTACATGACTTGGGATTTTAATTTTATAAGAATAATAATCAAGGTTGTATTTTATTAAAATAAATAAAATAAGAAATGTTGTATTGGAGAATTGAAGTGGTTTTATTACTTAAAAATGTACAAGCACCATTTTGATATCATTCTAAACTAATTAAACATTGTATATTAGTTATAAAAACATATATATCTTATATATTAATAGTACCGGATTCCCGGATATCCGGTAAGCAAAATATCCCGATCCGTATACGGTCCAAGTATCCGGAAAAATCACCCGGATCGGATCGGATTCGAATAAAAGTTAAACGGATGTTTTCGGATACAGACTTTTAGGGTTCGGATTGACGGGTTATCGGATCGGATCGGCCAGATCGGATACTTTTGCTCACCCCTACTATTTAAGGGTGTGTTAGGATCAGGTTTTTGTTTCATAAGAGATTTATCTCTCTTGTGTGAGTATACATAAAAAAAATGAGAAAACTTTAAGTGTGTCTCTTGGATTATTGCCTAGAACCAAGAGGGTCGTTTGTCTTATCCCAAGGTGGGATTCGTGTAGCCCTTAGGCATTCTAATAGGGTCGAATTACTTTAAAAAAAAATGTCTCGCATGATTCAAACCGATATCCAAGTCTTCACGATATTGATTGATCCCTTAGATGAATAATTCCAACAATCAAAAGTAGTAATTATGTGATCATAAATGGTGTTGGTGCGCAAGACGGACAAAGACATCGATGTTGATGGAAGAATCATTGGAGGACGACTTTGATTATAATAGACCATATATATGACCATAAAATCTTATTAAATAAGGATCATGGAATAATGCATGTGCATGGTGATAGTCGATCGGTTCTATAAATCTTCGGTATAGAAGGACTTTTACTAAGTATATTAAAGTGTTATCATGAAATCCTTGATGAGGAATGATTTGATGGAAGAATCATTGGAGGACGACTTTGATGATAATAGACCATATATATGACCATAAAATCTTATTAAATAAGGATCATGGAATAATGCATGTGCATGGTGATAGTCGATCGGTTCTATAAATCTTCGGTATAGAAGGACTTTTACTAAGTATATTAAAGTGTTATCATGAAATCCTTGATGAGGAATGATTTGATGGAAGAATCATTGGAGGACGACTTTGATGATAATAGACCATATATATGACCATAAAATCTTATTAAATAAGGATCATGGAATAATGCATGTGCATGGTGATAGTCGATCGGTTCTATAAATCTTCGGTATAGAAGGACTTTTACTAAGTATATTAAAGTGTTATCATGAAATCCTTGATGATGAATGATTTGATTTACACTTCCGGTATATAGGAATTGTGATTCGATTCTTGTGGTTTGTAAAAAAGTAAGGTATTTCAGTTTTGATTTCCTCTTTTAAATTGAATCGATAATGTAACCGAACTGTTATTCGGATTTGTACTTCTTTGCACAAGAATTGTCATTAGAATCATGTGGGCATTAAAGCCGTGATGATCATCATGATGTTTGTTAGGTTCCTGGATCCCGTCCACTCTAAGGCGTCGAGACGTGTTACCTTGAACAGTTGTTGAAGGAGACGTTATGGAGATGACATTCATGAGACATAGTGAGGAAGAGATGTTGAGCGACACGTCTATGAAAGATATTGTTTTCATAAATAAAGTTGCTTTGTCTTTGGAGGATATGGGACCCGCCAAGTAGTTGCTTAAAGAAAATATTCCACACTAATAAATATAAGATCATATATCTTATATAAGTAAATATTATTACCTTATTTATATTATCTTAATTATGATCCAAATAAAGATCACACCTTGTATTTATAATAATTCTATCTCTAATAGGATTATCCATGAACCTCTATATAAGGAGGATATCCAACTCTTATAAGGGGCACGTCCTACGAATATTCAATATAATACAATTGTTACAAAAAACGTACTTTTGTACCCAATCGTGTAATTCTTGGCCCTATACTCCACAATTAAAGCGGATCACTGTAACACCCCCAATTTATACCGGAGATATTACATGCCAGTGACCTCAGACTTTACCGTCCAAAGTCACCCCAGGCTTTTCCAGAACGATTAAGCTTAAATACATAACATAATTACATATTAATTGAAAGATTAAACAGCGGAAGACTTTAAATTACACAGCGGAAGACTTTAAAGAGCCAACTTAAAACATGGCTAAATTATGAAGATACATTGAAGTAACACTTTAACAATCTTAAAACACTTAACAGCTTAGAACACTGACTTTTAAATCTTCGTCTGCAAGCTTCTTATCCTTCAATAGGTTACTTAAACTCCGGGAAACAACTCCTGATGTGCCGAATCGAACGGATGACACCAGCCCACATGCAGAGAACAAAGTTCGTGGGTTAGTCTACTTGAATAGACTAGCAAGGGTACAAAGCAGAGTGGTTCGAGTGATCGTGACCGTTTACTATCACTGTCCTTTGAATAAAAACCGAAGGAACGATATATAACCCGACACTTTCACGGAATGATTTAACAATTAGATATGCACTGAAGAGAAGACTCCAACTGAAATGAGCCTTATAGGAAATTATGACAACTGCTAGGGAACATTAAAGTTACACACACAAATGATTTAAAAGTTGACTGAGATGCTTCAATTCACAACCAACCTCATCGCATACAGCGAATCCAGATTGAAAAGAGAACGTACTATGATCGAAGTCGAGACGAGTTTTCCTAGCTGCACTACTCGCCGAAGGTTTATTAATCATGTGCACTCGGGCACATATCTTATTTAATTACCAAACACACTTTACTGAAACACGTTAATGTTAATAAGAGCGGCACAAAGCTTAAATCTCAGGGTGACAATCATGTCGACCCAAATTAACACAACACACAAACACACACACGAGACTTAACATTATTCCGAGAACAATAGAGTTATTATTACACAGGGTGATCTTACGTTCACCCAGATTACACTGCCACAGTGCTTACACTTTAATTTACATGATGACAGTTACGTCCACCCCAATTGCACTAGCTAAGTGCTTAATACACAGGACTGCAATTATGCTCATTCAATGGCGCTTGCAAGGCGCTTAAACACTTCAAATCCTTAATAGTGGATAGGAAGCATAGGTCATGACCCTTAAATTATTATCCGGAAATTAATCCGAGGAGTATTACGATTTAAAGAAACGACAAATCCTTACTTGGATTAACGTTTCTACGAACATTAAGTTATAAAGAAACGACTACTCCTTACTGGGATTAGCGTTCCTACGAACACTCGTGTTAACTAAACAGTCTAACACAACAATTATTCACATTAAAGCCATCCATGCAATCAACTTAAACATAGAGATAATAGAAACGGCTAATCCTTACTTGGATTAGTTTTCCTATTAACCCACATGCTATTCTAGCATTAAGATTAAATTCACAATAATACTATCACGGTAATTATCACATATAATAGCGTTGTTCTAACAGATATACAACCTATCATAACATTACTTTAATCACGTTTATTTATGAAATTAGTTCCCAAACAAAACAACAGTTCACTCCAATTTAATTAACAATTAAATAATTGATAATTAATGAAACATGGAATGATTAAGCAAGAGCGAACAACCACTTGCCTTAATCCGCAGAGTTGGAACGAGCCTAACGATGACGGGATTCCGGGCTCGACACGGGTATAGCTCTGACAGCACTACGACCTTCGAGTCGACCCATAAAGAAACCCTAAGTTAGATCTGCCATAAACAAGCACAAACGAAAGAAATCGAAAGGAACGATGCCACAACGACGACCACCAAAGCCAAAAGCCAAAAAAGGCATTCTGGACACTGGCGGCGGTCGCCGTTCTTGGAGGCTGTCACCGCAGTTCATCACGGCGGGCGCCGTGAAGAACATGGCGGTCTCCTTCGACTTGCTTTGGTTTCTAACCACCAAGGGCTACCAAAAGCTTCACAAAGGCCACTGGAAACACACCAAACAACACCCCGGCGATTGCTTCAGAAATCCGGCGAGGGCACCAAACTCCGGCGAGAGAGATTTTGAGATTGAGCTTCTGATTTTGTGTGAAATCCGATCCCCAAGCCTCTCCTTTTATAGCCAGATCACAAGGGAGCATAATGAAGGCCTAAATGGAGGCATGTAGGGGCTAGTTCGGCGTCGTCAGACGCTCGCCGGCGACCCTCGGGCAAAGACCTCCAGACAACAACGACGGCGGGCACCGTCATAAATGCGGCGGGCGCCGCCATCAATGCGGCGGGCACCGTCATCAATACGGCGGGCTCCGCCATAGGCCTGGCATCCCCAGCTAGGAGAAGACCCATCTGCTCCTCGAGCCTTGCGACGGCGGCGCCGCCCTTGGCTTTGCCGCCTCCTCAGCTCTTAGACGAGAACGGTGTTAACCCGGGATAAAATTATCGTACGCGAACGAGTATTAACATCCAAAGTACGTCGTCTGTATTTTATTTCACTGAGAAAAATATTACAGATACATAACACATTACAGAATGCCTCCAACTTTCTGAATTAAATCTGACGTACTAAACGGGTGTTCGGGAAAATTCCAAAAATTCCCAAAATAATCCTACAAAAATACGGGGTATCACATCACCTCCCCCTTAAAAGAAGTTTTGACCCCGAAACTTGCATTAAGCCAATGAGGATACTGATAGGTGTTATTTCATACACCTTTTCTAGCATCTATTAGTATGATTTGGAGGAGTTTTGGAGTTGTTTTAGTGCTAAGTCTGCGATCCAGATATTATGGAGAGAAGTGAAGAAATCCAAGGATTGGCAGCTTAGTTGGAGCTTAGAGATGGAGATGGAGCTGCTGGAACATCTATGGAGAAGGCTACCAACACTTGGTAGTATTTGGAGAGCAGCTGGAGAAGAGAAGAAGATGAGAGTTGAAGTCTGGAGTTCACCGCCCCGCGTTAGCAGTAACGCCCCGCGGTGATGACTCCCAGTGATGATGAAGCCCGCGTGAGAGGAGGCCACCGCCCAGCGGTGGAGAGCAGAAGCCCCGCGGTGGATCTTTACCACCCCGCGGTGGACGTGTTTATTGCCTCGCGCCAGATTATATTTATTTCCTTTTATTTCTATTTCAGACTTTGTTATTTTATTTGTTTCATTTTGGATTGGTTTTGTGATCTTGGGCTTTAGGTTAACTCTATTTAACCTAATGTTCCACAGCCTCCAAGCCAGTCTGCGAACACTTAGACACATCTTGTTATCGAACTACTTTTGATCGTTATTTCATATTATAGTTTTTCATCCCCTTTGATGGAGAACTAACTTTCCTTTGTTCTGTTAGACGATTGAAGCAGTACTTTGATGTGTTTGTGAGATTTCTATTCCTTGTTCTTATCCTTATAATTGTTGGATTGATTCTCTTGCTTACCACGTCTACGATTTCTAGTTGTTCTTCTTAGCCTGATCACCTAGGTTGAATGCTTGTTATCAATTGCTAGGATTGCATATAGGGGTTCCGAGTGCATATCTAGTGGCAAACACGTTTGTGCGTATAGGGGTTCCGAGCGTACACTTGTGTGTGAGAATCAATTGCATGTTAAGTAGGGGAGTGAGTACTTGTACGTCTTTCTACTTGCATGTATCCTAAATCCTTGTGTGCATCGCTATTGCTGTGTTGGTGCTAAAGTACGCTAACAACTGTGAGAATCAGTTGTACTTTATCATTGGCATAGTGATAAGTCTATTGACAACTGTGAGAATCAATAGTACTTACGATTAAGGTGGGAACGACTATGTTATGAAGTGAACTTTTGGGAACCTCAGTTCCCTAATTTAGTTCCCTTCCTAAGTTTTCCTAGTTTTGATAATGACAAACATCTTTGCTATTAATGTTTCTATTAGTGTGATAAACAGGGAACTTAGAGCTCGGAAAGCAAAGAACAGAGACGCTATCGCCAGGCTTGGGAACTGGCAAAAGGAACCCAAGCTAGTCGACGCCAGAAACACTTGAAGAATTGTGTAAGGGCGGCGGCGAGCTGTTTTAGGGTAGATCTTAGTTAGAGAGAGAACTAAAGATTCTATCCGGTTTCCATATATAATAGGAGCATAAAAGATTATCTTTTATGGAAACAAAGTTGTAAAAGTCGGTAAAGATAATATTGGGTAACAAATGTTATCTTTAAAGATTTCCTTTGATTATTTTATTTATATGATTCGGTTATTGAAGATTCACTATCTCATTAACTAAATCATATAAGTAAAGTGGTCAAACCTCTCTCATTTACACACGCATTCACTAAGAGAAGTATTCCGAGTGCTAAGAAGAAAACGTGCCAAGTTCTTTGAAGAAGAACTGAGTAAGTTGCTTGCTTGTTGTTTGCTTGGTTAGGTCGAACTAGGTAGAGAGTCTTTAGTGTGTCTAAGACTTTAATCTGTGTGTTCTATTCTAGTTTATTGTAACCGAAGTATTAATACAAGAAGTAGACTTTGAAACCCTCTTGCAAAAGGGGTAGTGGGTTTTATCCTGGATAACTAGTTGGTTATCAAAGGTTCCCACTCTAAGGAACTTGTCTTGAATCTGTTCGTGTTTACTTATTCCGCTGCTTAGGGAACTGAACTTTCAGTTCCCTCGATAACTAACAACGTACGATCCTACAATTGGTATCAGAGCAGGCGCTCTAGATTTGTGTTAGTTTACAGATTTCAAGATGTCTACCTCAAGTGAATTTAGTCTGGGAATCTCCATCAACAAGCCTCACATCCGCAAGAAAGGAGAAGAAGAATGGTGGGAGAAAAGCATGGAAAACCACATTCAAACCATAGACTATCAGTGTTGGCGCGTGATAGAAAATGGCGATGGAACTATTCCTAAGGACTTAACTGAAGACCAATGGAAGCCGGAGTACTATGTCATCAAGGAGAAAAATGCTAAGGCTCGTCAACTCATTCTCAATGGGCTGAACATAGAAGATATGGACAAAGTGATGGGAATCCCAACTGCTAAAGGGATCTGGACTGCTCTGAAAGAAATGTACGAAGGCAGTGAGGAACTGAAACAGAGTAGGAAGTTTGCTCTAGAAGGAGAGTACCACACTTTTGAGATGCTTGACACTAAAGACATCTCTCAGTATTACTCTCGCTTCACAAGGCTCGTAACGAAACTCACCACTGCTGGAGTAGAACTCGACGAATGGTCAAAAGCCCTTGTCATCATCAACGGTCTCAACTCAAAATTTAACCTCATCAAGAGAGTTCTAAAGACTACCCCTGAAATTCAGTCCCTCCCCTTAACTCAAATCATAGGGAAACTTGAAGTTGACGAAAGAGAGGCACAAAAATCCAATTCTTCCAAGAAAGTGGAGAAGGGAATTGCCCTAAAAATCTCAAAGGCTTTTTCCAGATTAGAAATGGAAGAGGAAAATTCCGACCTCGAGGAAGAAGAAGACGAGATAACTGCCTTGATTACGAAGCACATCAGAAAGCAATTCACCAAAGGAAAGTTCAAGAAGAATTTCCAAAAGAAGGACCTCTCAGAATATCAATGCTATCAATGCAAGGAAAGGGGACATTTGGCAAGGAACTGTCCTAAGAACACTGACGACGATGACAAGTCTCAGCACAAGAAGGCTCTCTTCACAACCTTTGGAGATGACTCAGAAGACTCTGAAGGGGAACCAGAGACGAAGGGAACTACCAGAGGAAGATGTCTAATGGCCAAAGAAGATTCAACTGAATCAGACGACTCTGAGGTATCTTCTTCTGACTTCACTAAATCTCTTCTGGAATATGACAAAAAGCAATTAGTCAAAATTATTAAGAAACTTGGAAAGGAAACTAGTTCCCTACAAGAGAAACTGGAGGAATATGAAGATGAAATCTCTTGCTTAACCACTAAAAACTCCGTCTAGGGTAAGAAATTAGATGAAGTTGAGAAACTATTAGCCAACTCTCAAAAAATGTGTGAGTCCTGCAACAATGTTAAAACTGAACTCATGCATGTTGTCATTCCCCCAGTTCCCTCAACAGACTCTGAAAAGAAAAATTCCATCCTGCTTAATGAAATCGTAAATAAACTTGATCTTCTCACTCACTCTATAAATGAGAAAACTGTGAATCAAACTGTTTTTGTTAAGCAACGACATGGTCTTGGTTATACTGGTAAAAAGGATTCCGAGGAAACATGCTCCGCCGAAAATGAGAAAATAAGAAAGGAACTGGCCGAGAAAAATGAGTTCCTCAGTGGTGCACTGCAGAACTCTCGTGATAAAGCTCAGTTCCTAGAAGAAAAGGTAAAGGTTCTTGAACAAAAGCCCACAGAGAACCAAACCTGGTTCAATGGTCAAAATGCTCATAAGATGTATGTTTCCCAAGCTCAGGGAACTAAAGGTAAAAACATCAATTTTGAGCAAAGAAAACAGGAAAGACCCTTCCGACCGGGTAAAGGTAAGTATGGTCATGTGGTTTATAATCGTGTATGCTGGAATTGTGGTACAAATGGTCACACTTATCATGATTGCATCCATAAAAAGAAACAAATGGAAGAAAATGCTAAGAAAAGGAACCAGAAAATAAACAACAAGAAAAGGACGTATACTATCACTGATTTGAATGATCCTTACTATTTTGTTCCTGCTTCTAACCCACAGACAAGATTTCAACCGCACTCACCCAGAAAAGCTACGCTTGGCTGGGTTCTAAAAGTTTGAGTTCCCTTGTGCAGGACGAAGTGCGACAACAAGACAGATGGTACATCGACAGTGGATGCTCGTGCCATATGACCGGAAACAGAAAGAAACTGTCGTCACTTCAGCAACACCGAGGAGGAACTATCTCCTTCGGAGACAAGAGAAAGGGAACAATTTGTGGAACTGGAAGCGTGAATCTCACTGATCACATTAAGGTAAGTAGTGTAAACCTTGTTGAAAATTTAGGTTTTGATCTAATAAGTGTGTCTCAGTTGTGCGATCAAGGAGGAAATGAGGTTCGCTTTACCTCAAAGGAATGTTTTGTGGAAGATAGATAGGGAATTGTGATCCTAAAAGGCAAAAGGTTCAATAACGTTTATATCATTGACCCAAAGTTCATTCCCAAGGAAAAGCTGTGTCTCTCTTCCATTGATGATCAAACAAACCTCTGGCATCAACGACTTGGTCATGCAAGCATGAAGCTAATCCATAAACTGCATCAAAAGGAACTTGTTCGTGGTCTCCCCAAAATCAACGCTGAAAAGTCAGAAATCTGTTCTGATTGTGTCAAAGGAAAACAGGTTCATAGTTCCTTCAAGTCCAAAACACAGGTAAGCTCATCCAAACCTCTTGAGCTCATTCACATGGATCTCTGCGGTCCTATGCGCGTTCAAAGCTTTGGCGGTAACAGGTACATCCTCGTACTTGTTGATGACTTCTCAAGATTCACTTGGACTCTATTTATAAAATCTAAGAGTGAAGTCTTTGATAGATTTAGTGAACTAGTTCCCTTGCTTGAAAAATCGTTAAATGTATCTCTTCGAGCCATTCGTTCCGATCATGGAACTGAGTTCGAAAATAGAGACTTTCTAACTTTTTGCAGGGCACATGGTATTGATCACAACTTTTCGGCTCCATACACCCCACAACAGAACGAAGTCGTTGAAAGGAAGAACAGGACTTTGGAAGATATGGCTCGCACCATGCTTATTTCTAGTGGGCTCCCACAGATCTTCTGGGCAGAAGCCATAAATGCTGCATGCTACATTCTAAATCGAGCCATGCTACGCCCTATGCTTGAGAAGACCTCCTATGAGCTGCTTCGAGGACGAGTTCCCAACATCGCCCATCTACGTGTCTTCGGATGCAAGTGTTTCGTTCACAATAATGGAAAGGACAATTTGGGTAAGTTCGACCCCCGTAGCGACGAAGGAATCTTTATAGGATATGCATCCAACAGCAAAGCTTACAAGGTCTTCAACAAACGGACTAAAAAGGTAGAAGAAAGCATTCATGTTGTTTTCAATGAAAAATTGCCTTCCCAGTCTGCGCAGGATCTCTCAGTTCCCTCCGAAGATCCATTTCAATGACCACATGAAGACTCCGATGATGATGCACCATCGAAGACCAATTCCTATCCTTCCCTCGCTGACCCTCCCCAAGAAAGTCCAGTAATTGATCCCAAGGAGTCAATCTCTACAGAGTGTTCTCCTGCTCAACCGGTTCCTTTGATCGATGCAGTTCCCTCCAGCTCTACGGCTCCAGTTAACCAGATCTCTCAGGGAACTGACACTACTCCTCCAGTTGTTTCTTCCTCAACTCCCATCCCTGCAATCGATGAATCTCCAGGGACTGACTTGCTTGGTCCTAACCGAGATAAGAGGACCATTAAGCCCCCAGTCAGGTACGGATTTGAGGATATGACTTTTTGTGCATTCAATGCTTTCCTGTCTCTTATAGAACCCAAGAACTTCACGGAAGCTCTGAAGGATGCCAACTGGATCATTGCCATGCAAGAAGAACTTCACCAGTTCGAGAGGAACAAGGTCTGACGCCTAGTTCCTCGCCCCGCTAATCGCCACATCATAGGAACTAGGTGGGTCTTTCGCAACAAATTGGACGATTCTGGTGCAGTCTCAAGAAACAAAGCTCGACTGGTTGCTCAAGGATATAATCAACAAGAAGGAATTGATTATGACGAGACGTTTGCCCCTGTAGCAAGATTGGAGGCCATACGGTTGCTCATTGCTTATGCGTCTCACAAAGGCTTCAAACTTTTCCAAATGGACGTGAAAACTGCGTTCCTCAACGGGATTCTTCAAGAAGAAGTCTATGTCAAACAACCTCCAGGATTCGAGGATGATGATCGCCCCGACCACGTGTACTTCTTGGACAAAGCGCTCTATGGACTCAAACAAGCACCTCGTGCTTGGTATGATCGCCTTGCCCAGTTCCTAACAGCCAATGGATATCGACGTGGTGTGATCGACAAAACTCTCTTCATCCTAGATGTAAAGGGTGATATTCTAGTGGTTCAGGTATATGTTGATGATATCATTTTTGGTTCCACTAACTTGTCTCTTGTAGATAAATTCAAGGAACTAATGAGTAGCGAGTTCGAAATGAGCATGATTGGGGAACTCACATTTTTTCTGGGACTACAAGTCACCCAGAAAGTAGATGGAATCCAAATTCATCAACAAAAGTATCTCAAGGAACTCCTTAAGAAGTTCAAGATGGACTCCAGCAAATCTATTTCCACTCCCATCTCCCCTGCAACGCGTCTCACTGCTGATCTTTCTGGACAACGCGTTGAGGAGAAACTGTATCGTGGTATGATAGGCTCCTTGATGTATCTAACCGCCAGTAGGCCAGATATTGTGTTTGCTGTGTGTCTCTGTGCTAGGCTTCAAGCTGATCCACAGGAATCTCATCTCACTGAGGTGAAACATATCTTTCGCTATCTAAAGGGAACTGACGACCTTTGTCTTTGGTACCCTAAAGATTGCCACTTCAACCTCCTTGGATACACGGATGTAGACTATGCTGGATTCTTAGTTGATCGAAAAAGCACTTCGGGAATGGCTCAGTTCCTTGGCCCTTGTCTCATTTCTTGGGGCTCCAAGAAACAGAATTCGGTCGCACTCTCCACTACGGAAGCTGAGTACATCGCAGCCGCTGCTTGCTGTTCCCAACTTCTATGGCTTAAACAATAACTCGCGGACTTTGGTATGTCTTTCGGTCCCCTTAAGATCTTATGTGATAATACCAGTGCAATCAACATATCTAAGAATCCTGTGCATCATACTAGGACCAAGCATATTGATATAAGGCATCATTTTCTACGTGATCATGTTGAGAAAGGGAACATATTGCTAGAACATTGTATAACAGAAGATCAAATTGCTGATATATTCACCAAGGCACTCAATCGGGAACCTTACGAATCCTTTAGGCTACTTCTAGGAATGATTTCCCTAAACTAGTAGTTCCAGTTGCCATTACTAGTTCCCTTGATGTGCCTAGATTTGATACGTTCTATGATTTCATTGACAATATTGTTGATATTTGATCTTGTGCTGGCACTCGCATGTCCTGTAATATTGATTCTAAAGCATGTTCTAAATTAAGGCATGATCGCATATTCCTTCATGATATTTTTGTGATTGCCTACATCTCTTTGATTAGCCTCAAAATAGTCAATTTGATCACATCTAACCTCTATTACAAGCCGAAATGATAATTGACTATAAACCGTCCCTAAGCCTGATTACATTGCATAATTCCTTATGATCCTTTGTTTAGTCCACACTGGGAATTATCTGTGTAATGTCAAAATTGCCTTCCTACATTTATTTATATGGGCATGTACTTTCTTGAGTGTTTGCTTGGTTCCATACATCAAATGTGCCCATATTTCCCTAGTTCTGTGTCATTCGCTGAGGACAGGAACTGAGCTTGCCGCCTCAACGGCCAGATATTTTTGAATCCTGCAATTCTGACAATCCCCGCGTCCCGAGAAGAAGTTATTGCATTTCTAGCCGTTTCTCAGCCAATTTGTCTCATGAGTTGATTTTGATTGATCCGTTGCCATCTCTATGAAGCTCCTTATGGATATTCTCTTGGGTAAAGATCTTTTGGCCGTTGAAGAATTATATCGGTTTCCTTCTTGATCAAGATTTGAAAAGATATTATATGCTCACAATTTGGAAAGATTTGGCCGTTGGGTGAGGATTATAAAAGGCACTCAAAGCAGATCTATTTCGGTACCGCCTCCGCTATTATCTCTGCTCTCCCAAACGTTTCTGCCTTCCTCTCTAGAATCCTCTCTCTCACCACCAAAATTCTCCATGGAACCCAACGCATCCCAGTACACCGATGAGGAAATAGCCCTCATTGAGGAACTTCGCAAGAAGAAGGCCGCTTCATCGTCCTCACAGGTGGCTTCACCGACAAAGGCACCCTCTATTTTGTCTCCACCTGTGGTGGCTCTCTCTGAGCCGGAAATCTCGCCGGCGAAGGCACCTAGTCACTCCGCCTCCTCAGAGCATACGCTCTCTCGGCCGTCCTCCCCTTCTCCGACAAAAGAGGACTCTCATCACTCATCTCCCTCTCAGAGGAGTCCCCCTATTGATGTGGATCTCCTGCCTACGCCGACCCCCTCTATTCGGAAACCAGGCGACTTGCAATCTGTCGCCGGTCGAGTCAAGCGCCGCGCTGCTAAGGGTGGTTCCGGCGTCCCCTCTCCCAACTTGATGAGACGCCACCGGCAAAAGGGCCAAGATCTCCCCACCCTCCAAAAGAAAGCAGCCGATGTCACCTTCTCCGACCCGCTCCTCCACCAAGATGCCAAAGTTGGAGGCTTCTCTGGCTGCCAGGAAAGTTCTGGATCCCCTCATCGTTGGCAAGGAATTCTGGACCTCCTCCGATGACGAAAGTGTCATTGCTGCTTACGCCAAGCTTCAACTTCAGGGTTGGGACTCTCTGGTTCCCTCTCCGTTCGCAACAAATGAAGATATGGTGCGCCTCTTCTATCAAAATCTGCAGTTTGTATCTGTCAAGGAGGACCAGCCTGCTCATGATGCTCTCCTCACCTGGGGTGGTAAACTCTTCCCTATCTCTGCTGGTGTGATAGGAACTGTGCTTGGTTTGGAGACCGGTGAAGGTTTTGGGGTCATCATCAAGAGGAACTGGCCAGGGAAAAGAAAGGCAGCCATCCTCCGTACTGTGTTTGAAGGCAATGCCCCCGCCAAAGGTACCCTCTTCACCAAACAACTTAGCCTTGACCGCAAAATCCTCCACACCTTCCTCATTAAGAACATCACCCCCCGCCAAGAAAAGAGAGACACAGTGGTTGTCTCCGATGTTGTTTTGTTGGAGAAACTTCTCTTGGGAGAACCCATCGACCTCCCTCGCATCATTCTGGCCCATATGCAATTTTGCAAGGCCCACTCTACCCATGGCCTTCCCTACCCAAATGTGATTAAGCTTATTCTCTCCAGCCTTGGTCTCTACCCCGCTGATATCCAGGAGACCCACTTCTCCCACATCCTCACCATGACCACGGTACGACGCCTTGCTAAGAAGGCCCATATTGATGAAGTGTCTGAGGCTGAAGATTTTGAGGAGGAGCTGCTGCCTGACCAATCTGATCCGCGCCTGGTCCCAGATACCCAGGTGCTACTCAACAGCTTGGCCCATATTGAGCATGCCTTGGTCAATGGCTTTGACAAGGTTGCTACTGTTGTGGAAAAGGGGAACCACGCCACCCATGAGATGATGGTGGAACTATGGCAGTACACTGGTGACCTCGCCAAGGAAATTCGGCGACTGGTTGATGAAAGGATTGCAGAGGACAGGGCACACAGGGCCAAGGGCACGCAGTAGCTAGGGACAGTGTTCAGTTCCCTTCTCAGATGACACGGAACTTATAGTTCCCTTAGGATCCCACTTCCATATTATGATCCCTTTTTGTGTGTCTCTGAGTGCTTTTATTTTTATTGTTGCATTGCTTATGTAGTCTCTGCCCTTTAATATTTAATGAACTTATTTTGTGCTTCCTGCTCCGTTTATTATCTGCTTTCAATCTTTATTACGGTGCCATTTCTCTAGAGTTCAGCATTAGCTTATTTATCTCTCTAAAATCTCTGTGTTACTCATCTAACTGACTCTTTTCGATGATGTCCAAAGGGGGAATGAACCTGGCAATCTGGAACTCATAGGATGAACGGAAATCGAATCTAGTTGTTTCATTAAGGGGGAACTAAGGAACTAGATCTGATGTTAAGGGGGAATATGCAATTCACAAATGATTATTCTACATCTAGCCATATTCTGTTATTTCTCACATATTATTCATGCCTATTTTGATATGCCAGTTCTACATGTTTGTCATCATCAAAAAGGGGGAAATTGTTAGGAAGTGAACTTTTGGGAACCTCAGTTCCCTAATATAGTTCCCTTCATCAGTTTTCCTAGTTTTGATAATGACAAACATCTTTGCTATTAATGTTTCTATTAGTGTGATAAACAGGGAACTTAGAGCTCGGAAAGCAAGGAACAGAGACGCTATCGCCAGACTTGGGAACTGGCGAAAGGAACCCAAGCTAGTCGACGCTAGAAACACTTGAAGAATTGTGTAAGGGCGGCGGCGAGCTGTTTTAGGGTAGATCTTAGTTAGAGAGAGAACTAAAGATTCTATCCGGTTTCCATATATAATAGGAGCATAAAAGATTATCTTTTATGGAAACAAAGTTGTAAAAGTCGGTAAAGATAATATTTGGTAACAAATGTTATCTTTAAAGATGTCCTTTGATTATTTTATTTATATGATTCGGTTATTGAAGATTCACTATCTCATTAACTAAATCATATAAGTAAAGTGGTCAAACCTCTCTCATTTACACACGCATTCACTAAGAGAAGTATTCCGAGTGCTAAGAAGAAAACGTGCCAAGTTCTTTGAAGAAGAACTGAGTAAGTTGCTTGCTTGTTGTTTGCTTGGTTAGGTCGAACTAGGTAGAGAGTCTTTAGTGTGTCTAAGACTTTAATCTGTGTGTTCTATTCTAGTTGATTGTAACCGAAGTATTAATACAAGAAGTAGACTTTGAAACCCTCTTGCAAAAGGGGTAGTGGGTTTTATCCTGGATAACTAGTTGGTTATCAAAGGTTCCCACTCTAAGGAACTTGTCTTGAATCTGTTCGTGTTTACTTATTCCGCTGCTTAGGGAACTGAACTTTCAGTTCCCTCGATAACTAACAACGTACGATCCTACAGACTATAAGGATAAATAATTGAACTTGGATTGAATAGATTTCAGGGATCACACTCTATCTTTGTACTGTGGATTTCGCTCTAACAGGACTACTTTCCCTCATATTATTCTCTCGATTTTACTCAATCTGCATGCTTGTTTGCTTTATTCTCTTGACTACAAAACCCCCAGTTGCTTGTTACTTGTCATTCACGATTGCATATTACATCATACCTTCTCTGTGGGATTCGACCCTTACTTGTCTGCTATACTTTGTTTAGTAGGTTTGTTAGGATAATTTATTTTGATAAGGCTAATCAACGACATTTGCTTGTGCATCTTTAGCCCCGTCAAATTTGGCGCCGTTGCCGGGGAATGTTTTTGTTTGTTGTGTGTTTTCGTGTTTGATTTTTGGGTGGAGACCTATCTTATGGTCGATACCCGTGCTACTGACTCCCCACTGTTAGCTTTTGATCCAGAGATTGAAAGATCATTCCTTGGACGTCTGCGCGATCGAAGGGAAGAAGCCGAGATTGAGACTGTGTTGGCCGCTGAGACTGACACGACCAAGAACGTTGAGACTGAAACCGCTGAAGTTGCTACTATCCCAGCTACTGCTATGGCTGGAAACGGAACTCTACGAGAGCTTACGGCACCGAATATTGGGGCTGAACCCCTAGCTGTGATCATCCCTGCGCTGGATCAAGGGGTGAACTTCGAATTGAAGACTGGAATTGTTAACTACCTACCTAAGTTCCACGGTCTGAGTGGAGAGGATCCGATTTCTCACCTGGGCAAGTTCCACAATGTCTGTATGACGATGAAGCCCAGGAACGTGACTGAAGAGCAGTTCAAGATGAGAGCTTTTGGCTTTTCTTTACTCGACAATGCGAGCGATTGGTACTATCACTTGCCACCAGGAACCATAGATACATGGGAGAAATTGCACAAGGCGTTCCTGGATAAGTATTTTTCGACGAAGAAGGCGAATGCTTTGAAGAAGGCAATTGCCAACATTGAGCAAGCTTGTGATGATACACTGTATGATTATTTGGAGAGGTTCAAGAGGCTCTGCTCCAGCTGTCCATTCCATGGATACGCCCAGCAGGATCTTGTCCTTTATTTACACAACGGTCTACAGGACCAAGAGAGGAGAATGGTCGATGCTGCATGCGGTGGCAGTATTCTGAATCTGACACCGAAGGAATCCATGGACCGAATCCAAGAGATGAGTGAAAGCACCCGGAACTTCGGAAAAACTTACCAAAGAAAGGCGGTCAATGCTGTGACCCCTGCAGGACCGAGTCCGGTATTATCTGAGTTAGCCGAGTTGAAGGAGATAGTCATGAAGATGGCGAATCAGAATGCTCCTCAACAAGTCAGACCGTGTGGCCTTTGTCCTAGCCAGGCCTACCACACAGATACCTGTCCTCAGCTGCAAGAGGATGGTGTTGCTGAAGTTAATGCTGTAGGAGGCTATGGAGCCCCTAGACAACAGTATGGTGGCCAGCCCAATTACAACCAGAGAGGGCGTGACCATCCAGGATTTAGATGGAGTAACCCTCAAGGTGGTCAGCAGCCAGCACAACAGCAATATCTGCCGGCTCAACAACAACAGTACCAGCAACGAGCTCAGTACCAACAGAGGCCCCAAGGCCAAACTTCTGGAGCCTCTACTGAGGATATGCTGAAGACCTTGACTCAGCACTTTGCTACGCATGTGCAGGCTACTGAGTCGAGTATCAAGAATATAGAGAGGCAGATTGGCCAGTTAGCCGACGAGGTGACTAAAATCAACCAGAGGACCTCAAACTCCCTGCCGTCCCAGACCACTGTGAATCCCAGAGAGAACGTGAGTGCTATCACGTTGAGAAGTGGTAAAGAAGTTATGTCTCCTATTGCTGAAGGGGAGAAAGAAATTTCCGAGAAAAAGGAACTCACCGCACCGCCCCGCGGCAATTCCCACCGCGACCCGGTGCCTATGCCCAGTAATGTCAACGCGACCCCACCGCTCCGCGGTGACGATTTACGCCCCGCGGTGGGCTCGCCGCGAGCTGCTCCTCAGAAATTTGTTCCTACTGACGATGTCTATGTTGATACCTACGTTCGTCCAGTGTTTCCTCCCCTACGTTCAGAGAAGCCCCCAACACCTTTTCCAGAGGCGCTAAAGGCCAAAAGAGTTGTCGATGACAGAGACCTGTTCGACACGTTCCAGAACTGTGAGGTGAACATTCCCCTGCTGAAGCTTATCAAGGCTATCCCGCGATATGCCAAGTTCTTAAAGGAGCTCTGCACGGTGAAGAAAGCTCAAAGGCAGAAGACTCAGAAGAAGAGTCCAGTGGGCGAACAAGTGTCAGCTGTGGTTCAGAAGCGTCTACCTACGAAGTGCAAAGATCCAGGTACATTTACTATTCCTATTACTATAGGTGAGCATGTTTTTGAGAAGGCCCTACTTGATTTGGGTGCCTCAATTAATGTTTTACCCTATTCTTTACTTGAGAAATTGGAATTAGGACCCTTGCGTGAGTCTAGTATTGTGATACAACTTGCTGATGGATCGTGTGTACCCCCTAAGGGTGTTGTAGAAGATGTCCTTGTTAGGATAGGTCCTTTGATATTTCCTGCTGATTTCTTTATTATGGATATGGATTATGATGAGCAAGTTGCCCCGGTTATGCTAGGGCGACCTTTTATGAAGACTTTCATGACTAAGATAGATGTTGATAGTGGTACCCTGACTATGGAGTTTGATGGAATAATTTTTCAGCATGATATTCATAAAGCTAATTCCATTAAGTCTCCTCCTCCTCTCTGCATTAATGACTTTGATGATTCTGTGCATGATAATGTTAAGATTGATGCAGTAGAGGCCGTAGTTGAGTGTTCCACTAGTGATGGACCCATTGAGTTGCATGATTTTCATGATTTGCCTGTGGATGATGTCTTATTAGCTGATATAGGAGATTCCTCTACTTTGGGCACTTGCCCCCCTGCACTAACCACACAAGGCTGCAAGCCTTTATCTAGTGATGTGCAGCATGTTCAGGTTGAGCCATATCGGCCCCCGCATCGTTCTATGTATGGGGGCGACACTCCGAAGAGAATGCACATGGAGTGGGTGGCGAATAAAGACCATGGTCTAAGGTTCAAACCTTTCCATGAGAGGTCTCACCAGGAAGAGACAAGTTGGAGGAGTCCGAAAGAATCCTACCCAAAATGGTAGTTGATCTGCAATACGTCGAGCCGACGACGATAACCAAGGCGCTGTCCGGGAGGCAACCCATGTTTGTATTTCTTTGATCTCTTTTTTCTTTTTATTAGATTATTTTCGTAGTTTATTTTGCTTTGTTTCGTTCGCCTGTTACTCACATTTCAGGTACGAAAGTAAACCCGAGAAGAGATGAAGTGCCCAATCTTTCTCACCGCCCCGCGGCACTTTCCTACCGCCTCGCGGTGGAGCTGCCGCCCCGCGGTGACGGTCAGGTATCGATTCTCAACTTTTTTTTTAAAAAAAAAAACAAGAATAATGGGCCCCGAAAAAACCTTAAACGGGTGAGTAAAAGCTTATTTCTTAAGTGGTTACTAAGGTTTTGACGGATTGGGCTTCATTTTTGGGCCAAGATTTCTCATATGGGCCATGGTACATGACCGGCCCATCAACCCTTTCTTTTCACCTTACCCTACCTTGACCTAGCCCCACATAAAATTTCCACCGCCCCCCCTCAATTCTCCTTCTCCTATTTTCCATTCACTCTCCCTGAATCCCCTCTCGACCTTGAGCATTTCCTAGCCCCCATACCCCCATTTGGAGTCTAGCCTCACAGCCCAGCCCAAACACAACCCCCACTGCGCCGATGTTGTCTCGCCTCGCTTTAGCTCCGCCTCGCGCTGCCACCGCTTCACGTCTCTGTTGCTACCGCCCCGCGCCGACCTCACCGCGACCCGGTGACCTGTTGTCAGTTTCTCGCCGCGACGCTACCGCCCCGCGTTGAGTCTCTGCAGAACCTGTGTTTGCTTGATTGTGAGTATTCTTTGCTGTCTTCTGATTTGAGCATTTCAATTCTTCACTTATGGCTCCCAAAGGCAAGAAGAAGGTGTCGACGAGTAGGGATGAGAGTGAGCTGTATGATATTGTGAAGGGGAGAAAGGTGGTGCCTTCTAATTTTTTCCACACGCCGACTCTGGAGCAGATGGGAATGCTCGCGTGTGTGACGATGTGCCTAACGCAGTGTGGGCTGGGAGGATTTCTGGGCAAGGCAGCCCCCGCGTATCCTGAGCTATGCTTCCAGTTCATTTCTTCGTTCCGGTGGTTCAACCGCGAGGAGGGTGGTGATAGCTTCCTGCGCAAGATCGTGTTCTCCTACAATGGACGTGATCATTCTCTGTAGAGGAGGGCGATCCACGAGGCCCTGGGCATTACGAAGAAACCGACCCCTGGATGGTCGAATGGGCTTCAGGAGGATGAGATGTTTGCTTTCTGGCGGGCTGCTACTAGGAGGACTTTCAAGACGGGGCATGAGGTGAATTCGAAGTTGGTGAACCCGTGTCTGCGGTTGATCCACAAGGTGTTGATGAGAGATTTCTTTGGCCATGCTGATGATGAGAAGGTGCCCATGAAGGACTTCCAGTGGTTTTTGAACATCCTGGGAACGGTTGAGCTTACTCCGTGTTGGGCAACTCTTTTCCTGAGTTCCCTGCGGAGGATTCGTGAGGGCGAGCCTAGAGATATTTGTGGGGGTAGCTTGATTACTCTCCTCTGCGCTGATGTGATTGCTTGCGATCGGATTGCTCGGCCGGTTCCCTGCGTTTTATATGATGCCGCACACATGAGGGTGTGCTTTATGGTGAAGCCGCTGGGGCAGGATGGTGATGTGGCTTGGACGGCTTACGAGGGCCATATTTTGAGTGTTCCGCGAGAGTTCACTTACTCGCCTTCATACGCGGGCTGGTGGATTGATAGCGATGGCCAGACGCCTGCTGCTGATGCCGCTGCCGTTGTTTCTTCGGGTCCATATGGAGAGGGCCCTAGTGGTGGATATGCTGCTGCTGATCGCGAGGAGGGGGACGACCCCAGTGCTTCATAGTTTGAGGAGTCCTCATCTGTGTACGGACCTGTCGCACCATGGCAGGAGATGTACGCTAGATGGGATAACTTCTCTGCGTGCCATGATCAGTGGACTTCCAGAGTAGAGACCGGTCTGCAAACTTGGCAGACCCAGCTTCACGATGAGATAGATGAGCGTCTGGAAACTATAGAAACTCATCTGCAGGACTACTTTGGGATGTACCCACCACCACCTTCCGGTCCACAGTGAGTTTATTTCTCTCTTCCCCTATCATTTGACGTTCTCTTTTCACATTGAGGATAATGTTCGGTTTAAGTATGGGGGAGGGATATAGACTTGCTATTCTTGCTAGCTAGTGTACATAGCTTTATTTCTGCATTCGTTTTCTGCAGTGTTGATTCTGTTTTTGAAAAAAAAAAAAAAAGAAGCCAAAAAGAAGTAAAAAAGGCAATCAAAATCCTGGGATGGACTGAAAACCCGAAAGGGCGGTTCAGGTAAAAAGCAGGTAGTCCGGCTGGTATTAGATCAGGGCAAAATTGGACTAGAGTGATGCGAGCTTATGTAAGAACGTCTATTGGAAAATGAAATGAGTGCTTGGTGAAAACCCGAAAGGGCGCCTTGGCAAAATGAGTGAAAAAGAAGAAGAGTGATTTTAGGATTTCTCTTATCTTTCGGCGAGGCGTCATAAGAAGGGTGACATAGAAGGATTGTCGGGTAGGCCACTCATGGAGCGATAAGGAGATAGATGGGAGTTAGGTTAGATTGTTCTTGCATCACTTGTTTTGGTTGTTTTGGGCGTATTGTTGATGTGTTGTAGTTGTTGGAGTCACGTTTTCTTATACTTCCTGAGTCCTTGGTATTGATTGAGAGGGTGAGCTTTTCTTTAGCTTACTCGGGACGAGTAAAGGTCTAAGTATGAGGGAATTTGATAGGTGTTATTTCATACACCTTTTCTAGCATCTATTAGCATGATTTGGAGGAGTTTTGGAGTTGTTTTAGTGCTAAGTCTGCGATCCAGATATTATGGAGAGAAGTGAAGAAATCCAAGGATTGGCAGCTTAGTTGGAGCTTAGAGATGGAGATGGAGCTGCTGGAACATCTATGGAGAAGGCTACCAAACACTTGGTAGTATTTGGAGAGCAGCTGGAGAAGAGAAGAAGATGAGAGTTGAAGTCTGGAGTTCACCGCCCCGCGTTAGCAGTAACGCCCTGCGGTGATGACTCCCAGTGATGATGAACCCCACGTGAGAGGAGGCCACCGCCCAGCGGTGGAGAGCAGAAGCCCCGCGGTGGATCTTTACCGCCCCGCGGTGGACGTGTTTATTGCCTCGCGCCAGATTATATTTATTTCCTTTTATTTCTATTTCAGACTTTGTTATTTTATTTGTTTCCTTTTGGATTGGTTTTGTGATCTTGGGCTTTAGGTTAACTCTATTTAACCTAATGTTCCACAGCCTCCAAGCCAGTCTGCGAACACTTAGACACATCTTGTTATCGAACTACTTTTGATCGTTATTTCATATTATAGTTTTTCATCCCCTTTGATGGAGAACTAACTTTCCTTTGTTCTGTTAGACGATTGAAGCAGTACTTTGATGTGTTTGTGAGATTTCTATTCCTTGTTCTTATCCTTATAATTGTTGGATTGATTCTCTTGCTTACCACGTCTACGATTTCTAGTTGTTCTTCTTAGCCTGATCACCTAGGTTGAATGCTTGTTATCAATTGCTAGGATTGCATATAGGGGTTCCGAGTGCATATCTAGTGGCAAACACGTTTGTGCGTATAGGGGTTCCGAGCGTACACTTGTGTGTGAGAATCAATTGCATGTTAAGTAGGGGAGTGAGTACTTGTACGTCTTTCTACTTGCATGTATCCTAAATCCTTGTGTGCATCGATATTGCTGTATTGGTGCTAAAGTATGCTGACAACTGTGAGAATCAGTTGTACTTTATCATTGGCATAGTGATAAGTCTATTGGCAACTGTGAGAATCAATAGTACTTACGATTAAGGTGGGAACGACTATAAGGATAAATAATTGAACTTGGATTGAATAGATTTCAGGGATCAAACTCTATCTTTGTACTGTGGATTTCGCTCTAACAGGACTACTTTCCCTCATATTATTCTCTCGATTTTACTCAATCTGCATGCTTGTTTGCTTCGTTCTCTTGACTATAAAACCCCTAGTTGCTTGTTACTTGTCATTCACGATTGCATATTACATCATACCTTCTCTGTGGGATTCGACCCTTACTTGTCTGCTATACTTTGTTTAGTAGGTTTGTTAGGATAATTTATTTTGATAAGGCTAATCAACGACATTTGCTTGTGCATCTTTAGCCCCGTCAGATACTACCTCAACACCAATCTTACCACCTGGATCCAACATCCTTAATCACTTCATCCTTGAAGTGGATCACCAGAGATATTATTCTTAATTCCTTAGGACATCACACTGAAAATGATTCATCCGCCTCAAAGCTTATGGCACAAACTCACGCATGAGAGATAGCTCCTAATCTCTCTGAACAAAACTCTACAAGTTCATTCCCTTTCCTTAAGAAATCTCGAAAGAACTCAGCGTATGAGATAACGCTTACCACAGTACTCCTTAGATGCGTAGACAATTCTCCTTACTGAATCTTTAATACAATGGGATCATCACATATCCCATCCTTAACTGCAACCTCTCCTCTCAACATGACCGCTCCACAACTTAATCTTCCTCAAAGTGTTGCATCCGTTCTTATAGATGACATACTCTATGTATGAAGAAGAATCTTAGGAGTGAATTTAGATTTAAACAACAGAGTCGACCTTGGGATTAACCACACAGGGGACGAACATCTAAGTTGTCCACAAAACTCCACCACCATAAGTCCGACAATCCTTATCCTTACTTGGCATAAGCTATTCTCGACACTTACGGGTTTTCGTATGAACAACTAATTCGTACTGATAACGCATTCCAATTTTTCCAAAACAAGGAAACACTTCATTATCATTAAACATTACATTAATTGTCAAAAGTTGAACAGACAGATCACAATGCTACGGAGATCATCGACACACGTCGTTACTCCTTAATCTTACAGAAAGACTTAGCACAGATATAACTTAATGGATCAGGGTTCTTCTCCGTTGGTTTGGCTCATTACAAAGAGTCGTTGCCCTTTGCCTGAAGACCCCATAGGCGCTTTGCCTTTATTACGAGCCATGGACTGCTCAGGAGCAGATACCTCTGGCCTTGGGTTTTGCCCACCTCCAACATTTGACGCCTGGTACGACTGCATTGGTCCTTGACCCTTCAGTCTGCAGTATGTTTTTATGTGGCCTTCTCTTCCACAATTATAGCATACTCTCTTGTCCTTTTGGCAATTAAAACTTTTATGCCCAACTTCACTACAGTTGTGGCACTGAATTACTCCGTTGCTCCAACCTGAGCCTCTGGCAGAGTCAGACTGAGTTGTCTCGGTCTTAGCACGACCAGACTTCTCAAACTTGGTAGGCGATGCCGGTCGTTTGAATGAACCAACCCGGCGATCCTGTTGCCCACTCTTTCCCTTAACTTGCTTTTCCCGCTTAAGGGCAGACTCCTCCAGTGTGACTTCTGTCTTGAAGGCTGCATCCACATATTGTTCTAACGTAGAACAACCATGATGCAACATTAGAGGCTTGATCTCTGGATTCATCCATCCATGGAAGTACCAGATCTTCTGCTCTTCGGTTGACACCTCAGGTCCAGCGTACTGCATCAAGTGATTGAACTTAGCTGCGAGCTCAGTCACCTTTAATCCATCAGCCTGCGGGTACAGAAATTCCTTATGCTTCTCCTCCCTCATAGCTCGGGAAAAGAAACGATCGGTCATCTTGGTTTTGAACATGCTCCAATTCAGCTCGGGATGATCAGCCAGACCGGTGCTCTCCCACCATTCGCTAGCCACATCCTTGAGTTGAAGAGAGGCGATGTGCACTTTCCCAGCCTCAGTGCAATTAATGTTCCGGAGCAACCGTTCCATATGCGAGAACCAATATGTCACCCTGACTGGTTCTCCAGTACCGTCATAGCTGTCGGGCCTCATTGAACTTACGACTTTTAATGCTTGCCCGTAAGTTCCTCTGTCCCTAACAACATTGATCTGAGGTACTTGCTCCACTGACTCCTCAACTTCAGGAATAGCCTGAGGAACTGGACCACCTTGTGCTTGTGGTGCAACTGGTCGCATAACATCTGTGATTGCCTGCATGACAATTCCTCGAATTGCCTCCACTGCTGTAGCATCAAACAACATCGGAGCGTTGGCCTGAGCTTGGCCATTGCCTCCCTGGTTGTTGTTAGAAGCAGCCTCACGCTCTTCCCTTTGATTAGCGGCGCTCCTCA
This sequence comes from Rheum nobile, assembly GCA_027886185.1. Taxonomy (NCBI): domain Eukaryota; kingdom Viridiplantae; phylum Streptophyta; class Magnoliopsida; order Caryophyllales; family Polygonaceae; genus Rheum; species Rheum nobile. Next base: position 9,703,020 of record WOAB01000639.1, read on the forward strand.
GAATCAACCTTGGTTCAGCACCAGCATGGGCTGTGTTCCTTGTGTTCACCATCTTCTGGTGAATCATAACTGTAGGATCGTGATTGTTAGAAAATAACTTAAGGAACTCAGAATATGAATTCTAAGTTCCCTTCGCAGTGGAAATAAACAATCAAACAAATAACAAGTTCCTTATAGTGGAAACCTTTGATTGCCAACTAGCAATCCAGGATAAAAACCACCACCTTTCTTTCGAAAGGATTTCAAGGTCTACTTCTTGATTTCTTATCTCTTTTGGTTACAGCTTATCCTAGGAACAAACACACAGTTTCTTTGACTTACACACAGTTAGGCAATCCTAGATAACTTAACACAATCAATAATTAATCCAAGAAATAGACCTTCGCACCTAGGAACTATCACTTACAGTCACAGGAACTTAGCATTCAGCTCTTCTCTTCCTTGACTGGTTCCTCTTGATCTCGGTTTGCTTTGATGATCTTGTTTGAAGGTTCACACTTGATATTTGCTAATAACTGTGATTCGTATTTCAGTGCATGAAAATAACTCTCTTGAGTTAGTCTTCCTTTTATAGAGGATTCTTCGCAGCTTAATCCTCTCTGGGTTCCAACAGATTGAGCTTGCCCTAGGATCAGTGGTTCTCCTTGGTCCACGTTGTTCTTGGCATGTGCAAACAACCTAGGCAACTCAGAATCTCTCTTGGTTGGTCAACTACCTCAGACGAGTCTTGCTATGTCATTGTTCAAATGCTTTCGTCTGAGGTTGAGCAAGCTGGGCGCTTGGGAACTGTCTTCTGGATAGTGACATCTCTATGTCCTGTCGCTTTCATCTTTTCTGTCTGAGGTTTAGCGTTTCTGGGTATCTTGTTGTTTTGTTCTGGACATTGGCAGACCTTTGGAAACTTCGGACAAGTCGTTTTCAACAACTTTTGTCCTAGGTTGTGTGTTCCCAGATTTCTCGGAAATCGCAACCTTGCATGCTACCTTTCTGGGTACACCTGGGTTCCTCTGGGTTCCTTCTTTTGTCTTGTTCCTTTGGTTCTCTTTGTCCTGTTTGGTTTTCTTGCCTTTGGTATATTCCTGTGGTTCCTTAAAACACATCTTTGAGATAAAACATTAGTATCATAATATTTGTCATCTTCAAAAGTAGAGAAACTGAGGAAATGAACTCTCAGGGAAACCGAGGTTCCAGAGTTCCATTTCCTAACAATTTCCCCCTTTTTGATGATGACAAATACAAGGAACCTGGCAACATAATAGGACTTGAATTTCATGAAACTATATTGAGTTTTAAGGGATTTTCAATATTACAGAGTAATGAGGAACATTCAATGGTTGCAAATTCCCCCTAAGCAAGTGAACGAGTTTATTTCAAATTCCCCCTTAGAAGTAGAACTAGTTCAGAGTTCCTATTAGTCAAGTGGTTTCCAAAGTTCAAGGTTCCTATCCTTTTCTTCCCCCTTTTGACATCATCGAAAAGATTAAATGCTAGTTAAGAATAGGATATCCAAGTGAATATGCAAATGCATCAATCCCATAACAGAAGCATAATGGAAACTTAGGGCAAAGACAAATTGATCATTGGAACGAAACCAAAAGATAGTCATTAAAACTTAACACTGATCATTATTCATAGAAAGGATAAGATAAGCCACAAAACAACACAAACTAATAACTTAACAACCACCGACAAGAACCAACAACAAAATAACAAACGACGAGGGCAACAACAAAAGCAATTGTTAGGAAAGACGACATGGGGAAGGAAAAGAGAAGTAGGATCCTAGGGGAAACTACTAGCACGCTGTGATGTTACAGCACTGGGAACCAGAACAAGCGTTCCTATGGCAGAGCAACGGCCTCCTCTTCATCAACTTTGTCGTCAGTTCCTACATTTTGGCCTGTGGCCTGATGAGCACCGATTGCATCTTCCCAATTCATCTGAAGGACTTTCACCAGACTTATCACAGCTGAGCTCATTTTTCCCAACTCTTGTACTTGATCACGGAGGGCGACCGGGATGGCAGTCGAGCCTTCCATGATTGCTTTTTCAATACGATCCAAAGCAAAGAGGATCGCAGAGGAGTCTAAAGAGGGGTTGAGCTGTGGTCGGGAGCTAGAAGGGGCCTGGGAACTCGCCTTTTCCTTGGGCGGATTGGCTTGAGCGTCAGAAGGGTTTGGTTGTTGTTCCTTTGTCTTCAACTTCCGGACAGTGGCCATGGTAAGGCACTTGTTATAGACTGTCTTAGGCAAATCATCTGGGTATTGGTGGAGGTTAGAGAGAATAGACTTGATGATATGAGGGAAGGGTAGGGCATGGCAGGCTTGGGATGAACATAACTGCATATGAGCCAACACAATGCGAGGGAGATCAATCTGGACACCAGAGAGCACCTTGTCCATAAAAATGGCGTATGTGATGAGAACGTCGTTCCTGTGCTCCTGTCTGGGAACTAGATTACGGGTGATCCAGAAGTGTAACATCTTGTTTGTGATGAAGAGGTCCTCTGTCTCCAAGGATTGGGGGGAGGCGCCGTCGTAGATTTTCTTGACCACTGCTCCCTTGGATTTGTAGCCCTTTCCCTTGGGCCACCCCTTTTTCTGAGGGAGAATGCCAAACCCAGACCTGGACTCAATCCCTAGAGCGGATGCGATGAGGTTATAGGATAGAGGATAGCTAGTTCCCTTCCATATGAGAATAGCATCGTTACAGGGACAATTGTCTTTAGCGGGTACAAACTCGATAGACTGGTAAAACAGGCGGACGACCTCATCAGAAGCAGAGAAGGGCTCAATCAACATCTCGTCCCATCCTTGGTACTGCAGGAGGGAGTGGAACTCAGCAAGGGCTTCTCCAAACATATCCTCATCTTCTTCTTCCAGTTCTTGTGACCAGAACTCTTTGCCGATTATGACGGGCTTGAGGATCTTCCTCTTAGAGAAGAGAGAGGAGACGAGACCCAGGGAGGAAGAGGTAGAGACGGTTAGGGCTTTGGTTCTTTTGGAGGGTTTCTGCTCGTTGGATTGAGGATCATAGGGAACCAAGGCTTGGGAACTCCTTTTCCGTTGTTGTAGCCTGGTGGCAACAGAGGGACCAGGATTGGAAGGGGGTTTTGATTTGAGGCTTGCTGGTGAGGGCTCAGGGCTGGAGAGCGTTTGGATAGACTTGTCAAGGGAGGAGTCATGAGAGTCACCTTCGGGGACGGATTTTGTAGCCGATTCCGAGGCCGGGGTGATGGCTAAGGCTTTCTCCTCAGCCTGTGATTTTGACGGCTTCTCAAGTTTCTCTTCAGGTTTCTCCGCTGTTGTCTCCACAGTTTTATCTTCAGGTTGGGTTTTTGGAGAAGTGGTGGCAGAAATAGGCTTGGAGGAAGATGCTGCCTTCTTTTCGCGAAAGGCTTTGAGAAGGGCTGCCTCCTCTTCATCCAGGATAACATTGGGGTTTGGATTGGCCATTTTTGAGAGGTTAAGGATTTCTGTGTTTAAGAGAGAGAGAAGTGGAAGATCAGAGAGATGACGAGTTGTGGGATTAGCTTGGAGCAACAGGGCAACTCTTAAAGGTGGTGAGGGCGGAAGGGACATTGAGACAAATCTAGCCGTTGAGAAGATTGGGGAGAATCTGGAGCATTGAAGGCTCTTTGCAGTTTTTGCGAACGGTCAATACAAATTCAAAGCTTACCCATTCAGAGAGGAGGGAGGTCTGCCAACTGATAGGACGTGACTGACCTCTGCGATTTTGCCATAAATAGCTTTGGGGGAGAGCCAAAGTAGCCAATGGAAGTATGCTTCATCCTGGTTCCTTTCTGGCGATATATTCAACGTGCTAGAAGGACAAGTGGGAACCTTTGATGTGGGTTTAAACAATGGAACCAAAAAAATACGTTTCCATACAAGAAATCAGGATAGGCCATTTATCGCATTGCACAATAATTCTTAGAGAGGGTTTAGGGATGGATCATAGAGAATTAAAGTGAGCAATGAGGCAGGGGAAGGTCTTAGTACACAATCATCATTTCGGCTTGTAGTGTTGGGTTAGAAATATGATCAGATTGTGACTTTTGGGTCATTCAAAGAAACTTGAACAATGAAGAAGTGGAAAGAATAATGAGGACCAGAAGGACACGAGCCAGGAAAATTTATCTAAACCCTTTTTAAAGAGACCATTATGAAAAGTAGGGTTTGAAGCAACAGATATAACACAAAGATATCAAGACTCAACAAGTTGACAATCTTAAACTAGACAATCAGGGGAACTGGAAAGGAACCTTTATACTAAAGTCACTACTAGGTTATAGGAATCATTCCTAGTTCCAATCTAAGGTTATCGAAAGGAACTCTATTCAAGGCTTTAGTGAATATATCTGCAACCTGATCTTCAGTTCTATAAAACTTCATAATGATGTTTCCCTTCTCAACATGATCTTTAAGAAAATGATGTCTTATATCTATATGCTTGGTCCTAGTGTGATGCACATGATTCTTTGAAATGTTTATAGCACTGGTGTTATCACAAAGAATAGTGAGAGGACCATAAGACATACCAAAATCCGCGAGTTGTTGCTTTAGCCAGAGAAGTTGGGAACAACAGGAGGCAGCTGCAATGTACTCGGATTCTGTGGTGGAGAGGGAGACTGAGACTTGTTTCTTTGATCCCCATGACACAAGGCAAGGGCCTAGGAACTGTGCCATTCCAGAAGTGCTCTTCCTATCTGTAGGATCGTGATTGTTAGATAAAAACTTAAGGAACTCAGAATATCAATTCTCAGTTCCTTTCGCAGCGGAAATAAACAATCAAACAAATGACCAATTCCTTATAGTGGAAACCTTTGATTGCCAACTAGCAATCCAGGATAAAAACCACTACCTTTCTTTCGAAAGGATTTCAAAGTCTACTTCTTGATTTCTTATCTCTTTTCGTTACAACTTATCCTAGGAACGAACACACAGTTCCTTTGCCTTACACACAGTTAGACAATCCTAGATAACTTAACACAATCAATAATCAATCCAACAAACAGACTTTCGCACCCAGGAACTATCACTTACAGTCACAGAAACTTAGCACTCAGCTCTTCTTCCTTGATTGGTTCCTCTTAATCTCGGTTTGCTTTGATGATCTTGTTTGGAGGTTCACACTAGATATTTGCTAATGAGTGTGAGTCGTGTTTCAGTGCTTGAAGATAACCCTTGGGTTAGTCTTCCTTTTATAGAGGATTCTTCGCAGTTCGATCCTCTTTGGGTTCCCACAGATTGAGCTTGCCCTAGAATGAGTGGTTTTTCTTGATCCACATTGTTCTTGGCAAGTGCAAACAACCTAGGCAGCTCAGAATCTCTCTTGGTTGGTCAACTACCTCAGACGAGCCTTGCTATGTCATTGTCCAAATACTTTCGTCCGAGGTTGAACAAGCTGGCCGCTTGGGAACTGTCTTCTGGACAACGACGTCTCTATGTCCTGTCGCTTTCACCTTCTCTGTCCGAGGTTCAGCGTCTCTAGGTTTCTTTTTGTTTTGCTCTTGGACAATGGCAGGCTTTTGGAAGCTTCGGATAAGTCATTTTCAACAACTTTTGTCTGAGGTTGTGTGTCCCCAGATTTCTCGGGAATCACAATGTCGCATGCTGTGTTCTGGGCACACCTGGGTACCTCTGGTTTTCTTCATCTGTCTTGTTCCTTTGGTTCCCTTGTCCTGTTTGACTTTCTTGCCTTCGGTATATTCCTGTGGTTCCTTAAAACACATCTTTGAGATAAAACATTAGTATCATAATATTTGTCATCGTCAAAAGTAGAGAAACTGAGGAAATGAACTCTCAGGGGAACCTAAATTCCAGAGTTCCGTTTCCTAACAATTTCCCCTTTTTTGATGATGACAAATACAAGGAACCTGGCAACATAAAAGGACTTTGAATTTCATGAGACCAGTTGAGATTAAGGGAGTTACAACATTACAAATTAATGATAGAGCATTCAATGGTTGCAAATTCCCCCTAAGCAAGTGAACGAGTTTATTTCAAATTCCCCCTTAGAAGTAGAACTAGTTCAGAGTTCCTATTAGTTCAGTGGTCTCCAAAGTTCAAGGTTCCTATCCTTTTCTTCCCCCTTTTGACATCATCGAAAAGATTAAGTACGAGTTAAGAACATGATATCCAAGAGAATATACAATTGCATCAAACCCATAACAGAAGCATAATGGAAACTTAAGGCAAAGACAAATTAATCATAGAGACGAAGCCAAAAGATAATCATTAAAGCTTAAACTGATCATTGTTCAAGGACGGGTAAGACACAACACAACCAACATAAGCCAACAACAAAAAACAGCAAAACACAAAGACAATAACAAAAGCAATCATTAGGAAAGACGACAAATGGATAGAAGAGGGGAGTAGGATCCTAGGGGAAACTACTAGCACGCTGTGGTGTTACAGCACTGGGAACCAGATCAAACGTTCCTATGTCAGAGCAGCGGCCTCCTCTTCAGCATCTTTGTCGACAGTTCCTACATTTTGGCCCGTGGCCTGATGAGCACTGATTGCACCTTGCCAATCCTTCGGAAGAACGTCTACCAGAGCCACAACAGCAGAACTTATACGCCCTAACTCTCTTACTTGATCATGGAGGGCGACCGGGATAGCAGTCGAGCCCACCATGATAGCCTTTTCAATACGATCCAGAGCAGTAAGGATCGCAGAGGAGTCTTGAGAGGGGTTGAGATGTGGCTGGGAACTAGAAGGGGCCTTGGAACTGGCCTTTTCCTTAGGCAGTTGAGCTTGAGCTTCAGAAGGGGGGTCTTGTTGTTCCTTTGTCTTCAACTTCCAAACTGTGGCCATGGTAAGACACTTGCTGTAGACTATCTCAGGCAGATCAACTGGGTACTGGTGAAGGTTGGAGAGAATGTTTTTAATGATATGAGGGAAGGGTAAAGCATGGGAGTCATGGGATGAGCAGAACTGCATGTGGGCTAAGACAATGCGAGGGAGATCCAATTGAACACCAGAGAGCACCTTATCCATGTAGATGGCATCTGTGATGAGAACATTGTTCCGGTGCTCCTGTCTGGGAACCAGATTGCGGGTGATCCAGAAGTGTAACAACTTGTTTGCGATGGAGAGATCCTTTGTCTCCAAAGATGAGGGGGAGGCGCCATCATAGATTTTCTTGACCACTGCTCCCTTGGATTTGTAGCCCTTTCCTTTGGGCCATCCCTTCTTTTGAGGCAGAATGCCAAACCCAGACCTTGACTCGATCCCTAGAGCAGACACAATTAGGTTGGCGGACAAAGGATAGATGGTTCCCTTCCATATAAGAATGGCGTCGTTACAGGGAGAGTTCTCCTTCGCAGGCACAAACTGCATAGACTGGTAAAACAAGCGGACAACCTCATCAGAAGCAGAGAAGGGTTCAAACAGCATCTCGTCCCATCCTTGAAACCTCAGCAGAGAATTGAACTCATCCAGGGCTTCTCCAAACATTTCCTCATCTTCTTCTTCCAGTTCTTGGGTCTAGAACTCCTTGCCGATTATGAGAGGCTTAAGGATCTTCCTCTTAGAGAAGAAAGAGGAGACCTGACCCAGGGAGGAGGAGGCAGAGAGGGTGGTGATTTTGGCTCTTTTTGTGGAGTTGGTTTCATAGGGAACTATGGCTTGGGAACTCCTCTTTCTCTGTTTCATTCTAGTGGCAACAGAGGGACCAGGGTTAGAAGTGGTTTTGGATTTGAGGCTTACTGGTGAGGGCTCAGGGCTGAAGAGCTCTTGGAGAGACTTGTCAGGCGATGAGTCATGAGAGCCCCCTTCGGAGACAGTTTTGGTAGCCGATTTCGAAGCCAGAGAGATGGCCATAGCTTTCTGTAGGATCGTGATTGTTAGATAAAAACTTAAGGAACTCAGAATATCAATTCTCAATTCCTTTCGCATCGGAAATAAACAATCAAACAAATGACCAGTTCCTTATAGTGGAAACCTTTGATTGCCAACTAGCAATCCAGGATAAAAATCACTACCTTTCTTTCGAAAGGATTTCAAAGTCTACTTCTTGATTTCTTATCTATTTTGGTTACAACTTATCCTAAGAACGAACACACAGTTCCTTTGCCTTACACACAGTTAGACAATCCTAGATAACTTAACACAATCAATAATCAATCCAAGAAACAGACTTTCGCACCTAGGAACTATCACTTACAGTCACAGGAACTTAGCACTCAGCTCTTCTTCCTTGACTGGTTCCTCTTGATCTCGGTTTGCTTTGATGATCTTGTTTGGAGGTTCACACTAGATATTTGCTAATGAGTGTGAGTCGTGTTTTTGTGCTTGAAGATAACCCTTGGGTTAGTCTTCCTTTTATAGAGGATTCTTCGCATCTCGATCCACTCTGGGTTCCCACAGATTGAGCTTGCCCTAGAATGAGTGGTTTCCCTTGATCCACGTTGTTCTTGGCAAGTGCAAACAACCTAGGCAGCTCAGAATCTCTCTTGGTTGGTCAACTACCTTAGACGAGCCTTGCTATGTCATTGTTCAAATACTTTCGTCCGAGGTTGAACAAGCTGGCCGCTTGGGAACTGTCTTCTGGACAGCGACGTCTCTATGTCTTGTCTCTTTCACCTTCTCTGTCCGAGGTTCAGCGACTCTAGGTTTCTTGTTGTTTTGCTCTTGGACAATGGCAGGCTTTTGGAAGCTTCGGACAAGTCGTTTTCAACAACTTTTGTCCGAGGTTGTGTGTCCCCAGATTTCTCGGGAATCACAATGTCGCATGCTACGTTCTGGGCACACCTGGGTTCCTCTGGTTTCCTTCATCTGTCTTGTTCCTTTGGTTCCCTTGTCCTGTTTGGCTTTCTTGCCTTCGGTATATTCCTGTGGTTCCTTAAAACACATCTTTGAGATAAAACATTAGTATCATAATATTTGTCATCGTCAAAAGTAGAGAAACTGAGGAAAAGAACTCTCAGGGGAACCTAAATTCCAGAGTTCCGTTTCCTAACAATTTCCCCCTTTTTGACGATGACAAATACAAGGAACCTGGCAACATAAAAGGACTTTGAATTTCATGAGACCAGTTGAGATTAAGGGAGTTGCAACATTACAAATTAATGATAGAGCATTCAATGGTTGCAAATTCCCCCTAAGCAAGTGAACGAGTTTATTTCAAATTCCCCCTTAGAAGTAGAACTAGTTCAAAGTTTCTATTAGTTCAGTAGTCTCCAAAGTTCAAGGTTCTTATCCTTTTCTTCCCCCTTTTGACATCATCGAAAAGATTAAGTACGAGTTAAGAACATGATATCCAAGAGAATATACAATTGCATTAAACCCATAACAGAAGCATAATGGAAACTTAAGGCAAAGACAAATTAATCATAGAGACGAAGCCAAAAGATAATCATTAAAGCTTAAACTGATCATTGTTCAAGGACGGGTAAGACACAACACAACCAACATAAGCCAACAACAAAAACAACAAAACGCAAAGACAACAACAAAAGCAATCATTAGGAAAGACGACAAATGGATAGAAGAGGGGAGTAGGATCCTAGGGGAAACTACTAGCACGCTGTGGTGTTACAGTACTGGGAACCAGAACAAGCATTCCTATGTCAGAGCAGCGGCCTCCTCTTCAGCATCTTTGTCGACAGTTCCTTCATTTTGGCCTGTGGCCTGATGAGCACTGATTGCACCTTGCCAATCCTTCTGAAGAACGTCTACTAGAGCCACAACATCAGAACTTATACGCCCCAACTCTCTTACTTGATCATGGAGGGCGACCAGGATAGCAGTCGAGCCCACCATGATAGCCTTTTCAATACGATCTAGAGCAGTAAGGATCGCAGAGGAGTCTTGAGAGGGGTTGAGATGTGGCTGGGAACTAGAAGGGGCCTTGGAACTAGCCTTTTCCTTAGGCAGTTGAGCTTGAGCTTCAGAAGGGGGGTCTTGTTGTTCCTTTGTCTTTAGCTTCCGAACTGTGGCCATGGTAAGACACTTGCTGTAGACTGTCTCAGGCAGATCAACTGGGTACTGGTGAAGGTTGGAGAGAATGTTTTTGATGATATGAGGGAAGGGTAAAGCATGGGAGTCATGGGATGAGCAGAACTGCATGTGGGATAAGACAATGCGAGGGAGATCCAATTGAACACCAGAGAGCACCTTGTCCATGTAGATGGCATCTGTGATGAGAACATTGTTCTGGTGCTCCTGTCTGGGAACCAGATTGCGGGTGATCCAGAAGTATAACAACTTGTTTGCGATGGAGAGATCCTTTGTCTCCAAAGATGAGGGGGAGGCGCCATCATAGATTTTCTTGACCACTGCTCCCTTGGATTTGTAGCCCTTTCCTTTGGGCCATCCCTTCTTTTGAGGCAGAATACCAAACCCAGACCTTGACTCGATCCCTAGAGCAGACGCAATTAGGTTGGCGGACAGAGTTCGTCTTGAACAAGGTTAGGGTTTGGATCGGCCATTTTTGAGGAGCTTAAGGATTTCTGTGTTTGAGAGAAATGAGAGGCAGAGGATCAGAGAGATGGTGAGTTGTGGGATCAGCTTGGAGCAAATGTGCAACTCTTTAAAGGCGGTGAAGGCTGAGATGACCGTAGAATCAAATCCAGCCGTTGAGAAGATCAAGGTAAATCTGGGGCATTGAATACTCTTGCAGCTTTTCGGAACGGCTAACCCATTTTCAAAACTTCCCATTCAGAGAAGAGGGAGTCTGCCAACTGATAAGACGTGACCGGGCTTCTGAGTTTTGCCATAAATAGCTTCTGGGAAGTGCCAATCTAGCCGTTGGAGACATACTAAATCCTGGTTCCTTTCTGGCGATATATTCAGCGTGCTAGAGGGATGTATGGGAACCTTTGATGTAGGTGAAAACAATGGAACCAAACATACGTTCCCATACAAGGAATCAGGGTAGGCTATTTATCGCATTGCACAATAATTCTCAGAGAGGATTTAGAGATGGATCATAGAGAATATTGAGTAATGAGGCAAGGATAGGTCTAAGTACACAATCATCATTTCGACTTGTATTGTTGGGATAGAAATATGATCAGATTGTGACTTTTGGGCCATCAAAGAAACTTGAACAATGAGGAGTTGAAAGAATAATGAGGACCAAAAGGAAACGAACCAGAAAAAATTATCTAAGCCTTTTTAAGAAACCATTAAGACAAGAAGGATTTGTAGCAAAAGATATAACACAAGGACATCAAGACTCAACAAGTTAAATATCTTAAACTAGTCAATCAGGGGAACTGGAAAGAATTCTTTGAACTAAGGTCACTACTGAGTAATAGGAATCATTCCTAGTTCCAATCTAAGGTTCTCGAAAGGAACTCTATTCAATGCCTTGGTGAATATATCTGCAACCTGATCTTCAGTTCTACAAAATTTCATAATGATGTTTCCCTTCTCAACATGATCTCTAAGAAAATGATGTCTTATGTCAATATGCTTGGTCCTAGTATGATGCACAGGATTCTTAGAGATGTTTATGGCACTAGTGTTATCACAAAGAATAGTGAGAGGGCCATAAGACATATCAAAATCCGCGAGTTGTTGCTTTAGCCAAAGAAGTTGGGAACAGCAGGAGGCAGCCGCAATGTACTCGGATTCTGTGGTGGAGAGGGAGACTGAAACTTGTTTCTTTGATCCCCATGACACAAGGCAAGGGCCTAGGAACTGTGCCATTCCAGAAGTGCTCTTCCTATCCACCAAGTATCCAGCATAATCAGCATCAGTGAAACCCATCAGCTCAAAGGAACATTCTTTGGGGTACCAAATGCAGAGATCGTCAGTTCCCTTGAGATATCGAAGTATTCTCTTCACAACAGCCAAGTGGGTTTCTCTTGGACAAGATTGGAACCTAGCACACAAGCCAATAGCAAAGACAATGTTTGGTCGACTAGCGGTTAGGTACATGAGTGAACCTATCATACCTCTATAGAGCTTTTCTTCCACTAGAGGACTCGAATGGTCCTTATCCAGATGGGCAATGGTGGATATGGGAGTGGAGAGAGGCTTGCATGAATCCATTTTGAACTTCTTCAGTAGTTCCCTGACATACTTCTGTTGATGGATTTGAATACCATCTTCCTTTTGAGTGATTTGTAATCCGAGGAAGAATGTGAGTTCCCCAATTAAACTCATTTCAAATTCATTGCTCATCAAGTCTTTGAACTTGTCTACAAGGGACAGGTTAGTGGAACCAAAAATAATATCATCAACATAGATTTGAACCACTAATATGTTACCTTCTTTTTCTAGGATGAAGAGAGTTTTATCAATGACTCCACGCCTGTAGCCATTTGAGAGTAGGAAATGGGCAAGACGATCATACCACGCTCTAGGATCTTGCTTGAGGCCATAGAGTGCCTTGTCTAGAAAGTAGACATGATCTGGATGATCGTCGTCTTCGAAACCAGGAGGTTGTTTGACATAGACTTCTTCTTGAAGAATTCCATTGAGGAAGGCTGTCTTTACATTCCATTGTGTGAAGCGAAGGCAATCAACAATCTTATTGCCTCAATCCTTGCCACTGGAGCATAGGTTTCATCATAGTCGATGCCTTCTTGTTGATTGTATCCTTGAGCAACAAGTCTTGCTTTGTTCCTTATCACAACTCCTGTATCATCCAGCTTGTTTCTGAAGACCCATCTAGTTCCTATGATGTGTTTATCCTTGGGACGGGGAACTAGATGCCATACTTTGTTCCTTTCAAACTGATGAAGCTCTTCTTGCATAGCTTGGATCCAGTCCGCATCCTTCAGTGCCTCACCTATGTTCTTTGGTTCCACAATAGACAGAAAGGCATTAAAAGCAAAGAAGGTTAGATGTTCATACCTGACTGGAGGCTTGACGACTCTTCTTTCTCTATTGGGAGCCAGAGCATTTGATGTGGAGACATTCTGAGTTGAGCATTCAGCTTCCTTGTTAGGATCACCTTCTCCATTGAAGATCATGTGGGAAGATGAATCATTGAAGTCTCCATAGATGTTGTCGTCATGCTCATGGTTCCCAGAAATGGATTGTTGTTCATTATCCATGGGAACTGGTGGGGGAGCCATTGGAGGGTTCCGATCAGCAGGACAGGAACTGGGAGGAGTGACATTTTCATCTGGATCTTCTTGAGATGACTTGGGAAATGGATCTTCAAAGGAACTGGTGGTGTTCTACATAATCTTTCCAAGTGATTTTTCATTAAAAATACATGAATACTTTCTTCTACCTTTTTAGTCCTTTTGTTGAAGACCTTGTATGCCTTACTGCCTGAGGCATAACCAATGAAGATTCCTTCATCACTTCTTGGGTCGAACTTGCCAAGATTGTCCTTCCCATTGTTGTACACAAAGCATTTGCATCCGAACACCCTCAGATGTGAAATGTTGGGAACTCTTCCTCTTAGGAGTTCATAGGGTGTCTTCTCTGTGATTGGGCGAAGCATGGCTCTATTGATGATGTAGCACGCTGTGTTGATCGCCTCAGCCCAAAATGATTGGGAGAGTCCACTTGAGATCAGCATAGTTTGAGCCATGTCCTCCAAGGTCCTGTTCTTCCTTTCTACTACTCCATTCTGTTGAGGAGTGTATGGTGCAGAGAAGTTGTGATCGATGCCATGCTCACTGCAAAAGGTTAGAAATTCTCCATTTTCGAATTCGGTACCATGGTCAGACCGAATAGCATTTAGTGAACAATCAAGAGATTTTTCTAACAAGGGAAACAGATCTTTAAAGCGGTCAATAACTTCACTTTTAGATTTAATGAAAATGGTCAAAGTAAAACGAGAGAAGTCATCGACAATAACAAAGATATACTTGTTCCCTCCTAGGCTTTGAACTCTCATGGGTCCACAAGGATCCATGTGGATGAGTTCAAGAGGCCTTGAGGTGCTTACCATGTTTTTGGACTTGAAGGAACTACGAGCCTGTTTCCCTTTTACACAGTCAGAGCACAATTCCTTAGATGTCCCACTTAGCTTTGGCAGCCCTCTGACTAGCTCCTTTGAGTATAGCTTTTGAATCAGCTTGGTGCTAGCATGACCGAGGCGTTGATGCCACAAATCAGCTTGGTCATTCACAGTTGAGAGACAAAGTTTCTCCTTGGGAACAAAGGATGGATCAATTATGTAGACATTGTTGAATCTTTTCCCTTTTAGGATGATTTGTCCCGAGGAGTCAAGGACTGAACATTCGTTTGATCTGAATCTAACTTCATTGTCTCCTTGATCACACAGCTGTGACACACTTATTAGGTCAAAACCAAGATTATCAACAAGGTGAACTTTGTTTACCTGAATGTGATCGTTGAGTTTCACAGTTCCTATTCCACAGATTTTCCCTTTGCTTTTGTCTCCAAAGGATATGTTCCCTCCTTGGAGAGGTTGAAGAGAGGTCATTTGATTTCTTATTCCCGTCATATGGCATGAGCAACCACTGTCAATGTACCATAGTTGGGGTTGCCTCTCTTCTTTCTGCACACAAGGGAACTAAGATTTCTGAACCCAGCGAAGCTTGGCTTTATTGGGGGGATTAGCATTCCGAGTCTGTGAATAACCAGGGAACTGGTTCCTTTTATGGTAATGAGTACTTTTCTCCTTTTCAATGTTCCTTTTCTTAGCACAATCAGTGTTGTAATGACCATTCTTACCGCAGTAGGTACACAAACGATTGTAAACAACATGTCCATATTTTCCTTTTCCTGGCCTAAAAGGTTTTTCAGTTTTCCTTTTGTTAAAATCAACATTGTTTCTAACCTTGCTATGGGCCATGTCAATATATCTTTTGTGAGCAAAGCAATTGGTGAACCATTGGTTTTCAGGAACCATCTTTTCTTTTCCCTTTGGTTCCTTCTTAGGACTTTGAGAGCCTTCATAGAGACGTTTGGCAACCTCAGCCTTGTTCTCAAGGACCATGATCTTCTCTGATAGGAATTTATTCCTATCACGAGAAGTGGCAAGAGCAATACTGAGATTTTCATTCATCTCAACAAGTTCTCGCCTAGCCTTTTCTTCTTCAGCATCATTGTTCCCTTTATTATTGACATATCCTATTCCATGGCGTTGTCTCACAAAAACAGTTTGATTTATCATTTTTTCATTAATGGAATTAGTGAGAATGTCTAACCTATCAATTATGGATTGAAGCATGTCATTTCCAGGTAGGTTAGCATACAAGGGAACTTTGATAGAATCTATGCTAGTTTCATCACAAGATTTGCAAGTTTTAAGGTGACTAGCATGCACATTCCTAATATCAATGAGTTTGGAGTGAGTTTCAGCTAGGTCTTTCTCAGTTTCATCAAGTTTCTTACTCCAAACAGAATTCTCAACAGTCAAGCAAGCAATTTCATCTTCACAATCATCTAGTTTCTGTTGAAGGGAACTGGTTTCCTTTCCTAGTTTCTTTATGATCTTAAGAAGTTGTTTCTTATCACAATCAACTAGGGATTTTAAGAGATCGTCAGAAGTTACCTCAAGGTCTTCTGAGTCGCTTGAGTCTCCTTTTGCCATGAGACATCTTCCTCCAGAGAAGCCACTGAGATCCAGTTCCTCATGTGAGTCTTCTCCCCATGAGGCTACGAGAGCCTTCTTTCTCTGAGGTCTTTCTTCTTCCTTTGAGTCTTCCTTGTTGGGACAATTCTTAGCGTAGTGTCCCTTTTCCTTTCACTCGTAACAGGAGACTTCCTTGAGATCTCTTCTGGGTCCATTGTGGGAGGAACTGCCCTTTTGGAACCTTCCCTTCACAAAGAATTTTTTGATGTTCTTTATGAAGAGGGCCGTAAGTTCGTCCTCCTCTTCTTCTAAGTCTGAGTTCTCTTCCTCCATCTCGAGCCTAGAGAAGGCTTTGGAGATCTTGAGGGCAATTCCTTTCTCCAGTTTCTTGTCGGTATTGGCTTTGGTGTGCTCTCCTTCTTCAACCTCCAGTTTCCCTATGATTTGTGTCAAGGGAAGGGA
Organism: Rheum nobile; assembly: GCA_027886185.1. Classification (NCBI taxonomy): domain Eukaryota; kingdom Viridiplantae; phylum Streptophyta; class Magnoliopsida; order Caryophyllales; family Polygonaceae; genus Rheum; species Rheum nobile. The sequence goes on from WOAB01000639.1 coordinate 9,718,947, forward strand.
TTGTATGCCTGGAGTGTTCTTCATGATTCCCTTCAGAAGGGTGAATTTGGAGTTGAGTCCATTGATGACCACTAGGGACTTGGAGACTTCATCAAGATCGAATCCCGTCGCTGTTAACTTTCCAATCAATCTGTTGAAACGGGAGTAGTATTCTGAGATGGTCTCACTTTCCATCATTTTGAAAGTGTGGTATTCTCCTTCCAAAGCAAACTTTCTGCTTTGCTTTAGTTCCTCACTTCCTTCATGCATCTCCTTGAGAGCTTTTCACATCTCTTTGGCCGTCTTAATTCCTATGACCTTGTCCATGTCCTCTCTGTCCAATCCATTTAGGATGAACTGCCTGGCCTTGGCATTCTTCTCCATGATAACATAGTGTTCTGGTTTCCAATCTTCTTCCTTCATGGTGAGGTCGACATAGCCATCTCCATTTTCGACTATCCTCCAGCATTGGTAGTCATTGGTTTTGATGTGGCTTTCCATGCTCTTTTCCCACCATATTTCTTCTCCTTTCTTTCGGAGATGTGGTTTGTTGGTGGAGATTCTGAGCTCAAACTTGCTTGGTTGAGACATGATCTGCAAACTTAACAAAGATCTAGAGCTTTTCCTGCTCTGATACCAATTGTAGGATCGTGATTGTTAGAAAATAACTTAAGGAACTCAGAATATGAATTCTAAGTTCCCTTCGCAGCGGAAATAAACAATCAAACAAATAACAAGTTCCTTATGTGGAAACCTTTGATTGCCAACTAGCAATCCAGGATAAAAACCACTACCTTTCTTTCGAAAGGATTTCAAGATCTACTTCTTGATTTCTTATCTCTTTTGGTTACAACTTATCCTAGGAACAAACACACAGTTTCTTTGCCTTACACACAGTTAGGCAATCCTAGATAACTTAACACAATCAATAATTAATCCAAGAAACAGACCTTTGCACCTAGGAACTATCACTTACAGTCACAGGAACTTAGCACTCAGCTCTTCTCTTCCTTGACTGGTTCCTCTTGATCTCGGTTTGTTTTGATGATCTTGTTTGAAGGTTCACATTTGATATTTGCTAATGAGTGTGATTCGTATTTCAGTGCATGAAAATAACTCTCTTGAGTTAGTCTTCCTTTTATAGAGGATTCTTCGCAGCTTAATCCTCTCTGGGTTCCCACAGATTGAGCTTGCCCTAGGATCAGTGGTTCTCCTTGGTCCACGTTGTTCTTGGCATGTGCAAACAACCTAGGCAGCTCAGAATCTCTCTTGGTTGGTCAACTACCTCAGACGAGTCTTGCTATGTCATTGTTCAAATGCTTTCGTCTGAGGTTGAGCAAGATGGGCGCTTGGGATCTGTCTTCTGGATAGTGACATCTCTATGTCATGTCGCTTTCATCTTTTCTGTCCGAGGTTCAACGTTTCTAGGTATCTTGTTGTTTTGTTCTGGACATTGGCAGACCTTTGGAAACTTCGGACAAGTCGTTTTCAACAACTTTTGTCCTAGGTTGTGTGTTCCCAGATTTCTCGGAAATCGCAGCCTTGCATGCTACCTTTCTGGGTACACCTGGGTTCCTCTGGGTTCCTTCTTCTGTCTTGTTCCTTTGGTTCTCTTTGTCCTGTTTGGTTTTCTTGCCTTTGGTATATTCATGTGGTTCCTTAAAACACATCTTTGAGATAAAACATTAGTATCATAATATTTGTCATCTTCAAAAGTAGAGAAACTGAGGAAATGAACTCTCAGGAGAACCGAGGTTCCATAGTTCCGTTTCCTAACAATAACGTGACTTTAGAACTTATCCAACTTAATTATGACACTATGGTCAAATACGTTATGATACAGATTATAGGGGTCCAAACTAATAACTTTATATTAGTTTGGCTATCCTTCACTGTTAACTGTAAGAACGACCTTCTTCTGCTCACTAAAGACTGAGAACCTGGGAGAAATGTCAACCTTTAAATGACATCAATCCCGAGAATAGACAATATTCCTAAGAATGGATCTAAGGAATAAGTAACACTTGAAGCTTGCAGAAGTTTGAAACCACTTATTAACAACCTCACTTTCAAACTTCAGACCTTTAAAACTTTAATTTACTTGATTATAACACAACACTTTTATAAACCACTTATAAGTAGCATTTGAAATTCAAAAGCTAAATCATTTAAATTAAATCATCGAGTTACTTATAACTCTTAACATTGAAATTCTCAAAATTTCTTTTTAATATGAAATAGGTTTGAAAACAGTTTCAAAATCAATTTTCGAAAATTCTCAAACCTAACAATAGGCCAAGAATTTTAAAACCATTGCTCTGATACCATAACTGTAACACTCCCAATTTATACCAGAGATATTACATGCCAGTGACCTCAGACTTTACCGTCCAAAGTCACCCCAGGCTTTTCCAGAACGATTAAGCTTAAATACATAACATAATTACATATTAATTGAAAGATTAAACAGCGGAAGACTTTAAATTACACAGCGGAAGACTTTAAAGAGCCAACTTAAAACATGGCTAAATTATGAAGATACATTGAAGTAACACTTTAACAATCTTAAAACACTTAACAGCTTAGAACACTGACTTTTAAATCTTCGTCTGCAAGCTGCTTATCCTTCAATAGGTTACTTAAACTCCGGGAAACAACTCCTGATGTGCCGAATCGAACGGATGACACCAGCCCACATGCAGAGAACAAAGTTCGTGGGTTAGTCTACTTGAATAGACTAGCAAAGGTACAAAGCAGAGTGGTTCGAGTGATCGTGACCGTTTACTATCATTGTCCTTTGAATAAAAACCGAAGGAACGATATATAACCCGACACTTTCACAGAATGATTTAACAATTAGATATGCACGGAAGAGAAGACTCCAACTGAAATGAGCCTTATAGGAAATTATCACAACTGCTAGGGAACATTAAAGTTACACACACAAATGATTTAAAAGTTGACTGAGATGCTTCAGTTCACAACCAACCTCATCGCATACAGCGAATCCAAATTGAAAAGAGAACGTACTATGATCGAAGTCGAGACGAGTTTTCCTAGCTGCACTATAACTTAGCTGTACTACTCGCCGAACGTTTATTAATCATGTGCACTCGGGCACATATCTTATTTAATTACCAAACACACTTTACTGAAACACGTTAATGTTATTAAGAGCGGCACAAAGCTTAAATCTCAGGGTGACAATCATGTCGATCCAAATTAACACAACACACAAACACACACACGAGACTTAACATTATTCCGAGAACAACGGCGTTATTATTACACAGGGTGATCTTACGTTCACCCAGATTACACTGCCACAGTGCTTACACTTTAATTTACAGGATGACAGTTACGTCCACCCCAATTGCACTAGCTAAGTGCTTAATACACATGACTGCAATTATGCTCATCCAATGGCGCTTGCAAGGCGCTTAAACACTTCAAATCCTTAACAGTGGATAGGAAGCATAGGTCATGACCCTTAAATTATTATCCGGAAATTAATCCGAGGAGTATTACGATTTAAAGAAACGACAAATCCTTACTTGGATTAGCGTTCCTACGAACATTAAGTTATAAAGAAACGACTACTCCTTACTGGGATTAGCGTCCCTACGAACACTCGTGTTAACTAAACAGTCTAACACAATAATTATTCACATTAAAGCCATCCAGGCAATCAACTTAAACATAGAGATAATAGAAACGGCTAATCCTTACTTGTATTAGTTTTCCTATTAACCCACATGCTATTCTAGCATTAAGATTAAATTCACAATAATACCATCACAGTAATTATCACATATAATAGCGTTGTTCTAACAGATATACAACCTATCATAACATTACTTTAATCACATTTATTTATGAAATTAGTTCCCAAACAAAACAACAGTTCACTCCAATTTAATTAACAATTAAATAATTGATAATTAATGAAACATGGAATGATTAAGCAAGAGCGAACCGCCACTTGCCTTAATCCGCAGAGTTGGAACGAGCCTAACGACGACGGGATTCCGGGCTCGACACGGGTATAGCTCTGACAGCACTACGACCTTCGAGTCGACCCATAAAGAAACCCTAAGTTAGATCCGCCATAAACAAGCACGAACGAAAGAAATCGAAAGGAACGATGCCACAACGACGACCACCAAAGCCAAAAGCCAAAAAAAGGCATTCTGGACACTGGCGGCGGGCGCCGCAGTTCATCACGGCGGGCGCCGTGAAGAACACGGCGGTCGCCGTGAAGAACTCAGACGACATAATCGGTGAGGAAACTCACCCAAAACACGAGTGACTTGGCCTCCTTCGACTTGCTTTGGTTTCTAACCACCAAGGGCTACCAAAAGCTTCACAAAGGCCACTGGAAACACACCAAACAATACCCCGGCGATTGCTTCAGAAATCCGGCGAGGGCACCAAACTCCGGCGAGAGAGATTTTGAGATTGAGCTTCTGATTTTGTGTGAAATCCGATCCCCAAGCCTCTCCTTTTATAGCCAGATCACAAGGGAGCATAATGATGGCCTAAATGGAGGCGTGGCGGGGCTAGTTCGGCGTCGTCAGACGCTCGCCGGCGACCATCGGGCAAAGACCTCCGGACAACAATGACGGCGGGCACCGTCATAAATGCGGCGGGCGCCGCCATCAATGCGGCGGGCGCCGTCATCAATACGGCGGGCGCCGCCATAGGCCTGGCGTCCCCAGCTAGGAGAAGACCCGTCTGCTCCTCGAGCCTTGCGACGGCGGGCGCCGCCACTGTACGGCGGGCGCCGCCACTGTACGGCGGGCGCCGCCCTTGGCTTTGCCGCCTCCTCAGCTCTTAGACGAGTACGGTGTTAACCCGGGATAAAATTATCGTACGCGAACGAGTATTAACATCCAAAGTACGTCGTCTGTATTTTATTTCACTGAGAAAAATATTACAGATACAGAGCACATTACAGAATGCCTCCAACTTTCTGAATTAAATCCGACGTACTAAACGGGTGTTTGGGAAAATTCCAAAAAATCCCAAAACAATCCTACAAAAATACGGGGTATTACATCACCTCCCCCTTAAAAGAAGTTTCGACCCCGAAACTTGCATTAAGCCAATGAGGATACTACCTCAACACCAATCTTACCACCTTGATCCAACATCCTTAATCACTTCATCCTTGAAATGGATCACCAGAGATATTATTATTAATTCCTTAGGACATCATACTGAAAATGATTCATCCGCCTCAAAGCTTATGGCACAAACTCACGCATGAGAGATAGCTCCTGATCTCTCTGAACAAAACTCTACAAGTTCATTCCCTTTCCTTAAGAAATCTCGAAAGAACTCAGCGTATGAGATAACGCTTACCACAGTACTCCTTAGATGCATAGACAATTCTCCTTACTGAATCTTTAATACATCGGGATCATCACATATCCCATCCTTAATTGCAACCTTTCCTCTCAACATGACCGCTCCACAACTTAATCTTCCTCAAAGAGTTGCATCCGTTCTTATAGATGACATACTCTATGTATGAAGAAGAATCTTAGGAGTGGATTTAGATTTAAACAATAGAGTCGACCTTGGGATTAACCACACAGGGGACGAACATCTAAGTTGTCCACAAAACTCCACCACCATAAGTCCGACAGTCCTTATCCTTACTTGGCATAAGCTATTCTCGACACTTACGGGGTTTCGTATGAACAACTAATTCGTACTGATAATGCATTCCGATTTTTCCAAAACAAGGAAACACTTCATTATCATTAAACATTACATTAACTGTCAAAAGTTGAACAGACAGATCACAATGCTACGGAGATCACCGACACACGTCGTTACTCCTTAATCTTACAGAAAGACTTAGCACATATATAACTTAATGGATCGGGGTTCTTCTCCGTTGGCTTGGCTCATTACAAAGAGTCGTTGCCCTTGGCCTGAAGACCCCATAGGCGCTTTGCCATTATTACGAGCCATAGACTGCTCAGGAGCAGATACCTATGGCCTTGGGTTCTGCCCACCTCCAACATTTGATGCCTGGTACGACTGCATTGGTCCTTGACCCTTCAGTCTGTAGTATGTTTTTATGTGGCCCTCTCTTCCACAATTATAGCATACTCTCTTGTCCTTTTGGCAATTAAAACTTTTATGCCCAACTTCACCACAGTTGTGGCACTGAATTACTCCACTGCTCCAACCTGAGCCTCTCGCAGAGTCAGACTGAGTTGTCTCGGTCTTAGCACGACCAGACTTCTCAAACTTGGTAGGCGATGCCGGTCGTTTGAATGAACCAACCTGGCGATCCTGTTGCCCACTCTTTCCCCTAACTTACTTTTCCCGCTTACGGGCAGACTCCTCCAGTGTGACTTCTGTCTTGAAGGCTGCATCCACATATTGTTTTAACGTAGAACAACCATGACGCAACATTAGAGGCTTGATCTCTGGATTCATCCATCCATGGAAGTACCAGATCTTCTGCTCTTCGGTTGACACCTCAGGTCCAGCGTACTGCATCAAGTGATTGAACTTAGCTACGAGCTCAGTCACCTTTAACCCATCAGTCTGCGGGTACATAAATTCCTTATGCTTCTCCTCCCTCATAGCTCGGGAAAAGAAACGATCGGTCATCTTGGTTTTAAACATGCTCAAATTCAGCTCGGGATGATCAGCCAGACCGGTGCTCTCCCACCATTGCTAGCCACATCCTTGAGTTGAAGAGAGGCGATGTGCACTTTCCCAGCCTCAGTGCAATTAATGTTCCGGAGCAACCGTTCCATATGCGAGAACCAATATGTCACCCTGACTGGTTCTCCAGTACCGTCGTAGCTGTCGAGCCTCATTGAACTTTCGGCTTTTAATGCTTGCCCGTAAGTTCCTCTGTCCCTAACAACATTGATCCGATGTACTTGCTCCACTGACTCCTCAACTTCAGGAATAGCCTGAGGAACTGGACCACCTTGTGCTTGTGGTGCAACTGGTCGCATAACATCTGTGATTGCATGCATGACAATTCCTCGAATTGCCTCCACTGCTACAGCATCAAACAACATCGGAGTGTTGGCCTGAGCTTGGCCATTGCCTCTCTGGTTGTTGTTAGAAGCAGCCTCATGCTCTTCCCTTTGATTAACGGCGCTCCTCAGAATCAACCTTGGTTCAGCACCAGCATGGGCTGTGTTCCTTGTGTTCACCATCTTCTGGTGAATCATAACGTTACTTTAGAACTTATCCAACTTAATTATGACACTATGGTCAAATACGTTATGATACAGATTATAGGGGTCCAAACTAATAACTTTATATTAGTCTGGCTATCCTTCACTGTTAACTGTAAGAACGATCTTCTTCTGCTCACTAAAGACTGAGAACCTGGGAGAAATGTCAACCTTTAAATGACATCAATCCCGAGAATAGACAATATTCCTAAGAATGGATCTAAGGAATAAGTAACATTTGGAGCTTGCAGAAGTTTGAAACCACTTATTAACAACCTCACTTTCAAACTTCAGACCTTTAAAACTTTAATTTACTTGATTATAACACAACACTTTTATAAACCACTTATAAGTAGCATTTGAAATTCAAAAGCTAAATCATTTAAATTAAATCACCGAGTTACTTATAACTCTTAACATTGAAATTCTCAAAATTTCTTTTTAATATGAAATAGGTTTGAAAACAGTTTCAAAATCAATTTTCGAAAATTCTCAAACCTAACAATAGGCCAAGAATTTTAAAACCATTGCTCTGATACCATAACTGTAACACCCCCAATTTATACCGGAGATATTACATGTCAGTGACCTCAGACTTTACCGTCCAAAGTCACCCCAAGCTTTTCCAGAACGATTAAGCTTAAATACATAACATAATTACATATTAATTGAAAGATTAAACAGCGGAAGACTTTAAATTACACAGCGGAAGACTTTAAAGAGCCAACTTAAAACATGGCTAAATTATGAAGATACATTAAAGTAACACTTCAACAATCTTAAAACACTTAACAGCTTAGAACACTGACTTTTAAATCGTCGTCTGCAAGCTTCTTATCCTTCAATAGGTTACTTAAACTCCGGGAAATAACTCCTGATGTGCCGAATCGAACAAATGACACCAGCCCACATGCAGAGAACAAAGTTCGTGGGTTAGTCTACTTGAATAGACTAGCAAGGGTACAAAGCAGAGTGGTTCAAGTGATCGTGACCGTTTACTATCATTGTCCTTTGAATAAAAACCGAAGGAACGATATATAACCCGACACTTTCACGGAATGATTTAACAATTAGATATGCACTGAAGAGAAGACTCCAACTGAAATGAGCCTTATAGGAAATTATGACAACTGCTAGGGGACATTAAAGTTACACACACAAATGATTTAAAAGTTGACTGAGATGCTTCATTTCACAACCAACCTCATTGCATACAGCGAATCCAGATTGAAAAGAGAACGTACTATGATCGAAGTCGAGACGAGTTTTCCTAGCAGCACTATAACTTAGCTGCACTACTCGCCGAAGGTTTATTAATCATGTGCACTCGGGCACATATCTTATTTAATTACCAAACACACTTTACTGAAACACGTTAATGTTATTAAGAGCGGCACAAAGCTTAAATCTCAGGGTGACAATCATGTCGACCCAAATTAACACAACACACAAACACACACACGAGACTTAACATTATTCTGAGAACAACAGAGTTATTATTACACAGGGTGATCTTACGTTCACCCAGATTACACTGCCACAGTGCTTACACTTTAATTTACAGGATGACAGTTACGTCCACCCCAATTGCACTAGCTAAGTGCTTAATACACAAGACTGCAATTATGCTCATCCAATGGCGCTTGCAAGGCGCTTAAACACTTCAAATCCTTAACAGTGGATAGGAAGCATAGGTCATGACCCTTAAATTATTATCCAGAAATTAATCCGAGGAGTATTACGATTTAAAGAAACGACAAATCCTTACTTGGATTAGCGTTCCTACGAACATTAAGTTATAAAGAAACGACTACTCCTTACTAGGATTAGCGTTCCTATGAATACTCGTGTTAACTAAACAGTCTAACACAACAATTATTCACATTAAAGCCATCCAGGCAATCAACTTAAACATAGAGATAATAGAAACGGCTAATCCTTACTTGGATTAGTTTTCCTATTAACCCACATGCTATTCTAGCATTAAGATTAAATTCACAATAATACCATCACGGTAATTATCACATATAATAGCGTTGTTCTAACAGATATACAACCTATCATAACATTACTTTAATCACATTTATTTATGAAATTAGTTCCCAAACAAAACAACAGTTCACTCCAATTTAATTAACAATTAAATAATTGATAATTAATGAAACATGGAATGATTAAGCAAAAGCGAACCGCCACTTGCCTTAATCCGCAGAGTTGGAATGAGCCTAACGACGACGGGATTCTGGGCTCGACACGGGTATAGCTCTGACAGCACTACGACCTTCGAGTCAACCCATAAAGAAACCCTAAGTTACATCCGCCATAAACAAGTACGAACGGAAGAAATCGAAAGGAACGATGACACAACGACGACCACCAAAGCCAAAAGCCAAAAAAAAGCATTCTGGACACTGGCGGCGGTCGCCGTTCTTGGCGGCGGTCGCCGCAGTTCATCACGGCGGGCGCCGTGAAGAACTCAGACGACAGAATCGGTGAGGAAACTCACCCAGAACACGAGTGACTCGGCCTCCTTCGACTTGCTTTGGTTTCTAACCACCAAGGGCTACCAAAAGCTTCACAAAGGCCACTGGAAACACACCAAACAACACCCCGGCGATTGCTTCAGAAATCCGACGAGGGCACCAAACTCCGGCGAGAGAGATTTTGAGATTGAGCTTCTGATTTTGTGTGAAATTTGATCCCCAAGCCTCTCCTTTTATAGCCAGATCACAAGGGAGCATAATGATGGCCTAAATGGAGGCGTGGCGGGGCTAGTTCGGCGTCGTCAGACGCTCGCCGGCGACCATCGGGCAAAGACCTCCGAACAACAATGACGGCGGGCACCGTCATAAATGCGGCGGGCGCCGCCATCAATGCGGCGGGCGCCGTCATCAATACGGCGGGCGCCGCCATAGGCCTGGCGTCCCCAGCTAGGAGAAGACCCGTCTGCTCCTCGAGCCTTGCGACGGCGGGCGCCGCCACTGTACGGCGGGCGCCGCCCTTGGCTTTGCCGCCTCCTCAGCTCTTAGACGAGAACGATGTTAACCCGGGATAAAATTATCGTACGCGAACGAGTATTAACATCCAAAGTACGTCGTCTGTATTTTATTTCACTGAGAAAAATATTACAGATACAGAGCACATTACAGAATGCCTCCAACTTTCTGAATTAAATCCGACGTACTAAACGGGTGTTCGGGAAAATTCCAAAAATTCCCAAAATAATCCTACAAAAATACGGGGTATCACAATCATGTCCTGATACGAAATTCGTCCAAAATAATTGGCGCCACCGTGGGGCTGGGAGTAAAAAAGGTTACACCTTTTTTTTCGACCACAAACACTACAACCTTTACACCATGTCCACTGACAGACCTACCAACAACGTTACTACAACAGATGATGTCGCCATTACCATCGAGACAACACCATCTCAAAACCTCTCGATCAGGCTGGTCCCAGCGATCAGGGGGACCAACACACCATTAACATGGAGGAACTCCGCGAAAAGATAAAGGCTTTAGAGGAATCACTCGATAATCAAAGATCCTAGTTTGAAGTTGGACTCCAAGAGGTGATGAAAGAGAACGAGGCATTGCGTTCCCGGAACGTGTCCATGCCACCACTAGTATCTCGTTCTCGACTTCAATACGCTCATGACGATAACACCATCAGGCATCTCGACCCTGAGTCTATTGTTATCAACTTGTCTTTTCCAACTCCACCCTTGATGCCGCCCGTGGGTGCAGGAGGGTCTCGCCACCCGTTGATGGCAACAACCGGTCAACTCGTCCATAATCCAGAAACGACCAATCCAATGTAGGTGCTACCCATGGAGTCATTCGATGACATCATTGAGAGAAAGTGGCGCGAGAAGCTTTAAACTTTGGATGAAATATTCGCTCAAATACTAGGGGTACCCAAACCTATCGAGAAGAAAGGCGACGCCTGCTACGCCGAGTCACCCTTCACCGACACTATCGCTCACATCGAAATCCCTAAGAAGTACATGGTCCCTGATATGCCATTGTACGATGGGAAAACCGATCCCGATGAACATGTCTCATTGTACAAACAGAGTATGATGATGAGCGTGGTTCCTAAACACCTGAAAGAGGTCGTGAAGTGCAAGTGGTTCAGGTCACCTTGAAAGGCTCCTCATTGACCTGGTTCATACACCAACCCAATGTGAGCATCTCTTCTTTTGTCGGGCTAATCAACTTGTTCAAAACTCAAATCACGAGCATTTGACAGCTTTAGAAGCAACCCAACGATCTATATCACGTCACCTAGCGTCCATGAGAATGCTAATGAAGTTCCTCAACAGGTTCAACAACAAGAAGGTGTCTATACCTTGTTGCGACACCTCCATCGCCATAGAGGCATTTCGAAGAGGACTATACAAGAAATCAAAGCTCTACTACGATCTGATTAAGAATCCATGTTAGACCTTCGAAGACGTTCAAGCCAAGGCAATGGATTACATTTGCCTGGAAGACGACGACCTCATACAAGGAGCACCACAGGAGCCGACACGAATCAACAAACGCGTTAACAAAGGCAAAGCGCGTTACAAGACATGTCCTTGTCAGAACCCAGGAAATCGTACTGTCAACAACGTCTGCAACAACAATTATGACTGATAACGTGACTGGGGGACCTATCTGCCCCTGCACCAACACTAGTTCACCGTCGGCGCAACCGACGTGGTGAAGGCCATGTCCAAATTTGACGACGCTGTTAGATGTCCTCAGAAGCAAGATAATCCCATGAACAAGAAATTCGCTGACAAGTGGTGCGACTTCCATATATCTAGACGGAGGACATAACACTGAAGAATGCGTCACCTTGAGGAAGGGAGTAGTGCAGCTACTCTAGAAAGGCTACCTTAGAGATCTGATCTCGGACAGAGCACGAGCAAACCTAGATCAAAACAAGCGACAAGAGGCGCCACCACCTCCACCTCCTCACGTCAAGATCGTGAACAACATCTCAGGAGACATTGAGATATGCGGAAGATCCGTCTCTACAACCAAACGTCATGCTAGAGAGACTGACTCCAACAAGTCATCGGTCGTCGTCAAGAAAGAATCTGACAATGTACCTATCACATTCAACGAACCTGATGACACCATAGCCGAACACCATGACAATCTTGTCATATCTCTCACTATTAGCAATTGTTTGGTGAGGCACGTCTTGGTGGACAACGACAGCTCGACAAACCTTATTATGATTGAGGCCTTACACAACATCGGTTTGAGTCGGGAGGATATTATCAAGAAGTAAATTCCCTTGGTGGGATTCAGTGGCTAGGTGAACAACTCACTGGGGGAGATCACGTTGACCACCCGCGAGCGGAGTGAACCTCCAAGTAAAGTTATTGATCATGGACTGCACATCAACATTCAACGTCATATTTGGTCGCCCTTGGATACACAGAATGAAGGCGGTTCCCTCCACGTACCATCAGACCGTCAATTTCCAAACCAAGTGGGGGTATAGGAAATCAAAGGTTACCAGAGATTGGCAAATGAGTGTTATAGAGTTATCCTGAAGCCAGAGGTTACAAAGAAGTAATACAAAGTGCCAATTGCATAGCAATTAATGGACTACAAGGCGTCGATAGACTACACGAAGCCAGAGCCCCCTGAAATCGACAAGGTCATCTTAGATCCTAGCAAGCGTAGCCACGTCGTGAAAATAGGCTTAGACATGCCTGGCGAAATCAGAAAGCAATTAGTTGACTTCTTGCGGTCCCACTCCGAGTGCTTTGGATGGACACGAGATGACATGACCAACATCAGTCCAAACATGATCATGCACTAGCTTTTCATAGATCCCCAACACCCATCAGTCAAGTAGAAGCGAAGAAAGTTCGCACCAGAGAGAAACAATGTGATAGACGAGGAAGTACGAACGTTGTTGGAGACCAACAAGATCGGATAAGTCTGTTATCCTGATTGGTTAGCCAACGTGGTGGCAGTAAAGAAGAAGAACTAAAAGTGGAGAGATTGTGCTGACTTAACCGACCTCAACAAGGTGTGTCCTAAAGACTTTTTCCCACTGCCTCACATCGATGCCATGGTCGACACCACTTCCGATCACGAGATGCTTACCTTCATGGATGCCTTCATAAGATTTCACCAAATCCATATGAGTCCAGAAGACCAAGAGAATACCGCCTTCATCACCAATCAAGGAATCTATTCTTACAAAGTGATGCCATTCGGTCTCAAGAATGTCGGAGCCACGTACCAACGGCTAGTGAACAAGATGTTCGAGATTCAGATTGGATACACGATGGAGGTCTACATGGATTGCATGTTGGTCAAATCAAAGAAGATGGTCGACCACATCGAACACTTGAGAACAGTGTTCGAGATCCTAGAGAAGTATGACATGAAGCTGAACCCTACCAAGTGTTCTTTTGGAGTTTCGTCCGACAAATTCTTAGGCTAGATGGTGACGCAACGAGGGATCGAAGCCAATACCAATCAGGTCAAAGCTATCCTCGACTTGCATTCTCCCCGATGCGTCAAAGACGTCCAGAAGCTGACAGGCAGAGTCGCCGCCCTGAACAGGTTCATATCAAAGGCGTCTAATAAAAATCGACTATTCTATGACGTCCTGAAGAAGAACATGTCATTCAAGTGGACAAGCAAGCACAAAGAGGCATTCTAAGAACTAAAAAGGTACTTAACATGTTCACTCTTACTCTCAAAACCCAAATACGGCGAAATCCTATACATATATCTAGCAGTTGAGGAGGCGGTGGTCAGTGTAGTCTTGGTAAGAGAGGAAAATGACGAGAAGATGTCCGTCTACTATGTGAGAAAAATGCTTCTAGACGCGGAGACAAGATACTCACCAATCGAGAAGCTGACTCTAGCTCTCATTACGGCATCCGTCAAGCTACTGTCGTACTTCGAGGCCCACACCATCAATGTAAGGACAAACTATCCCATCAAGAACGTGATGAGCAAGCTTGAACTCTTCGTGAGAATGACAAAGTGGCAAGTCCACCTAAGGGGCTATGACATACAGTACGAGACACACATATCAATCATGACATCAGTCTTACATCAGTCCTTACTCAATAAAAGGAATTTGAAAAATATCATGGAAAATACAAATAATTATATTAGACATCGTTCCTTACTGAATTGCTTCGATTTCGTCTCAGTTTTCCATTGCTACAGGATTCCAACAAGGCAGCTAACTACCTAGTTACTCGTGACATTAATCTTAATCAGTCAAGAATTTCATCCGAACACTTACAATGTCGGGTGCTTCATCATTTGATATATATTCCGTTAGACATATATTTGTAAAACTCATGTAAAAAAATAGATACATACGGAAATGAGAACATACGGAAATTTAAGAACATAAGCAAGGTAAAATTAAAGAACATACTCCCAGAAAGTAATTTTAAGTTGAAATGAGAATGTGGAGAGAAAATACATAAGCCAAGGTAAACTTTCGCATTTGCTCAGATTTTGTGATTACTTTTAAGCAAACACGCAATATGCAACTTGATATATTGGGAGGTATCTCCAACACTTTATTGTTACTGCGTCACATGGCTAGACAGGGACTCTTGTATTTCTTCCAACGTCCTCCCTTTTGTCTCCGGCATCAGCCACGCAGTAAACAAAACCGTGAAAGCATTAAGCCCGCCAAGTACGAAGAACGTGCCTGCAAGAATAATAAAATGGCGCGGCTAGAACGGTCAGGATTGGACTCAGCAAGAGTTGTAGTAGAAAGGGAGAGCAAGAGAGAGTACCCGGATAGCTCCATCCTGTCATGAAGTTGAATGTATAAGACGAGACCCAAACACTCCCGCCTGAGGCCACTGCTGCTAGGCTTCCAGCTGACCCTTTTACATTCATTGGGAAGATCTGACACAGAAGCTTGAATTCATCATTCTGGTAGAAATAAATGTAAAAGAAATTATCGAATTCAAACACGTGTACCTCAGACATAATGACAAATGGTATTGCTGCAACGCCTAAAGGGAAGGCCGCAGAATACCCCTGCAGGCCAAGATTTGATCATTGCATCAGCATTGGTTCAGAGCAATTTTCTTGGTGCTGAGTTCAAGCAACAACATGGTCATACCCATAACCCAATTACAATTAAGTAGGGACTGATACTCTGCAAACAGTCATTTTCCCTAAGAAAGAACATTAACCCCACAAGAAAGCAACAAAAGCACATTGCCCCTGCAGAAAGCTATGAGAAGACATGGTTATGAGAGTGCTTTGGTCAACTTTAGTCACCATATACAAACAAGATTTGATCAAACCATTAGCAGGGGTCGTCTTCCGCATTTGTCTATTAAGTACATGCCGATAGCAGTTGATGGAAGCTGCAGATAGACAACTGTCGCATTTAGAAATGATCCTGGATGTAAAAATTCTCCATGAACAAATAGCACGTCACCTGAAGGAGAGCCATTACTGTTGCCCCAATAGAACTTGAAAATCCTGCAAGGAACAAGGTTTTGCATACGAGGTTTGGGTATTGCAACTCCAAACTGGCCTATAATAATCAATTAAAGAAAGAGCTTCTATCTACCAGCTGATTCAAAGACAGAGGACGCATAATAAGTAACTCCACTGGGTCCTGCAATTCCTGATAATGCCATGAGCCCGAATACAACCTGAGCAAAATATCCGGATTACAAAAACCAAAACGGACAAGGAATCATTTTATTGGGAGTATTTAGAGGTCTAAATGCTGTATCAATTTGTATGTCTCACAACTAAAGCGCGTGCATATCGCCTCTGGAACAAACCCAGAAAGCCGACTTCTGGTGTCTGCTGAATGCCTTCAGTGAAATCCTGGAAAATAGTCAATGCATGCAAACTAAGTGTTAAAAAGTGTCTGTAAATCTTCAGATAATATATCAGTATAACATATAAGATGGGTTGAAACAATACTTCAATATCAGCTGCTTCCTGATATATGTCAATGTTATCTCCCCTGAGACGTTGTAATACAATCTCCTGTGCCTTATTGTGACCAAGTTTTGCCTACGCAAATGCATACCGCAAAGTTATTCAATTCGATAGAATCCAAATGTATGTCTGCAATAAATGCATTTTTTGAACTGGATAGACAATGAATCAGGAAGACTGACCAAAAACCTAGGTGACTCTGGGATCAAGAATATGCCCAGGAGTTGCAGCAAGGACGGAATGATACCTGAGAAATGATGTCCCAAAACTTTAAGTATGAAGCAACATTTTTATTGTATTTAAGTTTATAGAAAAAAAAAACATTAATAAATTACAGACCTATCAAAACTAGGATGCGCCAAGGGATCAAAGATCCAGCAAAAAACATTACTAGAAGTCCACAGGATATCATTAACTGCAAGCTTATAGAGAAAGTAGATCAAGTCTTACACGATCTCAAATCAAGAGAGATTTATCATAGCTGGCCTTTGCTTTCCTTCACATACTCAAATGCAATGGGATTCATCATACATACATGTTAACATTCAGTCTGAACAGCTTAATTTACCTGTGATAAAGATACTAATCCTCCTCGAAGATTCTTGGGCGTAATCTCCGCTATATAAATAGGAACCTGGATTGCATTGAAGTACAAGATCAAGAAATGCTGCTTTTATTTTACTCAATTACATTAGAAAATATTTACAACCATTACCACATAAACAGTAAGTCCTACTGAGACTCCTACGAGGGATCTACCCAGATCAAGCAACCATGCTTCCTGTTATTACCAGATTTGAAAAGAAATCAGATAATTTTACATACTATGACTGCACGAGTCAGGTGAAACTTTCTCAACTAGTACAGTGGTAGTACCATTACAAATGAAGTGTTAACTTCAGATTACTAAAAGCAATAGCCATGTTTACTCCATACAGAATACATGCTTTCTGCTAGAGAGATTCAACCAAGAATGACAGCAAATTGGAATAAAAAGAAGAAAGTTAAACCTTTGAAATTGATATTGTTATCCAACCAAAAAGGCTTAAGATATCTGAGAGCCCCATCGCCTGTAAATTAAGTACAAACTATTGATCGAGCCATTGCAGCCAGGTAAATCTGGAAGGCATGTTAGGTAAGAAACTTACACCTCTTCGACCAATGAGGTCAGCTATCTTTCCACTAAGTAGAGAGCCTAATAATCCTCCAGCTGTTAACAGTGATCCAAAGAGTGAAAACTGTCATTTGACAGAGAAGCCACTGAGTTACAAAGAGGTAGAGTTTTTTATTTGAATGTTATGATTTTGGTTTTTATCATCGGTTAACTCATCTGTTCTCCTAAACAGAATCAGAAATCCTACCAAGTCAGTGAGCGGATTACAACAGTATATTAATGAGTTGGCTATATAGATCATTGACCCAAGAATTGCTGAAGAATGAAATCTATTGAACAATGGTTAGGATTTAGTGGAAGTAATTACTTGAGCAGTAGAAAGGCCAAGGTCATCCTCGACTGCAGATTCAATTGGCGATGAATAACCCACCTACAAACAAAAACAACACGCAGGATGTTTGAAGGAATTCTCAGAAGAAACGACATTCGTATATGGAAGTAGGAGATATGGTAGTGCGAGATGATCAATTATGAATTATCTCAGTCATAAAACGATTAGCATGCAAATCAATGAATGTGCGCAAATTTAGGATGATGAGAAAACATAGATACAGCAGAGCCATAGGCGAAGGAACCGGAAACAGCAATGAAGACGCTGAAGAGGAGAAGCGGAGTGACGGCGGAGTCGCCAGCTGGTATACCACCGTCATCAACGGCTGAGGCTTCTCCTAGAAGTAGGCTTGTTGTCGGTGGCTCTGTCTCACTCCCATTGACCTCCATTCCCTTTCACTCTGTTTGGAAGGAAGATTCCTCAAATGGCAAGGACAGATTGTTCTTTTATATAGCAAACCAGGCCCCGTTCGGATGCCATAAATATTGTGGTGTGATTCATGTGGTTGAATTATAATAAGCAGCGTATCTGTTTGGTTGATCAATCCAGAACATGTATTCTTATTATTTTAACACTGCATTATATTGCTAATTATAGAAGTCTTAACAACCTAACCCAATACAATATTGCATTATTGGCCATGTTTATCCCTGTACCCCCTACTCAAAATACAACCACCAGACGGTCCAGACCTCCTTGCCTAAAACGTACCACAACCGTTTGATGGTGGGAATAGAAGGAAAAGAGGGTTGGTACATTTTACTCTTAAAGAATGGGTACAAATTATTATTTTAATAAATAACAAAGATACCCTTACGCAAAAGAAGAAAAGGGGTTGGTACATTTTATTTAAGTAAAAATTGCAAAACTACCTATAGTCGAAATGGACGAATGAGATTAAAAGCAAAAAAAAATAAATAGGCGCGTATTTCCATCTCTCATTTTTATAATGATATTGTAAATAAATTTAAATGATTTGTACTCTTAAAAGTATTCCTCATTTAACTCACAACTTCTCTCTTCTTTAATAATGTAACTAGTATAGTGTCCCTGCTAAGCACGTGATTGGATATATTAAATATGATTAATAACGTGATATTAAAATTCATGAAGTCAAATACATTTCATCGTGTTCAAAGATGAATAGCTTTTATACATTAGTGCTCATAAAAAATGGCATACCATAGGAAATACAACAATAATCGAAAAGAGTCATCATAATTATCCAAACCAAAATTGAATGTTAAATATAAATCATATTTTGTTATCTTATGAAAAATTTTAAATGATGAATTCTTACATTTAATCTAACATTATAACAAAATTGATTGAAAATTATCTTGTTCATATTTTAGTATAATTTATATCATAAGGGAGACGTAATATTACAAAATGTATTAATTAATCTCATGATCTCAAATCTTAATTGATAAATCTATCAAAAGAATTAATATTTATAATATCTTTTGGAACTTAAGTTAGTTGATTTGTTTTACATTATTATTTTTAAGTAAATAAATTTTGAATATATTTAAATTGGATCCACTATTATAATTTTCTTCTAAAAAGATGGATCATGTGACAGATTATGATTGGATGAGTAAAAACATGTAGGCGAATTGAACGTGATGACGACACAAATGATTTATGTCTTTCCTTTAGTATATATATAGATATAGATTGTACCACCACACCCCATCCCCATGTCCCTAGCCTCTCTCTCTTCTCTCTTATCAATAGAGTGGACCCCACCCCACCCCTTCCTTTCCACTTCCAATCATTCTATTTTCTTTTTTATTAACTAGGAATCATGCTCGTGCTACGCACATGATATATATTCATGTTGATTGATTTTTACATTAGTAGGTTTCTATACTAATATATACTATTTTTTAGCGTGCTATGAAGTATGAACATCAAACAATGCTTCATAGGAAAAGTATTAATCTAGACCAACAAGATGGATCATGTGACGGATTATGATTGGATGAATAATGTTCAATTATTTTCATTTGTAACGGTTGTCTATGCTAAAACGTCAAATTAAGAAAAATTATATTAATGGTGTAACTGCTTTCAATTTAAGAAAGTATCGGTAAATATTTGAGTGTAATTTGGACTTAGGCGTTTTGGATATCAAAGGTCTTAAAATTCATGTGTTGATTTTTTTCCCTACCGAAGACAGTCTCCTTTGTTACGAGTTAATAAAGAATGATTGAATTGTGATATTCAATTATAATGGACGTTAAAAATATTGGTCAGACTATTGGAGGACTCAATAACTGTTTTGGTGGTGAGTAGCAGGTCATTCTTATTTGTATAATGATACTTTATCAATAATATAAGCATTAATGGTTAAAAAATCTACTTTCTTTACAAATTTCAACTTTAAGCATTATTCTTCAACACATGGGAAGTTGACTTAAATTGTTAGGAAGTTGAAATTATAAGCATTATCTTTTTAATTGATTGTGTTATGTGTATATTCGAATTTGAAAGATTTAAATGGAATGTAATTGAGAAATAGTGTAATTTGAAGACTAAATAATGAGTTCTTAATTCGACAATAACTTATACAAGGCTAAGTTTTTTAATTGAACATGTACATTATAATTTGAAAGATTGTGATTGAAAAACATTTTATTTAGAGGCTAAATTAATGAGTCATTAATTGGACAAAAGCTCTATTTTATATTTTGATTGATCGTGTACATAGTGACTGGAGATTCCGAAAGTTGCGGTACAAAAGTTTGGTGACGTGTCGCGCCCACTAGACACCTAATCCTTTTCTGTGGGTCCCTCCGAGCGTTGTTCTTCGATCTTCATGGACTTCTCTTCTCTTGGTGGTGATGATGGCTTCCCTTGAACTTCTGTCCAATGACCTGAAAAATCCCAAGGGTGTTATCCCTTGGGAAGACCCTCCAAAGTCACAAAGTTAGAGGTGCGGTATGAGGAAGTTGATGATCTTTTTATAAGAAATCCGAGAAATAGATTTATCAATGTGTTTAATGGAGTAAACTCTATTTTGGGCTTGCTTGAATGATGAACAAGATTGATGAACGATAATGGTGAACTTCCCTTTTGGACTTGCTTGAATGATGAACGAGATTGATGAACGATAATGGTGAACACCCTTGAACTTTCGAAATCTCCCACAAATGGAAGTTGAGAGCTTTTATCTACCTCCCAATAAATCTCTTCTGCCATGGATGCCAACTTCCTCCTTTTATAGCTGAAGACATATAATTTTTAATTCAACTAATCATGCCCTAGAATATAGAGGGATGGCCTCGAGATTGCTTTTCCGGATTTCATGGTATGGAATCACTGTTGGAGATGCCACCTTCCTTGCTGCATTAAATATTGACTGTACAGATCTGACTTGTCACATCATACCGTACATGACGAAACATCGGCCGAGATTTCTTTTGTACAGACATGCTAGCCTTAGATTGGGTTTTGTACTTTGATCACGTGATTTGGATAAGCTTGGATTTCAATTGGATCTTCTCACGTGATGAAGATTGCCTCCTTAGGTTCTTTCTTAGGCCATCTTGTTCACTTAGTGACCGTACGTGTGTGGTGGGCATGTTGATACGGTACAAGAATGACACTTGACTTATTTCTTGGCTGGTTTCATACTCGTTTGGATGACGTGAATATTTACAAGTCTTAATCTTATCTTCTCGTGCATGGATGAGTCATTTCTTCAAGACCTCTTTCGTGATGTATGTGTGCGATGACTACCATGATACGGTATGGTGGTGACTTCGATGGTGTAGTATGTTGTCGATTTTGATGATATTGTATGTTGACGATTTTGATGATACTGTACGTTGATGATTTTGATGATGTTGTACGTTGATGATTTTGAGGATGTTGTACGTTGATGATTTTGATGATATTGTACGTTGATGATTTTGATGATGTTGTATGTTGATGATGAAAGACCTAGACTGTTGCTTCCCTTCTTATGTGATTTTCCTTACTGAAGGCGTCGTCATCCCAAACCATTGAGGGTCATGGTTTTGGTAGTGATGTCATGTTGATGTCGTACTAGCGGACTTGACCTTTTTAGGGTAAATGGACATGCTTTGTTGACTTTTAAGTTGACTTCATTTATGAGGGGGTTTACACGTGGTCGTTGTTTTGGGCGAAAAAGATCGAACCGACCTGAATCGCTTAAAGAAGGGCAACTAGACAATAATTAGATCGACAATATCTATATAATCCAAATCAACCAGCTGGTGCCGACACTCGGGATTTATCCCCTCCGATATCTCTCGTGTTGAGATGATATATCTTAAAATCTTATAACGTAATTGTGCGTTTTGGAATTAAATAAGATAAGTGCGATTATGCACATAATTAATATACCCTCGGGCGAGGAGTACAACGTGGAAACCGCCCGGACTTCGATTAAAGTAAGTCCTCCTTCCAAATCTGAATTCGCATTGCGCAGTGAGGTTGGTCGTGGACCCAAATGGTCAAGTCTTTTTAAAAACGCGTGTGCGAAATTATAACGTTCCCGAACACTTGTCATACTTTCTGATAAGACTCAATCCTTTTGAGTCTTCTCTTCACACGTTTCCCATAAGACTCAATCTTCTAGAGTCTTCTTGTGATCTTTCTGTTTCGTATATTCCTGTAGGAGTATCAAGGTTTACTATCATCATCGGCTTTCATTCGAGAAGCGATGGGTCTAACCTAATACGACTACTTAGAACCTTTCTGTTTTACCCTTGCATAGTCTTTCATTAGACTAACCAACCGGTTATTTTTCCTTGCATGGTTGGATGGTGTCATCCGTCTCATATGGCACATCAGGTAAACTCCCGTTCCGTGAAGGCTAGAATCCGACAATGAAGGCAGATGAAGTTTGTAAGAGTTTTATCAAGGTTGAAGATCCTAGGCGTGCGATCGCGTGATCAAGACCCTTATGTTATTTATTTAAGACTTCCGTTGTATTAAACATATTCTATATTTCTGTTGTATTTGGAATTTACGGATGTAATCCCGAGACTTTGGTTTCAATAAAGATTATGATATTTCATATTATCAATGTATTTTATGTTTTGTATAAAGTAGTTAAGCCTTGGGTGGATTCGGATGTGAAATCTGAGGTCACTGGCGGTAATACTTTCAAGGTGATATTTGGGGGTGTTACACTTGTAACGTCTCTGGTCGCATCGCCGTCATAACCTTTGCTTTGTCGTCTGATCGTTGGTCGCTTCAAAGTAGAAAAGATCACTTCGCTTACTGGGCCGCTTCAAAGGTCGCATCGTCTTCATAACAATTGCCCCAAGGAATCGAGCTGGGCCGGAAATGCCAGTTGAGGGGCGGTTGGATTCCTTTTTCTTCTGTTTCTTTCTGGACGTGATCTTTTCCTTGCTGATTTGTTGCAGGGGATTGATGACGTGTTGCCTCCTTATTGGTTGATAGATTTGACCACAGTTTAAACAGTTTCCCATAAATGGCCATCACTTCCCTTTCCTTTCACCATCATCTCTTTTGTTTCTCGAAAGTTTTCTGCTCCAAAGGTAAGATTTTTTCTCTTTTCGATGTCCTTCTGTTTGCGTTATGTCGTTTCCGAGATCAAAGAAGTCTAGAGCTTCGTCTTCTGGCGTCGGTGGGAAAGGTAGCGAGTTCTCCCCCTCGAATCTTCTCAGTTCGGAAGACTCCCTAGCCGAAACCCTAACCCAATCGGAGTTGGATGTGATCTTAGAAGTGGGTCAATTCCCTTATGAGATGGTGGCTCGTCTCCCTTTACCCCAGGAGCGGGCCAACTAGTGTCGCGACAGATGGGTTTGTTTCTTCGAATACCCCTTTAGGATAGGCCACTCTTTTCCGTTCTCAAATCTGGTGAGAAATTTTTTGTCTTTCCTCAACCTTGCCCCATGTCAAGTGATGCCGCATGTGTGGCGTCTTCTTAGGTAGTCGATCTTTTGGTGTCTAGTGTTAAAATTGATTTCGATGCTCTTTGGTACTCGTAGTACCCGAGTAGTCGGGGTTCTTCTCGCTTTCAACTGTGTCATAGACCAGATAGGCAGCCAATCGCTTTAAACCTTAATGAAAATGATCGCGGATGGAAGTCGCGTTTCTTCTTTGTCGAAAGGAAGTCGCTTGAGGGGGGATTCAACTGCTCTTTCTTACGCGATGTTTGGAGGATGACATGTATCGTGTTAGTTTCCGAGTTTGTATGTTTTGACGTCTTTGTTAACTGGCGCTTACGTGTCTTCTTTTTCAGTGCCAAGCCCAGAGGAGAAGACGGATTCTGATTTCGCTGCGATCACTGAGGTTTTGATTGCCTTTTCTGAAGCCGACAGGTCATTCAAGAACGTGAATTTTTTAGCCCTTCCTCCGAGTATGGCGACTCCGTCCACTTCCGTCACTAAAGGCACTTGTTCGTTCCTTCAGGTATGCATGTGGGTGGTCTTTGGAGTGACCATATGCTTATTTGTGTATACTTGCCTGGCAGTATCCCGGGGTGCGAGGTCGAGTGCTCGTCTGTCCGGAAAGAGTCTTCTGGACCAGAAGCTGTCGGCGGTGAAAGCGTCTTCGTCGACCAAGTTTGAATCCAAGGCTCTATCGTCGGCTAGGATTGTTGCCTTAGACTCGCCATCGTCTAAAACTTCAGGGGTGAAAAGGAAGGCGTCTGGTGTCCCAGAACTTTCAGTGGGTGTTTTGGGGCGAAAAGATCGGACGACCTAAATCGCCTTAGACGGGGTAACTAGTCGATCGGATAATAGAAATCAAACCAAACCAAGTAGACGATCAACCAATAAAGTACGAATACGAAATAGCAAAGTAATTTTATTGATATATTGACGATTGAGTCGGATCAAAGTACAACTTATCCTTGGAGGACAAAAGATCGGATCAGATTCGACCGGTGACCCTGAGGCTCGACCGGTGCAGATTGAGCGAGGTTCCGAGGAGAATAAGCTGGAATGGGTGTGTCCTTTTGTTCTTCTCAGAGCAAGTCAGCGGATGTGTGTTGTAATCGTGTGTCATTCTTTGCTTCGTCGTGTTCTATATATGGTAATCGTTCCTTGTCGTCCGTTACTCTTTTCCTACCATATCTCTCAATCAATCTGGGCGAGATTTTTGGGATATGCTCTTGATTACCATCTTTATGTCTGTGTTTAATGTTATGGCCATTTCCATTGATTGAGCATTTAATGCTTGGGCGAGATCTCCGGAGCTGGCCGGGTGCTACTCGTCTGCAGGGTATCCGACGCTTCTTTCTGGTTTCCCTTGGGCTTCGATTTTGTTTGGTTCTGGGTCCAGCTCGCTCGTCTGATCCTCTTGGAGAATGATGGGCCCAACAGTGGTCATGGTGAAGAAGAGAGATTTGGAGGATTTGCTTCACACTTTGGACCCCGAGGCCAAGAAGGAGATCGGTGATCTGCACCCCATTGATTGTGTTGATGAGGCTGGGGCGGCTGCCTGGCGAGTACGTAATCGGAAATTTTGTATGAAGTATTTCTGCCAATGTACATGCCTTTGATGTTTCTTATGTGTTTTGTCGTTCCACAGGCTCTTCACTATTCACTTGTCGCGTTTTCTAATGTGCAAGAATTGAGTGACAGTGCTGATAGGCGAATAACCGAGGTCGAGGGCCAGTTGAAGGTGGCCAGTAGGCGTGTCAAAGCGGCCGAGAGCAAGCAGGATTTGGTCGAGAAGAAGCTGGCGGAGGCTGAAAAGAAGCTGGTCGAGTTGAAGGTCCACTTTGGGGAGCTTGAGAGTAGCATTGACAAAATCTGTTTGAAGGATGCTCAGGTCGCCACTGATGTTGGGACGTATTTCTACCTCAAGTCCCGTATTGAGATGATGGAGGAGTATGCCCTGGGGGCCTATTCGTCTTGGAAGATTGAGGATGCGAGGGCGAATATGGATCTTTTGTACCCTAGTGGCAATCCTGGCAACGAACTGTTCAAGCTGATGGGACTTGGTGAGAATGATCAAGGAGAGGAAGTTGTTCCCACGGCGGTCGAGGAAGCTGTAGGGGATGTGTCGAAAGAGCTTCCTGAGGCGACCAAGGGCCAAGATGTCGTTCCTGCAGAAGTTGACGAGAAGTCAGGCGAGTCCTGATCTCAACGACTGGCGTTGTTTTGTGAACGTTTTACTTTAGATGTCTTAGGCAGTATGTTGTGCCCCATCGTGGAGATAGGATGGACAATGTTTTGGCGACCCGACCACCATCGCGGGTCGCGTATTTTGTAAGACACTTTGATCGTTTCGCGATGTACCTTGTGTTTATTTTGCATTTGTCTTGCGTGTTCTGTTTCTGTAGGTGGATTCTGTCGTTTTTGCGCCTTGGCCGTAGTGTGTGGTCGTAACGACCTGTAGTTGTAAGTGTTAGTGTAGCATGCTTTTTGTTTGTCCAGGGAAGAGTAGTTTGTAATGTATAAAAAGGACGAGTACTTGGGATGGAACAAGCCTTTTGTAAAATGGAGTGTTTCGTTTTGTTCCTCTATTCCCTGTGTATCGATCGATTTGTATGTTTGTAAGCGTTGTTTTGTGTATAGTAAGGATATCCTCTTGAATGTCAAGTTGTGTCTTCGAGGCCTCTTGTTCCTGTTCAGATTTTGTCAAAAGTACACGAAAGAAAAGGTCTTGGGGCGACCATTGGGGGGTGACCCAACGGCCCTCCGATGCTTAAGTCAGTGATCGGAATCCAATCGATTGTAATTGAATAGTCATAAAAAATGTGAAAAGAAAAGAGTTCAGAAATGATACAACTTTAAGTGGGTCGCGTTCCTGCTTCTGGGGATCAGTTGTCCATATTTTATTTCTAATCGATATGCTCCTTGTCCGATGACTTCTTTGATGAGGTAAGGTCTTTCCCATTGGGGTGCTAGTTTTCCGTCGGTTGGATCTCTGGTGTTTTGGAATGTTTTCCTTAGGACCCAATCCCCTAACTTGAAGACTTTAACTCAGACGTTCTTGTTGTAGATCCGGGCGACTTGTTGTTGGTATTGGACCATTCGGATCCTAGCTTTCTCTCTGGTCTCGTTGACGGTGTCGAGGTTGTGAGCCAACTCGACGTCGTTTTGTTCTGGGGTTTGGAGTCCGTATCTGGCAGTTGGGATGAGTAGCTCGGTAGGGATGACTGCTTTGCTTCCATAGACTAGTGAAAAAGGGCTTTGTCCTGTTGCATTTTTAGGTATTGTCCTGTCAGACCATAATATTAAAGGGAGCTCGTCGGCCCATTTGCCTTTTGCCCCTGCGAGGCATTTTTTGAGATTGTTGATGATGATCTTATTGCTGGACTCCGCTTGACCGTTGGATTGTGGGTATCTTGGCGTGGATGTGACCAATGTGACGTTCCACTGTTTACAAAAGGATCGTGTCTGGCTACCGATGAATTGGGATCCATTGTCGCATACCTTAAAAGCATGCTTCTTTATGTCATCCCAGTCTTCGGTGTCAAGCATATCTTCATCTTCTTGTTTAAACTCATCTTCCAGGGAAATGAATTTTCGCCAATCCGCAAACTGGCCATCCCCTCCTTCTAGCGCCAGTTTTGAGGCATCACAATTCAGACTCTCATGTGTTGAGAAACTCACAAAAAACTTCTGAAGCTTAGAAGCCTTCCTCTGGAGCTCCTTCAAGCTTTAGGAAATCATTTCAAGTTACGACAATAGTCCTTGTAAGTTTGAAGTTGCTTTTGGCTGTAACTTGGGAGGAAGGTGAAGGTAAAACCTTTTCCTTTCCTTTGCGGGAGGGAGATCTCATTTTAAAAACCTGAAAACTTTAAAACAAGTTAGAAATCACTGTATGTCTGTGACTCTGTAGGGATTTGAAAGAGTTTAATGTTACAAGTTCTCTTGTTAAAATGTTTTAGGTTCTGCTAACAGATGTAGACTGTAGGGTAGATATATCATTATGTTCAACCGCAGCAATGAACTTAAAACTAATCCTTTTTTCCATTACTGTTGTATGTAGGCCAAATCTATCAACAGTGAACGGACAGATTTGTGTCAGGAAGGGTGTTCCTAGGATTATTTGCTGATTTAAGCCTTTTATTAATATGAAGGAGTTGTGGAAACAATGTTTCTCATTACAAATAGAGGCTTTAGGGATCTTGTAACTAAGGTTCATACGACTACCACTAGCATCAAGAATTTTTTCACGACTCTTGTGGTAATACTTTGAAGGGATTATTCCTTCACAGATACAGTTTAGATCTGCTCCACTGTCAATGAGAGCAACTGTAGAAAGAGTGAAGTCTTCTATTTTTATGGTAATATGAACATACCATTTTTGAAAGTTGATCTTGTTTATGGCCGCAATAAAAGAATCTTCAATGACGGGATGTTCTTCTTCATTTTGTTGAGAACGGGGGCTGGAGTAAGGGTTTTTAGAAAATTCTAGGTGAGCTATTCTAGTTTCAAGTTCAAGATCTTTGGTCTCATTTAGTAATAAATGTTGGTTAAGGGATCCTATGTCTTTTTTGATTTTATTGACTTCAGCTTGTAGGTCTTTCAAGGTAATGGAGGAAAATATCTTAGTAGGTGATTTTTTATTAATAATTTTGGATATGCTAAAAGGTTCTTCAAGTTGGGGTTGTTGTTCTTTAAATATTAGTTCTTTTAGCTTCATGAAGTATTCTCGTTTTATTTGAGGATCTTCAAGGGTATCGATAAGCTCTAAAAGGGCCTCTCTTTCATCACTTTTGGTGATAACATTGCAGAATTGGGTTGTTCCTGAATCCTCAGTTTCTGAAGTATCAGGGGCATAAAATTCATTCTCAGAATCCTCCAAAAGGATTTTAGTGAGTCTATCTTTTAGGGTACTATCATCTTGACAGATTTCATTGATCTTTTGTTTGAGACTGCAATTGTCTGCCTTATGGCCTGGTTTTCCGCATTTAAAACAGATAATCTTTTTATTAGTCTGTCTTGGTTGGAATTTCCTTCTAGGTGGGTAACTAGGTCTTTCATAATTATTATCAAACTTTCTGTGTTTATTTTTATGACCCTTTTTATATTTATAAGAAGGGGGTTCTATTTTGGCAAGGCCAAAAGCCTCACAGAAGTTACCTAGTTCTTTTCTTCTAGATCCTTTTTCTCTACCATATTTGGCCTGGATTTTTAATTCGGAGCAAAGGGCTAACCCTTCTTTTTTGACAAAAGCCGTTAATTGGCCATAGGTCATATCTTTCCAAGGAATTTCTTCTGTTTGAATTTCATCTTTTATTTTCTGGATTATCCTATCAGCAAATAAGTTGGGAAGACCAGTAACAAATCTTTCTTTCCAATATCCCTTATTGCAATCATTTCTTTTGTAGACGTAGGACAGGAAAACATCTTTATACCATCTATAGTCACTAAGGGTCTTACATCTTAGATTAGAAAGGATCTCTCTATTGGCTTGGATTTCCTCCCTAGGGTTGCCTATGAAGTGCATACTTATGGTGTATATAAGTTGGTGGACAGGTTCTGGTTCACCATTATCATTGGTAAAATCTAGGATCTCTTCTCTTTGAAAGGAGGATAAAGCATTATCCCACCAGTTTCTAAGCTGGCCTGTAAATCCAGTAGTTAAAAGTGAAAAACAAGTTTTGGGGTCTTTTCTACCAACTGTATAGGCTACATTAGCCATACCCATTTCTTGTAAGGTATTAAGTATTTCATGTTCGGATTTTCCATCTATATTCCATTCATAGATAGATTGTCCATTATAATCTGTGGATCTAAACTTAGATCTCTCTTCATATTGAAGGTCAGGAGGAGTAGGTCTAGGATAGAAGTTTCTAGTGTCTGTGTTCCTAAATATTTTTCTGTGTGCTTGAGGTCTATCATGGTTGTTTCTTATCCTATTAATGGTAATGGGGTTTTCCTCAAAGCAGGTTTGTAAGGTTTCAATTGCCTTATCACCAGATGGGCAATCTTCTCTTTCAGAGTTGTCTGAGGAACTGCTTGAGTCTGTGTTGGAACAATTGTTACAGTCCTCGATACAATTAATCGTAACATTTTTTAATTTTTGATCGATTAATTCTATGAGACTAAGAGAAGGATTAAGGGAAGTGTTACTAATGATCTCCTTTTTTATCCCCTGAATTTGAAAATGAGGTCTAGAGATGTCTTTAGGGAATTTGATAGTTTCCGTACTGATTTTATCATGTATTAATTCAACTTGTTCGGCTATTGTGTGGAGGATTTGGTTAGAATAGTTGTGTTGTTGATGTATTTTCTTAACATCTTCTAGGGTAGCGGGACTGTTGTCTGGAGTACCAATTCTAGGATTTTTGAAAGGTTCAGCAGGAACCTCTCCATCTTTTGTAATAATTTTTATTCCTTGTAGAGGAGGATGGACACTTTGTGTAGATCCTGAGGGTAAAAGATTCCAGGTTTTTGTTAACCTTGTTTGGACATCTATGGATTTCTGTTCTAAAGGGTTTTCTATTCCCTGAATCTTAAGGTAATTAGGAAACCATGTGAAGAATAAGATATTGATCCTATATTTTTCCATATCAGAATACCATAATTCTCTTATTTTATCTCTGACTATTTTGTCTATTTTCAAAAACCAAACTTTCTTGATCCTGTTTTCAATGGAATCAAAGTCTTTTCTTAGATAATCTTTGTTTATTGTAAAGTCCATTTTGGTGATAACATTTATGGAGGAGTATCTTCCCATATCACTCTGAGTAGGTGAAGAGGGAAAAGATTCATCTGACTTTTGTTCAGTAACAGGGTTAGGAATGGGACTACTAAATTCAACCTTAACTGAATGGTCTTTTATAGAATGGTCTCTAGCAGTATAGAGGGACTCAGAGAAAGAGTTTCTTGAAGGGAAAGGATGGGGATTTCTGGGTATAGGTCTGAAAGATTTAGTGGAATTGAATCTTATAAGGACCCTACCATCACCACTTTCTTCTATCTGGGAAATTTCTGTTTTTTCGAGATCTTCCGGAGGACAATCATGTCTTAGTTCCAGAGCTTCTGGTATAGTGATGTCTTCCCATTTTATCAGTTTGGGAGTGAAGGTTGTAGATCTTTCGGCTTCTAGTTGTAGGAGGATAGTCTCTCCTCTAGGGACAGGAGGAACTATACACTTAGGATCTATGCAGGAACTTAGGATTCTATAGTGGAGTCGGTAGATAATGACAAAGTTTTTAGAAAGATTTTTGAACCCCTTTTTAAGGAGCTTAATATCAAGAGTAAGAGTACTACTGATTCTAGGGTCTGTCATATCAACTGTAAAATTTGGAGAACAGTTGAAGAAGATTGGGCCATTACAGATATTGGTTTGAATAACAGCAATTAAAGAGTCTTTGTAAGAAAGGAGTCTTCTTGTTTAAACTCTGGAAGAATCATTCAAAAAACGTGTATGCTCTGAATCTCCCACAGCCTTCTGGGACAGAAAGAAGCATCAGGTGTCTCTCCCCTATGAAAAAGATTTCAAAGAAATAGACATTCCCACCATAGCTAGACCCATCCAAATGAACCAAGAACTCCTACAGTTCTGCAAACAAGAAATAGACTCCCTTCTAAAGAAACAACTCATAAGACCCTCCAAGTCCCCCTGGAGTTGTGCAGCTTTCTATGTTAATAAGCAAGCCGAAAAAGAAAGAGGAGTCCCCAGACTTGTGATTAACTACAAACCTTTGAATAAAGCTTTACAATGGATTAGATACCCCATTCCTAATAAAAGAGATCTCCTCAATAGACTTTCTGATTCTAAGATCTACTCTAAATTTGATATGAAAAGCGGTTTCTGGCAAATCCAAATAGAAAATAGAGACAGGTATAAAACAGCCTTCACAGTTCCTTTTGGACATTATGAATGGAACGTTATGCCTTTTGGCTTAAAAAATGCTCCTTCAGAATTCCAAAAAATCATGAATGATATCTTCAACCCTTACTCTAGTTTCACTATAGTCTATATTGACGATGTTCTAGTCTTTTCTAATAGCATAGAAGAACATTTCAAACACCTTAATACTTTTTTATATATAATAGAGAAAAATGGGCTGGCTGTCTCGGCCTCAAAAATAAAATTATTCCAAACACAGATAAGGTTCTTGGGTCATAACATCTTCAATCAAACTTTCAAACCTATAAACAGAAGCATAGAGTTTACTAACAAATTACCCTTCATTGGTTCTCAGATACCCCCTCAAAGACCCAAAAATTCTATGAATTCATCCTAGTTGACTCTGGCTCGGCAGAAATATCTCACACCATGTGTACAATAGACCCCTCACGCATCTCCTTCTCAAAATGCAAGATACTCAATGTCTTGGTCTCCTCTGACTGGACTGACCCCTGGACCCTAAAGTCCTTCTCCCTTCCAAATGCCATTCCTAATCTCCCAGGGTATTCTTACCAAGACTACAAAGATGCGTGGGAAAGAACCTTCCTACTTAGGCCTTTTAATCATTCATGGTTCTTCTTTTTTGACAAACACTGCCCCCAAGGTTTCCCAATTTGGTTCTATGAGTGGTGGATTACTTATGGAGCCTCAGAGAAAATTTACCCAGAAAAAATACAAAGAGCCTATTCAACCTACCTTTTTCATGCCAAAGACAGGACCTTCACAAAATCTCTTCGCTTCCACAGCGATTTTGGTATAGCATGGATCTTTTGCTGGACTTATGAGACCCTGCAAATTCAACCACAAAGCTATCCCCTCACACTTTGTCGCCGTTTCAAAGTCCGTTGGTGGGAAAAGTTCATTATTTCCACTATAACAGTTGCAAAAGTAGAACTGTTTTTCCAGCAGAAAGGCCAGAGACTGTCAATTAATGATACAACAGTCAAAGCCACTACTTCAGCTCCTACTCCTCCTCCACAAAAGAACCCTTCTCCACAAAAGAACCCTTCTCCTACCCTTTCAAAAAACCAGCTCGAGCAACTGAAACAATGGGAAGCCTTTCAAGCCTTTCAAAAATACATGGCTCAAGAAAAGCAAAGTATTACCAACAGCTGCGATGATCCTGACGCCACTCCGTCCCCTTCTCCGGCGGATGATCCAGAACAGTTCGCACAAGATCCCTACGCTTAGGTAAACAAAAAATAGTTCTATCTGTTCAGCAAGAAAGAAAAGAAAAAAGAAGAGAAAAAGAAAAAGAAGAAAAGAAAAAAGAAGAGAAAAAGAAAAAGAAAAAGAAAAAGAAGGTTCTTATGTTTTCACTTTATGTTTTCATTTCAGGGGGTAATCTAGCCTGTTTTTAAATTACCTCCTTTGAACATCTTGCTAATTTGATAAAAGACTCAAGAAGTAGATCTCATAAGACAATAGGCCCATCATCAAGAAGGAAGAAGAGCCCAACAAATCAAAAGGCTCAAATACCCATCACAAGACAATAGACCCACCATCAAGACACAACGGAATAGGTCCATCAGAAGGATAGGCCCATCAGAAGAACATGCCCACTTTTATGCAAGAAGACAAAAGACCAGCTCAGCACTCCACTCAAGACAACGAGACAAAAGACCAGCTCAGCACTCCACCCAAGGCAAGAAGACAGAAGAAACCAACTCAGTGCTCCACTCACAACAGGAGACTCCACCCGTGAAGAAATAGTACCAAAAATTGGTACGGACAAAGAAAATCAGACTCTCCCCTTTCTCTATAAAAGGCAAAGCCCTCATTTGTTTTGAGGCATCACAATTCAGACTCTCATGTGTTGAGAAACTCACAAAAAACTTCTGAAGCTTAGAAGCCTTCCTCTGGAGCTCCTTCAAGCTTTAGGAAATCATTTCAAGTTACGACAATAGTCCTTGTAAGTTTATTATGATCTTATAAAAGTCCTATGTTTCCAGTTCATATTTCTCTCCCTGCTTTTATTATTAAGTTTTCCAGAATAGTCACTATTACGTTTACTGTTCATTGTTCTTAATTTTTACTATTTATAAGTTACTGTTCAAAAGTCACTGTACATTACTATTCACGCGTAAAAACTTTGTATTACTGTTCACCTATGTTCCGCTTTACTGCTTTCTTCCTACGCCTTTCCTTACTTTAGATTACCTGGGTACATTTGGTATCAGAGCCACTAGGCAACATTTCGCCCCGGTTGTAGTATTATAGTTACTTACGCCTTCAGTTACTGTTTACCAAGGTCGAACTTTTTACTGTTACTAGACCGTGCGTGTTTGGTTTTAGTCGTAAGTCCGTTGGTAAGCCCGCTTGACGAGGTAGTCCCAGGGTGTTCCAGGCCGATGGTCCCACGCCATTTAGTAACAATAAAACATACGATTAAGATAAATAGTTCCTGAAACGTAACTAATTATGGCCCTACAATTTAGGCGGATGCTGCATAGAGGTTCTAGTTCATCTAGCACCCCAGTCGTCCATAGTAATGAAAATCTGTATGAAGAAAATAATAATGATTGGAACATACCACAACAGTCTATACAATCTATTTACAGAATAGGATGGACAGACTTTAAAACAGCCTTTAGTGTTAAAAGTCATGAAGAAACACTCAGTTTAGACAAAGAACAACTGACTCTTCATTCTTTATCTCCTATAAACTTTTTCACAAAAACAGTTTTCACAATAGATAAAGATTATCTAAGAAGAGACTTTGATTCCATTGAAAACAGTATCAAGAAAGATTGGTTCATGAAAATAGACAAAATAGTCAGAGATAAAATAAGAGAATTATGGTACTCTGATATGGAAAAATATAGGATCAACATCTTGTTCTTCATATGGTTTCCTAATTACCTTAAGATTCAGGGAATAGAAAACCCTTTAGAACAAAAGTCCATAGAAATCCAAAATAAGTTAACTAAGATTTGGAACCTTTTACCTTCAGGATCTACACAAAGTGTTCATCCGCGTTTACTAGAAATTATTACTAAAAATGAAGATATTCCTACTAAGACCCTTAAGAATCCTAGGGTCATTATTTCTAACAACAGTCTTGCAACTTTTAAAGATGTTAAGAATATACAAGATCAAGTCATTACTGAAACTTTCAAAATTAATCAGGACAAATCTAGACCTCATTTTCAAATTCAGAAAATAGAAAATAAAATTCTTAAATACACCTCTTTAAACCCTTCTCTCAGTGTCTTAAAATTAATTAATTGTAAAAGAAGAACCATGTCCTTAAACTATGTTGAAGGACGTAATAATAAAACCAATACTGATCCTAGTAATTATCCTGAAAATGCGAAGAAGAAATATGACCCTCCTGATAAGAAAAAATTAGATAACTCCTCTAAGACCTTTTACTTAGACGAGTTTGAACCTCCTTTTTATAAAAATAAACAAAATCCTAATCCAAAAAAAAGGTATGATAAATCTAATTACCCACCTATAAGAAGATATCAATCTAGGAAAATGGATAATTGGATCAAAAGAATCAAAAGAATTTGTCGTAATAACAGTACTCTAAAAAATAGACCTACAAAAGTCCTTTTGAAAGACTCTAAGGAAGATATTCATGCCCTCAATTCTTCAAACTCAGATGATTCAGGTACAACCCAATTCTGTAATATCATCACCAAAAGTAATGATAAAGAGACCCTCGCTGAACTTATCAATAAAAATTCCCCTGCTAAAACACTCTCCTCCATCACTATAAAAGATCTGCAAACTGAAGTTAATAGACTCAAAAAAGACATTGAAACCCTTAACAATAATTCCAAGTTACAACAAGAAGATAATAAAACTCTCTTTACTAAACAGACCCTTATCTCTTCTATAAACAAGATCAACGTTCAGAAATGGTATGTTAATATTACCATAAAAATAAAAGACTTCGTCCTTTCTACTGTCGCCCTAATAGACAGCGGAGCAGATCTAAACTGTATTAGTGAAGGTCTAATTCCTTCAAAATATTACCATAAAAGTCATGAAAAGATCCTTGATGCTAGCGGTAGTAGAATGAACCTTAGCTACAAGATCCCTAGAGCTTCTGTTTGTAATGATAAGTATTGTTTTAACAATTCCTTCATATTAATAAAAGACTTAAACCAGGACATAATCCTTGGAACACCCTTCCTAACACAAATTTACCCTTTTACAGTAGATGTTTATGGCATACATACTGTTGTTATAGGTAAAAAATTAAATTTTGAGTTCATTTCTCCGGTCATACATAAAAACATATCTACTATACAGTCCTCTTCCGTAAACAGAAGCATGAATCTTATAACTAAGAAAAGATCCTTCATCCATTCCCTTGTTATGGAAATAGCATACCTTAAAATAGAAGAAAAACTTAAAAACCCTAGTTTACAAAAACAGATTCTCATCCTGGGTACATTTGGTATCAGTGACTTTTGAACAGTAACTTAAATAGTAAAAATTAAGAACAATAAACAGTAAACTTAATAGTGACTATTCTGGAAAACTTAATAATAAAAGCAGGGAGAGAAATATGAACTGGAAACATAGGACTTTTATAAGATCATAATAAACTTACAAGGACTATTGTCGTAACTTGAAATGATTTCCTAAAGCTTGAAGGAGATTCAGATTCTCATCCTGGGTACATTTTGCGCCTTGGCCGTAGTGTGTGGTCGTAACGACCTGTAGTTGTAAGTGTTAGTGTAGCATGCTTTTTGTTTGTCCAGGGAAGAGTAGTTTGTAATGTATAAAAAGGACGAGTACTTGGGATGGAACAAGCCTTTTGTAAAATGGAGTGTTTCGTTTTGTTCCTCTATTCCCTGTGTATCGATCGATTTGTATGTTTGTAAGCGTTGTTTTGTGTATAGTAAGGATATCCTCTTGAATGTCAAGTTGTGTCTTCGAGGCCTCTTGTTCCTGTTCAGATTTTGTCAAAAGTACACGAAAGAAAAGGTCTTGGGGCGACCATTGGGGGGTGACCCAACGGCCCTCCGATGCTTAAGTCAGTGATCGGAATCCAATCGATTGTAATTGAATAGTCATAAAAAATGTGAAAAGAAAAGAGTTCAGAAATGATACAACTTTAAGTGGGTCGCGTTCCTGCTTCTGGGGATCAGTTGTCCATATTTTATTTCTAATCGATATGCTCCTTGTCCGATGACTTCTTTGATGAGGTAAGGTCTTTCCCATTGGGGTGCTAGTTTTCCGTCGGTTGGATCTCTGGTGTTTTGGAATGTTTTCCTTAGGACCCAATCCCCTAACTTGAAGACTTTAACTCAGACGTTCTTGTTGTAGATCCGGGCGACTTGTTGTTGGTATTGGACCATTCGGATCCTAGCTTTCTCTCTGGTCTCGTTGACGGTGTCGAGGTTGTGAGCCAACTCGACGTCGTTTTGTTCTGGGGTTTGGAGTCCGTATCTGGCAGTTGGGATGAGTAGCTCGGTAGGGATGACTGCTTTGCTTCCATAGACTAGTGAAAAAGGGCTTTGTCCTGTTGCATTTTTAGGTATTGTCCTGTCAGAC
This sequence comes from Rheum nobile, assembly GCA_027886185.1. Taxonomy (NCBI): domain Eukaryota; kingdom Viridiplantae; phylum Streptophyta; class Magnoliopsida; order Caryophyllales; family Polygonaceae; genus Rheum; species Rheum nobile. The sequence goes on from WOAB01000639.1 coordinate 9,755,958, forward strand.
CATAATATTAAAGGGAGCTCGTCGGCCCATTTGCCTTTTGCCCCTGCGAGGCATTTTTTGAGATTGTTGATGATGATCTTATTGCTGGACTCCGCTTGACCGTTGGATTGTGGGTATCTTGGCGTGGATGTGACCAATGTGACGTTCCACTGTTTACAAAAGGATCGTGTCTGGCTACCGATGAATTGGGATCCATTGTCGCATACGATTTCCGAAGGGATGCCAAATCTGCATAGGATATTACGTTTTATGAATGAGATGACGTGTTTTTCTTTTACCTCTCGATATGCTTCAGCCTCTATCCATTTAGAGAAGTAGTCAGTCATGGCCAGGAAGTAGACGCGTTGCTCTGACACTGGTGGCAATTTCCCGACAATATCCATCCCCCATCGCATGAAAGGCCAGGGGGCTAGAGTCGGATGAAGCATCTCCGATGGCCGATGTGTGACGGGTGCGTGCCGTTGGCAGGCATTGCATTTCCTGACGTAATTTGTCGCGCCCTTGTTCATTGTGGGCCAGTAGTAACCTGTCCTGAGAGCTTTGTCGGATAAGCTGCGTCCTCTAGTGTGGTTCCCACATTCTCCGTCGTGAATGGATTGTAAGACGCGTCGTACCTCGGGTGTTTCGAGGCAACGTAGGTATAGGTCTGTGATAGATTTTTTGAACAATACATTATCTTTAAAATCAAAGGTTACGGCTTGTACCTTGAGGCTTTTGGCTTCTGCTTTGGGAGAGTTCCATCTCTGAGCCACTTGATGTAGGGGGTGGTCCAATCGTCTTGGTCGCCTACCAAGTCTTTTTCTGTGTGGTCGCCTACCTTTGCTGAGACGACTTCTTCTAGGTGTAGCTCGTCTGTTGTCTGAATGCCATCAAGATCAGGTGTTTTGAAGGTTTTGGGAACGGCTGGCGTGGTGATATGTGCTAGTGGAATGTTGCGGAAGTCGTCTGGATGCAAGGTGGAGCCAAGGTTTGCTAGGGCATCGGCTTGTGTGTTGAGGTCGCGTGGGACTTGTCGGATGGTGAAGTTTTGGAATTTGCTTGCCAATGTTTTGACGATATCTAGATATGCCATCATTCTGTCATCTTTGGCACCATACGAACCTTGTACTTGGTTGACGATTAAAAGAGAGTCGCATGTCAGTATGTCACCTCTATGTCCAGAATTGCGAGATCATGTGCGAGTGTTAGTCCAAATACGAGGGCTTCATATTTTGCTTCATTGTTGGCCGCGTCCTATTCACATCTCACAGCTTGGGCTATATGGTCCCATTGTGGTGATTTTAGCACGACGCCTAGGCCGAATCCTCTTACATTTGACGCTCCGTCCGTATGGAGTTGCCATGTGCCCCTGTCTTCTTCTATTTTTAGTTGTTCGGCCTCCTTTGTGGCTTCTTGTTCCAGTGTCGGGCTGAAATCAGCCACAAAGTCGGCTAAAGCTTGAGATTTGATCGCCGTTCTTGGCTCGTAGTCGATGTCGAATCCGCTGAGGTGTATGGCCCATTTGGCCATCCGTCCTGTAAATTCTGGTTTCCTCATGACTGCTTTCATGGGATGGTTAGTTCTCACAATAATAGCATGTTATTCAAGAATTTTCCTTGATCTGGTCGGGACTAGCCTCGATCCCTCTTTGAGTGACCATGTAGCCCAAGAATTTTCCTGAAGACACTCTGAAAGAACATTTAGTCGGATTTAATTTCATGTTATATCTTTTCAGTACCTCGAAAGCTTCCCTAAGGTGTTTGATGTGGTCCCCTACTGCCTTGGATTTGACGAGCATGTCGTCGATGTAGACTTCCATGGTGTCTCCGATCTGGTCTTTGAACATCTTGTTTACCAACCTCTGGTACGTGGCCCCTGCATTTTTTAGTCTGAAGGACATTACTTTGTAACAGTACATACCTTGGCTTGTTATGAAGGCTGTTTTTTCTTGGTCATCGGGATCCATGAGGATCTAGTTGTATCCACTGAACACGTCCATGAATGTCAGCATTTCGTGTCCGGCGGTCGCGTCGACCATCGCATCGATGTGTGGTAATGGGAAGGAGTCCTTTGGAAATGCCTTGTTTAGATCTGTGAAGTCGATGCATACTCTCCATTTCCCATTCTTCTTTTGAACCACGACGACGTTTGCTAACCAGTCGGGGTATTTTACTTCCCTTATTTTACCTGTCTCAAGTAGGTTTTTCATCTCATCGTCCACAACCTTGTTACGCTCAGGTGCGAACTTTCTTCTTTTTTGCTTGACTGGAGGATACGTGGGATCTACATTTAATTTGTGAGTGATAATATCTGGGGAGATTCCCACCATGTCTCTGTGCGACCAGGCAAAATAGTCAGTGTTGGATCGTAAAAAGGAAATTAAATCTGCTCTAGTCGAATCGTTTAGATCTGATCTGACCCTTACTATTCGTGTTGGCTTTGAAGGATCCAACGTGATCTTGTCGAGTTGTTCCATTTCTGGTTCGACGTATCGTGTGGTTCCTTCGCCATACTGTGATTGCTATACGGACAATTTATCGACTGCCCCTTTCATTGAAGTGACATAGCATTCCTTGGCGGCTCGCTGGTTGCCTTTTATTTCCTGTACCCCCCACTTGGTAGGAAACTTTATTGTCTGGTGGTAAGTGGAAGGTACAGCTTTCATGGCGTGGATCCACGGTCTGCCAAGGATTGCATTGTATGGAGATGGGCAGTCAAGTATTAAGAACTTTACCTGTTGGCTGACTCCACCAGCGTACGTTGTTAACACGATTTCGCCCCGGGTATACTTAACTTGCCCACTGAATCCGACCATTGGGGTAGAGTTCCTAGTTAAGTCGTCCTCGCTTAAACCGATACCCTTTAAGGCGTCTAGTGTCAACAAGTTGGTGGAGCTGCCTGTGTCGATTAGAACACGGCGGATAATGCAGTTGCTAATTGAGAGTGAGATTACCAAACCGTCATGATGATCGCCTAACTCTTGAGCCTCCGAATCGTCGAAGGTGATGGTTGGAGCGTCGAAGATCTGCAACTGTCTTGTCTTTGTCTGAATCAGTTTGTTGCCTTTGCTTTCTCGAGCATGTCTTTTGGCGGCTGAATACGTGTTTCCACATACGTCTGACCCTCCTGAAATGGTGTTAACAATTTTAGTAGGAACCGGAGAGGACGGTTTGTCGGATGTTACCTGATCCCTTCGATCGAGGGTCGCCTTGGCCCTATCCGAGATGACGTCGCGTAATAGCCCCTACGCGAGGAGCCTCGCGACTTCTTTGCGAAGGGGTATGCATTCGTTCGTCGAGTGTCCATGGTCTCCGTGGAATTCGTACCATCGGCTCATGTCTTTCTTGGCGTTTGGTTTGTCGTTCTTCTGAGGCCACCTCACTTCTTTTCCGTACTTGTCGAAGCTTTTTACGAGCTCCGATACAGATATGTTGAAGTTGTAAGAGTGAAGTTTTGGAGGGAGAGCGGGGTTGTTTCGCCAATCCTGGTTCCTGTCATAAGAGTTGTTTACCTGACCGGGGTCGTTTCGCCCCTTAGGGTACGATTGGTAGCGTTGATCTCGCCAATAATCTGAGGATGCCCTTCGGTCGACTCGGTTGGGAATCTTGTTTACCTTGGAGGGTTCCTCGTCTTCCTCGAGTCTAACTTGCGCCATGGTCTTAGCTTGTACGTCTTCAAAACTTCGGCATGGATATTTGGTCAGCTCGCGGTAGAGCTCACTGCCCCTGACCAAGCCTCGTCGAAATGCATCGATCGACGTTGGGATGTCACAATGCGGGATTGCAACTTTCTCCTTATCGTACCTATTAAGATAGTCTCTTAGAGGTTAGCCATGCCTTTGAACGATTCTGTACAGGTCGCTTGACTGCTTTTCTAATCGTCGGTTGCTAGCGAACTAAATTTTGAACGAGTTGATCCGGTCGGCGAAGGAAGTGATGAAACCCTGTGGTAAATGCATAAGCCAGGTTAGTGCAGGTCCCGTGAGAGTCATGCCAAAGCTTTTGCACATGACTGCCTCGCGGTTCCCTCTTGGGATCGAGATAGTCATTAGTTTTTGCTTATAAATTGAAACATGATCGTCGGGGTCCCCGGTCCCGTCGTAGTTGGACATGTTGGGGACGTGGAATATCTTAGGAATCTCGACGCGTGCGATCGACTCTGCGAAAGGTGAATCTTTGTATCCATCGATCGCTTCCCTCTCGATTGGTTGGGGGACTCCCGGGATCCGTGCGATACGATCGTCTAGGGTCTTCATATGTTCACTGATGGCTTGCTGTATAAGGGCCTGGAGATCGACTGGTCATGTTACCTATGGATGGGCCGCTCGAGTCCCGAGGGGCTCGGCTACAGAGTTTGGCAAGTTTGTCGTGACGAGGGTGACCGGAGGGGTCTGAAACATACCAGTGTGCTGGGAAGCATTAGTCTCTACTGCGGGCGCCATGTATGCTCCATCTAGATCGAGTCGCGTGGATAGTCCTTCCGTATTGACTACACGTCTTGACCCTCTGGGAATCGATATGGACGATTATACCTGTGATCTTAGAAATTCGTTTTCATGGGTTAGTCGAGCAATTTCGGATTCAGATTGAGTATTTAGCGTTTCGGTCCTGGTGCGCTGCTAGACTAGTTCTTCTTGAAGGACGTTCATGGATTTTTCAAGTTCTTGTATTTGTGATTCCGCAACGGGTTAGGCGTTGACGTTCTCTTCCTGATTTTCGATTCGAACGTTGTCCTGGGTTGGATCTTCGACGGGGATCACGACGTTTTCTGAGCCAGTCATGATGGAATGAGTTTCGGATTTGATGATTGGATCGCTGATTGGCTAGATGCCCCACGGTGGGCGCCAAATTGCTTTGGGCGAAAAAGATCGAACCGACCTGAATCGCTTAAAGAAGGGCAACTAGACAATAATTGGATCGATAATATCTATATAATCCAAATCAACCAGAGATATAAATATAATTCAAACTATGAGAATAAAGAGACTGGCTTATCTCTTCTGAATAAGAGATTGGTCGAATTGAAAGGAGCTAGACGTCGGTTGTTTCAGCACTAAAACACGAATTCGAACTAGGGAATTCCGATGAATGCAAGTAAGAGAGTGGTGTTTGTATTATGTATGATTCGTGTGTTTACCATGACTTCTAATCCCTTTATATACACTTAATTTGCAAAAAGATCTGGATAAACTAGCCGTTTCTTCCTCGTCCGTGATCTTCGCTCGCTAGCACTTATTGTCGGATTGCCATGATCTTGTGGCATTTATGTCCAGATCATGCAGGTTCATAGCCGTTATATGGATGAATATATTGGCCTCCGTGATCTGGGTTTCTTGTAACGTCTCTCGTCGCATCGTCATCATAACCTTTGCTTTGTCGTTTGATTGTTGGTCGCTTCAAAGTAGCAAAGATCACTTCGCTTACTAGGACGCTTCCTTTGAGGGTCTGTTAAAAATGTGGCCCAACAATCATTATTTGAACGTTCTACGTGTAATCTTCCATTTTTTACATCGTTAGACAGCCTCATACTTTATGGGGTTCGCAGTCACTCCATGAAGTAGAAAATCATAAAATTCCCGATAGAAGTCAACTCAATTTATAAAAATAATGGTGCGGTATCGAGGCACTTCCGCCACCCATTACATTTCTTCTATTGACCGCATCTCATGTGCCGCTCTTCTCTTTAGGTGAATTTTGTGGAACAATTTCTGTGGTTGAAGGAAATGAGGTCCCGTCTTCAGAGTGATACCGCATCGTCTGCGTGTCGTTCTAAGATTGAATCCTTGAAGGCGGCCCGTCGGTCGGTTGAGGAGAAGTTGGCGAGATTAACATGCAGTGGTGAGGGAGTACAAGAGTTCTATTTCGATTGATTTTCATTGGGCTAATGACAACGTCCCTTGGATGTAGAGAGGAATGGACATTGGTGCTCGCCAATATGCGCTCAAGATTAGGGAATACCCAAATGTTTGTGACTCCTTTGTCCCAAATTACAATGACCAATGTGGCTCTAGTCCTCTTGTTGTCGATGGGTATATGTCGCCGACTTCTAGTGAGTTTGATGTGCCGCTTCAGCGCGTAAGACGCGGGATGAATCCTGACGAGGCAGAGGTGACACAAACTCCAATGGATGACGTAGGAAGCTCCGCGAATGATGGTGTTGGGGGCAAGTGATGAGTTTTTGAGTTATCGTCCATGTGGTCCTGACTAGCTTACGTTCACATTCATTTTTTGGTTTGCTTTCCTTTTGATGTAGTCATGTATTTTGGCGTTGAACCTCGTCGGTATTTTGTGGTGGTTGTTTTGCTACGGGAAGATGGTGGCAACACCAGCCTCGAGGGCCGATGGACCTCACCAAGCGGCAAAATGATCCATACAACGTCATGGATCTCACTACGGGAAGATGGTGGCAACACCAGCCTTAAGGGTCGATGGACCTCAACGAGCGGCAACATGATCCATACAAAATCATGGATCTCGCTACGGGATGACGGTGTCAACACCAACCTCAAGGGTCGATGGAGCTCACCGAGCGGCAACATGATCCTTATAGAATCATGGATCTCGCTACGGGATGACGGTGTCAACACCAACCTCAAGGGTCGATGGACCTCACCGAGCGGCAACATGATCCTTATAGAATCATGGATCTCGCTATAGGATGACGGTGGCAACACCAGCCTCAAAGGCCGATGGACCTCACCGAGCGGCAACATGATCCTTATGGAATCATGGATCTCGCTATGAGATAACGATGGCAACACCAGCCTCAAGGGCCGATGGACCTCACCAAACGGCAACATGATCCTTACGACATCATGGATCTCGCTGCGGGATGACGATGGCAACACCAGTCTCAAGGGCCGATGGACTTCACCGAGGGGCAACATGATCCTTACGGCATCATGGATCTCGGTTTACTTGTGCTTGGACATCGTTTTCACATTTTGGGATTTAGACATATAGAGTTGCATCTTTCTCATGCATTTAAGAGGAAATCTTACATATACTTTATTGGATGAATCTTTAAGAATAATATTTATATCACTTTGCTGAGCTTCATGTTACTCTATCTTTGGTTGCCGAAGTTGATGCTTTGTCGTGGTCTTTGATGCTTCACACAAAATTAATAAATTCCAGGATACTACACAACGACGTCTTTGCTCCGACTCCTTTGGAGATGGCTTGCCACAATCTTCATTGGTTTATTCCAGCCAAAACGGTATCCAAGTGGCTTTACTGTGGTCTACAATGATGAACTTTGGCTTCAACGCTCTCCACGTCGTTGCACCGTTGTCTTCAATGATGAATTTCAGCATCAACGTTCTCCATGTCGTGGCACCATTGTCTTTAATGACAAACTCCAGCTTCAACGTTCTCCATGTCGTGGCACCATTGTCTTTAATGATGAACTACGGCTTCAATGTGTCGATGTTGATAAATTCTTCTAGATATTATTTTCGGGCGACGCATCCCTCTCCCTACGTTCCGCTGGATGATCCCATCGGTTATGATGGTTAGTCTAAATGGATTCCCTCCCTCTATTCGGCTAACGCCATTGACGGCTTTTGTCCACAGGCAGTGTCCACCACGATGACGTTCATGACTTTCTTTTGTCTCTCGCTTCCAGGTATGGTGTTGTGTGGGATATGCTTCTCGAACTTCCACTTGATATGCGTCCTTGGGAGAGAGCGGCACATCAATCCCTCTATGCTTCTTGTCTCGATTTGGTGTCTTGTGATGTTCTTCTTTCTTCATGCATTTCCCTTTATCACTTTTTACTTGTGGTCTTTCCTGGCGTATTGTGAATGACCTCATAGGTATGGTCTTCACTCATGATTTCGCTCAAGAGTTTGTGATATGTGGTGGGGGTCTTCTTATAGATGATTACCTTGAACTGACTCTCGGCCAATCCGTTCATCAGGATGAGCCTTTCCATGGGTGCATCAAATGCATGGATATCCGCCATAATTATGGTGAACCTGATGATGAAGTCCCCGAAGAGTTCCCCATCATACTGTCTCACTGGGAGTAGATCCTACATGGTTCTCTTCCTTTTCCTAGCACTGCTGAAGTATGATCGGAAAAGTGCGGCAAGCTGGGCAAATGTCGATATAGAGCCATGCAGGAGGTTCCTTAATCATGAGAACACCTTTCCCGTTAGGGTAGTTGGGAATACCCGACGTAACGTAACGTCGTTGAAGCCGTTAACGGTCATATGTATCTTATATTGACGGAGATGGATATCGGGATCGGTGGTACCATTACAAGGCTCCATGGTCGGGAGATGGAAGTGTTTCGGAATTTTTCTTTCCATGATCTCTTCCGCGAAGATGATGGATCTTGTGGTTAAAGGGCCTCTATGTTGTGGCTCTTCGCCAAAGCCATCCATTTGGGAGTGTCGCTCCGAGATCTGCATTGATCCGGGGCTTTGAGAGAAGTTCGACTTTTGTCTTCTCGGTGGGGATTGACCATGGTGATTCATGCGGTACGAGATGGGGGGCAAGTCGGCAATAGGTACCGCCCTCGGCTCCATAGGCCACCTAGAACACCTAAGGAGTGTGGATTGATGTTGCTTCTCCTCCTTGTCCTCCCTTATCGTTGTAGAAAAGCGACGGTTGATGTCCTCCTTGATTCCCACCATAGTCCGAAAAAGCATAGCGGGGTTGGTGTCCTCCTTGACCACATTGAGGGATAGTTCGTGGTCCATATCCAGGATAATCTGTAACGTGCGGTTATCCTTCTGGAAAAGGCTGGTGAACGTACTACGGCTCATGTTTTGGGCGAAAAAGATCGAACCGGCCTGAATCGCTTAAAGAGGGGACAACTAGACAACAATAAGATGAGTAATATCTAAATAATCCAAATCAACTTAACAATCAAGAGAAAGAGATTAAACGGATGTAATATAAACTTATCTCCCTGGAATGAGAGACTAATCAAATACAGAAATTTAGTCGTCGGTCGCTTCAATGTTGGAATAACGGACTAAGCACAAGAATGATCTCTTGTTTCGAGTAAAACAATGGTAGAACAATGATAGAGGGCTGCTTGAATTGAGTAAGAATGATTCGATCCCTTTACAAGTAGAAGGCAAGACCTATATATAGCTAGAAAGTATCCTAGGAATATTCTCTTCCTTGATGCCCAAGTTGTGGATTATAGTTGTTGAAGACAAATCCCTTGAGTTTCTCCAAGGAGTTAATGCTTCCTTGATTTCCGCTAGTGATTTCCTTTTTTTTATTTGTGGCAATAATGATTCACATCATTTATACATTTATTGGAATGATATGCAATCTCCTGAACCGACGGTCATCTCTCGAGTCCACTTGATAGGAGATTAATTTGAAGGAAGTCGTCGTGTCTTGTCTCGATGAATGTCATTTTGACACGTCGTCCCTACGAGTGTTGTCCTAAGGGTGTCATCCCGAGATTTCTGGAGGCTGAACTGACCGGACCTTCTAGAAGGCAATTGTGGTTCAAGCTATTGGGCCGATCCAATTGGCCAAAAAAATGAGGCCCAACAATTTCCCCAAAATTAAACTGGGCCAGAGCGTCAAGTGATGGGCCAGAGCGTCAAGTGATGGGACAGTTTGATTTTATAACTTCTCTCTCTTCCGGTGTGATCCTAATTTTGCTACAGGCGTTCTAGCGACGGGGCCGACATATGTATTGCTCAAGCTGAGGGTCAGATCAATATAGCCAATAATCGTGTGAAGACGGCTAAGGGCGTCTCTTGTGATGACGAAGGGTCAGGAGACCGCTTCTTGTTTGTCATTTGCTTTGTTTTGCAGGTGGACTCGTCAGTCGCTTCCTGGTCAAGTCGTGTGACGTTGGTCGAGTAGACCTGTAATTGTGTGTCACATGTCGTGTAGTTCCAGGGAAGAGCATTGTAGTATTTGTATAAGACATGTACCTCAAGTGGGACAGGTCTTGAAAAAATGTGTCGTGTTTTTGTTCCTTTATTCCATGTGTATCGATCGATTTTGTAATGTGTAAGCGCTATGTGTGATTGTGTTTTGTGTATGTTGATCAACTTGATTTTGTCTTGAGGCCTCTTGTCGTGTTCTTGTTGAAGACACTTGAAAAGTATAGAAAAGATCAAAGGGTGACCGTTGGGTGTGAGGCCAACGGCCCTCCGATACTTAAGTTAGTAAACAGTTAGATAAGTATAATCGACTGAATCTAAACGAAGTACAAAGTATAAGTTTTCAAAAGTAATACGACTCCCAATGGGTCGTGTTCCAGTTTGGTTGGTCATCTTTTGTGGACTCTTCATCTTCTTCTAGTTTGACCTGGGCCATGGCTTTGGCTTGTACATCTTCGAAGCTTCGACACGGGTATTTGGTCAGCTCGCGATAGAGTTCATTGCCCCTGACCAATCCTCGACGGAAGGCTTCAATAGACGTTGGGACGTCGCAATGCGGGATCACGACCTTCTCTTTGTTGTACCTGTTAAGATAATCCCTTAAGGGCTCACCGTACCCTTGCACGATCCTGTATAGGTCGCATGATTGCTTTTCCAGTCTCCAACTGCTGGCGAACTGGATTTGGAATGAATTGACCAGACCGGCAAATGAAGCGACCGAAACCTGCGACAGATGCATGAACCAAGTTAGTACGGGTCCTATGAGGGTCGTGCCAAAGCTTTTACACATGACCGCCTCGCGATTCCCTCTTGGGATCGAGATAGTCATTAATTTTTGCTTATAAATTGAAACATGATCGTCGGGGTCCCCAGTCTCGTCGTAGTTGGACATGTTGGGGACGTGGAACATTTTAGGGATCTCGACGCGTGCGATTGGCTCTACGAAAGGTGAATCTCTGTATCTCTCGATTGGTTGGGGAACTCTCGGGATCCGTGCGATACGATCGTCTAGGGTCTTCATATGTTCATTGATGGCTTGTTGTATGAGGCCCTGAAGATCGACTGGTCCTGTTACCTGTGGATGGGTTGCTCGAGTCCCGAGGGGCTCGACTACAGAGTTTGGCAAGTTAGTCGTGACGAGAGTGACCGGAGGGGTCTGAAACATACCAGTAGGGCTGAGCACGGGCTGAGAAAACCAAACCCGAACCCGACCCGAACCGAACTCGAACCCACATGACTTCGGTTCGAGTTTCGGTCTGAATTTATTAGGATTTCGGGTTCAGGTTCGGTTCGGGTTCGGGTTTGGGTTCGGGTTCGGTTTGTAGTGTGTTTTTATGTACGAATGATGTTTTGGCCCGAACCCGAACCGAACCCGAACATTCGGTTCGGTCTTCGGTCCCATTGTTTTGGGGTTTCGGGCTTTTCGGGTTCGGTTCAGGTCGGGTTTAGGCCCATGCTCAGCCCTACATACTAGTGTGCTGGGAAGCATTAGTCTCTACTGCGGGTTCCATGTCTGCTCCATCTAAGTCGAGTCGTGTGGATAATCCTTCCGTATTGACTACACGTCTTAATCCTCTGGGAATTGATGTGGACGATTGTACCTGCGATCTTAGAAACCTGTTTTCACGGGTTAGTCGAGCAATTTTGGATTCAGATTGAATGCTTAGGGTTTCGGTTCTTAGGCGTTGTTGAGCTAGTTCTCCTTGGAGGATGCTCGTTCTCTTTGCTAATTCTTGGATTCGGGTATCCAAGATGAGCAGATTGGCGATGTCATCGGTTTGATTTCCGACTAGGGCGTTGGTCTAGACTTGGTCTTCAGCGACGATCATGGGATTCCCGGAACCGGCCATGATTGCATGCGGACTGGATCGTTGATTGGCTAGATGCTCCACGGTGGGTGCCAAATTGTTTTGGGTGAAAAAGATCGAACCGACCTGAATCGCTTAAAGAGGGGACTACTAGACAACAATAAGATGAGTAATATCTAAATAATCCAAATCAACTTAACAATCAAGAGAAAGAAATTAAACGGATGTAATAAAAACTTATCTCCCTGGAATGAGATACTAATCAAATACAGAAATTTATTCATCGATCGCTTCAATGTTGGAATAACGGACTAAGCACAAGAATGATCTCTTGTTTCGAGTAAAACAATGGTAGAACAATAATATATGGCTACTTGAATTGAGTAAGAATGATTCAATCCCTTTACAAGTAGAAGGTAAGACCTAAATATAGCTAGAAAGTATCCTATGAATATTCCAAATATTCCCTTCCTTGATGCCCAAGTTGTGGATTATAGTTGTTGAAGACAAATCCCTTGAGTTTCTCCAGGGAGTTAATGCTTCCTTGATTTCCGCCATTGATTTCCTTGATTTTCTTTGTGGTAATAATGATTCACATCATTTATACATTTATTGGAATGATATGCAATCAATGACGTTTTTGTCAGACGTCGCCTCTTGAACCGACGGTCATCTCTCGAGTCCACTTGATAGGAGATTAATTTGAAGGAAGTCGTCGTGCCATGTCTCGACGAATGTCATTTTGACCTGTCGTCCTTACGAGTGTTGTCCCAAGGGTGTCGTCCCGAGACTTCTGGAGGCTGAACTGACTGGACCTTCTAGAAGGCAGTTGTGGTTCAAGCTATTGGGCCGATTCAATTGGCCGAAAAAACGAGGTCCAACAGCTCATACCCCAGGACATGCGGTATACCCCCTGTTAGTGGTGGGGAATACTCCATCCCTGGTGCTTGGAAATTTGGTCCTTGAAACGGATACGCCCCGTCCGGCTAGTGATCCGAGGGGACTCTTGGAAGTGTTACGGGGCCAACTGATTGAGCTCCGGGAAATGTTGCGTGATGAATTGATGCAGTACGGGATCTTGAACGAGGTGAAGAACTTCGGCACCTGGTCTGAAGTTCATTCCCGGCATCCCTGGATGGTAGTTGGACCCCGCCACAGCGGGACACTTGTACCGCCGGTCGTGGTGGGGGGGAAGTTGACTTGATGCTGATACGGGTCATAGTTATCCCCTACGCCTTCTTGATGCGCCATTACACTTTACCGGATGAGCTTGATGATGAAAGGACGTCTTCGAAAAGGGAAAAAGAATCAGTGGGCACGTCTTAGCCGGGGAAGCAAGTTCCCACAGACGGTGCAATTAGACATTCCGAAAGTTGTGGTATGGAAGTTTGGTGACGTGTTACACCCACTAGACACCTAATCCTTTTCCACGGGTCCCTTCGACCATTGTTCTTCGATCTTCATGGACTTCTCTTCTCTTGGTAGTGATGATGGCTTCCCTTGAACTTCTGTCCAATGACCTAAAAAATCCCAAGGGTGTTGTCCCTTGGGAAGACCCTCCACAGTCACAAAGTTAGAGGTGCGGTATGAGGAAGTTTATGATCTTTTTGTAAGAAATCCGAGAAATAGATTAATCAATGTGTTTAATAGAATAAACTCCATTTTGGACTTGCTTGAATGATGAACGAGATTGATGAACAATAATGGTGAACTTCCCTTTTGGACTTTGTTGAATCGTAGTGTGTTAGACAGGGAACGGTGTGACTGTTCCCTGGGCAGCGGAATATAAAGATTCAAAGTAACAAGTAATTTCCCAAAAACAAATACTTGTATTATTAAGAATTGTACAATCTCACAAGTCTTCTCTCCACCTATACCCTAGGTTAAAGACTTTGAGTGCAATCAACTCCTAACGACACAAGAACAAAACAAGACCCTTAGCAATAACTACCCGTACCTTGCCTTAGACCTTCGATCTCAGTTCTCAAAAGAGCTCATTGGTATGCTTGATGATTATAGCTGAGATGCCTTTCCCCAAGGCAATCTCATCTATATATAGTGTCTAACAAAATCCTATTGCCAAATATCTAACATTTAGCATATATGGTAACAATGAACAATTTCGTTTCCAAATAAACTATTCAGACTTTAAACACATGGTTTCCTTGTATAGAGTTTCCTAAGACTCGTTATCTTTTTCTTCTTTTCCAAGTAAAACTCGAAATCTTGTTTCCTTGTATAATTGAGTCAATCTGGGAATAGCTGGCATCACTCTGCGTTCCTCATCGTTCCACAGATGTTGTTTCCATATATAGAACTTTCCTTGTATAGGAACCACGCGCTTCAGATTTCCAATTTGCTTCTCGCGTAACTGTTCTGTGTTTCCACACGTTCCATTGCATTCTTCTGCTTTCTCTTCTTTATGCGTTTTCCATTGTTCTCTAATTCTTTTATAAGACCTGAAACTCATAGGAACAACAAGAAAATATAAAACCTAATGGTGTTTATCATCATCAAAACCAGAGGGAACGTCAAGGTTCCAACAATTTCCCCCTTTTTGGTGATGACAAACCCATTCAAAAATTGTTCGATCAAAACAGAGTAATAAGCAAGGCAATATTAATCAACATGTATCTCAGTTTAAATGTATAAGCAAAAATTTATGTCAAATGAATAATTGCAATTCATACCTTGAAGTTGCATCATCGTTCCCCCTCGGCACTAGCATCGCCCAGAAATTCATAAAGAATTTAGGAACAATGTAAACCGTTACATCCTTTAACTGAGTTATCGCACAATTTCCACACTTTCCCCTTTTGGCATCATCAAAGGATCAAAAGTGAATAGTGGAACAACATAACTAAGACAGCAGGCAAAAGCAAAAGAAAAGTTCATATCTATCAAGCACGGAATTGATTACAAAGCAGCAAAGACAACTTGACAAACAAACACAAAAAGGTCAAAATGCAAACTGTAGGATCGTGATTGTTAGATAATAACTTAAGGAACTCAGAATATCGATTCTAAGTTCCCTTCGTAGCGGAAATAAACAATCAAACAAATGACAAGTTCCTTATAGTGGAAACCTTTGATTGCCAACTAGCAATCCAGGATAAAAACCACTACCTTTCTTTCGAAAGGATTTCAAGGTCTACTTCTTGATTTCTTATCTCTTTTGGTTACAGCTTATCCTAGGAACAAACACACAGTTTATTTGCCTTACATACAGTTAGGCAATCCTAGATAACTTAACACAATCAATAATCAATCCAAGAAACAGACCTTCGCACCTAGGAACTATCACTTACAGTCATAGGAACTTAGCACTCAGCTCTTCTATTCCTTGACTGGTTCCTCTTGATCTCGGTTTGCTTTGATGATCTTGTTTGAAGGTTCACACTGGATATTTGCTAATGTGTGTGAGTCGTATTTCAGTGCTTGAAGATAACCCTTGAGTTAGTCTTCCTTTTATAGAGGATTCTTTGTAGCTTAATCTTCTCTGGGTTCCCACAGATTGAGCTTGCCCTAGGATAAGTGGTTCTCCTTGGTCCACGTTGTTCTTGGCATGTGCAAACAACCTAGGTAGCTCAGAATCCTTCTAGGTTAGTCAACCTCTTCAGCCAAGTCATTCTCCAGCTTCCTTTGTCCGAGGTTCGACACTCTGGGCACTGGGGAACTGACTTCTGGACAGTGACAGGTTCCATGTCTTTTCGCTTTCACCTTTCTCTGTCCGAGGTTCGGCGTTCTAGGTGTCTTGTTGTTTTGCTCTTGGATGGTGGCAGGCTTTTGGAAGCTTCTCTCAAGTCGCTTTCACTTCCTTTTGTCCGAGGTTTAGTGTTCCCAGATTTCTCGGGAAAAGCAAAGTCACGTGTTGCATTTCTGGGCACACCTGGGTTCCTTTGGCTTGCTTGTTTGGTTTCTTTATCTTGTTTGGCTTCCATGGTTCCAACAACTGTCCTGTGGTTCCTCTAAACACATCTTTGAGATAAAACATTAGTATCAAAATATTTGTCATCTTCAAAAGTAGAGAAACTGAGGAAATGAACTCTCAGGGGAACCGAAGTTCCAGAGTTCCGTTTCCTAACAATTTCCCCCTTTTTGATGATGACAAATATAAGGAACCTGGCAGTATAATAGGAACATGAAATTCATGAGAACAGTTGAGCTAAGGGATTTTCAACTTTAAAAAAATATTGATAGAACATTCAATAGTTGCAAATTCCCCCTAAGCAAATGAACTAAGTTATTCAAGTTCCCCTTTAGAAGTAGAATGAGTTCAGAGTTCCTATAAGCCCAATAGTTCCAATAATTCAAGGTTCCTATCCATTCTTCCCCCTTTTGACATCATCGAAAAGATCAAGTTACTTATCAAGTATATGATATCAATGTGAAATAAACAATTTGAGTTAAACCCATGACATTGACCATAATAGAAACTGAAGGCAAAGACAAATGATGCATTAGAAACATTACCATAAGAGTTCATTAATCATTAAAGTCAAGAACATTGCCCAAAGATGCATAGTGGAAAGAGAAACAAAAGAGCACAACCAACTTGACATTAGACAAAATAAGGATAGAAGAGGGGAGTAGGACCCTAGGGAACTACTAGCACACTGTGATGTTATAGCACTGGGAACTAGGAGATACGTTCCTATGGCAGCGTAGTGGCCTCCTCTTCAGTTTCCTTCTTTTCTGCAGTTCCTTCATCTTGGCCTGTTGTTATCTTATCGGCCTAATTACCTCCAATTGAGCAAGGTTAAGATTGAAGTTTTTCTTGGCCATTTGAGGAGCTTTCTGTTTTGAGAGAGACGGGTGAACATGAGATTTGAGAGAAGGCGTGAGAGAACAGAGTGCCCGGCTCAATCAAACAGGAAACCTTAAATAACCCTTGAGCAATTTTGGAGCCGTTGAGAATCAAGCCGTTGGAGATATTTCTGGGAACTCTGAAGAGTTGAAACGGCTAATTTTCTTGAAGCTTTTGCGCCTTTGCAACGATCACAAATTCAAAGATTAGATGCTCAAAATGGCAACTGTTCAAGGCTGAGAAGACGTCTCTGACGTTGTGAGATTTGCCATAAATACTGTCTTGGGAGGAGCAATTCTCTTACTAGCCGTTTAAGGGGTAGCCCATCCTAGTTCCTTTCTGGCGATATTTTCAGTGTGCTAGAGGGATATATGGGAACCTTTGATGTGGGTTTTAAAACATAGGACCAGAAAGTACGTTCCCATTAAAGAAATCGGGGAAGGCCATTTATCGCATTACACACTAGTTCCCAGAGAGGGTTAAGAAGAGGATCATAGGGAAATAGATTGTGTAATGAGGCAAGGGAGGGTCATAGTACACAATCATTATTTCGGCTTGTATTGTTGGGTTAGAAAGATGATCAGATTGTGACTTTTGGGCCAACAAAGAGACTTGGACAATGATTGAATTTTAATAAGAGATGAACAACCAAGGAGAAGAACTAGAAAAATTTGTCAAAGCCTTTTGAGAAACCATTATGAATATGAGGGTCTAACGCAAGAGAAATGACACAAAGATTCCAAGATAAAGACAAGTAAAGAGTTCTGAACTAGTCAATCAAGGGAACTGGAGAGAAACTTTAAACTAAAGGAACTGCTAGTTTATAGGAATCATTCTCAGTTCTAATCTAAGGTTCTCGAAGGGAACTCTATTCAAGGCTTTGGTGAATATATCTGTAATTTGATCTTCAGTTCTACAAAATTTCATAATGATGTTTCCCTTCTCAACATGATCTCTAAGAAAATGATGTCTTATGTCTATATGCTTGGTCCTAGTATGATGCACAAGATTCTTAGAAATATTTATAGCACTAGTGTTATCACAAAGAATGGTGAGGGGACCATAAGACATACCAAAATCCGCGAGTTGTTGTTTTAGCCAGAGAAGTTGGGAACAGCATGAGGCAGCCGCAATGTACTCGGATTCTGTGGTGGAGAGGGAGACTGAGACTTGTTTCTTTGATCCCCATGACACAAGGCAAGGGCCTAGGAACTGTGCCATTCTAGAGGTGCTCTTCCTATCCATCAAGTATCCAGCATAATCAGCATCAGTGAAACTCATTAGCTCAAAGGGACACTCTTTGGGGTACCAAATGCAGAGAGAGTCAGTTCCCTTGAGATATCGAAGTATTCTCTTCACAGAAGCCAAGTGGGTTTCTCTTGGACAAGATTGGAACCTAGCACACAAGCCAACAGCAAAAACAATGTATGTTTGACTAGCGGTTAGGTACATGAGTGAGCCTATCATACCTCTATAGAGCTTCTCCTCCACTAGAGGACTCGAATGGTCCTTATCCAAATGGGAAATGGTGGATATGGGAGTGGAGAGAGGCTTGCATGAATCCATTTTGAACTTCTTCAGTAGTTTCCTGACATACTTCTGTTGGTGAATTTGTATGCCATCTTTCTTTTGAGTGATTTGCAATCCGAGGAAGAAAGTGAGTTCCTCTATTAGGCTCATATCAAATTCACTGCTCATCAAGTCTTTGAACTTATCTACAAGGGACAGGTTAGTGGAACCAAAAATGATATCATCAACATAAATTTGAACCACTAAGATGTTACCTTCTGCTTCTAGGATGAAGAGAGTCTTATCAATGACTCCACGCCTGTAGCCATTTGAAAGTAGGAACTGGGCAAGATAATCATACCAAGCTCTAGGAGCTTGCTTGAGGCCATACAATGCTTTATCTAGAAAGTAGACATGGTCGGAATGATCATCATCTTCAAAGCCAGGTGGTTGCTTGACATAGACTTCCTCTTGAAGGATTCCATTGATGAAGGCAGTCTTTACATCCATTTGGAATAGCTTGAACCCTTTGTGTGATGCGAAAGCAATCAATAACCTTATTGCTTCGATCCTTGCCACTGGAGCATAGGTTTCATCATAGTCGATGCCTTCTTGTTGATTGTATCCTTGAGCAACGAGTCTTGCTTTGTTCCTTATCACAGCTCCTGTATCATCTAGCTTGTTTTTGAAAACCCATCTAGTTCCTATGATGTGCTTATCCTTGGGGCGGGGAACTAGATGCCACACTTTGTTCCTTTCAAACTGATGGAGCTCTTCTTGCATAGCTTGGATCCATTCTGTATCCTTTAGTGCCTCACCTATGTTATTTGGTTCCACAATAGACAGAAAAGCATTGAAAGCAAATAAGGTTAGATGTTCAAACCTAACTGGAGGCTTGATGACTCTTCTTTCTCTGTTAGGAGCTAGAGCATTTGATGTGGAGACATTTTGAGTTGAACATTCAGCTTCCTGGTTGGGATCACCTTCTCCATTGAAGATCATGTGGGAGGATGAATCATTGAAGTCTCCACAGATGTTGTCGTCATGCTCATGGTTCCCAGAAATGGATTGTTGTTCATTATCCATGGGAACTGGTGGAGGAACTAGTGGAGGATTCTGTGCAGCGGATTGGGAACTGGGTGGAGTGACATCTTCATCTGGATCTTCTTTTTAGTCCTTTTGTTGAAGATTTTGTATGCCTTGCTGCCCGAGGCGTATCCAATGAAGATTCCTTCATCACTTCTTGGGTCGAACTTGCCAAGATTATCCTTCCCATTGTTGTGCATAAAGCACTTGCATCCGAATACCCTTAGATGTGAGATGTTGGGAACTCTTCCTCTTAGGAGTTCATAGGGTGTTTTCTCTGTGATTGGGTGAAGCATGGCTCGATTGATGATGTAGCAGGCTGTGTTGATCGCCTCAGCCCAAAAGATTGAGAGAGTCCACTTGAGATCAGCATAGTCCGGGCCATGTCTTCCAAAGTTCTGTTCTTCCTCTCCACTACTCCATTCTGTTGAGGAGTGTATGGTGCAGAGAAATTATGATTAATGCCATGCTCACTGCAAAAGGTTAGAAATTCTCCATTTTCGAATTCGGTACCATGGTCAGACCGAATATCATTGAGTGAACAATCAAGTGATTTTTCTAACAAGGGAACCAGATATTTAAAGCGGTCAATAACTTCACTCTTAGATTTAATAAAGATGGTCCAAGTAAAGCGAGAGAAGTCATCGACAAGAACAAAGATATACTTGTTCCCTCCTAGGCTCTGAACTCTCATGGGTCCACACATATCCATGTGGATGAGTTCAAGAGGCCTTGAGGTGCTTACCATGTTTTTGGACTTGAAGGAACTACGAGCCTATTTCCCTTTTACACAGTTAGAGCACAGTTCCTTAGATGTGCCACTTAGCTTTGGCAGCCCTCTGACTAGCTCCTTTGAGTGTAGCTTTTGAATCAGCTTGGTGCTAGCATGACCGAGGCGTTGATGCCACAAATCAGCTTGGTCATTCACAGTTGAGAGACAAAGTTTCTCCTTGGGAACAAAGGATGGATCAATTATGTAGACATTGTTGAATCTTTTCCCTTTTAGGATGATTTGTCCCGAGGAGTCAAGGACAGAACATTCGTTTGATCTGAATCTAACTTCATTGTTTCCTTGATCACACAGCTGTGACACACTTATTAGGTCAAAACCAAGATTATCAACAAGGTGAACTTTGTTTACCTGAATGTGATCGTTCAGTTTCACAGTTCCTATTCCACAGATTTTCCCTTTGCTTTTGTCTCCAAAGGATATGTTCCCTCCTTGTAGAGGTTGAAGAGAGGTCATTTGATTTCTTCTTCCAGTCATATGGCATGAGCAACCACTGTCGATGTATCATAGTTGAGGTTGCCTCTCTTCTTTCTGCACATAAGGGAACTAAGATTTCTGAACCCAGCGAAGCTTGGCTTTACTGGAGGGATTAGCATTCCGAGTCTGTGAATAACCAGGGAACTGGTTCCTTTCATAGTAATGAGTACTTTTCTCCTTTTCAAAGTTCCTTTTCTTAGCACAATCAGTGTTGTAATGACCATTCTTACCACAGTAGGTACACAAACGATTGTAAACAACATGTCCATATTTTCCTTTTCCTGGCCTAAAAGGTTTTTCAGTTTTCCTTTTGTTAAAATCAACATTGTTTCTAACCTTGCTATGGGCCATGTCAATATATCTTTTGTGAGCAAAGGAATTGGTGAACCATTGGTTTTCAGGAACCATCTTTTCTTTTCCCTTTGGTTCCTTCTTAGGACTTTGAGAGCCTTCATTGAGACGTTTGGCAACCTCAACCTTGTTCTCAAAGAACATGATCTTCTCTGATAGGAATTGATTCCTATCACGAGAAGTGGCAAGAGTAGTACTGAGGTTCTCATTCATCTCAACAAGTTCTCGCCTAGCCTTTTCATTTTCAGCATCATTGTTCCCTTTGTTGTTGACATATCCTATTCCATGACGTTGTCTCACAAAAATAGTTTGATTTATCGTTTTTTCATTAATAGAATCAGTGAGAATGTCCAATCTATCAATTATGGATTGAAGCATGTCATTTCCATGTAAGTTAGCATGCAAGGGAACTTTGACAGAATCTATGCTAGTTTCATCACAAGATTTGCAAGTTTTAAGGTGACTAGCATGCACATTCCTAATATCAATGAGTTTGGAGTGAGTTTCAGCTAGATCTTTCTCAGTTTCATCAAGTTTCTTACTCCAAACAGAATTCTCAACAATCAAGCAAGCAATTTCATCTTCACAATCATCAAGTTTCTATTGAAGGGAACTGGTTTCCTTTCCTAGTTTCTTTATGATCTTAAAAAGTTGTTTCTTATCACAATCAGCTAGGGATTTTAAGAGATCGTCAGAAGTTACCTCAAGGTCTTCTGAGTCGCTTGAATATCCTTTTGCCATGAGACATCTTCCTCCAGAGAAGCCACTCAGATCCAGTTCCTCATCTGAGTTTTCTCCCCATGAGGCTACGAGAGCCTTCTTTTTCTGAGGTCTTTCTTCTTCATTGGAGTCTTCCTTGTTGGGATAGTTCTTAACATAGTATCCTTTTTCTTTGCACTCGTAACAAGAGACTTCTTTGAGATCCCTTCTAGGTCCATTGTGGGAGGAACTGCCCTTTTGGAACCTTCCCTTCACAAAGAATTTTTTGATATTCTTTGAGAAGAGGGCTGTTAGCTCGTCCTCTTCTTCTTCCAGGTCTGAGTTCTCTTGCTCCATCTCGATCCTGGAGAAGGCTTTGGAGATCTTAAGGGCGATTCCTTTCTCCAGTTTCTTGTCGGCATTGGCCTTGGTGTGCTCTCCTTCTTCAACCTCCAGTTTCCCTATGACTTGGGTCAAGGGAAGGGATTGGATGCATGGAGTGTTGTTCTTCATGATTCCCTTGAGAAGGGTGAACTTGGAGTTGAGTCCATTGATGACCACTAGGGACTTGGAAACTTCATCCAGATCGACTCCCGCCGCTGTCAACTTTCCAATCAATCTGTTGAAGCGGGAATAGTACTCTGAGATGGTCTCAGTTTCCATCATTTTGAAGGTGTGGTATTCTCCTTCCAAAGCAAACTTTCTGCTTTGCTTTAGTTCCTCACTTCCTTCATGCATCCCCTTGAGAGCTTTCCACATCTCCTTGGCCGTCTTGATGCCTATGACCTTGTCCATGTCCTCTTTGTCCAATCCATTAAGGATGAACTGCCTGGCCTTGGCATTCTTCTCCATGATGACATAGTGTTCTGGTTTCCAGTCTTCTTCCTTCATGGTGAGATCGACATGGTCATCTCCATTTTCGACTATCCTCCAGCATTGGTAGTCGTTGGTCTTGATGTGGCTTTCCATGCACTTTTCTCACCATGTTTCTTCTCCTTTCTTTCGGAGATGTGGCTTGTTGGTGGAGATTCTGAGCTCAAACTTGCTTGGTTGAGACATGATCTGCAAACTTAACAAAGATCTAGAGCTTTTCCTGCTCTGATACCAATTGTAGGATCGTGATTGTTAGATAATAACTTAAGGAACTCAGAATATCGATTCTAAGTTCCCTTCGCAGTGGAAATAAACAATCAAACAAATGACAAGTTCCTTATAGTGGAAACATTTGATTGCCAACTAGCAATCCAGGATAAAAACCACTACCTTTCTTTCGAAAGGATTTCAAGGTCTACTTCTTGATTTCTTATCTCTTTTGGTTACAGCTTATCCTAGGAACAAACACACAGTTTCTTTGCCTTACACACAGTTAGGCAATCCTAGATAACTTAACACAATCAATAATCAATCCAAGAAACAGACCTTCACACCTAGAAACTATCACTTACAGTCACAGGAACATAGCACTCAGCTCTTCTATTCCTTGACTGGTTCCTCTTGATCTCGGTTTGCTTTGATGATCTTGTTTGAAGGTTCACACTGGATATTTGCTAATGTGTGTGAGTCGTATTTCAGTGCTTGAAGATAACCCTTGAGTTAGTCTTCCTTTTATAGAGGATTCTTCGCAGCTTAATCTTCTCTGGGTTCCCACAGATTGAGCTTGCCCTAGGATAAGTGGTTCTCCTTGGTCCACATTGTTCTTGGCATGTGCAAACAACCTAGGCAGCTCAGAATCCTTCTAGGTTAGTCAACCTCTTCAGCCAAGTCATTCTCCAGCTTCCTTTGTCCAAGGTTCGACACTCTGGGCGCTTAGAAACTGACTTCTGGACAGCGACAGGTTCCATGTCTTGTCGCTTTCACCTTTCTCTGTCCGAGGTTCGGCGTTCTAGGTGTCTTGTTGTTTTGCTCTTGGATGGTGGCAGGCTTTTGGAAGCTTCTCTCAAGTCGCTTTCACTTCCTTTTGTCCGAGGTTTAGTGTTCCCATATTTCTCGGGAAAAGCAAAGTCACGTGTTGCATTTCTGGGCACACCTGGGTTCCTTTGGCTTGCTTGTTTGGTTTCTTTATCTTGTTTGGCTTCCATGGTTCCAACAATTGTCCTGCGGTTCCTCTAAACACATCTTTGAGATAAAACATTAGTGTCAATATATTTGTCATCTTCAAAAGTAGAGAAACTGAGGAAAAGAACTCTCAGGGGAACCGAAGTTCTAGAGTTCCGTTTCCTAACACAAACAATTAAACAAGAAAACATATTAGAAAATCAAGAGAAGAGGGAAAGATGGGCTGGATAAGAAGAGGTGTCCACTCAAGACTCAGAATCCTCCTTCTGGTCTTTGTCCTTGTTGAGAAAATGCTCAAGAAGCAGAGAAAGTATGTTCTTGATCTCGCGTAGTTCAATCAACATCTGGCTTTGTATAGAGGCACCTTTAGATGTTCCCTCTCCAGCTTCCCGCTTCAAAATCTCAGATACAGGCAGAGTTCTCTTGTTGTCGCCCTGAAACTTCATCTTTTTCACATTCACCATATCCAGCTCAGTGACCATGGGAACTTCGCCTTCTGCTCTATAAGCCCCCTCGGCTTGTTGGATCAGCTTGATGACATTGGGGTAGGCTAGGGAGTGAGGCTTGGCACTGCATTTTGCCATGTGTTGTAGAATGACCCTAGGGAGGTCAATCTTATGCATGTGCCAAAACCTGTCTAACAGTAGCAGATCTGTGGTAGTGATCGTGTTTCTCTTCTCTTGCCTAGGAACGACAACTTTCATAATAATGTGATGCGCTATTCGCTGAGGCAGAGTAGGAGCAGACACATGAGTGGCTCCAGACGTAGATTTGAAGAGCCTTTGATTACTGGCCTCCTTGGCCATTTTCTGGGCGTCTGTAATCTTCTCACCAGGGATTTCGCAAAACCCTTCAGCAGAGATGGACAGGAGTCGAGCAACCTTCGACACAGTGAAGGAAAGATCTTCATTGTCGATCGACGTTGTTCCCACCATAGTTGTAGCAGTGTTGAGTTGGAAGAAACGGTAGAACTCCCAGACCTGTTCAGGATTGGCCATGACACGGTTAGAGAGGAGGTGTTCCCAGCCTTGAAATTTGAGACGCTCTAAGACGTCTTCGAAGACATTGGCGACTAGGAACCCTTCTGGGATAAGGAGGTGGGGAATGATCTTCTTCCCATCAACAGATGATTCCTCCAACTTGGCCTTCTTCCGTGGCTCAGACTTCTTCACCTCAGGTTTCCTGGCCTCGATTTTCTTTGCAGATCGGAGACGTTCCTTCAGAGGGCATGGAGTAGAATCACCGGTGGCAGACTTAGACAGGGTGGAGAAGTCGGTGGACGCCCGTTGTATCCCTAAGAACTCAACATTTGGGCTCTCTCCATCCTCAGAGCCAATCGTGTGCTTTCGCTTGCGACTGGGCTCCACAGTTTCCAGAGGATGAAGACCCATATCAACCTCTACAGCAGCCATGGCCTCCTCCTCTTCAGCTTCTTTTGATTTAGGAGGAGAATTAACTTCGTCGTCTGGCACAGTGACGGTCACCAACTCTTTGGAGACATCAGTTTCTTGGGCATGTTCCTCTGATGGTTGTTCCCCCTGAGGCTGTTCCTCATGAAGTTCAGCGATTGAGGAGGTGGCCTCTTTGGCTATTTCCACCACGGCAACAATGGATGTGGTGTCTTTGGATTGCGGAGTTTTAGCAGCCTGGAGTGCCTCAATTGAGTGCTTGAGAGCAATGAGTTGCTCCTCAGTAAAGGCAGAGACGTCAATGGCGGGGGTAGAAGACGATGTGGGAGTAGACATGGTGATGTGGTTGTGTTTGAGGAAGGAGGGATTGAAGATTTAGGGTTGAAAGCGGCAAAGAGCAAAGAAAAGGAAATTTCAGAGAGTGAGAGAGAGGATAGTGAAACAGTGGGTGAGTCGGGTTGTGGTGAGGGCGATGTTGTATAGAAGGCAAGATATTTGGGAAGAAAAAAATTAAGGAAAGGTGAGGATTGGCTTACCAAGAATCTCGCCATTGACATCATTTAAAACGGCAACCAGATCTTTTCTCTCTCTACAGGTAACGGCCATTTTCTTCTTGTTTCTCGCAATCACACTGTTCCTCGCTGCATAGCTATCAAATCACCATTGAATGCAAGCGTCGCAGAGAGCAACGTTCACCTGCAACTCTCAACGTTCGGCAAGATGTTCCCATTCATTGTTCCTTTCGCAGTTCCCCCTTAGGCAGAGCGCCATACAGATGACTCTGAGTTGCTTGAGTGGATAGAAAGGCTAGTTTGGATATTTTAATGGGATCACACAAAATTGAAAAGATATATCCAAACAGAAATACAGGTAGGGAACAATGATGATCCAGATAATGATTCCCAATAAGTGGGTAAACAAAGAGAGGTGCATAGGGAACGTTTACCTGGATCCAAGCTAGGGATGGCAGTGCAACCAATTATCATTTTGGCTTGTAATGAGGGAGCAGATAATCAAATCGGTTGCTTTAGGCTTGAAAGAAGATGTTATCATGTAAAAATTAAAGCACATATGATCAAGAATAGAAGTTGCAAGAAGTTTTTGATATAATGTAACACAAAGCACATAGCAAGATTAATAAACAGGTCATTTGCAAATAAGATGCCACATAGAAGATGTTCCCTAGTTTATGAATGATCGATCTAGCCAATCACTGAGGGAATAGTGGAAGTGGAGTTCCTTAGTTTAAAGAGATTATCCCAAGGAGCATTCACAAATACTCAAAGGGTTTTCTATCCAGTGCTTTGGTGAAGATATCTGTAACTTGTTCCTCTGTCCTGCAATGATCCATTCTAATAAAAAATTTCTCAACATTATCACGAAGAAAATGGTGACGAATATCAATATGCTTAGTACGTGAGTGATGAACAAGATTTTTGGAAATGTTGATAGCAATAATATTATCACACATAATAGGAACGGTGCCAAGAGACATACCAAAATCCTCCAATTGTTGTTTGAGCCATAATACCTGGGCACAACAAGAAGCAGCAGCGACGTACTCAGCTTCAGCGGTTGAAAGGGCAACAAAATTTTGTTTCTTTGATGCCCAAGAGACAAGACATGGGCCAAGGAACTGTGTCATCTCTGATGTGCTTTTGCGATCCACAAGGTGACCAGCAAAGTCAGCGTCAGTGAAGCCCACAAGTTCAGACCCACTGTTCCTTGGATACCAAAGACAGATATTGTCGTTCCCTTTCAAGTATCGCAAGATCCTTTTGACCTCAGTTAGATGTGTCTCCTTAGGATTTGCTTGAAACCTAGAACAAAGGCACACACTGAACATAATATATGGCCTACTTGCCCTTAGATAGAGTAAGGAATCAATCATGCCTCTATACATTGTAGCATCTACATCTTGGCCATTCAAGTCTGCATCAAGACGAGTGTTAGGAGAAATAGGGGTATCAATAGGTTTAGATTTATCCATACCATACTTCTTCAACAGTTCCTTGATGTATTTTTGTTGATGTACCCTTGTTCCCTCAGAGGATTGAGAGACTTGTAATCCGAGGAAGAAAGAGAGTTCCCCAATCATGTTCATCTCAAATTCACTACTCATTAGATTTTTGAATTTTTCTACAAGGGAAGAGTTAGTGGAACCAAAAATAATATCATCAACATAGACTTGAACTACGAGAATCTCACCTTTGTGTTCCAAGAGGAACAATGTCTTGTCAATCACACCACGTCTGTATCCATTTGAGAGGAGGAACTGTGCCAGTCGATCATACCAAGCTCTGGGAGCTTGCTTGAGCCCATACAGTGCCTTGTCCAGTGCATACACACAGTCAGGATGTTCCATGTCTTCAAAACCTGGGGGTTCACATAAACTTCCTCTTGAAGATAGCCATTGAGAAATGTTGTTTTGACATCCATTTGATACAACGTGAATCCTTTGAAAACAGCATATGCGATGAGAAGTCGAATGGCTTCGATATGGGCTACTGGAGCATATGTCTCATCATAGTCGATCCCTTCTTGTTGATTGTAGCCTTGAGCAACCAGTCTCGCCTTGTTCCTTGTCACAGTTCCAGAATCGTCGAGCTTGTTTATGAAAACCCATCGAGTGCCAATAGCATGTTTGTTCTTTGGAAGGGGAACAAGTCTCCAGACTTTGTTCCTTTCGAATTGATGTAGCTCTTCTTGCATAGCAACTATCCAATCTGGATCTTTCAGTGCTTCTTTGATGTTCTTTGGTTCTACAAAAGAGATAAAAGCATAGAAAGCACAAAAGTCATATAGTTGATAGCGTGAACCTCTTTGTTCGTATGGTGTGAGAAGAGCATATCCAAACGTTTTTGGATTCCGGTGGTGGAGGAATAGGAGGAAGGGCAATATTTGTTGTTGTAGTTGAGGATGAAAAGGGAGGAACGTCAGCAGCAATTGTAGTGGCTACCTCAGAGACTGTTCCTTCAACAGCATCCACAAGTTCTTCCTCAATAATTGTTATCACATCACCACTCGCTTGACCATCTTGCACGATTTGTGCATCCGAAGTATCACCACCAGAAGTTCCATTGAGAACAGTGGTGACATCAGCATCAACGATTGGAGTTGTTATTGTGGGAACATCAGGTGCTGGTGTCGTAGGGGTGTCATCGTCACTAGTTGTGGTAGCTCCAAGAGAACTAGTAGTGCTCCCACCAGCATTGGGGGCATTGTGCCCTGTACGTGGATTACCCCGGTGATTCCCATCATTGCCTTCATCATCTGAGTCTTCACGTTGCATACGTGGAAAGTGATCATCAGGGAACTGTGAGTTGGAATCATCACTCGCAGCTTTTGAGTGTTCATCAAAGACAACATGGATACTCTCTTCAATCTTTCGGGTTCTCTTGTTGTAGACTCTATAAGCTTTGCTTGAATTAGCATATCCCAGAAAGATTCCTTCATCACTCCTTGGATCAAATTTTCCCAAGTTGTCTTTTCCATTGTTGTGAATGAAGCACCTGCAACCAAAGGCACGCAAGTGGGAAACATTGGGCTTGCGTTTCCTGATTAGTTCATAAGCAGTTTTATTTAACAATGGTCTAAGCATGGCACGATTAAGGATATAGCATGAAGTGTTGATCGCCTCAGCCCAGAAGATTCGAGGAAGGTTGCTTGATATGAGCATTGTTCTAGCCATGTCCTCTAATGTTCTGTTCTTCCTTTCGACCACTCCATTTTGCTGTGGTGTCCTAGGAGCCGAGAAGTTATGAGAGACCCCATGTGCCCTGCAGTAATCAAGAAACATGGAATTCTCAAACTCCGTTCCATGGTCGGATCGGATGGAGCTTAGCTTATGTCCCAGATTGGTTTCTACACCCTTGATGAAAGATTCAAATGTCTCGAATACCTGTTCCTTGGAAGAGAGAAACATTGTCCATGTGAATCTAGAGTAATCATCAACAATAACAAACAAATACGTGTTCCCTGCATGACTTCTTATCCTCATGGGACCACAGAGATTCATATGGATCAGTTCCAGAGGGCGAGAAGTGGTAACATCCGATTTGCTCTTGAAAGAGGAACGTGTTTGCTTCCCTTTTACACAGGCTTCACAGACTTCATGGATCTCAGGTTTGACATTTGGAAGCCCTCTAACTAGTTACTTCTTGTGGAGTTTGTGAATCAGTTGTAAATTTGCATGTCCAAGCCTTATGTGTCACAGTTCTGTCTCTTCAGCTAGAGACGCAAAGCACAGTTCCCTTGAAGGCTTGAATGTTGTATCAACAGTGTATACATCGTTGAAATGGACACCCTTCAATACGATCTTCTTGGGTTTTCTATTCCTTACGTAGCAATCTTTGGTTGTGAACACAGTTTCGTTGTCTCCTTGATCACAAAGTTGAGCTACACTTAACAAATTAAAACCAAGTTAATGTACCAGACTAACCTCTTTTATTTTGATGCTTGAGTTCAAGGTAGCTTCTCCTGTTCCCACTATCTCTCTACAGCGTTTATCTCCAAGGAAAACGGTTCCCTTAGAGTGTTGTTGAAGTGAGGTAAGGTTATCTTTATTTCCTGTCATATGGCATGAGCATGTACTATCAATGAACCACCTGTTGTTCCCCCTCACTTCATCCTGCATTAAGAGAGTTAGTGTTTAGCGACCCAGGCAAGCTTGGCTTTACCTGGTCGTTTAGAGACGAAATGGTATTCTCTAGGCTTGGCATTACACATGTCAAGTGATGCATCATAATCACTTAAGTCAACATTGTTACTTATACTGTTCCTTCGTTGAGTGTGCTCTTCGGTGAACTTTTGTTTCTTAGCACATTTTTTCACGACATGGCCGTTGTTCCCACAATGCCAGCAAATCTTATAATAGTCTCCCAAGGTGTACTTACGGTTTGGGACAAGCATCCTACGTTGCTTGACTCTAACTGGGTCAGGTGTACTAGTCAAATTTCTCTAGGATTGGATGAGATACATCTTATGGGCAGGTTGACCTTGGTACCATGATTGATTTTCACTTAACCCACTCTCCAGAGTTTTCACACGCTCTTCTAGGTATAAGTTCCTATCCTTAATACTCTGAAGTTTCCTATCCTTTAGCTCTCTAAGCTCAGGTATGGTTAACTCATGTTGCTCACTTTCTTGTTTTTCTCCTTTGTACCCCAGACCATACTTGGGCTCAACAAAGGTAATTTCTTTTTCCTTAAGCTTTTGCTCAACTAAGATAGAGTGAATTTTATCAATCTGAGCTTTCATCTGAGACAGTTCCCTAACAGTGCTAGAGAAACTAGGGTCACTGTGAGTAACATCACTTCTAACATAAGGAACAACAGAGGAACTAGCAATTTTAGATAAAGATTTATTCAATTCAATGCATTTATCCTCAGCATCACTTAAGTCATTTTGGGTTTTAAGATTCTCATTATACATGCTTTTGATAAGAGATATCAAGGACTTTTTATCAAAATTGACAAGAGATTCAAATAAGGTTTTAGGATCTACCTCTTGTTCTTCACTTGATGACTTCAGAGTCATTGTACACATTTTGTTGTTCCTCCATGACTCTGGCTCATCATCATCAGAGTTGGCACAATCATCTCCCCAGACAGCAACGAAAGCCTTCTTTTTATCGTTCCCAGAATTTTCACCATTGTTGTCTAAGTTGTTCCCTTTAGTGCACTTATTAGCATAGTGACCCTTTTCCTTGCAGTTGAAGCAAGTAACATCCTTGATGTCTCGTTTCTCACCATTGTTCTCATCATTCCTGAATGATCTACCCTTGCGATAGAGAGTTCGCATAACTTTGGTGAGAAGAGCAGTTTCTGGATCTACACCATCCAAGTTGTCATCTTTGTTGTTTTCTATCATCTCGAAAGCTTTTTCAACCATCAAGGCAATGCCTTTAGGTTTGACATAGTTGTCTTCTTCATCATACTTTTTGATTTTCCCAAATACTTCATGAAGTATGAGTTTGAGAGTATTGGGATTCTCCTTGAGAATTGCTTTAGTCATCTTATGCGTTGGAGGAAGTCCATCAATAATGATGAAAATTTTCTCCTTGGGAAGAATTTACTTTTCATCGACACCGTGAGCAGCAAGTCTAGTGGTGATTTCCTCAAATCTGGATTGATATGAGGAAACAGTCTCACCATCGATCATGGCAAAGTTATAGAAGTCTTTCTTTGCTTGGAAACGATCAAGTTCTCTAAGATCAGAACTTCCCATGTACATTTGTTCCAAGGCTGCCCACATATCTTTTGCAGTTGCACAAGAGTGTAATTTGGATGCATCTTCAATGCTGATAGCGTTGTTGATGAACATACGAGCCTTAGAGTTTTTCTCCATAATTCTGAAATCATCTTGGCTCCAAGGTGTTGTTCCTTTGATTACAGCTTCAGCAACCTTTTCTTCACCAACCTCAATGACTCTCCAGCATTGGTAGTCATTACTCTTCATTCATGCCGTGAAGAGGTCCTTCCAGTGTTGGAACTTTCCACCGATAGGCAGGAACGGTGGTTTGTTGTTCCCATGCCTAACTTCATGAGTGGAAGACATTGTTACCTGTGAATCTAAAAAGAACAACAATCTAGAGCAAACCTGCTCTGATACCAATTTTTGAATCGTAGTGTGTTAGACAGGGAACGACGTGACTGTTCCCTGGGCAGCGGAATATAAAGATTCAAAGTAACAAGTAATTTCCCAAAAACAAATACTTGTATTATTAAGAATTGTACAATCTCACAAGTCTTCTCTCCACCTATACCCTAGGTTAAAGACTTTGAGTGCAATCAACTCCTAACGACACAAGAACAAAACAAGACCCTTAGCAAGAACTACCCGTACCTTGCCTTACACCTTCGATCTCAGTTCTCACAAGAGCTCCTTGGTATGCTTGATGATTATAGCTAAGATGCCTTTCCCCAAGGCAATCTCATCTATATATAGTGTCTAACAAAATCCTATTACCAAATATCTAACATTTAGCATATATGGTAACAATGAACAATTTCGTTTCCAAATAAACTATTCAGACTTTAAACACATGGTTTCCTTGTATAGAGTTTCCTAAGGCTCATTATCTTCTTCTTCTTTTCCAAGTAAAACTCGAAATCTTGTTTCCTTGTATAATTGAGTCAATCTGGGAACAGCTGGCATCACTCTGCGTTCCTCGTCGTTCCACGGATGTTGTTTCCATATATAGAAGTTTCCTTGTATAGTAACCACGCACTTCAGATTTCCAATTTGTTTCTCGTGTAACTGTTCCGTGTTTCCACACGTTCCATTACATTCCTCTGCTTTCTCTTCTTTATGCGTTTTCCATTGTTCCCTAATTCTTTTATAAGACCTGAAACTCATAGGAACAACAAGAAAACATAAAACCTAATGGTGTTTATCATCATCAAAACCAGAGGGAACGTCAAGGTTCCAACAGACTTGCTTGAATGATGAACGAGATTGATGAAAATGGTGAACTCCCTTGAACTTTCGAAATCTCCCACAAAGAGAAGTTGAGAGCTTTTATCTATCTCCCAAGAAGTCTCTTTTGCCAAGGATGCCAACTTCCTCCTTTTATAGTTGAAGACATATAATTTTAATTCAAGTAATTATGCCCTAGAATATAGGGGATGGCCTCGAGATTGCTTTTCCGAATTTCATGGCACGGAATCACTGTTGGAGACGCCACCTCCTTTGCTGCATTAAATACTGACTGTACGGATCTGACTTGTCACATCATACCGTACATGATGAAACTTCGGCCGAGATTTCTTTTGTACAGACACGCTAGCCTTAAATTGGGTTTTGTACTTTGATCACATGATTTGGATAAGCTTGGATTTCAATTGCCTCCTTTGGTTCTTTCTTAGGCCATCTTGTTCACTTAGTGACCGTAAGTGTCCGGCGGGCATGTTGATACGGTACAAGAATGACACTTGACTTATTTCTTGGCTAGTTTCATACTCGTTTGGATTACGTGAATATGTACAAGTCTTAATTTTATCTTCTCGTGCGTGGATGAGTCATTTCTTCAAGACCTCTTTCATGATGTATGTGTGTGATGACTACCATGATACAGTATGTTGGTGACTTCGATAGTGCAGTATGTTGACGATTTTGATGATACTATATGTTAACGATTTTGATGATACTATACATTAATTATTTTGATGATGTTGTACGTTGATGATTTTGATGATGTTGTACGTTGATGATTTTGATGATGTTGTACGTTGATGATGGAAGACCTAGACCGTTGCTTCCTTTCTTATGTGTTTTTTCTGACTTCCCTAACCTTTGAGTGTCATGGTTTTGGTAGTGACGTCCCATTGATGCAAAACTAGCGGACTTGACCTTTTTAGGGTAAATAGCCATGCTTTGTTGACTTTTAAGTTGACTTCTTTTGTGAGAGGGTTTACACGTGGTCGTTATTTGAAAGTTCTACGTGTAAGCTTTCGTTTTTGACATCGTCAGTGACGATGTCAAAAATGGGCGCTCACACATGGAACGTTAAAATAACATTCACTTGTAAACCCCGTTGTATAAGAATTCAACTCAACAGTCAACAAAGCATGGTCAATGATCTTATAAAAATCGGGCTTCACATCACGGTATGAATCAAACACCGCTACCATATCCGTAAAGCTCAAAGGTTAAGGATGACGACACCTTCAGTCAGGAAAATCACATAAGAAGGGAAGCAATGGTCTAGTTCTTCCATCATCAACGTACAACATCATCAAAATCACCAACGTACAGCATCATCAAAGTACAATATCCTCAAAATTGTCAACATATTGTATCATCAGTATCATCAACATACCGCATCGTACTATATAATGTTTCATCATATTGAAGGCCCTAACCCCCTTGGGTTTTTTAGGTGCAGCACAGAGCAGATAGGTGCAAATCATGAAGTCCACTATCTTCACCGCCGAGGAGCCAGATACACTAGTACAAAACTAGGACTCGGACCCCGGTATTTTTCCACTCCGGACCGCGGTTTAAAAAACGGGGTTGTTCTTGGCGAGGTCAGATATTCGGACCCCGGTTTTTTGTAACCGGGGTCCGGATCTCGGACCCCGGTTTTTATGAAAAACTGGGGTAAAATTCATTTATTTAAAAAAAATTGGGGTCCCGATTTGTTTTTTTTTTAAAAAAAATCATGTTTGTCGAATGCTGTTACATATCATTACTGCAGAACCACAAAACTCCCTTCTGGGAGCCGACCCTAACGGCCCCCATCCACTTCCGCCTCACCGACGACCGGCACCAGCCTCCCGCCACAACAACACCAGCCTTCACCGACACCAGCCTTCATCGGCACCAGCCTTCACCGGCATGCCATTTCCGCCTCACCGGCGACCGGCCCTTGCTTTTGCTCCATCGAGCCGTCGTGGCCGACCGCCGCCTCAGTCCACCGACTGCTTCTCCGACCGAGCTTCATCCTCCCCGGCCAGATCTACTCCTCCTGAGTCTAGAGCTGTGCCTCCCGGAGTTAGCCGGAAATCACTTCCCTTACCCGGAAATTGCTCCGACCGAGGCACACCCGAACCCAGATCCACCTCGACGCACCCATAACCACCACCGGCCATTCGCGCCCTTCGCACTGCTTGCGACCCATTCACGAGCTACCTCGACCCAACCACCGCTCGATCTGTCCCTCATCAGCACCAATCGACCACACCCTGGCAACCCACACCAGGACGCGCCCTTGCAACCTTACCAGACCCACCGGCGACCACCAACTCCAACACCACCCCCGCCACTGAACCCACACCACCGACGATCTGGGGTCTTTTCCAGATCCGAACCTCCATCTCTCCCCCGCCTCCCCGCCACCACCTCTCCCCCGCCACCCTTCCACCGTCGCCACCTCCTTCCCCACTTTCACCTAGCCTCCTTCCCTGCTTTCCCCCACCCCTCTCTTCAAAGAAGAAAGAGAAAAAGGGAATGATCGAAATAAATCGGACCCCGACAACCTTCGTGTCGATCGGGTAACCCCGAACACTAACGAAAAAGAATCAGACACCACTGAGTAACATCCAAAAACTGAACTATTGGGCAACACCCAAAAGTTACATCGACTGATAAACCACATCACGGTTAAACACCCTTCAACAACAACTATTAACAACAAGAACAATAAAAAAGAACAACTATCAGTTGGGTAATGACGATAACAGCAAGACTATGTGTAGGATCGTGCTTGTTAGATAAAAACTTAAGGAACTCAAAATATGATTCTCAGTTCCTTTAGCAGCAGAAGATAAACAATCAAACAAATGACAAGTTCCTTATAGTGGAAACCTTTGATTGCCAACTAGCAATCCATGATAAAAACAACTACCTTTCTTTCGAAAGGATTTCAAAGTCTACTTCTTGATTTCTTATCTCTTTTGGTTACAGTTTATCCTAGGAACGAACACATAGTTCCTTTGCCTTACACACAGTTAGACAATCCTAGATAACTTAACACAATCAATAATCAATCCAAGAAACAGACTTTCGCACCTAGGAACTATCACTTACAGTCACAGGAACTTAGCACTCAGCTCTTCTTCCTTGACTGGTTCCTCTTGATCTCGGTTTGCTTTGATGATCTTTGTTTTGAGGTTCACACTAGATGTTTTCTAATGAGTGTGAGTTCTTGTTTTAGTGCATGAAGATAACCCTTGGGTTAGTCTTCCTTTTATAGAGGATTCTTCGCAGCTCGATCCTCTCTTGGTTTTCATGGATTGAGCTTGCCCTAGGATTAGTGGTTCTCCTTGATCCACGTTGTTCTTGGCATGTGCAAACAACCTAGGCAGCTCAGAATCTCTCTTGGTTGGTCAACTACCTCAGACGAGCCTTGTGGTGTCGTTGTCAAAACGCTTTCGTCCGAGGTTGAGTAAGTTGGCCGCTTGGGAACCGTCTGTTGGACAACGACGTCTTCATGTGTTGTCGCTTTCATCGTCTCTGTCTAAGGTAGAGGTTCTCTAGGCATCTTGTTCTTTAGCTCTTGGACCTTGGCAGACTTTTGGAAGCTTCGGACAAGTCGTTTTTTACACCTTTTGTCCGAGGTTGTGTGTCCCCAGATTTCTCAGAAATCGCAATGTCGCAAGCTCCATTTCTGGGCACACTTGGGTTCCTCTGGATTCCTTCAGCTGTCTTGTTCCTTTGGTTCCCTTGTTCTGTTTGGCTTTCCTGCCTTAGGTAATTTCTTGTGGTTCCTTAAAACACATCTTTGAGATAAAACATTAGTATCATAATATTTGTCATCTTCAAAAGTAGAGAAACTGAGGAACGGAACTTTCAGGAGAACCTAAGTTCCAAAGTTCCGTTTCCTAACAATTTCCCCATTTTTGATGATGAAAAATACAAGGAACCTGACAACATAATAGGACTTTGAATCTTATGAGACCATATTGAGATAACGGGATTTACAACATTACAGATTAGTGATAGAACATTCAATGGTTGCAAATTCCCCCTAAGCAAGTGAACAAGTTTATTTCAAATTCCCCTTTAGAAATAGAACTAGTTCAGAGTTCCTATTAATTCAGTAGTCTCCAAAGTTCAAGGTTCCTATCCTTTTCTTCCCCCTTTTGACATCATCGAAAAGATTAAGTACAAGTTAAGAACATGATATCCAAGTGAATATGCAATTGCATCAAGCCAAAAAAAAATCATAATGAGAACGTTAAGGCAAAGACAAATTGATCATTGGAACGATTCCAAATATAGTCATTAAAGCTTCATTGATCATTGTTCAAAACACTTATACCACAACATAACAACTGACAACAGACAACACCAACAGCAAATAGCAAGGAAGACAACAAAAGCTATCTTAAGAAAGACAACAAAAGGGATAGAAGAGGGGAGTAGGATCCTAAGGAAAACTACTAGCTCGCTGTGGCATTGCAGCACTGGGAACCTAGAACAAGCGTTCCTATGGCGTAGTAGCGGCCTCCTCTTCTGCATCCTTGTCGTCGGTTCCTACATTTTGGCCTTCGGCCTGATGAGCACTGATTGCACCTTGCCAATCCTTCTGCAGAACTTCCACCAGACTCTCGACAGCAGAACTGATACGCCCCAACTCTCTTACTTGATCATGGATGGCGACCGTGTTGGCAGTCGAGCCTTCCAAGATAGCCTTTTCAATACGATCCAATGCAAGGAGGATGGCAGAGGAGTCTGAAGAGGGGGGTTGCTGAGGGTGGGAACTAGAACGGCCCTGGGAACTCGCCTTTTCCTTAGGCAGGATTTCTTCTGTTTCAGCAGGGTTGGGTTGTTGTTCCTTAGATTTCAGCTTCCGAATTGTGTACATGGTAAGACATTTGTTGTAGGCAGTCTCGGGTGAGTCTTCTGGGTACTGATTGAGGTTGGAGATTAGCTTCTTGATGATGTGAGGGAAGGGTAAAGCATGGGAGTCATGGGATGCACAGAATTGCATGTGAGCCAGCACAATACGGGGAAGATCCAACTGAACATCGGAGAGCACCTTGTCCATGTAGACGGCGTCGGTGATGAGGACTTTGTTCCTGTGCTCTTGCCTGGGAACCAAGTTGCGAGTGATCCAGAAATGCAATAGCCGGTTTGCGATGGAGAGATCCTTCGTCTCCAAAGATGAGGGGGATGCGCCATCATAAATTTTCTTCACTATTGCTCCTTTGGACTTGAACCCTTTTCCTTTAGGCCATCCCTTCTTCTGAGGCAGAATGCCAAACCCAGATCTTGGCTCGAGCCTTAGAGCGGACGCGATCAAGTTGGCAGACAAGGGATAGCTGGTTCCCTTCCAGATAAGAATGGCGTCGTGACAGGGAGAGTTCTCCTTCTGGGGTACAAACTCCATAGAGTGGTAAAACATCCGGACAACCTCGTCGGAAGCAGAGAAAGGCTCGCACAGTATCTCGTCCCACCCTTGGAACTGCAACAGAGAGTGGAACTCATTCAAAGCTTCTCCGTAGAGTTCCTCACCCTCTTCTTCTAACTCCTGGGTCCAGAATTCTCTGCCGATAATGAGAGGTTTTAGGATCTTCCTTTTGGAGAAGGAAGAGGAGGCAGAGAGGGTGGTGGTTTTGGCCTTTTTTGTGGATTTGGTTTCATAGGGAACAATGGCTTGTGAGCTTCTCTTCCTCTGTTGCATTCTTGTGGCGACAGAGGGGCCTGGGTTGGAAGTTTTGGATTTGAGGCTGATCGGGGAAGGCTCGGGGCTAAGGATCTCTTGAAGGGATTTATCCGGAGAGGAATCATGCGACCCGCCTTCAGAAACTGATTTTGTGACTGATTCTGAAGCCAAAGTGATGGCTTGCTCCTCTTCGTTGGGCATGGTTGGATCCTCTTCCACCTTTTCCTTATCCTTTGGTTGTTTCTCAAGCTTCTCTTCTGGTTTCTCTGCAGGTTTCGCCACGGGGTTTTCTTTGGGGAGAGATTTTGAAGAAGTGGAGGCAGAAACAGGCTTGGAGGAGGAGGCTTTAGCCTTCTTTTCGTGAAATGCTTGAAGAAAAGCAGCCTCCTCTTCATCCATAACAACGATTGGGTTAGGGTTGGCCATTTGAGAGGAGCTAAGAGGATTGCTGTGTGAAGAGAAAGAGAGGTAGAAGATTAGAGAGATGGAGAGCTTGTGTGATCAACTCAGAGCAACTGAGCACCTCTTTAAGGGCGTTGAAGATCTGGGATGGCCAAGAGCTGAGGTGACCGTTGAAGCAAATCCAGCCGTTGAGAAGATCAAGGCAAATCCGAAGCATTGAAAAAAGTTGCAGCTTTTCGGAACGGCTAACTTAAATTCAAAATTTGACCCATTCAGAGAAGAGGGAGGTCTGCCACTGATAAGACATGCCTTATCCCTGCCAATATGCCATAAATAGCGTCTGGGAGAGCCAAGCGAGCCATTGGAGAGACGCTACGTTCTGGTTCCTTTCTGACGACATTTTCAGCGAGCTAGAGGAATGTATGGGAACCTTTGGTGTGGGTTAAAACAAAGGAACCAAAAACAGTACGTTCACATACAAGGAATCAGGGTAGGCCATTTATCGCATTGTACAATAATTCTCAGAGAGGGTTTAGAGATGGATCATAGAGAATTAAATTGAGCAATGAGGCAAGGGTAGGTCTTAGTACACAATCATCATCTCGGCTTGTAATGTTGGGTTAGAAATATGATCAGATTGTGACTTTTGGGCCATCAAAAAATTTGAACCTCGAGTTGAAAAAGTAATGAGGACCAAAAGGAAACGAACCAGAAAAATTTATCTAAGCCCTTTTAAGAAACCATTATGACAAGAAGGGTTTGTGGCAAAAGATATAACACAAGGACATCAAGACTCAACAAGTTAAATATCTTAAACTAGTCAATCAGGGGAACTAGAAAGAATTCTCAGAACTAAGGTCACTACTGAGTAATAGGAATCATTCCTAGTTCCAATCTGAGGTTCTCGAAAGGAACTCTATTCAATGCCTTGGTGAATATATCTGCAATTTGATCTTCAGTTCTACAAAATGTCATAATGATGTTTCCTTTCTCAACATGATCTCTAAGAAAATGATGTCTAATGTCAATATGTTTGGTCCTAGTATGATGCACAGGATTCTTAGAAATATTTATGGCACTAGTGTTGTCACAAAGAATAGTGAGAGGGCCATAAGACATACCAAAGTCCGCGAGTTGTTGCTTTAGCCAGAGAAGTTGGGAACAACAAGAGGCAGCCGCAATGTACTCAGATTCTGTGGTGGAGAGAGAGACTGAAACTTGTTTCTTTGATCCCCATGACACAAGGCAAGGGCCTAGGAACTGTGCCATTTCAGAAGTGCTCTTCCTATCCACCAAGTATCCGGCATAATCAGCATCAGTGAAACCCATGAGCTCAAAGGGATATTCTTTGGGGTACCAAATACAGAGATCGTCAGTTCCTTTGAGGTATCGAAGTATTCTCTTCACAGCGGCCAAGTGGGTTTCTCTTGGACAAGATTGGAACCTAGCACACAAGCCAACAGCAAAGACAATGTCTGGTCGACTAGCGGTTAGGTACATGAGTGAGCCAATCATACCTCTATAGAGCTTCTCCTCCACTAGAGGACTCGAGTGGTCCTTATCCAGATGGGCAATGGTGGATATGGGAGTGGAGAGAGGCTTGCATGAATCCATTTTGAACTTCTTCAGTAGTTCCCTGACATACTTCTGTTGGTGGATTTGAATACCATCTTCCTTTTGAGTGATTTGTAATCCAAGGAAGAATGTGAGTTCCCCAATTAAACTCATTTCAAATTCACTGCTCATCAAGTCTTTGAACTTGTCTATAAGGGACAGGTTAGTGGAACCAAAAATGATATCATCAATATAGATTTGAACCACTAAGATGTTACATTTTTCTTCTAGGATGAAGAGGGTCTTATCAATAATTCCACGCCTGTAGCCGTTTGAAAGTAGGAACTGGGCAAGACAATCATACCATGCTATGGGAGCTTGCTTGAGGCCATACAATGCCTTGT
This sequence comes from Rheum nobile, assembly GCA_027886185.1. NCBI lineage: Eukaryota > Viridiplantae > Streptophyta > Magnoliopsida > Caryophyllales > Polygonaceae > Rheum > Rheum nobile. The sequence continues at coordinate 9,796,263 of WOAB01000639.1, forward strand.
CTAGGAAGTAGACATGATCTGGATGATCGTCGTCTTCGAAACCAGGAGGTTGCTTGACATAGACTTCTTCTTGAAGAATTCCATTGAGGAAGGCTGTCTTCACATCCATTTGGAACAACTTGAACCCTTTGTGAGATGCGAAGGCAATCAACAACCTTATTGCTTCGATCCTTGCCACTGGAGCATAGGTTTCATCATAGTCAATTCCTTCTTGTTGATTGTATCCTTGAGCCACAAGTCTTGCTTTGTTCCTTATCACAGCTCCTGTATCATCTAGCTTGTTTCTGAAAACCCATCTGGTTCCTATGATGTGCTTATCCTTGGGGCGAGGAACCAGATGCCAGACTTTGTTCCTTTCAAATTGATGAAGCTCTTCTTGCATGGCTTGGATCCAGTCCGCATCCTTCAGTGCCTCACCTATGTTCTTTGGTTCCACAATAGACAAAAAGGCATTAAAGGCAAAGAAAGTTAGATGTTCGTACCTGACTGGAGGCTTGACGACTCTTCTTTCTCTGTTGGAAGCCAAAGTATTTGATGTGGAGACATTCTGAGTTGAGCATTCAGCTTCCTGGTTGGGGTCACCTTCTCCATTGAAGAACATATGGGAAGATGAATCATTGAGGTCTCCACAGATGTTGTCGTCATGCTCATGGTTCCCAGAAATGGATTGTTGTTCATTATCCATGGGAACTGGTGGAGGAGCCATTGGAGGGTTCCGAGCAGTAGGACATGAACTGGGTGGAGTGACATCTTCATCTGGATCTTCTTGATGTGACTTGGGAAACGGGTCTTCAAAGGAATTGGTGGTGTTTTGCACAATCTTTCCAAGTGATTTTTCATTAAAAATAACATGAACACTTTCTTCTACATTTTTAGTCCTTTTGTTGAAGACTTTGTATGCCTTGCTGCCTGAGGCATATCCAATGAAGATTCCTTCATCACTTCTTGGGTCGAACTTGCCAAGATTGTCCTTCCCATTGTTGTGCACAAAGCACTTGCATCCGAACACCCTTAGGTGAGAAATGTTGGGAACTCTTCCTCTTAGGAGTTCATAGGGTGTCTTCTCTGTGATAGGGCGAAGCATGGCTCTATTGATGATGTAGCATGCTGTGTTAATCGCCTCAGCCCAAAAGGATTGGGAGAGTCCACTTGAGATCAACATAGTTCGAGCCATGTCTTCCAAGGTCCTATTCTTTCTCTCCACTACTCCATTCTGTTGAGGAGTGTATGGTGCAGAGAAGTTGTGATCAATGCCATGCTCACTACAAAAGGTTAGAAATTCTCCATTTTCGAATTCGGTACCATGGTCAGACCGAATAGCATTAAGTGAACAATCAAGGGATTTTTCTAACAAGGGAACCAGGTCTTTAAAGCGATCAATGACTTCACTTTTAGATTTAATGAAAATGGTCCAAGTAAAGCGAGAGAAGTCATCGACAATAACAAAAATATACCTAATCCCTCCTAGGCTTTGAACTCTCATGGGTCCACAAAGATCCATGTGGATGAGCTCAAGAGGCCTTGAGGTGCTTACCATGTTTTTGGATTTGAAGGAACTACGAGCCTGTTTTCCTTTTACACAGTCAGAGCATGGTTCCTTAGATGTGCCACTCAGCTTTGGCAATCCTCTGACTAGTTCCTTTGAGTGTAGCTTTTGAATCAGCTTAGTGCTAGCATGACCGAGGCGTTGGTTCCACAACTCAGTCTGGTCATTCACGGTTGAGAGACACAGTTTCTCCTTAGGGACGAAGGATGGATCAACAATGTAAACATTGTTGAATCTCTTTCCTTTTAGGATGATTTGTCCCGAGCAGTCAAGAACTAAGCATTCGTTTGATCTAAATCTGACTTCATTGTCTCCTTGATCACACAGCTGTGACACACTTATTAGATCAAAACCAAGACTATCAACAAGGTGAACTTTGTTTACCTGAATGTGATCGTTCAGTTTCACAGTTCCTATTCCACATATTTTCCCTTTGCTTTTGTCTCCAAAGGATATGTTCCCTCCTTGGAGAAGTTGAAGAGAGGTCATTTGATTTCTTCTTCCGGTCATATGGCATGAGCAACCACTGTCAATGTACCATAGTTGAGGTTGCCTCTCTTCTTTCTGCACACAAGGGAACTAAGATTTCTGAACCAGCGAAGCTTGGCTTTACTGGGGGGATTAGCATTCCGAGTCTGTGAATAACCAGGGAACTGGTTCCTTTCATGGTAATGAGTACTTTTCTCCTTTTCAAAGTTCCTTTTCTTAGCACAATCAGTGTTGTAATGACCATTCTTACCACAGTAGGTACACAAACGATTGTAAACAACATGTCTATATTTTCCTTTTCCTGGCCTAAAAGGTTTTTCAGTTTTCCTTTTGTTAAAATCAACATTGTTTCTAACCTTGCTATGGGCCATGTCAATATATTTTTTGTGAGCAAAGGAATTGGTGAACCATTGGTTTTCAGGAACCATCTTTTCTTTTCCCTTTGGTTCCTTCTTAGGACTTTGAGAACCTTCATTGAGACGTTTGGCAACCTCAGCCTTGTTCTCAAGGACCATGATCTTCTCTGATAGGAATTGATTCCTATCACGAGAAGTGGCCAGAGTAATATTGAGGTTCTCATTCATCTCAACAAGTTCTCGCCTAGCCTTTTCTTCTTCAGCATCATTGTTCCCTTTATTATTGACATATCCTATTCCATGTCGTTGTCTCACAAAAATAGTTTGATTTATCATTTTTTCATTAATGGAATTAGTGAGAATGTCTAACCTATCCATTATGGATTGAAGCATGTCATTTCCAGGTGGATTAGCATGCAAGAGAACTTTGATAGAATCTATGCTAGTTTCATCACAAGATTTGCAAGTTTTAAGGTGACTAGCATGCACATTCCTAATATCAATGAGTTTGGAGTGAGTTTCAGCTAGGTCTTTCTCAGTTTCATCAAGTTTCTTACTCCAAACAGAATTCTCAACAGTCAAGCAAGCAATTTCATCTTCACAATCATCTAGTTTCTGTTGAAGGGAACTGGTTTCCTTTCCTAGTTTCTTTATGATCTTAAGAAGTTGTTTCTTATCACAATCAACTAGGGATTTTAAGAGATCGTCAGAAGTTACCTCAAGGTCTTCTGAGTCGCTTGAGTCTCATTTTGCCATGAGACATCTCCCTCCAAAGAAGCCACTCAGATCCAGTTCCTCATCTGAGTCTTCTCCCCATGATGCTACGAGAGACTTCTTTCTTTGAGGTCTTTCCTCTTCCTTGGACTCTTCTTTGTTGGGACAGTTCTTAGCGTAGTGTCCCTTCTCCTTGCACTCGTAACAGGAGACTTCCTTGAGATCTCTTCTTGGTCCATTGTGAGAGGAACTGCCCTTTTGGAACCTTCCCTTCACAAAGAATTTTTTGATGTTCTTTGTGAAGAGGGCTGTTAGTTCGTCCTCCTCTTCTTCAAGGTCTGAGTTCTCTTCCTCCATCTCGAGTCTAGAGAAGGCTTTGGAGATCTTGAGGGCGATTCCTTTCTCTAGTTTCTTATCGGCATTGGCTTTAGTGTGCTCTCCTTCTTCAACTTCCAGTCTCCCTATGACTTGGGTCAAGGGAAGGGATTGGATGCCTGGAGTGTTCTTCATGATTCCCTTGAGAAGGGTGAACTTGGAGTTGAGTCCATTGATAATTACCAAGGACTTGGAGACTTCATCAAGATCAACTCCCGCCGACGTCAACTTTCCAATTAATCTGTTGAAGCGAGAGTAGTACTCTGAGATGGTCTCAGTTTCCATCATTTTGAAGGTGTGGTATTCTCCTTCCAAAGCAAACTTTCTGCTTTGCTTTAGTTCCTCACTTCCTTCATGCATCTCCTTGAGAGCTTTCCACATCTCTTTGGCCGTCTTGATGCCTATGACTTTGTCTATGTCCTCTCTGTCCAATCCATTGAGGATGAACTGTCTTGTCTTGGCATTCTTCTCCATGATGACATAATGTTCTGGTTTCCAGTCTTCTTCCTTCATGGTAAGATCGACGTGGCCATCTCCATTTTCGACTATCCTCCAACATTGGTAGTCGTTGGTCTTGATGTGGCTTTTCATGCACTTTTCCCACCATGTTTCTTCTCCTTTCTTGCGAAGGTGTGGCTTGTTGGTGGAGATTCCTAGCTCGAACTTGCTTGGTTGAGACATGATCTGCAAACTTATCAAAGATCTAGAGCTTTTCCTGCTCTGATACCAATTGTAGGATCGTGATTGTTAGATAAAAACTTAAGGAACTCAGAATAATGATTCTCAGTTCCTTTAGCAGCGGAAGATAAACAATCAAACAAATGACAAGTTCCTTATAGTGGAAACCTTTGATTGTCAACTAGCAATCCAGGATAAAAACCACTACCTTTCTTTCGAAAGGATTTCAAAGTCTACTTCTTGATTTCTTATCTCTTTTGGTTACAGCTTATCCTAGGAACGAACACACAGTTCCTTTGCCTTACACACAGTTAGACAATCCTAGATAACTTAACACAATCAATAATCAATCCAAGAAACAGACTTTCGCACCTAGGAACTATCACTTACAGTCACAGGAACTTAGCACTCAGCTCTTCTTCCTTGACTGGTTCCTCTTGATCTCGGTTTGCTTTGATTATCTTTGTTTTGAGGTTCACACTAGATGTTTGCTAATGAGTGTGAGTTCTTGTTTTAGTGCATGAAGATAACCCTTGGGTTAGTCTTCCTTTTATAGAGGATTCTTCGCAGCTCGATCCTCTCTTGGTTCCCACGGATTGAGCTTGCCCTAGGATTAGTGGTTCTCCTTGATCCACGTTGTTCTTGGCATGTGCAAACAACCTAGGCAGCTCAGAATCTGTCTTGGTTGGTCAACTACCTCAGATGAGCCTTGTGGTGTCGTTGTCAAAACGCTTTCGTCCGAGGTTGAGTAAGCTGGCCGCTTGGGAACCGTCTGTTGGACAGCGACGTCTTCATGTGCTGTCGCTTTCATCGTCTCTGTCCGAGGTAGAGGTTCTCTAGGCATCTTGTTCTTTAGCTCTTGGACCTTGGCAGACTTTTGGAAGCTTCGGACAAGTCGTTTTCGACACCTTTTGTCCGAGGTTGTGTGTCCCCAGATTTCTCGGAAATCGCAATGTCGCAAGCTCCATTTCTGGGCACACCTGGGTTCCTCTGGATTCCTTCAGCTGTCTTGTTCCTTTGGTTCCCTTGTTCTGTTTGGCTTTCCTGCCTTAGGTAATTTCCTGTGGTTCCTTAAAACACATCTTTGAGATAAAACATTAGTATCATAATATTTGTCATCTTCAAAAGTAGAGAAACTGAGGAACGGAACTCTCAGGGGAACCTAAGTTCCAGAGTTCCGTTTCCTAACACTATGGAATGTTAAAATCCCCTCTTTCAACCAACTCCTATTCGTCATGTCACACATGTTTCAAGAAACATTCTCTTCGTGTGGAGCTGGTCTTGGGCGTACGGATCGAGTTTGTATTCCGGATGAGGTTGTGGTTGTGTGTCTCTTGCTGGCCTTCGAGACGAGGCCTTTCCCAGGAGTTTCTTCGCACTTCCCCAGGAGTAATGCCTCCTGCTAGCTTGCTCCCCGGCTACACGGCACGGCGTTAGATTCTTCTCACCTGCGTTTGTGTCTTTCTCACCCCTTCCCTGGATCTTGTATGCTTTCCATTTCGATTTGTTTTGTTTCTTTTTATTTATGTCCTTGTTTTGTTTGTCACGCCGGTTTGCCCGGCTACCGAGTTTCTCGGTCTCTCGATCTACCAGGTCTGTCTGGTACTTCGAATGCTTTCCTCATCGAAAAAAAAAATAAAAAAAAATATCATGACTGCAGAACAAAATATATGAATGATCACATAGCTCATCCACTTCCTTTGTGTCTTCATTGGATGATTCAGCAACCGAAGCATTCTGGAAATGAAACATAATAAAGCCAATAAGGAGAATATAGATGTTAATCTTAAAACGCCTCCAATTTGAGCAACCAATCTAGCATACAAACTACAAGAAAAAACCATTTATGTTGATGAATAATCACATAGACAAAAGTGCCAACAGCCTGATTTGTTTTCTACGCTTGTTCCTTCATTGATATGAAGAGATAACAAGGATCCTCCTATTATTTAGGAACTAATGAGGAACCAGGCAGAGGCAATATGAAGTATAAGGGGAACAAATATGGCTAGAATGATCAAAACTTCAAACTAATTCAGGACACCAAGAGCAGTTCAGTTTTTCTTTATTGATCAAAAGATTATAGGATTTCCTTTCATCTTCATGTAATAGAGTATATGTCAAGTGTGTGAATTTGAGCATTATGGAAAAAGGGTAAACATAAGAAACAGATATTTCTTTTAGGGGGAAAATCACAATAACTATTTCCAAACACATTCATAATGACAAAGGGGTGCCAAATTCTATATCAGAAAGTTAGAACAAATAAAGAAGAGTCATTTGCAAACCAAATCAAGAATCAAAGCAAAAAACCACTGCCATAAAATCGAAGACTAACATAAATTCAAAATTCATGGAAGTTTGTATCATCTACATATGCATGATCATGCTAAGATATCTACATACATAAGATGAATCATAGAAAATACATAGGAAACTTCCAATGCAAGAGTCATTTGTTTCCATATATCACCGACATCAATTTCTCCTTCCGCATATCCTTGCCAAGAATGTGGTCCTGGGCAAAATCATCGACAACCCAAAGATATAATCCTTTTCATTTTCTTCAACTAATGTAGACACATGAAATAAGATTATAAGAGCAGAAATCTATAATCCTAAAGCTATTCATCCCTGATAGCAGTAAAACCCTGTAAAATATATCAAAGCAGGTATGTTCTGTGTTTGACTATCGAGTTAAGAGATTCAAATATTAACAAAATTTTACTGGAAGCAAGCATGACTTTTTCACAGAATGTTAAACCTAAAAACTCGATTGGAGCTAGTCTTGATTTACAATGTCAATATATCTAGTTTCAACTTTCCTTGTATTATGCTCAATTTACATAATTAAGTAGAGAAGTTTTAGACAATTTAATTCCATTTCTAACAATTGAAGATCTCAAAAAAAAACATTAGAATCAGAAGGCTAATAATCACCAAAGCGAATTTTTCAAAGAGCAATAGAAACTAAGAGCTCACAACTGATGGAAGCTCTTCATCTTGCTTTGGGTGTTGAATATTCTCCTACAGCACAGAAGAGGGTGATTGTTGGATCCCTCCATCCTCCTCATCAGAATCCAAAATAATCCACACAGGTTGTTCATTTGCATCGCTTGACACAATTTTCTTGTCATCTTCACGTTTTCTCTTCTTACAAGTACACTCTTCAATATGGACGCATGTTCCATTTTCATAATAAAAATAGACACCTGTTTCAACTCAACACACAGTTAATTATATATATTTGTGCTGGAAACATTAAGATCTCAACAAAAAATGACCAAATTCTCATTCCTGAAGAACTTAACACATAAACTTGAATATAAGGGAAGAACTTACTGCTTGATCCATTGAGGCCACTATTAGCACGTTCCATGTTCTTAGTCACTACATTTATTCACAAGAATCCAAAAGTCAAAATATTTAAAAGAGTGAAATCAATAAGAAAAACAGCAATAGCAAATGAAGAGTTCATTTTCACTATTTGATCAGTTTTGGTTATTACTTGGCGGAGAGAGAATATTTCCACTCGACGGAATCAAAACCCTAAAGAGAAATCACATCGCAGAAAAAACAAAGATAATCGACATAAATGAGTATAGAAACGAAAAATCAACACAAATCCAGAAAAATGAAATAGTGCCTAAGTACGCCATCCAACAGTGAGCAATTTCAGTGGAGCAGATATGGATGAAATTACAAATATCACAATGCATTAAGAAACTCGCATTAGCAAGCAAAAAAAACATTTTTCCAAAAAAAAAAAGGGTAGAATCTTCGCACCCGGAATTTCTGGTGGCGCACCCCCTTTTGAGGGCAACCAGGATGCGCCCAAGAGGGGGATAATTTTTTTTTTTGGAAAAAGTTTAATATGGGGCGCATCCTTGATGCGCCCAAAGTCTGGGTTTGGTAACCCGGGTAGAATGTTGAATCCAGGTTTAGTAACCCGGTTTAGGGTTTTAAAAAAAAACGGTGAACCGGTTTACACTTTTTTTTAAAGTTTCAAAAATTAATATTTATAAAAACATTTAAAAATTATAAAAAAAAATTGCAGAATTTGAGACTGGATCTGGGCGCATCCTTATAGCGCCCAGATCCAGATGCGCCCAAGTAAATGCCCTATTTACTTGAACGCGTCAAGGATGCGCCGGTCTTCTTCCTCTTCGTCTTCCTCCTTCACATCAGATTCCGATTTCCTTTTTTCTCCTTCAGATCTGAGTTCTTCAATGGCGGATTCCGGCGAGGATTCATAGGGCAGAGCGGGCGGCGGAGAACGACGGATTGAGGAGGGTGGCCCCTCCTTCGAGCTCTGGGGAGAGTGGCGATCGGCGGCGAAAGCAGCGGCGAGATCGGCGGCGGCGATAGCAGCGGCGAGGCAAAGCGTCGACGGCTGGAGGCAGAGGAGTCGACGGTGAGGACGGCGGCGGCGAATCTGGATAGAAATTCAGAGTTCGCGGCCGATCTGGCGGCGTGGCTGGCGGCGACAGCGGGAGGTGACACGGCGGCAGAGCTTCCGGCGACGGCGGGCGATTTTCCGGTGTGTCCGGAAAATGCGTTGGAGGTTGCCGCGGCCGTTGGTGTCGAGGCGGTGGCTCAGGTTGGAGAGGCGAGCCCACGCAGACGAAAATATATTCGTCGCGAACGAGATGAGGTACGTATTTTATCGGTTTAAAACTCATATTTAATTAATGTAATTATATTATTAGAATTGTTTTACCAAAATTTAAAATGTATATAATTAATTTATAAAATATTTAGATTTGTTAGAAAATATTAGAATTGTGTAAAAGTATTGAATAAATTATTGTAATTATATTATTAGAATAAATTTAATATATACAGGAATAAAATGGATATAATATTGTAGAATTGCATATAGGTGAATTTCATATAATATTGTAGAATTGCATAAGTTAGGTAATGTATAAGTTAGTATATAATTAGAATATTAAGTTAGTCGCCCAACATAGTAGAATTGCATATAGGTGAATTGCCTATAATATTGTAGTTTTATAGCAATTAGAAATTTGTGTAAATTAGATATTATTTGGAAAAAAACAGGATGTAGTCGAGAGAATCAGACGACAGATGCGAGGGGTCGTATGGTGGAATCTCGACTCGTGACTGCTTCCGGTCGCAAGAACCGATACCCCCCAAATCCCCACAAGCGCAAGCGTAATTGTAGCGTCGTCCTCATGGATACGGTTCCAATAACAGAACCCGTTATTGGAACATTATCCGATCCGTTAACGGATCCTCATCCTCACGTGTGTTCACCTCCGGCTTCACAGAGTCCCGTTCTAGACATGGAGGAGGCGGTTGACGACACAGAGGAGTGTGCGAGATTGGACGACATTGTTATGGAGGAGCCCGCACTCCAGGATCCCGTCCCCCCTCCCGCACCCCAGGAGCCCGTCCCCCCTCCCGCACCCCAGGACCCCGTCCCCCCTCCCGCACCCCAGGATGCTCCACTTGCCGGAGATGCCCCCCCGTACGGCCTTGAGTTGCCTGATGTGCTACAAAGCTTCACGACTCACATTGTGCACCGGATTTGGCACGCTCTTCCTCCGCCTGTACCGTCCCTCGTACGACGGTTGAGGGCTTATACTCGTCCGGCCGAGTTCAGTGAGTGGGGTCTATATATTCCGGACGAGGTTGTTGAGGGCAGTTGGTATTGGATGGTGCAGCAGACCGGGTTGGCCGCTCTCCGAGATTTTCAGTTTGCTAGGGTCGACCATGTGCTTATAGTAGCGTTCGTCGAGAGGTGGCACCCTGAGACGAGCAGCTTTCATTTTCCGTGGGGCGAGATTACGATCACGCTTCACGACGTTGAGAGGATATTGGGACTGAGGATAGAGGGGTTTCCATGCCGCGATCCTACAGCTTCTATGGACGCCGACCCCAAGGAGATTGACAAGGCGCTTAAGGCGCTAGGGGCGAAGATTTTCGGGTACATGTTCGGCGTTGGTGGTGAGATGGAGAGGGATGCCCGTAGGGGTCGGGTTTCATCTTGGGGTTTTGGTGAGCACCTGATGCACATGATACGGGATGAGGATGAGGCTCACCCCATAGCGGCGTGATTCCTATGGCACGTTCTATCCTACAGCATTTTCGTGGACAAGTCCACGAACCAACTGATGGTGAAGATGCTGCCGTTATTCGTGGATTGGGACCGAGTGGTTGGCACTGCTTGGGGGATGGGGGTGCTTGCTCTGTTGTATAGGAACCTGGGCGAGGCTTCCCGGGGAGAGGTAGCAGGCATAGCGGGGTGCACCTATCTGCTTCAGGTAAATGAACTTTGTTTTTTATTTCATTGCAATAATTATTACATTATTTAAACTATTATTAACTAAGTATATTATTTATTTTGCATGTAGATGTGGATATGGATGTACTTTGTATATTTTTCGGGGAACCCTACCCCCCACCCCGGAATGGGCGACGACAATCAACGCGCTACTCGGTATTATATCCAGCGCTCCGCTGTGCGTGATATCGACACCGGTCGGCATTACCGGCATATTTTGGACGAGTATCGGCCCGAGGACGTAAGCACATAAATGTTGTTATTACTTATTGGTCATCTATGATTAAATTGCTATTTCATTGTACCTTTTTTTCCATTGCAGGTACGTTGGATGCCGTATGGCAGTCTAGATTTTGCGGGTGCTTATAGGGCGTCCACTTACCGAGGGACGATCGCGTTCATGGACGTCGAGGAGCCGTACATGCCTGATCGGGCGATGCGACAGTTTGGACGTCGGCAGAGCAGGCCATTGGATGTCATAGAGCCGTCGTCCGCTTCCCGGCCAGCCAGGTTTGTAGGTAAAGATACATATAGGCTTTCATTTCCTCGGTCATGCGACGGCTGAGAGCACCTGGACGAGCATATGTGTCCATATATTTTGGAGAGTCTGGTGGCCGTCCCGGCGTGGGACGTGGACGAGGAGTACTTGGACTGGTTTTTACAGATCTCACATCCGTATGTGAGCCCCTCGTCATGACTACAGCCTCGTATTCGAGCTTCTCCTCCCGCTGTGGATGCTTACAGAGTACGTTTCTCCAGAATCCTTGGTCTAAATATTTATTTTGGATATTCATGACATTAGTGTTGTTGTTTTACAGCGTTTGGCCATGGCGACAGCATTCGCTCGGGAGATCACCTAGAGTCGGGGCGGCGATCCGGATTGGCACCATATGCTGGCCATTTTATACGGCGACGAGCTTCCTGAAGCTGCACCACTGATCCGCGCGTCACAACTATCATCCCAGTCGTCGGGTGGTGGTGCAGAGTCTTCATCAGTCACAGAGCACCGATCCCGAGCGGGGCGGGTCTCGTCTATATACGAGCGAGGAGAGTCCTCCAGGGCCGCGGCTTCGTCGAGCGATGACGATATGTAGCTACTGACATTGTTGTATGTTTTGGTTTATTTCGTAACATGGAATTATGTATTGACATTTTGACACTTTTACGTTTCAATGCATTTTCAATTTTACGTTGGATGACTACAATGACATTTAGCTCACATCTTTGGGTTAATGACATCGCTGAGAAACCCTAAGACAAAATAAATGACATCGCCTACTTGCGTTTAAAGAAATCAGGATAGTCTCTGGTAAAAGTTTGCTTCATATCATATCTCTGCTTTGATAAAATTGATTGATCCCTACAAACGTTGATAGTATGTAAACAACATTACACAAAAGATATGACATCAATGAAGTATACGATGTACATCATTATATAGGTTGAGGTTATACCTACGCATGGTATGGGTTTATTTTGGGGTTTAAGAGGGTTTGGGGTTTAGGGTTTACGTATGTCCAAACAGGGCTTGTACGAGGCAATTTGTCAATTGTCCAAAAGGGCGGGCTCTCTGATCCTATTTGTCAATTGACTCGTGTATAGACTCATGCCACTCCATTCACGGAAAAAAACTTTAAAATATCGAGTCCATATCTACCTATTCAATCTATTATGTTTGGAAAAAAATTTACGATCCTATACTCTAAACCCTGAAGAACTGACCCTAACCCCTAAAACCCTAAACCCTAAATCCCACCAAAACCCTATCCCAAACCCTCTCACAACTACTTGGGCGCATCCTGGATGCGCACAAGTAGTTGGTGGGCGCATCCTGGATGCACCCAACATGGCATGGGTTTATTTTGGGGTTTAAGAGGGTTTGGGGTTTAGGGTTTAGGGTTTACGTATGTCCAAACAAGGCTTGTACGAGGCAATTTGTCAATTATCCAAAAGGGCGGGCTTTCTGATCCTGTTTGTCAATGGACTCCTGTATAGACTCATGCCACTCCATTCACGGAAAAAAACTTTAAAATATCGAGTCCATATCTACCTATTCAATCTATTATGTTTGGGAAAAAAATTACGATCCTATACTCTAAACCTTGAAGAACTGACCCCAACCCCTAAAACCCTAAACCCTAAATCCCACCAAAACCCTATCCCAAACCCTCTCACAACTACTTGGGCGCATCCTGGATGCGCCCAACATGGCATGGGTTTATTTTGGGGTTTAAGAGGGTTTGGGGTTTAGGGTTTATGTATGTCCAAACAAGGCTTGTACGAGGCAATTTGTCAATTATCCAAAAGGGCGGGCTTTCTGATCCTGTTTGTCAATGGACTCCTGTATAGACTCATGCCACTCCATTCACGGAAAAAAACTTTAAAATATCGAGTCCATATCTACCTATTCAATCTATTATGTTTGGAAAAAAAATTATGATCCTATACTCTAAACCCTGAAGAACTGACCCCAACCCCTAAAACCCTAAACCCTAAATCCCACCAAAACCCTATCCCAAACCCTCTCACAACTACTTGGGCGCATCCTGGATGCGCCCAAGTAGTTGGTGGGCGCATCCTGGATGCTCCCAACATGGCATGGGTTTATTTTGGGGTTTAAGAGGGTTTGGGATTTAGGGTTTAGGGTTTACGTATGTCCAAACAAGGCTTGTACGAGGCAATTTGTCAATTATCCAAAAGGGCGGGCTTTCTGATCCTGTTTGTCAATGGACTCCTGTATAGACTCATGCCACTCCATTCACGGAAAAAAACTTTAAAATATCGAGTCCATATCTACCTATTCAATCTATTATGTTTGGAAAAAAATTACGATCCTATACTCTAAACCCTGAAGAACTGACCCCAACCCCTAAAACCCTAAACCCTAAATCCCACCAAAACCCTATCCCAAACCCTCTCACAACTACTTGGGCGCATCCTGGATGCGCCCAAGTAGTTGGTGGGCGCATCCTGGATGCGCCCAACATGGCATGGGTTTATTTTGGGGTTTAAGAGGGTTTGGGGTTTAGGATTTAGGGTTTATGTATGTCCAAACAAGGCTTGTACGAGGCAATTTGTCAATTATCCAAAAGGGCGGGCTTTCTGATCCTGTTTGTCAATGGACTCCTGTATAGACTCATGCCACTCCATTCACGAAAAAAAACTTTAAAATATCGAGTCCATATCTACCTATTCAATCTATTATGTTTGGAAAAAAATTACGATCCTATACTCTAAACCCTGAAGAACTGACCCCAACCCCTAAAACCCTAAACCCTAAATCCCACCAAAACCCTATTCCAAACCCTCTCACAACTACTTGGGCGCATCCTGGATGCGCCCAAGAAGTTGGTGGGCGCATCCTGGATGCGCCCAACATGGCATGGGTTTATTTTGGGGTTTAAGAGGGTTTGGGGTTTAGGGTTTAGGGTTTACGTATGTCCAAACAAGGCTTGTACGAGGCAATTTGTCAATTATCCAAAAGGGCAGGCTTTCTGATCCTGTTTGTCAATGGACTCCTGTATAGACTCATGCCACTCCATTCACGGAAAAAAACTTTAAAATATCCAGTCCATATCTACCTATTCAATCTATTATGTTTGGAAAAAAAACTACGATCCTATACTCTAAACCCTGAAGACCTGACCCCAACCCCTAAAACCCTAAACCCTAAATCCCACCAAAACCCTATCCCAAACCCTCTCACAACTACTTGGGCGCATCCTGGATGCGCCCATGTAGTTGGTGGGCGCATCCAAGATGCGGCCAACATGGCTTGGGTTTATTTTGGGGTTTAAGAGGGTTTGGGGTTTAGGGTATGTCCAAACAAGGCTTGTACGAGGCAATTTGTCAATTATCCAAACAAGGCTTGTACGAGGCAATTTGTCAATTATCATGGTCATGCGATCCACAAGCGAAAGATAATCTCCAACGGTCAGATTTCAGCCAATCACCCTTCACAATCACCCCATGCAACTGAAACGGACACTCACTTTTCTTTGTCCTCGCATTGTATTTCCGTTTAGGGGTTGCCTCGGTACCGTCACCCGCCTTCTTTTCGCCGCTCTATATGGCCCAGACTTCTCACACGACAGTATGACCTTTCGGTTAGGCCATGACTTACTTATTACAATCACCATATGCAACTCCAAACCTACGTTCTTAGCCCAACTGATCATACTATCTCTATCACTCCATTCTTTATCCGTAGTAAAATAAGAAGAATAATTCACTGGCGAATAGTCGCTATCACTAGAGCCCTCCTATTTATGATAAATAAATAAATTAAAACATTTTAAATTATAAATTATCGTAAACATTTTAATCAAAGTTTTAAACTACAACACACTACTGTAAAACTACATTTCAAATAAGGATGATTAACTACAACAAACTACTGTAACTTGCTATATTTTAATTAAACTTCTAAACTACATCAAACTACTCGTAAACGTTTTAAATTACAAAAAACTACTGTAAATTAATATATTCAAATACACTTTGTAGTAAATATATACTTACTCGTAAATTATCAAGACCGAGTGCGTCATTCAAGTGCTCAACTGGACTAAGTGCAACATCCATCCTTGACAAAGACATATTCTTGAATGGAAAAACTCCAAGAATGAATAATCCTCAAGCAATAGTTGCATATATATAGCAACAAGATGGATAAACCACAAAAAATTACCGTTTTACAATGGTAACTTTTTGGGCGCATCCTGATTGCACCCAAAAAGTTACCGTTGTAAAATGGTAACTTTTTGGACGCATCGTGGTTGCGCCCAAAAAGTTACCGTTTTACAACGGTAACTTTTTTGGGCGCATCCTGGATGCGCCCAAAATGTCACTTTTTTTTTTATTATTTCGAATTAATACTTTTTAAATATTTTTAAAACTTTTTTAATAATTATTTTAAAAATTTTGGAAAACCGGTTTTAACAAACCGGGTTCAGGTTTTTTTCACTAAACCGGTTTATTATTAATTTCTCGAATTTTTCAAAACCGGATACCAGCCCTTGAGCGCATCAATGATGCGCCCAAGGTTAAACCTTTTTTTTTTTTTTAAAAATGCCCAATTTGGGCGCATCCGGGATGCGCCCAAACTCGGGTGCGTCATAAGATTTTGCGGGTGCAAATAAAAATCCCAAAAAAAATGAAAAACAACAGCTCACTTTCATCAGAAGCCTCAAAATTCTACTTAAAACAGAGAAATGTGAGTAACCGCAGAAAGATAGAGAATCGACGCTTCAAACTCTTCGATAAACTTACTGATTAGCAGAGGGAGAAACAAAAACATATTAACTACAAAATTCATCGAGAAATCAAAGGCGAGAAAGTTCATCGCAAACGGTGAAACGTACCTAAAGTCATCCAACAGTGACCGATTTTAGCGGAGCAGATATGGATAAATTTACAAAATATTACAATGCCTTAAGAATCTCACATTAGCAAGCAAAAAGGCATTTTTGCAAAAAAAAATGAAAAACAACAGCGCAACTCTCATCAGAACCCTCAAAATCTACTTAATACAGAGAAATCGACGCTTCAAACTCTTCGAGAAACGTTTTGATTAACTCTTCGAGAAACGTATGATTATGATGCTCAAACAAGTAGATTGGTACCGAAATAGATGTAAAGATCAAATTTCACAGAGCTACCTCAAAAATGAGGATTACTAGGTCTCCTCTAGGTCAAAGGAGTAGGTGAAGAGATCAATTTCTTTCTTTTTGCCACAAACGAGACAAATTAACCGAAAAAGGACATGAAGAGAGAAGGCATTACACACCAGATTTCATAACCGAAAAAGGACAAGTGAAAAGCCTTGAGGTTCTCAAAGAAATGTTAGTCCTCCACGACGGCGTACGACCGTTCGCTCTTGAGATTTTGCCTATAAAAAGGCTCTAGGGTTTCTGCCGCTGGACTTCGTGCTCTCTGTCATCTTTTGAAGCTTTATGTTCAAGCCGTCAGCTGGTTAGGAATCGGAGGCGCGACGGTGATGCCGGAAGTAAAGGCAAGATGGCGCCAGTGGGATGATGTACGAAGGCTAGGGTGTAGTTCGAGCGCAAGCGGCAAACAAAGAAGAAGATGGAGGAGGAGGCGAGCGAGCCAGGTTAGGGCTGAGCACGGGCCAGAAACCGACCCGAACCGAACCGAACCCGAAAAACCCGAAACCCGAAACTTCAAAAAATTGGGACCGAAGACCGAACCGAAATATACGGGTTCGGTTCGGTTCGGTTCGGTTCGGTTCGGGCCTTGCTCGGTTTGGTTCGGTCCGGGCTGAAACCCGAACTGGCCCGATTTGCTCTTTTGCCGGATTCTCTGTTTAAACCTGTAAATTTTCTGTTTAAAGTCCAATAAATATAAATATATAATACCAAAATAATATAGATTAATAGTTAATTGAACTACTGAAATCTGAAGTTATCCAGTTCGACTGAACTACTGAAGAACTTCGAAACACAATATTTATGTTTACAACTTTAACTACTGAAGTCTAAAGTCTGAAGTTATCATTAGTCCATTGTCAAAAAGTTCACTTATTTTCCTGCAAGTCTCCAAGACTCCAACTGCAATGAAGTTAACAAATAACAATAGTTATTAATCAATTAAACAATAGTTTTAGAATAAAAATGAATCAATTAATTCAAAAGACAAGTCAACAAGTTAAAGTAACTAAGAAAGAACCTCTGATTTGTCCAAAATATTGAAGATCTTGCTTTGACGTCCTAGTTAAGAACTTGATGCCACGTTTCTTTCAACATCTAACAAACGTATAAAAGAGAATCAAACCAACCATTCAACAATCATGAAAATAAAACAGTGTAGCCCCAGAGAAACAAATCAACAATAATAGATGAAGCAAAAACACTGCAGCAGCCAACAAGGCAACAAGTCAGCAACCAGCAAGCTTCTTTTTTCATACAAAAACTAGCAGAATCTATTGAAGATTTGAAGGCAAGCATTCTTGCTCAACTAGTAGTCATGGTTTTGTGGCCAAACACCATTTGATCAGCCAGAAATTAAACTATAATAATTTGCCAACTGTACAAATATTCAAAATTATACCACCACACTAATACTAGACAGCCCGCTTAATAGTTAAGAGTAGGCATATTGGAACAGATAAGCAACCCCACAGATAAGAGCAAATTTTCCAGCCACATATAAGAGCAAATTGAATGTATAATGATTAATGAGCATAAATAGTACCTTCTTCTATTTGCTCAGACTCTTGCAGAATCTCCATTACTTCATCAAGTATATGGGACCTTCCGTCAGCACGAAGCCAATCTTGGGTGCATATTAATGCTTGAGCCATCTAATTAACAACATACATAAGGTAAGACCGTAAGATTAGTATAAATATTAACAAGATATATAAATACAGTTTCAAGTATTTCTTGTAAGAGTAAAGGAAGTAACCTTAGAAGACAATGAGCTTCGAAATTTATCAATAGTGCGACCTCCTGTGCTAAAGGCAGACTCAGATGGCACAGTAGTGATGGGAATGGCTAATACATCCCGAGCCATATGTGCGAGAATTGGAAATCTATGCCCATTACATTTCCACCACATCAAGCTGCCTTTTCCCCAATCATCATCCCTCAAATCATGAAAATATTTATCAAATTCATTGGTAAATGATGAACCACAAGATTCAGCCCGCATTTTCAATTGGGAATTAATGTCCGAGAAGAACCCCGACTCCTCTCCAGATTCACCAACAGTCGGTATCGCAGACCTTGACCTCATCCTACTTAGCTCTTCAGCACGTGATGGGGCATAAATTATCCTATACTCCTCAAATAACTCCCTTGTGACCTCCTTAACAGTCTTTGCCATTTCTTTTCCTTCCTTAAGACCATACAAGTTTTGCAATGCTATTTCCAATTCGGATCAAGAATAATAGCTACAAACATGAATATATTCATCCTCTCCATGTTCCCCCAATACTTCTCACACTTTTCTTTCATAGGTTTTGCCATGGTAAGACAAACCTCGTCCTTACTAGACACCCACTGATCCAACAAGCGCACAAGGTGACCTATGTAATAAAATACATTACACACCGTCACATAAGAGGACCCCGAAACATTCTTTGTGAAGGTATAGAACTCCTTCAAGAAATTCACAATAATCTGAATCTTATTCCACTCCTCTATAGTTATGTGTCCTAAGTACACACCATCTTCATCTCTTGGTGTTTCTAAACGAGGGAACACATTTCTATACTTCAAAGCAACATCCAACATAGTGTAACATGTGTTCCACCTTGTAGGCGTATCAAAATACAATGCAAGTTTGCTCTCAACTTTCAGCTTTAGAGCTTCTTCTTTGAACATATGCAATCTAGCAGGTGAGTTCCTTATAAATTTCACAACAAGTCTAACCTTATCAATGCATTTGACATGAGGCTTTAAACCAGCTTGGACAATTCGGGCTGCAACGTGAGCAACACACCTCATGTGCAGATACTTAGCCTTGCAAATGCTACCACCGCTTGCTATAACCATCTGCTTCAGCTCTCTACAAGCAGAATCATTAGCACTTGCATTATCCACAGTCACTGTAAAAACCTTATCACATAAATCCCAGGGCCTCAGACAATCCTCAACATCTCTAGCAATATCATCACCCTTGTGACCACTAATTGGACAAAAGTTTAGAATTCTTCGTTGCAAATTCCATTCATTATCAATAAAATGAACAGTCAAACTCATATAATTCACCCTTTGAATATATGTCCATGTATCTGTAGTCAGACAAACCCTTTGGCAATTATTCTTCAAAAACAATTTTAGCTTCACTTATTCATCCAGAAATAGCTTATAACAATCACGTGCAACGGTCCAACGTGAAGGTATCTTGAAAGTAGGGCACATAGAAAATAGAAGGTCCCTAAAAAATGGTTTCTCAACAAACATGAAAGGTAACTCTTCTCCAACAATTAGCTTAATCAGATTTTTCCTCACAACATCTAAGTCTAGCACCCAATTTTGCATCTTATAAAGGGCACTTTGATCAATTTTTTCTAACACAATTTTGGATTGCGTACCTTCACCTTTGTTTTCTGGATGCTCTAGACATTTTTTGAGGTGCCTTCTCAATGTTGAGGTACCATTCTTTTTAGTCGTTGCAGCAAATACTTGCTTGCAATAGTTGCATTTTGCCCTTATATCTTTGTTCTTGGCAACAAACGGCGTGCAATGTTTCCAAACATCACTTCGTTTCCCCTTCAACAAATCTGCAATCATCACTTCATTTTCAGCCTCTTCGTTTTCATCGACCTCTCTTTGTGGTTGTTTTGTTGGTTGCGTGTCAGCCCCTTGCCTCCCCTCCTCCTCATCTAGACCATTATCCTCAAAGTTCTCATCAAAATCAGGGTCCATGGATTCATGTTCTGGAGAATTTTCCGAAGCAATGGATCTTATCAAATCTTGAGACTCCGGTTGAGTGCTTGTTTTTGACAATTCTCTAGATCTCTTTTTGAATTGAATCGTTTTGGATTGAGTCTTCTTGGATTGAGTATTCTTGGATTGGGAGCTCTTCATCTACACAAAAGAACAACAAATATAAGTTTACACATCGAAGAAAATAAACCTAAAAGGCATTTCCATGACATGAACAAATATACGATACTTACATTTGATGAAAGTCTATCCGTTTTTCTTTGTTTAACAATCTTTGAATCTCATAAGACTGCTGCACAACCTGCACTAAAAAGGCATAATGCTTAATTAAAAAAACAGCAAAAAACTTTACATATATATATTCATACCTCAACATCGTTTTAGTGCTGTTTTAGACAAAACATAAACAAGCTTAAAATTTTCACAAACTATTCTTTTAGACAATGTGATGGTGTTAACAATTTTCCTTATATAAGAGTCAAATGGGTATTTGACTATGATAGTTGCAGAATTCGTAACTTTCATCTCAAAAACATGAAGACTCACATATCTAAATAACAATTTTGTTAGTAATATTTAACCAAATAAAGATTTAACATTTCACATAAAGAAAGGCCAATGAAAGTATGATTCCCCACTATAATTTCTACCAATTAAACAATTAACATGCTCCAACCCAATGATATTGAAATAGACATCAAAAAATTGGATGGTAGCAAAAAACAATTAAATACCTAAGCTACTAAGCAGTAAGTTCTGAAGCAATGGTCAACGCATTTGACATACCCAAGGTCCTAAGCTACTAAGCATTAAGCTACTAAGCAGTAACCTCCGACAATGGAATGCGATTCATCTCGAAGATAAAACAAGCTACTAAGCAGTTGCATACTTGCATTTGACATGAGGACTTGAGGCAATTAGGCAAGACTTTTATTTACCTGTTTGTTGCGTAACCTGCGTTTACACGATTGTGCACCGGCGGGAGGCGGAGCGAGAAGCGAACGAGCGGTGGAAGGGAGGAGCGAAAGGAGGCAGAGCAAGAAGCAAACAAGTTGCCACGCCAGCGGCCAGCGGGTGTTAGGGAAGGGACTTAGGGTTCTGCATGACTGCAAGTCTGCAAGTGAGGTTCGGGGGCAGAGGAGCTGAGGAGGAAGGGAAGAAATGAAGAATTGGGCTAACGGCCCAAGAAATGTACAAGCCCAATTGCCCAAAATCAAAATACAAAATGGGTTTAAAAAAGACATTCGGGTTAACCCGAAAAACCCGAACCGAACCCGAACCCGAACCGAAACCCGAAACCTTGAAAATGTCAGACCGAAACCCAAACCGAAAAATTCGGGTTCGGTTTGGGTTTTTCGGTTCGGGTTGGTTCGGGTTTTCGGTTTTCTCAACCCGTGCTCAGCCCTAAGCCAGGTACTGTAAAATATAAATAAATGGGACCCCGGTTATATGAACAAACCGCGGTCCAAGATATTTTTTTAAAAAAAAATTACACCCGGACCACGGTTATTTGTTGCAAACTGTGGTCCGAGATATTAACGGTACCCCGGTTGTTCACGAAAACCGCGGTCCGTGATATTAAAAAAATAAAAATAAAATACATCCGGACCGCGGTTATTCATTATAAACCGCGGTCCGATATCTTTGTTACCCCACTTTTAATAATAACCGGGGATCGAATATCTTTGTTACCCCAGTTTAATTAAAGCGTGGTAAAAAATGCGAGGTGTACGTCCATTTTTGTACTAGTGATAGTAGTTGATACAACATGTAGCAGATGGGTGCAAATCAAGAAGTCCACTATCATCACCGCCATAGAGGAGCCCGATAGATGTTGATACGACATATAGCGGATGGGCGCAAATCATGAAGTCCACAATCATCACCGTCGAGGAGGATCCCGATAGATGTTCATATGGCATGTAGCGGATGGGTGCAAATCATGAAGTCCACTATCATCACCGCCGAGGAGGAGCCCGATAGATGTTGATACGACATGTAGCGGATAGACGCAAATCATAAAGTCCACTATCATCACCGCCGAGGAGGAGCCCCATAGATGTTGATACGGCATGTAGCGGATGGGCGCAAATCAAGAAGTCTACTTTTATCACCGCCGAGGAGAAGCCCGATAGATATTGATACAGCATGTAGCAGATGGGCGCAAATTATGAAGTCCACTATCATCACCGCCAAGAAGGAGCCCGATAGATGTTGATACGGTATGTAGCGGATGGGCACAAATCATGAAGTCCACTATCATCACCGCTGAGGAGGAGCCCGATAGATGTTGATATGGCATGGAGCGGATGGGCGCAAATAATGAAGTCCACCAACATCACCGACGAAGAACTCGATGGACATTGATACAGTATAGAGCGAAAGGGCATCAATCATGAAGTCCACTATCATCCCCGTCGAGGAGGAGCCCGATAGATGTTGATACGGCATGTAGCGGATGGGTGCAAATCATGAAGTCCACTATCATCACCGCCGAGGAGGAGCCCGATAGATGTTGATATGACATGTAGCGGATGGGCGCAAAGAATGAAGTCCAATATCATCACCGTCGAGGAGGATCCCGATAGATGTGGATACGACATGGAGCGGATGGGTGTAAATAATGAAGTCCACCATCATCACCGACGAAGAACCCGATGGACGTTGATATAGTATAGAGCGAAAGGGCACCAATCATGAAGTCCTATGTCATCACAGCACGAAGAACTGGATAAACATTGGCATAGCACGAAGAATCGGATAAACATTGGTACAAAGTGAAGAACCAGATACAAATTGGTAAAGTACGAAGAACCGGATAAACATTGGTACGACATGGAGGCCATCGTCGTCTTCCAAAAACTGGATGAATGCACATGAGCGAAGGAGAGAATAAATATACAACATAGACGTCATCATCCCCATCAATGAACCCTAAAGATGCTATACCGTAGAAAAAAGGAAGACATGCAGTGTACATCATCGATGTCATCACAATCATCCATGCACCTAGAGGATGTTGGAGTATAGAGAGAATGGATGAGTAACGCGACACCATAATTGTCATCAATGAAGCTTTAGACCCTTGGAATGCATGACGTAACTTGAAGCGAAGATGCTATCGTCATCACCGATGCCGCATAAAGTCAATATAATGTGAAAACAACCAATGATGATGTCACATGCCATGAAGGGAATCGAGAGAGCCTTGGTGGATCATGATCATCGCGCCTCTAAGTCTTCTCCCAATATCTTTGAGTTCTTCACTGGCGCCGTCTGTGGGAACTAACTTTCCCGGCTAAGACGCGACCGCAAAACTTGATTCCTTACCGTCATGAATGAGAAAGGGAGAAGGAGTATCTACATGAATTCATCAACCTCGACAAGTTGGAGCCGAAATTCATCATTGAAGATAACGGTGCAACTACGTGGAGAGTGTTGAAGCCAAAGTTCATCATTAAAGACAATCGTGCAACGACATGGAGAACTTTGGAGCTGAAATTCATCATTAAAGATAACGGTGCAGCGACGTGGAGAGCGTTGACGCCGAAGTTCATCATTGTAAACCACAGTAAAGCCGCTTGGATACCGTTTTGGTTGGAACAAACCAATGAAGATCGTGGCAAGCCGTCTCCAAAGGAGTTGGAGCAAAGACGTCGTTGCGTAGCATCCCAGACAATATTAATTTTATGCCAAGCATCAAAGACCGCGAAAAAGCATCAACTTCGGGAACCAAAGACAGAGCAACATGATGCTAGGAAAAGTGAAAGAAATATTATTCTTGAAGACTCATCCAATAAAATATATGTAATATTTCCTCTTAAATGCATGAGAGATGCAACTCCATATGTCTAAACCCCAAAATGTGAAAACGGTGCCCAAGCACAAGTAAAGCGAGATCCATGATGCCGAAAGGATCATGTTGCCGCTTGGTGAGATCCATCATCCCTTGAGGCTGGTGTTGCCACCATCTTCACATACATGCGAGATCCATGATGCTGTAAGGATCGTGTTGTCGCTTGGTGAGGTCCATCAGCCCTTGAGGCTGGTGTTGCAACCATCTTCCCGTAGAAAGATCCATGATATCGTAAGCATCATGTTGTCGTTTGGTGAAGTCCATCGGCCCTTGAGGCTGGTGTTGCCACCATCTTCCCATAGCGAGGTCCATGATGTCGTAAGGATCATAGGAATAATACAGACTTAAGGGAACATGTCAACGTTCATATATAATCATCCAATGTTCATACTTATTCTTTTGAAAACTTTATCTTTTTTCCATACCCATAATGTTAAAAAAATTATTAATGAAATCTAGGGTTCATATTTTTTTCTGAAAACATTAACCTGTGTTTTTGATTCCGTGTAATATAGATTCATCAATTGCGTGTAAATGTTCACATATAATCCCCTAATATTGAATATACTAATTTTAGCACGTTCGTATTTGATATTTAGTTTTTCGTGGTTCATAGAAACATTATGGGTTCATATGATACATATTAATGTTCATATATAGTAATATAAGGTTCATATTTGTTCTTATCAATATCTCATACTCGATTCTCACACATTCCCCTAATGTTCATATGCATGTCAATGTACATAAATAATCATTTAAGGTTCATATTTATTGTTATTCTTTTCCATACTCGGTGCACCATATAAACAAACTAAGAGTTTATATGTTATGTTTCAATGTTCATATGTAATCATATACGGTTCATATATAATAATGTTAATGTTCATATATAGTCATCTAAGGTTCATATATAGTAATGTCAGTGTTCATATTAAGCCAATTGTGTTTCATTTCATTTTTTTCCTTCATCATGGTTTTTTCGTTTCTTCATGTCAAGAGTCTAATGAAATTTCAAAAACAAAATGACTTATCCACCCTAGAGGGCAATTCATCCATGTACAACTCACAATATCTCTCATAAACATTTCATCGAATACCTTGTGGGCGTCTCTCAACTCATTCAGTCCAAGAACAAATCAACAAGGAAGAATTGATGTCACACAAGAATGAAATAACTTTTGAAAGCAAAACCAACAATTAGACAATGCAAACAATCTAAATTTGAAAGAAAACACAACACACGAGCATATATACCAAAAATTGTATAACGCACAAAGTAAAATTAAAAAATCCAGCCCAAATTCATGTGGAAGTAAATCGAAAAGGAAAAGAGGAATCGATAGAGAAAGATCCACTAGAATTAAATGAAGATGATGAATCGACTAGGACGAAACACGATCGGTAACGATCGACAAATATCGTAGTTGATCTTGGTTGAATTTTAAAGGAGTATGAAGATGTTTCGAGGAAGAAGACCTTGCAAGACTTAAATGACCAAAAAGCCCATATGTCAGTAACATCTTTTATAAAACAAAAGTGATATCCCAGCCGTAGATGAGCATAATCGAACGGATGACATTGCTTCGTATATTGTATTTTAAAAGCAATTTGCACGTGATCCTGAATCATAGAAGGAATACGTAATTCATCGCAGCGGATGATTTTTACAAGCTTCTTACAAGCTAACTGAAGGCTAGAGTTACTGTTAATAAGCCGAAAATGTGATTGTTGTAATTGCTGGTGATGAAGATCATGAGCAATATAGTCCATTAAAGTTCTTTGAAGCTGAACAGGAGAGACGATGGTAGTAGCCAAAAAATATGCAGCTTTTTTGTTTTCCCTGTAGCAATGACTAATCTGAAAACCAGAAAAATTACGTGAGAGCATTAATATGTCAGAGATAATAGGTCTAATTTCCCACGGGATCTTCTAGATGCCTCTGATAGAGTTTATGACAGTGAGATTAAGGGACAAATTATTATTAATTAAATATTTTTAAATTTTATAATTACTAGATTTGTTCTCGTGCCATGCACGAGGCTTGGGTGAAATTCTATATTGATATTCTTTTTATTATTAAAAGTATACCTATTTTACATTTAAAAGAATATTAAATAAATAAAAAATATATTTAATTATTGACAATATATATTAAATTAAGATAAGTACGATAATTTAAAGAAATAGCTACTAATAATCAATTAATAAAGATTAATATAATTTTGTACATACATAATATATTGAATCTGGTCTTATACCTAGAAATAAATAAATTAAGAGGAATTTGAATAAAATATGACTAATTAAATAAAAAATTTAAAAGAGAATATTCGAAAAATACCTGATATATTCTATCATGAAAATCATGATCAAATGTGGATAGTCTATATATTGAAAAGAAAATCAAGATCATATCTAAAATATTTTATATAATATTCATAATAATATAAAAAAGATAATTTAGTGATGTGACACGATGTGGAGTAGTTACGTGACAAAAAATAACGTAGTGTAATGTCAAAACGACAAGTGGTCTTAGCTAGGTTTTACTTTAGAATTATATAGTAGATTAAAAATCAAAGTTTCAAACCAATTATATAAATGAGTAACCTTGTAAATTTTAAAATATAAAGGTGTGACAAATTAGTTAAAACGTAGGCGAAGGAACCGAAAACAACAATGAAGACGCTGAAGAGGAGAAGCGGAGTGATGGCGGAGTCGCCAGCTGGTGTACCACTGTCATCAATGGTTGAGGCTTATTCTAGAAGTAGGCTTGTCAATGCTTCTTGAAAGCAAATCTAATGATTTCTAGTCATGAAATCAATCTCAATTTGGATCTAGACTTAATATAATTCAACCCTATAATTATCAAAAGCAAAATTGAAAAAATACTAACCTTGATCCATGATCATTAGCCTTTCAAATGACAATTCCTCTTATGATTTTCTTCTCCTTGCCTTTTCCTTATATTCTCTTCACGATGGATTGAAGCCTTTTAATTATCTCTTCTCTCTAATCTCTTTCAATTAGAAGAGTTGCAACTTTGATGCCCTTTGTTTCTACGGAACTACGAACCCTCACAACTACCAATGGGTAGTTATGTGCCTCATATAGTTCAACATATTAAAGGGTAACTAACTCCTTCTAATTTTCTTTTATTTCTTTTAATATATCTATAATGAGGAAGAGTTATATATAAAATGTACATGCAAGAAGAGAGGGAGATTAATAACTATAATAAAACTCCTGGATTTTAACGACATTAACTGATACAGATCCATCACGGTGTCGTCTTTTATGTTAAAATCCCAACATATAACATGAACTCAATCTTATAATTAAACGGAAAGACATATAGGCCACATGAACGTTTATAAATATTCTAACATTCTCCCACTTGACATTTGTGTCTACTCGATGGTTCAATAATTGTAAATGCACACTTTTATATCAAGTTCATTTAACCTTAATTGAATTAGAATTGATTGGATCATGGCGGTAGAAAACAATCCGAACTCTCTGTTACTTTCAATTTGAGAAATACCATAAGTCTTAAAGTAATTACATGTCATCTGAGAACCCTAAGTGTATACATATACTATAATGATAACATGTTCGATAAAACAGAAACACAACTATAAGTGAATTCAAAGTGTCACAAACATGATGACTGTACCATAATCAGAATAGCAAGGCTTTATCTATAACACTCATACTCTCTACATGGTCAATGAATGCCTTAGGTGGTAGTCCCTTAGTTAACGAATCCGCTATCATTATATTTGTTCTAATGTGCTCAAAAGACACTTTATGCTTCTGCACTTTTTCCTTAACCGACAAGAACTTCAACTCCATGTGTTTAGCACCCTTAGAGTACTTGTCGTTCTTCGAGAAGAAGACGGTTGCGGAATTATCAAAATAAATTCTCAGCGGTCAGGCTATACTATCAACAATCCTATGCCCCAAGATAAAGTTCTGTATCCACAATGCATGAATATTGGCCTCAAATCATGCCACAAATTCAGTCTTCATGGTGGAAGTAGCAATGACAGGCTATTTTCCACTCTTCCATGATATTGCCCCTTCAGTTAATAGGAATAGATAGCCAAACGTCGACTTTCTGCTATCAATGCATCCAGCATAAACTGATCTGAATATCCAATGACCTCTAGATGATCGGATCTCTTGTATGTAAGCATGATCTCCTTTGTGCCTTGCAAGTACCTGAGAACCTTCTTAGCAACTTTCCAGTGGTCCATTCTAGGATTGCTTTGATATCGACCTAACATTCCTACAACAAAGCTGATATCAGGTCGAGTGCATGTCTAAACATAGTTCAAACTCCCAACCACTGATGCATATGGGATTCTTTCCATTTCATTTCGTTCCAATTCATTTCTGGGACATTGCATTTTACTGAACTTGTCCCCTTTCTGTATTGGAACTATTCATGCGGAGCATTTCTCCATTCTATATCTCTCTAAGATCTTATTAATATAACCTTTCTAAGACAAGCCTAACAATCCTTGTGATCTATTCCGAAATATTTCTATTCCAATCACATAGGATACCTCACCCATATTTTTCATTTCAAAGTTCTTAAAGAGATACTTCTTTATATCATGTAACATGCCCATGTCATTTGCAACAAGCAAAATGTCATCAACATATAAGACTAAAATTACAAACTTGCTCCCACTAACTTGTATGTAGATACACATATCAACGGTAATCTCTACAAAATCGTATGACGTGATAGTGTCATTAAACTGTAAATACCACTGTCTGGAATCTTGTTTCAGTCCATATATTGACTTCCTCAGCTTACACACCATGTGTTCATTTCCTATGGCCAAGAACCCTTCAGGTTGGTCCATATATACTTCCTCCTCCAGCTCACCATTTAGAAAGGCGGTTTTCACATCCATTTGGTGAAGCTCAAGATCATAATGAGCCACCAAAGCTAAAATAATTCTTAAAGAATCCTTCTTTGATATTGGAGAGAAGGTCTCTTTATAGTCAATGCCATCCTTCTAGGTGAAACCTTTAGCAACAAGTCTGGCCTTATATCTTTCAATGTTTTCATTTGAGTCACATTTAGTCTTATAGACCCATTTAGACCCAACTGTCTTGGAACCCTTAGGCAACTCAACTAAGTCCCAGACTTTGTTATCACCCATCGACTTAATTTCTTATTTCATGGCAATCAACCATTTATCAGAACTATCACTTTCCATGGCTTTTCTGAATGAGATCAGGTCTTCATCAAGGCTTAAGTCACATTCATATTTAACAGCATAAACCACATAATCATCTGGAATGACAAATCTTCTTTCCCTTACAAACCGCCTTAGCGATTCATGTGGTTCACTATTATCTTCTTGAATCATGACAGGTTCATCTACGACACTTTCATCATGTGGCCGGGATATGAACATCATTATGTTGTTCCATTGTGTCATTTGACTGTGGTGCAACAATTGATACAATAGTTGTAGAAGAAATAACATGTGAAGGAACTTCAACCTGAATCTCTTGAATGTTCACCTTTTGTGGTTCACCACTCCCACTAGTTTGACCATTTTCAATGAACCTAGCATTACCCGTCTCAACTATTCTCGTACTATGGTTAGGACAATAAAATACATACCCCTTTGACTTTTTAGGATTGCTAATAAAAAAACCACTAATTGTCCTTGGATCAAGTTTCTTTTCATGTGGGTTATATAGCCTTACTTCTGTTGGGCAACCCCAAACACGAAGACCTTAAAATAGGTTTCCTTCCCATTAACAGTTCATAAGGTGTCTTAGGAACTGCCTTACTAGGAACTTGATTAAGCATATACGTTGCAGTCTTTAATGCATATATCCACAATGAAATGGGTAAAGAGCAATTACTTAACATTCTCCTAACCATACCCATTAATGTACGATTTTGCCTCTCAGCTACACCATTCTACTGAGGTGTACCGGACATTATATACAGTGCACAAATGCCTCTACTTTCGAGGAACTTTACAAGTGGACCTAGACATTGTCCACTTTCATTAAAATTTTCCATAAAATTCACCATCTCTATCCGATCTTACTATCTTTACTTTTCTATCTAACTGCCTTTCCACCTCATTAATGAACACCTCTAGGACGTTCACATATTAAGACTTTTCATGCAGCAGATATACATATCCTAACGTGAGTAATCATCAATAAAGGTGATAATGTACTTTTCACCGCTCCAAGAACGAACGTCAAAAGGGCCACGTATATCGATGTGAATTAACTCAAGAAGTTAAGTGCTTCTCGTGGCTGGTTTCAGTACTATGTTCTTATTTTGCTTTCCTTTAATGCAGTCTACACACACATCTAGGTCATTAAAATCCAACTGAGGAAGAATTTCATTCTTTACCAACCTCATTATCTTTTCTTTGAAATGTGACCCATTCTTTGATGCCACAATAAAGCAGAGTTTTCATTAGATGCACTACGTTTAATTCCTTGACTTTTCATATGAAATAAGGATTTAGGAAATTTAATGTCAAGATTGAACATGTAAAGTGAATCAATCAAAGTACCACAACCATATAAATAATCAGTTTGGTACAACAAAAATCCACCATGTCCAAACTTAACACAATAACCTACATTGTCCAATCTACTAATAGAAACAAGATTTCTAGCACACTTGGGAACATAGAGACGTCCTTTATGATCTATATGACATCTGATGTCCAAAATCAACCTATAAGTCCCAATGCCCTTAATATGTGCCTTCATCTTGTTTCCCTTGAACAAGAACTGTTTAACTCCTCTTATGGGTTGGATCAAACTGAATCCCTATTTAATATTAGACACATGAGTAGTAGCACCGGAATCTAAGCACCAAGTATTGCTAGGCACTTATATAAGGTTTTATTCAAAGCAAACAAAACTATAATGTGTGCCTTTCTTATCAAACCAAGCCTTTCTTCTAGGACATTCTTTCTTGAAGTGTCCCAATTTCTTGCAAGAGAAACACTTTTTCTCCTTTCGGATTTGGCTCTCAAGGCCTTTCATGAAAGCCTTATCCTTCTTCTTGTCCTTCTTACTTGGCTTCCCTTTATTGTTGATGGCACCATCATTGCCTTCAATTCCTGAAAGTTCCATTTATCCATAATGGTGTTGTAGTTCACCTGGAACTGGCCAAATTCATAAGGTGGAGAGTTGATAATGAACTGGACCAAGAACGTCTCATTTACGTCCATCCCCAAGGTCTTTAACTTTGCTACCAAATTTGACATATGCATCACATGGTCATGGATAGGCTTAGACCAGTCAAACTTTTTCGTAGTTAGCTGACTCATTAGGTTGCCTACTATCGACTTATCAGCCAAGTCCGATTGTGAACACTCCTTAATTTTATGCAATGTTCTAAAAATCCCCGTCTAGGGCCGCCTAGGCCCCGGCTAGGCGCTAGGCGGTCACCCTCCTCCTAGGATCCGCCTAGGCGAGAAGAATCCTCAAATGTTGTGGAAGCTGCAATATCTTAGAAGATGACGGATGCATTAACATAATTTTGGGTTAGGCTTTGTACAATAAGGCCCATAATAAAATATCAAATCTCATCCCAATATAGTTTTATAAAGATTAATGGATTTGGGAGAACATAATCAAATAATCACATGGATCATGCTATAATTTTTAGTCCGCCTAGGCGCTAGGCCCCCCTTCACCGCCCAGCTCCCGCCTAGCGACTTTTAGAACATTGATTTTATGCATGAAATACCTTGCATTTCCTGTCTTAGGCATGGATGGCTTAATACTTTCAGCCATGGTTGTCCTCATAAGGTTCAAACTCAGCCTGTTAGATCGCTCCCAAGCCTCATAAAGACACTTTTCAGCATTAGAGCTAGTATTTGTAATGGATGAGGGCTTCTCATCCGTTAATATTGCAAGGTCCAATGACATTATACCCAGTGTAAACCTGATCTGTTCGGACCAAACATCATAGTTCAACCCTTTGAACTTCACGACAGAGTTAGAAGTTGCAAACAAATTTGATGATGTTGCAAACATTTATACATGCTTACCAATTAGTGCTTTGAGAACTCAATACAGATTCATAAACTATCATATAAACTTTAAAGCATGCATTAAAGTAACCTTTGGGCAATACTTAAACACAAGCACTATCATTAATCGATGCTAAAATTTCATACTTAAATGATTAATCATAACATACATAAGTCAAACAAGTATGCTATCTTTGGATACACTATTCAACCTAAGTATTAATGACTAATTCTTTTAATATCGTTAACTATATTCAATGATTTACCTTTGGGTTATCTCCTAGAATATAGATAATAATAAAAATAATAATTGATCAATCAAACTTTCATGTCATTTATAGCATCTCTATAATCATGATCAATCGAAATATACACTTTTATTTTAATTGTCTAAATGTAATAATAACTAAGCCACTTTGATGACTAACAAGTTATATACAATCTAACCACCCCGTAATGAAACCCTATCTGAAAAAACTCTCTGTAAACCCTAAACACTTTCCTCTTTCTTCTTCTCCCACCCCTTGCCCAGCCTCCACTTGCACCCTCCTCCCACCCTTGAGCAATGTCTCTGATCGACAACCACCAGTAGCGGATCCGCTTCAGCGGTCTTCTCCCGCACCCAAATCCCATGGATTGACCAACCCCAAACACCAGATCCAAATATCCTCTTCAGAGGTGTTTGTTAAACCTCCTTACTCCAAGAAAAAACGCAAGCTTTGGCTCTATGGAGTTTCTTCTCTTCGGACTCGTGTCGTCAACCGTAACCGAGAGCTCTCTCTACCTCTTTCTAGGATCTATCTCTCAAGGATCTACCTTAAATTTCTTTGAGGAGTATGAACGCTTACTCTTGGTCAACAACTGGGTTCTTCGAAAAGTTGAAATCACTGTACCCCCTTCACTGGTTCGTTCCTTGTACCGGACCGGCCTTCCCAAGGCGAATCTTGGAGATGGGGGAGGATGGTGGTTTCTTCTTGTCCCCTCTCTTCAACTTCCCTACCCCTGTCTTTGGTGGAGCCATTGGTTCTACTGGTGGTGGATCACTTCTTCGCGTGACTTTGGTGGTAGGTGGTGGCTTGTTGTGCTGTTTCTGGTGGCCTTTCACGTTTTCCGTTTCTGTAACAAGACTCATGCTCCTCCTCTTCTCCTTGGTTTATCCATGGCTACCTTCTTTGGCATGGTCGAGAATCTCAGGTTGTATATTTCTATTCCCTACCCTCACAAACCTTATATTGTTATTATCTTATCCACTCAGACTAACATCTATCTTCATAATCCTCTGCTCCCTGTTTGTTTAATCCCCATATCCCTTACCCCTAATCTGTTAAATGTTGGTTGGTGTAAATGTCCTGCCTGCTGTGATGAAATTCTTCTCTGGATTTCAATTTCAGTCATGATTAACTTACCTTATTACTCGGATGCGTCTGCTTTGCTTCATCTGTCGGGGTTCATTCCCAATGACCATATCGTGTATGATGTGGTTTTGTTATCTGCGTTGCACTACCTATTGTGCTTCATTAGCCACCTTAGCTATTTTAATAAATTTGTCTTCCATGTTAAGATACTCGTCATTTCCATCAGAATCATATTGCTTGTTGCCTTTTTGTGGGGCTCTAAGTTGCATGATTACATCTCCTCTCTTGATGAGAGGTGCATAATCCGTTTACATGTTAACTCTTTATGCTTTGTTTACATATTCAGCAATGATATCCAAACTACCTACCAGGACTTTGGTAAAACAGATTCTAAGGCTTCACAAGCCTGCCTAGATTATATTATCACTGAGGTTAAACCCCACCCCATTGTTTCACAAACTATGTTATGGAGTTACATCTTATGGTGTGTCAACTTTATTCTTGGTAAGACTACAGGGTTATCTCTGACTATTGTTATTAGTATCTACATGTGCTCAAAGTGCCTTTGTGCCTTGCATAATAATTTTTACAATTTTAAACTTCACAAGTATACAGATTGGTGCTTCACTGCCATGCATGACCCTCCTTTCTACTACTTTCTCCCTAGAATCTCTACTACTGAAATTATCTTTTTCACCTCTTCCTCTCATTCTCTGGAGCTAGAGGAAATGCTATGTGATCTTCCCACACCTGTTACTGTCTACTGCATTAAAAGACTTTCTGCCTTGACTTTACTTGTCCTATACCTGTTATTGACATACGACCTACTCATTCTTTATGTGCAGGTTTCAAATTCATTACGACTCATCCCATGGCCTTACTCTCATGAAATGGTGACTTTGTTTCAACAATAAGCCATCGCTGAGTTTTATATGGTTCCTTCCTTCTCCAAGCTCTGTGTACAAACTCTTGGAAAACAAATATCCTGTTATCAGGATCAAAATGGTCACCCCCTACAATGAACTAACAAGGGACCAAACCCCTGAACCATGTATTCATCCTATGATCCTACATATTCTCTATTGCGACCACCACTTACTACTTGACTATAATAACAATTGTAAACAAGCTTTTAGCCTCTTATACAAATTGGGATATCTTTACAAGATTAATCATCCTACTGCATACTCGACCTACAGGAACTCCAATCTTTTTGGTTGGTTTGGTTGTTTCTTGGTTATCACCTTATATTCCAGTCGATCTCACTACTCTTATCCTTACGTTTACCTCCTCTCATGTAATCTCACAAATCTCATGATACAATTTAGAATTTCCCATACTTCTGAACATTCTAAAGATCACCATACCGTGATCTCATGTACCGTTCAATGGGTATTCCACAAACCGCTATACCAAAAAAATAATAAACACTATGAGTTCAACCGAGAAAATCAACTATACCCCACTCTTAAACTTTTAAAAACTAATCTTACTGAACCTGAGATACCTCCGAGATTACTTTCTAAAAAACTGAAGTTCATGAAAAACATAAATAATAGAGCAAGACTAAATTCACTTGCAAAATCCTCATATGGTTTTTTATGAAGATAAGCCTTTGGAACTGTCGTGGTATTAGTCGTAAAAATCTTTGGACTGATATCGAATTGTTTTGTAAACTGGAAAAATACAAATTATGGCACTAGTTGAAACTAAAACCGCTAAGGAACCTAATCAATCTATCTGGCAAAAAGCAGGATTTGATACCTTACATTTCTCACCTGCCACTGGGTTTTCTGGGGGCATTTGTGTTATGTGGAAGGCATACCAACTCTATAATGAAATATGTGAACTCATCCACATTGATAAAAGATTCATTGCCATCAAATATAAAATAATTGATAAAAACTACTGCATGATGCTCATTTTTACATATGCTCCTCCTAAAGAGAATGAGAAAATAGCCTTCTGGGATCTCCTAACAAATTTTATCAAAAATACTCATATGCATTGTCTCATCATTGGAGACCTAAATGAAATTACCAACAACAATGAAAAGAAAGGAGGTGGTCACCCACATCCGTCAAGATTCTTAAAACTTAACCAGTTCAAAAATAATTGTGATCTTTTAGAAATTCCCACTCAAGGAGGGGAATTCACTTGGAGGAAAAACACAACTGAGATCAACAACATCTATGAGAAGTTAGACAGAGTTCTTCTGCATGACCAAATCCTTCAATGGTTCCTAAGTATTTATACTAAAAACCATGCTTTCACATCCTCTGATCACTGTCCTATCTCAGTAGAATTAGAAAACCTAAACCCTATTAAGGCTCAACCCTTCAAATTTGAAAAAATGTGGACTTACAGATTTTTTTTTGAAAATGTTATAAAACAATCTTGGAGAATTGATACACAAGGCTCCCACATGTATAACTTAGTGAAGAAAACACTAGCACTAAAAATAAGTGCAAAAAATTGGAACAAAACAACATTCGGAAATATCTTCAAACAACTACAAGAAACAGAGGAAAACCTCTCAAAATTCCTAAAAGATATTTTAATAGACCCAAATCAAAACCTCATCGCAAAACAACATAGACTTCTTAATAAAAAAGAGAACCTATTGTCATACCAAACGAAATATTGGAGTCAAAGAGCAAAAACTAAACACATAAAATTAATAGATACTAACACTAACTATTTCCACATAATTGAAAATGGTAGACGTAGCAGGAAAATCATTCGAGAAATCAGAACCACTGATGTTACCATTATCATTGGTCTTGAAAACATTCGAAATGAAATTAGAACTGACTTTGAAAAAAGATTTTAAAAAGGTAGAATTAATCATGATGTTTTACAAGATTATCTCGGTAACATCAATAGAGATGTTTCTGACCAAGAAAATGAGGAACTAACCAAACATGTCTCTAATGAAGAAATTAAAAATGCTATATTTAGCATCGGAAGCAATAAATCCCCAAGATCAGATGGTATGTATGCCTTGTTCTACCAGAAATACTGGCACATTGTTGAACCAATGGTCATCAAAGCTGTGAAAAGTTTCTTCCATTCAGGAAAAATATTAAAACAAATCAATCATACCTTCATTACACTCATACCAAAATGTGACAATCCAAACTCAACAAATCATTAGCGCCCAATCAGTTTATGCTCTACCATTTATAAAACAATTTCTAAAATAATAACTGAAAGAATGAAACCCATCCTAAATAAATTAATACACCCATTACAGGGTGCATTTGTTGTCGATCGGGCCATTCAGGATAACATCCTAATAGCTCAAGAAATATTCCACTCCTTCTGAGCAAAAAAAGGAAAAGAGGGATGGATAGCAATCAAACTGGATATGGAAAAAGCATATGATATAATAGAATGGGATTTTATTCTCTCAGTACTTAATAAATTTGGCTTATCCACCCACTTTATTGGATGGATCAAAGAATGCATTGAAACAGTCTCATTTTCAGTACTTGTTAATAATGGTCCAACCGACATCTTCTACCCACAAAGAGGGCTACGTCAAGGCGATCCTCTTTCACCGTTTTTATTCATACTTGGCCAGAAAACTACAACAAGAGGGAAATCTCGATCGTAATCAAATTGGATTTCAAATTACACGAATGGGTACCAACATACCCTTTCTAGCCTTTGTAGACGACATTCTCATTTTTCCAAAAGCTAACCAAACTACATGTTCTAAAGTCAAAACAATTATTGATGACTATTGCTCCATATCTGGACAATGTGTTAACTACCACAAATCGGCTTTTCAAACAACAAATAATACCCCTAACAACTTGAAAACAATTTTACAATCTGTTCTAAATATCCCAAGAACTACCTCACTGGAAAAATATTTAGGATGCCCAATCATCAATGGGAAAGTTAACCGGGACACATTCCAAGATACTATCATAAACACTACAAATCAACTATCAAAATGGAAAGCTAGCTCCCTCTCCCTTGAGGGTATAGCAACTCTCATTAAATCCAATCTTGCTGCCAAGCAAAACTTTTTAATGCAATGCTTTATGCTCTCAACCCATATTCACAAGGAACTTGATAAGATTAACAACAATCTCTTATGGAATAAGGATCCACACTATAAACCGTTAATTGGATGAGATAAAATATGCAAAAATAAAACAAATGGTGGTATTGGTATTAGAAAAACACAAGATATGAACAAAGCCCTGCAAATGAAACTCATTTGGAAAACTTTTGCAGAACCTAATAATATTTGGGTTAAAATAATCAACGAGAAGTATTTAAAACAAACATGCATTCTACAATATGATAAAAAGAGTAACCATTCTTGGCAATGGTCACAACTGCTTAAGATGCGAACAAAATTCAAATCTGGTCTCCAATGGCTAATCGAAGATGGTAAAGCTATCAAATTTTGGGAGGATAATTGGATCAATGACTCCATCCTACCAAATGAAAGGCAACCAAATGTGCAAACAAATACTACTACTAAAGTTAGTGAGTTTATAATAGACAAAAAATGGGATAAACCCAAACTGGAATCTCTTCTCAATAGAGAAACGGTTAACAAAATCATTGACATACCAATACCCAGTAATGATATTATTGATAGACTCTACTGGAAACCCATTAAAAATGGATGGTTTACAACCAAAACAACCTTTGAGCTTATTACAAAACAAATATACACACCAATTGACGGATTCTCTTGGATATGGAATCTTGATATCTACCCCAAAGTTAAAAACTTTTTATGGAAAATATGCCACAACGGATTACCAACCAAACTAAGATTAGCACAAAAAAATATGGCAGTACCACTTGCATGTGATCTATGCAATAACCCTCAAGAGGACTTAAATCACTTCCTCTTTCATTGCCCATTTACCCTAAAAATTATTAGACTACATGACAACAAAATAGAACAAATGTGAGGCAAATAAATACAAATAACAAACCAAAGGAATGTCTTTTTGAGCTACAATCCAAATTATCTAAAAAAGAAATCATATGCCTAGCAACTACATGGTGGGCATTATGGATCAACATAAATCAAATCATCTTTAATTATAACAATGATGAAAGGATCAAAGACCTTAAAAACTATACACAACAACTCCTTAAAAATTGGAAAAAAAAACAAATATTATGAAAAAGAGGACTACATGCCCACTAACAAATACAAGGGGCCCGCTAGGATAAAATAAATATCACTTGAGAAAGACCATCACCCTACTTCCTCAAAATTAATTTTGATGGAACTAAATTACCTAGCGGAGAAGCTGAGATTGGCTACATTTTTAGGAATGAAAAAGTGGAGGTAATTCACATGGGCAACAACAGATGTGGTTTTAACACCACTTTAATGGCTGAAACAATAGCCCTTAGACAAAATATCAAGATAGTTAAACAGCTCTAAATCCATAAACATGAAATTGAAGGTAACAACCTATGCCTTATTAACTCTCTTAAAGGCATTTGGGCTTGTCCTTGGGAAATCGAAATGGTCGTTGCTGACATTTTGGTCGACCTCCATTCCTTCCAAGAAGTCCTTATCAGGCACATTTTTCGGGAGGTGAATCGTTATGCTGATAGAATTGCTAAACTCAGCTTTTCACCTCATGTGACTGATATTTCTCTTGATTCAGAACTTCGTGTTCTCATCCGGCAGGATGCTCTAGGCATGCCTATGCGTCGTCGCTAAGCTTCCTAATCCTTTCCTCATAAAAAAAAGGTTATATACAATCTAAACACTAAACTCGTACATCATTATAATGTGTTAAATTTCATAACACGTATTACCCTGTTTTAATACAAAATAATATAATTGCATTAAATTTTACAAGGCACAAACATATGCTAAATTGAATTTAATATATGCAAATCACCGTACATGCCTGATCATGCATCAAATAACTCATGTATGCATGCAATTTTCATATCAAGTTAGCATACTAATCTATTTATATATTTATATATTTATATTCTATTCTATATACTATACTAAAGTCTTAATTTTATGTCCTAGGTTTTGCATAATTAACTATGCCACGTAGGCTAATTTAGCCAATTATTCTTTCACCCTCTTTTTTTTTTGATAATTACTTACCTCTTTTATTTAACTTTCCAAATTTTATACTTATAAGAGTTTTCCAAATTTTATACTTATAAAAGTTTCCTTAATTATATATGTACTATCTTCTCCAAGATTCATTACAATATATCAAGTTAAATATAAAGGAAACTATAAATGACGATATATATTATGCGACTTATTAAACATAATATTATATATATCTTAAAAATAAACGGAGTACATTTATATTATATATGATCTTTTTGTTAATTCTTATATTGAATAAGAATATACAAGTTCAACTTAATTTAATTATATGAAATTGTAAGGCATAAGCGACAAGATATAATACGTTAATTTTTTATTTCGTTTAAATTTGCAATTTTGCATAATTTACTATTTATCTAATAATAATTGTGAAATATATATTAGATTAATCTTAGAGTTCGTCTTTCTATTATATTTTACTTTTTCTCTAATTTTGTTTATATACAATACTAAAATGGAACTAATTTGTCTACATACAATATTAAAATTGAACTAATTTGTCCGCTACAAACCGCTGCCTAAAACAGCTACAATAGCTAACATGCGGTACAAAAGCGCTACAACAGCTTAAACCGCTAGTTCAACCGCTTCAATAGCAATAATCGTTGCATTTAACCACTTCTTTTGATCATAATTGTAGTAGTGGAAGGCCTGCTCTAACTCTCTCCCTACTACAGTCTCAACAAACATTATAACAGAGTTCCAAAACAATGTAGCCTCTGTAAGAAAGTTGCTGAGGACCTAAACCATTTATTTTTACTGTAAGTATACAAAGTCGGTTCTATCTGAAATTGGCCATATTTTGAACAAAATTGTCGACCCAAAAATGCTAACGGATAACTTCAGAGACAATCTCAGCTACAATAGAACTTCAATGACCAATTTTGAACTTGCTTGCTTCACCTGGTAGGACATTTTGTCCCATAGAAATAAAGTAATCTTTAGGAACTCAACTTTGGCGTACTGATTTCAATTGAGATGTCTCTCCCTCCTTCTTTTGCCCCACTGGAAAACCAAGATGTCCCATGGATTCCAATACTCGGTCCCCTAATAAACCTTCGGACCCCCCGCGGACATGGAAAGAGATGGTTATAGGAGAGAATGGACAACAACACCCCATCCTGGTTGAGATGCATGAATTCTTGGAAGGCAAGATTCAAGTGTCCTACCATGCCGACAGTGATGGTGATCATGTCATATCTACTGCTCTGAAAGTCCTTGATGTGCTTGCGTCGGTTTGGAGATCTTCTCTAGTCATCAAGCTACTTGAAGGCTATGTCCCCCCTAGACATTATGGAGCGTAGACTTAAGGAGTTGTAGAAACCTAGTGGAAAGATAATGGTGGAGGATATGTCCAATGGCTACTACATTGTTCGCTTTGAGGCAGAAGGTGACTATATGAAGGCTTACACGGGTGGTCTATGGACGGTTTTTGGGCATTATCTAATCATTCAACAATGGACACCCAATTTTAACCCAAACTCTGATGTAATCACCACTTCCCCGGTGTGGATTCGCTTATCAGATCTTCCAATTGTGTTGTATGAGTAAAAGGCCTTGATGCACCTGGCTGCGGGAATTGGTACGCCGATCAAAGTGGATATGAAAACCTTGTTTGCTAATCGATGTCGTTTTGCGAGGATTTGTGTACAAGTTGATCTGACTAGGCCACTTAAAGGTTCTATTACGATCAATGGCTATCACTTCATTGCGGAATATGATGGTTTGAATCGCATGTGCGTCAAGTGTGGTCATTACGGCCATGTGTCTTTGCAATGTCCCATGCTCAAAGCTCAGCAGGTGCCTCAGACGATTGTTGCCTCAAGTTTTGAAGTTCCAATCGCTGGTGACTAGGCATGTCCATTAGGGTGTTCTATTAGGCCCAATAAAACAAGGCTCCTAAATTTTAAGTATCTTATATGTTTAATGAATACAATTTGTCATAATGATTTTGAGAGGATTCTTTTAAGCAATCAACGTCATTTTTCTATTCGCAACTTGAGGAATAAGTCGCCGGCGGGTAAGAGCTCACTTGCTCAGGCGCCGGCTGGAAGCAGATACGAGATCTTGGGGAAATTTTCGGAGGAAGATTCTACGGAGAAAATCACGGAAATTAAGGCAAGTGATAAGGCAGTCGAGATTATCGGCAATGGTGGTGTGGTTATTAGGGAAAGCAATATGAATAAGAAGGCTTCTTTGAATTCTGATGGAACTGAAAAGGGGCACAAAGTGGTGGCGGGAAGAGAGGATAAAGGGAAGTCTAAGGCTTTGAGTAATGGGCCTTTTAAATCGGGCCCAAATGCTACTAATGGGCATAAAGCTAACTTTGGAAAGAAGGCGACCAGAGGTGGTGGGAAAGGCATGCCAGCATTCTTCTGTCGGGGAGGGTGATGTGGGTTTCGTTGATGTTCACGCTATAGATCAAACACCACAGTAAGGGGGAATTTCCCAGTTCATAGCTTACATTAGATACTACAAATCATACAGGTTTCCTTTCTCCCACCAAACCACACAACTTGAAGAATTTAAACAACTCATTTTGTTAGCAAAGTACAATTGCCAAACAAGCATAATTATGCCCCAATTCATAGCTTACTTTGACAGCCAAACCCACAGCAAGCCCCCCTCGGACGAACCACACACGTCTCGAAAGCCGACCAACTTGTAAATCAGTTTCCATGGCTCTTCTCAGCCCATTTTGCCCT
Organism: Rheum nobile; assembly: GCA_027886185.1. NCBI lineage: Eukaryota > Viridiplantae > Streptophyta > Magnoliopsida > Caryophyllales > Polygonaceae > Rheum > Rheum nobile. Next base: position 9,838,247 of record WOAB01000639.1, read on the forward strand.
CTTCCACAACGCGACGTCTCTCATCCTAACAAAGCACTTCCGGATCTGGTACAGCCTGTGAGACTGCTCCGCGATGAGGTCAGCTGTGGAGGAGCTCTCTCCCAAGACCACCTCGTACCCGTCTCTGAAGGAGTCCATGCCCTCAGTCAAGAGCTGCCAGAACAGGCCCCCAGCAGCTGGCCCGCCTCTCTTGGCCGACTCGTATATCTTGTAGTACACCGTGCTGAAGAGTTGGTCTCTCCTGGAGGTGGAGTAACCCGGGTCCTTCTGTGACTTCCCGAACTCTGCCACGATCAACGGCTTCTTCAGGACGCTTTCTGCATCCTCGATGTGGGTGTCGAGCCAATTGTTCACGAACGAAAGCTGAGAATCGTCATCCGAGTTTGTTAACCTGCCATGTTGTTGGACACGTAACATCATACCATCAATTTCAAACTATTGCTTCATACAAACAAGTTCGGAAAGTTCTTGCTCGTTTTCTTGAAGGATCATGTTTGAATGTTAAAGTAATAGGCAATTAGGAGTATGGAATTAATCAACAGCCTTTCCCTAGATTTTATATAATCCATAATTTAGAGTTCAAATATCACTATACTTTTGTAGTATGGATAAAAGACCATAAACACCTGATTAAAATCACCTTAATTATCTATGTTCAGTATCCTAGCAATTATTGATTTCAACAGTCACATACACAAACTTGTTTGACTTCATTTCATTGCTTACCACTGGTCAGGATACGAGTGAATTGTAGCAAAATCGATTCCTGGGATCTGATTGTTGGCGATGAAGTCAGTTCCAATGTTGAAACCCGGATTGATGCTCGTCCTGTGCGGCGAGCTGCTTCCATAGAACCCTTCAAGGCCAACCTCCAACAAGTGGTTGGAGTCTATTGACTTTACATGAGCAGCCATATCTGTTATCCAGGCCTGTTGCAGCAATTAATCTCAAATAAATTAACCCACTTTAATTGAAACAATTCTCAAGCTTATACAATATCCTTAGTTAGATCCATAACCCAGAAGTATACAGTGAAGAGTTCAAAGAGAAATGTAACAATTTGGATACCTGGATGGTATTCCCAGATGGGTCGGATTGGCACCTTGGCTCATTCATAAGCTCCCAAGCCATGATTGTTGGGTCTTCCTTGTAAGCTACTCCAGTTATAGTGTTCTTTCTGCTGAGCACAGTCTGAGAGAAAACACAGGACTTTTTAACATAAGAACAATGATTACAACATATTCATAAAACAAATCCCAACTGCAGAAAAGAGCAGAGATCATAATAAGAACGGGTAAATTCACCGTGATGTGATTCTTGTAGAAGCCTTTGACAAGAGGGCTTCTGAAGAAATCATCCTCAGAAGAAAGGTACTGGCCTTGGCTTCTAGCCCACTCCACATACTGCTTCTTCCCTCCAAAGCTTTCATAGTTGTTAACAAAGCTCAAAATCAGCTTTACCCCATACTTGCCAGCCTCTGAGACTACAAAATCCAGTCCCTAAGAATTAGAGAAATTGGAACCCAAGTAAGAAGACAAGTTCAAAACAAATCACCGGTAACGGTAAATCAATTAGAAATCGCCCCCTAATCAGGAACATCTTTTCAAAAATTACACGAAGTCGCTCCTAATTAGGGGTACATCTGAGTGCAAAATAGACATCCACCGACCAGCACTTACAAACGGTTTGTTGACTTTTCAATTACTGCCATAAGCAGTTTTGGTGACTATGGATCTCCAATTCAATAAACTATTACGAAATTGTTCATGACAGTACGTCATTCGCAAAACCAATTGTTACAGAAGAAGAAAGACAGAAAGTTTAAAGCAGAAACCAGAAATGAGAGGGGGACCTGGAAAGTCTGCTCATTGTAAGAGCCAGGGGAGTACTGGAGAGGCCTGTAGCCGGCGTCGGCGAAAGCCCAGGTTCTGGCGACGGAGAGGCCATGGGAGGAAGCTTGTTTCAAGGCGTCGGAGACCAAGTAGCGCTGCGAGGGGTCAGAGGCCGCGTACATTAGCCAGTAGGCGTTGAATCCGTGGGCGTAGAAGGGGGCGCCGTTGAGGACGAAATGGGTGCCCCTCGCTCTGATGAAACCCCCGCGGTCGTCTCCTGCCGCATCCGTCAGTGGGAGGGGCTGTGACCATTGCTGTGTCACCAGCAGGGAGAATAGCACCGCCGACAGTACGGATGCTAACGGGTGAATCTTCTTCATCATCTCTATCTCAGAGTCTCTTCTCTGGTGCTCTGTATTTTGCTGTGTGTGTGGGTGAGCAAGTGGAGGTGGCAGTATTTGTAATGGGGGTTGCTTGAAAAGACAGAAAACTATGAGACAAAGGCAGGAATGGCGAATTCTGCTGCTGCTGCGATTGCCCGTGGTGGACCCTCCCCGAATTCCTACCCGATGTAGTAATGATTTTTCCAGAAAATTTGGAGAAGCATGTAACAATAAACGATTATTTCCACAACCACAATTAGGGAGGGCTTTTGGGGCTTATAGGAGTTATAGGGGAGGGTTTTTGGTTTTTTTTATTAAAATATTGAATTGGATTAATATGTCTTTGCCTTGGAGCTTTTTAAAAGTAAAAATTTAAGGCCGTTCAAATGGGGCTTATGGAGAATTAGAGGAAGGGGTCGTTTGGTTGGAGAAAAAAATTCCGGCTAAACAAAACCAAAACGCGTTATTTTGGATCGAAACAGGCCAAAATAACATGTCTTGCGCAAGCAGCAAAACAATTGCTTGCTTTTGTACGCGCTTCGCTGGCCATCCATTATTTAAAAAAAAATTGTTTTATTCGATTTTAAATGTTAAAATTAAAAAATACCATAATTCTAGTTTCATTTTTCTCTATCCATAGACACTCAGTTTGAGTATATTTTGTACATTTAAAAAAAATTGTATATTGTATATCTTTAATTGAAAATAAATCATTATAATATTATTTATGATAGTTTAAAATATAAATATATACTAATTTAATTTTCAGTTTATGTTGTTCCATTGTAATGTTTTTTTCTTCAATTTATACATTCATTGTTTGTTGTTTTTAATATATATGTTTGTCGTTAATTTCTATCAAGCCTTAATATTCGCTCTTAATTTTCAATTAATAATATAGCAAAACGCTTGAATTAAAATATATTTTATAAATTTTATAAAAATATAATTTGTAATAAAATAAATATTTTTATAATTTCATATAAAGGGTATATTTGTACTTTAATATAAAGGATATTTTGTATTTTAATATAAAGGGTATAATTATAATTTAATATAAATGTATAGTGAGTTGAAAAACCCCTCCAAAAGCCCCACGATAAAATAGTAGAAATGATTTAGAGCATGTTTATCCAGGGGGCTTAACAACATCCACGGTGATGCTAGGAGTTCTTTAGCAAATTAGTAATTTAATATAAAGGGTATATTGGTAATACTCTGTACTAAGAGCATCAACGGTGATGATAAGTGTTCTTTACCAAATAAAAATGAACATAAATGGATTATGTGTAAGCTTTTTAGAAGAGAAATTAACTTTTATTCTTGTGCATAGTTGATATTTTTTTAGATAACTATTATAAGTTTTTGGGTATAAAACATTCAATTTTTTTGTTTTGTTAAACAAAAACTTCCAAAAATAAGAAACATTATATAAGTTTCTGGATTGTAAGAAAAAATGGAATAGATTTAACTAAGTTGATTTGACGGAAAGAAAAAGCTAAAAAGTAGAATATGAAACTTGAGTTGTCGAGAATGTGGATACTCTAAATTATCTCTTTTTTATTATTCCCAAGAAAAAAATATAAGTTTATTTTTTCAATGTTGGGAATTAGTATCTCACGTCTACCAGATGAGAGAATGATTACTCGTATATTAAGAAAGGAAAATCCTAGACATTAATTTAAGTATTCGTTTTAGAAAGTGCATTTCAATCTTATATTTATTAGTGGTCAATTTCTTGGCATTATTCCATGTTTTATATGGCCGTTGAATTTTTTCATGATATCAAAGCAAGTCAATAATTCAGATAAAAAAATGTGTTTGTATATATAGTCAAAAGAGGTTGAAACGCTAAGAATTAAGAACCCATCTAAATAAAACAATGGGTTATCTATAAAGAAAATAACATGCTAAGACACATCAAAAAAATGATTCAAATGTTAACTAGATTATGCTAATTGTCGTTTGAAAGGGCGTGTTGGGAGATATTAGTATTCCAAACCAAATAAAGAAATGATTACTAGTATATAAGAGTAGAAATTGTATTGACATGTGATCTCGACTTTATCTTTAATAATGGTTAATTATGATGTTACACCCCGAATGATCGGATAATCACATCCACAGACATCATCTCGGGCTCGTTAAGCGTGATTGTGCATATCTACATATATTGTTCTTCTAGCATGAAGGTAGTGGTGGTGCTACAACCTATCGGATTCGTCACCATATATGGTTTCCTGAATGAAGGATAATTTCTTTCATGAAAGGTTACAAATTTGGTGGATTATATAGTGTCGTGGTAACATAATAATGTGATACGTAAGTTACTGAGTATTTTTTTTTTTTGATGAGGAAAGAATTAGATGGGACCTAGCAACGATGCAAGGTCCGGCCTAGAGCATCCATCTGGATGAGAACACAAAGTTCTGGGTTCGAATCCAAGGCAAACCTTTAGATTTTAGAAATTAGGTGGTATTTTAAGAAATAAATTTATTCAAATGGATGGTAATTTAGCTAGTACGTACTAGGATTAGATTAGCCTGGTACAAACTCCCATTTTTCTTAAAAAATTTAATGTCACTTATAACGGTTGATTATTTTCGTGCTTTAATTTCTACTTGTTATTAATTTCAATAATTGAGTATTCATAATATTTGAAAACATGAATTAATCTCTCAATCAATAAAGCTAGAAAGTTCAATGTATATTTGCTAAGATCCCCTATTTAATAGGTAGTGTCTTGTAACCGACAAATCCAAAATCTGAGAGAGGAGGTTGATTCAGTTGTAATTGGTATTAAATGGAGTGTCGTGTTGGTGATATGTGGCTCAAACAAAGCAACAAGGTGGGGCATGGAAAAAGCAGGCAGAAGCAGAGGGGTGTTTTTGTGAAGGGGAAGGTTGGGGAAATGAGCACCTCATTTTCGCGTACTTCCTTCACATGCTTTGTGGGGAATAGGGGGGATCTCCCAAAAATGAAAACAAAAATAAATCTAAAGGTATCATATTGTAAAGTGTAACGAAGTGATTAAGACAAGATTATCAAAACTTTTATAAATAAAATACTTAAAGTAATTTTAATTACGGAAAAACTAAATGCACGCGAAATAGCGTCTATTTGGACGTTATTTCATACGCTTAGCTTAAGCGTGCGATTTTACAATCTTAAGCTAACCGTGGAGGGGTATTTTAGCAATTTTGAAAATACATGAATGTATTACACGCTTAACGTAAGCGTGTAGTTACACGCTTACGTTACGCGTGTAATACATGGGTTAGTTATTGGGCCGGCCCAAATAACTAGGCCATGCCCCAAGCCAAGCCACACGCCTAAGATAAGCGTGTAGTTACACGCGTAAGAAGACGAGTCGTCTTCTTCCTCCCGCCGCGTCTTGAAACCTAAAATAAAAAATCGAAATCGAATCGTCTTCTTCGCCCATTTCCTTCGATTGTTCCCATTAGCCATGGATTTGGGTTTTGCTGGGTTGGGCGACTTGATTGGCGACGGAGAGAGGGCCGAAACCGGCGAACGAATTCCGACTGGTGCGACGACGACCTCCGGCGCGACAACGTCTGGCGGCGCGGACACGACTGGCGGCGCGAGCGGTGGCGGGAGGAGCCCGTGGCTGGGGCTAGAGGTGGACGAAAGCGAGGAGGAGGAGGAGGTGGCCATGGTGTTTTCCGGCGGAGCTCGGACCCGAGGTGGAAGTAGAGGTCGAGCTAGGACTCGAGCGCAACCGAGGGCGACTCCGATTGAGGCGGAAACGACTCCGACGGCGCCTGTATCGAGTCCGATCGGTCTCCGAGCGGTATTTTTTTAAATATTAAATTTATCATTAATTTCGTAATTGTTTTCGTAAATATATTTCTTAAGATTTGATATATTTCTTAAAATTATGATTTAATTCGGATTAGTTATGAATTAGAAATAGTTTTGCCTTAATTTTTGTATTAGTTAACATATATTTAGCATACTTATGTTATTAATTAATAATTTGGATTAGAATGCATTATCTTATAAATTTTGAATTATTTCGGATTAGAATAATATAGTTATTGATTAGAATTAATTATGTCTTATTTTTTGTATTATTTAACATATATTTCGAGTTTAATATTTATTACTTACGGATTAGTTATAAATTAGGTAGTTATAGATTAGAATTATTGACTCGTATATTTAGAAATTAACAAGTATAGTAAATTCTAAAATTAATCATATAAGTCCCTAAATGTATTAACTAGTCCATAATCTAATATCCAAAAAATTAGAGTATATTGGCGGCCCTCACCCCTACGGGGCGTACGGAGCCGACACCTGTTGTTGCTGATCGTACCCGGCGTGTTGGTGTTCTTGAGTCTATCCGTCGCCGCGCCGGTCTTGTCAGCGCTGATATATTGTCGTCTAGTGGGCTATCTTCACATCCGCCTATGACTGCTGATGATGAGTATATGGAGGACGCTGAGGACATGTCAGCTCAGCACATGGCGGTTGATGATCAGGCTGTTGAGGAGCCGTATCGGGATGATACGGTAGACTATATTGAGTCTTTAGATCCTACATTACCGACACGGGAGTTGAGTACGGACGACATTCCATTTTCCCATTCCCCTATTTTTTTTGGGTCGATACCTACTCATGTCCCCTCTCCATCTCATGCCGGTCCTTCTTCTACACCTTCTGCCGGTCTTTCTTCTCCACTTTCTGCCAGTCCTTCTTGTCCACCTCTTGTCGGTCCATCTGTTGTACATACTTACCATCCTTGGATGCCTGGAGGCCCAAGGTGTTCGATTCTTCTCCGTAGCTACGAGACACACATTGCTCGGGCTATATTTGACCTTCCTATACCCCAGCCCGCTCCTGAGGCACTTGCGCAGATGCCACCTCATGTACAGCAGCGGAGACGGAGACGTAGAGGAGACGCTGTAGCTGTTGAGGATGCTCCTGTAGAGCCTGTTGTTCCTGAGATTGCTGAGCAGGAGCAGCAGCAGCCACGTCGTAGCGGGGTAGCCCATCGTCAGGCGGAGCAGGATTTGGTATGTTTTACGTTGTAGTTTATGTGTTGAATGTTTAAATGTATTTTTATTAGAAAATGTATACTAATCTTAAATTTCGTTAATTCAGAGTCGTAAGACTCTGAGGATCCATTTCCGCTCAGCCCATTGCTCTGCCCACGAGGATTTTATTAGCCCTGAGCCACATACGTGGTTTAGGCTGGCTGAGCGGAGTTGGATTACAGGTCTACGCACACTTGGCATTGCATGCAGCATGGATTCAGCATTGATTTCTGCATTTGTGGAGAGATGGCATTCCGAGACGAACACATTTCATATGCCCTTCGGAGAGATGACCATCACTCTTGCTGATATTTACCAGATCTTACGGGTTCCCATATGTGGGAGGAGCTGTACTTCAGACCTCAGTGATCCAGCAGTGAGACAGTGCATCTGTACTGATCTGGACGTTGGGCAGGAGCAGATGAAGAAATGGCACACAGTTGGTGGTATTCCTTTGGCATTTTTAGAGAGTAGACTGCTGGAGTGGATGGGGAGTGACGAGCGTGACGAGGGCGTTATTGCTATATACTACCTCTTGTTGCTTCTCGGCTCGACTGTCCTAGTGGACAAGTCGACTAACGCCGTGAAGCACAAGTGGGTGGCGCTTTTGTTTGACCACGACGTTACCGGAGACACTGCATGGGGAGCTGGGATTCTAGCCTACGTCTACCGCAACTTGGGAGAGGCGTCTAGGCGTGGAGCACAGGGCATTGCATCTTGCGGGATTCTAATTAGGGTAAGATATTGGATGGATTAGTGAAATATTAAGTTACGTTTTAATATTTCGGTCATTAATAGCCTTATTTATTCATTTACAGTGCTGGGTTTGGGCATATTTCCCACACTTTCGGGAACAATATGTTACGAACCCCCAAGCCTTTAGAGTAGCTGTTCCTGGTGTCACGGAGGTGCCTAACAGTAGAGACACCGGTCGTTTGATCGCCATACGCCGCATACTGGACGGCATGAGATATGAGGAGGTAGAATAGTACACGTAATTTTTGATATCTTAGTCTTTAATTTAAAAAAATATGTATGTATTGACTTTGCATTTTTGACTTTACAGGTTACCTGGACCCCTTGGGTGGGGTTGGACTTCCAGGCTCCTGAGGTAGCTCCTACCAGGTTTTGCGGTATACTGCGCATTATAGATGTTCAGGAGCCGTACCACCCAGACAAAGTCCTCGGGCAGTTTGGGCTCATGCAGCCAGTCCCGATTCTGCCCATTGAGCCGGACAAGGCCGTCAGGAAAGCGGAAATTAAGGGATACGAGGTCAGTTTTGCTGATGACCTTCTAGTGGCTTGGGATGCAGATCCGAGACCGTTGATTGATCTACATGGATCGGATGCGACACACTTTTGGGACATGTCTGCCGACTATTTATATTGGTATGACGAGTGTTCTCATCCCTTGGTCGATCCCGGTTCCGTCAGACGTGATCGTCCGGTCGGCCCTATCCATATCTCTCCAACTGTTGACGCAGTCGCGGTATGCTTAATTTTGTTGAATTGTTTGAATGTTTTATCACTTATTGTGTATTTTGTAATAGTTTGAAAAATATTACTTACTTTATATACAGCGCATTCAGGTGGTTGCTGCTGATATCCGCACTTACTTACGCACACTTGAGGCGGCGACACAGACATTCGAGGGACTTGCGAGATTATGGCTTGATATGCTGATTGGGCAGCCTCCACCCATGGCTCCACCTCCACCTCGCCAGTCCCAGATGTTTTGTGATTCTGTCACGGAACCTGGTGAAGGTAGTGGCTCGTAGCCACATTAGTTTTTATGTTTGGATTAGACACGATTCATATGTAGGGAGTGTTTCTGTAAATATTATCTATTTTATCTTATTTGGTTTAGTATGTTTGTTCATATTTATTATGTCGTTTGATACTTACCTCAAAGTACGAAATAGCAACATAACTTTACCGAGTCATAACAAGATGTATGAAGAAGTATAAGAAAATCGACACAGTACGAAACGATTACCATCGAAAAACAAATAAGTACCAAATGGAAAGTTAATATGAACTTAGTACATGAGAAATACTAGTCCCATGTGATTCGTGCAAAGTAAAGAAGCAAGAGCGTACTCATTTTCTTAGCTTTTTTGGGTCAGGACTTAGAGTTCATCAAAAGAAGAGTTCATGAGGATAAGATTGCAATCTCCTCAAAATTCTCATTTTACTCTTGTGGTAGCTGGGGGTTAACTTAATTTATGACTGTGCGGTAGATGAGAGTTCATCAAAAGAAGAGTTCATGAGGATAAGATTGCAATCTCCCCATGCATCGTCGTTTGATACCTACCTCAAATAATCGAGATTGCAATCTCCCCATGTATAACCACACGCTTAGCTTAGGCGTGTGGTTACACGCTTAGCTTAAGCGTGTGAGTATGCGTGTAGATTAGGCGTGTAGGCTTTCGCTTAACATAAGCTTGAAATCATGCATGAACTTGTTTGTCTAAATTAGGGAACTTAGATCATGTTAGCATACTTATGTAATACGAGAAAGTAATATGAGAAATTATACTTATGTAATATGAGAAAGTAATAGGAACTTAGATCATGTTAGCATACTTATATAATACGAGAAAGTAATAGGAACTTAGATCATTTTAGCATACTTATGTAATACGAGAAAGTAATAGGAACTTAGATCATGTTAGCATACTTATGTAATACGAGAAAGTAATATGAGAAAGTAATACTTATATAATATGAGAAAGTAATACTTATGTAATATCATAAAGTAATAGGAACTTAGATCATTTTAGTATACTTATGTAATACGAGAATTAGGCCTAGTTTGGGCCCATTAAGGCTTTTTTGGTAGTATTGGGCCTAGTTTGGGCCTATTAAGCCTTTTTTTGTAGTATTGGGCCTAGTTTGGGCCCATTAAGGTTTTTTTGTTGAATTGGGCCCATTAAGCCTTTTTTGGTAGTATTGGGCCCATTAAGCCTTTACAAACTGCACGCTTATGGTAAGCGTAAGACAGTTACAAGTGACCGTTACAACGTACACGCTTAGCTTAACCGTGTATGTTGTAACGGTCACTTGTAACAACTCTATTTCACCCTACAAATACGAACAATGTCATCCTAAACCCTATATACCCTTCTCCTCTCTAATTGTGTTTTAATTCTCAAAAAATTAGTATGGCCTCTTCGTCGAGTTCGAGTTCAACTACGGGAGAGAGATTTTGCTTTTGTAATTTGAAGGTGGTCATACACACTTGTGACCGACAGTGGCAGTACGGAAGAAGGTACTGGGGATGCCCTGAATTGGGGATGTACGATATCCACAAACCTGATAATAAAAGGGGGATGTGATTTCTTTGCGTGGTTCGATCTACCATACGACGAGAGGGCACGCGAGGTCATTATGGGGCTGTGGAAGGAAAAACAACAACTTCTAAAGCAGAATGAGGGTCTTTGTAGGTATTGTTTATGAAAAATAACAAATAAACATCGTAGGTGTTAGAAAGATAGAAGTAACCATTTGTTATGTTTTGTAGGAATCAAGCGGAATTTGCAAAAGAGGGATATCAAAATCAAAAAGGAATCAAGCGGAATTAGCGAAAGAGGGACATCGAAAAGGAATCAAGCGGAATTAGTGAATGAGGGAATGTCATTTGTTATGTTTTGTACTACTTCACCCCAGTATAGGCCCATTAAATCAAGATAAAAAGCGAATTTGTACTACTTCGAACGTAGACATAATGTAAAACACATCAAAGTAATATGAACACATCAAAGCCGTCTAAATATTACATTACATAATCGTATCATCAATCAAGTACATGAACGGATCCGTCTCCCACATATATAAAAGGATCTGATGCCCGACCATTTGCAATGAGGTAATCTCGATACGTCTTTAAATTCCACTCAAACTTTGTTGTCCACCACAAAATGTTTCGATCTGCATTTCTGTGCCACGAACCAGGAGTGTGCGGTATTGGCGACCCTTCCTTAAGCACCACCTACATATACACACACAAACTATTTGAGTAGTGAAAACAATGTAACCTAATTTCATAAATATTTTATTACAAAGCACCTTTACCGGTATGAAGTGATCATGATTGCCTACGTGTACCATGGCAAGAATCTTGTCTGGAGGTCCTATGCTTGATGTCCTATTCCTCAACGGTAAGCAAAACGTCGGAGCTTCCCACGTTAATAAGACGAGACCAACCTGATATAGTGTGGCAAACACTAAACCCATCAATGGCATGTGAAACCAGTATACTTCTGAGCAAGGGCTTCTGCAATGGTTCACTTGAAAGATAAGATCATCCCAAGACCCTTGTCGAAGACGATAATGTATCGGCTCGTATAGCTATCGGTTGTCAAGCAACTCCGCTACCATCTCGTGTCGGATGTTGGGATATTCCCTCTCTTGCCTCCCCAATAATACAGCCATCGACCGATATCCACAATGTCCGTCGGGGCGTACATCTCTAACATTATTGATGTACGGAATCCAAAAGTCATCCACATTGTCAATCCCAAAGTTCACCCCCATATGAACAATGGGAATACTAGGTTCTTCAGGCCACTGTAAATCTTCTGGTTGTGATTCTTCTAGTATGGGTTGGGACTGCAAGTCGTCAAAGTCCATCACTACTACAGTAGATGCACTTGCTTGATTTTTAGGATGACCTGGGCCTCTACCAGTGCTCGCACTTGCCTTCCCCTTCGCCTTTGTCTCCGGCCCCGCCTTCTTCTCATTCTCGTGGATCTCATCCCGTCTATGCTCAAACAAGCACTTATCCCTCTTCTCCGCCTTCTCATCCACCTTCTCCTTGTTCCTAGCACCACTTGGCCTTCCTTTTGACTTGATCCCCGTCGGCTCCAACAAAGTACTCTCTTCTGGATGCTCCAAGTCGTGGTATAACTCACCTAGTAGGAATGCCGTGCCTTTCTTCAATGTCCCAACCTCCAACCTGGCAAACATTTCACGAAGTCTCATCTCTATAATGTCCATTCGAACGTAGGCAGAAGGGCCAGGAGTTGTTGTTGGAGTCTCTTCCCATTCCAAGTCCCTCCAGAACTCGTGAACGTCTGACAGAATGAGAGGTGTTCTTGAAACAATGGCTCTTGTAATGCTGTGCACGCAAGGCAACCCAAGGCAATCTCTCACCCAATGGTCGGTACATTCTTCTGAGAACTCCCCCTTCTTCAAGATATCGTAATAGCCCAACAACATATCAAAGCACCTATCCGACACTTGGTAGAAGAGCCTAGAAAAAGTAGCTCGTACAACTGGCATCATCGATACATCATTGATACATCATCGAAATCCGTTGGTCATTTGGAAAGTGAAAGGTTCATGCTCCCCCTAATCTGATCTATTTGAAGGATTATGGCATGGTGAATCCTCACGATCACTCTGTTGAAGCCCCCTCTACTAGAGCCAATAATATCTTTCAAAACCTTGTGCATCCCCTCAACCCTGTCAAATCACATGATGTTAGTACGACATTAACAACTATGAGTATAAAAAACAACATATTGTGAACGTCATACCTGTTTGAAGTCCTCGTGAAGAAGTGAAGATGATGATCCGTCCACGCCCTTACTATGCCCGTCTTGTACGGAATAAGCCATGTGTTCTCCACGTATCCGACAAGGCCTTTCTTCCACGATGTCCGTAATACGGCAAGCCTCTCTTCATAGCTTTCTTCACTGGTTGAGCAAAAAAGTGCCTAACATTGGTTTGCAAAGGCATCCACACTTTCCTTCTTCTTCAAGATGGACGAGGCACGTGCCTCGATGTTGTGCTTTATATGCACCCAACACAAGATGTGTTGAACTTCGGTGCCGAAAACACTCTGGATAGAAGTTATGAGGGCCTTCTCACAATCTGTCATTATTGCAGTCGGCATCACTCCCAAATCCAAACACAATGCACGAACTTTCCTCATTATCCACGTGTAATGGTAAATCATTTCCACCCGGGTGAATGCATAAGCAATGTTGAACGTCTTATGAGTGTTGGTGAAACCAACAATCTCCACAAGTGGCATTCCATATCTATGGAAAACATTTCAAAATACCAAACACATTTTTAAATGAAATACTATAACAATTTATGTCATAAACTACACATTATTACAATTTAGGACTTACATGTTTTTCTTGTATGTCGCGTCAATGATTATCACGTACGGGAACTTCTTCAACAACCGCAGCGACTCCGGATTAGCAAAAAATAAGATTGCAACGTCATCAGTCTTCGCATCCCTCAAAGAATGAACTACGTATTGCTGCTCAACCATAAATCTTAGGGACCACTGCGTAACCATTAACTCTCCCCGATCCTCGTACTGCAACTTCTGCAAGAAGTTGGCCACTTGCTTCTTGGAAGTCACATTTCCCGTGAAGTTTTGCCTCAATTCCGAAACAATTTGATTCGGCGTATTGCGACCGTCTCCCCACCTCCTAGCGCACAACTGCTCTGCCTCGGTCATTCGACCCATGAATGCATGGCCTTTAAAGCTAGTTCATAGCTTATGGTTGTGCCGACCTTCAATCACACCCAAGATCCACTTTTCACCAACCGTCCATGCCTCTTTCTTCATGCGAACACCCATTATCTCAAACTTACACCCACACTTTTTGGATCTCGACTTTCGGATTTTAGCAACCAGCAACTCTGGATTCTCTTCGTTCACCTTCGGCCTCCCCGATCTCCAAGGCCCAAACCTATCGCACACTATACTAATTTGGTACGGACTTGAGTTACGCTTCACCAAAGCTATCACAAGCTCCTTTCCTATTTCTTTCGCCCATACAATTCTTCCTTACTATCCCACACTGGGTCGGTAATAAAATGCTCTGTATAGTCTTTCCCCTATAAATGTAGCGGTTTATGTTAACTACAAATTCATCATAACTACATCACTATGTTACACTACATATGATTTCCAATTATATAACTACAAATTCATGCTAAATATTGGCTACCTAATTAAGTGCAATATTTAAGACACTAATTACGTATTAAAATACCGATGAAGGAAAGAGCAAAACTATTTTAACACTAACCACAAATTCGCCGCTAGGGTCCCAATCGCCAGTCGCTTCGTCGTCTTCCACATCTAAGAAAAATTTTGACTCCATCCATTTGTCGTCCTCCTCCTCTTCTTCTTCACTTTGAACCCAATCATTTTTTTTGTCACTACTATCCTCACCACTATGATACATCTTTAAAATTAGGAGAAAACAATTTTGGTTTCTTGGACATGGAATGGCAAGACCTTCGACTATAAATAGGAAGAAATAAATCCGTTAAACTCACCAACGGAACTTTCCAACAGCTATAAATGTACAAGCCTAACGTAAGCGTGTAAAAATCACACGCCTAAGATAGGCGTATGGGTACACGTCTAAGATAAGCGTGTATGATCACACGCCTAAGATAGGCGTATGGGTACACGCGTAAGATAAGCGTGTATGTTTGGGTCTCCTACGTGGCATTAGTGATCTGTCTTTTAAAAATACCAACAATACCCCTACACGCTTAGCTTAAGCGTGTAAAACCACACGCTTATCTTAAGCGTGTAATATAGCGTCGATTTAGACAATCTTCCGCGTGTATTTAGCCATTGCCTTTAATTATTAGAAGAGAGGGAGAGAGATCAAGAACTTTAGAGATGTATTCTTGCTCTTTGTTGGTGCATCTTTCACAATGATTAAGGCCTCTATTTATAGGTCAATGGTAGCATACAATTTTTGACTAATATCAAGGTAAAGAAGGCGGATAATTTACCATTAGTATTTACCTCCAATAATCTACATAAGTTGTCAAACTTATACAACACTTGTGTTCATACTTAATTAAACATATATTACATAACATGTTCATAACTTTCTAGATGTATATATATAACTTGTTCATAATACCCCCCCTTGAATATTCACCTTTTTACTGTTGTGGGATATGGATGTACGTTGCCTCGTTAAAAACCTTGTCAGGAAAAACCCAGTGGGATAAAAACCTAATCATAGGAAAAAGAGTGTAACTATGAATCCCATTATACGTCGTTGATACTACCTCATTAAAAAACCTTATCACGCAAAACCTAGTGGGATAAAAGCCTGATCGAAGGAAAAAAGAGTGTAGTGCGTATGATGCTCCCCCTGAGATCAGCGTATGTCTCAAAATCCGCACATTCCAATCTTGGATACCAATTCTACAAATTTCTTAGGAGCCAATGACTTTGTGAACATATCTGCCAAGCTGTTGTTTGACCGGATTTGTTAGATATCAACTTCCCCGGCCAGCTTCTTCCAGTTCATGAGTAGAGAAGAACTTAGGCAATATGTATTTTGTGTGGTCTTCCTTGATAGCCTTTCTTCATCTGAGCAACACATGCTGAGTTGTCTTCATACAACAATGTTGGGTCGTCAGTGATAGGCATCATTCCACATTCTTTTTGGATGAATTTGATCATTGCTCGTAGTGCCACACATTCTCTTCCTACTTCATACAAAGCAATCAACTCTGCTTGATTTGATGATGTGGCAGTCACAGTTTGCTTTGTTGATCTCCATGAGATAGTTGTGACTTGGCTTTATGGGGGTCTGATAAGTACCATGCATTTGCATATCCGACCAAGGTAGCGTCTCTTTGGTTGCAATAGAATAGCCCAAGATCATGTGTGCCGCGGAGATAGCGAAATATATGTTTGATCTCGTTCCAATGCCTCCTTGTAGGCGCAAAACTAAACTTGGACAATAGATTCACAACAAAAGCAATATATGATCTTGTATTGTTAGTTAAATACATAAGAGCACCGATTGCACTTAGATATGGTACTTCTGGACCAAGAACATCTTCGTTCTCTTCTCGAGGATGGAATTGATCCCTTTCTACATTGAGAGATCGGAATTCCATGGGAGATCCAAAGGATGAGTCTTGTCCATATTAAACTTTTTTAGTACTTTCTCAGTATAATTAGACTGATGGATTAAAATTCCATCCTTAAGGTGCTCAATTTGTAAGCCAAGACAAAGCTTAGTTTTCCCAAGATCTTTCATCTCGAATTCTTTCATCAAATATTTCACAGTCTCATGAAGTTCATGGGAAGTTTCGACGATGTTCAAATCATTTACATAGACTGCAATAATAGCAAATCCATTCTTGGATCGCTTGATGAAAACACATGGACATGTGACATTATTCTTATATCCCTCTTTCATAAGATATTCACTAAGACGGTTGTACCACATCCGTCCTGACTGTTTCAATCCATACAACGACCTCCTCAGTTTTATAGAAAACATTTCTCGAGGTTCAGAGTTGTTCGACTCAGGCAGTTTTAGTCCTTCTAGGACTCTCATGTAGATGTACGTATCAAGTGACCCATATAAGTATGCAGTCATGACATCCATAAGGAACATCTGTAGTTTTTCAAACACATTCATGCCAATTAGAAACCTCAACGTAGTTGCATCGACTACCGGAGAGTATGTTTCTTCATAATCAATTCCATGAATTTGGGAAAAACATTGGGCTACAAGTCTAGCCTTATATTTGACAATTTCATTTTTCTCAATTAGTTTTCGGACGATACCCATTTGTAACCAACTGGTTTTATACCCTTTGGTGTATGGACTACATGTCCAAAGACTTCTCGCTTTTCAAGCGATTTCAATTATGCTTGAATGGCCTCTTTCCATCTTGGCCAATCTTTCCTTCGACGACATTCATCAACTGATTTTGGCTCAATGTCGTCGTCCTCAGCCATAATATCTATAGCCACTGAGTAGGCAAATATATCATCAACAATGATATCATTTCTATTCCATTGTATACCCGTGTATACATAATTTATGGAAATCTCGAAATTATCGATATTTTGATCTTCATCTAGGATATCATTTTTCTTTGAGATGTTTTCATTTTCAATCTCTTTGCCTTTATCATTGCTCTCCAGGGCAATTGTGGCATCTCCTGCCATACCCTTTTGGTTCTTTGGTTTCCTTGGTTTCAAGTTCTTTGAACCTAGTGGTCTACCACGCTTCCGGCGTGTTATAGACTCATTTGCAATGGACACTTATGGCTGTCCAACGAGTATTTCAATCCTTGCAGGAGCATTTGTTGCAGGTATATGTGACTTAGTTACCTTTTTTATATCAATGAATGCATCGGGTAACTGATTTGCAACATTTTGCAAATGAATGATCCGTTGTACTTCTTGTTCACACATTTTGTTTCTTGGATCAAGGTGAGATAATACAGTTGCATTCCATGTAACCTCTTTCATATGTGGGTCCACCTTTTTCTTTTCTTCCCCGAAGTTAGGGAATATACTTTCGTCAAAATGACAATCAACAAATCTTGTTGTAACCAAATTACCAGTTGTTGGTTCGAGATATTTAATAATCGATGGGGATTCAAAACCAACATATATTCCTAATCTTCTTTGTGGACCCATCTTTGTTCGCTGAGGTGGAGCAATAGGAAGATAAACAACACATCCAAATACTTTTAGATGCGAAATATTCGGCTTCTTACCAGATACTAATTTCAGTGGGGAATATTCATGGTTTGCACTTGGTCTCAACCGAACCAAGGTTGCATCATGCAATATAGCATGTCCCCACGCTAATGGTGGTAATCTGGATTTCATTAACAATGGTCTAGCGATTAATTATAATCGCTTTATCAATGATTCAGCAAGACCATTCTGTGTGTGAACATGAGCCACTGGATGCTCAACATCAATCCCAATCGACATACAAAAATCATTGAAGATTTGGGATGTAAATTCTCTTGCATTATCAAGCCGGATTTTCTTTATGGCATAATTCGAGAACTGCGCCCTTGATCGAATTATTTGAGCAAGGAGTTTAGCAAATGTCGCATTTCTAGTCGATAATATACTTACATGTGACCAACGTGTGGATGCATCAATTAGCACCATAAAATATCGAAATGGTCCACATGGTGGAGCAATTGGTCCACATATATCTCCTTGGATTCATTCCAAGAATGCAGGCATTTCACTTTCAATGTTTCCCTTTGAAGGCCATATAATTAGCTTCCCAAGTGAGCAAGCGGTGCAATTAAAATCACTGGACGATAGAACCTTAACGTTCTTCAATGGATGTCAAAGTGAATTCTTTATGATTTTGTGCATCATTATTGATCCAGGGTGACCCAAACGGTCATTCCATAATGTGAATGCAGTTTGGTCATATGACCTTTTACGTATCGCTGCATTGACCTCAAACAGATAAATATATGTATGATATAATTCGGAGGTTTGCCCTGACATCTTTTCAAGGATCTGTTTTCGGCCAGATTCATGTTTTATGATGCATAAATATTCTCTCCCATTTTCATTCATGGTTTCCATATGAAACTCATTATGACGCACATCCTTAAAACTCAATAAATTCCTTCGAGATTTACTCGAATATAGTGCGTCATTTATTACTAATTTTGTTCATCTTGGGAGTAGAACAATAGCTCTTCCGGAGCCTTCAATGATTTTAGACACACCCGATATTGTAGTGACATTGCCTTCATAGGCTTTCAAATGAGTAAAAAACTCTTTGTTTCTCAAAATGGTGTGTGTTGTCGCACTGTCTAAAAGACATTGCTCCTTTCTATCAAGTTTCACTTCAGGTGAGTTCCTCTTTTCTAGATAAAGGGGAGAAAGGATGAATCAAGACATTAGTAAGAAAAACTTCATATATATTACACATGGATAGTTATATTACACAATATTCTTACTAGAGAATGAGAAAAACACAGTGCAAGAAAATAGAAGACATTACATAACGTTATACAACAACAAAATAACATAGATATTTAGAGGGTAGTGTTTTATATCTAGGCATCTAAGACAAAGTCATCGTAATTTTCAAGATTGAGGAAATCATTGACATCCAGAATGGTCACATGTGATTTATTCACACCTTCAATATAATTGGTCTCATTAGCCTTTTCTTTATTTTTCTCATTTTGGTATAGCTTCACTAAGTGTGGAGCATCACGACATACCCTTGACCAGTGACCAGTCATGCCACATCTGTAACAAGTGGATTTAGATTTATGGGAGGGTCTTGTTTGACCCGTCTGGACCTTTTGCTTTCCATTCCCCTGGTGGCCATAGTTACCACAATAATTAATATGGCCCTTGTTGTGGCCTTGACCATGACCACGACCATAGCCACCACGACCACCTCGGCCTCCACGACCATGGCTACGACCACGACCATTATCGCGTCGTGACTGTTGCACATATTCGTTGGCATTCCCATCTGGGACCCTTTTATCCACAACATTTGCTTCATGAACTGTTGTGGAGCCAGTAGGCCTTAGGTTGTGGTTTTTCATCAAGAAATCATTATTCTTTTCAGTAACCAGCAAGACTTTCAATAAGCAAAATATCTCTTGAAGCCTCTCTCTCTATATTGTTGTTGTAACACAACATTAGAGGCATGCATAGTGGAGAAAGTTATCTCCAACATTTCTTGTTGGGTTATCACTTGACCACATAGTCTCAATTGAGACGTGATCCTGTTTATAGCACTATTGTACTAAGATATGGACTTAATGTCCTGGAACCTTAGATTGTTCCATTCGTATAGTGCTTGTGGGAGCAGGACCTCATTTTGATGTCCATAACGTTCATTTAAGCTCTCCCACATTTCTCTTGGATCTTCCATAAACAAGTACTCGGTTTTGGGACTTTCATGTATGTGGTGGCGAAGGAATACAATGGATTTCTCCTTCTCCTGAGGCGTGGTATTATTATTTTCCACAATTGTTCCCTCAAGGACATTTGCCTTGAGGTGAGCTAAGGCATAAACCCTCCATTCGAGGTATTTGTGGTCTGATAGCTCAAAGATGTAAAATTCCCTCTTTGGATGCTTGCGATTTAGTTACTACAAATCAGGAGTTGTATAATATAATTTAATTAGCATGTTCAACATTATGCATGTATGATTAATGAGTCATGTATGAAACGATATGGACGAATAATTATTAAAGTCATGTCATATTATCTTTTCACATCAACATAGGTATGTAGATAGCATGTAGATAGACTTTATTTAAAGAATGCGTATAGTATGCAAACAAAAGGCGTGAATTAGAATAGTGATCATACTGTATAGACATAATGCAAGTAAGAAGGCATACGAAGATAATTTTGGCGGGAATAATTAAAACCCAAACCGTTTTCTTTTACCCCATTTTATTTATGGCCACCCTTTATTACCCTTTTTCACCGGCCTTATCTTCTTCTTCTCATCTTCATTTTCGATCTCCCCTTCCATTTTCTTTCAACCATTTCCATGGCCGACGATGAGATTTTTCGTCGCCTTAGAGCTAGTAATGATCGGTTCTTAATCAAGCTTTTCTTTTGCCTTGTTCTTATCATGATTATCAATATTACTCTCATCATCTTATTTGAAAAAAACTTACTTATGTTTCAAGTGGTGAAATCAAGGATTTAACAAAGAGAGTTCAAGACTAGACATCAAAAGAGGTAAGCAAATCTAGTGTTTTGTTTGTACCTTGTATGAATCTAGATATTATGTTTCCATTTTTGGTAAAAAGGTTTTTAGATTTAGGAAGACAAATCGAGTTTACGATATAGAGGATCCCGATTTGGGCAACTACAGAGCATACTCCTCATATCGATTTTGTAATAATCTTCTTGTATGGTTAAACTAATGTAATGGTATAGATTTGTGTAATATCCCACTTAAAATAGTATGATAAAATGGTAATTTTAAAGTGATAAAAATAAAAGTTTTGAAATTTATTTCATTTCTTTTAGAGGAATAATTTAAACTTTCATGAACTTAGGTTTAAAGGTGAGTTATGATAATTTTTGGTACTGGAATGGGGAAACAACAGAGAGGATCACGCCAACTAGAGGAATCAGACAAGGGGATTCGATATCGCCATATTTTTTGTACTATGTATTGAAAGACTCAGCCATATGATTCTCCAAGCAGTCGAGGAAGGGGAGTGGAGGCCGATCTACCTTTCTAGAGGTGGGCCGCCACTGTCGCATTTGCTGTTTGTTGATGACATTCTACTCTTTGCGGAGGCTTCGATCACACAAGTTCGAGTTATCATGAAGTGCATGGAGCTTTTTTGTAGATCTTCGGGGCAAAAGGTGAACCAACTCAAGTCTAAGCTTTTTGTTTCACCTAATGTTCGGGCGGATACGGTGCAACTTATTCAATAGGAGAGCGGGTTCGAAGTAACATCCGATCTGGGGGTGTATCTGGGCATGCCCTTACTCCACAAACCCATTGAGAGAGAAACGTTCGAACCGCTTCTCCAAAAGATCAATAATCGTCTGTCCGGATGGCATGGTCGTAAACTTAGCTTAGCAGGCAGGGTGACCCTCGCAAGATCAGTGATCCACTCCTTGCCCGTTTACATAATGGCCATTATCACTCTGCCCAAATCCATCTATAAGAAAATTGACCAAGCTACGAGAGCTTTCGTTTGGGGCAGCTGGGGTGATTGTAAGCGAATGCATATGATGAACTGGAAGGAGATTTGCAAGCCTAGGGAGTTAGGAGGATTTGGACTGAAAAGTATAGAAGAGCTAAACAAGGCGCTCACAGGGAAACTGGCATGGAGGTTCCTGGTTAACAATGACAGTCTCTATGGGCAAGTTATTCGCCATACGTATATTAGACCATCTCAGGCGACACACCGAGCACCTTCACCGGTTTGGAGGAACATCTACAAAGCTGTTAATTCTGTTATTGTGTCGGGCTCTACTTGGCAATTGGGGGATGGAAAACTCATCAAATTCTGGCAGGATTGCTGGCTGGTGGACTACAAACTGGAAAGTTGTACTGGGGCGGTTATTGAGCAAGAGCGAAGGGAGGCCACGGTTGATCAGTATTAGAACCCGGGTACCGGCTGGAAATGGGAAATTCTCACTCCGCTGCTACCACCCACAATCCTCATCAAATTGGCAGCTCTGGCAGTAGTGGATGATCGGAGTTTACCGGATTCCATAGGGCGGCGACATACTCAAGATGGCAATTTTAGTGTTGCATCTGCATATGGTATGATCGATCCTCAACCATAATTCAAGTATGGATATCGACTCTCACATTTATAAGATTATTTGGCACATTAATGCTCAAGAAAGGGTTAGATTTTTTGCCTGGCTGGCCCTGAGAGGGGGGGTTCTCACCAACACAGAGAGGAAAAGAAAGCATATCAGTGACACATAGGATTGCCCTCATTGCCCGGCTACGGCGGAAACCAGCATGCACCTCTTTAGAGATTGCAGTCAAGCCAAAGTGGTTTGGGCCCACCTTCAACCCTCATTGGCTTGGTCTGAATTCTTTGGACTGAACTTTGCCCAATGGTTCGGCCAAAACAATGGATGGAAGCAGGCCAATAAGGAGGATGTGGATTGGGCTAGTAAGTTAGCTACAACAATTTGGTACATCTGGAAATGGAGAAATGAGTGGGTGTTCAACAGATTTTTTTTTTACTGGAGACAAGGCAGCCTTCATTGTGGGGAAGGCATTCGAATATAGACAAGCAAATGATAAGAACTCAGTACTGAAGAGGGATGAGAGAAAGGAGATCATGGTCCGATGGGTGGCTCCCCCGACCCACTGAGTCAAACTGAACACAGATGGCGCGGTAATAGAGGGTCGTGCAGCCGCGGCGGGAGTTTGTCGGGATTCGAAAGGCGAATGGTTAGGTGGTTTTGTCCATAATATCGGCCTTTGCTCGATGCCTATGGTGGAGCATTGGGGCATTGTTTCGGGTCTCAAGTTTGCTTGGGATAGGGAATACATGAGGGTTTGCCTAGAGACAGATTCGCAATTAGCGATCGTGTTACTCCACA
This sequence comes from Rheum nobile, assembly GCA_027886185.1. Taxonomy (NCBI): domain Eukaryota; kingdom Viridiplantae; phylum Streptophyta; class Magnoliopsida; order Caryophyllales; family Polygonaceae; genus Rheum; species Rheum nobile. The sequence continues at coordinate 9,861,396 of WOAB01000639.1, forward strand.
AACCTATGGATCGTTATCACCCCTTGTCTAGCCTCGTCTCCATGGCACAAGGCTTCCTTAGTAGGGATTGGAACATCCAATTCTGTCATATTTTCAGAGAAGCCAATGCGGACGCGGACCGTCTCGCTTCCCTGGCTTTTGACTTTCCTTTAGGTATTCATGTTTTAGCTTTTCCGCCTGATCGGGTGTCCTTTTGTATGTCGAACGATGTGAGGGGTTTCCCTGCACCCCACCTGGTGGCCAAGTAGTCTTTTTTTTAATATATGCATGAGAGTGTCGCCTCTCCTTATACAAAAAAAAATTGATAATTTTTGGTATAAATTATCATATGATTAATAATAATATGGTGTTAAAATATATAAATAAGTATAAAAAATAATGTAATTTTAGATTTTTAAATCATAATAAAGGACATAAGAATTATTATGTTATCCATAAGGGGATAAAGTAATAATTGTCCTAAGTAAGTTATTTGTTTAAGCTAAGGATGGTTTAAATTATGATTAACTTTATATTAATTATAATTTAGATAAAACTTATCAAATTTGACCTAGAATATTTAAATCAAGTTTAACAAATTTTTGTTAAAGGATTTAAGTATGGTCAAATTCATAAGAATAATAACTTAAGCTTATCTTAACCTAAGTTAAATTTTACATAAATAAATGTTGGGGTTAAAATAATATTATAAACTTAGAAAATTAAAATAAATAAGTTTGGGTAATTTTATTAATTTTTTAAAGTTAAAAAAGGGCATTTTTGCCACAACGTAAGAAAGTTGGACAAAAATATGCAAATAGGACAAATAAGTGGGCCATATGTAATTACCCCAAATTGGGGTTGTCTTCTTCCTCCTCCAGCCACCATTTTTACGTTAAGCTATAAAGCACTTCAATGGCAGATTTCGAACCTCCTTGGATCTGTTTAAGCCAATTTATGGATGGTAATTCAAGCAAAACGTATCGTCCATGTAATTCCTACATCAATTGGATTGAATGCCATCCAAAATCATGGAATTTCAGCCACAAAACCCACGCGTCATCTTGGTGGCCGAATTGAACAAATTCAAAATTGGATCAATTCGTCTTCAAGTGGAGGTATTAATGAGAAGGTTTTGTTTTTAATGGCATTCCCATCTACAAAATAACTATAAATACCGCTCCAATGTCTTCCCCAAATCATCCAATTTTGGAGTCTAATCTCAAGAACCCTAAAAACCCAAAACCGGTTGTTCTTGGCCAAAATTAGAGCATGTTAGAGCTTCAATCTTGCAATTTGTTGCAACACTAGGACCTCCTGAGAGTTATCTACAAAAGCCCTAAGATTTAGCCGCCAGAGAACCACCTCTGGGCCGCCAATTGACCGGAAAACGCATACAGCCCTCCGTTTGGGTATTTTCGGGTTTATTTTCGTCCGATTTCCAATTTCTTTTATTTAATTTGATTATTATTTGGCTTAATTAAGGTTAATTAAATTAATATTAATTACTAAATAATAATATGGAAATAATTTTATTTTAATAAAATTAAATTAATTAAAAAAAATTGGGTATTATCTTAGACTATGAATGATTAAAATATTAACTTTTCATTTGGATAATATTTTGGAGTAAAATTTCTGGACTTTATAAATAAATTATAAGATTTATTTATTTATAAAATATTATTTAGAATATACGATTAATTGATTTTTAATCGTATAGATTATCGTCCTATCGATTAAGTCTTGAAATTTGAATTAATAGGAGATAAATTAATTCAATTTAATTCTTGAGACTTATATCCTTCAAAATTCAGTATTAAATAAATTATCTAATTATAATTTATTTTTGTGTGTGATTCGGGTACGTCTCGGATTTGCTCTGGAACGAAAATAGAGGATAGATTCAAGTTGATACTCAGAAACAACCATCTTTGTGATACCGTTTAACTCTCCGTGATTCAAGGCAAGTGGCGGTTCGCTCTTGCTAATTTATTCCATATTTTTCTTAATTGACAATTCATCTATTGTCTTAATTAAGCTGGGATAAATATTCTTAATTTCTCGTTTGGGAACTTGTGTGTTAAAGTTGTTGGATCGTTAGAGTTACGTCTGAGGGAACAAAAGCTTTGTTCCCACAGAAGTTGCAGCGGATAAATATAGCAGGAAAGATAACGAACGAACTCACGATATATAGTGGAAACCCTGATTAGCAAAACTAGCTTTTCAAGGAAAAACCACTACCTTCAAGCTTTCGCTTGAGAGGATTTTGAAGCGTGTACTTGTCTTATTGATTTATTGCTTGATTACACTTGTATCCTGGACTTCGACATCTAAACAACCAGCTAGACTCGAAACCTCTTCTACAACGATGAATCAAACTCAACCCTCAAAGACTTACACACACCTCACTTCTTTTCTTTCTTCTTTTCGTTCTCTCTATTTTCCGTCGTCGTCGTTACATAGAAATGAATCCACACCTCTATTAAATACAACTCGGCAAACCCTAAATGTAACAAGATAAGATTTATCCAAATAAGGCAACAAGAAGATATGATTTTGTAGAGGGAATTATATCCCAGCCGTCTATATTAATTTGAATGAAGGATTCCGTAAATTAATATATTTGGATAAGATAGAGTACTCTCTCTCCAAGTATCTTATCTTAGGAAGGTTTTCCTAAGATAACACAATCGGGCTTCTCTCTCCATATCTTCTCAAATCGGCTTGATCCTTGGAGCCGAAGTCATTCATCCTTGACCGCGTGCATGATTCTGCGTTTGATTTGTTTCCATAAAAGGCACGCTGGATTCTTCTTTCCATTCGCAGCTTCGATCTTGTTCGACGATGTTGGTCCTTCAGAGGTAACAAAGCACATGAACAAAGCTTTGTTCCCTTTTCGATCCTTCGCTGCAATGGTTCCCTGAGATAACTGTCTTTGTTCCTGAAACACTTAGTACCCAGATTAGTTGAATGTTTGTCACTATCAAAACCTAAGGAATTCAACAAATTCCCCCTTTTTGATGGTGACAAACATCCTTGACAATAAAGCATATACATACGAGATAGAGACAGTTGTATGGGGAAAGGTTCTCCACACAAGACCATAATAGTTCCCCCTCAACACAGCAACATATGAAACCATGTGCTGTTCCCCCTCAACCAAAGCTACCTGTCATTTTTCCCCTTTTGGCATCATCAAAAACACAGTGAAGAGTTAGAGATGAAAGATAACAGCCAGATGAACATCATTCTCAATCGCAGTAGATTGAAACACACGAACGCATACAGCATGTTAAGACGACAACACGATATGCAAGGATAACATTCATGATCAACATGCCTGTCAGTGAAAACACAAGAATCAGAGACAAGGAAGTACGAAAAGAGAAGAGTAGATGTGCTAGGGAACAAAAGAGGTGTGGGTTAGCCAGAGAAGTACGAATTAAGAACCACTGGGGCCAGCAGCTAGAGCAGAAGTATGATTAGCAATGGAATTCATCTTTTGTTCCCACTCAGAGATGTTGCTTCCTCATTGGCGTCAGCAACCACCATAGCCTCAACTTGTAGAGGAGTGAATCTGTAGTGTCGTATTTTCCCTTCTTTGTGTGTCTTGTGATGTTCAATTTTTTTTAATTTTTTTTTTTTTGAACATCACAAACTTCAGCTTGCCTTCTTTCACCAGGGATTCATTCAGAGCCCACTACCTCTCACTCGTAACATTAGCTTTTGAGCACGAACCTTCCTTAGGCAGTTGTAAGCCAGCATCACACACATACCTGTCGAACCCTATCCACAGACCACAGTGGCGATAATTCGTAATCTCGACTTTCCGAAAAAGTAGAAGAATGTGATGCGGGGGTAATGTTACCAGAGATGGTGCAAAGAGCATCACACAAACCATATATGAATTTTTTTTTTAATGTGTAATCATGAATGAGAGGCTCCCAGATGTGAATGATTAGAGGGGCTCATAGGAAGCATCAAACATGATGGCTAAGGTAAGTTGTAGAGTCAACAATCATTTGGTCTTATAATGAGGGATCAATGCATCAAGTTGACTCTTTTGGGCAGAAGGAAATCTGATTCATGTATTAGCAAGATAGCATAGAGAGCATGCATGAAATGTTGCACATAAGTGAAATATTAGCATGAGTCTAGGCAGGTCATTCAACTAGTGATCAAGAGAATAAATGCAGACCGGGACATGATGTTTCATCCTTCACACTTTACCATGTAATATTAGCCAATCATCGAGGGAACACAACATGTAGACAGTCAGTTTAGAGAGATCATACCTAGTTTCATACGAAACTGTTCGAATGGTTCCCTGTTTAGTGCCTTGGTGAAGATGTCGGCGATTTGATCCTTAGTTCCACTGAAGTCCATTGTCACCAACCCTTTCTCCACACAGTCACGTAAGAAGTGATGTCTTATCTCGATGTGCTTGGTACGTGAGTGTTGCACCGGATTCTTGGAGATATTTATGGCACTTGTATTGTCACAGAGAATGGGAATGGAGTTTAGAAGAATACCGTAGTCGCTGAGTTGTTGTTTGAGCCATAGGAGTTGAGTGCAACAAGCAACAGCTGCTATGTATTCAGCTTCCGCAGTGGAGAGAGCCACGGAGTTCTGCTTCTTTGACCCCTAGGAAACCAGAAACGGCCCAAGGAACTGAGCCATTCCAGAGGTAGATTTTCTGTCCACTTTGTTCCCTACGAAGTCAGCATCTGTGTATCCGACAAGATCAAGGCTTCCTCCCCTTGGATACCACAGACAAAGATCATTTGTTCCTTTCAAATATCTCAGGATCCTCTTCACTGCTTTGAGATGTGTCTCTTTGGGATCGGCCTGAAAATGAGCACAAAGACATACACTATACATAATATCAGGCCTACTGGCAGTGAGATATAGAAGCGAACCTATTATTCCTCGATAGAGAGATGGATCAATTCCTTGCTCATGTTCGTCTTTTCCCATTGGATTGTTTGGAGATATGAGAGTGGTGAAGGGTTTCGCATCATTCATACCAAACTTTTTGACGCACTCCCTGAGATACTTCTGTTGGTGCACTTTGGTTCCCTCATCTCCCTGAGAGACTTGCAGACCTAGGAAGAACTTGAGTTCTCCAACCATGCTCATCTCGAATTCACTGGCCATCAGCTTAGAGAATTTCTAAACCAGTTTATCATCAGTGGATCCAAAGATGATATCATCCACATAGACTTGGACCACCAGAATATGCTTCCCTTCCTTTAGAAGGAACAGAGTCTTATCGACCTTTCCTCGAACGTATCCGTGTGTCAGAAGGAACTGTGAGAGCCTTTCATACCAGGCCCTCGGGGCTTGCTTGAGACCATACATAGCTTTGTCTAGAATGTAGACATGGTCAGGTTGAGTGGTGTCCTCAAAGTCGGGTGTTTGCTCCACGTAGACTTCCTCCTTAAGAACTCCATTCAAGAAGGCAGTCTTGACATCCATCTGTTGCAGCTTGAACCCATGGAAAGAAGAATACGCAATTAGGAGTCTTATTGCTTCTAACCTGGCAACAGGAGCAAAGGTCTCATCATAGTCGATGCCTTCCTGCTGGTTGTAACCTTTCACCACCAGCCTAGCTTTGTTCCTTGTGACCTGACCTTGATCATCCAACTTGTTTCTGAACACCCACTTGGTTCCAATCACTGTTCTGTTCCTTAGACGAGGAACTAACCGCCAAATCTTGTTTCTTTTGAACTGGTGAAGTTCCTCTTGCATGGAGTTTATCCAGTCAGGATCCTTCAATGCTTCTCCTACAGTTTTGGGTTCTTGCAAAGAGAGAAAAGCATTGAAAGCACATAAATTTTGTAGGGAGGAACGAGTGCTCTGAGGTGCTCCCTTTCTATAGTCAGTGACGATTAGCTTGACTGGATGAGCCCACTTTTGCTGGTAGTTGGGAACTTGGAGATTGTTGATGTCGAATTCCTCTGAATCAGCGTTCCCAGCACTTGAGCCTTCACCTCCTGTGCCATTAGCATTAGGATTGACATCCCTCGTTCCTTCAGCAGAAGGGCAGTCCTCAGAGGGCTCTGCTGTGCCGTGACTTGGGCTTTGTTCCCCCTGAGGTGCCTGAGATACATCAGGGGGGTAAGCATTTTCTTCATTGCCCCCTGAGTTGGCGGAATTGGGAGTTCTAGGTGTAGAGGGATCATTTTGAGTTTCTTGATCTTCAGAGGTCTCACCGCTGACATTGCTATCTACAAGCTGAAAGAAATCATCTTCGGAAAGCTCGATGTTGCCTGATAGTTCCTGCACATTGTTACCAGCCATAACAGTTTCATCAAATACAACATGAACGCTTTCCTCTACCTTTCTGGTTCTCTTGTTGAAAACTTTGTAGGCCTTGCTTTGCTGTGAATATCCTACAAAAGTTTCCTCATCACTTCTGGGATCAAACTTCCCAAGAGAATCTTTCCCGTTGTTATGGACGAAGCACTTGCAACCAAATGTGCGCAAATGAGACACATTAGGTTTCCTTCCCTTCAGAAGCTCATAGGCAGTTTTGTTCAGAAGAGGACGGATGGTTGCTCTGTTCAGAAGGTAGCACGCAGCATTCAAGGCTTCGGCCCAGAAACTCCTTGGAAGACCACTTGAGATGAGAAGAGTACGCGTCATGTCTTCCAGAGTTCTGTTCTTTCTTTCAACAACACCGTTTTGCTATGGGGTCCTGGGAGCAGAGAAGTTGTGGTTGATACCTCTGTTCCTACAGAGGGATGGGAACTGAGAGTTCTCGAATTCAGTTCCATGATCAGTGCGAATAGACCCCAAGAAATGTCCAGTGCTCCTTTCGGTTGCCTTAAGCCAGGACTCAAACTCCGCAAACACTTCATCCTTTGTGGAGATAAATAGAGTCCATGTATACCTGGAATAGTCATCAACAATAACAAAGACATATGCATTTCCCCCACGGCTCTTCGTGTGCATAGGCCCACAAAGATCCATGTGGACTAATTCCAGAGGACGTGTTGTACTTATATCCCTTTTTGACTTGAAGGAAGACCTCACTTGTTTTCCTTTAATGCATGCGTCACACACGTCACTTCTCATTGCTTCAACCTTGGGAAGGCCATTCACCAACTCTTGTCTATGAAGTTTGGATAGGAGTTGAAGGCTAGCATGTCCAAAGCGTTTGTGCCACAAGTCTGTCGTCTCAGCAATAGACGACAGACATAGGTCCTTGTTAGGGATGAAAGCAGGGTCGACCTTATTGACATTGTTATCGCAGATCTCTTTGAGTAAGATTTTCCCTGTACTTAGACACTCAACATGACAATCATCAGTGGTAAAGACTACCCTATTTTTTATGTTTTGACATAGTTGAGCCACACTAAACAGATCAAACTTGAGATTATTCACTAGATTCACATTATTCACAGTGATGTGTTTAGAGAGTCTTACCATACCGATACCACAAACCTCACCCTTACTCTTGTTTCCAAAAGTTATCGATGCCCCTGAGGCTGGCTGAAGAGAAGTCAACCATTCACTGTTCCCTATCATGTGACTTGAACATGCACTGTCAAGGTGCCAAGAGCCTTTCCTTGCTTCCTCCTCGGATTTATGAGAACCACCTTCTGATACGTTGTGACCTTTTGAGCTCATCAAGCAGATATCCTTTGAGAGAGGAGATGCTTCATCATCTGAGCTGCAGTCACCCCACTTCGCAATCCTCGTTTGTTCCTTGTTGAAGACCTGAGAAGAACCTGCCGCTTTGTTGAGGCACCTTTTTGCGAAGTGTCCGTTGTCATAGCAGTGAGAGCAAACAACCTTCTTCATGTCATTGTGAACCATGACCGAACCTTTAGTGCCTTTGCTTCGAGACCATATCTTCTTCATGGCTTGAGTGATGAGAGCCACATCTATATCACCTTCTTGAGAGTCTCTATCCAAGGCATTTCCTGACGACATCTTTCCTGCAGAATCTGTAACTAAAACAAACAATCTAGAGCACCAGGCTCTGATACCAATTATTGGATCGTTAGAGTTACGTCTGAGGGAACAAAAGCTTTGTTCCCACAGAAGTTGCAGCGGATAAATATAGCAGGAAAGATAACGAACGAACTCACGATATATAGTGGAAACCCTGATTAGCAAAACTAGCTTCTCAAGGAAAAACCACTACCTTCAAGCTTTCGCTTGAGAGGATTTTGAAGCGTGTACTTGTCTTATTGATTTCTTGCTTGATTACACTTGTATCCTGGACTTTGACATCTAAACAACCAGCTAGACTCGAAACCTCTTCTACAACGATGAATCAAACTCAACCCTCAAAGACTTACACACACCTCACTTCTTTTCTTTCTTCTTTTCGTTCTCTCTATTTTCCGTCGTCGTCGTTACATAGAAATGAATCCACACCTCTATTAAATACAACTCGGCAAACCCTAAATATAACAAGATAAGATTTATCCAAATAAGGCAACAAGAAGATATGATTTTGTAGAGGGAATTATATCCCAGCCGTCTATATTAATTTGAAGGAAGGATTCCGTAAATTAATATATTTGGATAAGATAGAGTACTCTCTCTCCAATTATCTTATCTTAGGAAGGTTTTCCTAAGATAACACAATCGGGCTTCTCTCTCCATATCTTCTCAAATCGGCTTGATCCTTGGAGCCGAAGTCATTCATCCTTGACCGCGTGCATGATTCTGCGTTTGATTTGTTTCCATAAAAGGCACGCTGGATTCTTCTTTCCATTCGCAGCTTCGATCTTGTTCGACGTTGTTGGTCCTTCAGAGGTAACAAAGCACATGAACATAGCTTTGTTCTCTCTTCGATCCTTCGCTGCAATGGTTCCCTGAGACAACTGTCTTTGTTCCTGAAATACTTAGTACCCAGATTAGTTGAATGTTTGTCACTATCAAAACCTAAGGAATTCAACAAAAGTGTTGTATAAAATGAACCTTTTTGATACACACGATTATGTTGTGCATATTGACGGAGTTTTGGCATGATTTTAGTGGTGTTTTAGGATGCTTTGGAGATGATTTGGAGACTTGGCGAGGAGGTGCGGAAGTTGTGCATTTGGAGTCTTAGGAGCTGAAGAGCAAGGATGAAGAATCGGTGTCACGGCGACTGCCGCAGAATTGCGGCGACCGCCGTTAATTGCCTTTGAGAGACATCAGCTACGACTTGAAAACGGCGACCGCCGCGATTACAGCGCCCGCCGTGGGAGATGCAGCGGTCGCCGCCGCTGTTGGAAGCAACCGCCGAGCCGATTTCCTTTTCGGTTTTATTTTATATTATTTTAGTACATTTTAATATTTCTTTTTAGGTTAATTTCAGAATTATTTTTCTTTAGTATTTAAGGGTAGAGAAAAACTTGTTTCTCGGATCTCGGAACCCTAATTTTCATTCTACGTACTTTTCTACTATGAAGAACTAAGCCTCTCTTGCTTAGTCAGACGCTGAAGCTTTCGTTTGGATTTAGTTGTGAGATTCTTGTTCTTAATCTATTGCATGGTTTTTATTTTTCTCTTGCTTAAGTTGCTTATGATTGATATTGATAATCTCTATTTGGACGCATCTAGGGTTTGTTGTTATTGATTGATTGCTAGATTTAGATTGTTACTGGTTGAGCATATCTATTTCAGAGTAGCAACTGCATCGTATTAGTAACTGGTTGTGCTAGTCTTATGTAGAAGAGAATTGATTTACATTCTAGGATAAAAGCTGGTTGTTTTATGCTAGAATTATATCCAACTATATTCCTATCCGTAAGGCTGCTGTTAAACTGAATCTTGATAGTTTCAGGGTTGTTTAATTAGTTAGTGCTAATAGTATCTGGTTGTGCTATTAGTTATATCTGAAAAGGAATTGGAATTTCCATTGCATGAGATTTTGAATGAGTATCTATGATCAACTTATCATACGAATAGTGGATGTTGTTTGACTAAGTGCTTTTCCCCATCACTGATTTCACAACTCTTTCGCTTGTTTACTTTTGCATGCTTAGATTACTTAAACTCACAAAACCCCCCTTTTGTTACTTTGGTTTGACATACAAATTGCATACTAAGATAGAATCCGTCTCCCTGTGGATTCTACCTGTACTTACCTAGGACTACGGTTTAAGGTTTGTTTGGATATTTTGCATAGTAGTTTTTAGAACGACAAAAACCTGTTATCACTTTTTTATTAGGTTGTATATATGCTAGCTATAACCCTTATGTATATTATTATTATAGGGTGCTAGATAATTGGTGTGGATTATTGTGCTTTGGTGTGGATAATAATTGCTAGTTAGCACGAGTATTCATAGGAACGCTATTACCTTGTGAGGTTTAGCTGTTTCTTTATAACTTGGTATTAGGAGGATAAATGCCCTAATACTTTTGGTCATGAACTACCCTTATTTTATATAAGTGGTGATGCACTTAGCTAGTGACAAAATTCGAGATTCGTCCCATGTTATATATCTCATTGCGAGATTGGTGTGGATTAAAAGCTTAAACGTAAATGCGTGTTTTGGAATTAAATAAGATAAGTGCCATTTTGCACATAATTAATATACCCTTGGGCGAGAAGTACAACGTGAAACCCGCCCGATCTCTTGTTTAAAGTAAGTCCCATTTCCAATATGGATTCGCATTACGCGGTAAGGTTGGTCGAGGACCCAAATATGCAACGATATGTTTTTAAAACTTTGTGTGTGATAATATAATGTTCCCAAACAAATTCATGTAATTTTTCCATAAGACTCAATTCATTGGAGTCTTCTCTTTTAATCATTCCTCTTAATTCTTATCAGTAGAAGTCTATAGTCATATACAGTTTACCGAGTTTTATTCGGGAAACAAGGGTAATGATTCACTAGTAGAAAAAATGCCTTTTACCACGGTTCATTTGCAAAGATTACCACGGTTCATTTGCAAAGATTACCACGGTTATGAACCGTGGTAAACTTGGCCGTGGTAAACATGTTTACCTCGGTTTCATGTTTACCACGGTTGCATATTTACCATGGTTAATGAACCGTGGTAATTCAACCAACCGTGGTAAAAGTGAAACTATTTAAAGTAGTTTCAACCGTAGTAATATTGTTTAACCCGCCGTAAATTTGAAACATAATAAACTTGTTTAAACCGTGGTAAATTGGTTTTACCCATGATAAACTTGGATCCCTATAAATTTGATCGAATTGGGATAAATGTGCACATTTTTTAAATACCTAAATTATAATATAAACCATAGCATATGCATAACCATAATTATCTAATCATTTGCACGAATTCAAATTAAGACAAGTATAAAAATAGATTAAATATTATAAATTAAAATGCCATACATCAATGTATTGTTATAAATGCAACACACTCAAAAGCTCAAATGTCACTAAAAATAATGTTTAGCTAGCTAAAGTATAACACAGTTGCACAAATGTCTCACATACGTACTAAATAATCTTATGAAGGTTTGCACAAATGTTGCCCATTGATCTAGAATCTCATGTACCAGAGGCTCTAGGCGTACAAGTACCTGACACATGAAAATATAGTATATCAGAAACCAAATTAGATCCCCAATGCAAGTCAAAATGGCAGAAGTAATAGCTTTTGTCATGACATGAAACTTAGCAAAACAAATCAAGGTATCTGTAATTCAGCATGTATACAAACACAGTTACTAACATGGTATGTTCATTCTTTGACAAGAGGTGAAATGATAACAGATACACAATAAGAAGCATATGACAAAGAAACAACAGTGCCTTACAAATTCCAGCGTTCCACTGAATCATTCTCATCACATTACTTTGTCATGAAGAATATGAAGCTGCAAGTCTATAGAGATGGTCATCCCCATATAATCTGAAAAAATCCACTGAAAGATCTTGTCCAATTGATAGGAAAACTTTAGTGGAACTATATGTTGGGCTCTAATTCTTGCCTCTGCAACTCAACCTTTATGTTTTCCAATTCCAATAGCATCTTACACTGCCTATAGTCATTATAAATTTTCTAAGCATGATGATCACATATCTCCCTGAAGACACACAAAGCCCTGTCCACAGATGAACACATAATGACTTTAAGCAAGTGATGCAAAACAGAAGATCGACCTATATGCGATGATGATGATGATGATGATGATGATGATGATGATGATGATGATGATGATGATGATGATGATGATGATGATGATGATGATGATGATGATGATGATGATGATGATGATGATGATGATGATGATGATGATGATGATGATGATGATGATGATGATGATGATGATGATGATGATGATGATGATGATGATGATGATGATGATGATGATGATGATGATGATGATGATGATGATGATGATGATGATGATGATGATGATGATGATGATGATGATGATGATGATGATGATGATGATGATGATGATGATGATGATGATGATGATGATGATGATGATGATGATGATGATGATGATGATGATGATGATGATGATGATGATGATTGTTGAATTCTTTAGGTTTTGATGGTAACAAACATTCAACTAATCTGGGTACTAAGTGTTTCAGGAACAAAGACAGTTATCTCAGGGAACCATTACAGCAAAGGATCGCAGAGGGAACAAAGCTCTGTTCATATGCTTTGTTACCTCTCAAGGAACAATAGTGACGAACAAGATCAAAGCTGCGAATGGAAGGAAGAAATCCAGCGTGACGATTATGGAAACAAATCACGGAGAATCACGCGGTCAAAGGATAGGATTTCGGCTGGAAGGATCTCGCCGAAAAGAAGATTTGGAGAGAGAATCCGAATGTGTTATCTTAGGAAAACTTTCCTAAGATAATATATTTGGAGAGAGAAGAATCTTATCTTAATCTGTTAATGTTATCTTAGGAATTATTTCCTTAGATAATATCGGTTGTTAAGATAATATTCTTCAAATCAATTAATATCATCTTGTTACCAAGTTTAGGAAGATAGGATTATCTTGTTATGATTAGGGTTTGGTCGAGTTGTATTTATATGGGAATGTGGGATTCATTTCTATGTAACCACGACGAGGAAAAAGAAGAACTGAGAGCGTTCCGTTGAGAAGAAAAAGAGAGTGAAGTGTTTGTAAGTCTTTGAGGGTTGAGTTCGATCATCGTTGTAGAAGAGGTTTCAAATCTAGGTGGGAAATCTAGAGGTTGAAGTCCAGGATACAAGTGTAATCGAACAAGAAATCAATAAGACAAGTAGACGCTTCAAAATCCTCTCAAGCGGAAGCTTGAAGGTAGTGGTTTTTCCTTGAGAAGCTAGTTTTGCCAATCAGGGTTTCCACTATATATCGTGAGTTCGTTCATTATCTTTCTTGCTGTTTTTAATCTGTTGTGCCTTCTGTGGGAACAAAGCCTTTGTTCCCTCAGACGTAACTCTAACGATCCAACAATGATGATGATGATGATGATGACTGAGCCAAAAATAAGTATGTTGGCCTTATCTATTGTACTATCCTTGGAAGCTCAATAAAAAGAGCCTTATTCTAATCCCAACAACCTTCGATCTACACTCTTGCTAGACTGTAACCACAAAAAAGGGACCTCACAGGTAACAATAGTGTATAAATTCTGGAATATATGAGAATAAGATAAAAGACGAGTAAAGAAATAACCTTTCTTAGCAAAGACAAGTTGTACTCATCTTTGTAATACTCCAAATGGGGTCATACTCCATCAAGCTTTGTATAATTCCAGATCATCTTCACAATTGGCCATTTGGTATGAATTTATTGTAGTATCAAAAGAGATAATTATATCCAAAGTCGTCAACAGTCTAGCAAGTGTCAACTTTCCAATTTTACTACAAAACAATGACCCAAAAATGAGCATAATTTCCTGTCAGAAAAAAAAAAACTTTCTTGCAAGCACAAATAATATTTAAGGGAAGACATAGCAGTTTGTGCACCTCATACAATAGATCACGAAAGAGGGTAATTGCATTTCCTAAAAGATCCAATTTCCACTTAGAAGCAACACCCTCTTGCTCCTTACTAATCCTTAATTGATCAAACGATGGAATTAGATTCATAACATCTAATTCAAATTTCTCAAACTTGGAGTCTTGCCAAGAAATCATCTCCATTTCATGTCCTTTTGCATGTTCTTGACTATTTCAAGTTGCACCACAAATTTAGACTAAAAAGAAAGAGCAATCTGAACACCAATCAAAGAGACGATGCTACGGGAGTCTCCAATGCTAACTTCCACATGAAACATTCCATAAGAATCAGTGTTAACATCAGAATACTTAATAACATTCTCTATTTATAGAGAATTTCTAAACTGTCAGCGACAGTTAATTCAGAATTAAGTTAGGGAAATCAGTTTAAAACAGTTAGGAAGTTATTCTAAGAAAATCACAGCCATTGATCTCAAAGAGATAAACTTTTAATCTCAACCACTGATTTTCAATAAATCAGATTACTCCCTTTTAATTTCATAATTAAATTTCTTTAAATAAAAATTCAATAAGTCTTATTAATAGACTTTTACCAACAATCCCCACTAAGTCTATAAATCAGACTTTGTCAATAATGTCATACATAATGAAAGTGTCTTTCAACTTACAATTAGTACAACTCTACCAAAGTGCCAACAGATTCAATGGTGGTCAATTCCTTAAACCATCGTTCTTTTATCAACACCGGATAGAGCACACATACAACATTTTCCAACTCTCCACTTATTTTAAAACTTGCTATTAAGCCTTGAGTTCATCCAGATTCATAGACAACTTACAAAACAATTGGTTTTATTTAAGAGCAACTCCACTCTTATGTTATCTATATAGGTAAGATCCTTTAAAACCATTAAAGTTCTTCAAACTTTTCCAGATTCTTATTAAGAGTATCAACACTCAACCTTCTTTTCTGCACCGGTTGTTAAGCTCTTAAATATGCAGTTTCCAGTCACTTATCATCAACTTGTTATTACCCTTTAAACTTCTGTTGAATTCCTTAGGTTTTGATGGTAACAAATATTCAACTAATCTGTGTACTAAGTGTTTCAGGAACAAAGACAGTTATCTCAGGGAACCATTACAGCAAAGGATCGCAGAGGGAACAAAGCTCTGTTCATGTGCTTTGTTACCTCTCAAGGAACAACAGTGACGAACAAGATCAAAGCTGTGAATGGAAGGAAGAAATCCAGCGTGCTGAATTATGGAAACAAATCAAGAAGCACACGCGGTAAAGGATGAAAGACTTCGGCTGCAAGGATTAAAGCCGATCGAGAAGATATGGAGAGAGAGAAGCCCGATTGTTTTATCTTAGGAAATCTTTCCTAAGATAAGATAATTAAAGAGAGGGGATTATATCTTATCCGGTTATATTAATTTAAGGAATCTTTTCTTTAATTAATATAGACGGTTGGGATATTATTTCTTCAATCAAATCATATCTTCTGGTTACCTTATTTGGAGAAATCTTATCTTGTTACGATTATGGTTTAGACGAGTTGTATTTATAGGAGTGTGGGATTCATTTCTATGTACGAACTCGGGGCATCAAACGAAAAGAAAAGAAAAAAGAGAGTGAAGTGTTTGTGAGTCTTTGAGGGTTGAGTTCGATTCATCGTTGTAGAAGAGGTTTCAAATCTAGGTGGGAAGTCTAGAGGTTGAAGTCCAGGATACAAGTGTAATCGAACAAGAAATCAATAAGACAAGTAGACGCTTCAAAATCCTCTCAAGCGGAAGCTTGAAGGTAGTGGTTTTTCCTTGAAAAGCTAGTTTTGCCAATCAGGGTTTCCACTATATATCGTGAGTTCATTCATTATCTTTCCTGCTATATTGTTCCACTGTGCCTTCTGTGGGAACAAAGCCTTTGTTCCCTCAGACGTAACTCTAACGATCCAACAATTGGTATCAGAGCCTGGTGCTCTAGATTGTTTTCGTTTTAGACTTTGCATGAAAGATGTCGTCAAGCAACGCTATTGGTGATTCATTCTGGAAACCACCAGTCCTGAAGGGAGGTGAATATGACTGGTGGGTTGAGCAAATCGAATCCCATATTTGTTCCCTCGATGGACAGATATGGAGAATCATCGAGGTTGGCCCCATGGCTATCCCAAATGAAAAGGACACTACAAAGCCTAAGCCAAAGATCGACTACACCGATGGAGACTGGAAGAAGCTGGAGAACAATTACAGAGCCAAGAAGATCCTTCACATGGCCCTTCTCCCCACGGATCTCAAGAAAATCATCGGCTACAAAACCGCCAAGGAGATTTGGGAAGCTCTAAGACGTCTCCATCATGGAAATGAAGATGTCAAGAAAAACAGAATTCTTTCCTTGATGAAGGAGTACGATCAAATTTCTCAAGGAGAGGATGAGCACATTCAAGAGTTCTACTCCAGGTTCCAGGGGATCGTAGGTCAATTGGAGTTCCTTGATGAAGAGATGCCAGACTGGAAGCTCACTCATCACTTTATGCAAGGCCTCAACTCTCAGTGGGACGCAATTGCTCTCGCTCTGTACTCCCAAACTGACATCAAGTCTCTCACCATGGAATAGGTTGTTGCCAAGCTTGAAAGCAACGCATCTGTATACAACCACAAGATGAACAAAAAGGGAGAAGAGAAGGCTCAAAGCATTGCCTTGAAGGTTGAACGTGCCTTTGACCTATCTCAAGTTGAAGACGAATATGAGGACGGTGATGAAGATGTGTCTCTCATCACTAGAGCTATGAAGAAAATATGGTCTCAAAACAAGGGCACACAGAGTTCCTCTGAAGGGAACAGAGACATGAAGGATGTCGTTTGTTACCACTGCCAACACAAGGGACATTTTGCCAATAACTGCTTCAAGAAAAAAGGTTGGTCACCCTCAGGTTCATGAAGGGAAGCAAGCAATGGTCGCAACATGGGGTGATACTGACTCAGAGGATGAAGAATCTTCTCATTCAAGAGATGTCTGCTTGATGGCCATAGAAGACCATGACAAATCAAAAGGCGGTATACAGGGAACTGAGGTAAGTGAATCTGAACTCATCTCTAGCTTGAAAAGGAAGTCAAAAGAAAGCTTAGTTTCCTTCATTAAGAAGCTTGTTCATGAGAATAGTTTTTTCAGTGAACAGATTAAAGATAGGGATGAATCGATCTCAAGTTTGATCGAAGAAAACAAAGGATGGGCAGAAAAAGTGGTCAAACTTGAGAAAGGCTCATCCTCTTCTCCAAGCCCGTGCACTGAGTGTCCTAAACTCACTGAGAAGATTATTTCTCTAGAGTCCTCTGTCTCCTCACTTGAGGCTGAGTCATTAATGCTAAAACTAGGAAATGCAAAACTTTCTAGTGATCTAACCAAACTCAGTGAGGAACAGAAGGACAAGACAAAAGGTATTGTCTTTGTTGCAGCCAAGGATGAAAAGAAGCCTGAAAAGAAGGAGGTACCTCGCTTTGGTATTGGCTATCAACCCAAGCTTCCTGTTGATGGAACCAAGTCAAAAGGCTCTAAAGTCAAAGGAAAAGAGTCAGTGCAAGAAAAGGGGGAGAGTTCCTCTAAAGGGAACAAAGGCAAAGACAGCTCAGAACCGACCGACGAGAGCAAGGCTTGGTACCATGGACAGAAGGCTCATAAAATCTGGTTGAAGCAATCCCAAAGCAGTAAGTCCAATAACATTGATTTTCATTCTAGGATTGCTAGCAAAACAATTTGGCCTGGCAAGAGCAAGTATGTCGACCTAAAGTGCCACATGGTCTGTTGGTAGTGCGGGCATTCTGGTCACTACAAACAAGAGTGTCTTCTGAAGCAACACAATGAGGAGATTGCTCGTACTATAAGGGAGCAAATGAATGTTGAACCTCCAAAGATCAGATATATTGCTCCTACGCCCAGAAAGCATAAATTTGTCTGGGTTCGCAAAGAACTAACTCTTTCTGTGCAGGATAAAGTGAGGAAAGTTCCTGGTATTTCACTCGTATTAAGTTCAGTTACCTGACAGGGAACAAAGCGAGTCTCACCTCACTTCTGCAGGAATGTTTGAGACTCAAAGGCCTGATGACAAAGGTAAAAGAAATGGATATGTGGATAAAGACTTAATGACTGAAGTGTTCCGTGTTTGTATACTCAGGTACCATGTACATCTAGAAAAGACATCACTGTGTGGAGAAAGATTGGCATACAAGGAAATTCATGGAACAAAATAATCAAACGCCAATTTTCTCATTAGGACACCTGTTGGGAAACTCTACATTCAGTTCCATATGAAGCCTGGTTTGTTCCCCTAACCACATGTCTATTTGTTGTGTTCCCTCGATGATTGGCTAAATTACATGGTAAAGTGTGAAAGGTTAATCATCATGTCTTGATCTGCATTCATTCTCTTGATCATTTGTTGAACGCCTTGCTTAGACTCATGCTAATACTTCACTAATGTGCAAAATTGCATGCATGATTCTCTATGCTATCTTGTTAATACATGATTCAGCTTTCTTTCGGCCTAAAAGAGCCAACTTGATGCATTGATCCCTCATTATAAGCCCAAATGATTGATGCTTCCTATGAGCCTCTCTTATCATCCACATCTGGGAGCCTCTCATTCATGATTAAACATTATTAAAAATTCTCGTATATATTTTTGTGTGATGTTCTTTGTACCCTCTCTGGTAACATTACCCCCGCATCACACTCCTCTACTTTTTCGGAAAGTCGAGATTACGAATTGTCGCCTCTGTGGTCTGTGGCTGGGATTTGACAGGTATGATGTGTAATGATGGCTTGCAACTGCTTGAGAAGTGTTCGTGCATAAAGGTGATGTGGTGGTTGCGTGATGGTTGTTGCACTTGAGATTTTGTGGGCTTTGATGGATTTGGACAGAATCTTTTATAAGATTTATTTTTGGAAAATATCTTCTTGGCTGTGATCTTTGGTAAAAGAAGGAAAGAAGAAGATTGAGATCATTATCCTTAATACTTGAAAAGATATGAAAAAGGATTCTTGTGTTTTCTCCCCTCATATCTATGGCGTTCTCTGCAAAGTTGTCATGTTACTCCCGTGTGCTGTTTCAAAAAAAAACTGGAACACCACAGGGAACACAAAGAGGGGACAAATGAATCTTTCTTCTATCAGCGGTTGGATGCTAGTAAGCTACAGAAGAAGCAGTTTGTGTTGCAAAAAGGTGTTGGTTGGGTCTGAAGGGGAACAGATCTGCGAAGGGTCGTGAAGAGTTTGTCTCGCGCAATATCGTTGATTGGCAGAACAACAAAGGCGACTTATGGAGGATGTGCATGCTCTAACGGCTACTCATACTCCGGATCCCTCTACAGGCACCAGTGGTACTTGATTCGTCGTTCTCTGGCTAACCAATCCCTCTTTTGTTCCCTAGCACTTTTATCCCTTACTGCTTGATTTTCCTTGTCTCTGGCTCATGTGTTTCCATTGACTGGCATGTTGATCATATGTGTTATCTTTGCTTATTTTGTAGTTGTCTTTACATGTAGTCTATGTTTGTGCGTTTCAATCTAATGCAAAAGGAGGTGTTGCTCATCTTGATGTGGTCGTTTTCTCTCTATCTCCTTACCTATGTTTTTGATGATGCCAAAAGGGGGAAAATGACAGGTAGCTTTGGTTAAGGGGGAACAGAACATGGTTTCATATGTTGCTGAGTTGAGAGGGAACTAATACTGCCTTAGTGGGAAGACTTTCTCTCCATAATTGTCTTTATCTCGTACGTGTATGCTTTATTATTAACGGTGTTTGTCACCATCAAAAAGGGGGAATTTGTTGAATTCTTTAGGTTTTGATGGTAACAAACATTCAACTAATCTGGGTACTAAGTGTTTCAGGAACAAAGACAGTTATCTCAGGGAACCATTGCAGCAAAGGATCGCAGAGGGAACAAAGCTCTGTTCATGTGCTTTGTTACCTCTCAAGGAACAACAGTGACGAACAAGATCAAAGCTGTGAATGGAAGGAAGAAATCCAGCGTGCTGAATTATGGAAACAAATCAAGAAGCACACGCGGTAAAGGATGAAAGACTTCGGCTGCAAGGAATAAAGTCGATCGAGAAGATATGGAGAGAGAGAAGCCCGATTGTTTTATCTTAGGAAATCTTTCCTAAGATAAGATAATTGGAGAGAGGGATGTATATCTTATCCGGTTATATTAATTTAAGGAATCTTTTCTTTAATTAATATAGACGGTTGGGATATTATTTCTTCAATCAAATCATATCTTCTTGTTACCTTATTTGGAGAAATCTTATCTTGTTATGATTAGGGTTTAGACGAGTTGTATTTATAGGAGTGTGGGATTCATTTCTATGTACGAACTCGGGGCATCAAACAAAAAGAAAAGAAAAAGAGAGTGAAGTGTTTGTGAGTCTTTGAGGGTTGAGTTCGATTCATCGTTGTAGAAGAGGTTTCAAATCTAGGTGGGAAGTCTAGAGGTTGAATTCCAGGATACAAGTGTAATCGAATAAGAAATCAATAAAACAAGTAGACGCTTCAAAATCCTCTCAAGCGGAAGCTTGAAGGTAGTGGTTTTTCCTTGAGAAGCTAGTTTTGCCAATCAGGGTTTTCACTATATATCGTGAGTTTGTTCGTTATCTTTCCTGCTATATTGTTCCGCTGTGCCTTCTGTGGGAACAAAGCCTTTGTTCCCTCAGACGTAACTCTAACGATCCAACAACTTCATAACTAGAATCTCTATAACGAAGTTGGGTTCTTGTTGTGGTGACTTTAATTTAACTTCAATCCCATTGTAGCTGAGGTTTTCCTTACCACTTCTCTCGAGAGTGCCTTTGTAAAAGGATCAGCCAAATTCTCACAAGATTTGACATAAATAATGGTAATAACCCTTTCATTAATCAATTGTCGAACATAAGCATGTCTCAAGCTTATAATTCTAGATTTTCCATTAGAAATTTTATTATATGCTCTAGACATTGTAGCAGCACTATCACAAAATACAGAAATGGCTGGCATCGGTTGTGGCCACAACTTTATATCCAAAAGAAAATTTCTCAGCCATTCTGCTTCTTTTCCTGCTGTACCAAGGGCTACAAACTCATATTCCACTGTGGAATGAGTTATACATGTTTGCTTCTTTGAAGCCCATGAAACCTGCTGGTGTAAAATCCATCCACTAGTTGACTTGTTTTCATCAGAACTAGATATCCAACTAGCATCAGTGTAACCTTCCAAAACTGCAGGAAATCCATTGTAGGACAATTTCAGATCCACTGTCCTTTTTAAATACCCTAGAACTCGATTAATTCCCTTCCAATGTTCAATTACAGGATTGCTAGTGTACCTAGACAGCTTGCAAACCGCAAATGCAATGTCAAGTCTTGTACAATGCATTGCGTACATTAAACTCCCAATTGCACTTGCATAATCAGTTTGGGAATTTGATATGCCTTCATTCTTAAATAACTTAATCTTAAGATGCTTAAATTTATCCAACATCTTATGAATATAATGAGACTGAGATAAAGTAAACTCCCCACTATTTTTTGAGTATTTTAATACCCAGAATAGTGTCTACTTCCCCCAAATCTTTCATCTTGAATTGTGACTTCATAAAATCCTTAGTCTCATTTACTCCATTCATGTTATTGCTTAATATTAACATGTCATCAACATAAAGGCAGATTATTACACTATAATTTTCAGCAACCTTTGTGTAAACACATTTATCTGCTCCATTGTGTTTAAAACCATAAGACAAGATGACAAAATCAAATTTCTCATGCCACTGCCTTGGAGCCTGTTTTAATCCATACAAGGATTTCACTAGTTTACACACTTTCTTTTCATTTCCAGGAATTACAAATCCTTCAGGTTGTTCCATGTACATCTCTTCATCCAAATCTCCATTTAGAAAAGCTGTTTTAACATCCATTTGATGCACCTCCAATTTATATAATGAAGCAATGGCTAGAAGCACTCTAATTGATGTTATTCTTGCCACTGGTGCATGTATCAAAGTAATCTATACCTTCCTTTTGCCTGAATCCTTTGGCCACTAATCTGGCCTTAAAAGTCTGTATAGTGCCATCAATATTATATTTTATCCTAAATACCCATTTACTGGATATAGGTTTGGATCCCTTAGGCAAATCCACAAGAATCCATGTATTATTGGGCCGTATTGAGTCCATTTCATCATTCACCGCTTCTTTCCAGAATGCTGCGTCTCTAGAAGACATTGCTTATTTAAAAGTCTTAGGATCTCCATCCACTTGGTCTACTTGAAAGACTATCGGTATTTCAGTCAACACCTCATTCCTAGAACCTTCAACTTGGAGCAATATGTCATTTGGTAATGAAAAATCAGAACCAAAATGTTCTTGAATTCTAACCCTTTGGCTCCTTCTTGGCTCAATTAGTTCATTAGCGTGTTTCTTTTTAGAAGAAGAAGTTGATGGATCCAATCTAGTGGCATTTTCAGCATTGTCACTAGTTGAATCCCCACTGAATTTTGTCTCAAATAATTCAGCATCTCTGGATTCTATAATTAAATTTGATTCCACATCCAGAAATCTATAAGCCTTAGAATTTTCTACATAACCAAGAAAAATACTCTTCATTGCCTTAGGACCCAATTTTGTTCTCTTAGGATCTGGAATTCTATAACAGGCTATGCAGCCCCAAACTTTCAAATAACTTAAATTAGGTTGTCTATCATTCCAGATTTCATATGGTGACACTTTAGTTCTTCTTGAGGTTATTCTATTGTGTAAATGCCATGCTGTGAGTAAGGCTTCTCCTCACAGATTTGAAGGCACTTTTGCATTCAACATCATTGCATTAATCATGTCACAAAGAGTTCGATTCTTTCTTTCAACCAAGCCATTTTGTTGTGGCGTGTAATGGGCGGTTCTCTGATGAATAATCCCATTAATTTCACAAAATTCATTGAATTCAGTTGAGAAGTATTCTCCACCCCTATCACTTCTTAGAATCTTAATTTTCCTCTCCTTCTGATTTTCTACTGTAGCCTTATAGATTTTAAATTTCTCCAATGCCTCATCCTTTTTCTTCATTAAATAAACATGAGTATATCTAGATTTGTCATCAGTAAAAGTAATGAAGTATCTATTTCCTCCTCTTGTTAATACTCCATTTAATTCACATATATCAGAATGTACAAGATCTAGAATATCATTTGTCTTTTCTACTACAGGAAAAGGTCTTTTAGACATTTTTGCTTGAACACCAATTTCACAATCTTTAGTTGTAGAGTTAAAGTCCCTACTGATCATACCATTCTTAGACATCAATTTTAGTGTTCTAAAATTAACATGAGCAGTTCTTAAATGCCATAAATCAGATAAAACAATAGAATAAACAGAATTAGTACTTTTATTCATAATACTGAGTTTGAACATTCCATTACAAGAGTACCCTTTGCCTATGAACATCCCACCCTTAGTTAAAATCAGTTTATCTGATTCTAAGACAACCTTTATGCCGGCCTTACATAAAAGAGATGCAGAAACCAGATTCTTCCTAATCTCAGGAACATGTAAAACATTTGATAACTTCACTCTTTTCCCAGAACTGAACTGAATGTGAATATCTCTCATTCCCACAACCTTAGACACTCTATTGTTGCCCATTAGGACACCTTCATCCTTTTCGGGAGCCTTATAGTCTGTAAACTATGAGAGATCGTTGCATACATGGACTGTAGCACCATAATCATACCACCAGTCCTTGGTAATTTCTGTTGCCGCCATGTTCAGTTCAGTTATCATACAAATCTATAAGTCGGAAACCATTGCAACAATTTTAGAAACTTCTTTTTCAGCCATGTTGGTCTGCTTGTTTCCACTTTTGTTGCTTTTTCTTCCAGAATCTACAGTCCCTTTTAAAGTGGCCTGGTTTGTGACAAAAGTGACACTTAGGCCTATTATCCTGGTCATCCTTCTTTGACCTTTTGTTGTTGTTGTTGTTCCCTTCGCAGGATCTCTTCCTTTTGTTTCCTGCATTCTTTCCAGAACACTCACCAACAACATTATTAACTTTTGACTCAGAATCCACTTGTTTGTTATATTGCTTCTTGGTTTCTTCCTGAATCCTTAGATGTTTCTGCAATTGCTCTAAGGAGAGTTCCTCATTTGTATGCAATAGTTTCTTCCTATAATCATCCAGGATGTAGGTAGTTTTGTAATTATGGCCCCTACTTGTAATGGTTCAGAAATATCTATTTTTAATTCCTTAAGTCTATTGACTATACTTTGTAGATCATTAACTTGATCCATTACACGTTTGTTAGTGTTCATGGAAAATTCAATGTATTTCATGATCAGAAACTTATCTGTTCCTTGCTTCTCATTGTTGTATCTTGTCTTCAGCGTGGTCCAAATTTGTTTGGGAGATTTGATGGTTGTAAACATATTGTACAGCCTGTCAGATAGGCGATTCAGGATGTGGCCTCTGCATAGAGTTTCATCTTCATCTCTCTTCTTTCTCTGATCCTTGATCTTCTGGCTTTCTTCTTTTGTTGGATCAGGGATAACCATTAGATTATCATCCAACACGTAGGAAATCTTCAGGGCAGTCAGTAGGAACATCATCTGGTCCTTCCATCGGTTGTAATTAGTCCCATCAAAGCGATCAAGTTTGAAGAAATCTTGATTCATCAGGGTAAGGGCTGTTGCTTGTGATCCGGCCTCCATGACAGAATATCACTTTAAAATTGTTGGAAATAAGGATCTAGAAATTGCTTTGAGGCATGAAAAGATCACTATCTTTAAAGTGATATTTGTCCCCTTTTAATTGTTGTAGGGTTTCAGACAAATCCACTCTCTAAGATACAACAAAGCCCTCTTAGAAAATCAGACAGCAAATCTGAATTTTCTTCTTATTTTCTTGTGGAGAAAAACATTCTCTATTTATAGAGAATTTCTAAACTGTTAGCGACAGTTAATTCAGAATTCAGTTAGGGAAATCAGTTTAAAACAGTTAGAAAGTTATTCTAAGAAAATCACAACCATTGATCTCAAAGAGATAAACTTTTAATCTCAGCCACTGATTTTCAATAAATCGGATTACTCCCTTTTAATTTCATAATTAAGAGTGCGGTTCCAGTGCGGAGCACTCTTCCCGTGCGGACGTGCGGACATGCACTATAGGGCCTTATTTGTGCACTTTTGGGCCTTATTTGTGCACTTTTGTAAAAAAAATTGAAAAATGCTTGGAAAAAAAAATTGAAAAAGAAAAAAAAAATTATTTTTTTTTGAAAAAGTGCACAAATAAGACGTTAAAGTGCACAAATAAGACTCAAAAGTGCATGCTCCGCACGTCCGCACGGGAAGAGTGCTCCGCATATGATCCAAACTCTCATAATTAAATTTCTTTTAATAAAAAAATCAATAAGTCTTATTAATAGACTTTTACCAACAAGAACCATCCACTGTGGTCATCCGGATCTTAAAAAATTGCCTGAAGGACAAGTTCATACTCCTCATTCAGAATCTTCACCTTGCGGAAAAATCCTTCAGCTCTTTTTTTTAGTAAGTTGAAAAGAATAACACTGCAATAGGAATATCGTCACAAAGTGCTCATTGGGTGAAATGAATTTATAGTATTATACATGTCATCCACACAACACGATCAACTTCTATATATTACCTGAAACTCCCGTATGAATACTAATTAAATAGGCATAGATTAATAGAGAAGAAGACACCACTTGCATTAAATTGGTCGAACCAAAACCACGCACTTAAATCGGACGAACTTCAACCAAATTGAACAACAGAAATCTGAACAAGATTATGGAAGCCCCATAAAGACCGGTATTAGGGCTTTATAAGCAGAAGAGAAACGAAGTTTATATCAAAAAATAATACACACCTTGTAAGCAGCGGATTGAAGCGAAATTGAGCAATAAACCGAGCGAAATTCCATAGAGGAAACTGAGAACCAGATGGAATAAGCCAAGTCGGGAAACGAATGAAACGCCAACAACATTACGAGGAACTATGAACACAATCATTCCAACTAGCCCTCTCTTTCGAATTCCAGAAATGAAAAACCCCTAATTGCCTAACCCAATCTCTCCTACGATTTTCAGAAATGAAAAAATAATCCTAAATGCCTATTCCCAGTGGAGAAGAAAGAAAGAGGGAAAATGAGTTACTAAATTGCTAAACGTGGTAAAAAGTAGTTTATACATTACTACGGTCGTAAGCAACCACGGTCAAAATACCAAGTCAACAAAATTACCCCGGAAAAACACAAATCGTGGTATCAGTTGTAATCCAATTTGCCACGGTTGTTTAGCCAACCGTGGTAAAAATGAGTTATAAATTACTACGGTTTGTAAGGACCGTGGTAAAAAATAATGAGCTATAAATTACTACATTTCGTAAGCAACCGTGGTAAAAATACCTAGTCAATAATATTACATCGAAACAACACGGAACCGAGGTATCTTGTAAACCAATTGACCACGGTTGTTTTGCTAACCGTGGTAAAACGGAGCTATAAATTACTACGGTCCGTAAGTCCGTGGTAAAAATACCAAGTCAACAAAATTACCTCAAAAAAACACGCAACCGTGGTAAAACCGATCGTAGTCAAATGCCATTTTTCTACTGGTGATTATTTACGACTACGAGAACCAATCCGTTTTCACCCTTGTATAGTCTTTCATTAGACTAACCAACCGGTTTTATTCCTTGCATGGTTGGCTGGTGTCATCAGTCCTATACAGCACATCAAAGTTTGGTCCCCGACGATTTGAAGTAACCAATCGAATAGAAGGATTGCAGTTGAAGTTTGCGTCTTAAGAAGTAATATTTCTAAGGTGTGTATGTTTAATTTGAAATAAATGTAATACATAGTCATGTAATTAGAGTTTCTGTAAAAAGTCTTCCGATGTAACTTAAAAGTCTTCCGCTTGATTTCACTTCGTTGTAAAACCATTCTTCTCATTTTACGAGAGGAATCTTAATAAAAGATTGAGTTTAATTTAAAAGTCTTACGCTAATTACTCTATCATTGATTTAACATTTATTTGTTTATTTAAGCTTAATTGTTCTGATTAAAGCCTAGGGTGACTTTGGACATTAACGTCTGAGGTCACTGGCGTGTGACACTACCGATATAAGTCGGGGGTGTTACAATTTGTACCTTGATGATTCCCGAAACTCAAGTGGTATTTAGAGACTCGTGCTGATAACGTGTTATGAAGTGATTAAGGCAAGATCACCTAAAACCTTTATAAAGAAACACTTAAAGCAACTTGAACTATTAGAAGAGAGGGAGAGAGATATGGAACTTTAGAGATGTATTCTTGTTCTTTGTTGGTGCATCTTTCATAATGGTTAAGGCCTCTATTTATAGGCCAATGGTAACATACAATTTTTGACTAATATCAATGTAAAGAAGGTGAATAATTCACCATTACTATAAATCTCCAATAATCTACCTAAGTTGTCAAACTTATACAATACTTGTGTTCATACTTAATTAAACATGTGTTACATAACATGTTCATAACTTTCTAGATGTATATATATATAACTTGTTCATAACACAAAGATGGTTTTTTCTCTTAAAAGAGAGTCTTTCCCTTACAACCTTTTTTTTTTATAGATGACAAGCAGAAGGTATCCTTACATAGTAGAAGAAATACTTAAATCATGGCATCAGATGATTTTTACAAGCTAACTGATGTTTGAAGACTAGAATTATAGTTCATAAGCTGATAGCGCAATCGTTGTAATTGTTGGTGGTGAAGATCAGGTGCAATATATTCCATTATTGTTCTTCGAAGCTGAATTGGAGAGACGTTGATAGTAGCCAAAAAACTTACGGCTTTGTTGTTTTCCCTATAGCAATGACTAATCTGAAAACCATAAAAAATTGCGTGAGAGCATTAATATGTCAAAGATAATAGGTCTAATTTCCAATGGGATTTTCCAAATACCTCTAATAGAATTTTTGGTATCTGATACCGAGAAATTTAAAGAACTTCATATACAAAGATATTCACATGTTAAGTAAGAAACAAAGATATATATATTCAAGGTATCCTTACCATTACAAACATGATATCACTGAAAAAATACATAGGTTGTCCTATCATTAATGGTAGGGTTAATATGAATACCTTTTGATGCGTTCCGGGCTCCCAAAACGCAAGTCAGAGCGGATCTAGGTAGAAAGGCGGACGACTCTCTCTTGCTCGTTGAAGATTGGATTGTCGTGGAAGGATTAGAGGCTCTCGCAGGGAAAACCGCGGTCGCGGGGTGGTCACGAGAATAACCGCGATCGCGAGGTGGTCGCGAGTCCGATCGCGGGTCTCGCGACAGTGGCCGCGGTTGAGATTCGCGAAGTGGTTCGATTGGTGGGGGATCTCGGCTAGGGCCGAGAGCCAAGTTGGTGACGGGGGTTCATAGACAATGGTGTTGGGTTCAGTGGGTTTGCTTGTGGGTTAGGGTGGCCGGCTATGACGGCTCGATGATGGCTCGGTTGAAGGAGCTAGGCCTAGGGGCGGGAGCTTGGCTCAACGACAGTGCTAGGCTTTAACTCTCAATTCAACGTATTCATTAATTAGGTATAGAATGGCTTATATAGGAGCCAAAACAAGGTTCTTGCCCGATGGGCCTAAAAACATAAGTGGATCGGCCCTCTTGGCACAAGAGAGGCCCGACATCCGAAAATAGAAACTTGCCAAAAACGGCAACATACAAATATAGTAAATACTAAAAATGATAACTTTCCAAACTTAGAAACATTCTAAGAAGGGAAATTGTTAAATACGAAAAATACTAAAAATAGAAAGTGTCTTAGAATGTCTCGAAATTGGCATGTGAGCGTCACAATACCAAAACAACTCAAATGGCATGAGGAGTGCCGAGGAATGTCATGACCCGGATCACATCACTCTCCCCCCTTGGCTGCGAAACGTCCCGTTTCGCCAATGTCGTCGTCCGGGGGTTCGTGTTGCCGCAAGCTTCCGGTCTCGAAAATGAAGCGATGTCGGTGCATGTCCAACTGTTGTGCGGTCGTCCTTGTGTGCCTATCCAGCGGTGCAGTACGCCTCTCAGGTCCAACACGGTTGGCCTTGCGCCATAGCCTCGATGAATCCAGGGGCATGTCCAACGTCTGAGCAACGCTGGGAGCTGGTGGGAGCTCATCAGGAGGGACACCATCAAACACCTGCAAGAGAGGGGTCACAAAAGGGGGTAAGTCATAGGGATCCTCCAATAAAGAAAGACACGCAGAAGGAGTAATAGGAGAACATCCCTGAAAAGATGGAGTAAACGTCCGTGAATGAGTCAACAAAGTGTGATGCTCGACTCGGTTCTGCAGTGGTGGCACTAGGGTGCTTGCCTCGGGATCAAGGGGTTGCGGGCGCGTTTGTGGTGCTATTGCAGTAGCGGATGCTGGATGTTGAAGGGCCGCGTTCACGGTTTTGTGGGCCGCGGTCGCGGTTGTGTGGGCCGCGGTCGCGGTTTTGACAGGAACGATATGCTGCGCTTGTGCGGCCTTCACGCGGTTCCTCTCCATGTGGTCATGTAAGATCTCCTGAGGCATCATAGGGAGAAGAGTGACTCGCCTACCGCCATGCATAAAGACGTAAGTGTTAAGGAACCCGTCATGGACTGCCTTCCTGTCATACTACCAAGGTCTACCAAGTAAAAGATGAGTAGCATCCATAGACACAATATCACATAAAACAGTATCATGGTATTGACTAATTTGAAAAGGGATATGGTATTGTCTGTGTACCGCATCACCCTTACCTTTAGATAGCCACTGAAGACCATAGGACTGAGGGTGTGGCTGCATCGGTAATTGAAGGTGTTGGATAACCTTCTCACTCACAATGTTGTAGCACGAACCACCATCTATTATCACGGTGAGGGAGGCATGCTGGACCAGACATTGGGTATGGAAAATGGTCTATCTCTGGTCCATCAGGGGCACCTTCGTCACAATAAGGGCACGCTGCGAAGAGGCTCAGTGGGGTACCTGTAGATAAATCATGGGGTGCACAGGTGTACCCAGCATCATGAGGAGCGTAGTCCTATGGCGCGGGAGCTATCTCCCCGTCTGGCTCATCATCAAAGGACTCATATCCTGTGGCATGGGTGAAAAGAATCTTCTTCGGGTTGGGGCAGTCGCGCTGGATGTGTCTACGACCGCCACAACAAAAGCATGCATGGTCGCGCGTCCTATCATTGCTGCATACAGACTCCCGAATCGAGGCAGGCGGAGCGTTGGTGCGCGATGTATCATGGCCACGGGCCGGGGGCTGAGTCTTTCTGGGCTGCACTGGGGAGGACACATCAGTAGAAATGGAAGGAGTAGGGTTAGTGTCATACCTACGTGACTGATTCTGGGGCCAGGGGTTCTGTCTTCGGCGTTGATGCTGCTGGTGGATCATCATCGTCGTATGAATGAGTTGGTTCAAGTCCCGTATAGGTAGGATCTCCAGCTGGTCTCGTATATTGGGATTCAACCCACTCAAAAACCTGGTCTGTATAGTAGATGCGGCGATGCTCTCGCTTGCCTTGTAATATAGATACTCGAGTTTGGTGAAAAACTCGAGTGGCGTCTGGTTACCCTGGCGAGCGAGTACAATCTCCATCCGCATGTGGTTTTGGAAGTCATATGGAACATATTTGTGGCGCATGATGAACTTCAGCTTGTATCACTGATCAATTTGCTCAAGGCCTCGTCGTTCCCTGTCAGTATAGAAACAATGTCACCAGTATCTGGTTACGCCACAAAACTGTAGAGTGGCAACATCGACCTTCTCGTACTCCTCATACTGTCGCAGTGCATGCTCTGTAGCCTACAACCAATCTAAAAACACAGCAGGATCATAATCACCATGAAAATGCTCTATAGTTACCTTGATTTCGTGACGACTGGCAAAGGGGTTGGGCGCGTGTCGGTGGTCAGGGAAACGTCAAGCTACATGATCCGGCTCAGGGTAAGGCTCGTCCAGCTCGTCATCGTAATCATCAAAGCCATCCTGGACGGGGCGAGGGCGACGCTGGCGATGACGGTCACGATCCTCTGCACGGTGTTGAGGTCGGGTTACGAGCTGGCGCAAGGGTCGTCGCGGTGGCGTCGGAATTCTACGCGGGATGTATTCCGGCGGATATAGCTGGCTCTCAACTGGGTCGCCCAAAGGTGGATGAAAGTTTCCCGGATTGGGGACACCTGCAACCTCAAAACCCTCCTCATCATATTCAGTAAAGGCAATGGGAGTCACATACCGGGGTTGCGGTGCAGAACGGGGAATAGTGACGGGATCACGGCTGGTTGTGGGACGCGTCAATGCCGTCTGTGGTGCCCTGCCGCTGGTGTGGCCGTGAGTTGCGTCTCGTCAGCGCTCAATGGCATCCTGGCGTGCCTCATCCCGCTGCATGGACTCGTAACGCCGACGTCGGTCAGTGGCGTCGACGTAAGGGTATAGCTCCAATTCTGTGGCGGGGGACTCGTGCTCGGTGGAGTCATAGACGAAGTCGTCCGTTGGCGAGCGCAGGGGTCGGTATCTGTTGAATCCATGGTCCTTCTGCTGGGACTAGATGATGGAGTCTAAGCGGCAAAGACCCGACTGGAGCTGCAAACTCGAGGGCATCAGACCCTTTCCTTTGTCCAGGTGTCGCATGGTGTCGGTAGTGATCGCGGGTGCCAACAGAGGATCAACAGCAGCGGTGTCGGCTGGAACAGAAGGAGCCGCAGTCGCGGCTGTCTTGGCCGCGGTCGTGGTGTGGCCCACGGTCGCGGGAGCTGTGGCCACGGTCGCGACTACAGTGGCCGCGGTCGCGACTACAGTGGCCGCGGTCGCGGCTGCGACAGTTGTGGCCGCTTCGTAGGAGGCAAGTTTCCTCTAGGCCTCCTCGAGTCGGGAACGCATTTCTGCCATCTCTCGGGCATGAGCATCGTCAGCGGCCTAGTCAGCTGCGAGAACTTCGTCCGATTCTGTCCCTAAAGACACCATAGAAAACACGCAAAAAGAGCAGAAACAAACACAAATGGTAACAAAAACAAAGGACAAAATAGATCAAATCAAACTCACAATGTCTCACGTAGGTCACGAATCTAGGTAAAGCCATGAGGGCGGAGTGGCTAGGCTTAATGGACCTGTGTTAATAGCGAATCGGCTTCGCCGAGATTGCCTGAGGCTTTTGTTTTTCTATTTCGGTGGTTGATTTTTTTTAATTGTTTTGTGTAAACCGAATGCCTTGTTTTTTTTTTGTTTTTGAAAACTGACACAAGCTTTGATTGTAGACAAAGAGCAATTGCAGAGACTAGAAAGAAGTAATGATTGTATGAAAACTAGGAGAGAACAATGTAGAAATATTCCAACAATAATCACGAACTCTAGCAAACCAAATATGCCAAATCAATATGATTTAGGGCAAGCAAAGTCCACGACTAGGGTTAGGGTTTCTCACGGTTAGCTCTTTTTTTTTGTATTTTCTTAGGGTTCTCTCGGTCTTGAACAAGGGCTTAGGAAGCCACAAATTCAACCTAGGGTAGGGGATTGTTGGCAACAACCAACAACAACACAAACTGAAACAAAAAGGAGCAACAACAATGGCAGCAAGCCACACAAACGAAAGGCGGAAGCAAGGAAAAAGACTGAAATTGTAATGTGAGAACAAAACGAGTAAGAAAGGACCAACCTTGTACCCCTGAAATCTGATACCAGTTGATGCGATCTGATGGGCTCAGACCACATTTGACGCCGGATCTAGGTAGGAAATGGTCTCAGACCCTTCTCTTGGTAACTGGATAAGTACGAACCACCGGAATGATGGTTCATAGCTCTCTAATGCTCGCTTGGGTGAGGGTGGGGCAAGAGTAAAGATTGTGTTTATGAATCGTGACGTGGCTCAATCGGGTCTAACCAGTTTTGTGAGAACTTTCTAAACATAGAAAGTCCCAAAAATAGCAATGCTAAAAACGGAAACTACTAAAACAGAAAACTTGCTTAAACGAGAAATAACACAAAATAAGCTAAAATAAGCTAAGTCCTAAACCAAGGGGGATGCCATGGTCTTGGTCGTATTGGGCTCGTCGTTGCCCGGCTTGAGTCAAGCCCGGAACGCATCATTCTCCCTCCCTTAGAATCGAAGCGTCCTCGCTTCGAACTGGGTGGGGCCAGGGAGAGTAGACGCTCAGCGGGAAAGCGACGTCGGGCTCGGGGCCAATTCTTGGAACCTCAAAGATGAGAAGGTATGGCTCGGGTCCAAGAGCGGTCTTGGCATCGGGTGCCTTGGTGAGCATCGCGCGGAAGCCCAGGTCTGGAGTCGGCGCAATGGGTACGTCGGGCTTGTGCACGGGCAGGGGAGCACTGGGCACGTCGGTGGGCGGGCATAGGCACACAGCAATGGGCATGACTGCGGGAAGCAGAAGGAGATCGATGGCTGCGGTCTCAGCAACGACCATTGTGTGGGCCGCGGGCGCGGTATTGTGGGCCGCAGTCGCGGTTGTTGTTGTTGCGGTCGCGATTGCGGCAATGATGTTTCGGGCCTCTGCGAGCTGGGCTCGAAGCTCGGCAATCTCCTTGGCACGAGCCTCTTATACGGCATGGCGTGGAGGCGTGGAGTCGTAGCCGTAGTCGCGGTTACGGTTGCGGTCATGGGCGCGGTACCGGTCGTGGGTGCGGCGCCGAGTCGGCGGGATCCAGACTGGATCGTAGTCGCGGGCGCGGTGTGGCGGAGGTGGGCCATAGACACGGGGCGACGAGTACGGGCGGCATCGCGGTGGCGTCGGGATCCTCAGCGAGATCCAATCTGGGTCCGCCTTGAGACGGAGCTCGATGAAGTACTCGGACCATCCTTCCTCGTTGTACTTTTCATAGTCCCATTGGTGGGGCCAGTAGGCCATGGAACGGGTGCGGCTCGGCTAGGGTGTTCCAGGGTGGCTAGGTTTTTGGTTGGGTGGCACAGCTAGGGAGAATAAGGAAGAGAAGGCCGAACTAGGGTTGCTAGGGTTTGGGTAAGGAAAAGGGAAGGGTCTCGGCAACGGCAGTGTGGGTCGCGGTCGCAGTGTATTCGACCGGGGTCGCGGCGGCTACGGTTTTGGACAGCGGAGAAGGGTTTGTATTTTGGCCTTTTGAGGGGTCAAACGATGTCTGTTTTGGGCGAATTTTATATGCCCGGACTCGTATCGAGATTCTCTACAGGGTTATGAAATAAAATTTCAGAAAGGACGAAAACATTTTCGACGAAATCTGGGCAGAAGTCGAGTTCGGTTTTGGGAGTTTTAATGGTGAGGATGGGTAGGGAGAAAGGAAGGAGAAGGAAAGACACACCTCGTACCCCTGGCGCTCTGATACCAATTGATGTGTTCCGGGCTTCCAATACGCGAGTCAGAGCGGATCTAAGTAGAAAGGCGGACGAATCTCTCTTGCTCGCTGAAGATTGGATCGTCGTAGAAGGATTGGAGGCTCTCGCGGGGGTAACCGCGGTCGTGGGGTGGTCACGGGAATAACCGCGAGAGCCTCCAATCCTTCCGCGATGATACAATCTTCAGCGAGCAAGAGAGATTCATCCTCCTTTCTACCTAGATCCGCTCTGACTCGCGTTTTGGAAGCCCGAAACGCATCAATTGGTATCAGAGCGCCAGTGGTACGAGGTGTGTCTTTCCTTCTCCTTACTTTCGTTTGTGTGGCTTGTCGCCATTGTTGTTGCTTCCTTTTGTTTCAGTTTGTGTTGTTGTTGGTTGCCGCCAACAATCCTCTGCCCTAGGTTTTTGGCTAGCCGCTCTAATACCAGTTGATGTGTCCCTATCTCCGAATGCCGGCACGAGTGTCATGTTGGCAAGGATCCAGATCTTGATATGAGTCGCTTCACTTGGCTTCAAAGGTCGGCCGTGGAAACCTTGGCTTTGGCCTTGTTGAATTGCACGAATGACTTCGAAGCGGCGTCGTGAACAGTGAACTTTGAGGTTTACTGACACGGATGAAGACCGGGGACGACGGTGAGGGAGTTGGCGTCGCTGGAAGCGGGCTCGACTGTGGGTGCGATAGCGATGGCGATGATGGAGACGCGAGCGGTTGTGCAAGCGACGGCGAGAGAAGTGGGTGCGATAGTGGGCACGGTTGCGACGGCAACAATGGTGGTGGATCTTGAACGCGACCTCAGGGCTAGGCGCATTGGGTGGAATGGGTGGCTCAATGGGTCGAGCATGGCCGTAGTGTCGGCAACGGAGGATGGATAGACTCGATGGGGTTCGAGTAGGTGCCGTAGCATCGGCGGCAGAGGGATAGGCTCGAAGGTGTTTGAGTGGGTGCCGTAGCGTCGGCAGTGGAGGAAGGAGATGAGAAGTAGAGTTTGGGGTGACGTCGATCTAAGAGAGGAGGCGATGGCACTCAACAAACACTTAGAATTAAAATTGACGTAAACTAGTACAAGGAGACAAGCTTGGCTTAAATAGGGGCGTGGCACTCAGATGGGCCGAGACGCTCCTAGGGGCTACCCCACTAAACATTAGTGAAGCACACGCCCAAAATAGAAAGGCTAAATCTAGAAACTTACTAAAAATAGAAAGTACTAAATAAAGAAAGTCTTAAAATGGGATGCCAATACATCAAATAAACCTCTAAACCCAAAATAGTCTAAGGCTAGCACTTGTGCCTTTGGAGGCCTTGGCGACGGCGGCATGGAACGGCGAGGCAGGCACTAGAGAGGCGCGCTGGGGCGCGAGTGAGGCGATGGCCTAGCCTAAGCTTGTAGAGGGTCCTCCAATGATGTGCCAATGTCAGAAGCTGGAGTGCCCGGCTGGATGTCTTTTGGGCCTTGGATGGTAGCGAGGAGTTGAAGTGTAGGCGCGGCCTCGGGCGCGCCTTGGCTGGCAACTAGGCGCGCGACCAGGGATTGGATGGCCTTGGCAATGGCCTTGGCGCGAGCCCTGGTCATGGGTTCATCACTCTTGATGCTCATGGACTCCTCTTCTTCAGTGGCGGTCATGGCGGGTAGGGTCGCATCACCCTCCCCCACTTGGCTGTGAAGCGTCCCCGCTTTACCCTCATCAAATACAGGTTCCACGTAGGGTTGACGGTCAGCTACGTTGAATGTGGCATGGACACCAAAATCTGGAGGCAAGTCGACTTCATAGGCGTTGTCGCCAATGGCCTTGACAACCCGAAAATGGCCATCTCCACGCGGCGAGAGCTTGGATTTTCGTCGACTTGGAAAGAGCTCCTTGCGTAACTGCACCCATATCATGTCACCAGGTACAAATGTGACCTTGTGCCTGCCGGCGTTGTGCTGGGCCTCGTATTGTGCCATCCTTCTCTCTAGTTGCTCACGGGTTCACCGATGAAGCTCTTGGACTTGGTGGGCACGGTTGGCCGCATACACGTGCTTGCCATCCTTGAGTAGGCGCGGCAACATATCCAATGGAATCAAAGGATTTCTCCCATATACAACCTCAAATGATGTCAATCTTGTTGTCGAGTGCCTGGACCTATTATATGAAAACTCAATAAGTGGAAGTAAGTCCTCCCAACGCCTGGGATTGGCCTTGAGCATGGTTCGGAGGAGGGCTCCTAGGGTCCTATTGGTGACCTCCGTTTGGCCATCGGTTTGGGGGTGGTAGCTTGTAGAAAATAAGAGCTTGGTCTCTAGCTTCCCCCAAAGTGTCCTCCAAAGTTGACCAACAAACTTGGTGTCTCTATCACTCACTATGGGCCTAGGCACACCATGTAACCTCACGACATACTCAAAGAATAGCTCGGCAATCTCACTTGCACTATGTGTGGTTCGACAGACAATGAAGTGGGCCATCTTGGAAAACCGATCTACGACCACAAAAATAGAATCCTTGCCTTTCCTAGACTTAGGCAACCCAGTGATGAAATCCATGGACAAGTCTTCCCAAGGGCCATGGGGAATAGGTAGGGGTGTGTATAAACCTTGGGCACTCGACCTAGCT
This sequence comes from Rheum nobile, assembly GCA_027886185.1. Taxonomy (NCBI): domain Eukaryota; kingdom Viridiplantae; phylum Streptophyta; class Magnoliopsida; order Caryophyllales; family Polygonaceae; genus Rheum; species Rheum nobile. The sequence goes on from WOAB01000639.1 coordinate 9,898,252, forward strand.
TTCCCTCTTTGACAACTCACACAACTCATACAATACCTCCTAACTTGGGTAGCCATATGTGGCCAAAAGAAATGCTCTCTCAATGCGGCTAAGGTCCTAGCAATTCCAAAATGTCCTCGGCCATCATGTGCCTCTTGAATGAGGAGGTGCCTAATTGATGTGACTGATCGGAGGAGAATAGTCGTCGTATCCCCAATCAAAAGTAAATCCTAAAATCCTCACTAAACAGAGTATAGTAAGCAAGTCAGGGTCGATCCCACAGAGAAGGAAAGAATTCAATGGTGGTAGCATGCAATGTCACAAAGGGGGGTTTTATGGTTGGTTGCAAACAAACAAAACAAAGTAGAATGGATGAAATATCAAGAAAGAAAAACACTTAGCCAAGTAATGTCCACATAAGTCATTCAAAGGTTGTTCATAGATTAAGTCCTATCTTCCTATTCGGTTATTCCTGTCCCGATCTTATGTAAATTCAGAGGGAAACCTTCCACAAAGAACCCTTACCGATGAATAACCCTAGTACCACTAAAGGAACTGTTGGGCTAACGCTCTAGTATAAGTAGCAAGCATTGATTGTTATCTGCATCTGTGGATTATATCTATGTGGGAATTGATTACATGGTAAATGCATCTGAACGAGCGTTCTGTGTATCCTGGTTAATTCTTATATGCATTGCTGCCTTTGGGTTAAACCTTTAGTGGTACTAGGGTTATTCATCGGTAAGGGTTCTTTGTGGAAGGTTTCCCTCTGAATTTACATAAGATCGGGACAGGAATAACCGAATAGGAAGATAGGACTTAATCTATGAACAACCTTTGAATGACTTATGTGGACATTACTTGGCTAAGTGTTTTTCTTTCTTGATATTTCATCCATTCTACTTTGTTTTGTTTGCAACCAACCATAAAACCCCCCTTTGTGACATTGCATGCTACCACCATTGAATTCCTTCCTTCTCTGTGGGATCGACCCTGACTTGCTTACTATACTCTGTTTAGTGAGGATTTTAGGATTTACTTTTGATTGGAGATACGACAACTATTCTCCTCCGATCAGTCACATCAATTAGGCACCTCCTCATTCAAGAGACACATGATGGCCGAGGACATTTTGGAATTGCTAGGACCTTAGCCGCATTGAGAGAGCATTTCTTTTGGCCACATATGGCTACCCAAGTTAGGAGGTATTGTATGAGTTGTGTGAGTTGTCAAAGAGGGAAAGCTAGGTCGAGTGCCCAAGGTTTATACACACCCCTACCTATTCCCCATGGCCCTTGGGAAGACTTGTCCATGGATTTCATCACTGGGTTGCCTAAGTCTAGGAAAGGCAAGGATTCTATTTTTGTGGTCGTAGATCGGTTTTCCAAGATGGCCCACTTCATTGCCTGTCGAACCACACATAGTGCAAGTGAGATTGCCGAGCTATTCTTTGAGTATGTCGTGAGGTTACATGGTGTGCCTAGGACCATAGTGAGTGATAGAGACACCAAGTTTGTTGGTCAATTTTGGAGGACACTTTGGGGGAAGCTAGGGACCAAGCTCTTATTTTCTACAAGCTACCACCCCCAAATCGATGGCCAAACGGAGGTCACCAATAGGACCCTAGGAGCCCTCCTCCGAACCATGCTCAAGGCCAATCCCAGGCGTTGGGAGGACTTACTTCCACTTGTTGAGTTTTCATATAATAGGTCCAGGCACTCGACAACAAGATTGACATCATTTGAGGTTGTGTATGGGAGAAATCCTTTGATTCCATTGGATATGTTGCCGCGCCTACTCAAGGATGGCAAGCACGTGTATGCAGCCAACCGTGCCCACCAAGTCCAAGAGCTTCATCGGTGAACCCGTGAGCAACTAGAGAGAAGGATGGCACAATACGAGGCCCAGCACAACGCCGGCAGGCACAAGGTCACATTTGCACCTGGTGACATGATATGTGTGCATTTACGCAAGGAGCGCTTTCCAAGTCGACGAAAATCCAAGCTCTCGCCGCGTGGAGATGGCCATTTCCGGGTTGTCAAGGCCATTGGCGACAACGCCTATGAAGTCGACTTGCCTCCAGATTTTGGTGTCCATGCCACATTCAACGTAGCTGACCTTCAACCCTACGTGGAACCTGTATTTGATGAGGGTGAAGCGGGGATGCTTCACAGCCAAGTGGGGGAGGGTGATGCGACCCTACCCGCCATGACCGCCACTGAAGAAGAGGAGTCCATGAGCATCAAGAGTGATGGGCCCATGACCAGGGCTCGCGCCAAGGCCATTGCCAAGGCCACCCAATCCCTGGTCGCGCGCCTAGCCACTCATATTTTTTTTTTCATAGATGTGCTCACATATGCTCACGTCACTCAGACACCTTTTTATCCCAGCCTAGCGCTGGTCCGGGCCACCTGCTTTTTACCCAAGCCGCCCTTTCAGGTTTTCAGCTTGTCCCAGGATTTTCATGTATGTCTTTTTTGATTTTTGACTTTTTCAATTTTTTTCAATTATTTTTTTTTAAAAAAAAAGAAATGCTGAAATTCGAAATGCTAAAAATCAAAGTACAATGCTGGAAAAGAAATATGTACAAGATAGATAGTGAATACTCTACTCCCCCATGCTTAAATCATGCATTGTCCTCAATGTATGGAAGACAAGAAAAAGATAAGGGGAAAATAGAAATACTCACTGGGGTGGAGGCCAATACCCATAAGCGTTGAAGAAAGCCTCAGCTCTCCTCTGCATCTGAACCACCTGGTCCTCAACGGTGGTGAGGTGACTGTCCAGGCGGTTGGCGTGGTATGCAAGGTTGACCTCTATGTTGCGCTGCCACTCAGCGCTTCGCCGCTCCTGCTCATCCAGGCGGGTGGATACTTGGCGTGCCCACTGAACGCTTCTCCTCTCATGCTCCTCTAGCCTCTGGGAGATTCCGCATTCCCACTCGGCACTCCTTCGTATATGCTCGGCCTGCCTCAGCTGCAGGTTGGCCATTCTATCCAGGAACTGGTCCCAGGGCGCCCCTCCAGATCCACTACCAGACCCAGATGCCTGGTAGGTATAGTCAGGGTAAACAGGTAGGCCCTTGGAACGCAGCGGGGATGGCACATCGCTCTCCATGTCCACTGCTGCAGTCGCTTCCTCCTCCTCCTCCTCCTCGTTGTCATCGTCGTCCCCTTCGTCTTCGGACGACGACCCCTGCTCTCCATCGGCATAGAAGTAAAAATCCCTCGCCCAGGGCCCATAAGGCATCGGACGAGGCAGCCTCATTCGGTGGGTCCTTTCCTTCTTGGAGAGCCAGGTGTACTCTCCACCACGGACTTCCAGCAGATGGGATCTCCGCAGTAGTGTGATGTTGTAGGTGTAGATGTCGGCGGGGAAATCCCAATGGTCCGCGATATTCTCGTATTGCTGGGCGATAAGCGTCACCATGCCCCCCATGGAGATCTTGCCGCCCGTCTTCTCCCTTAGCCCGAGACAGCTGGAGAGGAACAAATCGACCCAGTCGGGGGTGTTGTGGCTCTCTAGTGTCAAACACCAGAGCACTGTAAGGTCCAGCGTCGGAACCTTGTTCACCTCCCCCTGTCCCAGGAAGGACATGGCGAGAACCTTGTGCGCCAGCCTCAGACAGGGGTGCGTCAGCTTATAGTTATACTCGCCGGCGCTGGAGTTGAGTACCTCCCGGGTCGCATCCTGCCAGAAGCGCTCTGGCAAGGTGCCTGCGGCCTCCCAATCCTCGGCAGGAGCCTTAGTGGTGTTTTAGGATACGTTAGAGGAGTTATGTAGTATTCGCGAGGAGGTGCTGAAGACACACTTTTGGAGGCTTTGGGAGCATTCGGAGCTGAAGAGACGAAGACACTGAAGAAATGGCTTCACAGCGACCGCCACAGAGGAGGCAGCGACCGCCGCCAAAGCCCTCCCAGCTAGTTTGGCTACGGCATTGATCCGGCGACCGCCGTTTAAAGACGGCGACTGCCGCAGAGGAGACGGCGACCGCCGCCGCTGTCAAAAGCCCATCGAGCTCGTTTTCCTTAATTGTTTTATTTGGACTATTTTAATTACGTTTTAATATTTCGTTTTATGTTAATTCTGGAGATTTTATTTCCTTTTAGTATTTAAGGGTAGAGGAAAGGCTTGTTTTCCTCTCTCGAACCCTAATTTCACTTTTCATTCTACGTATTTTGCTATGAAGAACTAAGCCACTCTTGCTTAGTCAGACGCTGAAGCTTTCGTTTTGATTCAGTTGTGAGATTCTCGTTCTTAATCTATTGCATGGATTTTATCTATTCTCTTGCTTGATTGCTTATGATTGATATTGATAATTTCTAGTCTGATCAACTAGGGTTTGTTGTTATTGATCTATTGCTAAATTTAGATTGTTACTGGTTGAGCATATCTATTTCAGAGTAGCAAATGCATCGTGCTAGTATCTGGTTGTGCTAGTCTTATGCAGAAGATAACTGATTTATATTCTAGGATAAAAGATGGTTTTATGCTAGAATTGTATCCAACCATATCCTATCCGTAAAGATGCTGTTAAACTGAATCTTGATAGTTTCAGGGTTGTTTAGTTAGTTAGTGCTAATAGTATCTGGTTGTGCTATTAGTTATATCTGAAAAGGAATTGGAATTTCCATTGCATGAGATTTTGAATGAGTATCTAGGATCAACTTATCGTACGAATAGTGGATGTTGTTTATCTAAGTGTTTTTCCCATTACTGAATTCATCAACTTTTAGTTTGTTTACCTTTGCAAGTTTAGATTTACTAAAACACACAAAACCCCCCCTTTGGTTACGTTTGATTGACATACGAATTGCATATTTAGATAGAATTCGCCTCCCTGTGGATTCGACCTTTACTTACCTAGGACTACGGTTTAAGGTTTGTTTGGATATTTTGCATAGCAGTTTTACACGACGAAAACCTGTTATCAAATTGGCGCCGTTGCCGGGGAGGCAATAATCTATTTTGTGTGCGATTTGTGTGTCAACTTTTGTGTGGACCTATCTTACGGTCCACACCCGTGCTACTGATTTTTGTTTTTCCTTTTTGATTTTGTTAGAGAGATGGATAGATTTCCCCACTTCTATCAGGAGCCGCAATATGACCCGTACCCCGATGCATACACTCCAGGGTGGAGAGATCACCCCAATTCAAGTTATGAGTACCATCAATACCCTCCTTATGGTCATGGCTACCAGGAGTGCTACCCAGAGCCACAGTCATTCTATCAGCAGGGTACCCTACAGCAGTACTACCCAACCTACGAGCATAGCCCACCAATGTCCAATCCAGATTACTATGTCTCACAGTCTACTGCGGATTTATTCCGGACCTTGGAGAATCAGATGGGGCACAATCCAAGTCCCTCCATGTCATTGGAGGACATGTTTCGATCTCTCAATCAGAGCAAGATCCAACTTGAACAACAAATGAAGTCCTATATCCAGAACTCTGAGAGGCAGATGGGGCAAATGGTGCAAGCAGTGAGCAGAATGGAGGCCATGACATCGGTAGAACCACTATCTCACCCAGTGGTGCACCAGGAAGAGAATGTCTTCTCGATGACCCTACAAAGTACTGAGCAGCTGCATGTCGCCCCCTTAGCTCAAAGGAAAGAACAAATTTGTGAGATGGGTGCAGAATACAGCGAGATATCTGTAGAAGAGAACCCGAGACCGCGGAAGGTATACCTCGACCTCGGTTCACCCACTGAGGAGATGGGTATTCCAGACAATATTTTGGACCGCGTTGTGCTTTCTGAAGATGAGTATTTTTTGGGACTGGAGGAATTCAGCGACCAAGAGGAGGAGAGCCGCGATCGCGAAAACGATCATGCGACGCTCGTTCCTCTCGAAAATGCCCCGGCAGCCCCCGACCCTCTCGAGGCTGCCTATGATGAGTATGTGCATCTAAACTCCTCCCCGCTCATTGCGCTGCACCCCGTTGCACCCTTCCCTGAGGCATTACAAGATACTCGAAGGTTGAAGAACGACAAAGAGCTATATGAAACCTTCAGTATCTGCGAGGCAACCATTTCCTTGATCGAACTGGCAAATTGCATCCCTTGCTACATAGAGTTTTTAAGGGCGTTGGGCAATAAAAATAATAAACCAAAGGGGAAGCATAATAAGGAGGCCTTAATTCAGGTGGCAGATTTTTACATGTTGGATACGGGGCAGGACATACATGCAGCCCCTGAGATGCTGGGTACACCGTTTCTGAAGATGGCAAGTGCATTCATAGATATGAACAGCGGTCCAACCATCATGAAGTACACAAGCATGGGGGATTTGATCGGCACTATTTTGTAGTGCATTTCTAGGGGTTGTTATCAGGTTTGAGGTGCCATTTGGATGGATTTAGTGCACAACTGTGGATTATGGAATTAGAGAGGAGAAGTGTAGATTTGGTGGTCTGGAGAAGCAAATTGAAGATATCCAGAGGAAGAGGAGTTGACCACTGAGGAGACGAAGAAGAACCAAGGAGAGAGTCCACACGAGAGTAGAAGAACAATGTGCTGAATTCAATTGGTTCGTTCTCTCTACTCAGATGTCCAAATGGAGTGATTCCAATTCGAGGAGTTAGATCTTGAAGTCTACTACAAGTCCTCAAAATATGAGCGCAATCCGAGTTGGGAATCAAAAATTATAGCGTTTTTACGGAAGTATCGCAAGAGCTGAACCCTAGCACAATACGTAGAAAGGAAAGGGATGAAATTAGGGTTCGAGGATAAGGGAGGCCAAGCTCCCTTCTAACCCTAAATACTAGAAAATAATAAGGTCTTCCAAAAAGGTCAAAAACGAAATAATAAAAAATACTAATAATAATCCAAAATAACAAAGTAAGGAAAAGTGGTTCGGTTCCGCATCCGACACGGCGGCGGTCGCCGTAAGCCTGGCGGCGGTCGTCGCGAGATTTCTTCGGTTCAGCTCCTGCGAAACTTCCGTAAAAACGCAATAACTTTTGATTCCCAACTTGTATTGCGCTCATATTTTGAGGACTTGTAGTAGACTTCAAGATCTAACTCCTAGAATTGGAATCACTCCATTTGGACATCTGAGTATAGAGAACGAACCAATTGAATTCAGAACATTGTTCTTCTACTCTCGTGTGGACTCTCTCCTTGGTTCTTCTTCGTCTCCTCAGTGGTCAACTCCTCTTCCTCTGGATATCTTCAACTTGCTTCTCCAGACCACCAAATCCACACTTCTCCTCTCTAACTCCATAATCCACAGTTGTGCACTAAATCCGTCCAAATGGCACCTGAAACCTGATAACAACCCCTAGAAATGCACTACAAAATAGTGCCGATCAAATCCACCATGCTTAAACTTTGCTCGTCCTCGAGTAAGCTAAAGTAAACCTACTCCTCCAATCAATCCCCAAGGTTTCAGGAAGCATAGAAAACTCAACCCCTCCAAGAATCACACCTAACAATAAACTCTAGACACCCATACAATAAGCACAGCACAACATATAATAACTCACAACACCACACACATCCAAGCTAAAAGGAAAGCAGAGTACTTCCCCCAAGCTTAATCCAAACACCATAGAGTGAATCAAATCTAATCCTATCTCCCATCTAAATTCTTATCGCTCCACAGTGCCCTACCCGAATCCTCCTTATATCACCTCTTCTTATGTCGCCACGCCAGCAAAAATGATGATTCCTATAAATCACTCTTCTTCTTTTCACTCATTTTGCCAAGGCGCTCTTTCGGGTTTTCACCAAGCCACTCATTTCATTTTTCAATAGATGGGCTCACAATATACTCACATCACTCTTGAACAATTATTACCCCAGCCTAATGCTGGTCCAAGCCACCTGCTTATTACCTAGGCCGCCTTTTTAGGTTTTCGACCTATCCCAGGATTTCAATTTTTGCCTTTTTTCAAATTTTTGGCTCTTTTTCATTTTTTTCTTTTCCTCAACGACGCAGCAAATACAGAATCCTCCCCCATGCTTAAACATTGCATTGTCCTCAATGTAATGAAAGACAAAAAGAATAAAGCATAGGGAAGACAAAGAATGGACTCACAAACGTCGCCAAGCTGCTTGGACACTGAAGGTGTCGCTGGCGGTCTTCACAATATATGCCCAGGTCTCTAGTGTTGGGCGGGTGTCTTCATCTCAACTCTACCGTGCAACCATAGGGAACCACTGTAAGGTGTGGTGGTCATTAAGGAAATCAGGGCTGCACGGCCTTCAACTCCTACCATGCAACCAAAAGGAACCACTCTGGTGAATAGTGGTATAACAAGTATGGTGGGGTTGCATGGCCTTCAACGAACACAAAAATGGGGCCCAGATGTAATCGTGGCGTGGGCCCTAGTGTTCCTCCTCCTCAGCTGCCAATTGTAGGGCCATCATCGTTGTCAAATACAAAGTTGGGCTAATGTCTCCTCCTTGACAACATGATGCGCACCATCTCTCCATGGGAAACTCGGACAGCTGGCCTCCGGTGGAACTTTTTTTGTTTTTTTTTGTTTTTTTTTTGTTTAAGGTTTTTTTTTTGTTTTTTTTTCGGGAAGTTTTTTTTTGTTTTTTTTTTTACCTGAGAAATGGCGGCGGTCGCCGTAAGGAGGGCAGCGGTCGCCGCCCTCCTTACGGCGACCGCCGCCATTTCCTTGGCCAGTCCGAGATGAACAAGGTGCCATACCAAGACTTGGAAGCCGTATGGAGCATGACACCCGGTTGCGACATGGTGAAGGACTGACGATCCTTGTTTATGGCTTGCTGCAGGAAATTTCAGATGGACAAGTCGCACAAGATTGTCATCGGCGGCCTAATTTCTTTGATTGGTCAGCACCTGGGTATTGATTTTCCTGACCCGTCGCAGCAGCTGACCCCGGGATATACATATGATTGGCGCCAACTTCGGACAGTTGGTGTCTTGTCTGGGAGCCCGCCTCGGCAGTACTGGCTATATGGGTCGAGAGGCTGCCACAAGCTCCCCATGCCTCTCCCTTTTGAGGTACCATTTGGGCGTGATCTACGCCGTTTCCACGTGGGAGCTAGTGGTAGCCCAGCTGCAGGCACCTCTGCTGTTGGTGCCTCTGCTGCTCCTGTGGCGCAGCCTCAGGAGGCCGAGGAGGAGGACGATACTGTGATGCCTGAGGTGCAGGCTGCTGCTGAGGGGCATCTGGATTATCAGATGAGGATGTGGGAGACGCTCCAGCAGATGGATGCTCGTCAGAGGTCCATGCAGTCAGACTTTACTGATTTCTGCCAGGAGGTGCGAGGGTACCATCAGGAGTTCGTTGATTTCCGCCAGGAGGAACGCGATTATCATACAGCACAGTCTTCGATGTTGCAGCAGCAGGCAGACGACATCAACGTCATGGAGGAGCAGATGCGACAGTGGAACCTATTCATGGGTTCCCATTATCCAGACTTTCCACCACCTCCGCAGTAGTGGTACTTTCTTGACTTTCCCTATTTTATTATGTCTTACTTCATTGAGGACAATGTGTATTCCAAGTGTGTGGGAGTTGATTATGTATTTCTATTGCTATTTAAAAAAATAAAAAAAAAATAAAAAAATATATAAAAAGAAAAGAGCCAAAAAATAGAATAAAAGGCAAATAAAAAATCATGGGATGGACTGAAAACCCGAAAGGGTGGTTCATGTAAAAAGCAGGTAATCTGGCAGGCATTAGGCCTTGGCAAAAATAGATTCAGAGTGATGTGAGGTGGTGAGTCCAATTTGAAAAATGAAATGAGAGTGTTAGGTGAAAACCTGAAAAGGCGCCTAAGCAAAATGAGTGCAGAAAAAAAATTGAGTGTTTTAGGACTATCAATTTACCGGCGTAGGAGACATAAGAAGTGGAGTATAGGAGTGTTTTCGGGTAGGTTTTCACCTGGAGGAATAAGGTGTAGTAATCTTGGTATCTAGCACTCTCTTTGATGATTTTTTTTGTGTTGATGTTGGACTTGGATGGTGTGTCTGCTGGAGTTGATATTGTAGATTGATGTTTAGCTGAGTTGCATTGTGTTGGTTGGGGTGTGTTATGGATGTGCTGACTATGATGCTGAGGGTGTAGACTTGTTGTGTAGTTGAGTAGGATGGATGTTAAGCTTTCATGTATGTGCTTTTACTCTTAGTTGTGAGCTTATTTGCATGTTGATGATCTAGGGATTTTATTGATGATGGGTGGTAGTTCTCTATCCACTCGAGACGAGTAGAGATTCAAGTGTGGGGGAGTTTGATACACACGATTATGTTGTGTGTATAGACGGGGTTTTAGCATTGATTTAGTGGTGTTTTAGGATACGTTAGAGGAGTTATGTAGTATTGGCGAGGAGGTGCTAAAGACACACTTTTGGAGGCTTTGGGAGCATTCGGAGCTGAAGAGACGAAGACACTGAAGAAATGGCTTCACAGCGACCGCCGCAGAGGAGGCAGCGACCGCCGCCAAAGCCCTCCCAGCTAGTTTGGCTATGGCATTGATCCGGCGACCGTCGTTTAAAGACGGCGACCGCCGCAGAGGAGACGGCGACCACCGTCGCTGTCAGAAGCCCACCGAGCCCGTTTTCCTTAATTGTTTTATTTGGACTATTTTAATTACGTTTTAATATTTTGTTTTATGTTAATTCTGAAGACTTTATTTCCTTTTAGTATTTAAGGGTAGAGGAAAGGCTTGTTTTGCTCTCTCGAACCCTAATTTCACTTTTCATTCTACGTACTTTGCTATGAAGAACTAAGTCACTCTTGCTTAGTCAGACGCTGAAGCTTTCGTTTTGATTCAGTTGTGAGATTCTCGTTCTTAATCTATTGCATGAATTTTATCTATTCTCTTGCTTGATTGCTTATGATTGATATTGATAATTTCTAGTCTGATCAACTAGGGTTTGTTGTTATTGATTTATTGCTAGATTTAGATTGTTACTGGTTGAGCATATCTATTTCAAAGTAGCAACTGCATCGTGCTAGTATCTGGTTGTGCTAGTCTTATGCAGAAGAGAACTGATTTACATTCTAGGATAAAAGCTGGTTGTTTTATGCTAGAATAATATCCAACTATATTCATATCCGTAAAGCTACTGTTAAACTGAATCTTGATAGTTTCAGGGTTGTTTAATTAGTTAGTGCTAATATTATCTGGTTGTGCTATTAGTTATATCTGAAAAGGAATTGGAATTTCCATTGCATGAGATTTTGAATGAGTATCTAGGATCAACTTGTCATACGAATAGTGGATGTTGTTTGACTAAGTGTTTTTCCCATCACTGAATTCATCAACTTTTAGTTTGTTTACCTTTGCAAGTTTAGATTTACTAAAACACACAAAACCCCCCCTTTGGTTATGTTTGATTGACATACGAATTGCATATTTAGATAGAATTCGCCTCCCTGTGGATTTGACCTTTACTTACCTAGGACTACGGTTTAAGGTTTGTTTGGATATTTTGCATAGCAGTTTTACACGACGAAAACCTGTTATCAACCATATTTGGTCTTGAACGCCATCTTCCACTCATCCACTTCCTTCATTCTGATTTGGTGGTAGCCACTCCTCAAGTCTATCTTGGAAAACAATGTGGCACCATGGAGCTCATCGAGCATGTCATCAAGGCGAGGGATGGGGTGGCGATACTTCACCGTGATTTGGTTGATGGTGCGGCAGTCCACACACATCCTCCATGAGTCATCCTTCTTTGGCACAAGAATCACGGGCACGGCACAAGGGTTAAGGCTCTCGCGGACGTAGCCTTTGTCAAGCAAATCCTGGACCTGGCGCTGCAGCTCTTTGGTCTCTTCAGGGCCGGCTTTGTAGGCGGCGCGATTGGGCAAAGAGGCTCTAGGGACCAAGTCAATCTAGTGCTCGATCCCCCTCACAGGCGGCAGGCCCTGGGGCAACTTCTCAAGCAGCACGTCGACAAATTCCAACAGCAGCTCGGCCAACGGCGGCGGCAAGGGCTTGTCGGCGGCGCAGTCGGTGCTCAGAGTTGGCACAAGCAAAAAACAAGGCATGTGACCCTTCAGCGCCTGGGTCATGTCACTGGGCCTCGCCAGCAGAAGCCTGTGCTCGCAATGCCCTTACAGATTCGACGATGGCGGCGTTCTTGCGGCCAAACTTGGTGGCAGTGAGGCACTGGGCTCGGAATGGTGGGCACTGGGGTTGGAGAGTCCAGTGCTTGAGCCAGAATAGGTCGCGCTTGGCCAGGCCTCCGTGGGCCTTTGTTTGCCCTTCTTCGCAGCAGAGTTTGCGGCGCTGGTAGGCGACAAAGAGGCGATGTGCTGGCTAGGGGGGTGTTGAGCTTTTTGGTGCCAGTGCCCAAGCCAGAAACAGTGTGGCCAGGATTGGGGTCAAGGCATTGCGGTGGGCCTTATGGAGACGTGTTTGGCATGGCCGCGGCGGCTTCAATGGCTTTTTGGCGATCCCTCTCGACCTGGTCATGCAATATCTCATGTGGAGACATAGGTAAGAGAGTCACGCACTTCCCGTGGTAGGTAAACACATAAGTGTTTAGATACCCATCGTGAAGCACGCGACGATCAAATTGCCATGGACGCCCAAGCAAGAGATGGGTGGCGTCCATTGCAATGACATCACACAAAACTGAATCACTATATTGACCAATGGAAAAGGTATTGAGGCACTGTCGAGAGATAGTGTTACCTGAGCTACATGAGATCCATTGAAGGTCATAGGGCTATGGATGTGGTGTGGTCTCAAGGTTGAAGTGCTTGACCACCTTGTCATTGATAATGTTGCAGCAACTACCGCCATCAATGATGACACTCAGAGAGGCCGTCTTGAACAAGCAACGCGTGTGAAACAAATTCTCGCGTTAGTCGACAAGGCTTGCCTCCTTGACGGTGAGGATCTGGCACGTCACAAGGCTCAGTGGCATCCCAGCATGAAGTGCGGCAGCCTCGCAAGCATAGCCCTCCTCGTCGTCCTCTTCAAAGCCTTCCTCTATAGGCTCCAAGTGGGCCTCATCCTCCTCCTCCATAGATTCGTAGTTGGCCGTGGGAAAAAGCGCATTCCAGCCCCGACTCAAGCCGGGTTCCGACGAGCCCGAGGCGCCCAAGACCTTGGCATCCTCCTTGGTTCAAGACTTAGTCGTATTTAGCCTACTTTTGTATTATTTACAGTTTTAGTATGTTTCCCGTTTTAGCATTTCCATTTCAGTCATTTCTATTTCGGGCGTGTGCTCCACTCTTGTAGAGTGGGCTAGTCCATTAGTCTATTTTGCGGCCCAAGCCCATTAGGGTTTGGCCGAGCCCTTTGCCTTTAAATAGGCATCCCTTGTATTCATTTCATTCACGTTCAGTTTATCCAAGTTAAAGTAAGAGTCGATGCAATCCTCCTTCTTGGGTCCGAGCGTCAAACACTTCTTACTTCGCATCTCCCTTCATCTGTAGCTCGTCGCTTTGAGCGTCTTGCCCCACCCTCGCCCAAAACGAGCACAAGAGACCCGTGCACCATCTCCTAGGTGGTTCATATTTATCCAGTTCTCGACGGAGAAGGATCCACGGTTGCTTCCTGCCTAGATCGGGCCACCCTTGCGCTTCGAGCCGCCTCAGAACGCATCAACTGGTATCAAAGCCCAGACGGTTTGCAGCGTGCCTTCCCTCTTCGACAGCCACCACCGCGCCCATGAGCGACTCAACGGGCACCACTTGCCCTCGCTCGCGCGCGTGTCCAACAGACATGCGGTCGCACCCATTCTCGCTTCGCAAATCCAGACCCGCGGCCGCACCCACCGACGTGCCCACCCGCTCTGGCACCACCGCACCCACAGACGCGCCCATTGCCTCTACCGCGGCCTCGCCCACACAATAACCCTCAAATCCGCTGCCCTTGCCTTGCCATATCCGAGATTCCCCAATATCTCGGCTTTCTAATTTTTTTCCCCACAAAATCTTCCCAAATCCCCCAATATCTGACTTTCCATATCCGAAGGCCCAAATCCCCCAAATTTCGGCCTTATCTTGCCCAACCAAATCTTTCCTTAACCGCAAAGATTTCATCTTATCCTTTTCCCCAACCAATCCCTTAACTCTAGGGATATCATATCTTTCCCGATTCCCTTCCCCCAACCAACCTTATCCATGGCCCCTTCCTGCCTAGATCGGGCCACCCTTGCGCTTTGAGCCGCCTCGGAATGCATCAACCAATGCCCGTGAACGAGTCAGCAAAGTGTGATGCTCGACTCGGCCCTGGAGTGTGGGCACTAGGGTGCTGGCATCGGGATCAAGGGGTTGAGGGTGCGTTGGTTGTGCTGTCGCATGAGCGGAAACGGACTGGTGAAGGACCGCGGTCGCGGGTATGTGGCCCGCGGTCGCGGTTATGTGTGCCGCGGTCGCGGTTGTGTAGGCCGTGGTCGCGGCCGCCGCTGCCGTGGTCGCGGTTGTGACAGGAACGATTTCCTATGCTTCGGCGGCCTTCGCGTGGTTCCTCTCCACGTGGTCATGTAAGATCTCTTGTGGCGTCATAGGGAGAAGAGTGACTCGCCTACCGCCATGCATAAATACATAAGTGTTGAGGAACCCGTCATGGACTGTCTTCCTGTCATACTGCCAAGGTCTACCAAGTAAAAGATGAGTAGCATCCATAGACACAACATCAAACAAAACAGTATCATGGTATGGACCAATTTGAAATGGGATGCGGCATTGTCTGTGTACCGCATCACCCTTACCTTCAGAAAGCCACTGAAGACCATAGGGTTGAGGGTGTGGCTGCGTCGGTAATTGAAGGTATTGGATAACCTTCTCACTCACAATGTTGCAGCACGACCCACTATCAATTATGATGCTGAGGGAGGCATGCTGGACTAGACATCTGGTATGGAGCAGGGTCTCTCTCTGGTCCAACAAGGGCACCTCCGGCATAGTAAGTGCACACTGCGCGAAAAGGCTCAGGGCGATACCTGCAGATAAATCATGGGGCACACAGGCGTACCCATCGTCATGAGGAGCGTAGTCCTGCTGCACGGGAGCTATCTCCTCGCCTGGCTCATCATCAAAGGACTCATATCCTATGGCCTGGGTGAAAAGAATCTTCTTCGGGTTGGGGCAGTCGCGCTGGATGTGTCCACGACCGCCATAACGAAAGCAGGCCTAGTCTCTCGTCCTCTCATTGCTGCGTGGGGCCTCACGAATCGAGGCAGGCGGTGCTGTGATGCGCGATGCCTCATGTCCACGGGACGGGGGTTGAGTCTGTCTGGGCTGCACTGGAGAGGACACATCAGTAGAAACGGAAGGAGCAGGGTTAGTGTCATACCTACGTGATTGATTCTGGGGCCAGGGGTTCTGTCTCCGGCGTTGATGCTGTTGGTGGATCATCATTGTCGTATGAGTGAGCTGGTTCAGGTCTCGTATAGGTAGGATCTCCAACTGGTCTCATATACTGGGATTCAACCTACTCAAAAACCTGGTCCGCATAGTAGATGTGGCGATGCCCATGCCCGCCTTGTAATACAGATCCTCGAGTTTGGCAAAAAAACTCAAGTGGCGTCTGGTTGCCCTGGCGAGCGAGTGCAATCTCCATCTGCATGTGGTTCTGGAAGTCATCTAGAACATATTTGCGGCGCATGATGAACTTCAGCTGGTGCCACTGATCAATTTGCTCAAGGCCTCGTCGTTCCCTGTCAGTACAGAAATGATGCCACCAGCATCTGGCTGCGCCATAAAATTGCAGAGTGGCAACATCGACCTTCTCGTACTCCTCATACTGACAGTGTCGCAGTGCATGCTCTGTAGCCTGCAACCAATCTAAAAACACGACAGGATCATAATCACCATGAAAATTATCTATAGTTACCTTGATCTCGCGACGACTGGCAAAGGGGTTGGGCGTGTGTCGGCGGTCAGGGAAACGTCGAGTTGCATGATCCGGCTCAGGGTAAGGCTTGTCGAGCTCATCATCGTAATCATCAAAGTCATCCTGGATGGGGCGAGGGTGACGTTGGCGACGACGGTCATGATCCTATGTGCGGTGCTGCGGTCGGGCTGCGAGCTAGTGCAAGGGTCATCGTGGTGGTGTCGGAATTCTGGGCGGGATGTAATCCGGCGGATATAGCTGGCTCTCAACTGGGTCGCCCAAAGATGGATGAAAGTTTCCCGGATTAGGGACACCTGCAACCTCAAAACCCTCCTCATCATATTCAGTAAAGGCAATGGGAGTCACATACCGGGGTCGTGGTGCAGAACGGGGAATAGTTCCAGGATCACGGCTGGTCATGGGACGCGTTGGTGCCGTCTGTGGTGCCCTACCGCTGGTGTGGCCATGAGTTGCGTCTCGTCGGCACTCAATGGCATCCTAGCGTGCTCGTCCCGCTACATGGACTCATAACGCCGACGTCGGTCAGTGGCGTCGACGTAAGGGTATAGCCCCAATTCTGTGGCGGGGGACTCGTGCTCGGCGAAGTCGTAGGCGAAGTCGTCCGCTGACGAGCGCAGGGGTCGGTATCTTTTGAAGCCATGGTCCTCCTGCTGGGACTCGATGATGGAGTCTAGGCGGCGAAGACCCGGCTGGAGCTGCGAACTCGAGGGCATCGGACCCTTTCCTTTGTCCAGGCGCCACGTGGTGTCGGTAGTGATCACGGGCGCCAACAGAGGATCAACAGTAGCGGTGTCGGCTGGAACAGAAGGAGCCGCGGTCACGGATATCTTGTCTGCAGTCGTGATGTGGCCCGCGGTCGCGGGAGTTGTGGCCGCGGTCACAGCTACAGTGGCCGTGGTCGCGGCTGCGGCTGTTGTGGCCGCTTCGTAGGAGGCAAGTTTCCTCTGGGCCTCCTCGAGCCGGGAACGCATTTCTGCCATCTCCTGGGCATGAGCATCGTCAACGGCCTGGCGAGCTGCGAGAACTTCGTTCGATTCTGTCCCTAAAGACACCATGGAAAACACGCAAAAAGAGCAGAAACAAACACAAAAGGTAACAAAAACAAAGGACAAAATAGATCAAATCAAACCCACAATCGACTGGTATCAGAGCGCCAGGGGTACGAGGTGTGTCTTTCCTTCTCCTTCCTTTCTCCCTACCCATGCTCACCATTAAAACTCCCAAAACCGAACTCGACTTCTGCCCAAATTTCGTCCAAAAAAATTTCGTCCTTTCTGCAATTGTATTTCATAACCCTGTAGATTATCTCGATACGAGTCCGGGCATATAAAATTCGCCCAAAACGGACATCGTTTGACCCCTCAAAAGGCCAAAATACGAACCCTTCTCTATTGCCCAAAACCCTAGCCGCCCCGACCGCGGTCGAATACACCGCGACCGCGGCCTACACTGTCGTTGCCGAGACCCTTCCCTTTTCCTTACCCAAACCCTAGCAACCCTAGTTCGGCCTTCTCTTCCTTATTCTCCCTAGCTGTGCCACCTAGCCAAAAACCTAGCCACCCTGAAACACCATAGCCGACCCGCACCCGCTCTATGGCCTACTGGCCCCACCAATGGGACTATGAAGAGGACAACGAGGAAGGATGGTCCGAGTACTTCACTAAGCTCCGTCTCAAGGTGGACCCGGATTGGATCCCGACGCCACCGCGACGCCGCCCGTACTCGCCGCCCCGCGTCCATGAACCACCTCTACCACGCCGCGCTCGCGACTACGATCCGGACTGGATCCCGCCGCCTCGGCGCCGCACCCACGACCGGTACCGTGCCCATGACCGCAGCCGCTACTACGGCTACGACTCCACGCCTCCGCGCCATGCCGCAGAAGAGGCTTGTGCCAAGGAAATCGCCGACCTTCGGGCCCAGCTCGCGGATGCCAACCGACTCATTGCCTCCCAGGCCGCGACCGTGGTAGCAGCAATCGTGACTGCACCCAAAACCGCGACCGCGGACCCTCCACTCGCTACCACGGCCACAACAGCAGCAACCGCGACCGTGGCCCCCAATACCGCGCTCGCAGCCCACACAGTGGTCATTGCTGAGACCGCAACCACCGATCCCTTCTGATGCCCGCAGTCATGCCCATTGTTGCGTGCCTATGCCCCAGCGCACCCACCGACGTGCCCAGTGCTCCCCTGCCCGCGCGCAAGCCCGACGTGCCCATTGCGCCGACTCCAGACCTGGGCTTCCGCGCAATGCTCACCAAGGCACCCGACGCCAAGACCTCTCTTGGACCCGAGCCATACCTTCTCATCTTTGAGGTTCCAAGAGTTAGCCTCGAGCCCGACGCCGCTTTCCCGCTAATCGCCGAGCATCTACTCTCCCTGGCCCCACCCAGCTCAAAGTGAGGACGCTTCGATTCTAAGGGAGGGAGAATTATGCGTTCCAGGCTAGACTCAAGCCGAGCAACGACGAGCCCAATACGACCAAGACCGTGGCATCCCCCTTGGTTTAGGACTTAGCTTATTTTAGCTTATTTTGTGTTTTTTCCCATTTTAGCAAGTTTCTTGTTTTAGTAGTTTCCATTTTTAACAGTTTCTATTTCGGGCGTGTGCTCCACTCTTGTCGAGTGGGCTAGCCCATTAGCGTGTCTGCAGCCCAAGCCCACTAGGGTTCTTGGTTGCGTCACATGTCTTTAAATACCCCGCTTTGTATTCTTATTCGTTACGTTGAAATTAAAGCTTAAGCCTTGCAGTTGAGATCATCTTCTCCCCTTAAGCCTCGGTGTCACAAAACTGGTTAGACCCGATTGAACCACGTCACGGTTCACAAACACAATCTTCACTCTCGCCCCACCCTCGCCCCAATGAGCATTAGAGAGCCACGAACCATCATTCCGGTGGTTCGTACTTATCCGGTTACCAAGAAAAGGATCTGAGACCGCTTCCTGCCTAGATTCGGCGTCAAACGTGGTTCCCCTTTCTACCTAGATCCGCTCTGACTTGCGTTTTGGGAGCCCAAAACGCAAGTCAGAGCGGATCTAGGTAGAAAGGCGGACGAATCTCTCTTGCTCGCTGAAGATTGGATCGTCGCGGAAGGATTGGAGGCTCTCGCGGGGAAAACCGCAGTCGCGGGGTGGTCGCGGGAATAACCGCAATCGCGGGGTGGTTGCGGGTCCGATTGCAGGTCTCGTGACAGTGGCCGCGGTTGAGATTCGTGAAGTGGTTCGATTGGTGGGGGATCTCGGCTAGGGCCGAGATCCAAGTTGGTGACGGGGGTTCATAGACAATGGTGTTGGGGTCGGTGGGTTTGCTCGTGGGTTAGGGTGGCCGGCTATGGCGTCTCGATGATGGTTCGGTTGAAAGGGCTTAGCCTAGGGGCGGGAGCTTGGCTCAACGGCAGCGCTAGGCTTTAACTCTCAATTCAATGTATTCATTAATTAGGTATAGAATGGCTTATATAGGAGCCAAAACAAGGTTCTTGCCCGATGGGCCTAAAAACATAAGTGGATCGGCCCTCTTGGCACAAGAGAGGCCCGACATCCGAAAATAGAAACTTGCCAAAAACGGCAACATCCAAATATAGTAAATACTAAAAACGATAACTTTCCAAACTTAGAAACATTCTAAGAAGGGAAACTGCTAAGAAGGGAAAGTGCTAAATACGAAAAATACTACAAATAGAAAGTGTCTCAGAATGTCTCAAAATTGGCATGTGAGCGTCACAATGTCAAAACAACTCAAATGGCACGAGGAGTACCGAGGAATGTCGTGACCGGGATCGCATCACCTTTGTTGACCTCCTAGTTAGCACTCAACAACAATTAAACAAATGGAAAGTGAATTCATTATCACAAGCAGGAAGAACGACACTAATAAAATCGAACCTTGCATCTAGACCAAATTTTTTGATGTACAGCTTTATGTTACCAACACAAACTTATAATGAATTGGATAAGATCAACAGATTTTTTTTCTGGAATAAAGACCCATCATACAAACCACTAATAGGATGGGAAAAAATATGCAAACCAATACAACAAGGAGTTCTTGGATTGAGAAAATCTAAAGACATGAATAAAGCCTTACAATTTAAACTTCTATGGAAATTTTTGGCTGAACCCAATAATTGTTGGGTGAAAATTATAACTGAAAAATACCTCAAAGCACAACATATCCTTCGTTATGTGAAAGAAGGTGACTGCTCCTGGCAATGGTCAAAGATGATTGAAATTTTGGATGATTTTAAGAAAGGTCTTATTTGGCAAGTCGGAAATGGTAGAATAATCAAGTTCTGGACTGATAAATGGATATCAAATGTCCCCTTGTGTGAAATCATTAACATGCAACCAATTCTGAACAAAGAAGCAACGGTTTTAGAATTTATCCAACAAAACATGACCTGCATTAAGGTTAAGATTGAACAAGTTTTACCACCTGATTTACTAGAAAAATCATGTCTATACACATACCCTTTCACAACATTCATGATAGAATGTACTGGGAAGCAAGTAAAAGTGGTTGGTTTTCCACTAAATCTGCTATGAATATGATAATATCAAACAAAAGATACACAAATTATGATTCGTCCTGGATTTGGAAGTTGGACACGTATCCAAAGGTTAAAAACTTTCTTTGGAAAATAATTTAAAAATGGGCTTCCCACAAAAGCAAGATTAGTCGAAAAAGGAGTTGCGCTCCCACAAGGGTGTGTACGCTGTAATGCACAAACTAAAGACTCGAACCACCTTCTATTTGAGTGTAGCCATACCATGAAAACAATTGAAAAAATAAATAACCAAACACACAGAATTCTCAGATCCTTAACTATAGGGAATAAAAAAACAAAGAAATAATAGAAGAAATTCGCAATAAAATCGATTGAATGCAATTTGAGGAGTTAGCAGTCGCTTGGTGGGGAATTTGGTTCTACAAAAACCAACAAAGTTTTGGCAGAACGAACACTGACAATGACACAATCAAGGATGTTCCAATCTACATCAAACATCAAATCATTTAATGGAAAAAAAAACAAAAAAAAATGGAATTCATACCCCCTTACCGAATCAAACACAAAATTGGTGATAAAAACAAAGGTAGACGACCGGAAAAGAAGTGGAAAAAACCGCCGGATAGCATCATAAAAATTAATACGAATGGATCAACCATGACTAATGGTGACTCTAGTTTCGGACATATCTTTCGAAACAATCAGGGTGAACCTGTATATATGTTTGGGGACAAATGTGGAGTTTCAACCCCCCTCAGAACAAAAACCTTAGCGGTTAGAAATACTTTGGTTAAAGCCTATGAACTAGAACTAAACAACATTGAATTAGAATGTGATAACCTTACTAATGTTAATGTTCTGAAAAATATCTGACACTGTCTTTGGGATATTGAATTTTTAATTTCTTATATCCTTAGTCTTCTATAACTATTTTCCACAGTGCAGATCTATCATGTCTTTCGGGAGTCTAACGCTATTGCTGATTACATTGCGAAGATGAGCCAACAGGCTTCCTTAGAAGACTTTCAAGCCAATTTAGAGCTTTTAGTTCTCATCCGCAAGGATGCTATAGACTAAAAAACCGACTCTTCTGTGGTTTTTAGTCTAATTTTTACCTTATAAATATATATATATATATATATATTAGTAGAACTATATATAGTTATCGTAATACTCATGTGTGTTCAAGGTAAAAGGAAACTATATATGGGTTTTGAATATGTAATATAGAGTTATAGGTCAACCATTGCTTTCTTATTTATTTACTATTGACGATAAGAGATATTAAACATTTATTAAGTCAGCCCAAAAGGTTCATCCAGGAGAAGTGCACACTAGATTTGAACATTACCAGCGAATCTATTGCCATGATTCTCAACATGGCCTTAACATTTTTTTTTTGTACGAACATTTTCTTAAGTAACTGATGCAACTAAGGAAGCGTTTCCTCGCTAATCTTGTTGATCTTTCTTATCAAGGGATTCTAATACTTATTAACCACTTTTGCAGATATACATTTTTATATAACTTCTTTTATTTCATAATATAAATGTACTCCCTGCATGGTCATAATATTTACAAAATATTGTACAATTTCTTTTTTTTAAATATATATATAGAATGAATTGTCTAAAGTCAATTATAGACGTCTTATCAATTATTTAAGTCATGGAACAAGTGTGGTGTTTTGCAAGCCTAACTAAATTTGTGCACGAAAAGATATAAAACTAATTGTTCTCGCTATAATTAACATGTTGTCTCTACATATAACATGTCAACTACAAAAAATATTACAATTTTGAACTGACATTTTTCCTCGTGCAAAGCACGAGAACCAACAACCTAGTAATACAAAAAACAAGAGAATCAATCTGCAAGCGGGGGAATAGCATGTAATCAATTTTAATTCAATTGAAAAAAACACGCAGATAACGGGGAGTATCGATGTACTCTTTGAAAGCTTTGCGGGAACATCAATATATTACTTGAAAGTTTTGAGTAATTTATGCTCATATTGTTATATAAACTAATATAAAAGAGAGATCCAAGAGAAGAAAAGAGAGTAATGAAAGAATAAACTTATATTTAATAGACTTTCAATAAGTGACTTATATAAGGTTTATAATAATTGAGAAATAAGCTGCTCTAGAGTTTAGAAAATCTTATCTTATATACATCCATAAATATAATATTATAACATTTTTAGAGGCATGATCGGGTGCAAATGGGAGATATGGTGGGAAATAAGAATGGACATGGGCCGTTTGATCCAAGAAACCAAAGGCCTAGATTGAAAAGGTACAAAAAACTGAATAATTTGGCACGGCCGAATTTTAATTAAAAAATGCGTATTTTTTTGGAAAAATACATGAAGGCGTGTGTGCATGCATTTTTTTAAATCGCTTGCACATACAACATAAAAGTTATGCACATACAGAATCATTTTCATGCGTATTGATCAGCGCTGGGGCTTAACTAGGAGTTGTTACCGGTGTTTTGGATACCATTTGGAGAGTTTAGAGCGTTATTGCGGAGTATGGAGTTGAGGAGAAGGAGTATGATATTGGTGGCGTAGAAGAGCTTACATGAAGATATATTGAAGATGGAGAAGAAAGCCACAAGAGAAGACGAAGATCAGAAGTGATAAAGTCCAACAGTGAAGAATCCGCGGTCGCGGACATCAGAGCCGCAGTCGCGGAAAAATGCAAGACAGCGAGGCTTTACAGTAAGTTTTCTGCGGTCGCGGAAATTCCTCCGCGGTCGCGGAAAACACGTTATCAAACGCGCCGAAGACTTCGTCAGAAGATTGCTTTATTTTATTTTATTTTTATTTTATTTCTTTTTGGAAAGATATTATTTCCTATCTTGAGTTTTAGGTTTTGCTAGGGTTATTTAACCTAGTTTCCTAGCAGCCACTTTTCATTATCATTCAGATCATTGAGACTATTATTCAGCATTGTTTTTCCCTTTGAGTTTTTCTATTTTCAAGACTATGAAGAACTAAGCAACCTTTGCTTAGTCCGACGATTGAAGCCTTCATTTGATATATGATTGTGAGATTATAATTCTATTCCTATTCCTTTGACTATATCTTTTCGCTTGAGCTTATTCCTATTGATTGTTGCTGATTTGACTGGCCTGATCAACTAGTTGATATTAGTAATTGTCTATTGCTAGGGTTTGGATATTTCGAGTTGAAATCCCTTATCTTGTATAGCAAACATGATATTCTAGGACTAGTTGGACTAGTTTATTGTGAAGAGAATTGATTATGTGTTAAATACTGCGAGTTGTGGTGTTGCATGTATCCTGGTTAATTCATATGCTTCTTGCTGCTATTGTTGTGATATCCCGTATTTTTGTAAGGTTATTTTGGGAATTTTGGAATTTTCCCGAGTACCCGTTGTGTACGTCGGATTTAATACAAAGAGTTTGAGACATTCTGTAATGTGCTTTGTATCTGTAATATTTTTCTTAGTGAAATAAAATACAGACGACGTGCTTCGAATGTTTATACGCATTCGCGTACGATAATTTTTATCCCGGGTTAAAGTTGTTGTCATCCAAAAGCTGAGAAGGGCAACGCCACAGTGGCGGCGACCGCCATAGGTAAGGCGGCGACTGCCGCGAAAGGCTCGAGGCAACAGTGCCCTCGCCTTCCAGCTGGGCGCGAAGACCCGAAGAACGGCGACCGCCGTAATTACGGCGCCCGCCGCGTCCCCGCTGTAGGAAAAATTGCGGCGTCCGCCGTGATTACCCAGGGGTCATTATCCGTTGGTCGCCGGAGACGTCTGACAAGGCACCGATTTATCCTCGCCACGTCTCGTTTAGACCATCGCGGTGTCCACATGATCTGTGGCTATAAAAGGAAGAGGATTGGGATCAGATTCATCCACAAATCAAGCTGAAATCCTCAAATCTTCCTCTCGCCGGAGTTTGTGCCTCTCGCCGGAATTCTGAAGCTTTCGCCGGTGGCCTTTGGTGTTGTTCCAGTAGCCCTTCGAGAAGCTTGTGGTTGCCTTTGGAGGTCAGAACCCAAACAAGTCGAAGGAGGTCGAGTCGATCGTGTTTTGGGTGAGTTTTCTCGCCGTTTCTGTCGTCTGAGTTCTTCACAGCGACCGTCGTGTTCTTCACGGCGACCGCCGTGTTCTTCACGGCGCCCGCTGTGATGAACTGCGGCGACCGCCGCCAAGAACAGCGACCGCCGCCAGTGCCCAGAATGCCTTCGTGGCTTTGGCTTGGTTGGTTGTGGTCGTGGCGTCTTTCCTTTCGTTCTCTTTCGTCATTTTAGATTCGTACTGTTGTTATGTCGGATCTAACTTAGGGTTCCTTTTATGGGTCGACTCGAAGGTTGTTGTGCTGTCAGAGCTATACCCGTGTCAAGCCCGGAATCCAGTTGTCGTCGTTAGGCTATTCTGTGGATTAAGGCAAGTGGCGGTTCGCTCTTGCTCATTCGTTCCATATTTACATTAATTATCAGTAGTTTATCTGAGTAATTAATTTGGAATGAATACTCTGTTTGTCTGGAAACGGTTTTGGTAAACTGTTTTGAAAATCATATAATAGGTTGTATATCTGCTAGAACAACGCTATTATCTGTGATCGCCTTTCGGGCCTTTATGTGGATTTATCTTGTAACTTTTATTGTGCTGTAACTGTTTAGTTAGCACTGTTATATAGGAACGTTACTCGGACTTTGTCCAGTCATTTCTTTATAATCTGGTATCGGGGTGGCTCGTCTCCATCTGGTACTATTCTAAGATCATGATCGATCTCTTTCACAAGTGTGTAGAGACAGGACACTTAGCTGGTGTCACAAACCTTCCGGTGTACGTCACTCTCGACGAAACGTATACTTAGATGTGTCGTCCCATTGGTGGGGTACACATGTAAAAGTCTAATAACGTGATGTGTGTTTTTGAAACATAAATCAGATAAGTGCTACTCTGACGCACATAATTAATAAACCTTCGGCGAGTAGTGCAGCTAAGTTATAGTGCAGCTAGGAAAACTCATCTCGACTTTGATCATAGTACGTTCTCTTTCCAATCTGGATTCGCTGTATGCGATGAGCCGTCAACTTTTAAATCATTGTTGTATGATTCTGTAAACATTCCAGATTTGTCATACTTCCTTAAAGACTCAATCTCTTGGAGTCTCTTTTCGAGTCGATTTCTGTGAAGATTCAGTCTTCTAGAATCTTTTCTTGTGCATACCTCTTGTTTATTCCAGTAGGAGTATGGTGGTTGACAAGCGTACTCGATTATTATTCGAGGGACGAAGAGTCTAACCTAATACGACTGCTTAGAACCTTATGCTTTGTACCCTTGCTAGTCTATTCATTTAGACTAACCAACCAATATTTGGTTGGCTGGTGTCATTCGTTCGATTCGGCACATCAGATCGAAAGTAGCTCAGAAGAATAGAAGGACTATGGAATTGACGGTGGTTTTTGAACGTCTTAATTATTCCTTTAATCAGGTTGAGATCTTTTGGACAATGACTTTGGTTGTAATGTACTTTCTAAGACTTCCGTTGTTTTTGGTTTAAACTCTGTGTTGGCCTATTCGGGATTGGGTTGTAATCCCGTAACTTTTGTTTCCTTGACAATGTTATGTTTTGGAATTGAATGCTTTGATCATTATGTATCATTTGTATTTCATAAATTGTATTTAAACGGTAAAGCCTTGGGTGATCTCGATAAGGAACACTGGGGTCACTAGCGGTAATACCTTTCCAAAAGGGTTAATTTTTGGGGGTGTTACAGTTGTGGTATCAGAGCCAAAGGTTTTAAAACGGGTTTAGGATTTTTATAAACCATTTATCCGTTTTCAAAAATGCTTTAAAAAGGACTCTGAATTTTCAAAGTAATAAGAATTTAAAAACACCGTTCATAGTCATGTCTTCTGGATAGTCTGATATAGTAAGCTTGCTTCTATGTCTAGAAAGACTAATTCCTTCATCGTTATCCTATAGGAGATGGGTGCATGTCTCGCTCTGAAGAAGGGGTCGGAAGATGCCAAGATGGATTCACCATCTACCGAGAGGCTAGACTTCCCTATACCCCAGAGGTGCTTCGAGGTTGGAGGCCCGAGCAGCCCATCTGAAGAGATCAAGCATATGCTTCCTGAGTCGGTAGTCCTGGTGTCAAGGAATGTTGTATTTCCTGTGACAGTACCAATGGAGCCACCAAGGGAGGAAGCAATGCAAGGAGATGAATCGTCGAGGTACGCGAGATGGTACAACCATGACGATTACCTGATGGATATGATTATTGAAGGGAGCGAGGAGGAAGATGAAGAAGAGGACCCCATAGAGGATGACCCCGAAGAGGAAGAAGAGGAAGAGGACCCCATCGAGGATGATCCCGAGGAGGATACCGAGATGGACCTCAGCGGACAAAACCAGGAGTCCGATGACTTGAGGCACTTGCTGGTGGATAGTCAGGAAATGGGGATGCAATTTATTCACCCCAGTACAGAGTTACCACCTATGCAAGAGTTGCCACCAGTGCCAGAGTACGCACCCATGTCAGAAGCTGGTTGGGAGGCATTGTATATCGAGTACGGTATTAGGAGAAGTGACAAGGAATCTCAGCCTATCCCTACTCCAAGAAGAAGGAGGTCAGAATCCGAGCTGCAGGAGATCCTCCGCCAGAGCGAGGTTGTCTCTGCAGAACAGCAGCGTCAATGGGATGAGTTGATCGCCAGTACTCAGAGGAGGGCTGGGATAGGAGGGCCAGTCATGGACGACCCATACCTTACCATGACTGAGATAGGACCATGTGCTTCAGGGTCAAGTCGGGTGCGAAACCCATCGCCAGAGCTCGATGGTGAGCCTAGTCCGAAGAGACCATGCACAAGTAGCCAGTCTTATGGGAAACATTTTGGAACGCCTTGATGAGGATTGGTGTTGCCTATCACAGTAGTTTCATTTCTTAGTATTCCAAGTTTGTACTATGTGTAATATTTCAGTATTACGGCAAGTACTCTGGGAAACACTTTTATCTTCGAGCAATGTTGTCCTAGCGCTCGGATGATAGACTTATGTGTAGCTTATGTAACAGTTCGAAGGTTCATCTATAAAATACCAAGTTGATCTATTCTGAGTAATTCCTCTATGTTGGTATATTGCATAAGTATATTGCATAATATTAATGTATTGAATGCTTGGAATTGGATCGGTACACAGATGGTGAACCCAAGAAGCACGAGGAACTCAATTCGAGCCGGTGCTGGGACTAGCCAAGATCCCAGGCCAGCAGGAAGAGGTGTTCAGGATGAGCACGAGTCAGAGTCTCGCGTCCAGCATAGGCGTGAAGGTCAAGATCAGACCCAAGTGCTGGCACTGTTTGATGCCGCAACTGTTGAGGCGATTCACGGGATTATGATGTAGGCAATTACAGATGTATTGAGACCCAGTGCGCCTCAAGCGCAAGAAGTGCCTACCCACGCAGGGGTTCCTGATGTTGTGGAGCCCATAAACCCTGTGGTTCAAGAGAATGCCGTCAGGGCTAGAGACAGCTATGGTCGCGCTCTTAAGACCATCACTTCCATGAGGCCCGATTGCTATAACGGGAAAGGGGAGCCAGTAGCAGTGACTCATTGGTTCTCCCATATGGAGAGGCTGGTTCGGAACGTGGAGTGTACTGAGGCCGAGAAGGTCTATATCGCTTCTCTTCAGCTGAAGGAGGAGGCTAGCGAGTGGTGGGAAAACACAGGTTTGGCTGAGAGCCCAGTGTTGACTTGGTCGATGTTCAAGACCAAGATGGTTGATCGCTTTTTCTCTCGTGCTATGAGAGAGGAGAAGCATAAAGAGTTCTTATACCCAAAGACAGATGGTCTGAGAGTGACCGAGTTGGCATCTAAGTTCAATCATTTTTTACAGTACGCCCCTGCCGAGATCACCAGCGAGGCCCAAAAGATCTGGTACTTCCACGAGTGGATGAGCCCGGATATCAAGCCGTTAATGGTGCACCACACATGCTCTACCTTGGAGCAGTATGTGGATTGTGCCTATAAGCTGGAGGTAACTCTAGAGGAGTCGACCAAGAGGCGCAACCGACTGAAGTCGATGCAGAACCAGAACTAGGGAGGTGGTTTTAAGCGCCCTGCGCTACCGTCTAACTTTGCCAAGTCCGGCCAAGCTAAGACGGAGATGACGCAAGGAGGATCGACTCAGCTGTCAGGGCAGACCCGGAGTTCAGTTCAGTGTTATAACTGTGGTACGGCTGGGCACAAAAGCAATGAGTGTCAGAAGGAGAAGAGGTCGTGCTTTGGGTGTGGACGTGATGGTCATCTGCAGAAGTACTACAAGCAGGGGAAGCAGAAGGGAGTAGAGTCGCAGCAAGGGTCAGTTCATCAGAGCAACCGACCTAGATTCAAGCCTGCAGAGACTCCTAGCCCTTCAGTGCAGACGACTGCTCAGAACAGGGGAAAGGCCCTAGCTGTTTCTGGAAGTCAGGGCCAACGCTTGTACGAAATGCTAGAGTTACTCAAAGACTACGACATGGAGTTGATGTATCATCCGGGCAAGGCTAATGTAGTAGCTGATGCACTAAGCCGGAAGACAACGCACGAGACCGTAGTTGCTCTACTTACTGCTCAGACCAAGCTAAACCAAGAGTCATGCGACATTGAAGTCTTGTATGACCAGCATAGAGGGTACCTGAGTATGATGGAAATTCAGGCTACACTGTTGGATCAGATCAAAGAAAAGCAAGTCAATGACATCATCTTGGTGAAGTTAAGCAGTGAAGTGATGGATGGGAAAGCTCTCAGTTTTATGGTTCAGGATGATGGATCACTTTGGTTTCAGGATCGGATCTGTGTGCCTGACACAGAAGGTCTTCGTCAGTTGGTGATGAGAGAAGCTCATTCATCTGCTTATTCTGTGCATCCTAGCTCTAGCAAGATGTACAAGGATCTCAAGAAGAAGTTTTGGTGGCCAAACATGAAGTGGGACGTAGCAGACCTTGTGGCAAAGTGCTTAACTTGCCAGAAGGTCAAGATCGAACACCGCAGGCCAGGTGGTGAGTTGCTACCTCTCCCAGTGCCAGAATGGAAATGGGAGGACATTGCCATGGACTTCGTCACTGGGCTACCAAACACTCGAAGTCAGAGGGATGCTATCTAGGTAATTATGGATAGGCTTACGAAGAGTGCTCATTTCATAGCCATCAAGACCACATGGGAAACCCAGAAGTTAGCAGAAGTCTACCAGAAGGAGATTGTCCGCTTACATGGCATTCCTAAGACCATTGTATCGGACCGAGATGGCCGTTTCATGTCAAGGTTCTGGCAGGAACTTCATAAGGCTATGGGAACCGAGTTGAGGTTCAGCACCGCATTCCATCCTCAGACAGATGGCCAGTCTAAAAGGACCATCCAAACCCTGGAGGATATGCTTAGAGCTTGTGTACTCGATCGTCCGACTAGCTGGGAGGACAGCTTGAGTCTGATTGAGTTCACGTACAACAATAGCTGGCATGCTACAATCAAGATGGCTCTGTTTGAAGCTTTGTATGGTCGCAGATGCAGATCTCTGATTTGTTGGGATGATAATGCCGACAAAATTCTGCTTGGACCAGAGTTGGTCGAAAGGACGGCCTCAGACATTGCTTTGATCAGACAAAGGATGTTGACCGCTCAGAGTCGACAGAAGTCCTACGCAGATCGGAAGCACAGGACTGTCGAGTTCGAGGTCGGTGACAAGGTTTTTGTCAAGGTATCACCATCCAAAGGAGTTTTCAGATTTGGTAAGCGTGGGAAGCTTAACCCTCGCTATGTGGGACCATTCGAGATTCTGGATAGAGTAGGATCTCTAGCGTACCGCTTGGCGTTGCCACCATCGGCTCACCCGGTGCATAACGTGTTCCACGTATCTTTGCTCAGAAAGTATGTGCCAGATGAGTCTCATGTGCTTAGTTATAAGGACATCGAGATTCAAGCTAATGGTACTTATGAAGAGTTACCCGTGCGCATTTTGAAGCGTCGGGAGAAACGTTTGCGCAACAAGATCGTGCCATTGGTATGAGTGTTGTGGTCCAAGTCAGGGACCGAAGAAGTTACTTGGGAGACGTGGGAAACCGAGTCAGATATGCTCAGGCATTTTCCCGAGTTATTTTCGACCTAAGTTTCGGGGTCGAAACTTCTTTTAAGGGGGAGGAGATGTGATACCCCGTATTTTTGTAAGGTTATTTTGGGAATTTTGGAATTTTCCCGAGTACCCGTTGTGTACGTCGGATTTAATACAGAGAGTTTGAGACATTTTGTAATGTGCTCTGTATCTGTAATATTTTTCTTAGTGAAATAAAATACAGACGACGTGCTTCGAATGTTTATACGCGTTCGCGTACGATAATTTTTATCCCGGGTTAAAGTTGTTGTCATCCAAAAGCTGAGAAGGGCAATGCCACAGTGGCGGCGACCGCCGTAGGTAAGGCGGCGACCGCCGCGAAAGGCTCGAGGAAACAGTGTCCTCGCCTTCCAGCTGGGCGCGAAGACCGGAAGAACGGCGACCGCCGTAATTACGGCGCCCGCCGCGTCCCCGCCGTAGGCAAAATTGCGGCGCCCGCCGTGATTACCCAGGGGTCATTATCCGTTGGTCGCCGGAGACGTCTGACAAGGCGCCGATTTAGCCTCGCCACATCTCGTTTAGACCATCGCGGTGTCCACATGATCTGTGACTATAAAAGGAAGAGGATTGGGATCAGATTCATGCACAAATCAAGCTGAAATCCTCAAATCTTCCTCTCGTCGGAGTTTGTGCCTCTCGCCGGAATTCTGAAGCTTTCGCCGGTGGCCTTTGGTGTTGTTCCAGTAGCCCTTCGAGAAGCTTGTGGTTGCCTTTGGAGGTCAGAACCCAAACAAGTCGAAGGAGGCCGAGTCGATCGTGTTTTGGGTGAGTTTTCTCGCCGTTTCTGTCGTCTGAGTTCTTCACGGCGCCGCCGTGTTCTTCACAGCGACCGCTGTGTTCTTCACGGCGCCCGCTGTGATGAACTGCGGCGACCGCCGCCAAGAACAGCGACCGCTGCCGGTGCCCAGAATGCCTTCGTGGCTTTGGCTTGGTTGGTTGTGTTCGTGGCGTCTTTCCTTTCGTTCTCTTTCGTCGTTTTAGATTCGTACTGTTGTTATGTCGGATCTAACTTAGGGTTCCTTTTATGGGTCGACTCGAAGGTTGTTGTGCTGTCAGAGCTATACACGTGTCGAGCCCGGAATCCAGTTGTCGTCGTTAGGCTATTCTGCGGATTAAGGCAAGTGGCGGTTCGCTCTTGCTCATTCATTCCATATTTACACTAATTATCAGTAGTTTATCTGAATAATTAATTTGGAATGAATACTCTGTTTGTCTGGAAACGGTTTTGGTAAACTGTTTTGAAAATCATATAATAGGTTGTATATCTGCTAGAACAACGCTATTATCTGTGATCGCCTTTCGGGCCTTTATGTGGATTTATCTTGTAACTTTTATTGTGTTGTAACTGTTTAGTTAGCACTGTTAGATAGGAACGTTACTCGGACTTTGTCCAGTCGTTTCTTTATAATCTGGTATCGGGGTGGCTCGTCTCCATCTGGTACTATTCTAAGATCATGATCGGTCTCTTTCACAAGTGTGTAGAGACAGGACACTTAGCTCGTGTCACAAACCTTCCGGTGTACGTCACTCTCGACGAAACGTATACTTAGATGTGTCGTCCCATTGGTGGGGTACACATGTAAAAGTCTAATAACGTGATGTGTATTTTTGAAACATAAATCAGATAAGTGCTACTCTGACGCACATAATTAATAAACCTTCGGCGAGTAGTGCAGCTAATTTATAGTGCAGCTAGGAAAACTCGTCTCGACTTTGATCATAGTACGTTCTCTTTCCAATCTGGATTCGCTGTATGCGATGAGGTTGGTCGTGAACCGAAGCATCTCAGTCAACTTTTAAATCATTGTTGTATGATTCTGTAAACATTCCAGATTTGTCATACTTCCTTAAAGACTCAATCTCTTGGAGTCTCTTTTCGAATCGATTTCTGTGAAGATTCTGTAACACCCCCAATTTATACCGGAGATATTACATGCCAGTGACCTCAGACATTACCGTCCAAAGTCACCCCAGGCTTTTCCAGAACGATTAAGCTTAAAAACATAACATAATTACATATTAATTGAAAGATTAAACAACGGAAGACTTTAAATTACACAGCGGAAGACTTTAAAGAGCCAACTTATAACATGGCTAAATTATGAAGATACATTGAAATAACACTTTAACAGTCTTAAAATACTTAACAGCTTAAAACACTGACTTTTAAATCTTCGTCTGCAAGCTTCTTATTCTTCAATAGGTTACTTAAACTCCGGGAATCAACTCCTGATGTGCCGAAACGGACGGACAGCACCAACCATGACGATGCAGATAACAAAAATACTGCGGGTTAGTCTACTGAATAGACTAGCAAGGGTACAAAGCAGAGTAGTTCGAGTGATCGTGACCATTTACTATCATTGTCCCTTGAATAAAACCGAAGGAACGATATATAACCCGGCACTTTCACGGAATGATTTAACAATTAAGATATGCACTGAAGAGAAGACTCCAACTGAAATGAGCCTTATAGGAAATTATGACAACTGCTAGGGAACATTAAAGTTACACACACCAATGATTTAAAAGTTGACTGAGATGCTTCAGTTCACAACCAACCTCATCGCATACAGCGAATCCAGATTGAAAAGAGAACGTACTATGATCAAAGTCGAGACGAGTTTTCCTAGCTGCACTATAACTTAGCTGCACTACTCGCCAAAGGTTTATTAATCATGTGCACTCGGGCACATATCTTATTTAATTACAAAACACACTTTACTGGAACACGTTAATGTTATTAAGAGCGGCACACAGCTTAAATCTCAGGGTGACAATCATGTCGACCCAAATTAACACAACACACAAACACACACACGCACGCGCACACACGAGGCTTAACATTATTCCGAGAACAACGGAGTTATTATTACACAGGGTGATCTTACGTTCACCTAGATTACACTGCCACAGTGCTTACACTTTAATTTATAGGATGACAGTTACGTCCACCCCAATTGCACTAGCTAAGTGCTTAATACACAGGACTGCAATTATGCTCATCCAATGGCACTTGCAAGGCGCTTAAACACTTCAGATCCTTAAAGGTGGATAAGAAGCATAGGTCATGACCCTTAAATTATTATCCAGAAATTTACCCGATGAGTATTACGATTTAAAGAAACAACAAATCCTTATTTGGATTAGCGTTCCTACGAACATTAAGTTATAAAGAAACGACTAATCCTTACTTGGATTAGTGTTCCTACGAACACTCGTGTTAACTAAACAGTCTAACACAACAATTAATCACATTAAAGACATCCAGGCAATCAACTTAAACACAGAGATAATAGAAACAGTTAATCCTTACTTGGATTAGTTTTCCTATTATCCCACATGCTATTCTAGCATTAAGATTAAATTCACAATAATACCATCACGGTAATTATCACATATAATAGCGTTGTTCTAACAGATATACAACCTATTATAACATTACTTTAATCACGCTTATTTATGAAATTAGTTCCTAAGCCAAAACAACAGTTCACTCCAATTTAATTAACAATTAAATAATTGATAATTAATGAAACATGGAATGATTAAGCAAGAGCGAACCGCCACTTGCCTTAATCCGCAGATCTGGAACAAAGCAGAGACAACGGGATTCCGGGCTTGACACAGGTATAGCTCCGACAACACAACGACCTTCGAGTCGACCCATAAGGAAACCCTAAGTTAGATCCGACATAAACTAGTACGAATCTAAGGAAAGACGAAAGAAATCGAAAGGAATGAGTCCATAATGACGACCACCAAGACCAAGCCAACAAAGGGGCTTCTGGCCACTGGCGGCGGTCGTCGTGTTCATCACGGCGGTCACCGTGTTCATCACGGCGGGCGCCGCCACGAACACGGCGGTCGCCGTGAAGAACGGCGGCCAACAGAACGGCAAGAAAACTCACCAAAACACACACGAGGGTCACTCCTTTGGCCTGGCTTTGGGTTCAGACCTCCACTAAGCTTCCAAAGGGACCTCTAGGCTTCAGGAAAACACACCAAACAACACCGGCGATTGCTCCAAAGAACTCCGGCGAGGGCAAGCTTTTCCGGCGAGACAAAATCTGAGATTGAGCTTCTGATTTTGTGTGAAATCCGATTCCCCAAGCCTCTCCTTTTATAGCCACAGATCGAGGGAGCACAATGATGGCTAGAAGGGCGTCGTGGCGGGGCTAAAACGGCGATGTCAGACGTTCGCCGGCGACCTTCGGGCAAGGACCTCCGGACAACAACGACGGCGGGCGCCGTCATAAATACGGCGGGCGCCGTCATCAATGCGGCGGGCGCCGCCATTAATACGGCGGGCACCGCCATAGACATGGCATCCCCAGCTAGGAGAAGACTCGGCTGCTCCTCGAGCCTTGCGACGGCGGGCGCCGCCATACCTACGGCGGGCGCCGCCATCCTGGCTTCGCCTCCTCAGCTCTTAGACGAAACGATGTTAACCCGGGATAAAATTATCGTACGCGAACGAGTAATTAACATCCAAAGTATGTCGTCTGTATTTTATTTCACTGAGAAAAATAATACAGAGATATAGCACATTACAGAATGTCTTAAACTCTCTGTATTAAATCCGACGTACAAAACGGGTGTTCGGGAAAATTCCAAAAATTCCCAAAATAACCTTATAAAAATACGGGGTATCACAGATTCAGTCTTCCAGAATCTTCTCTTGTGCATACCTCTTGTTTATTCCAGTAGGAGTATGGTGGTTGACAAGCGTACTCGATTATTATTCGAGGGACGAGGAGTCTAACCTAATACGACTGCTTAGAACCTTCTGCTTTGTACCCTTGCTAGTCTATTCATTTAGACTAACCAACCAATATTTTCCCTTGCATGGTTGGCTGGTGTCATCCGTTCGATTCGGCACATCAGATCGAAAATAGCTCAGAATAATAGAAGCACTATGGAGTCGACGGTGGTTTTTGAACGTCTTAATTATTTCTTTAATCAGGTTGAGATCTTTTGGACAATGACTTTGGTTGTAATGTACTTTCTAAGACTTCCGCTGTTTTTGGTTTAAACTCTGTGTTGGCCTATTCGGGATTGGGTTGTAATCCCGTAACTTTTGTTTCCTTGACAATGTTATGTTTTGGAATTGAATGCTTTGATCATTATGTATCATTTGTATTTCATAAATTGTATTTAAACGGTAAAGCCTTGGGTGATCTCGGTAAGGAACACTAGGGTCACTGGTGGTAATATCTTTCCAAAAGGGTTAAGTTTTGGGGGTGTTACAATTGTTCTAAATCTTGATAGTTTCTTGTGCGTTCGATAGTTAGGGTTACCAGGACTAGTTGGACTGGTAACTATTTCAGAATAGGGACAGGAATATTCATAGGAAGGAATAGAAATAATCTAGGATCAATCAATCAAATGAATGGTGGATATTTGTCTGGCTAAGTACTTTTTCCCAATTGATTACAACCCTTTGCTTTTGATTTACTTTATTATTTGCAAACAACCCCCCCCCCCCTTTGTTACTTTGGCATACTACTTTGCATTAAGAAAGATAACTCCTCCCTGTGGGATTCGACCCTTGCTTGCCTATTCTACTTAGTTAGGTTTTTAAGGATTATTTTGTTTAGGTGTCACGACAACCCCTATCAAATTGGCGCCGTTGTCGGGGAGGCAAGTTTTGATTTTTCTTTGTGTGTGTTTGTGTGCCAATTTTTGTGTGGACCTATCTTATGGTCCACACCCGTGCTACTGACTCTCCACTTCTAGCTTGTGATACTTAAATTGAGAGAACCCTTTTTAGGAACCGCAGGACAAACAGAGCTTTGTGTTTTGACAATTCTTGTTTCGAGATGGCTGACGAAGTACCCACGTTGAGGCAGTTGACTGCCCCTAATCTGCAGCAACAACCGCTGGCTGTGCAGTTCTCGGAGCTGGCGGATGGCGTAAATTTCGAACTGAAGTCCGGGTTAATCCACTTACTCCCCCACTTCCATGGGATGAGTGGAGAAGACCCCAACAAACATCTTTCTGAGTTCCATGCCGTCTGCACCAGCATGAAGCCAAGAGGCGTTATTGAGGACCAAATCAAGCTGAGGGCCTTTCCTTTCTCTTTAAAGGATTCGGCCAATGATTAGTTCTACTATTTGGCCCCAGGGAGCATTGACATACGGGCCAAGATGAAGAAAGCCTTCCTGGAGAAGTACTTCCTTACGACTAAGCTCAACGGCCTGAAGAGGAATATTAGCAACATTGAGCAGCAGGCTGCTGAGTCGTTGTACGAGTACTACGAAAGATTCAAGAGGTTGATTTCTAGCTATCCCTACCATGGGTATTCAGACCAAGACCTCATACTTTATTTGTACGGTGGTCTACTTGACGACGAGCGTCGGATGGTGAACGCAGCATGTGGAGGAAACATCTTGAACAAGACGCCAGCTGAAGCGTATGAGGTCTTCTTTGAGCTATCTGAGGGCTCAAGACAGTTCAGTAAAAGGGTGGGCGCCCAGTCAATCAAAGCTGCAGACTCTCAGCCCAATTCTTCAATACTTTCTGAGATGAAGGAGATGATGAGGAGATATATGATGAAGGGTGGCCAGCAGCAAGTCAAGTCTTGTGGGATATGCTATGACACGATGCATCCGACCGATGCATGTCCCACGCTGTAGGAGCCCACTGCTGAGATGAATGCTATTGGAGGATACGGCCCTTTAAGGCTAAGATATGATCCGTACTCCAAAATGTACAATCCAGCATGGAGAGATCACCCAAATTTGAGATACGAAAATCAGCAGAGTACTCCTTAGGGCCAGGAAAATCAAGAGTATCACCAGAGGCCTCCACAATTCCTACCGCGCCCACAACAATATCAGTAGCCTGAGGGTCAACAACAACAATATAGAGCTCCATATGACCCAAGACCCCAAGGCCAGAGTTCCAGTTCATCTATGTCTAGCGATGACATGATCAGATCTTTCATGCACCCAGAGCGTATCAACGTTGGCAAGCACTACGGCCCAACAAATTCAAGTGTTGACCAAGCAACAGGAGTCTCTAGCTCAGACTGTAACAACGTTGGGAAATACTATGGTCCAACAGAATCAAGAGATGCGGTCAAGTATTCAGAACTTGGAGAAGCAAGTGGGGCAAATCTCCATCGCAGTGAGCAGACTGGAAGCCCGGGATTCGGGAAAACTACCATCTCAAACGGTAGTAAACCCGAGGGAGAACGTATGCGCCATGACGCTGAGGAGAGGAATACAAGTGGAAGAAGGTCGAGCTCAACAAAAAGATTTACACGACCATGGAGAAGAAGGCCGCGACCGCGGAATCGCTCCTGGGGACAATGCAAAAATCGGCGAATTTCCGCGACTGCGGACAGACTTCCGCGATCGCGGAAAAGTCCCTGTTGACGAGGAATTGCTCGATGAATTTCCGCAATCGCGGAAAAGTTTCTGGGGAAGGTGCTTTTATCGACGAAAATCCGCGACCGCGGACAGAATTCCGCGATCGCGGAAAATCTCCTGGAGCCCCAGACTCGTTCGAAGTTGTCCACGATGATTATGTGCGCCCCAACTTCCCTCCGCTCAGCTCGTTGAAGCCTCCCGCACCCTTTCCCGAGGCACTGAAGGACACCAAGAAGGTGGAGAACGACAAGGATTTATTTGAGACCTTCAGCAACTGCGAGGTAAATATTCCTTTGATAAAACTTGTTCAAAGTATCCCTCGCTATGCCAAATTCTTGAAGGAGCTGTGCAAAATAAAGAGGAAGAAAGCGATGAAGGAGAAAAAGAAGGTCAAAGTCAGTGAGAACATATCCGCTATGCTGCAAAAGCGGTTGCCCAAGAAATGCAGTGATCCGAGCATGTTCACTATTCCCTGCAAGATAGGTAGCACCCTGATCGGCACTATTTTATAGTGTATTTATAGGGGTTGTTACCAGTTTTGAGGTTCCATTTGGATGGATTTAGAGCACAATTGTGGAGTTGAGAGTTAGAGACTAGAAGTGAAGAAATCATGGGATTTACAGAGGTTTGAAGCGCATTGAAGAGTAGAAGAATAGTGGGCTGAATTCAATTGGTTCGTTCTCTCTACTCAGATGTCCAAATGGAGTGATTCAAACTCGAGGAGTTAGATCTTGAAGTCTACTACAAGTCCTCAAAATATGAGCGCAATCCGAGTTGGGAATCAAAAGTTATGGCATTTTGCCTGAAGTGTCGCAGATGCTGAAGGCCAATGAAGACTGCCGCACCCCGCGGCATGAAGGCCACCGCACCCCGCGGTGGCAACGCGCTGACGAGATTTATTTCCGAGTTTTTATTTCGTTCTATTTTATTTCCGAGACTTAGTTTCCTAGTTTGTTATTTTATTTTCTTTATTTCTGAATTATTACTTTAGTATTTAAGTTAGGTTTAAGACTCTTTTAGAACATCATCTACTCTTTACCCTAGTTGCCAATTTTCATATTTTTCCTCTCACAAACCCTAATGGAGAACTAAACCTCCATTGTTGCACTTGACAGTTTGAAGCCAGCAATTGATTGGTTGTGAGTTTTCTACTCTTGTTCGATTTCCTATCTAGTTGGATTAATTCTCTTGTGCTTGATTGTCTATTGGTTTATGTTGATTTATCTAGAGTAGCTACCTAGGTCTATTGATATCTTCTTGATTGCTAGGACTTGTGATTCTGGGTTCGGGTTGCATATCTAGTGGCAAGCACGATTTACATAAGCGGGTTGCGAGTGTTCAACGTGAGAGAGAGTTAATTGCATGCTTATAGTAACAGGTTGTTTCTATTGCATGTATCTTGTTGAATCCTTGTTTGATTGCTATTGCTTTATTGAGTCTTGAAGGTTTTCGGATTTGATTTAGTAATAAGTACTATTAGGGCTGGTAGAACTAATAGTTATCTAAGATCAGGATAAGAACAACTATAGGAAAGTTAAGAACTTGAGATTGATAGAATTCCGTGATCGACCATTCTCTTGTTGTGTGGATCTTTGTTAAGTGTGGCGCTTTTCCTCTTCATATTCACAACCTTTACTTGCAAACTTGTTTACTTGTTACTTTGTTTCGAGATTTCTATAACCCCCCCCCCCCCCCCTAGTTCCTAGTTGGTGACGTGAATTACAAGAATAGATAACCTGACTCTCTGTGGGATCGACCCTGACTTGCTTGTTATACTCTGTTTAGTAGGTACTTTAGGATTTCTTTGATTAGGCATACGACTTTAGCCCTGTCACACCCTGTTTGAAAAAGCTATGCTGGATTTAGGTGCCTCTATCAACGTTTTACCTCTCTCATTGTACGAGTCTTTAGAGGTCGGGCCATTAGAGAAGACAGGGATTGTGATCCAGCTGGCTGACAATTCATACGTGTATCCCAAAGGAGTAGTGCAGGATGTGCTGGTAGAAGTTGACAAGCTGATTTTCCCTGCGAAATTATTTGTGATGGATACGGGGCAAGATAAGCACGCAACCCATGTGATGCTAGGAAGGTTGTTTATGAACACGGTAGGTACAAAGATTGATGTGAGCAGCGGTTCGCTCACAATGGAGTTTGACGGGGTGAGGGTCAGTTTCAACATAGATGATGCAAAGCGACACCCTCCTGATGGTAACCCCGAGTGTTCAATTGATGTGAGTAACCCAAGTTGAGTGGGAGAGCACCAAGTTGAGCCACGACAATAACTAAGGCGTTGCTCGGGAGGCAACCCGAGGTATGTATTTCTTTTATTTTCTTTTCATTCCATGTCTTTAGTTGTTTTTGTTTTACCTTGTGTTATTTTTGTCTGTGCTTTTGTTTTTGTTTTTGTTTTTGCTTTAGACTAACCTGCAGGTAGGAGACCCAGAGCCAAAAATTGAAAAAGGTGAACTACGCACCAGAAACATTTCCGCGGTCGCGGAAATAACACTGTAAGTCCCCTTTACCTGCTCGCAAAAAAAAACGAAAAAAAAAAAAAAGTTCTACCAAAGGCCAGTTGTCCGAGTTTCCATGGAGAGATGGTGTGCATCATGCTACCAAGGAGGAGACATTCGCCCCACATTTTATTTGGCAACGATGATGGCCCGACATTCGACAGCTGAGGAGGAGGAACACCAGAGCCCATACCACGATTACATCTGGGCTCCCATTATGTGTTCGTTGAAGGCCCGTGCAGCCCCGATTCTTTGCTATACTACTATACCTTACAGTGGATCAATTTGGTTTCACGGTGGAGATTGAGTTTGAAGACCGCCGCAATACCAGTGACATGTGCTTTTATTGCTTTACCTCCAGCACCAACATTCCAGTCCAAGCCAACTCGGCGACGGTTGTGAATTCTTTTCTGCTTTTCCCTGTGCTTCATCTTTTTGTCTTTCATTACATTGAGGACAATGCAATGTTTAAGCATGGGGGAGTGTTCTTTACTTGCTAGTCGTCTGAGGAAGAAAAGAAAAAAGAAAAAGAAAAAGTCAATAAAAGAGAAAAAGACAAAAATAGAAATCCTGGGATAAGTCGAAAACCTGAAAGGGCGGCTTAGGCAATAAGCAGGTGGCTTGGACCATCATTAGGCTGGGGTAATAATTGGTCAAGAGTGATGTGAGTTTATGTGAGCCCATCTATTGAAAAATGAAATGAATGGTGATAGGTGTCATTTCATGCACCTTAACTAGTGATTATTGACATATTTTAGATGGAGTTTTGGAGTAGATTTAAGCTAAGTCTGCAATCCAGAAGAGTAGTTGAGAAGTGAAGATATCCAAGGTTTTACGGCTTAGATGGAGATGATGAGGATATGTTGGAGTTTATTAGAGAAGACTACCAACACTTGGTAGTAATGAAGAGCAGAAGAGAAGAAGAAGAGGAGCTGAAAAGAGAAGAATGGCGCCCCGCGCTAGAGCCACCGCGACCCGGCGGTGGATCTCAGAGAAGGATGCCGCCCCGCGGTAGAAATCACCGCCCCGCGGTGGGAAATGCCGCCCCGCGGCCACGAGAAGCGAAGCAATTAATTAAGAGTCTCGCGTGGTGATGCTGGAATTGAAGGAGTTCGGCCCAGGAGAGAAGACAGGCCCAATTGGAAGAATAGGCCCAAATTGGAGAAGCAACGCGTGTTGCAGCGGGAAAGTGAGCTGAAGATTTGGAAGCTGATGTCGCCATGACATCAGCGGAGCATGTGATGCTGAGGTGGGCCGCGTTGCTAGAATATGGGCCGAGAGAGCTGCAATATTGTTGGGCCGTGTTGTTGACGTGCTATTGCCGAGATGCCAAACGAGAAAAGGAAAAGCCGAGAGATCTGCTGGAAGGGAAGCCGAGCACGAGAGAGGCTGAGCAAGAATTACGGGAATTATTTTCCCAATATCTGATTTCCTATTTTGTTATCTATTTTGTTATTTCTTTTTATTATTTTTACAATCTTTTAGGTTTAGGTTAAATACTCGTTGTTAACCTAGTTTTCGAGAGGAAACGTTAGAATTCAGTTTTTGTTCGTAGTTTTGCCTCCGGGGTTCCAACCCATGGAGAGCTAAACACCTTTGTTCTACTAGACGTTTGAAGCAATACAGTTGATGTGGTTGTGAGATTTCTATTCCTTGTTCTTATTCTTATGTGTGTTGGATTGATTCTCTTGGTTATATTGATATTGATTTATGTTGGTTTATCTAGAGTTGCTAACTAGGTTTATCGATATTTATCATATTGCTAGGATTGCATATAGGGGTTCCGAGTGCATATCTAATGGCAAACACAATTGTGCGTATAGGGGTTCCGAGCGTACAATTGTGAGTGAGAATCATTGTATGTTAAGTAGGGGAGTGAGTACTTGTACGTATTTCTACTTGCATGTATCCTATATCCTTGTGTGCATTGCTATTGCTGTGTTGGTGCTAAAGTACGCTGACAACTGTGAGAATCAGTGGTACTTTATCATTGGTATAGTAATAAGTCTATCGACAACTGTGAGAATCAGTAGTACTTAAGATCAGGGTGGGAACAACCATAAGAATAGTTAAAGAACTTGGATTTAATAGATTTCAGTGATTGACTTATATCTCTGTATTGTGGATCTCGTTCTAGTGGAACTACTTTTCCCATTCATATTTTCTCGTTAATTACACTTGTTTGCTTTGCTCTGTTTGATAACTAAAACCCCCTTTGTTACTTTGCATGCTTACGAACACATAGATAGATCACTTCCTCCCTGTGGATTCGACCCTTGCTTGCCTCTACTACTTGTTTAGGTTTGTTAGGATTATTTTATTTGTTTAGGTGTCACGACGACAACGCCTATCAAATTGGCGCCGTTGCCGGGGAGGCAAGATTTGATTTTTGTGTGTGTTTGTTTGTGTGTTTGTTACTT
The DNA here is from genome assembly GCA_027886185.1 of Rheum nobile. Lineage (NCBI taxonomy): Eukaryota > Viridiplantae > Streptophyta > Magnoliopsida > Caryophyllales > Polygonaceae > Rheum > Rheum nobile. The sequence goes on from WOAB01000639.1 coordinate 9,940,984, forward strand.
TGGTGTGGACCTATCTTATGGTCCACACTTGTGCTACTGACTTTTGTTTTTCCTTTTTGATTTTTTGTCACAGATATGGATTTCTGGGGAGAGCCGCGCGATAACTCATACCCTTGCTCTTTCTCTCCAGAGAGGGGATACGACCCAACTCCCAGTGCAGCAAGGCCAGCTAATGCCTACAGAATCTGTCACGATGCGCTGCACACCATTGACGATTGTCCAGGACTTCCCGCATTCAGAGCAGCAGTAAATGCACGTCGAGTTCTGAACTCACAGGGACCGAAACAGGAGCCATATCCGGACACTTACAGCTCAGGGTGGAGGGAGCATTATAACCCAGTTCCATATGGAAATCAACCACAGTGTTCGCCTGCACCCAATGCTGATGTACTCAGGACCCTGATGCAAAGTATAGCAACTGTGGCCTAGAACGTGATCTCAATGCATACAACCATAGCCCAGAAAGTGTCCTCACTGCAAGAAACCATGGCTCAGAGTGTCCAACAACAACAAGAGGTGATTTCCAGTCTCCAAAGCCAAGTTGACCAACTGAGTCAAGCGTTGATTGAGTCAAAGTCTGCTGAAAAGGAGAGCGACCATGAGATGGAGAACCTCGCCCACCGCCTCGCGTCACCAGTCACCGTGACCCGGCGTGAAGTCCCAGTTATCTCACCGCCCCGCGGCGAGACTGACCGCGACCCGGCGGCATGCCTCAGTATCTCCACCGCGACCTCACCGCCCCGCGGTGGACGAAGTACCTCCTAGCGCGACCTCGCCGCGGCCCGGTGTCCAAAATTTCAGATATGCTGGTGAGGTTTGGGTAGATCCTTACGGGGTTGCACGGCAGGTGCTTTCTGAAGAGGAGTACTTTTTAAAATATGAGGAGGAGTGGAGCGACGATGAGGAGGAGTGGAGCGACGATGAGGAGGAGTGCTGTGACCGTGAATATACTCCGGCCGCCCCCGATCCTCTGGAGGCTGCCTATGATGAGTTTATTCATCTCAACTCCTTCCCTCTTATCTCATTGCAGCCCGCTATACCATTCCATGCGGCTCTGAAGGACACCCAAAAGGTGGAGAGCGACAAAGGCGTATTTGAAACCTTCAGTAGCTGCAAGGCAACAATCCCTTTGGTCACACTGGCTGGCAGCACCCCTCGCAGCAAGGAAATATTAAAGGTGTTGGGCTTGATCAAGAAGAAGCCGAGGGGGAAGCACAAGAAGGAGGCTTTGATTCAAATGGTGAATTTTTCTATGCTGGATACGGGGCAGGACATACATGCAGGGCCTGAGATGCTGGGTAGGCCATTTCTGAAAATGGCAAGTGCGTTCATGGGTATGCACAATGGTCCACCCACAAAGAAGTGCACAATCATGGGGGAGAGGCTCAACAGGGAGTATACAAAGAGGCATCCCCCTGATATAGATCTCAGGTGCTCAAAAGCTAGGACCAACCCGAGTTGAGGAGGCTGGAGTAGTATGTCAAGCCATGACAATAACTAAGGCGCTGTCCGGGAGGCAACCCGAGGTATGTTTTACTTTCTTTGTTTTTCTTTCTTTATTTCTTGCATTAGTTTTGCTTGTTTTTGCTTTGTTTTTGTTTTGGTTTTTGTTTCCGACTAACCTGCAGGGAAGAGACCCATGCCTATTGAAGAAGGTGTTTACCACCAATGTAAGTCTCTTCCTTCCCTGCACTAAGTCACCCCCCCCCCCCCCCGAAAAAACCTTAAACGGGGGGCAAAAAAAATGAAAAAAATGAAGAAAAAAAAGAGTTCTACCGAGGCCAGTTGTCCAGAGTTCCGCATGGAGATGGTGCGCATCATGTTGTCAAGGAGGAAACCTTAGCCCTACACATTATTTGGCAACGATGATGGCCCTACAATTGGCAGTTGAGGAGGAGGAACACTAGAGCCCCCACCATGATGATATCCGAGCTCCACCATGTGTTCCTAGAAGGCCGTGTGACCCCGCCATACTATGTTTTACCACTATTCACCAAAGTGGTTTCCTATGGTTGCACGGTAGGAGAAGATGAGATGCGTTGATGAAGACACCCGCCCAACACTAGAGACCTGGGCGTATACTGAGAAGACCGCCAGCGACACCTACAGTGTCCAGGCAGTTTGGCGACGTTTGTGAGTTATTTTTTTTGCTTTTTCTTGTGCTCCTATTCTTTTGTCTTTCATTACATTGAGGACAATGCAATGTTTAAGCATGGGGGAGGGTTTTATACTTGCTACGTCGCTGAGGAGAAAAATGAATATAAAGAAAAAAAAAGCCAAAAATTTGAAAAAAGGCATACATTGAAAATCCTGGGATAGGTCAAAAACCCGAAAGGGCGGCCTAGGTAATAAGCAGGTGGCTTGGACCAGCATTAGGCTGGGATAATATGAGGTCAAGAGTGACGTGAGCTTATATGAGTACATCTATTGGAAAATGAAATGAGTGGCTTGGTGAAAACCCGAAAGGGCGCCTTGGCAAAATGAGCGAAAAAGAAGAAGAGTGATTCTAGGATTTCTCATTATTCTTGGCGAGGCGTCATAAGAAGAGGAGTCAAAGAAGGATTGTCGGGTAGGTCACTCTGGAGGGATAAGAAGATAGATGGGAGATAGGATTAGAATTTATTCACTCTATGGTGTTTGGGATAAGCTTGGGGGAAGTACTATGCCTTCCTTTTAGCTTGGATGTGTGGGTGTTGAGATTTATTGAGTTGTGTTGTATTGTGTTGATGTGCTGTGCGTATGGTTTTGGTTGTTTGGAGCTGATGGTTGAGTTGTTGTAGTCACTAGTTTCATGTTTGCTCACACTTCCTGAGACCTTGGTGTTTGATGATTGGAGTATGATTGGTTTTGATTTACTCGGGACGAGTAAAGGTCTAAGTGTGGGGATATTTGATAGGTGTCATTTCATGCACCTTAACTAGTGATTATTGACATATTTTAGATGGAGTTTTGGAGTAGATTTAAGCTAAGTTTGCAATCCAGAAGAGTAGTTGAGAAGTGAAGATATCCAAGGTTTTACGGCTTAGATGGAGATGATGAGGATCTGTTGGAGTTTATTAGAGAAGACTACCAACACTTGGTAGTAATGAAGAGTAGAAGAGAAGAAGAAGAGGAGCTAAAAAGAGAAGAATGGCGCCCCGCGCTAGAGCCACCGCGACCCGGCGGTGGATCTCAGAGAAGGATGCCGCCCCGCGGTAGAAATCACCGCCCCGCGGTGGGAAATGCCGCCCTACGGCCACGAGAAGCGAAGCAATTAATTAAGAGTCCCGCGTGGTGATGTTGGAATTGAAGGAGTTCGGCCCAGGAGAGAAGACAGGCCCAATTGGAAGAATAGGCCAAATTGGAGAAGCAACGCGTGTTGCAGCGGGAAAGTGAGCTGAAGATTTGGAAGCTGATGTCGCCATGACCTCAGCGGAGCATGTGATGCTGAGGTGGGCCGCGTTGCTAGAATATGGGCCGAGAGAGCTGCAATATTGTTGGGCCGTGCTGTTGACGTGCTATTGCCGAGATGCCAAACGAGAAAAGGAAAAGCCGAGAGATCTGCTGGAAGGGAAGCCGAGCGCGAGAGAGGCTGAGCAAGAATTACGGGAATTATTTTCCCAATATCTGATTTCCTATTTTGTTATCTATTTTGTTATTTCTTTTTATTATTTTTACAATCTTTTAGGTTTAGGTTAAATACTCGTTGTTAACCTAGTTTTCGAGAGGAAACGTTAGAATTCAGTTTTTGTTCGTAGTTTTGCCTCCGGGGTTCCAACCCATGGAGAGCTAAACACCTTTGTTCTACTAGACGTTTGAAGCAATACAGTTGATGTGGTTGTGAGATTTATATTCCTTGTTCTTATTCTTATGTGTGTTGGATTGATTCTCTTGGTTATATTGATATTGATTTATGTTGGTTTATCTAGAGTTGCTAACTAGGTTTATCGATATTTATCATATTGCTAGGATTGCATATAGGGGTTCCGAGTGCATATCTAATGGCAAACACAATTGTGCGTATAGGGGTTCCGAACGTACAATTGTGAGTGAGAATCATTGCATGTTAAGTAGGGGAGTGAGTACTTGTACGTCTTTCTACTTGCATGTATCATATATCCTTGTGTGCATTGTTATTGTTGTGTTGGTGCTAAAGTACGCTGACAACTGTGAGAATCAGTGGTACTTTATCATTGGTATAGTAATAAGTCTATCGACAACTGTGAGAATCGGTAGTACTTAAGATCAGGGTGTGAACAACCATAAGAATAGTTAAAGAACTTGGATTTAATAGATTTCAGTGATCGACTTATATCTCTGTATTGTGGATCTCGTTCTAGTGGAACTACTTTTCCCATTCATATTTTCTCGTTAATTACACTTGTTTGCTTTGCTCTGTTTGATAACTAAAACCCCTTTTGTTACTTTGCATGCTTACGAACACATAGATAAATCACTTCCTCCATGTGGATTTGACCCTTGCTTGCCTCTACTACTTGTTTAGGTTTGTTAGGATTATTTTATTTGTTTAGGTGTCACAACGACAACGCCTATCAAATGGCTTGGTGAAAACCCGAAAGGATGCCTTGGCAAAATGAGTGAAAAGAAGATGAGTGGTTATTAGGATTCCTCATTTTTCCTGGCGTGGTGACATAAGAAGAGGTGATATAAGGAGGATTCGGGTAGTTCACTCTGGGAGGCATAAGAAGATAGATGGAGGCTAGGTTTAGATTTTTATTCACTCTATGATGTTCGGGTTAAGCTTGGGGGAAGTACTCTGCTTTCCTTTAAGGTTGTATGTTGTATGTTGTGTTTATTGTGTTGGTGCCTTGGAGATTCATGATTAGGTGCAGTTCTTAGTGGAGATGATTTTTCTATGCTTCCTGAGACCTTTGGTGCTTTAGTTGAGCCAGGCCAGGTATTTCATTTCATCCTGATGAAAGGGGCTATAGCCCTGAAGCTGGCAATCGACCCACCTACGACACGCAATGTCAGGGCGGGGGAAGAAGAGCATGCAGCCATGAGACTACTTGCCCATTACCGGAACAAGAAGAAAAAGAAGTGAAATGGAAGCTTAGTCGACCAAAGGGCGGCAAGACTGGAACCCAACATTCGAGTCTAGACTTGATGAAAGCGGAATCAGACAATTTCTTCTTCGATGATTGGCTTTAAATTCAAATAAAAGAAAAGATACTAGTTCGGTCATCTAATAAAAAAAAAATGGGTGGAAGATAAGAAAGTTCTTTTCCCACATCCCTACTTTACCTTGACGAGACTATACGAATAAAGGTGGTCAACACCTACAGAATATGTGGCCGATGTAACATTTTTTTTTCATCCGAAGTTGTTATTAAACCCGGTTGATACCTATTTTCTTTGGCTTAGCCTAGATAAATCCTCAAAAGGGAATGGAAGAGAATCTCGATAACCTTGATCTGATCTCAGGCTGCTAGGGATGGGGAAAATTAAATTACCGAGTAGCGAGTTATTAGCTTACTCAAGGACGAGCAAGGTTTAAGCATGGGGGAATTTGATCAGCGTTGCTTTGTGGGGTTTAACTAGGAGTTATTACCGGTGTTTTGGGTACCATTTGGAGAGTTTAGAGCGTTATTGTGGAGTATGGAGTTGAGGAGAAAGAGTATGATATTGGTGGCGTAGAAGAGCTTAAATGAAGAGATATTGAAGATGGAGAAGAAAGCCACAAGAGAAGACGAAGATCAGAAGTGCAATAGTGAAGAATCCGCGGTCGCGGACGCCAGAGCCGCGGTCGCGGAAAAATGCAAGACAGCGAGGCTTTACAGTAAGTTTTCCGCGGTCGCGGAAATTCCTCCGCGGTCGCGGAAAACACGTTATCAGACGCGCCGAAGACTTCATCAGAAGATTGCTTTATTTTATTTTATTTTCTTTATTTTATTTCCGTTTTATTTCTTTTTGGAAAGATGTTATTTCCTATCTTGAGTTTTAGGTTTTGCTAGGGTTATTTAACCTAGTTTCCTAGCAGTCACTTTTCATTATCATTGAGACTATTATTCAGCATTGTTTTTTCCTTTGAGTTTTTGTATTTTCAAGACTATGAAGAACTAAGCAACCTTTGCTTAGTCCGACGATTGAAGCCTTCATTTGATATATGATTGTGAGGTTATAATTCTATTCCTATTCCTTTGACTATATATTTTCTCTTAGAGCTTATTCCTATTGATTATTGCTGATTTGACTGGCCTGATCAACTAGTTGATATGAGTAATTGTCTATTGCTAGGGTTTGGATATTTTGAGTTGAAATCCCTTATCTTGTGTAGCAAACATGATATTCTAGGACTAGTTGGACTAGTTTATTGTGAAGAGAATTGATTATGTGTTAAATACTACGTGTTGTGGTGTTGCATGTATCCTGGTTAATTCCTATGCTTCTTGCTGCTATTGTTCTAAATCTTGATAGTTTCTTGTTCGTTCGATAGTTAGGGTTACCAGGACTAGTTGGACTGGTAACTATTTCAGAATAGGGACAGGAATATTCATAGGAAGGAATAGAAATAATCTAAGATCAATCAATCAAATGAATTGTGGATATTTGTATGGCTAAGTACTTTTTCCCAATTGATTACAACCCTTTGCTTTTGATTTACTTTGTTATTTGCAAACAAACCAACAAACCCCCCCTTTGTTACTTTGGCATACTACTTTGCATTAAGAAAGATGAATCCTCCCTGTGGGATTCGACCCTTGCTTACCTATTCTACTTAGTTAGGTTTTTAAGGATTATTTTGTTTAGGTGTCACGACAACCCCTATCACGTATACAGGCAAAAATCTGTTCATTTTGAAACTCATCAACATAACGGAAAATTTACGCTTAGATGTGAACGTGCGAATGAGCACATACAAACAAAAATTCATACACATACAGGTACAAACTTGTACACATTCTAAATGTACACAAATTTGTACATGTATGTGTATGAGTTTTCACTTACACAAAGTCACGCACATATACTCAAAAACATATGCACATATAGGCACAAACTTGTGCACATTTTTACTTGTATGTGAATGAGTTTCCACTTACACAAATTACACGCATTTTTATTTCTAGAAATGTATAAGAGAAAACTCATGCATGATCAATGCAATTTACATGCACAAACAAGTAAAAAAATATGACATACAATTCAAAACTCATGACATTTTTTCTTTGAAAAACGATGCGCATAAGTTTAATTTTGATACATATAGAAGTTAAAATCTATGCAGTGCATTCTATTGTGCACGCACCTGTTTGGATTTTTTTTTAAACGCGGCCATACCATGAAATATTCGTATTTATCACGCATTTAATTTTTTGCACATGATACTTTCTCTTGATGATTTTTATTTCTTAAGGTTAAGACGGGAGTGGATGTTGTGTTATTAACAACCATAGATAAGGGTGGCTAAATCTGATGTTTCTTATAATAGATATATGATTTTGTGCTAAGTAGCTTATTTTGTGTTCGAACAAAAAGAAAAGACTATCATGTGTAATTTCCCCAGATAATGATTGATACTTGAAACGTGCGCTTTCGCATTTGGGTTGGAACTTGGAATACAGATAGGGTATTTGAAGTAACTATGAACAAGCATGAAGCACACAATCACAAAGTAGTATCCGGGATTAACCAAAAACAAGCATAGGAAGCAGAAAAGCAAGCATTCTACATTCATTTTGCGTAGTACATGACAGGTGCAGTTGTATCCTTATCCCATCTCCCACCCTCCTTCAAGTACTCCATGTACCGTGCAAGCTCAGGCTTGGCACTCATTTTCTTCCTTCTACTATTGAAGAGGCTAAAGATAGGGTGGCTCTTGTTCTTCTTACTTGTCTTCTTTGTGCCTTTCGCAGCTGGATCGCCTGCCACCTGGCCAAGTTTCTTTGGGATACCGAATACTCTAGTCGGCATGCTCTTCACCCTTGTCAACCCTGTCTCGGGTAGAGCGCCACCAGAGAACGACTCATCACGCAACCGTTTATAGCCGTAGCGGCTATGCAGTGTGCTCAAAGCTCTCATCATGGCAGGCTGTTCCACCCACAACAAGTGGTGCCTTTCTTTTTGGTGGTTAGAATAGATGACTCTAGTCCTGAGATTGCAAGCTTTTTTTGCTGTAGAATGAGAGAGGAGCAAATTGAAATCCAAGCAATATCCTTGCAATCAGCCAATATATTAATGTATTGGTCAAATTTGGTGTGCTCGTGATCAATTCTAAAGCCAGCTTTTGGTATGTCAGTGTGGGTAATTAGGTTTTGAAAACTTCATAGCTAGGCCAAGTCCTGGTTTTGTATTATTGACTTTTTCTCCCGCAAAAGTGACAACACCAAAATGAATAGAGAAATGGGGAACCATGGAGAAACTCACAAGGCACTAGGAAGCATGAATAATGTGCCCACCTATTGTTGACCAAAAGTCAGTTGGAAATTTAAGAAGCGCAAATGGAAGAGATAATTGAGATGTGTTCAACTCACCGAGTATGGGTGTGATCCGAAGAGGTATCAACTTGGGCACCTCTAGGCAGTGAGCGCGGGCTCAGACCCTGTCATCACTTGACCACTTCTCGTAATCAAGTAACAGATGACTGGGACAACTCCATGTGTTTTTGAGCTTGAGAAAGCATAGAACTCAAAGATGCCTAAATATTTTTTTCCCTGAAAGGATGACTATATATTATATAAAGTTTGATATGGAGAGGGTGCAAGATCATGACAAAGCTAGGGGAATACCATGCTGGCTATTTCAACGGGTATATTTTTAATGCTTGCTTTCCAAGAGTAGGGGGTAGTTGCCTTAGTCCCTGTACACATGGCTTGCATTTCAATGCAAGATTTGCACAGCTTTTCTCCAATAAGCAGCAGATGGGCCTAGGAATCTAGGATGGATCGATCACTGCTGCCAATGCACACAGCAGGCTTCGGGAAGTTTTCTTTTGAGAATTTTACATTCAGATCCTATTCACACATTCACAACCCTCAAAACCAGTGCAGGCAGCAAGCTATGATTAGAAACATACTTACAAGAACGAACCCGACAACTCTGCCTTCTCAATAATCTAGGCTACCTCTCCTCTGAATTAAACTTGTTCCAAGAATCCTGCAGAAGGTATATAACTATATCAGACTCTGGGGGAAAGCCTTCAACAAACATTCTTACTGCAAGACAAAGTAACCTTGCTTGGGGAGTCATGGAGCAGAGAATGATGTTCAATGACATTACAGCACATGATTATAGTGTCGTAACTTGGGACCATGGCACGGTTTTATTGACCATAATGTACTAGATTTACCAGGGAGTAATACATTCTTGATGATTCTACAGAATTTGAATATATATTATCCATGTGTTTTATGCTGTCAATCTCAAGAAAGGAACCAAGAACAGAGATTTTTCATGACTTGGAAAGAATGGATCATAACTTTCAGAAAAAGAATAAAATCACCCCATCCATCCCTCTTATTCTTTTTCCTACCGAAAGAAGAAAGGATTAGTAATTCCTCTTTTCTTTCTCCCCACTCACCTGATCTACGAAAAAACAGAAATTAAGAACCATGGGCAACCATGCCATTAGCATACAACATGTACTCTAACTTGTTCCCTACCAACACGAAGATTCATAAACAAAAAAAAAAACTAAATGGAACATGATTCATGATGACTCTAAAGACAATGTCCGCATGCACAAAGATACTATCATCAACACTCAACGGTAAAATAAAGACTTTATAACAAAAGAACGGGTGTGAACAAATGGGACTAAATAGGGAACATACCTTTAGAAGATCAAAAACTTTTTCACAAATATATTTTTGCTGGATAGTTGCACCTCGCTGTTGTAATTTGTCAGGATGCACACAAAGAGTGGCCTTCCGATATGCTTTCTTTACAGCAGCAGAAGCTAAAATTTCTGTCAGTGGAATAGGATGCCACCCACTATCAGGCCCAAGGATCTATCAACAAAGAGAATTCGCTTTAGAAATTAATTATGCCATTTTAGCTTTTTCACCAACAAACAATTACTAGAAATATATTTCCAGGAATAGCAGTGCTAAGAAAATAATTCAATAACAACCGGCATCACAATTTCAAATTACGTACAAGTGATGATAAGAGTAGACGCAGCATAAAATATAGTAGGACCATAACAACTGGAATCACAATTTCATTAGCAAGTTTCGTTGAAGTACAATTAATATTTCTCAACAGATGGTAGAAAATACAAATGAATAAAAAATATGACAAGAATATTAACATACATATTGTAATGTTGAAAGCAAAGCATGCAAGTTTCCTTCTTTTCCATTAGACCACCTTTTGATATCAGCATCTAGAGATTCAGCCAATCTCTGCAAATAGAACAATATGCATGTAATCTGCAGAATAAGAAGTCATCTCACCAAAAAAAAGAAGTCATCATCACTATGACACTATATGAATTCTAAGAAAATAAGCATCATACATTCCTCTCTGCTTGCTCCTTTTGAGCAATAAGATCCCGTGTACTTTTTTCTGCAAGAGCCTTTGCCTGCATTGAATCCAACAAAGTTAAAGTAGACATCAAGGTTAGGTAACATCAGCAAGCGCCAAAATCAAGTGGATACATACCACACGTTCAACTGTTCGACGATGCCTCTCCAATCTAGCTCTACATCTCTGAGCTGATTCCCACTCAGCTTCATCAGTCTTGTCAGAATTCCACAAATCCTACATGAATCCATTAGTCAACAAGATCTCACTGCATATATATAAATGCAGAAAAAAGCAGAAAAGATCTACTCACAGAGGAGGATGAAGTGTGTCTGAATCCTAAATCTCTTAAAGGTGAAGAAAATTTCTCAGAAGCAGATCTCGCAACTTGGTCGCGTGCCTCAAACGTGTCCCTCTCAGCCATTGCTTTCTCAATGGCACGTTCACGAGCTTCTGCAGCAGCTCGTGCTACAGCAAAACGTTCTGCCCTCAACCGGGCTTCAGTAGAAGCTTTTTCTGACAATGATTTCTCCCTAGCCTCTGCACATGCCTTCTCTAATCTTTCCCGAGCCTCGGCCATAGCCCTCTGTCGTGCTTCAGCAGTTTCTCTTTCGACAGCAGTCCGTTCTGCCATCTCATTAGATTCTGCGCATGCTCTTTCATGGGATGCAGAGGTTTTTAGTTCAACACCCATTCTATCTTTCTCTCTCTCCCTCTCCCGCTCCAACTCCTCGTCAAGTTCACCAAGACATTCCTTCTCCAGTTTTATTTCTCTTTCCCCCTGCCTCTCTTCCTTGGGTTTTTTTAAACAATCCTTGTTCAATTCTTTCTTTCTTTCCCTCTCCCTTAATTCCTCAAGTCTTTTAAGATGCAACTTCATTTTTTTCTCCCTCTCCTGCTCCCTCTCTTCCCCAAGTTTTCTAATTCGTTCCTTCTCCAGATCTCTCTCTCTTTCCTTCTCCCTCTCCAGCTCAAGTTCTCTAAGATGTTCCCTCTCAAATTCTTCTTTTCTCCTGAATTTTCCAGCATTTTGTATATCTTCTGGATCAAGATTCCCATTGATAACTTTCACCTCCTGTCCAACTCTTTGGTTTATGTTTGAAGAAAGTGATTGTTTCTGGTGATTACTTTTTCTTTCTTTCATCACAGGCTGGGTTACTGTCTTCTGCAGATGCTTAGTTGACATGTAAATATGAGCCATTTCAGCCATCTTTGACTCCATTTCGCCAAACAAAGTTCCAAATCTTAAATCACTTTTCTCTTCAACCACAAGCATGACTTCAGCAGCATGGTTCTTAAGCATCTCATCACATTCATGGTTCTTAACCATCTCATCACATTCACTGGTCATTGCAGTTGGTTTAATATTCTTCTCATCAAGCCTAGCTCTCAAACTACAGGACTTCAGGTCTTCACATTTACGAGTCATTTCAGGCACTTTATTATTTTTCTCAGTTAAAAGCCTTTGCTTGTAACTATGTTGCTGAATACTCTTTAACTCAGCATGTAAATCACGTCTGTCCATCTTCTGCTCTTCATTAATAGCAAAGTCTTCATACATCTGAAAATTTTCTATTTCCTCCTCAGCAACTTCGTCATCAATTTTATCTGTGTTAGCAGACCTTTCCAATTTCAGACTCTTTGCTGTGAGGTCATGAGCTGAATCTACCTTTTTCTCAGTTCTATTATTTGTTGTAGCCACTTCAAGCTTCTCAAATTTCTCCTTTTCAACGGACTGTATCAATTTCTTCTCATTGCAATCTGACATAGTTACTTCTTCCACATTTTTCTGACCCTGGTTTATTATCTGGACCTCTTTTGGCTTTGTCTCACTTTCCTCCTTTTCACACATTTCATCTTCTCTCTTCCTGCTTTCCTCGTCAGCCTTCTTCAACCACATATCACTGTGTTGCTTCTCATCTCTTGGACACACCATCCTTTTCCTTCCCCCTATTCTTTTTTGTGTACAAGCTTTTTCCTTATCTTCAAGATGATTACCATCTTTCAGTCGGCTCCCATTATCTTCCCACTCTGCAACCACGGATGTAGGTTGGTTCTTTATAATCTTTCTCTCAGGAGGTTTTGCAGCTCGATTTGCAGTATTTTTTGCAGCTTGGAAAGGATCTGGCAACACCTGCGAAGCTTCAGAAACATCTTGCATTCCTATACAAGATATTTTGAATAGATTATATTCACATTCATTTTTTGGCTGCAGTTCGTCATCTCTTGAAATTGATTCATCAAAGACCGTTCTCACTCTCTCAGTACCATTCATATCATTCTTCGTGACAGGCCTTGTGCCTTTGGCAGCATCCTTTGTTCCCTCCATCGATTCTCTGACACTTTTCAGTTTTACTTTAGCTGTATCCATTGCCTCTTTAATAGCTTCTGCTGATGCTATACCAGAGGAACCTGTATCGAACTCTACATTAAGAAAGTCTAAGGAACTAACATCAAATAAGGCTTTTACAGCAATGCTTTTGGGATGTTCATAGGTTGATATTGAACTAACAGGATCTTTCTTCCAGTCAACAGCTGCTGGTGGTGGTCTTGATGCTTGTGGCGCATGAGATGGCTCTGTTGTTAGACAAGCATCAGAGACAGACATGACAGTTGGATTCAGGTTGATTCCATGCGGTCTTCCATTTTCGTTAATACTACCATGAGATGGAATGGATGCTGTTTTTGACTGTGTTTCAGCTGATATTCCGGAAGAAACTTCAAGGGAAATGATATCATCAGCAACTCCAGAACTATATCTTTCCTCAACTTCCTTCTGCAAACTGGATCCTTCAGACATGTCACTATTTCCAGGAATAGCACTAAGCTGAGCTACGTGGATCACATTTAAATCTTCTGTGCTTAGCATATTAACCTTGTGGTAGGAAACATTAAACTTGTTGTCTGTAGTCTGATGGAAGTCACCATTCAGGACATACTGATTTCTCCCTGAACAAGCAGAAGGATCAGATTCTTTGGACCGATACTCAGTTCCAGCTTGAGTCCTATTTAAATCAAAGTACAAGGTGATCATTTTAACAGTCAGAATGCAAGTTTGCATTTTGCATTGTCAAAGGAAGCAAGAAGAAGCAAGACACGGAAAGAGGTCCAGCACATAGCAATTTGAGCACATACATTGTTGCAAGAGGCACTATAATTGGGAAATATCCAATTAAAACAAGTTCGCATGTATCATGAATTTTTCACCAGAATATCTTTCTTCTACGCCTTCCACTCTCCAGTTCTCCAGTCTCCAAGTCATTAAAAACTACCTGGATCACAACCTTGTCTAACAACTACTAAGAGTTTCACCATCTCTTCCCTAGCATGTGAGCATTCTTTCAGTAAAATTGTCTCCAGGAAATACTAAACAGCCTATAAATTAATGTTACAATTTCGTCCAACAAGGGTAAGGCTTCTCACAAATCAATCCTCTTAACTGGATATTTGCCAATTCCAAACATAATATATAAATATTTTTTATAAAAAAAAAAAGCAGCAGCAGACAAGGACCAATTTTTGAGCTTCTTTGCTAGGAAGGAATTTGGCTTCCCCTTTATTGCAGCTCCAGGAGATCCAAATTTAGCAAAATTACATCAATATTGTCCACAATTATCAACAATTAAATAATATCAACATTCGGAAATATGAGCCACTTAACCATTCGGAATATATAGGACCTGCCTTTTCCAATGCACTCATCCTTAACCAATAGAAAGGCTGAAAACAAAATAGAAGAGATCGAGAGAGACCAAAAAAAATGTACCAAGCATCAGATTCGGAAGACTCTTGGCTCCCGTCCGATCGCCTGAACAGCTGATCGTGCGACAGAGCGAAGTCTCCAAAATCAAAGCCTCCAAAGATCTCAGAGTACACGAAGCCGGAGCAGCCGACGAAGTCAAATGCAGCGGAGTCATCAAACGGCGGCAGATCGAGCATCGGGATGGAGCAAGCCCTGCCGGAGAGGAAGCTCTCGAAGATCTCCGAGTAGTGTTCAGCACGCGGCGCAAACGGCGTGACGCCGTACGCAATGAATGCGCTCCCTCCGTCAGCGGCACCATTAGTGTAAACTTTCTTGAAAAAGGCGGCCGCGGCGCTGGCGGGGGAGGGAGGTGGAGGAGCTGCTCTGGAATGGGAGGCAGAAAGGGGAGCGGATCCTTCCATGGCAAAATGCGAATGTTCACTCTCTACACACTCAGACGTCCATTGCGATTTGGGTTGTTTTATGCCGGGGTGGACCAGAAAGAGGGAGATAACAGGGAAGAAGGGGAAATGCACAGGGATGGGAGGGGCAAGACAGGAAACAAGAGGTTTCTTTTGTTTTTTGTTTTTTTATTACTAGATTCACTAAGAGCATCCACAACGGGGCTTATTCAAAGGCTTGTTTTTTGTTTTTTTTATTAAAATATTGTGAAGGTTGAATAAGTCCGTGAATGAGGCTTAAAATTCGGCCAAATATTAAGCCCTATTCCTTCTGGCTTATGTTAAGGCGTTGTTTGGTTTTTGAATTTTAAAAATCGGAGATTCGTGAAAACTAAAAAAAAAAGGCTGAAAATGAGCCAAAACGCATCGCTTAAAGCAAGTAGTCAAACGGCTACTTGCTTTAAGCAGCGCCATCTTATTGGGCGCGCGAACGCGGCCCAAATGGCTCCACGTGGCGCGTAATCGGACATCCGGTTTTAATATCTTAAAATCGAATTATGTTTTATATGTTACATTAAAAAAAAATATTATAATTCTAATTGCATTTTTATCTATCCATAGACATCCATTATGACTATGCAATTATTCTTTTTGATATTTTTTATTGTATTTTGTATATTATTAATTGAAAATAAATAATATTAATATTATTTATGGTGGTTTAAATATAAAATTACACTAATTTATTTTATTTACATTTAAATGAAATTATGGATATTTAAAACTATAAATATATACTAACTAAGATTATTTAGACAAGTTTTAATATACACTCATTTAATTTCTGTACATTAAAATGACATTTTATGGATAGTTTAAACTAAAAAATATATACTAACTAAAATATAAATATATTCTTTATTTAATTTAATTCATGTATGAATTAATTTAATTTAAAATGACATTTAGTCAGATTAGGTAAGAGTATTCATATTAAATTATGGTGGAGAATTGCCCTATAAATAAGTTGAAGTGGTCTCATTGTAAACTCACACTATCCAATATCTCTCTTTTCAAGCTCTTCTTCTCTTCTAAACTCACACTATCCAATACCATGAATCCAAACCAACCTGACTACCCAAATAACTTTGAAGATTTGTCCTTAGATTCGTATGATCCGAGTATGCCATTTTATGCGAGTCTCCTCTCACAAGGTCAAGCCACAACCGGAGGTGGATATCAATCCATGGATGAACCAAATTTCAGTACACAACCTGAAATTCTGGAGGATTCACCCTAAGAAACTCAGCATAGTAGTCGTGGTCGGGGTCGGGGTCGTGCTCGTGCTCGTGGCGGTGGCTCCACTAGATCCCCAAGAAGCTCATGGGGTCAGGCTGAAGATATGATCCTCATCAGTGGGTTCCTAAACACCAGCAAGGATCCAATAAGAAACACAAATCAGTCATCAGCCTCATTCTGAAAGCGAGTTTCAGCCTACTGGAACGAGCATAAACAACTAGGCCAACCAGATCGAGATGAGAAAAGTTGTAAGAATAGATGGCAGATCATCAACAAAAGTGCACAAAGTTTTAATGGCTTCTATGCAAAGGCTAGTAGAGACAGAGGCAGTGGAAAGTCAGAGGCCGACATTATTACTAAGGCTAAATCATATTATGCTGCTTTCAACAAGAAGGATTTTTCAGATGAGCAGGCATGGAGAGTTCTTAAAGATGAGCCAAAATGGAGTCAATATTTTGTGAAAGAGATCAACCAGAACAATCCAAGCTCTGGAAGTGCAAGAAGCTCAAAGAGATCGAGGTCTGATGTGGAAGGTGATACTCTAAATGCAAATACTCTGACAAGTGGGTTTAGTGGTCATACTATTGAGCGTCCAGAGGGTATCAAGGTCGCTAAACGCAAGGGGAAAAAAGCGGCATCTACAAGTTGCGATCAAGAGGATGAGCGTGCTATCGAGATGGTAAAAATAAAAGATGGGTGGCTTAGTAGAGTGCATGAATTGGAAATGGCAAAGGAGGCCCGCAAGAGGGAGAAGCAAGCTCATCAATTGGCAATGGAGAATGAACAGAATAAGAGGACGGTTTTCCAGCAGAAGTGGGATTTGCTCCAGTGGATGTCAGCACAAACTAATCTTGGAGAGGATGGAGAAGATGCCAAACAAAAGTTGTTCAAAGAACTCCCTAACATGTGATGATTTTATTTTCAGACTTGTATGTTTTGATTTCCGAATGCATGTTTGATCTTGTAATGCATGTTTTAATCTTGTTTTATGCATGTTTCATCTTGTAGTGCATGTTTCAATCTTGTTTATGCATATTTCAATCTTGTAATGCATGTTTCATCTTTTAATCTTGTTTATGCATATTTCAATCTTGTAATGCATGTTTCATCTTTCAATCTTGTAATGCACTTGTCTTAATGTAATGTGAAGCATTTGCTTTTTCGATTTTTGGACTAAAGCAATAATGATATGCAAGTTGTGGTTGGGATGTGACAACTCCTCAGAGTTGCCATGTGAAGTTGGCAGATATGCAAGTTGGCATGGTTTGAAATAATGCATAGAAAGCAATAATTCTGCAAGTTGGCATGTGAAGCATCTACTTTTTTCGATTTTTTGGACAAAAGCAATAATGATCTGCAAGTTGGCATGTGAAGTTGGCAGAGAAAGCAATAACTCTGCAAACATAGCATGTGAAGCATCTACTTTTTTCGATTTTTGGACAAAAGCAATAATGATCTGCAAGTTGGCATGTGAAGTTGGCAGAGAAAGCAATAACTCTGCAAACATAGCATGTGAAGCATCTACTTTTTTCGATTTTTGGACAAAAGCAATAATGATCTGCAAGTTGGCATGTGAAGTTGGCAGAGAAAACAATAACTCTGCAAACATAGCATGTGAAGCATCTACTTTTTTCAATTTTTGGACAAAAGCAATAATGATGTGCAAGTTGGCATGGTTTGAAATAATGCAAAGAAACCAATAATTCTGCAAGTTGGCATGTGAGGGCATATAAGCATTTATTCTATCCTCAAAGATCTATATAAGTGAGGACATACAAGCATTTATTCTATCCTCAAATTTCTTAAAACCCCCAATCTCTAAAAATGTCTAGTTCATCTTCAAACTCTTCAAACTCCTCAAGCTCTGACGATGGTGAGTACCAAAGACTTTTACAAGAAGCTATTGATGCGGCTAATGAAGTTCAAGAACGAGCTCTACAATGCAAATACAAAGCACAAGCAGAAAGTTCACGTAGGAGATCTCGTCGCAATTACATTGATAGAGGAAGGGAACAAGGCTTTGAACAACTTTACAAAGATTATTTCTCCGACCAACCAACTTATCCAGATCATATGTTCCGACGTAGGTTCAGAATGCGCAAGGCACTTTTCATGCGCATTGTGGAAAGGCTGGAGAATGGTATGGAGTTCTTTCAACAAAGGCCAGATGCAGTGGGTAGGCTTGGCATATCTGCATTGCAGAAATGTACTAGTGCTTTGCGTATGTTGGCTTATGGAATTGCAGCTGATACAAGTGATGAGTATCTTCGTCTTTCTGAAGCAACCGCAAGGTCAAGCTTGGAACATTTTGTCGATGGAATCATTACCTTTTTTGGTGATGAGTATCTGAGGCGTCCAACAGCAGAAGACACATAACGCCTACTAAGCGTGGGGGAGTCTCGTGGATTTCCTGGGATGTTGGGTAGCATTGATTGTATGCATTGGAGGTGGAAAAATTGTCCAACTGCATGGAAATGTCAATATACCCGTGGACATGGCCATTCGACAATCATTTTGGAGGTTGTTGTATCATACGACTTGTGGTTCTGGCATGCATTTTTTGGGGTAGCAGGTACGTCTAATGATCTTAATGTTCTTGATCAATCTCCTGTTTTTGATGACGTTTTGGAAGGTAGAGCTCCAAACGTTAATTTCACAGTAATGGGACGTGAATACAACATGGGATATTATCTCACTGATGGCATCTATCCACAATGGGCCACATTTGTCCAATCAATTCGGCTTCCTCAAGGCCCTCAAGCGAAGTTGTTTGCCCAACACCAAGAGGTTGTTCGTAAAGACGTGGAAAGAGCATTTGGAGTATTGCAATCTCGATTTGCAATAGTTCGTAACCCATCACTCTCTTGGGATCTTGTGAAGATTGGAAAGATAATGAGAGCTTGTATCATTATGCATAATATGATCGTAGAAGATGAGCGAGATTCTTATAGCCATCATGGATACGAAATCCCAGAGTATGACGAAGAGATAAGTGGAGAGACATCATCGGCGAATGTCCCGAATTGGACATACTCCACCGAATATGAGAAACTACCTGGAACGGACGAGGGCACTTCGGAATTCAATTACACACCTCCATCTTCAGGAAGATTTGAAGGCAAACATTTGGCGACTACATGGCGAAGATTAGGGACTTTCTTGTGCTTTTTTCCAAAAAAAGTTATTGAGTTATGTATCATGTAATGATGTTTGTCGTTTAATTTGGTAATTTGTTTCAGTTTGTCTTTCAATTTGGCAATTTGTTTAAGTTTGTCTTTCAATTCGGTAATTTGCTTCAGTTTATGTTGTTCCTTTGTAACCCTTTTTCGTTAATTTGCTTTAGTTTGTTGTTTTAATATATATGTTTATCCTTAATTTTTTTCAAGTCTATTATTCGCTCTTCATTTATATTTTTTATTTATATTTAATATTTAATATATTCTTGATATTAAATATTTAATATATTCTTTATATAAGTATAAAACATATTCTTTATATAAATATTTAATATAAAAATACATTAAATATTTAATATAAATAATATATTAAATATTTAAATACTTAATAATATATATAAATATTTAATATCAAGAATATATTAAATATTTAATATAAATAATATATTAAATATTAAATATAAATAATATATTAAATATTTAATATCAAGAATATATTAAATATTTAATATAAATATTATATTACATATTTAATATCAAGAATATATTAAATATTTAATATAAAGGTATAATTGTAATTTGATATAAATAAAATGGTATAATTGTAATTTAATATACTTCATAAGCCCCTTCAATAAGCCCTCCACTAAAGTTGAAAAAATGAGTGGGGCTTATTGGCAAAAAAACCCCAATAAACCCCTTCAATAAACCCTCCATTAATGATGCTCTTAAGTAAAAGAGCGTGCCTAAATAGGAAATACCGGAACTCATTTCGTGTTAGGAAAACTAGTGTAATATATCTTCATTGCGATTTATGTTTTAAAAAAAAATGCTTTCTCTTTTATAATAACTAGGTTGAATACACGGGGAAAATGAAACCCTCAAATTATTATATTTTTTATTGTTGGAAAAATATTTCAAGTTTATAATATAGTTATAAACATAAGTATAAATGAAAAATAACAACACTTCTTGTTAAAGTTCTAACTCTTCAATATTTGTTGAGTTGTCTATTTCAAATTTGAGATTACTAAATGTTTTCTTCTCATCTTTTCGCATCTTTCTTTTATCTATGTCTTCGTTAATCAACTTAAATATGAAGCCGGACAAATTTGTTTCTACAAGTAGAATTTTAGTGTAATAATCTAAAAACTCACAACTAAAAATGTTCTACAAAATCTCTAAAAAAGCTTTTCTTTTTATAATAAAATAGACTTATCATTTAAAAGTAAAAATAAATAACCCTTTTTATTTTCAATTCTATATAAGATATCACCTCAGAATTATGTAATAATTTATTGCAGCTGCGAGTTGCTATGACCACCACTAATGCAAATTAATTTAGGATTTTGGATGTTACATATAGTATTCATTGTTAGAAATATTTTTGAAGGATTTTCCCTTAAGATTAAGGCTTAATCATATGGTATATTATCTGAAGGAGGGACCATTAACGTACATACTACTGAAAGATCAAGCAATGGTTCAATATTGTTCAAGCAACAGTAGGTGCAATACTATTGATCGAAATTGGTTGGGAAGACAAAAACATTATGGAAGTTATATGAGTTTTGGGTAATTGGATAGGCTAGTGAGAATTCTTAAGCAAGAATTGGACTATTTAGTGTACCACCTCAATAAGGGGATTCAGCATTTTCGGAAGCAAACCACCTTAGTATGTTGATGATAACTTGTATCTCACTCGATCAAGCCATAAACAACTCTGTCATAGAATTGAATAGGTGATTTTTGAATGTTTTTTTAGATTTTGCACGTAGGCTAGGCTCTTGGATAGGATGATTTATCCATCTTCTTTCTGAGTTCATGCAATGAAGGCCTTTCGGTAGTTTTTTTAAAAATAATACTTATTTTGCTACGGAGTATTTGATGATTACTTGAAAATTCTCTTTATTTTTATAAAGAAAGTTATGATTTCCCTAAAACATTGTGAAGCTGGAAGGAAGTAATTAATTTGTTTGTTTACATGCTGCTGAAGAAGAATATCACATTGTTTTCCACCTGCCAATCTGTCTTGTTTCTTCATAATTTTTCTCGTCCATATGCGAGTACTTTGACTTTTAAAAAGTTGTTATTTTTCGTGTCCATAATTTTCCCCCAATTCAACAAATACTGAATGGGCAGCTCCAGTAGTCTTCAACTATCACATTCCAGAGGTTAAATTTGTTGTCTTTATCATAATTGATTCTCTTTTTCGGATGTATAAAAGAAATGTCACTCTCTTCCCAAACGACTCAGAATAAATCGACGTTATCCTCTGGCAATGTTTCAAGATTGTGACTCCTCTTTCTTAGATGCAGCTGCAGTAGTCCCAGCACCCAGCACATGTCACTGGAGAAACACTTGGAAACATGACCAGAAAAGAACTCTTGAACCGCGTTCTCAAGTTCAATCGAGGGTGTTTTCTTTAAGCTCTTACTTCTTATGAGCTTCCTGATCCTTGAAACTGCATATATGTTTGACAGCATAACATAGTTCCCGGTATCATCAGGTTCAAACTCTAGAAGGTGGTCCGTTGCAATCTCAGCAACATTGAGGTTGCGATGAGTCCTACATGAACAAAGCAAGGAGCCCCAGATTTTGGCATCTGGGCATCTTCTCTATGACCTTAAGAGCTCAGTTTAGCTGCCCAGCACGACCAAGGAGATCGACTAAGCAGCTGTAGTGATGGATAGAAGGCTCTACATTGTACTCATTTTTCATGGACTCGAAGTAGTGCAACCCTTTATCTAGGAATCCCGAATGCAAGCAGGCTGAGAGGATGGCCACGAATGTAAATCTATTGGGCTTAATCGTCGTCCTCTTCATGTCTCTAAACAAGTCGATAGCTTCCTGGCCTTTTCCATGATTGGCTAACCCTGCAAGGACAAGCATCCATTACAACATCAAGCAGTAAAATCTGTGGGTAGTATTTCTAGATCTTTAAAAGCAGTTTTCAAACAAATTAAGCCCGTTAAAAATTCGTATACTGCAGCAATCCTTTCATATCTTTTTTATGCAAAAAAAGGGAACAAGATCATCCATAATAATTAAGACACCATCCTAGTGAAAAGACAAGTAGACAATTTCTGTTTGGTTCATTGCAAGATCATTTGAAACGCACCGGGCAAGCAATTTTACTAAGATAGGTTGAAAGACACAGAGCAGCCTCATCTCCTTGATCCATTGTTCCATACACCTATTCCATTAACCCTGCACCTCGAATTGCTCAACTGGACCTTGAGTGTGCTCTTTCCAGGTGCTCCTACAACTGCATAATCAACACAACATAAGATTTTGATATAAAATTAGGAGCATTACAGAACTGAAGGGGCTAGAAATTACCGAAGAAAAGGAGTTTGAAGGCTCAAAGGAGTCAGAGAAGGACTCCCCTCGCATCTCAAGTTCAACCAGAGCAAGCTCTGGTTCCACCCTTTAGGTGAACATCCTCCCCATTCAAATTGATAATCAGCCATTGTCGGTACCATCCGAATCCTGCACACATCCAAGCTTTTCCAATTCAATCCAAATCCAAGCCATTCCTTGCCGGACAACAACAAAGTGACTCAGATCAGTCGGTAACAGTTTTATCACTGTAAGAGGGAATTTGTCCAATACATATAGGCAGGAATTTGCTCAAACCTGACCCTCATGAATCTCAGTTTCCCGAGATCCCATTTCCTCATACTTTTAAATGAGTTCAACCTACCAAAGAAATTACTTTCACTTACCGTGCCCAAGAAATTGGCTAGAAGAAGCACCCTCCTTCCTAGTTTGTCCATCAAAATGGTTGCAACAACAAGGGAACCTACAAGATTGTAGAAAAATAATCAATAAGCATATACGCCTCATTTCTAAACTCCCACTGTCCTGAAATCCTAATTAGTCATGCTCCAGCTTTGTTAAATAAAACAGACGAGAAGTAGAACACACCATATATTCTCATATCTGTTGTAAAGCAAACAGGGTAGATCTTATGAAATCAACAAAACTATAGAAAATTAAAGGTGAACTCTTTGAATGAAGTATGCTAGGGTAAACAATACTACAGAAAATTTAAACAGGAGCATAATTTGCCGCAGAAAGGCTCACCAGTGGTTATAGATGCTTGTGGCTTCGTCCGACGCCATGGCAAGAAATCGGAACCCTAACCTGCAAACTGACAAACAACGGAGGAGGAGCAACTTACCTTGGCAAGATTCACGTAGAAAATAGAGGATTCTTAGTGTTTGAAATCTAAATTGGCCTCTTCTGCGAAGCAACGATCGCAATAAACACGGAAAGAGAGAAGCAACCAACGCCAACACTGCTTGTGGAGACTCCGTTTATTTTTCTTCATTCTCGAAGCTGTTCTTCGATTGTCTCTACTACGCTCTGTTAAAGGAGGAAAAATATGTTCCTTCATCTGGATCTGTTAGCTGCTATGCATTCAAGTTTGCGAAGTGAAGCAAAGATGATCTTTCTGGTTCTCTTGGCAATCTCTACACTGTAAAGGGGAAAGATAATACACAGCAAAAGGGAAAAAATCCCTAGCAAAGCCGCTCAGCAGCACAGAATTCACCAAAAAATTACGGTACTGCTCGTCTTCCCTGTCCAAACGCTCGCAGACACAGATGTGCAATTCCAGCAAAATCAAAATACAAAGAAACCCAAACTAAAAATCTTACCGAGGAACGAAAGCAATAGGAATAGAGGAGCTGCGGTGCATAAACCAAATGCCAACTTACTACCTATATAGGGATTTTTTTTCCAAATTAGGCACGTTTTTGAAACTTATTCTCAAAGTAGATTCAGATGTGAAATTATACTGAAAATAGGCTGGCGGTGCAGCTCCGGAATAAGTCGCTGAAGGACGCAGCGACTCTTCAAGAATGAGTCGTCCTCGGGAACGGCGACTTTCATCCAAACGGAGAACACAATTTTTAAAAAAAAGAATTATGGAAGAGTCGCTGGTATAACAAGCGACTTACATTATTTGAAAAAAAAAAAAAGTTGTGCTGATTTTTTGAAGAATAGAACTTTGATTGAGTATACTTTGAGTGGCTTGTTGGCGGTTCAAATGGTGATCGTATGGAGCGAGGTCGGTGTCATTGGGTTCATGGCGCTATAAGGTTTCTCCGATGATGGGTCGCGGAGGCTGGGATTCTCAATCGGCGTCAGAAAAACGCTTCAAAGTGGCGTGGTTCACTGATTTTTTGTGCACAACATGGTCAAGTTCGGAGGTAATTCGATGTCGTTCAGATATGGTTCTAGACGATTTAGGAGTCGAGCTCAACTAACTCGAGCACGAGGAAGACGATGGTACAGTCAGATTTTGGATTAGCCGACTCTAAAAGAGTCCTTTATAGTGTCAAACATTGCTTGTTGGTGGTTTATATGATATTTCACAAGCACATATATACAAGAAGAGAATTTTGAAAAAAATTCTGTAAGTCGCTCGTATAACCAGCTACTCTTCCATAATTAATTTTTTTTAAATTTTGTTCTCCGTTTGGATGAAAGTCGCCGTTCTGGAGGACGACTCAATCTTGAAGAGTCGCTGCGTCCTTCAGCGACTTATCCCGGAGCTGGACGGACAGCCTATTTTCAGTATAACTTTACATCCGAACCTATTTTGAGAATAAGTTCCAAAAACGTGCCTAATTTGGAGAAAAATTCCTATATAGGAGAAGAACATCACACGGCTCACATGCAAGCATAGAAGGATCAAAACATGACACGTATACCAGGTGCTGGAGGAAAGCTGAAAAAAGAAAATTCACAACCTGCTAGAAAATTAGCTCACAACCAATCACAATGAAACAAAGCAGCAAAAGTGGACATTTGTCATGTGGCTATAACATCCACGATTGAAAATTCATGCATATATAGTGCAAGGATAGCTCTCACTTTTTTAATTGTAAGGAAGTTTAGAGAATGCCTCATCTCTTTTATAAAAAAAAAATTATAAAAAAATATTAATTTGATGATAATTAAATAAAAAAAACATAAATATTAAAAATAAATAAACTTAATGAATACTATTTATAAAATATATTATAGAAGACCTCTTTATATATGATATTTGTTATAACATTTGATGTAAAATTGTTTTTGTCATAAATCAAAATCATCAATTAATCTCTGCTGATAATACAATTTCATATTCGAAGACAAATTGAGTACATGTGTCAAGTACAAGATTAGATTTAATAATTTTTTTATAAAATTTGTATTAAACATTATAAAAATATCATAAACTTTAAAATATTTAAGTGTATTTTAAATGTATATGTTTTACTTTTATATCGTGTTATTGTTATAATATATCCTATATTAAATGTCTGTGTTAATAAAAAATATATATATATACTTTATCAATTAAATTAAATATAATTGTAAAATATCATAAAGAATAACTTATATATAATGTGCTTATAATACAAACATCACAATGCGTAAACATATATGTACATATAGGATCGAGCATATTAACTGAACTTTAGTTAGTATGATTCCCTTGACATTTTTTTCCACTAAAACATGATATGAAGTTTTTTATACATTTCATGTTTCTTAAACAGTTATATATACATAAATTGTTAAGAGAATTACATTTTGATTAACTCATATAAAAGATTGGACATTCATGGATTATATAATGTTTTGTTAGTCTTAAATTATGTGTTAAAAAGTAGTTTTAAGTTTATATAAAATCGAATGGAACAATTCTATGACAAATTATAGAGAAAATTATCTTAAATTGTGTAATATCCCACATAAATTAGAAGGGTAAAATAGTGATTTTTAATTTGATAAAAATAAAGTTATGAAATTTATTTTATTTCTTTTAGATGAGTAATTTAAATTTTCATTAACTTAAGATCAAAGGTTAAGATAAGATAATTTTATACAAATTATCAAATGAGATATAATAGTTTGATGTAGAAATAAATAAATAAGTATAACAATAAATGTAGTTTAAAATTTAAAATATAATAACAAAGTTCATAAGAGTTATTATGTGTATCCATAAAGGGATGAAATAATAAATACCATAAGTACGTTACCTCTTTGAACTTTGAATGGTCTAAATTATGATTAACCTTATGTTAATTATAATTTATATAAAAGCTTATCAATTTTGACTTAGAATACATAAATCAAGTTTAACAAAATTTTGTTAAGGATTTAAGTATGGTCAAATTCATAAGAAATATAACTTAAGCTTATTTTAACCTAAGTTAATTTTTCTACATATTAATTTTGGTTTAAAATAATATTATAAACTTAGTATATTAAAATAAATAAGTTTGGGTAAAGTTTTGTAATTTTGAAAAGCTAAAATAAGGGCACTTTTGCCACAACTTTAGAACATTGGACAAAAAATTGCAAATAAGCCAAATAAAGGGGGTGCCGTGTGCAATTACTGAAATTGGGCTTCTTCAACTTCAGAAAATCAGCCATGGAAGGCAAGCTCGGCTGGCCTCTTCAATGGCGGAATTGGGCCGCGTTCTTGCTTGTTTCGATGGGGTTTTATATGTTGTGTGTAATTTAAAACGTTCCTAAATAAATCATATCTTCTTCCCATAATACCCACATTTATTTCGGGTATTTTCTTGGTGCATATCTCTTTTGTCCATCCTTCGTTTCAGTGGAAGTATTTTAGTTATATATCGTCTATCGGCTTTTACTCAAGAGACAATAATAGTAATTGGATACAACTACAAGAATCATTTTGTTTGTACCCTTGCTTAGTCTTTCATTAGACTCACCAACCGCTATTTTTCCTTGCATGGTTGGCTGGTGTCATCCGTCCTATACGGCACATCAGTCGACTTGCCTCAGGATGTTTAGGAGTAACGAGACAGAGAAGAAGGCTTGCGGTTGAAGTTTAGTTTTGAAGAACTTTCGATTTTGTTTTAAGTATGAGATTTATTTTCTTATTAATGCAATAGGTATAACTTATAAGTGTTAGGTAACTTAGTCATGTAATTGGTATTTATTTAAAGTCTTCCGATGTAAACTTTAATATCATTTGTAAAACATATCTTCTCAATTTACGAGGGGAATACTAATAAAAGAGTTGATATTTATTTCAAAGTCTTTCACTATTTACTCTTTATTATGATTGTTTTAAGTATAATTGTTCAGATTAAAGCTTAGGGTGACTTTGGACTTAAAGTCTGAGGTCACTGGCGTGTGACACTACCGACGTAAGTCGGGAGTGTTACAAATATGGTATCAGAGCAATGGTTTTAAGATTTTTGGCCTATTGTTAGGTTTGAGAATTTTCAAAATTATTTTCAAAACGATTTTTAAATTATTTTATAAAGGAATTAGAAAAAAAAATGTTAGTG
Source organism: Rheum nobile (assembly GCA_027886185.1). Lineage (NCBI taxonomy): Eukaryota > Viridiplantae > Streptophyta > Magnoliopsida > Caryophyllales > Polygonaceae > Rheum > Rheum nobile. Next base: position 9,968,405 of record WOAB01000639.1, read on the forward strand.
TTAAATTTAAGGTTTTAAAATGGCTTAAAGTTTAGAAAAAATTAAAAGTAATAGTTTAGTTATTAAAACACTAATATTAATTTTTATAGTTGTTTTATAACAATGGTAGTATAAAGAATTGAAATTAAGTTTATAATTTTAAGGTGTAGTTTTGGGATTTGCTAAATTTACATAAAGAAGTGATAAGATTTGTGATTCTAAGTATAAATAAACTTACCATATTTTTGTTTATTTAATAATAATGTTTAACGAGTAATTTTAATTTCATTGATGATTTCAAAGTGTAGTTTTGAAAGTGGTTGTGGATTTAAAACGGATAATGTTGGTAGTTTAATTTTGAAAGGATTAAATTTATAAATAGTTTGTGTTATAAAATGATAATGGTGTAAAGAAATAACCTTAAAGTGTGATTTTAAAATATTTTAAAAGTGTGTTTCAAACTTCTGCAAGCTTCGATTCAGTTACTTATTCTCTAGGTCCATTCATTAGGACATCTCTATTCTTAGGTTTAATGTCATGCGAAGGTTGACATTTCTCCTATTTGCCTTATTCTCAAGTAAGAGGATAAGATCATTTAAGAATAATGGTAATGGGTCAGTCAATCTAATATGAGCTATTAGTTTGGACTTTTATAATTCGTATCATAACATAGTGATTGAAGTGTCACATATAAGTTGGAAAATTCTAATGTCAAGTTGGGTTTAATCTCTCGTAGTGATTTAAGAATAATAGGGTCGATTTCGTTACTTAATCCTTAGATCCATTCATAAGAACATCTGTATATTCTTGGAATAATGTCAAGTTGGATATTGACATTAATTGCTTTTCTAGTCGAGTTGACGAGTGTTATCTCGTGAGTTTAGTTTTGTCAGAATTCCTTATTTATAAGGAATTAAGTGTGTGTGGTTAATGCTCTATGGAGTTGAGATTTATTTCTCATGTATAAACTCCGAGCATTTGTTGTGGTAAAGTTCGTGTGGTGAACTAATATAAAGCTTAAAATACTTAATTGTGGGTTTTATAATTTATTCATTTAAGTGAATAAATTGTTGAGAAAAGTATAAATCATAAAGAGTTGTCTCTTCCTAAAGAATTGTGATCTAACGCGATTGAGGTTTTAAAATATAGAACGTGTAGCGATTTACATGTAAGGATTTAAGTGAGTGTGTCGTTTATAAGACTTATGGTATAACTCTTTCTTGGAAGATTAAGTTGTGAAGCTATTGTATTGGGAGAAAGCTCACTTAAATTTAAAGGTTATAGTATAAGGATAAGTTATTATGAGGATTTTGATAAACTAAAAGGATGTAATAAAGTGTAACGCCTCGTTTTTTTTGGTTTATTCGGCCAAGTTTCGGGGTCAAAACTTCTTTTAATGGGGAGGTGATGTAATACACCTCATTTTTAGTAAGGGTAGATGGGTAATTTACGCAACCCTCGCTCTGTGATCGTATCGTTTTTGGAGAGGTTCGGATTTCTGTATCGAGATTGATCTCTGTAAAATCCCCTGAGTGATATAAAATACATTCGACGTATTTTTCCGGGTTTAGAATATTTGTTTGGGTACAAATATATTTAATCTGGGGTTTAAAACCCACGCCAAACCTTTCCCCGGGCAAACATACGCGGAAAAGGTATTTCCGCGACCGCGGCGGCATTTCCGCGACCGCGGAAATATGGGCTTCAGAAGGGCTGGACACAGGAATTTTCCGCGACCGCGGAAAACTCCAACACGCCAACGTCGCGTCGCTCAAAGCCTCGCCGTTCGCGCCACCGTTGATCTGGGCTGGGAGAGATCTTCCTTTGGCCTATAAAAGGAGCTCGATCTGGAGGTTGAAGGGCACTCCAATCTAAAATCACACTCTTCCTCTCTCGTTTTCTTGCTCGCCGGAAGTTGAAGCTCTCGCCGGAATCTTCAAATCGTCGTCGGAGCCCTCGCCTGGAGTCGTAGCAGCCTCAAGGTGGTCCATTGGAGGCGCAAGGTGTCCAGAAGTCGAACCCCATCCGAATCGAGCCCCGTCGCGTCACCTCCGGTGAGATTTCTCCCATTCTGAGTCGCCGGAGTTCATGTCCGCGACCGCGATTGTGACAAGGCCGGCCGCGTCCGCGGCCGCTGCCTTTGTCACTCGCGGACACTCGTCCTCGACGCCCGTGACCGCGGCAGAGCCACCGCGACCGCGGATTGCCTGGGCAATCGCGATCGTGGCATTTGGCTTGCTGGTCTCGGGCGGGACTTCCATTCTTTCGATTTGGTTCGTTCTTCCTTAGATTCGTATATTTTATTATCGAATCTAACCTAGGGTTTTGTTATGGGTCATTCCGTAGGAATCTGTAATCCAAGTTCTATCCCCGTTCCGGACCTAGAAACCCGTCGTTGATCAATCGTTCGTCTAATCTAAGGCAAGTGGCGGTTCGCTCTTGCTTATCATTCCATATTTCTATTAATTATCAATTGTTTTAATTGTTAATTAAATGGGATGAATATTGTTTTCGTTGGGAACAGTTTTGATAAACGTATTTGATACGATTAAAAGAGATATTATAATAGGTTGTATATACTGCTAGAAACAACGCTATTATAGATATATATATATATATATATTGTTTCCATGATGGCATTGATGTGGATTATTATGTGGTTTTAACTGTTTAGTTAGAACGAGCATTTGTAGGAACGCTATGTACCTTGCGCGGTCTAATTGTTTCTTTATAACTGGTGCTAGGATGATTTTTCCCTAGTACTCTCTGGTCATGACCTTGCCCTTACTCAGGGTAGGTGCACACAACTGGTGTCGATTCTCGGGATTTATTCCCTTCAATATCTCTCGCGATGAGATGATATATAAAAGCTTATAACGTGAATGTACGCTTTGTCACTAAAATAAGATAAGTGCCGCTATGCACATAATTAATGAACCTTGGACGAGAAGTACAACTTGGAAACTCGTCTGGACTTCGACTAAAGTAAGTCCTCCTTCCAAATCTGAATTCGCATTACGCGGTGAGGTTGGTCGTGGACCCAAATGGGCAAGTCTTTTTAAACGCTTGTGTGAAACTTTAATGTTCCCGAACACTTGTCATACTTTCCGATAAGACTCAATCTCTTGGAGTCTTCTCTTCATACGTTTCCTTTAGACTCGATCCGTAGGAGTCTTCTCTTGATCATTCTACTTTGAATCATTCCTGTAGAAGTATTGAGGTTTACTATCGTCGTCGGCTTTCATTCGAGAAGCGATGGGTCTAACCTAATACGACTATCTTAGAACCTTTCTATTTTACCCTTGCATAGTCTTTCATTAGACTAACCAACCGGTTATTTTACCTTGCATGGTTGGCTGGTGTCATCCGTCTCATACGGCACATCAGGTAAACTCCCGTTACGTGAAGGCTAGAAACGACGATGAAGGCAGATGGAGTTTTTAAGAGTTTTATCAAGGTTGAGATCCTAGGCGGGTGATCGCTCCGATCAAGACATTTTTGTTATTTATTTAAAAGACTTCCACTGTATTGAAACATATTATGTATTTTGGTTGTATTTGGAATTGTGGATGTAATTCCGAGACTTTGATTTAATCAAATGTTATGATATTTCGTATTAAATGTTGTTTTATGATTTGTATAAATTGGTTAAGCCTTGGGTGACTTCGGATGTGGAATCTGAGGTCACTGGCGGTAATACTTTCAAGGTTATATATTTGGGGGTGTTACAGATTTGGTATCAGAGCCGATTTTTTTTTTAAACGGGTTGGGTTTTAAAACGCTTTATTAAAAACAAAAATTTTATAAACCATTTACTCGTTTTGAACTCAGAATTTTTTTTCCATTCGATTTTTTTTTGAATTTCCAAATAAAATCATACTTTACTAGAAAATGTGTCGTTTTGAAATCTCTGCCGTTCTAAGTCGTGCCTTCTTTCCAGTCTGATATAGTAAGTTCACTTCTATATTTAGAAAGACTAAACTCTCTTCTCGTCGCCCCGTAGATTATGGGCGCATTCATCTCTCACCAGAGGAACCCGAAAGAAGCCGAGGTGACCCTGCCATCTCCAGTTAGGCTTGAGTTCCCGGTTCCCCCGCCATGCTTCGAGGTCGGGGAGCCCAGTAGTCCACCCGAGGAGGTGAAGACCGTACTCGAGGAGTCGGTGGTGTTGGTGTCTGTTAGGGCCGAGGTTCCCGAGGAGGAGCCTGAAGCGGACCCTAGGGAAGACACATAGGAAGAGGAGGAGCTGGCGCAGTACCTTGGAGGGTACTACGACAACGACTTTGAAATTGAGGAGGATCCTGAAGAAGATCCGGAGGAGGACCCGGAAGAGGATCCGGAGGAGGAGGACCCTGGGAGGACCTCGAGGGGCAGGACTCCGAGTCCGATGGTTTGGAGCATTTGCTGGTGACCCGCGAGGATCCGGAGATGGAATTCATCTTCCCGAGTCCGACGTCGCCACTTGAGCGGGAATATTCGCCATTGTCCCCTGCCACTTGGGAGACACTTAGTGATGAAAGTACCGTCAGGAGGAGGAGGAGTGGGCCACAAGATGCATCTGAGGGCTCACAATTCATTCCTACTTCGAGGAGGCCAGTGTCGAGTCCTGACTCACGGCATGTGTTTCGCCAGAGTCAGATGGCTTCCTCTGAAGCGCGTAGCCTGGTGGACGAAGCGGTTGAGAATGCTCGTAGGAGGGCAAGACCGTGGGAATCAATGGGTACACCGAGGGTGGTCCCGACCTAGCAGGCCAGGCCAAGGCCCCAAATGCTGGAGGAACGACTGGAGGAGTGGTCGAACGCCCTAAACAACATGCAGGAGAGGACATACGAGGCTGAGGTCGGTCTCTCCCGAATGATTGTAGACGTCCGCGAACTCCAGGAGTATATCCGCCAAGCAAGATTGCTACTTGATCCTTTGTACGAGGTGAACAGGGCAGACTTCCAACCATGATTTTTGGAGGAGTTTTGCCAATCACCGGGATCTGATGAGGCTGGACCAAGTGTTCCCGTGCCTAGGGAAAGGCCAAGGGCACCAAGGCCAAGAGATGACCCGTGTGCTCCAGGGCCGAGCAAGGTGAGGAGTCCGTCGCCAGACTCTGATGGTGAACCCCATGCGAAGAAGCAGTGCATGAGAGTTCCCGATTATTTGAAGTATTTCAAGGCGTCATGATTAAGGCCAGTGCCGAGTTTGGCAGTTTCTTTTCTAGTTTTTCAGTGTTCGTTTTGATAAGCATTGTAGTCTCTGAGCAATTTTGTCGTGTCGCTCGGGAGATTCCTTTTGTAGAACCTATCAACTCAGTTTGAGTTCATCAATGGAAGTTTACCAAGTTTGGTCTATTCTAAGTTGACTTTATACGTTGTACATATTGAAATGTTATTAATGTTATAAAGCACTTGGAATTTGATCGGTAAATAGATGGTAAACACAAGGAATACCATTCGTGTTGGTGCTGGGCCAAGCAACGACCCCAGACCAAATGTAAGGAATGCCGCGAACCCATTGGATGAGAACGAGTCTGTTTCTCACAACAATCCGGTAGGAAGTGACCAAGTTTCGGTCAACGCTCCAGTGATTTTCGACGCTGCGGCAATTGAGGCTATTCGGGGGATTGTGATGCAAGCAGTCACCGATATTATGCGACCAATCGCGCCTCAGGCACAAGGTGTGCCAATTCCTCCTGTGGTTCCAAGATTCGAGGAGCCAACTATCCTTGTACCCCATGATGATGCGGTCAGGAACAGAGAAAATTATGGCCGAGCGCTGAAGGCCATAAGCTCTATGAGGCCTGACAGTTACGATGGAAAGGGAGAACCAGTCAGAGTAGCGTATTGGTTCTCGCACATGGAACGACTATTCCGAAATGTCGAGTGCATAGAGGCTGAGAAGGTGCACATTGCTTCCCTTTAGCTGAAGGAGGTGGCTAGCGAGTGGTGGGAAGGCACCGGTCTAGCTGATCACCCTGGATTAAACTGGGGAATGTTCAAGGCGAAAATGACTGATCGATTCTTCTCCCGAGCTATGAGGGAAGAAAAGCACAAGGAGTTCCTCTATCCGAAGACGGATGGATTGAAAGTGACTGAGCTTGCGGCCAAGTTCAATCACCTGTTACAGTACGATGGGCCGGAAGTGTCCAGTGATGAGCAGAAGATCTGGCATTTCCATGAGTGGATGAATCCGGACATTAAGCCACTGATGGTGCGTCACGAATGCTCTACTCTGGAGCAGTACGTGGATGCAGCGTATAAGTTGGAGGTGACTCTGGAAGAGTCGGCTAAGAAGCGCAATCGCCAGAGACCGGCACAGAGCCAACCTCAGGCAACTGGATTCAAGCGACCCGCGCCACCGTCAAACTTTGCCAAATCTGGCCGGGCGAGAACAGAGATGACTCATGGAGGGTCTACGCAACGTTCGGGTCAGGGCAAGAATCCGATCATGTGGTACACCCGGGCACAAGAGCAATGAGTGTCCGAAGGAAAGGAAGACGTGCTTTGGTTGCGGAAAGGTGGGGCACTTGCAGACATATTGTCCGTAGAGGAGGCAGAAAGGAGCTGAGTCACAGCAAGGGTCCGTTAATTATAACAACCGACCCAGATTCAAACCAGTGGAGGCTCCTAGTCCTTCAACGCAGACAACTGCGCAGAACAAGGGGAAAGCCCCAGCTGCTTCAGGAGGTCAAGGTCAGCGACTCTACGAGATGCGTGAGGCTGATGGACCAAATGCTCCTACTGCTCAAGGTACTCTATACCTTCATTCTACTTCTGTGTGTATACTTTTTGATTCGGGTGCTACCCATTCTTTCATTTCGGAAAATTGCGTAAGTAAGCTAGGCTTAGTATGCAACGAGGCTTGTGAGCCTTTCGTAGTCAATCTTCCCAATGGTGAACATTTGGTTGGAACCAAGCGTTTGTCAGAATTTCCGATTACCATTCAGGGTAAGAAGTTCGAAGCAGATTTGATCTGTATAGCCATGGCTCCATACGACATTATTCTCGGTATGGATTGGCTGACGCGTCATGGGGCGGTGATTGATTTTAGCTCAAGGACTGTGACGGTGTCATCTGGGGGCCAGTTCGTATGCAAATTCAAGGGTCGTAACGACGCTGATAACAGCAAGTTCATCAATGCGATGGTCGCGTGTAAGCTACTTCGACAAGGTTGTGTCGGGTACTTGTGCTATCGGGACAAGCCCAAGAAAGATGAGCCTTCAGTTCTTGATATCCCGGTCATTCGTGAGTTTCCGGATGTCTTTCCAGAGGAGATTCCCGGTTTACCCCCGAATCGTGACGTAGAGTTTACCATTGATCTCGAGCCTGGTACCGCGCCAATCTCCAAGGCACCGTATCGGATGGCTCCAGCGGAGATGCAAGAGTTGAAGAAGCAACTCGAGGACCTTCTTGAGAACGGATATATAAGGCCGAGTGCATCGCCTTGGGGCGCTCCGGTTTTGTTCATCAAGAAGAAAGATGGATCGTTCCGACTTTGTATCGACTATCGAGAGTTGAATAAGGTCACGATCAAGAATAAGTATCCGTTGCCAAGGATTGATGATCTGTTGGATCAATTGCAAGGAGCAAAAGTCTTTTCCAAGATCGATATGAGATCCGGTTACCATCAGCTCAGGATTCGTGAGGAAGACATTCCGAGGAATGCTTTCCGGATGAGGTATGGCCACTATGAGTTCGTAGTCATGCCATTTGGCCTTACTAATGCTCTGGCAGTCTTCATGGATCTGATGCATCGATGTTTCCACCAATATCTGGATAAGTTCGTGGTGGTCTTCATCGACGATATTTTGATCTATTCCCCGAGTGAGGAGGCTCACGAGGAACATCTTCGAATCACCTTGTCAGTCCTTAGACAGAATAGGCTGTATGCAAAGTTGTCTAAGTGTGACTTCTGGATCAAAGAAGTGGCTTTCTTAGGCCATGTGATCAATGAGAATGGGGTCATGGTTGATCCCCAAAAGATTGAAGCGGTAGCCGACTGGAAGCGGCCTCAGAATGTGAAGGAGGTGTGCAGTTTCTTAGGACTTGTTGGATATTATAGACGGTTCGTAGAAGGATTTTCCAAAATTGCTCTACCTATGACCGGTTTGCTCCGCAAGGTCCACAAGAAGTTTATCCGGGATGACAAGTGCGAGACCAGTTTTCAAAAACTGAAAAAGTGTCTGACCTCTGCACCAGTTTTGGCGCTACCGGAAGAGAATGATGGTTATGTGGTCTATAGTGATGCTTCAAAGAATGGGTTAGGGTGCGTACTGATGCAGAAAGGAAAAGTTATTGCGTACGTATCTCGACAATTGAAAACCTATGAAGCAAACTATCCAACGCATGATCGGGAGTTAGCAGCTATAGTGTTTGCGTTGAAGATTTGGAGGCACTATCTCTATGGTGTAAGGTGCCAAGTCTTCACCGATCACAAGAGTCTCAAGTACGTGTTCACTCAGGAGGAGTTGAATATGAGACAACGTCGCTGGTTAGAGCTACTCAAAGACTATGACATCGAGTTGTTGTATCATCCGGGCAAGGCTAATGTAGTAGCCAATGCATTGAGCCGGAAGACGCCGCACGAGACTGTAGTGGCTCTACTCACTGCGCAGACCAAGCTGAACCAAGGGTTGTGCGAGATTGAAGTCTTGTACAATCAACGTCGAGGATACCTGAGTATGCTTGAGATTCAGGCTACACTACTTGATCAAATCAGGGAAAAGCAGGTTGACGATGTGGTCTTGGTAAAGCTAAGCAGTGAAGTGATGGACGGTGGACGGGAAAGCTCCCGAATTCGTGATTCAGGAGGATGGATCACTCTAGTTTCAGGACCGGATTTGTGTGCCTGACGTTGATGGTCTTCGCCAGTTGGTGATGAAGGAGGCCCATTCGTCAGCTTATTCTGTATATCCAGGATCTAGCAAGATGTACAAGGACCTCAGAAAGAAATTCTGGTGGCCCAACATGAAGTGAGATGTAGCGGAATTTGTGGCAAAATGCTTGACTTATCAGAAAGTCAAGATAGAACACCGTAGACCAGGTGGTGAATTGCTACCTCTTCCAGTGCCAGAGTGGAAATGGGAGGATATTGCTATGGATTTCGTCACCGGGTTGCCAAAGACTCAAAGTCAAAAGGATGCGATATGGGTAATCATTGACATGCTCACGAAGAGTGCTCACTTCGTGGCTATCAAGTCAACATAGGGAACCCAGAAGCTATCAGAAGTGTTCCTACACGAGATTGTCCGTTTGCATGGTACACCAAAAACCATTGTATCGGATCGTGATGGACGATTCATGTCGAGATTCTGGAAGAAACTCCACAAGGCCATGTGAACCGAGTTGAGGTTCAGTACTGCGTTTCATCCTCATACGGATAGACAGTCTGAGAGGACCATCCAGACATTGGAAGATATGATGAGAGCTTGCGTACTTGATCGTCCGACTAGCTGGGAGAACAGTCTAAGTCTAATTGAGTTCACGTACAATAATAGCTGGCATGCTACCATAAAGATGGCTCCATTCGAAGCTTTGTACAGTTGAAAGTGTAGATCTCCAATTTGTTGGGATGAGAATGCCGACAAGGTTCTGCTCGGACCAGAATTAGTCGAAAGGACTGCTTCGGACATTGCGTTGATTAGACAGAGGATGTTGATAGCTCAAAGTCGACAGAAGTCTTACGCGGATCTGAAGCATAGGAATGTCGAATTTGAGGTTGGTGATAAGGTGTTTGTCAGGGTGTCGCCATCCAAGGGCGTGTTCAGGTTCGACAAGCGTAGGAAGCTTAACCCTCGCTACGTGGGACCATTTGAGATCCTTGACAGGGTGGGGTCCCTAGCGTATCGTTTGGTAAGGGTATTTGGGTAATTTACTCAACCCTCGTTACTCAACCCGTGTTCAGGTTCGGCAAGCATAGGAAGCTTAACCCTCGTTTTTTTTGGTTTATTCGGCCAAGTTTCGGGGTCGAAACTTCTTTTAAGGGGGAGGTGATGTAATACCCCTCATTTTTAGTAAGGGTATTTGGGTAATTTACTCAACCCTCGTTCTCTGATCGTATCGTTTTTGGAGAGGTTCGGATTTCTGTATCGAGATTGATCTCTGTAAAATCCCCTGAGTGATATAAAATACATTCGACGTATTTTTCGGGGTTTAGAATATTTGTTTGGGTACAAATATATTTAATCTGGGCTTTAAAACCCACGCCAAACCTTTCCCCGGGCAAACAGACGCGGAAAAGGTATTTCCGCGACCGCGGCGGCGACCGCGGATAAAGTTCCGCGACCGCGGATAAAGTTCCGCGACCGCGGAAAACTCCAACACGCCAACGTCGCGTCGCTCAGAGCCTCGCCGTTCGCGCCACCGTTGATCTTCTGGCTTGCCGTTGATCTGGGCTGGGAGAGATCTTCCTTTGGCCTATAAAAGGAGCTCGATCTGGAGGTTGAAGGGCACTCCAATCTGAAATCACACTCTTCCTCTCTCGTTTTCTTGCTCGCCGGAAGTTAAAGCTCTCGCCGGAATCTTCAAATCATCGTCGGAGCCCTCGCCTGGAGTCGTAGCAGCCTCAAGGTGGTCCATTGGAGGCGCAAGGTGTCCAGAAGCCGAACCCCATCCGAATCGAGCCCCGTCGCGTCACCTCCGGTGAGATTTCTCCCATTCTGAGTCGCCGAAGTTCATGTCCGTGACCGCGGCTGTGACAAGGCCGGCCGCGTTCGCGGTCGCTGCCTTTGTCACTCGCGGACACTCGTCCTCGATGCCCGCGACCGCGGCAGAGCCACCGCGACCGCGGATTGCCTGGGCAATCGCGATCGTGGCATTGGCTTGCCGATGGAGCTCGATCTGGAGGTTGAAGGGCACTCCAATCTGAAATCACACTCTTCCTCTCTCGTTTTCTTGCTCGCTGGAAGTTGAAGCTCTCGCCGGAATCTTCAAATCGTCGTCGGAGCCCTCGCCTGGAGTCGTAGCAGCCTCAAGGTGGTCCATTGGAGGCGCAAGGTGTCCAGAAGTCGAACCCCATCCGAATCGAGCCCCGTCGCGTCACCTCCGGTGAGATTTCTCCCATTCTGAGTCACCGGAGTTCATGTCTGCGACCGCGATTATGACAAGGCCGGCCGCGTCCGCGGCCGCTGCCTTTGTCACTCGCGGACACTCGTCCTCGACGCCCGCGACCGCGGCAGAGCCACCGCGACCGCGGATTGCCTGGGCAATTGCGATCGTGGCATTTGGCTTGCTGGTCTCGGGCGGGACTTCCATTCTTTCGATTTGGTTCGTTCTTCCTTAGATTCGTATATTTTATTGTCGAATCTAACCTAGGGTTTTGTTATGGGTCGTTCCGTAGGAATCTGTAATCCAAGTTCTTTCCCCGTTCCGGACCTAGAAACCCGTCGTTGATCAATCGTTCGTCTAATCTAAGGCAAGTGGCGGTTCGCTCTTGCTTATCATTCCATATTTCTATTAATTATCAATTGTTTTAATTGTTAATTAAATGGGATGAATATTGTTTTCATTGGAAACAGTTTTGATAAACGTATTTGATACGATTAAAAGAGATATTATAATAGGTTGTATATACTGCTAGAAACAATGCTATTATATATATATATATATATATATATATATATATATATATATTGCTGCCATGATGGCATTGATGTGAATTATTATGTGATTTTAACTGTTTAGTTAGAACGAGTATTCGTAGGAACGCTATGTACCTTGCGAGGTCTAGTTGTTTCTTTATAACTGGTGCTAGGATGATTTTTCCCTAGTACTCTCTGGTCATGACCTTGCCCTTACTCAGGGTAGGTGCACACAGCTGGTGTCGATTCTCAGGATTTATTCCCTTCAATATCTCTCGCGATGAGATGATATATAAAAGCTTATAACGTGAATGTACGCTTTGTCACTAAAATAAGATAAGTGCCGCTATGCACATAATTAATGAACCTTGGGCGAGAAGTACAACTTGGAAACTCGTCTGGACTTCGACTAAAGTAAGTCCTCCTTCCAAATCTGAATTTGCATTACGCGGTGAGGTTGGTCGTGGACCCAAATGGGCAAGTCTTTTTAAACGCTTGTGTGAAACTTTAATGTTCCCGAACACTTGTCATACTTTCCGATAAGACTCAATCTCTTGGAGTCTTCTCTTCATACGTTTCCTTAGACTAACCAACCGGTTATTTTCCCTTGCATGGTTGGCTGGTGTCATCCGTCTCATACGGCACATCAGGTAAACTCCCGTTACGTGAAGGCTAGAAACGACGATGAAGGCAGATGGAGTTTTTAAGAGTTTTATCAAGGTTGAGATCCTAGGCGGGTGATCGCTCCGATCAAGACATTTTTGTTATTTATTTAAAAGACTTCCGCTGTATTGAAACATATTATGTATTTTGGTTGTATTTGGAATTGTGGATGTAATTCTGAGACTTTGGTTTAATCAAATGTTATGATATTTCGTATTAAATGTTGTTTTATGATTTGTATAAATTGGTTAAGCCTTGGGTGACTTCGGATGTGGAATCTGAGGTCACTGGCGGTAATACTTTCAAGGTTATATATTTGGGGGTGTTACATAAAGGGATTTGTCTTATATGTACTTAAGGATTAAGGTAAGAAATGTTATCCATGTATATATCTATTGAAGGATTAGGACATAAGTGATTGATTATGTGGTAATGAATCATTTATCAATATGATACTTTGAAGAAATAAGAGTAATATCTTATGTGGTTCATTTTGAAAAAAAAATAAAAAAGGAATCTTAAAGGTTTTAAGTTAGAGATTGATTAATAGAATGAGTTAAATTATTCTTGGAAGGATGATAAATTAGAGATGGCATAAGGGCCAAACTTGATTAAGATGAATAATGGAATTATGGGATATACCTTTAAGGAATTAGATGATGTAATGTTTCGAGGTTACTAGGATTTGATATTCGGGTTATTGGTGAGTTTAATGTGTGAACCTTTGGGATTGATTATATAAGGAAATTGGAAGAGAAATGTGTGTTCTCATGTTTAAGATACATTAAGGTTGTTATGATGATTTTGGAACTATTATTCTAAGGTAGTCATGATCTTGTGGATATAGTAAGAGTTATTACATGGTATAATATATGGAGACAAGGTTTACGAGATGATGTCATGGTTGAAGAAACAGATCGACTTTCTTAGGAGTAACTTTGAGGACAAAATGATTAAGAATACTAAGCTTTAGTAGCGAGGTTAATGTGGAAACCGGTTCCTCTACCTTGGTAATGCTAGTTTCGGGGTCGAAACTATTTTTAAGGGGGTAGTATTGTAATATCCCACATAAATTAGAAGGGTAAAATAGTGATTTTTAATTTGATAAAAATAAAAGTTATGAAATTTATTTTATTTCTTTTAGATGAGTAATTTAAATTTTCATTAACTTAAGATCAAAGGTTAAGATAAGATAATTTTATACAAATTATCAAATGGAATATAATAGTTTGATGTAGAAATAAATAAATAAGTATAACAATAAATGTAGTTTAAAATTTTAAATATAATAACAAAGTTCATAAGAGTTATTATGTGTATCCATAAGGGGATAAAATAATAAATATCATAAGTACGTTACCTCTTTGAACTTTGAATGGTCTAAATTATGATTAACCTTATGTTAATTATAATTTATATAAAATCTTATCAATTTTGACTTAGAATATTTAAATCAAGTTTAACAAAATTTTGTTAAGGATTTAAGTATGGTCAAATTCATAAGAAATATAACTTAAGCTTATTTTAACCTAAGTTAATTTTTCTACATATTAATTTTGGTTTAAAATAATATTATAAACTTAGTATATTAAAATAAATAAGTTTGGGTACAGTTTTGTAATTTTGAAAAGCTAAAATAAGGGCACTTTTGCCACAACTTTAGAACGTTGGGCAAAGATTTGCAAATAAGCAAAATAAAGGGGGGCCGTGTGCAATTACTGAAGTTGGGCTTCTTCAACCTCAGAAAATCAGCCATGGAAGGCAAGCTCGGTCGGCCTCTTCAATGGAGGAATTGGACCGCGTTATTGCTTGTTTCGATCCAAAAACTTATGGGATTTGTAGAACTAAGTTAAACACGCAAGATCTCGGGAGAATTGGAGAGAATAGTTAAAAAACGAGATCAAATTTTATCATATAAGGCAAGAAATATTTCAAACGTGTCATTCACGTTTTTGGCGAAATTGGATCCGATTCGGGATCGTTTTTGCTCACATTTGTCATTATTGTGTAGATTATGTTATGGGAAATAAAACCCTTATAAATACTCCCCCGATCAAAGTCATTTCAGCACCCAATTAAATCCCCAAAGTTCACGAACCCTAAAATCCGACGTCGGTGTTCTTCAGCGAAATTCGAGCTTGTTGGAGCTTCATCCTTGCAATATTCTACACCCTTAGGTTCGTACATTAGTTCCCTTAAAAACCCCGACGCCGGAGGACCACCTTCGAGCCCGAATTCGACCCATTTCCGACGAGTTGCAACCGCAAATACGAGGAGGAAAGTAGTGAGTCCGATTTTCGATTTGGGTATTATTTTAATTTGTTTTGGCTTAATCTTGATTAAATTAATTAATCTAGATTAGTGAAAAATATGTTAGGATTAATTTGATTTTAGTAATATTAAAATTAAATTAATTATAATTCTTATAATATTATCTTATATTATGAATGAGTAAATTATAACTTTTTATTTAGATAATATTTTAAGTTGGAATTTTTAGACCTTGAAATAAATTATGAGAAATAAATTATTTATGATATGATTATTTAGAATATGATTAATTGATTTTTTAATCGTATAGATAATCGTCCTACCGATTAAGCCTTAAAAATTGAATTAATTTGAGATGTATTAATTCAATTTAAATCTTGAGGTATATACCCATCAAAATTCAGTATTAAATAAATTATCTAATTATAATTTATTTTTGTGTGATTTGAGTACGTCTCGGATTTGCTTCTGGAATGGAAATAGAGCAGGGATTCAGGTTGCTACTCGGAAACAATTATTCCCGTGATACCGTTCATCTCTTCGTGATCTAAGGCAAGTGGTGGTTCACTCTTGTCATTTCAGTTATTCTTTTGACCGATAATTAATATTAAAATTAATTGTTAATTAATTGGGTAATTTCTAAAACATAATTAATGTTTGGGAACACTTGTGTGCTATAAATAATTTTGGATCTAGGTTGTTAGTTATTATATATATATATAGTTATATATAGGTATAATGTATATATGATTAATGTTGTTATCGTCGTAATGACGGTATTGTGTGTGGACTCTATAGTCATTAAATGTGGACTTTAATAGTCGTGTGTGTGAGGGATATTATGGTCTTGCGAGACGTAATGATCTCTTTATAACTCGGCATTAGTCGAAATAATTCCCTAATTCTTTTAAGGTCACGACCATTGCTTCTTATCCACCCGTTAAGGATAAGAGGTGTTTAAGCACCTTGCTAGTACAATTGGGTTGGACGTAATGTCGCTCTGTGTTATTCTCGTAGTTATTCGAGATTGTATTAAAAGCTTAAAGAATAATTGTGGTGTGGTCAAATTAAATAAGATAAGTGTTGCGAGCACATAATTAATAAACTTCGAGCGAGAAGTACAACTTGGGAAACCGCTCGTGCTCCAGTTTAAGCGGGTCGTCTTTCCAACCTGGATTCGCATTATGCGGTGAGGTTGGTCGGGCCCAATTATTCAATGGGGTTTTAT
Organism: Rheum nobile; assembly: GCA_027886185.1. Taxonomy (NCBI): domain Eukaryota; kingdom Viridiplantae; phylum Streptophyta; class Magnoliopsida; order Caryophyllales; family Polygonaceae; genus Rheum; species Rheum nobile. The sequence continues at coordinate 9,984,112 of WOAB01000639.1, forward strand.
ATGTTGTGTGTAATTTAAAACGTTCCCAAACAAATCATATCTTCTTGCCATAATACCCACATTCATTTCGGGTATTCTCTTGGTGCATATCTCTTTTGTCCATCCTTCGTTTCAGTGGAAGTATTTTAGTTATATATCGTCTATCGGCTTTTACTCGAGAGACAATGATAGTAACTGGATACAACTACAAGAACCATTCTGTTTGTACCCTTGCTTAGTCTTTCATTAGACTTACCAATCGCTATTTTTCCTTTCATTGTTGGCTGGTATCACCCGTCCTATACGACACATCAGTCGACTTGCCCCAGGATGTTTAGGAGTAACGAGACGGAGAAGAAGGCTTGCGGTTGAAGTTTAGTTTTGAAGAACTTTCGAGTTTGTGTTAAGTATGAGATTTTTTTTTTATTAATGTAATAGGTATAAGTGTTAGGTAACTTAGTCATGTAATTGGTATTTATTTAAAGTCTTCCGTTGTAAACTTTAATATCATTTGTAAAACATATCTCCTTAATTTACGAGGGGAATATTAATAAAAGAGTTTATATTTATTTCAAAGTCTTCCGCTATTTACTCTTTATTATGATTGTTTTAAGTATAATTGTTCAGATTAAAGCCTAGGGTGACTTTGGACTTAAAGTCTGAAGTCACTGGCGTGTGGTACTACCGACGTAAGTCGGGGGTGTTACAAATTGTGGTTCTTGTGATTGTGATGAATAACTATATTCAGTGTTTGGTTCAACATTATTCTAATCACTTGTGACAAAATACAAAAAATAACTTTTGATACTAATATAATCAAATTAGTTTACACGGGAGGGAATAAAATAAATTGCTCAATAATTGATGAAACAAAATGCTAAAAATTTAGATTGTAAAAATAAATATTTGATTGTTAGCCTAATTTTAATATTGTTTTTTTACAAATTATATTTTTCAAAATTAATCTTATACTTTCCTTATTGTGATATAAATAAATTGAACTAATAGATTTAACTAAATCAAATTGATTTTTAATGGTAAGGAGATTACACTCTAATATAATATATCAACCTAAGTACTTGACAATGATTGTTATTTTCAAGGATTGAATTCTTGAGAATGATCTCTTTGGTGACCAACATTCAGTTGGTCTAGTGGTTTGCCACTAGACTCCCTTAAGCGTTCTATTCAAAGGTCTCGAGTTCAAATCCTGCTCGAGGCATGTATGGAGAAACTGAGGTTGGGAGGAGTCTATTACAGGATTTCATGGTTTTATACTTTTAAACCCGGTTCTAGCTATATCGGTCCAGGTCTCTTTAATGCTTTTTCCCGAAACCCGGTTTGTTCCGATTTGAATTTCCATTTCACTCTCACATCACTATATGTAGTTTGTTATGCCTTTTTTGGCAGATCATCAATCAATTTACAAATTCCCAATTCTCTCTCTGAATATTCCCTAACAACCCTGATTTCCACCATCTTCGAGTTCCTCTTCTTCTTGCAGGTAACTCCTAGACTGGAATCACCAATTCTTGAGTTCTTGTGTGAATTTATGGATTGGATTTATCAACCCTGTCTCATTGGTATCAGAGCTCTCTCGGTCAACTGGACGAAATCCATGGCGGACACCAGGCAACAGTCGATGATCGAAATGAATCGTAAACTTGAAGAGATGTGACTTCAGCAGGCCAAGCAAGTTGATGAGCAAGCGATTCGAAATCAAGAGCTGAAGGATGAGCTCAAGGCGGAGCTCAAAGACCTCCTACGCAATTATTTTGTCGCCCAGAGCAGTGGATCTCAGAAGCAAGCCTCGATCGATCCGTCGAGCTCATCGGCACTGGAAACCTCCAACTCACCAACCCCTTTTCAACCGCTTTTAAACCCGGTTCTAGCTATACCGGTCTAGTTCTCTTTAATGCTTTTTCCCTAAACCCGGTTTGTTCCGGTTTGAATTTTTGTTTCACTGTCACATCACTATATGTAGTTTGTTATGCCTCTTTTGGCAGATCATCAATCAGTTTATAGATTCCCAATTCTCTCTCTGAATATTCCCTAACAACCCTGATTTCCACCATCTTTGAGTTCCTCTTCTGCTTGCAGGTAACTCCTAGATTGTAATCACCAATTCTCGAGTTCTTGTGTGAATTTCTGGATTGGATTTATCAACCCTGTCTTAGAGTCTACCACTTCGTGTGCCAACAGTACCCCGGTCTGGACGTATAGCGGCTTTGATCGATTGAACCAAGCGATCAAGACAAAAAAAATGGTCTCTGGTGCAAAAATTGAATGATACACACTATATAAAATTTATGTATAAATATTTTTTAAAAAAAATTATGCATTTTAGAAATTTAATTTGTATAAATTTATTATCTAAATATGCATATATGTTACATTGTATGTACATGACTTATGAATTGCATAATTTTTTACTTAAAATATATAAATGATTTTTTATAAACGCTTGCCTAAATGTACATATACTTTATACTATATGTACATTATTCATATTTTTTAGCACGGGAGCAACACTTTTCATATAATCCTATCTTTTATTATAATTGTAAATAGATCGAAAAGATTTTAAAAATCAACAATAACTAAAGCTGGTTATTAATTTTTTTAAACCGACCTAAATAATAGATACATTCTTCATATACGAGATCAAAGTTAGAATACTTTTAGGATTAAAAAGCCTCGCATGTCATAACTTTGTTGAATATATTACGTTTGAATGGACCTCAATGCTAGAATGAAGAAAATGATGGGTACGATGAAAGAATCAAATTTCTGTATGTATTAATAAATGGAGGTTATATACAGTCAAAATATAAAAACTATTACATTTTTCATATTAAATCATTTGATAAAAAAACATTATGTAAATAGTATAATCTATATTATAGTTTCAGATTAATTTATGTAAAATTATCCAAATTTATATTAGTGTATCAAAGTTTTTAACTAAATATAAAGGATGAAAACAATAAAAATAAAAATGAAAATAAAAATAAAGGAGAGAAAGTCATGAAAATCGACAAAATGGCTAACCGTTCTATCTGCAAAGCTTGATGAAATTAATATTTTAAGACCCACATAATTAAAACATGTATTATATAATCCGTATATAAGTTAAGTAGAATGTATCAATGAGTGAATGTATGGATGGATGGAATAACAATAGTAATTACTAGCCAATCAAAGTTAGGAAATTCAGTTGGATGATTTTATTAATAACTACTTTAAATAAGTTGGAAATAAACTCAACAATAGAGTACAAATATTTAATTAACATATACGGAAAAGATAAGGTGAGGATGGGAAGGGAGGAGAGGAATGAAGACGCACAAGAGTTGTTGGATAAAAAATGGAGCACCCTAATCAAATTCGGAAAAATTCGAATAAGATTTTGCACGACCGAATTTTCCGCGAAAAAACGCATCACATACGTGTGCATACGGTTTTGGTTCGTATGCACACATCCGTTGTTTTGCATGCACACACACGTTGATTTCATGTGCACACACAAGTCATTTCTATATGCACACGTATGTTATTTTCGTTGGTTTTCATGCATATGCAGACATGTTATTTCGTACGCCCTTTTTGGTCATTTTTGCATGCACACATATGTTTCATACGCATGCACATATGTCATTTACGTATGTACACATGCTATATTCGTAGGATTTATACACATGCACACATGTGCTTTTCACATGCACACCTACGATGTTTCACATGCACACATGCGTTGTTTCACATGCACACATGCACTATTTCATATGCACACATAGTGCATTTCGTATGCATAAAAGACTATTTTAACATGCACACGGTAATATACTTTGCATGCAAACCGTAGTATACTGCACATTCACACAGTCGTGTTTTCGTGTGTACACGTTTTGTACATTCGATATGAATGCACACATTTTATGCAAGCACACAACAATGTATTTGACGTGCATACAGTAGTGTATTTGGCATGCACACAACTCTGCACCTCATGTGCACGCAAATCTGTCTTTTTTCGCGAATAATTCGGTCGTGTCGAATTTTTCTCGAATTTTTGAAACGCGATCTGGGTGCTTTGTTTTTTTCTCATCCGATGGCTCTCGTGCATCCTCTTTCCTCTCATCCCTTCCCATCCTCACTGCATCTCAACCCTAAAATATATATTAAATAAAAAAAAAGTTGATCTTAACTGGTGGTGTAAAACAAAATAGGTTGATAGAATTTAAGAAAAATCAATAGATATTTATTATTCTAATATATGTTTATTATAGGTTGTTAAAAATCTAAATAAATCGAAAGGAACAATTCTATGAAAAGTTAAATTTATGTTCATTTTACTCATCAATAGAATAATCTAAGCTATATAGGAGACTTAAAAATGGTGAGCTTTAAGATTTCTTTGTCGGTTTATATTTTGCTAATTATTTAATATAATAAAAAATAAAAAAATAAAACCTCAACAACTTGGACCTAAAATCACTCTGATGACTAAAAAATAGTGAGCTTTAATATATATAATAGATAAGATAAATCAAATGGAAAAAACCAAGACAAGAGTTTCACAAAAATAATTTCGGTGGGGCAAGATGCTGGAATTGTCTACATCTTTAGAAATGACAAAGCGTAAACCATTCATATGAAATGCCACCGAAACGGTGGTAACACTATCTTGATGGCTGAAACCATGGCCTTGAGAAATAGTATCATCACAACAAAACGTCTTAAAATTTCAAAAAATGAAATCGAAGGAGATAACATACGTCATATTAATTAATTCTATTAAAGGCATTTGGGCTTGTCCTTAGGAAATTGAAATGGTTGTTACCGATATCCTTATCAATCTCTATTATTTCCAGGAAGTCCACCTTAGACACGTGTTTAGAGAGGTGAATCGCGCTATAGATAGAATTGCTAAACTCAGCTTCTCACCCTCGGTGTCTGACTTGAGATTTGATTCAAAACTTTGTGTTCTCATCCGCAAGGATGTGCTAGGTTGAACTACGCACATATGCTAGGTCTTGTCTATTTTTTTACTAAAAAAAAGGGCATGCCTAAATCATCACAATAGATGATTTTTACAACAATTATTATAAGTTATAACTATACAAAACGAATAAATTTGGCAGGTAATTACATAAACGTGACAATATGTATATATGGTAACAAGGCCGGTTCATCGAAATCGCATTTGTTTGCAGATGTTTATCATAGTATATAAGCGATGTTAATCGCTTTATAATAAAAAAATACAGAATTATGTAGTGTTTTTATGTTTGTGTTTGCATATTCTAAACTTTCAAATCTTATAAAAATGATCATATAATATTCATTGCATGTTTATAAGACACAAATTGGTAATCTTTTAGGTGAAATTAAGTCTAAACTAGGTATAAAAAAGTAGGCTTTTTTCATTGGATGCATTTTGTGATACACATATATGCAAGAAATGCACTACTAGGCATAAACGACTGATGCACATTGGCATAAACAAGTGATGCATATATAAGCACAAACAAGTGATGCACATATAGGCATAAACAAGTCACGCACATATAGGTAATTATGAAAATGATGAACATATAGACATAAAAGTGACAAATATATACGGATAAAAGGAGATGAACATATAGTCATAAAGTTACAAATATACAAGTATAAGGTGGTGAACATATAAGCATAAAAGTAATGTGTAACATCCCAGGCCAAGCTACCCCAGCCACCCAACGGTGCCGGCGCCGGTACTGGTGCCGCCTGGTTGTCCAAGGGCATGCAGCCCACACACTCAACCCTTCCCCCATTTAAATGGGTAGGTTGTTGCCCACGGGGATCGAACCCGGGACCTTTAGATACAAGGGCAATGCCTTACCACTTGTATCACCAATTGCGCTGCAACCTACCCATTTAAATGGGGGAAGGGTTGGGTGTGTGGGCTGCTTGCCCTTGGACAACCAGGCGGCACCAGTACCGGCGCCGACACCGTTGGGTGGCTGGGCGGCTTGGTGGCTGGGGTAGCTTGGCCTGTGATGTTACAAAAAAAGTATACTTTATGTTGGTGCCTGACCTTGCCGACAACGGGCCTGACAGACACCCCGGCACTGCCATCCTTAACAGGCCTGCAGGCCGTGTACCCCAACCCTTCCCCCCAAATGGGTAGGTTGTTGGTGAGAGTCGAACACGCGACCTCTCCACCCTTTATCAAGCCTCCGAAGAGCGCCTTGATACCAATTGCAGCACAATTGGTACCCACTCCTTGCGGGGAGAGGATAAAGGGGAGAGGTCCCGAGTTCGAGCGCTCCCAACAACCTCTTGGAAATGGCTTCCATTAATTTGGAGTAGCCAACAAGGAAGGGTTGGGGTACATGGGTTGCGGCCCATGCGAGTGTCTCATGTTGGGCTAGGCCCGTGGCTTGAGCACTCACATAAAAGTGTACTTTTTTGTAATACCCACACCACATTGGGCCGGCCCATTACAGGGCTGCAGCCTATACATCCCAACCCATCCTTGGTAGCTCCTCCTAATTAATTAGAAAGCTATTTCCAAGAGGTTGTTCGTGAGGCTCGAACTCGAGACCTCCCGCTTTAACAAGAAATCCAACGCCCTCTTGTTACCAATTGCGCTGCAGCACAATTGGTAACAAGAGGGCGTTGGATTTCTTGTTAAAGCGGAAGGTCTCGAGTTCGAGCCTCACAAATAACCTCTTGGAAATAGCTTCCTAATTAATTAGGAGGAGCTACCAAGGATGGGTTGGGGTGTATGGGCTGCAGCCCTGTAATGGGCCGGCCCAATGTGGTGTGGGTATTACATAATGAACATGTATGCATAAAAGTGATGAGCCTCTAATACAAGTTCACTAGTAAAAGTAATGAATGTTATGAGAAAACTGATGAACATACATGCATAAAAAAAGGGTGAACATCTATGCACAACAGTGATGAACATCTAATACATGTTCACAACTAAAAGTGATGAACGTATGGGGAAGAAGCGATGAACATGCATGCATAAACACATGATGAACATCTAGGCATAAAAATGATGAACATATGGATACAAAAGTGGTGAACATATATGTACAGAAGTGATGAATAGTAAAAAACATATTCATATCTCGACGGGTATGAATTTTTCCAATCAAAAGTGTGTATCATACGGCAAAAAATCGGTATTGCCGTTTTTTCGGTGTTTTAATAAAAGTGTGATTCAGGCACTTTATTTCTCAAATATAAACGGACCAATGTGGTTTGCATTTCTCTTAGATAATGATTCTCACGTGATTCATTCCATATAGTAGTATAAAATAGAGAAATGATCAAATGTGAACGAATATTCTTGTGCAAACATGCGAATATTCATGTGTATTGTGGTGCACATCTCATGTGTGATGTGGTGCACATCTCATGTGTGATGTGGTGAACATCCACTCTTATGCGCATTTCATGTGTAATGTGATGCACATATGTGTAGCACATTGGGCTTCCAACAATGACCAACCGGTCTCCGACGTTGGTCTGTTGGTCGAGGTTGACTGGTATGTGCATCATAGTATGGATGTGCATCAACATTACACTATATTGTGCACTAGAGTTACACATGATTATGCACCACAACTGTGATGCACATGGATGTGCATTGACATGACACTAGGATGTACACTTTTTGCATAGTCTGTAGGGAAAACATTGTTCGCACCTGAACATTACCTGAATAAAATAAATATGTAATAATACAAAAGAAATGCGCGTATGGTATAAAATTAATGCACATGCTATAAAACGATACATGCATTTTACAAAATTGATGCACACATATTTTCAATAACATGATGCACACATATTTTCAATAAAATAATGCACACATATTTTCAATAAAATGATGCAAAGATCGGAACAAAGCAAACACAATTCCTTCAAAATGCCTAAGAGAGTGTATCTCTTATCCATAAAATGGGGTTAAAATGAGTCAAAATATAGCATCTAAGCATGTTATCAAACTCCCAAAGCTTAAATCTTGCTTGTCCTTAAGCAAGAATTTCTACACAAAGATTGATATCTCAAGAGAAATGCAAAGGTTGTCTCCATGCAATCGAACTCAAACAAGCTTTTGAAAATTTGAATATGTAATGAGTGAAATCATAGGAAACAACTAGTGATCATTCAAGAGATTAGGCTAACATTCAAATTCATAGACCTCTCAGGAAGAAAATGTGATCCACTCACTCTTATGTGTTTAAAAGGATGTGTTTTACTTATTTCGTCCCATAAAACCCATCTACCATAACCTTGCATCAGTGTCTTAATTCTCCACCACTAGAGAATATTGGAAGAATTATATCTTGACTAGACAAAAGGAGACCACTATATCCTTAAAATTTCTCAATTACTAAAAGGAGAACCAAAAAACATTTCATTTTTCTTCATTTTTCCCTTTTTCTTTTTTTCATCTTTTTTTTTAAAGAAATTCCACACTAATGTTTTATCGAGACCACAAGATCGCTGACCATCAACCCATCTTCAAAGAAGAGTCCAACGTGGTGAGGGTGCTTCCTGAGAAGCCTGTGGAGAAGATCTTCTCTGAAGAGGCGGTCGTGGTGGAGGAAGAAATGGTTGTTGTTCAGGTGGAGGTTGTGTCCCCCGCCACCACCGTCGATAAAGAGGAGACCGTTGAAGCAATCGCCGGTGAACCTGCAGCCGGTCTCCTTCGCATCCCACCCCCAACCTCTGTAATACCCCTTAATTATAGTAAGGGTATTTTGGAAATTTTCCAACTCCCGTATTACAAGTCGATTTATTTCAGAGAAGTTCAGACATTCAGAAATGTTTCTGATCTCTATAATATTTTTCTCAGTAAAATAAAATACATTCGACGTATTTCGGGACTTAATACTCGTTCGTATATGATTATTTTTATCCCGGGCTAATGCCAAGTTGTTCCAAGCTAGAACGGATGAAAAATGGCCTTGGCGGCGACCGCCGTAAGGCAAGCGGCGACCGCCGCCAACTAGTCGACGTCATCGTCATCCTCATCTGGCCAAGTGGCTCTAAAAGCGGAGACCGCTGCCAGAAAGCGACGACCGCTGCCAGACACTAATTGGGCGGCGACCCCCTTGCCGACAACGGCGACCGCCGCCAATGTCGGGGATGTCAGAGGCCTAGCCTCTATGTTGCCGGCGACTTGGAGACCTCCGAATTGAGACCATCCACGTGCCCTTGCTTGTCCCCTTGAGTTTGGCTATAAAAGGAGAGGATTGTGAGCTGAATTGAAGCACAAATTCGAGCTCGATCTCCACATAAATCACTCGCCGGAAAATCAAGCTTTCGTCGGAGAACTCGCAATCGATCGTCGGAGCTCCATTGGTGTTCCTTCCAGTTGCAAAGTGAAGCTTTGGAGGCCCTTAGAAGCTTAGAATCCAAAGCAAGGCTAAGGAGTAGCAAATCGAACGTTGTCGGTGAGATTCTCTTCTCGCATTTTCGGTGCAATTCGTAGCGGCGCCCGCCGTAAGGCAGGCGGCGACCGCCGCCACGAACAAGCGGCGCCCGTCATAAGGCAGGCGGCGACCGCCGCCCAGAAGCCCTTGTCTTGTTTCGGCCTTGGCTTCTGTGGCTTTCGATCGGGCTTCGTTCCTTTCGATTCCTTTCGTTATTCTTTAGATCTGTACTCGTGTTTGTCGAATCTAACTTAGGATTTCTTTATGGGTCGATCCGAAGGAATCTGCGAATTCAGATCTGTCCCTGTTTCGAGCCCGGAAACCCATCGTCGTCTTTAAGCTTCTGTGGATCTAAGGCAAGTGGCGGTTCACTCTTGCTTATCATTCCATATTTCATTAATTATCAATTGTTTAGTTGTTAATTAATTAGGGATGATTTACTGTTTCATTGGGTACAGTGTTAATAATGATTATGATAATGGCCTAGAGGGCTTTAATGTGGATTAATACTGTGTTGAACTGTTTAGTTAGCACGAGTATTGTATGTTAATTATCGTGATGGTATTGTTGTGAATTTAATGTGAACTTATTGCTAGAATAGCACGTGGGTTCGTAGGAACGCTAAATCCAGATAAGGATTAGTAGTTTCTTTATAACTTAATGTTCGTAGGAACGCTAAGTCCAGATAAGGATTAGTCATTTCTTTATAACTTAATGTTAGTAGGAACGCTAAGTCCAGATAAGGATTAGTCGTTTCTTTATAACTTAATGTTCGTAGGAACACTAATCTGGTTAAGGATTAGTCGTTTCTTTAAACGCGATACTTTCTACCACCCGCTAAGGTAGGAGGGGTATAAGCGCCTTGCTAGCGCCATTGGGTGGACGTAACACCACCCTGTGTATTAAACTTCCGTTGTTACTTGGGTTAATTTAACGGCGGTAAATTAATTAAGCACCTCGCCAGTGTATCGGGGTGGACGTAAGGTCACCCAGTGTATTAAACTTCCGTTGTTACTCGGAATAATAATTAAAAGCCTTAACAGAAGGGTGTGTGTTGTAATAAGATAAGTGCCGTTGTCGCACATAATTAATAAGCTTTGGTAGTTGTACTAATTGGGTGGACATAATTGTCACCCTAAGGTTTAAAGCTTTGTAGCTGCTCTTAATCATGTTGTAAGCATTAGTGTGGATAAAGTGTTGTGAAGGAATAATTGATTAAGGGAATAATTCTTCAGGAACTCGTTTTCCCTATTGTGGTCTTGAGTAAGACTGTGAAATCCGGAGTTAGGATGGTCAGGATCATAAGTAAAGTATGACCCATGTAGGACCAATGGTTAAAGATTTTGGGAAAGCCAAGTGTGCGAAATCATAGGTATCCTTGGGGAGATCTATTTGAGATTCGTTTGAGGTAAAATAAGGAAATAAGTCATTTAAGACAGTACGAGTCGTTAGACTCGATAAGTGGAATTTCCAGAGAATGAGGAGTTAGGACTCTTGGGAATTGTCAAAGATTGACATCTTGTGAGTATGTCATCTATAAGGCTTAAGGTATCACTCTCTTTGAGGAAATGAGAGTAACATCTTATGTGATACGTTTCGAGGAACATAGTAATAAGATATTGTGATTGTTCTTGGAGGAAATTAAGGAATCTTAAAGAACTTTAAGTTAGAGATGGCGTAAGGCCAGTCTTACTTTAAGATAAATTATGGGATTGTGTAAAGTACCATTAAGGGAATTAAGAGGATGTAATGTTTCGAGGTTACTAAGAGTTGATAATGAGATTGTAAGGAATTAAGAGGTGAACTTTAAGATTTTGTATATAAGGAAATTGTGAGGGAGATGCGTGTTCTCCTATTTTAAGGTAGCCATGATTAAGTGGATAAGATAAGTGCAGTGATGCACATAATTAAGGATTTAGTCCCCTAGGGATTTAGTTCCCGACTCGACTTTAGGGATTTAGTTCCCGAGTCAATTCTGCCTTAGGGATTGAGTTCCCGACGGTATATTTCTGGTGTAGAGATGATATAAGAGCTTAACGTGTTTGGGTGCGTTATGATTAAGTTAAGTGCGGTGTTACATATTTTAGTGTACTCTTGGGAGAGTAGTGCAGCTAGAAGTAGTACAGCTAAGAGTAGTGCAGTTAGGAGAACTCGTCTTGACTTGGGTCAGAGTAAAGTTCTCTTTCCAATCTGGATTCGCCTTGGGCGGTGAGGTTGGTCGTGAACCGAGTTGTTTTAAACGCTTGTGTGTAATTATTAATGTTTCCCAACATTTGTCATGTTTCCGATAAGACTCAATTCATTGGAGTCTTCTTTTGGGATTGATTGTTGTAAGACTCGGTCTTCCAGAATCTTCTCTTGATCATGTCTTTTCATGTATTCTAGTAGGAGTATGGTGGTTGACTATCGTCATCAGTTTTAATCCGAAAAGCAATGAGTCTAACCTAATACGACTACTTCGAACCACTCTGCTTTGTACCCTTGCGTAGTCTTTCATTAGACTAACCAACCGTAATTGTTCTATGCATGGTTGGCTGGTGTCATCCGTTCGATTCGGCACATCAGATAAGTTGCCATCCCGTGAAGGCTAGAACGACTATAAAGGCGAACGGTGTTTTTGATAAGTTTATCCAGGTTAAGATCTTTGGCGGGTGATCATTGCGATCAAGACCCTTTGTTGGTTATTTAAAAGACTTTCGCTGTGTTTTTGATGTATTTGGAATTATGTTGTAATTCCGAGACCTTGGTTTAAATGAAAGTTATGACAATTTTGTATCATAATTGTTGTTTGATGATTTATATCAACTGGTAAAGCCTTGGGTGACATCGGACAGAACGTCTGAGGTCACTGGCGGTAATGCCTTTCCAAGGGAATATTTGGGGGTGTTACAACCTCTTCCAAATCTGTCGGTCTCCTTCACCACCCACTCGGTCCTCCCCGCCGAGAGGCTCTTGCTTTCTCAAGACCTCGTCACCCCCCCCCTTCAGCCTCCAGATCTGCCGTCTCTTTCGCCACCTACCCCGACCCCCTCTCCTTCTGACCCCCTGATAGCATCCATTTCATACATGTTTAGGGCATGCATTTAGGCATAAATTAGGTAGTTTGCATATGCATATTTCTCGTATTTAGTTTGTTTTGTAGTTTTATTGGATTTCGATGTTTACACAAGTTTTTATGACATTTCAGGTATTTTACCGAGTTTAGCGGATTTATGGACTTGTTCGCGGGATTTAAATGGCTGATTGTGTTAAGCTGATAAGTGGGCCATTAAGTTAATTAGACGAACCGGCAAATATTAAAGTAAGAAGCCCACATTGAACTTAAGCCCACGTGAAGCAGCTGGAATGAAGAAGCTCGGCCCAACCCATGTGAAGAAACTCTGGCGCATCACATGAAGCTGAAATGGAGTGATGAGATAGAGCATGATGTCGCCATGACATCAGCGCATGTGGAAGCTTGGAATGGGCCGAGAATGTGCTGGAGATGGGCCAACTTGGAGGAAGCAAGTCAATTCGTTTGTTACGGATTTGATTTGCTTATCTTTGTCATTATTTTATTATTATTCTATTAATTTTTTTTACAGACTTTTTAGAACTAGGTTAAAACACTCTTTAGTTAATTAGTTCCAGGATCGTTCGTTCATTCTAGAGTTTTGGAGTTTTTGCTACAAACCTATGAAGAACTAAGTCCCCTTGGCTTAGTCAGACGCTGAAGCTTTCGTTTGGATTTAGTTGTGAGATTCTTGTTCTTAATCTATTGCATGATTTTTATCTTTCTCTTGCTTAAGTTGTTTATGATTGATATTGATAATCTCTATTTGGACGCAACTAGGGTTTATCGTTATTGATCTATTGCTAGATTTAGATTGTTACTGGTTGAGCATATCTATTTCAGAGTAGCAATTGCATCGTACTAGTATCTGGTTGTGCTAGTCTTATGCAGAAGAGAACTAATTTACATTCTAGGATAAAAGCTGGTTGTTTTATGCTAGAATTATATCCAACTATATTCCTATCCGTAAAGCTGCTGTTAAACTGAATCTTGATAGTTTCAGGGTTGTTTAATTAGTTAGTGCTAATAGTATCTAGTTGTGCTATTAGTTATATCTGAAAAGGAATTGGAATTTCCATTGCATGAGATTTTGAATGAGTATCTAGGATCAACTTGTCATACGAATAGTGGATGTTGTTTGACTAAGTGCTTTTCTCATCACTGATTTCACAACTCTTTTGCCTTGTTTACCTTTTGCATGTTTAGATTACTTAAACTCACAAAAACCCCCTTTGGTTACTTTGGTTTGACATACAAATTGCATACTAAGATAGAATCCGCCTCCCTGTGGATTCGACCTGTACTTACCTAGGACTACGGTTTAAGGTTTGTTTGGATATTTTGCATAGCAGTTTTTAGAACGACAAAAACCTGTTATCACCCCCTTCCTTCTTCTCCGCCCTCTCCCTTGAGGACATCGAGCTCTCGCTGCTCCGTCTCCTTTGCTTTTGTTTTTGTCCCGTTTTGTTTCCGGTTCTGTTGGGAGACACTCTTTGGATGATGAAGCTTGCCTTGATGATGAATCGAGTTGTAGTTCCGGGTTGATAGAGGATGACCATCATTTCGGCGGCGCAGCGTTTTGTTTGTGCTTTACTCACCTCATTTCTTGGCTTTTTTGCTTTATCATGCTTTAGTTTGTTTTGTTTGTTATTTTATTCCTTTTGGCTGTTGTTGTATTGCCGGTTAGGCCGGTTGCCAGTTTCTGGCTTCTCAAAGTTTTACACTTTGAATTCTTACTGTATCAAAAAAAAAAGAAGAAAAAAAAGGGTGAAATACAAAGGCTAGTCATGGATAAAGTGGTTTATTAAATGAACATATTGCCTCAATCATATTTATTCATGTACAATGGTTATAATGTAGTCTCGAAAAATAGTTGTAAATGTAAGTTGAAGAGATGAAAATTCAAAGGATAAATCACACATGAAAATAGAGAGGACTCATGAAGTGTAAGTCCTAAGGTCCAAAAAAAAGTAACTCGTGACTTTTGTCATGAATTTTAATCATAGCCAATCTCAAGAGATAACCACATGCAATATTAATTTCCTAATTTAGTCATTCACACATGTTCAAAATTTAAAGCTTTTGTTTCATGATCAATTGCAATTTTGACAACTATGACATTTCAATGGAATAACATGAGGAGTCCATCTAAAGATCTAAATCTATATGCAATGCAAATGTTGTGATAGCCTAAGTTAACACAAATCTAACTAATGCAAATGATATGTCATGGACCTATGCAACTAACATTAGAGAAATACAAAATGCAATATGAAGGTAATTTTCACTCTCTCCCCAAGCTTACAAATATGCATTGTCTTCAATGAAAAGAAATAGTAGAGGGAGAGGGGAAATCACTGAGTCATTGTGGTGGTGGACGTGCATTTGCATATGTGAGATGCAAGTTGTAGAGGGATTGAAAAGTTGTATTCATTTGTTCCAAAAGTATGTGTTGGACATGTTTCTCCTCCTCGGGTTGAAGAATATATTGATGCATTGTGGCTTCAATATCTTGGCTATCTCCATGCTCCACATCCTTATCTACATGGTCCTCGGGTTGTGGTGGTTCAATGACACTTCCTTGCTCAAAATTGCCTTGTCTTTCATCATTCCACACTATTCTCCAATTACATGTGCATACTTGGTTAGCATTGTCGAGGATGGTGGTGTGGGTTTGGTTGGGGAGATTTAGAGGAGTGTTACCTTTGTTTAAGCACCAATAGTAATCGACACGCTTCATTACAATGAAGTCCACCTTGATATATTTGGATATCTCAAAGAGTATCGGCTCGAGTGTGGTTGGTTGATCATGGGTGTTGTAGTCAAAATGATGGGCAATTTGGGTGATAAGGCCACCCAATATTATGATACCCGATTTATAATTGGTTATCTTCATGATTTGGGTAGAAAGAGACCATGCCGGTTGAATGATATTCCTTCAATCATGCACCGCAAGGCATAGAGCTTGATTTCTCGAACCACTCCATCATGTTGCCCAAAGATTGTGAGAGACATTAAGTGATGGATGTACTTGAAGACGTGCTTCTTTATAAGGCTAGCCTTAGATGAACTTGGATTGTATGTGGTGTTGCCAAGGGTGATCGCCTTCCAATATGAATCTCGGTTGAAGTCTCGTGGAACTCTTATTGGTCCCTTGGAAGGAAGGTGGAAGACAGGGGGAAAGTCCCAAGAACGAAGAGGATGTCGCTTATCAAAGAGGCGGAAAGAACCATCTTCAAAGTTGTAGGACAAGGAATTCCAACACGACTCTCGGGTGGGTGGGATGTT
This sequence comes from Rheum nobile, assembly GCA_027886185.1. NCBI lineage: Eukaryota > Viridiplantae > Streptophyta > Magnoliopsida > Caryophyllales > Polygonaceae > Rheum > Rheum nobile. Next base: position 9,999,874 of record WOAB01000639.1, read on the forward strand.
GGATGTGAATGAAGTCTTGCCATCCAACCCGAGTGAGAATCCACATGACATCTTCATAATTACCAAGAGTGTGGAGGGTATGCTCATCAAAAAAGTCTTATGCTCTCCATTCTGCGAGTCTTGAGTGCTAAATATTTCTCCTTTTGTTAGGGAGACTCGAAGTGAAATCCACTATCACTTTGTTTTGGTGGGGTGGGGGGGGGGGGGGTTGAGGACGACGTGCGGTGGAACCATGACGGATGGTACAAGCAACCGTGCTCTTCCTTTTAGTGGAAGACATGAATTGCAAATCTCCTATTAAAAGTAATGGATTAGGGTCATATTTAAAGGGATTTGTATGCAAAAAGGACAAAAGTACCCTCAACAAAATCTCAAATAATGCATTTTCACAAGGGAACAAGACAAAAATCCACAATTTAAGCAATTTCAAGAACAAGCAAGTTTGAGCACAACAATAAGGGCAAAATTTACCAAAGCAATTATAACAATCATATTCAAATCAAGCTTCTCAATGAAATTCCCAACAATATGTACTTAATTGCTCATGGATTTATCAATATGGGGACATGTAACCCAAATATTAAATTTCACTAAATATCGTCAATCATTACTCTTAAGATCAATTTTTTTAGAATGGGCCTTAGCATTCTCTATGGAATTGTACAAGATTATATCAATATCACACACAACTAACAAAACAAGCACCATGATTAGTATAATTTTGCAATATCATGGTCACGACAAGAAGCATAAGAACACAAGTCGTCAATTCATCCAATTCCCATCAAATTCTTAACAACTTGAAACTATAATTCATCTAATCAAGCTCAATTAGCACGCAAATGCAAGTTTGTATCAAAAATTTAAACAAAAACTCATGAAATTGTATTTGAAAAAAAATTAGGGCTAAAATTGGGAATTGGGGGTTTTGAGGAGAGAGGGCAGCCATGGTTTTTAGGGGTTATAGAGGAGGAGGTGGTGGTGGTGGTACGTGGTGGCCGACAAAGGCGTTGGGGAGATCGATGCTGTTGGAGAGAGGCTGGAAGAGGTGTTAACAACGTTGGGTTTGAGGTCGGGTCTGTTGGGTTGGGTGTAGGTTTGAGGTCGGGTCGAGTGGAGGAGAGTAAGGGAGTACGTACCTTGTGAAGGCGAGATGTGGGAGCTCTGGCGTGGGCAAAGAGCAGGTCAGGGGAGTTCGCATGGCAGGTCTTGGAAGTGAAGATGGAGAGATGAGTGTTGGGGTCATGGGGTTTCAATTCTTCATTTTAGAGTCTTTCTTCTAAAGTCTAGTATCGCCACAGTCGTGGTAAATACCACGGTTCAACCGTGGCCATTCCAGATAGTTCATTATGACCATGGCCAATCCAAAGAGCCACCCCTGTTGTGGTGATTATCACAGGTAAGTCTTGTTCAAAACAGAAGGTCCTGATTTTGAACCTATGCTTTAACACGGGCGTGGTGAGCTCCAGGGACAAGCCGTGCTTGATTCAATAAGGTCAAAAAGATGTAATAAGCTCATGTATGCATTTTTACCCCAAATTTTATCTATATAAGATGCATCTAATCCCTAATTAAGAGCCCTATCTTTGACCCCAAACAAATTCACAAGCAAATCACACACAAAAAATGAGATTGAACCATCTACATCTACTCAAGTAAAACTAACCAAGAAAAATCAAACTAAAAAGCCAGGAGTTATATGCATGCATGGATCATGTAAAGAAAGTGATAAAGGGAAATAAATGTTTGGGTTGCCTCCCAAGAAGCGCTAGTTATGGTCTAGCTAGGCCGTTCTTGTTCATTCATAGCTTCAGATCAGAAATGGGCAAGGTGACTCCCTTGTCAATCGGATTCCAACAACATAGTGTTTTAGCCTTAGACCTTTCACCTTGAATACCCCGATTGCTTCACTCCATATTTTAGTGGCACCATAAGAGTAAACTTTGTTCACTTGAAACGGTCTACTCCATCTTGACTTAAGTCTGCCCGGAAATAGCTTCAAGCAAGATTTAAAGAGAAGAATTATATCTCTCTCTTGAAATTCTCTTCGGACAATGTGCTTGTCATGCCAATGTTTGACCCACTCCTTGTAGTTCCTTGCATTCTCATAGGAGCTCAAACGCAATTCCTCAAGCTCACTGAGTTGATGCATCCTCTTTTCACTGGCTACCTTCAAGTCAAAATTCATGATCTTGATAGCCCAATATGCCTTATGCTCAAGCTCAACTGGTATATGACATAATTTCCATAGATCAACTAAAATGGAGTAGTACCAATTGGCGTCTTAAAGGCGGTCTAATATGCCCAAAATGCTTCATCCAACTTTGATGCCCAATCTTTCCTTGAACTTGAAATGTCTTCTCAAGAATGTTTTTGATTTCTCGGTTTGAGATCTCCACTTAAGCGCTTGTTTAGGGGTGATAGGGAGTTGTAACCTTGTGAGTGACCCCATACTTCCTCAAGAGAGCCTCAAATTGTCGCTCAATGAAATGTGAGTCATCATCACTAATCACGGCTCTTGGAGTGCCAAACCTCGGGAAGATAGTCTTCGTAAAGAGTTTTATCACTTGCTTGGAGTCACATGTGGGTGTTGTTATGGCTCTAACCCATTTTGAGACATAATCTACTGCTACCAAAATGTATCGATAGTTGTCAGACGGTGGAAAGGGTCCCATGAAGCCAGCTCTCCATACATCAAAAATCTTGATTTTCAAGATATTGTTCAATGGCATCTGATGTCTCTTTGAGATATTCTCGGTCCTTTGGCATTAATCACATGCAAGAATATAGATCTGAGCTTCCTTGAAGAGAGAGGACCAATAAAATACGCATTGAAGTACCATGCCCACCATAAGAAGAAGATTGATCGACAATGATAGAGAATATTGCTCATTTTAGGCTCGGGAACACATCTTCTAATCATCCCATCGATACAATGCTTGTAGAGGCAAGATCGTCCCAAAATTAGCACTTGACATCCGAAAGGAATTTCTACCTTTGTTGATAGCTCAATTCTAGCGACATTATTCCAAAAATAAGATAGTTAACAAAATCTGCAAAACATGGAGAACTAACCTTGGTCCCTTTTTTATCTCGGATTTCTTAGTCAAACTCTTGATATAAAAGTATCCACCGAATCAATCTTGGGTTGACATCTTTATTGCTCAAGAGGTACTTGATGGCGACATGATCGGTGTAAACAATCACTTGTGACCCCACCAAGTACAACCGAAATTTCTCAAAAGCAAAGGCAGCCACAAGAAGCTCTTTCTCGGTTGTGACATAGCTCACTTGAGCATCATCCAAAGTCCTACTTGCATAGTAGATTGTATGCACATTTTTTTCCTTTCTTTGCCCCAAAATGGCTCCAACTGCAAAATCACTAGCATTATACATCAGCTCAAATAGGAGATTCCAATCTCGGGCTTGTATTATTGCAGCGGAAATAAGTACATCCTTCAACCTACAAAATGAAAAAACACTAATCATTAAAGTCGAAAGGGGAATCTTTCACGAGCAAATGAGTCGAGGGTTTAGAAATCTTGGATCAATCCTTAATTAACCGCCGATAGAAATCGACATGACCTAAGAAGCTCCGGACTCCTTTGACGGATGGCAGTGGTATCATCTTCTTATTGACAACAATCTTGGCTTGATCCACCTTAACCCCATACTTGGACACCAAGTGCCATAGGACTATAGCTTCTCTTACTATGAAGTGACACTTCTTTCAATTTAAAGCAAGGTTAACTTCTTCACATCAGTGCAACACTCGAGAAAGATTAGCTAGACAATTATCAAAAGTATTGTCTTAAACGGCGAAATCATCCATAAAAACTTCCATGGTATTCTCAATCAAATCAGATAAAATGGCCACCATGCAACGTTGAAAGGTATTGGAAGCACTACAAAGACCAAAAGACATTCTCCTATAGGCAAAGGTACCATAAGGGCATGTAAAAGTGGACTTCTCTTGGTCACTAGGATGAACGGGAATTTGGAAAATTTCACTATTACCACTTAAGTAACAAAAGTGCGAATGACTAGCTAGCCTCTCAAGCATTTGATTAATGAAGGAAATGGGAAAGTGATCTTTTCGGGTTTCTTTGTTCAACTTCCTATAGTCAATGCACATTCTCCAATTCATGACCGTCCTAGTAGGAATCAATTCATTTTTCTCAACAATCATACCACTCTTTTTAGGTACTACTTGAACCGAGCTAACCCAATCACTATTGGAAATAGGATAAATTATGTCGGCATTTAGAAATTTAAGCACTCTTTTTTCACTACTTCCTTCATGTTAGGGTTTAGCCTTCTTTGGTGCTCAATGGATGGTTTATGATCATCTTCTAGAAAAATTATATGCTTGCAAGTGGATGGACTAATGCCTTTCAAACCATCAATTGTATAACCCATGACTTTTCTATGCAACCTAAGTTCTCTAAGCAATTTATTGGTTTTACTTTTACTTAAGTTATCATTGATAATTATTGGGTAATTAGAGTTGGATCCAAGAAATTCAAACCTTAGAGTAGAAGAAAAATGTTTTAATTCTATCTTAGATGCATCTTTCTCCTCAAAGGTGGTGGTCTTTGAATCCTTATAAAGCTTCTCCACCTTAGACAATCGAGGTGGGAGTTCTGGACTTGCTTCAAGAAATTGAGCACAAGAAGCAACTTCTAAGTCTTCATCATCAAGGCCTTCGGGGCTCACCAAACATCTTTCAATGGGATCTTTTGAGAATTGTTTCACAAAATCCTTCTTCACCAGGTGGTCCACAAGATCAACTCTACACATGAAGTGCTCAAAGAAGAATGTTAAATAGAATTAGGCAATTTAAATTCAACTCTTTCTTCCCCAACATTCAAGCATAACTTCCCCTTTCACATAAATGACGACGCCCGTTGATGCGTTCCTGCTTGTGAATGCCGGATCGATGATCTTGGTGGGAAGTCATGCGTGTCAATTCTGGGGTTGAACGAGTGGAACACGGTATTTGGGACTCATGTGAGTTGGTGAACGCGATGATTGATGGTGGTATAGCGATGGCGGAAGTGATTGTTGGAGGGGATATATGACTTGAAAAGACAAGTCTTGGGCCGTAGCGTCGGCGGCGGAGGGAGATAGACTCGAGAAGATCGAGTGGAGGCCGTAGCGTCGGCAGCGGAGGAATGGGGATGAGAAGTAAGAGAGGTGTTTGACGTCAGATCTAAGGATGGAGGCAAATGGCTTTTGACAAAAGCTTAGATTAAATTATGACGTAACCTAGTAAAGAAGGTCGAGATGACCTTTTATAGTACATAGCGGGACTCGGATGGGCCGAGTCTCGCTTAATGGGCCAGCCCACGCGACACGCGTGGAATACATGCCCCAAAACAAATAACTAAAATAATTAATGTTCAGAATATTACAATCAATTCAAAAGATCGCGTTCAAAGGATGCTCGAGAGGAGAATGACAGAGAACGCGTTCTCTGGGCTTGGTTGAAGGCGCTTGAGAGAGAACGCGGTCTCTTGAGTTCCTTGGTTGGCGACGACGCGGACAACCATGGATTGTGTCACGTTGACGATGGCTTTGGCGCGCAATCTTGTTATTGGCCCTTCTGAGCGAATGCTCATAGCTTCCTCTTCCTCGGTGGCCGTCATGGTGGGCAGGAGCGCATCACCCTCCCCCACTTGGCTGTGAAGCGTCCCCGCTTCACCATCATCGAATTCTGGCTCCACGTATGGTTCCAGGTCGGCGACGTTGAAGGTCGCGTGGACACCATAGTCTGGTGGGAGCTCGATCTCGTATGCGTTGTTGCCAATGGCCTTCACCACATGGAATGAGCCATCACCGCGTTGGGCCAGCTTTGATTTGTGCTTAGCCGGAAAACGGCCTTTGCGAAGATGCACCCACACCAAGTCCCCTGGGGCAAATATAACGCGTCGGCGCCCATGGTTGTGTTGTGTAGCATACTGATCAGTGCGGCGTTCCAGCTGCTCTCGCGTTCTTTGATGCAGGTCCTTGATCATCGCGGCGTGGTTGGCCGCGCTAGGGTGCTCATTGTTCTTCAGAGGCCGCGGCATCATGTCTAGGGGAGTCATCGGGTTTCGTCCTTAGACCACCTCGAACGGGGTGAGCTTGGTCGCGGAGTGCCTGGACCTGTTGTAAGAAAACTCAACAATTGCAAGTAAGTCTTCCCAACACTTGGGGTTGGATTTCAACATGGTCCTAAGGAGGGCTCCTAGGGTTCGATTGGTCACCTCAGTTTGACCATCTGTTTGAGGGTGGTAGCTAGTGGAAAACAAAAGTTTGGTACCCAACTTCCCCCAAAGTGTTCTCCAGAAAAGGCCTACGAATTTTGTATCACGATCACTCACGACAGACCTAGGTATCCCATGTAAACGGACCACGTTGTCAAAGAACAACACGGCGATTTCACTAGCAGTGTGTGTGGTTTTACACGCGATAAAATGGGCCATTTTTGAAAACCTGTCTACAACCACAAAGATTGAATCTTTACCCTTACGAGAGAGAGGCAAACCTGTGATGAAGTCTATAGACAAATCTTCCCAAAGGCCTAATAGGATGGGCAATGGCGTGTAGAGACCATATGGATGGGAAGTAGACTTTGCGCGTTGACACGTGACACAACTTGTGCAATATCGCGTCACCTGAGTGGTCATGCGCGACCAAAAGAAATGCTCGCGAAGAGCAGCTAGAGTCTTGGTTACCCCAAAATGACCGCATCCTTCATGGGCTTCTTGGATGAGGAGTTTCCTAATGGGTGAGCTAGGAATGCACAAGCGCCCGACTTTGTAAAGGTACCCCTCATGAAAGAAATATGTCTCAAACTTGCGGTCCTTAAGGCAGTGTTCTACAATTGGCTTAAAGAATGGATCAATCAGATATAAATCTTTAATCAACGCGAAGCCAAGAAGTTTAGATTGAAGATGAGTAAGGAGAACATACCTACGAGAAAGGGCATCGGCGACCACATTCTCCTTACCTTTTTTATGCACAACGACGTAAGGAAACGTCTCCATAAATTCTACCCAACGAGCATGGCAGAGGCTTAGGTGGGCTTGACTCTTCAAATAGCTGATGGCCGCATGGTCGGAGTGGATCACGAACTCACGTGGCCAGAGATAGTGCTGCCATGTCTTGAGTACGCGAACAAGAGTGTAGAGCTCCTTGTCGTAGGTGGGATAATTCAAAGTTTCCACAGTGAGCTTCTCGCTGAAGAACGCGATGGGCTTCTTCTCTTGGTGGAGGACCCCACCAATCCCGACATTGGACGCGTCACATTCCACTTCAAAGTGCTTGGTGAAGTCTGGAAGTTGTAGCAGTGGCGCGTTGCACAAGGCCTCTTTCAACGCGTTGAACGCGTGATTGTGGGTTTCCTTCCAATTCACCGCGGCCCCTTTCTTTGTGAGCTCATGGAGTGGCGCGGTGATGGAGATGAAGTTGCGAACAAATCTCTTGTAGAAGCCTGCCAAGCCGAGGAAGCTTCTAACCTTGTTGGTGTTGTGGGTGTGGGCCAATCTCGAATGGCTTTCACTTTGTCTTCATCTACGCGGAGTCCATCTTTTGAGACCACGTAGCCCAGAAAGTTTGTAGTGTCGGATGCAAAACGACACTTGCCAAGGTTGGCATACAAGTGTTCGCGTCTCAAGCACTCTAACACAAGCCTAAGGTGCTTTACAAGATTTTCTAGACTACGCGAGTACACCAGAATATCATCAAAGTACACCACAACAAATTTCCCCAGAAATTCCCTCAACACATGGTTCATGAGCCTCATGAACGTGATTGGCGCGTTGGTGAGTCCAAACGACATGACTAGCCATTCATAAAGCCCATATTTGGTCTTGAACGCGGTCTTCCATTCATCACCCTCTTTCATGCAAATCTGTTGATAACCGCTCTTCAAGTCAATCTTGGTGAAGTGGGTCGCGCCATGCAACTCATCGAGCATGTCGTCGAGGCGCGGTATTGGATGTCTATACTTGACAGTGATCTGATTGATGGCACGACAGTCGACACACATTCGCCATGAGCCATCTTTTTTTGGCACTAGGATCACGGGGACCGCGCAAGGGCTTAGGGATTCCCTTACGTAGCTGCGTTCCAGAAGTTCTTGCACTTGGCGCTGGAGCTCCTTTGTTTCATCTGGTCCAGCGCGATATGCAGCGCGATTTGGTAGGGAGGCACCAGGCATCAAATCAATTTGGTGCTCGATGCCTCGTAAAGGTTGAAGGCCTTGGGGAAGCTCCTCTGGGAATAAGTCCTTGAACTCATCAAGCAGCTCATAGATCGTGCTCGACAAAGCTTCCGTGATGGGGCTCTCTGGGTTGCAACGTGTGGGCACTAAAAGGAAACATGGTGCCTTGCCACTCAAGGGGGCAGTGAGGTCGCTTGGCCGCCCCAACAGCAGTCTGTGCTCACAAATGCCTTTCAACTTGGTGCTTTTTGAAGTGGTCTTTGGCCCTTCATTTGAACGCATTCGATCAGTGGACGCGTTATCAGTGGTAGCGACTTCGTGTCCAGTGGAAGAACGCATGCTACTTGTACTCTGGGTCTTTGCTGCTTCCATAGCCTTCTATCGATCACGCTAAACCTGGTCCTATAAAATCTCATGGGGAGACATAGGTAAGAGCGGGACGCATTTCCCGTGGTAAGTAAACACATAAGTGTTTAAATAGCCATTGTGAAGGACGCGTCTATCGAATTGTCATGGGCGCCCCAACAAAAGATGTGTGGCGTCCATTGTAATGACATCACAAAGCACTGAGTCTGTATATTGACCAATTGAGAAAGAAATAAGGCATTGTCGAGTTATAGTGTTACCAGAACTCGATGAAATCCATTGTAGCCCATAGGGTTGTGGGTGAGGAGTGGTTGGCAGGTTGAAATGGTTGACCACCTTTTCATTGATGATATTGCAACATCTGCCTCCATCGATGATGACACTCAAGGTGGCGGTCTTGACCAAGCAACGCATGTGAAATAGATTCTCGCGTTGGTCGACAAGGGTTGCTTCCTTGACAGTGAGGAGACGTCGCGTGACAAGGCTCAGTGGTGTGCCTTCATGTAGCGCGGTGGCTTCACAGGTATAAGCCTCCTCGTCATCTTCAAATCCTTCCTCGATGGTTTCAAGGGGTGTATCATCCTCATAAGACTCATATCCTGCAGCGATGCTTGAGAATAGGACTTTTTTGTTGTTTGGGCAATCTCTCATGTAGTGTGTAACACCCGCCACTGTGGATCTCCTGACCTACAGGCCCAGCCATTCCCAACAGCGCGCTGTTGACATGGGCATGCAGCCCTAACACCCAACCCTTCCCCCATAAATGGGTAGGTTGTTGCCGCGATGATTCGAACCTCCGACCTTTGATACAAAGATAAATCCTTACCACTTGTATCACCAATTGTGCTGCAGCGCAATTGGTGATACAAGTGGTAAGGATTTATCTTTGTATCAAAGGTCGGAGGTTCGAATCCTCGCGACAACAACCTACCCATTTATGGGGGAAGGGTTGGGTGTTAGGGTTGCATGCCCATGTCAACAGCGCGCTGTTGGGAATGGATGGGCCTATAGGTCAGGAGCTCCACAGTGGCGGGTGTTACATAAAAAGTACACTTTATGTTAGTGCCTGACCTTGCCGACAACGGGCCTGACAGACACCCCGGCACTGTCATCCTTAACAGGCATACAGGCCGTGTACCCCAATCCTTCCCCCCAAATGGGTAGGTTGTTGGCGAGAGTCGAACACGCGACCTCTCCACCCTTTATCAAGCGCCTAAGCACCTTGATACCAATTGTGCTGCAGCACAATTGGTGGCAAGAGAGCGTAAGACTTCTTGTCAAAGCGTGAGGTCTCGTGTTCGAGACTCAGGAACAACCTCCCAGCCATGGGGATTTGGTTGGGGTACATGGGCTGCGGCCTATGGATAGAGAAATGGCTTGCCCAATAAGGTCGGAGCCCCTCTCATTCAAAGTGTACTTTTTTGTAACATCCCAGGCCAAGCTACCCCAGCCACCAAGCCGCCCAGCCACCCAACGGTGCCGGCGCCGGTACTGGTGTCGCCTGGTTGTCCAAGGGCATGCAGCCCACACACCCAACCCTTCCCCCATTTAAATGGGTAGGTTGTTGCCCACGGGGATCGAACCCGGGACCTTTAGATACAAGGGCAATGCCTTACCACTTGTATCATCAATTGCGCTGCAGCACAATTGGTGATACAAGTGGTAAGGCATTGCCCTTGTATCTAAAGGTCCTGGGTTCGATCCCCGTGGGCAACAACCTACCCATTTAAATGGGGGAAGGGTTGGGTGTGTGGGCTGCATGCCCTTGGACAACCAGGCGGCACCAGTACCGGCGTCGGCACCGTTGGGTGGCTGGGCGGCTTGGTGGCTGGGGTAGCTTGGCCTGGGATGTTACATAGTGCCCTCTTCCTCGACACTTGAAACACTCCAAGTCACGCGCGCGCTCTGGAGTGGTTGATGGGCCCTTTGGTGGCATCGCGCGAGGAGCGTTGGTGGGTGTTGTCGTGATCTTCCCCTGTCTGCTTTGATTTGACGCGGTGGTTCCTGTTGGTGGACCGCGCACATTAGTAGAAGAGAATCGACCAAAGTTAGAATCATACCTTCTTTGACCCGGAGTTTGCAAAGAGGATTGCCGACGACGCGTTTGTTGGTTGTGGAGTTACATCGCGGTGTGAGTCAAGGTATTCAGATCCTTGATTGGCAATATCTCGAGTTGGTCACGGATGGAGACATTCAAGCCACTGAGAAATTTCGTTCGCAGTGTGGACGGGGCGACACTGATGCTGGCTTTGTAGTACATGTTCTCCAATTGAGAGAAGAACTCCAGAGGTGTTTTGGAGCCTTGACGCGCCATGGAGATCTCCATTCGCATTTGATTTATGTTGTCCGCTGGCACGTACTTTTGTGTCATGACATACACGAGCTGGTGCCAATCCGAGATGGGAAAAAGGTGTCGACGTTCGCGATCGTCCACGAACCTGTGGTACTAAACGCGTGCAACACCTCTGAAATGTAGTGTTGCCGCGTCAACATGCTCTTCTGTGGGGACTTTGCAATATCGCAAAGTATACTCTGTAGCCTGCAACCACTCAAGAAACACAGCGGGATCGTATTCGCCAAAGAAATGCTCAATTTTGACTTTTACCTCGTGGAGGCTAAGCCGTGGTATATGTGGAGCAGCGTGTGGCGCATAAGCGCGCTGTACAGCATCTTGAGCTCGATGTTGATGACGGCGAGCTTGGCGAACCGGGATATCGTCAGTGACAAAGTCCCTAGGAGGCGCGTTGTAGTCAGCGCGTCCTTGTCTTCTTCTGGGAACAGGGACATCGTGTTGGCGACGAAAGTCATGCGGCATGTCTTTGTGGTGGTGGCCACGAGAGTCACGTTTGTTCTCGCCTGGAACGCGATGCGGTGGTCATACTGGTTAGAGTGGAGGTGGAATCCAATTCGCTGGCCTATCTTGAAGTTCAATGGGATCACCAAGGGGAGGATGGAAGGAACCTGGATTGATGAGTCCTGCGTCCTCCATCTCCTCGTCATCGAACTCGTGGAAATCATCATGGACAATCGGTGTCGTCGATCCATAGCCATCGGAGCCATAACGCGGAGTACGCGCACTTTGATGGCCAAGGTGATCATTGACGTCGAAAGGCACTGGTGTGGGACCATGGCGACGCTGACGCGGCTCACTGTCTGCGACGCGATTAGGTCTACACGGCAAACCTGAGTTGCATTCATCCCGTCTGGCGCGGCCTGCAAGAGGTGTTGATGCAGTCTCGCGGCGACGTCTTGTTTCGCTGGCTTCATACCTGTCATTGAAGTCAAAGGGTCCAGAGTACTCACCATGGGAGTCATCGTCGCGGTCGGAGTCGCTGTCGTAGCCGGCTGGTGTTGCCCACGGTGCATAGCGTTCGCGATGCGACACATAGCCTTGGCGGCTCTCGATCACTGATTAGATCCTTTGAAGGTGAGGTTGCAATTTGGAGGTAGATGGCATCACTCCTTTTGTAACACCCCCAAATATATATCCTTGAAAGGTATTACCGCCAGTGACCTCAGATTTCACATCCGAAGCCACCCCAGGCTTAACCCGTTTATATAAATCATAAAATGACAATTATAATACAAAATATCATAACTTTTGATTAAAATCATTGTCTCGGCATTACATCCATAATCCGAAATACAACTGAAATACAGAGTAGTCTTGACATAAAATATGTTTAACACAGCGGAAGTCTTTAAAATAAAATAACACAAGGGTCTTGATCTAAACGATCACCCGCCAAGGAATCTCAACCTGGTAAAACTCTTCAAAATTCCAACTGCCTTCGTTGTCGTTTCTAGCCTTCATTGGAACTGCAGTTTATCTGATGTGCCGTATGAGACGGATGACACCATCCAACCATGCAAGGGAATATAACCGGTTGGTTAGTCTAATGAAAGACTATGCAAAGGTAAAACATGAAGGTTCTAAGTAGTCGTATTAGGTTAGACTCATCGCTTCTCGAATAAAAGTCGATGACGATAGTCAACCACCATACTCCTACTGAAAATATACGAAAAGGCATGATCAAGAGAAAGAACTCTGAAAGAATGAGTCTTAAGGAAACATATGAAGAGAAGACTCCAACGAATTGAGTCTTATCGGAAGTATGACAAGTGTTTGGGAACATTAAAGTTTCACGCAAACGTTTAAAAGTGACTTGACTATTTGGGTCCACAACCAACCTCACCGCATAATGCGAATTCAGATTCGGAAGGTGGACTTACTCTAATCGAAGCCCAGACGAGTTTCCATGTTGTACTTCTCGCCCAAGGTTCATTAATTATGTGCACTAAAACACTTATCTTATTTAATTCCAAAACGTACATTTACGTTATAAGCTTTTAAGATCTCTTCACGAGAGATATCAGATCTCCTCACAAGAGATATAAAAGGGAATACATCCCAGGGAATACATCCCAAATGGCGGCACCAGCTGTGTGCACGTACCCTGAGTAAGGGTAAGGTCATGACCGAAGATACTAGGGAAAATCATCCTAGCACCATTATCAAGAAACCACTAAACCTCGCAAGGTACATAGTGTACGAATACTCGTTCTAACTAAACAGTTAAAACATAAGAGCAATAATTCACATCAAATCCATCGAGCCAATACCAGATATAATAGCATTGTTTCTAGCAGTATATACAACCTATTATAATATCTGTATTTCAATCATATATATATATAATAGCGTTGTTCTAGCAATATATAACCTATTATAATATCTCTTTTAAAATCACATACAGTTATCAAAACTGTTTCCAGACAAAAACAACAATTCATCCCAAATTAATTAACAATTAAACAATTGATAATCAATATAAATATGGAATGATAAGCAAGAGCGAACCGCCACTTGCCTTAGATTAGATGAAGCTCAACGAAGCTTGAGACGACGGGTTTCCGGGTCCGAAACGAGGAAGAACTCAGATTGTGATTTCCTACGGAATGACCCATAACGAAACCCTAAGTTAGATTCGACAATAAAAGTACGAATCTAAAGAAAAATGAACAAAATCGAAGGAACGAAAGTCCCAAACGAGATCACAAAGCCCAAGCCACAACCACACACGCCTAGGCCCACCGCGGGTGCGACGACTTGACCGCGGGTGCGGTGAGGCTACAGAGGCGAGACGCCGACAACGAAAACTCACCGGGGAAGACGATGGGGCTCGACTTGGGTTGGTTTCGACTTCCAAATTCCTTGTGTCACTAACCACCACCTTGAGGGCACCTCCTCCTCCTATGGCAACTCCGGCGACGACCTTGAAGAACTCCGGCGACGCTTGCAACTCTGGCGACAATGGCAGTGAAAGAAAGAGAGATTTGAGGGAGAGAGAGAGTGGAATGGCCTCCTCCTCTTAGCCCCCTCCTTTTATAGCCCATCAAGGAGCCAGAAGGAGTCCAGCTGCCCCCCTCTCCCACCGCCTCACCGGGGACAAGATCGGCAAGAAGCTCAGACGAGTTCGGCGGAGCAGAGAAGCCATCATCATGGCGCGGGTGCGGTGGGTCTCACCGCGGGGTGCGGTGGCTCCCAGTTCCTGACCGCGGGGTGTGGTGGGTATGACCGCGGGTGCGGTCAAGGCCAATTTTGTGCCTTTTGCCCATTTTTGACCGGGAAGCCCATTTTTGACCAAGAAGAATCTTGGATATGGGTTTTAACCCCGGGTTAAATATATTCATACCCGAACAATTATTCTAAACCCCAAAAATACGTCGAATGTATTTTATTCCACTCAAGGAATTATTACGGAGATCAAGTATTTAATAGAAAGTCTGATCTTCTCTGAAAATAATTCGACTACAATACGAGTGTTTGGAAAACTTACCAAAAAACTCTTTACTAAAATGAGGGGTATTACACCTTTGCCCTTGTCCACGCGCTGTTGGCTTGGGCCGGCTTCAGTGTGATGCGGCACGGCTAGAGTGTCCATAAGGACCATCAACGTTGGTGTGGGTTGGGCCTGCGCAGCGCGTTGCATGGCCTATAACTGGGCAACTTGGCGCCTAAGCTCTTGGATCTCGCGTTGTTCCTCCGAGAGCTCCAGAATGGGGTCTTGTTGGGGGAGGATTGGCAAGTGGGATCACTTCATGTTGCACGATGTTCTGTTGTGGTGGGTGGTTGTTGCCATCTCCTTGGACATTCCCACCGGTGGGTGCCGTGAGGCTACCTATCACAATATGACTAGACATCGCGAGTAAAAACGAACAAAAGACAATACAAAACCAAATAACAAGTAAGCACTCAACAAGTAACAATTGTTCACGTAGGAGGGCACGTTCTTTTGGCGTGAGGGCGGCTAAAGGCAAGCAAAGCAAGTGTGATTTGCAAGCACAAAAGCAAACGAAACCAAAGAAAAAAGTCCTAACCTCTTGCGTAAACAACGCGTACACACAAGACACACCTCAAGTGTGACACTAGACGATGGAGAGATGAAGAAGATGAGCCTAGCCGTTGAGGAAAGAAGGTTGCCTTATTTTGGCTTTCCTTTTTTTTTTTTTTTAATGTCGCGTTCGTTTTTTTGTAAATGCGACTTTGACTTCTTCTTTTTTTTTAATTTGAAATTCAAATCCGAAATCTTAGTCTTTGATTGAAGATCGGATAAGAATTAAATGAAACAAAATAAAAATAAACGGCTAAGTAACTTATGGAAAGAAATCGCGAGATTTACGCGATAGGAGAGAGAAGATTTAATGCAGATTTATGATGGTCAACACAAGAAAATATGGCAAGATATGTTGGCGAAATTCACGCGATTAATTAAGAAGATGTTTCAATTAATTACGCAGATTTCATGCAAAGCAAATCACACAATTTTCGCGGGGTGATCAAGCAATTATCGGCCAAGAGATTCTCTTGTATAAATCGATTGGACAAGCATGTGTTTGAAGAGAGTTTTTTTTTGACAAACGCGGAAGCAAGGATGATGGGGGAGAAAAAAAAAATCATGAACAAATGAGAACTTGACAAGCGACTTACAAGATCAAAGGCTATGATGCCAGTTGATGCATTCCTGCTTATGAATGCCGGATCGATGATCTTGGTGGGAAGTCGTGCGTGTCGATTCTGGGGTTGAACGAGTGGAACGCGGTATTTGGGACTCGTGTGAGTTGGTGAACGCGATGATTGATGATGGTATGGCGATGGCGGAAGCGATTGTTGGAGGGGATAGATGACTTGAAAAGACAAATCTTGGGCCGTAGCGTCGGCGGCGGAGGGAGATAGACTCGAGAAGATCAAGTGGAGGCCATAGCGTCGGCAGTAGAGGAATGGGGATGAGAAGTAAGAGAGGTGTTTGACGTCAGATCTAAGGATGGAGGCAAATGGCTCTAGACAAAAGCTTAGATTAAATTATGACGTAACCTAGTAAAGAAGGTCGAGATGACCTTTTATAGTACATAGCGAGACTCGGATGGGCCGAGTCTCGCTTAATGGGCCAGCCCACGCGACACGCGTGGAACACACGCCCTAAAACAAATAACTAAAATAATTAATGTTTAGAATATTGCAATCAATTCAAAAGATCGCGTTCAAAGGATGCTCGAGAGGAGAATGACAGAGAACGCGTTCTCTAGGCTTGGTTGAAGGCGCTTGAGAGAGAACGCGGTCTCTTGAGTTCCTTGGCTGGCGACGACGCGGACAACCATGGATTGTGTCGCGTTGACGATGGCTTTGGCGCGCGATCTTGTTATTGGCCCTTCTGAGCGAATGCTCATAGCTTCCTCTTCCTCGGTGGCCGTCATGGTGGACAGGAGCGCATCATCCGTCATAGCAAGAAAAGGCATTCCACGAATGATTGGGACTTGAGAATCTTCCTCCATTTTAAGAACAACAAAATCGACCGGAATAAAGAAATTATCGACTTCGATAGGAACATCCTCAAGGATACCCTCTTGGTATCGAATAGAGTGATTCGCTAAAACCATGGACATGTTGGTGGGTTTCAATTCACCCATGTCCAACCTCTCAGAAATTGACAAAGGAATCAAGCTAACACTAGCACCAAGATTACACAATCTCCTTTTAAAGCTAGTGTTTCCTATCATACATGGAGTGGAGAAGTTATCAGGGTCCTTAAGCTTTGGAGGTAATTTATTTTGGAAATTGCACTACAATTCTCGGTCAAGGCCACATTTCTATATTCATAAAGGATTCTTTTGTTGGACAATATGTCTTTCAAAAATTTGGCATATGTGGGCATTTGGGAAATAGCATTGGTGAAACGAATGTTGATGTACAAATTTTTCAACAATTCAAGAACTTCCCAAATTGCTTGTCTAACCTAGCCTTTTGATGTCTTTGAGCGAATAGGATATGTGGTTTGTGGGGTGGTGCTGCCACATATTTAGGCTCTTTCTCACCATGTCAAGAATATCAACCTTTACAACATCAATCCTCTTGGGTTCTTCCAACTTCTTCCCACTCCTAAGGTTCACCGCCATACACTTTCTTGGGTTAGGCTCGTGTTGTCCGAGAAGTCTACCTTGAGGTCTAGAAGAGGAGCTAGTGATTTGTTGGGCAATTTGAGAGATTAGGGTTTCTAACATCTTATTACGAGTGTTCAAAGCATCAAACTTGGATGTAAGTTGCCAAAATTGGTTCCAAAACTCATCATTTTGTTTTGCTTGAGTGGTAATCAAGCTCTCAATCACGACTTCAAGGTTGGGGACTTTTGAGGAGGTTAGGGTTGGTAAAGACCTTTGTTAAAATCGGGAGGTTGATCTAGAAGGGGTTAAGTAATGGTATTTTGGTTGTTTCACTATGATAAATTGGGGTGGTTTCTCCAACCAGGATTATAGGTATTGGAATATGGGTCATTTTGAAGTCTTGATCTTGGATGGTTGGGGAAGTCTACATGCTCAATGGATGGTTCTTGGGAAGAAAAGGGGGGAGTCACATATTGATAATTCAAACCAAGACGACCAACCATACATACCACAAATTTCACGAGGGCCATTTGCACCAACATCGTTCATCTTAGCATGAACATTCCACTAGTACAAAAACTAACATTAATCACACTTTTTTTGCCCCGTTTTTTTACTTTTTTTTTATATCTCGGACCGCAGTTTATACGTTTAACCGCGGCGTCGTCTAATATTTCAGACCTCGGTTTGAAATATAACCGCGGTGCGGTTTATTTATTTCCCTTTTTGTTTTATATCTCGAACCGCGGTATACTTTAAAATCGGGGTAAGAAACCCCCAAAATTTAGGTCAAGTTGTCATTTAGTGAAGGATGGGAGCATGTCATACCTCTTGCGCGAGCATTTGTTCATCGGCGGCATTAGAGACGTAGCAGAGGTACTCGAGAAAGGGAGCTCTGAAATCCCTCATATTATCTTGGTGTTGAGCTCTTCATCTATATGTCGTTCTTCAGGGAGTGGCATCGCACGCTATCGATTCCGATGAAGGAAATTCGAGGAGGGCGAGAGCGATAACGGTGAAGTGTGGGATGACTGCTCTTTCGGATAAACGGGGTGCTAGGGTTCCTATCACTGTGCTTTGGTTGGACGATAATGTAGTTTCTTAAGTCTAAGACTATTGAGAAGGAAGGGATCTTCGCTCTACAAGTACTATTATTTGTTGTTAGGCTTTTGTGGTGTTTTGTGTGGTTTTTCTCGTTTGTGAGTTGATTTTGAGGTCGTTTTGTTTAAATATTTAGAGATTTTGTTTGTTGATTTGCTTAATTGGTGTTTGATGTGGTTGATATCATAGGTTTAAGCTTCATTACTTCTGAAGCTCAAACTAAACAACTTCTCTGGTAGACATCCGAATCTTATCTTGGTGAAGAGTCCCAACGTATTAGAAGCTTTCTTGTGGTTGATATCGGCAAGCAGTTTAATAATTTTTAGAAGGTCTTCCAATGAAGTGAACCAAATCATGCTTTTGGAGCTCAAACGAAATTGCTTCTCTGATAGACACCCCAAGCTTATTTTTTGAGCAAGCCCAGCACATTAGAAGCTTTATTGTGTTTGATACCAACAAACAATTTTAAATGAATCAAATCACAATTAGTTTCTGGTTTATTTGGGGAGGAATACTTTCTTATAAGTTATAGTTAAAGAGTGCGGTTCCGGTGCGGAGCACTCTTCCCGTGCGGACGTGCGGACATGCACTATAGAGCCTTATTTGTGCACTTTAGAGCCTTATTTGTGCACTTTTGCAAAAATTTTGAAAAATGCTTGGAAAACAATTTGTAAAAGAATTTTTTTTTTTGAAAAAGTGCACAAATAAGACATTAAAATGCACAAATAAGGCCCTAAAGTGCATGCTCCGCACGTCCGCACGGGAAGAGTGCTCCGCATATGATCCAAACTCTATAGTTAAAATATACATTAGTGATAATCACTTATCTGAAGCCTTTATTTTTGTACATGTGAGTATATTTTTAGTTTTCGGTTCTTTATTTGTTTATAGGGTGGGAGAAAAAATATGTTTGCAGAGTTAATTGTGTGGAGGTGTTTGCATTGGTGTCAGCTTGGTTGGTTGTGGGAAGAAGAAGGCGAAACATTTGACAAAACCAGAAGTGGGTCATTTTAGATCTCAAGGGGTTCCTTTGAAACGGTTTGTAGTCTCTTGATTGGATGATAAGATTGAAAATAGCAATAGGAGTTGCGGAGGGTTTGTGTTATCTACATCATGAATGCCATCCTCCCTTTGTCCACATGTGGTCTTCTGTAAATTTTTAATATTTAATTTTGACACAATTTCCATTTTGATACCCTTTGAGAGGAAAGAGTTGATGAAGTTTTCTATCTTCACCTCTATAATGATCATTAGCTCAAAAGGTCAAATAAATGTTCAAGTCCAAAGTCCTCACCTTGGTGTTGGTTTGCATTTGTATTTTCTTTTCTTATGCTCTTTGATAAAAAAAAGAAGAAGTGCATCATAGGTTTATAGGTCCTTTGTACTCACATGGCCCTATCCTCTTGAACTCAGTTGCTAAAAGTGTGGTATTTGACATGAAAGGATGGAAGAGTAGTCATTTTGCAATTTCAACTATGATGGAGTTCTCAAGAGTCATGAAATATAACTTGTTTGCCTATGTTTTACTTAGGTCTGTAGAGATGTGCAAGCAAGCAATATACTATTTGATGATAAATTTGAAGTACGACTTGGTAGCCTAAGTAAGATTTGTGCTCAAGAAGGGGATGCACATCAGAGTAGGATTATCAAGTTTCTATACCACAATAAGTGCTCCATTGAATTCCATTAAAGATGCATCTTTAATTGTGTGTGGATTGATCTCCCTCACTACCTTTTATATGGGCCTTTCAGTGTCTTGTGTGGTCAACTTGGCATCAGTTGTTGGTTCATCTGTTTTAGCTTTAGCCTTCCCTTTGATATATGACCATCATACACTGTTTATCATGGAATTTCATTCATGTCTACTTTTTCCCATATGAATGTTGAGGTCTTGCTATCCACTTGTGAATAAAGTCATGTACTTCTTAGCAATTAGCCTATTAGAGAGTTGCCTATTGAAAATATTTTCATTCTAGACCTAAAAATTTGTGTCTTGGCTTCTAAGATTAGAGCTGATATATTCATAGTGTGTCACTACTCTCTATACTAGATTATGGTATGCTTCTTGTCAAGGGACAATCTTTTTGCTCCAGCTCATAATTGTCTTTTCGAATCGATTATTTTCCTTTTCTTCATCAGATGGAAACAAAAGAGAGGCAATTGGCATAAAAAAAGTAAAAGTGAATAAATGGAGGATTTTGTTTATGTACTTGCTATATAATTGAGATGTATGTACGTTCCTCCTTCTGTCTTTGTATATTCAATCTTCTAACTTGCTTTTTCTGCTGGTATGTGCAAGAATTCTGAGCAAGGTTCATCAGGTATGCAACCTAATTTTTAATCACTTAATTTGCCTTTAAATTTGCTCTTACGAAACTATATGAAATGTATCTTCCATACAATGCTTATGGTGCCTAACTCATATCAGATCAAATTACTTATCTCAAAATTTGGCTTCCATATTGTAAGATCTTTTTTGTGCAGTTCTCTTTCTTGCTATATTTTCTTGATAAGTTCCTAGCTTGTTTTAATCTATGGGGGGCCAGCTTTTTTATAAGATCTTTTTTGTGCAGTTTTCTTACTTGCTAGATTTTTTTTTGAATTCATAGAAGAAGAGGCGGATAAGAGAAGAGGAAATAATTATATTGTTGATGCACTAGATGGAGAGAACACACTTTAGCAATTACATCTTTGCAACTAATCTTGATTGTCTATTCTTTACCTTATTTGAATTTGTGAAAACAGAAAATGAAAGACAAGTACGTACCTTGAAGCTAAGTGATTGATCAAACCTTGATAGTAAGTTGTCCAGTATGTTTATTGTCCTTGAAAAATCTCTACTTAAGACCATTGTTGGTTTGTTGAGTGTTTGATTTCAGAATGATTTGCTAATTGATGATATTGTTGTAGTATGCATCCTGGTAACTATATTTTATACCTAATTTGAATAATTTTTATTGGACTAATTTATGTCACCTGATTTCCATGAATTTTTTATTCTTTTTTTTAATTTGAAAATCTAGGACCCCGGATTTCAAAAAGCCAGGGTACGGATAGAAACAATACCACAGTTTTAAATAAATGTTTCTATCTGGACTCCGCTTTTTTTTTTTGACAACCGGGGTCCCAAAATTTCAAATAAAAAAAAACAATTAATAAAAATTACCACGGTTGTCCTAGAAAACCACAGTCCGATATCTGCACTCCGATTACAAAAAACTGGGGTCCGAAAGCTTTACCTCGCCTAGTGTAGAATCGAGTGTGTTAGATCAAGGAACGGTGGAACTGTTCCTTGGGCAGCGGAAAATAACAACAGAAAAATAAAGTAACGAGCTCAGTTCCTTAGAGAGGAAAACTTAATCAACCAACTAGTTGACTAAGAAAAACCTCTACCTCTAGGTTTTCGATTTCGAATGTCTACTTATGTTATTAATTCTGGAATTACAAACAAGCAAGTCTTATCTTAATCTAGTTTAATCTTAGATATCTAGACTTCTCAATGTAACGTTCCTAATAACACCTATATCTCTTGCTTCACGTAGTTCCAGTATAGAGGGATCATCTTCCGTTTGCTTGGAACCTGTATAGCCAATACCATACCTTGCTTTGACGAACTTGATGCTTTCAGCTTCAGCCTTCTGTTCCATCAAAACAGAATGAATCTTGTGCACATAGGACTTCATCTCGGATATTTGTGCTTCAAGCTTACTTGGACTAGCTATACTCTTTGCATCAGTATTGTTAGAAACTTCATTCATAAGCAAATAGACCTTTTCATTTCTTAATCTTTGAAGTTCCTCATGATTAGCATCACATGAAGAACAAGGAACAGTTGAGCTACTAGCAGTGTTAGAAAGATTTTCTTTTAAACTACTACACTCATCTTCAGAATTAGCAAGTTCCTCTTGTGTTTTCAAGTTTTCAGAATACATTTCCCTTATGAGAGCAATTAAGGATTTCTTATCATAATTCACAAGAGATTTCAAGAACGTTTCAGGATTTACCTCGAGTTCCTCAGAGGAGTCGTTGATGGCCATTGCACACATCTTGCCACTCCAGGCTTCATGATCTTCACCATCTGAGTCATCATCATTGCCCCCACACAACAACGAGAGCTCTCTTCTCATCGTTCCCAGAAGGTGTGCTTGGTTTCTTGGGCTTTGGGCAAGAGCTAGCGTAGTGACCTTTTTCGTTGCAGTTGTAGCATGTGATATCCTTGATGTCATGAGTCTCACCGTTCCCACCTCTACTGTTTCTTCCTTTGTTGTAGAGGGAACGCATGACTTTGGTTAGCAGCACCACCTCAGGATCATCGGAGCCATCATTATCATCGAGGTCGTTCTTAATCCTGTCAACAGCCTTTCCAACCATCAAAGCGATTCCCTTTTCTTTGGAATCCTTGTTTCTTGTAGCCTTCTCTTCATTGTCATACTTCTGGATCTTGCTGAACACCTCATGGAACGTCAGTTTGACGGTATTGGGATTCTCCTTTAGAATGGCTTTGGTCATCGCATGACGATGAGGAAGCCCATCAATGATTATAAGGATCTTCTCGTCAGGGAGGATTTCTGCATCGGTGACTGAATGAGCAGTTAGATTTGCTGTGATTTTCTCAAATCTAGCTTGGTAGGAACTCACATCTTCCTTGTCATCCATTTTGAAGTTGTAGAAGTCCTTCTTGGCAGTGAAACGATCAACTTCACGCAAATCCTTGCTTCCCATGTATATCTGTTCCAAGGCAAGCCATTTAGCATTAGCCGACTCACAAGATTGGAGTTTTTGCACATCTTGCTGATTGAGAGCGTTGTTGATGAGCATGGCTGTTTTGCAATTTTTCTCCATTATTTTAAGATCGTCTTGATCCCATTTCTTCAATTTCTTTTTCTTCTCCAGATCGACAATGTCAATATCACCAAGGGAGATCACCAACCAACATTGGTAATCGTTACTTTGCACCCATTTGATGAAAAGCGTCTTCCAATGTTGATATTGGCCAGCGAGCAAGAGAGGGGGCCTTGAGGAGTTCAAACCGACTTCGACAGTAGAAGGAGACATTGTTACCTGTAAATCTGTAAGTAACACACAATCTAGAACAAACCTGCTCTGATACCAATTGTAGAATCGAGTGTGTTAGATCAAGGAACGGTGGAACTGTTCCTTGGGCAGCGGAAAATAACAACAGAAAAACAAAGTAACGAGCTCAGTTCCTTAGAGAGGAAAACTTAATCAACCAACTAGTTGACTAAGAAAAACCTCTACCTCTAGGTTTCCCTAGTAGGATTTCGAATGTCTACTTATGTTATTAATCCTGGAATTACAAACAAGCAAGTCTTATCTCAATCTAGTTTACTCCTAGATATCTAGACTTCTCAATGTAACATTCCTAATAACACCTAAGACAAACAAAACCCTAACAAGTACTCAACTCACCAAAGTCTCGTCCCTTGTAAGTGTTCTTCTTCTTCCTTCGAATACTCTTCTCTTCTTTCGAATGCTCTTCTCTTATTCCGAATGCTCTGCTCACTGAGGATGCTCTCTGTTCCGTGTTCGGTCGTCTCAAATGAAGTTCACAGCTTTCTAATATATAGTCTAGGTTTACTCTCAGATTTACCCTAATTTTACTTAAGGAAAATAAGATAATAAAATCCTATACAATCTTTTCTAAACATATTCTAACCACAATATCTCTTTACGAGATCTTCCTTGAGGCCCAAGTTGCAACTTCCAAATCTGTTTTCCATAACAGATATTCGGCGGCTCTTTAGGGTTTCCAGCGCGCGTCCTTCGTTCCTTGCGCTGTTCCCTTTTCTGTTCTGTTCAACATCACGCGTCTCTTCTTTTCTTTCGTTCCAGCGTGTTGTTTTTGTCATTGTTGGATTCTCTGTTCATTTGCTTCTCTGTTTTGACTCTTCACTGGTTTTCATCGTTCCTTTTCATCGTTTCCTGAAACTCATAGTCACACTAAAAACCATCAAAAGCATTTGAGTTTATCATCATCAAAACTAGAGGGAACGTCGTCGTTCCAACACCTAGAACAACTGCGGTATGAGAATCGCGGTCTGAACCGATCTTCTGTACTAGTGTTCATATCATCAAATTTCTTGTTTAGGGCATCTAACGTAGTTGACAAAGCATTGTTTTAGCGGTTAAGAGATCAAAGGTGTTGATGGTCCCTAAGACTTCGAGTAACGAGCATGCAACGATGAAATCACTACAAGAAGAACAAGAACAAGATAGTGATTATAAGTTTTTTTATATATTAATAAAACAACAAATATAAAAGATAATCTCACTAGTCGATGCTTAATCAATATCAATTGTTCCCCCAACAATGGCGCCAAAAACATTATAGGCGCGCTAGTGCACGGTACTATCGAGTAGTATAAAAAAATATTGAATCCAAGGAAGCACTCGTGATCACCAATAGTACACTAACTAATAATCTAGATCAACCAAGAGATGTGATGTTTTTTTTATTCAATAAAACCAACAAGAAACGCAAAGTCTAGATCTAACTTAAATGATAAAAGGTAGATTTGGGTTAATTGAATTATGAAAAGTTAAGATTGGCCGGTTCATCGCAAATGAGATCATGTAATGATAAGCAAATCAATCTTCAAGGTTGCAAGTAATGGTCTCCAATGGTCAAATATCCTAATACTTCTCTTATCCTCTTTCAAGAAATGAGAGAGCTAGTGTAATCCAACTAAGTCATATTTTTGTAGTAATTAATGCAAGATTAGACTAATTAAGCATAATGAAAATTCCAACAACCACTAGTCAAATAGGCCTACTTTCATGGTGCTAAAAGCCTAGCTCAAATCTTGAGGTTCCAATGTCAAACATCATCTTTCAATGCATATCTAACATTTAATACATGAAAAAATACTAGCTAAGAATTTTCATAAACACTTAGTGTGCAAGATTTGAGTAGCAAACCAAAAATCATCCAACCAAAAAGAAAATATCACTAAATCATAAAATAATCACAATTGGGCTACTCCTAACCCTAACATAATAAATTAGTCACTCATGACTTGCAAGAAAATGACATAAAGCATCAATCCAACCATCAAAAACATGAGAACAATGATAAACAAATCAAGAAATAAAGAGAGTGAATAAAAGGTACTTAACATTCAACCAAATCCTTGAATTTCCATTGAATCATGAAAAAGGATTAAGATTGAGTTCCTTCTCCAAGTCTTCAATTACAAGAGAGTTCAACAACCCAAAATAGATCTAAATTCAAATAACAAACATAAACCTAATTACTAGTATAAGTGGAATATATGGAAATCTAGAGTTGAATCTAGGGAGAGAATATAGTAAATGCTAACCCTAGAAATGGAGGGTAAGATAAGATGTAAAATTGGGGAATAAGATCCTCTAAAAGTTGTCCTTACATGCCCTATATATGAGCCACAAAAAGTATGGAATAAAATGCATTTATGTGTCTGGTGGCAAACACGACCGTGTCAAATAACACGACCTACGTGTTGGCCACTAGAGGTGAATTTCTCGACTTGTGATGAGACGTGAGTGTGTTGTCCAACACCGGTAGGTTGTGATCCTCTTGAAGTACATTTTTTGTTACCAAATCTTTGAGTTAATGCCCTTAAAATTTGTACGAGTTTGAGCCAATTCCAAGTTGATTCCATCAAGCTCCCATATCACCAAAAAGTGCTCCTACAAGACCAAAATGACAAAAGGACGAAGATTCGAGCAAAGCAAACTAAATTCCTTCAAAATGCCTAAGAGAGTGTATCTTTTATACACAAAATAGGGTTAATATGAGTCAAAACATAACATGTTATCTAAAAAAGGGTAGAGTTGGAAGATACAAAAAAATGTGTGTGCAAGAGCTAAAAAAGCCACGCTTTTTCCTACCATAACAATTACATCCTCAAGCTAGGTCTCCATCTCCTACCTTTCCTATTGCTAAGGTTAAACTTTGCTGAAACACGGATTTTACATTCTTGAATAACCCATTACATCCTTCAATGGTATTGGTATTGGTCATTTTGCTCTTGGTGATGGTAAACCTATTACTATCACCCATGTTGTGTCAACTACTATTGGTGACTCCAATTTATGTCTTGAAATTGTTTTTGTGGCCGTGAAAATTGCAAAGAGTTTATTAAGTACTATATCATTGATAAAGGATAATAATGTACTAAGTTGCATCCTACTTTGTTTTGTGAAGGACTTGTAGGGGAGGATTATACTAAAGGGCACTTTTGAATATAGGCTTTATTTCCTCTTACCCACTACCACTCCACAAATGTCCTCCTTTCACCGAGCGTTCGTTAATCTTGTCAATCGCACCACTAAGTCTGGCATCATCGTCTTGATCATTCTCACCCTGTTGTGTGTGTGTGTATTTGTGTACCTCAACTTGGCAAGACTTGTTGTTTGTACTTTATTTCGAATCATGAGTCTACTTCTTCAAGTTTTGATATTGTCTATAATGATGTTTTGGGTCATGCATCAACCCTTCAATTTATGGGAATAAGCATTTTGTCTAGTTTGTCACTCTATGTTTTTTTGATCTATTTCTTATCTCACAAGTATGCGTTCTTCCCATTTTCATCAACTTCCCCATTTTGAGAAAGAGTATGTGGGCATGGGATGCAATGTAGAATATCATGTTTCTATATGAATGAGGAAAGATCTTGGCAAGACTTGTTGTTTGCACTTTATTTCGAGTCATAAGTCTACTTCTTCAAGTTTTGATATTGTCAATAATGATATTTTGGGTCATGCATCAACCCTTAAGTTTATGGGAAGAAGTATATTGTTCAGTTTGTTGATGATCACTTTATGTTTTGTTTGATCTATTTCTTATCTCACAAGTCACACGTTCTTCCTACCTTCATTAACTTCCACAAAATAGTCAAAATATAATTCAATGTTCCCATTGAAAAGCTTCAAACCGATGAAGAGGGGAGTTCATTCATATAGAAACATGATATTCTACATTGCATCTCATGCCCACATACTCTTTCTAAAAATGGGGCAGTTGATAGACGTCATCAGATTGTCCAAGAAAGGGTCTATCTCTTTTCCCTTTCAATTTTAGGAAAATGCCTTCCATACTGTTGTCTATCTTTCACATTGTGCCATCACCCATCTACTCAACTACAAGTCTCCCTATGAAATTTTCTACCACAAATGCCCTAACTATCATTTGCATAAGACCTTTTCATGTGAGTATTTCCCTTATCTCAAGCCTTGCAACTCTACAAAATTGGCCTACAACTCCTTACCTTGCATATTTCTTGGACATAACTCAAATTACAATAGATATATATGCCTTCACATATCTACTGGTCGAACTTACCTATCTCTCCATGTCACCTTTAATGAAACAAAGTTCCCATATACACCCCACCTATCCTGTCAATCACCACCAACCACCCTCCCCTCGTGTGTCCACCCACCTCCTAGCTATTGTGGCTGCTGACCGTCCCTCACAACTCCATCCATCGGCCCCTCCTTGCCACCAAGTCACTTTCCAGTACACAAAACAACAACACCTAAAACAGCACCCAATCACGATCCCATGCCTTGTCCTCTCCCGAATCGTCCTCGGCTCCCTCGTCACCGCCTTGAGCTGGCCCATTCATAATAGCCCCGACGACAGATCCACCGCCTACACGTCAAAAGCACTCAACCGACGCCTCCCACATGCGCCCCTCCAATGAATCAAGCCATCTCTTGACAACTAGAGCACAAACATGTCATCTCAAATCTTACACATTTACAACTTCTCACTACATGTCTCCAAGTACTTCTTTGAGTGCAAAAGAACCAACACCACCTTTGCATTTGCTAACAAAAATGTTCACATGTAGCAATGAAAGCTAAATTTGATGCTTTGAGGGCAAATAATACTTGGAGCCTTATTCCTCGGCCTCCTAGTTCCAACATTGTCGGCAATAAATGGGTTTTTCACATTAAAAGAAAAGCATGTGGCAGCATTGAACGCTACAAGGCTCGTCTTGTAAAAAAAAGGATTCCATCAATAAGAGGGAGTTGATTTCTTTATTACATTTAGTCTTGTGGTCAAGCTTACGACAATCAGACTTATTCTCTCCAATTTTGTGTTTTAGAATTGGTCCATTTGACAATTGGTATCAATAATGCATTCTTGAATAGGGAACAATATAAGGGTTTCATTGATACTACTAATCCTTCCTATGTTTACAAATTGTAGAAAGAACTCTATGGCTTAAAGTAGGCACCTCGATATCCTCACCGACCAAACCGAGCTCCACAAAAGGTCTACCTGTCGATGATCCTCCGTTTGTTGATGCAAGTGCCTACGGTCAAGTTGTAGGCAACCGGCAGTATGCCACCATAACCCGCCTAGAGCTTAGTTTCGCTGTCAATCGGGCTTCTCAACATATGCATCAACCACACGTGTCTCATTGGAATCTTGTTAAACACATCCTTCATTACATTAAAGGTACTCTTGATCGTGGTTTGGATTTGTCTTCTTCAACAAATTGGATTTAGTACTTTATTCTAATGCCAGCTAGGCAACCAACTCGACTAATTTACGGTCTTAACATAGCTTTGTCATCTTCTACGGGGGTAACCTTATTAGCTAGTCAAGTCGCTAGCAAAAGGTCGTTGCTCGTTCAATTACCAAGGCTAAGTATAAAGCCCTTGCATTTGCTACTGTCGAACTTGTATGGCTCCTCAATTGCTACCTAAATTCATTAGCCAGTTACACACATGCATGTCCTTCTTTGTGACAATGTCTCAGACACGTTTTTGGCAAACAATCTAAGCATCATGACAAGGTCCAAGTATATTCGTGAATTAATATTTTGTTCAAAAAAAAGTTGGAACTGAAAAAGTTGTAGTCTGTCACATTTAAATGACTAATCAACTAGTCAATATCTTCACCAAGACTCTCACTCGCCGTTCCTTCACATCAATCTGGTCCAAGTTAATGCTCACTCCGCATCCATCATCATGTGGGATATTGGTCAAAGATACAGTTAAACTTAGTTAGTCAATATCTTGAACAAAGATTTTATATTGTAATTTTATCGTGTGAATATTCTTTCAATTCCATGCCACGATATTGTATTTCTTGTGTTTATATTGTAATTCCTTCCAAGTCAATGAAATCATTCACAACTCGCAAAAGCATCAAATTGATCCATAATCTAGGAGGTTCTTTAACTCATCATATATCCCTTCATTTATTAGCATAGAATCAACGAGGATATTAAAAAAAAAAATGAGACTGGAAGTTTGCGATCATGCTTCTCTAAGGGAAAAGCACAGGTTTCTGCAGACACCACTGCAAACTCGTTGGGTGTTTTTTTTTTTATATATATATTTAAAAATAAGAACGATTTTAAACATTGTTCCCATTATTTTTAAATTTTTAAATTTTTATTAGGAAATGAATTAGGAAGGCACCTCTATCTCGAGGTAGACCGTCCTAGAGCATTCTTGTGGATGAGATCTAGAAGATCTGGAATGGCTGCGCAGTCTGGTGAAATCGATTTGTGGTAAAGTTTTGCTATAAAATCGGCCACAGTATTAATTTCCCGAAAGATGTGAGATGCGACAGGATGAGAATTGTCGCAAGTCGAGTAATATATATGAGATTATGAGCTCAATCTCCCACGGACAGTCCCATTTGCCGTTTAAAGCATTTATTAGGCACAGGTTATCGCCTTCGATCTCGATATCTGAGATCCCTAGCTGGATTGCTTCTCGGATACCAAAGCGCATCGAGATTGCTTCCGCTAGTATCGGGGAGATGTTCCCCAGGGCCCCATTGACTCTGTCGTATGCTTTTTCCATATCCAATTTCAGCGCCACCCGAATTTAGTTAGAGTTTGTAGTAGGAAGTCCCAATTGACTCTGTCGTATGCTTTTTCCATATCCAATTTCAGCGCCACCCATACCTCCTTACCTTTTTTTGCTCTGAAGGAGTGGAAAATTTCATGTGCAATTAGTACATTGTCTTGGATGCTGCGTTGTTGGGTAAACGCACCTTGAAATGGGTGTACAAGTTTAGGGATGATCGTTTTTAGTCTTTCTGTAAGTATTTTTGATATTATTTTGTACATTGTATTACATAGGCTAATTGGTCTATAATAATTTGTCGAACAAGGGTTATCGTATTTTGGTATGAGTGTGATAAAGGTATGATTTATTTGTTTAAATAGTTTCCTAGAGTGGAAGAAGCTTTTAACTGCTTTGATGATATTCGGGCTTACGATCTCCCAATATTTCTTATAGAATCCAGACGGCATACCATCCGGACCTGGTGATTTATCTTCCTTTATTCCTTCAAGTGCGTTTTTGATTTCTTCGTTGGTTACAAGTTTGGTAAGATGATCATTATCTTCCTGGTTCACTTCTGCTTGTATTACATGTAGAATCTCTTGTATTTTCCTTTGGTTTATGTGTTGTTTTTGAAATCTTTTCTCAAAGTCTTTATGTATCTCCTTTTTAACATTTTCTTGTCCAATGATGAGTGTACCTTCCATGCTTTTAATTTGTTTGATGTTTTTCCGTTTCTTCTCCATGTGGCTATCCGATGAAAATACTTACTATTTGTATCCGTTAATGTTGTATGCTTGTGTTTGGCTCTCTGCCCCAGTATTTTTGGTGAAAAGATAGGAGACATTCCTTTTTTCTAGTTAGATTGGCTTGTTTCTGTAGTTTTGCTTGGTTTATGTTAGCAAGCATAGATTCTTGCAGTTTTGTTAATTCCTCTTCCACCTTTTTTAATTGTTCAAAAATATTTCCAAATTGGGTTTTATTCCATTCTTTTATTTTTGTTTTTAGTAGTTATGTTATTTGTGTAAGTACATACATATGTGTACATGCAAAGTTGCTTCTCCATATTTGTTTAACTAGGTTTGTTAGATCATTTCTTCTAGTCCACATCATTTCAAATTTGAAAGGTCGTGCTATTTTATTTAATGTATTGGAGATATCGAGTGATATGAGACAGTGGTCGGATAATGTAAAGGCATGGTTATGTGTACACAGGTTAGGGTACCATTGTAGTATTTGATCATTAACTAGTACTCTGTCTAGCTTTTCTAGTATGTTCTCCTGTGTATTCCTAGCTCTGTGCCAAGTGAAAGGGTTACCTGTTGTTGGTATGTCTAGGAAGTCACTGGTATTTTTGAAATTGTTTAGGCGGTCAAATCTACTACTAATCGGGGTTTTGCCACCATATTTTTCTTGTAAGTTTTGTATCTCATTGAGATCACCTATAATAATACTTGGTTTGTTTGTTGTTAAAATGTAATTTTGAAGATTAGACCAGAACTCTGGTTTATCCCTTTCTTGGGGGGGGGGGGGGGGGGGGGGGGGGGGGGGTAGATTGATTCGTTTTTCAGTTGGTGCTCTTTCCAGAGTACAATAACACCCCCAACAAGGCTCATTGTCGGGGAAACTGCAATGTTATCGAAGCCAGCTATATTCCATATTTTTTCGCATGGAATTTTATCGGATTTGGTCTCGACCAAAGCCATAATTTGGATATAATTGGTTTTACAGAAAGTATTTATGTCGGTCCAAACATTTTTCATGTCCATTCCTTTAACGTTCCATAGACATATCTTCATTGATAAACATTTGGGGATGGGTAATTATCTATGTTTGTACTAATTATCCGGTTAAAACTTTGATTCCTTACTGCCTTTTGGGGGATAATGGTTTGGTTGTTTGTCTTTTGTGACATATTCAATTCATTTTTTATGTTACTCATCCGATGTTGGTTAGCTTATGATGAGTTTCCTTTATATAGAATTTTATCATTTTTGTGTGTGTTTATGATATTATCATAAATTATTGTGTATTGTTTGTCTGGGACTAAGTTTCTTATGGTTACGATTATTTGGAAGGGTTGGTTTCAAAAATAGTAGATTTTAAAAATAAATATAATAAAACAAAAGGATCGGTTTTAAAACCGTTGATTTAAAAAAAAAAGGTTTTGTAAACCGTTGATTTAAAAAAAAAAGGCCAGCGGTTTTGAAAACCGTTGGGCCTGCACATCAGTTGGGTCGACCCAGCTACGACCTAGCTACTGCTAGGGGCATGGGTCGACACAGCTAGCAGTATGGGGGTTGAAGTGACCCAACGGTTTTCAAAACCATTCATATGAACAGTAAAAAAATTGCCTATAAACGGAGAAGCGAAAGCTGTAAAAAACGCCACACCATTTCACTCTCATTTTTACTCTTCAGTCTAAAAACCGAGAAGATTAGGGAGAGATTAGTGTAATTAAATTAGATAAAGTAAAATTAAGTTATTCCAATTTGTTATATTATGTCGTGGTCTAGTCTAGATGTCGGAGAATCGACTGAACATGTATGAAATTAAATTGTATTAATTATGTTTGAAATTATAATTTTATGTAATCTCATTCCTTGTTAAATTATGTTAGTTGTTTAATGTCATTGCTTAGTGATAATTAATGTCCTAATATGTTTACTTAGGGTATATAATACATATATGATTAGATATAACTCATATAATTATGTAAAATGATGTGTTTTACGTGGTTCATATTAAATTAGACCAATTGATTCGTTTTTCAGTTGGTGCTCTTTCCAGAGTACAATAACACCCCCAACAAGGCTCATTGTCGGGGAAACTGCAATGTTATCGAAGCCAGCTATATTCCATATTTTTTCGCATGGAATTTTATCGGATTTGGTCTCGACCAAAGCCATAATTTGGATATAATTGGTTTTACAGAAAGTATCTATGTCGGTCCAAACATTTTTCATGTCCATTCCTTTAACGTTCCATAGACATATCTTCATTGATAAACATTTGGGGATGGGTAATTATCTATGTTTGTACTAATTACCCGGTTAAAACTTTGATTCCTTACTGCCTTTTGGGGGATAATGGTTTGGTTGTTTGTCTTTTGTGACATATTCAATTCATTTTTTATGTTACTCATCCGATGTTGGTTAGCTTATGATGAGTTTCCTTTATATAGAATTTTATCATTTTTGTGTGTGTTTATGATATTATCATAAATTATTGTGTATTGTTTGTCTGGGACTAAGTTTCTTATGGTTACGATTATTTGGAAGGGTTGGTTTCAAAAATAGTAGATTTTAAAAATAAATATAATAAAACAAAAGGATCGGTTTTAAAACCGTTGATTTAAAAAAAAAAAGGTTTTGTAAACCGTTGATTTAAAAAAAAAAGGCCAGCGGTTTTGAAAACCGTTGGGCCTGCACATCAGTTGGGTCGACCCAGCTACGACCTAGCTACTGCTAGGGGCATGGGTCGACACAGCTAGCAGTATGGGGGTTGAAGTGACCCAACGGTTTTCAAAACCATTCATATGAACAGTAAAAAAATTGCCTATAAACGGAGAAGCGAAAGCTGTAAAAAACGCCACACCATTTCACTCTCATTTTTACTCTTCAGTCTAAAAACCGAGAAGATTAGGGAGAGATTAGTGTAATTAAATTAGATAAAGTAAAATTAAGTTATTCCAATTTGTTATATTATGTCGTGGTCTAGTCTAGATGTCGGAGAATCGACTGAACATGTATGAAATTAAATTGTATTAATTATGTTTGAAATTATAATTTTATGTAATCTCATTCCTTGTTAAATTATGTTAGTTGTTTAATGTCATTGCTTAGTGATAATTAATGTCCTAATATGTTTACTTAGGGTATATAATACATATATGATTAGATATAACTCATATAATTATGTAAAATGATGTGTTTTACGTGGTTCATATTAAATTAGACCAATTGTGACATGTGAAACTGGATAGGAAATTTACTTATATGTGAATGTATATATTGGTGGTCAAATTTATTATATTGCTTTCGCTTACAAGATATATAGTATAATGACATGACTCTTATAATAGTATTATGATAATAACATACAATATAACTTTTGGATTTATTTATAAACGACATGGATGTTATCCTATGTAATTTAATTCGGTTATATTACTGATCTATTTTGTTAAATAGTGTATATTTAAAATACCATGAATGTGATTTTCTATGTCTGTCATATTTTGGATGTTATCCTACGTGTTTTAGCATGAATGTGTTTTAGCATAAGTAATATGTTCCATTGGATGTTAACCTACATAATTTAATTCGGTTAGGTTACCGAATCTTTAGTATAAAATAACTTTGAACATGTGATGTACTATGGGATGAAAAGTTATATTATTAACAACTTGTTTTAATTTTTGAAATTGATAGTTGTATTTATATAAGAGGCATTTTTTTATAAGAAACAAAGGACAATGAAATATAGTTAAATATCTTTTTATACATTAAAGTTGAAGGACTATATTCACAAAATAATGAACAACTACCTCATTGTAAAGTTGACACATCATTTTTAGAAAGTATATTTCTTAGGATCGATAAAAAAAATAAAAATATATTTAGCGTTAATTTATTTGAGTACTCCAGATTTTTAGCGTTAAAAAAATGAAAAATGTATTTAGCGTTAATTTATTTAAGTACTGCATCATCTACTCCAAATTAAAAACTATTTGTAAAAGTAATTAGCATTAATTTATTTGAGTACTTAATAATATTAGCGATAATTTTTTAAATATATTTTTTAGGATCGATAAAAAGTGAAAAATGTAGTAATTATATTTAGTACTTGAAATCATTACCATTAATTTTCATAAGAAACTAGATGGTTGAACCTGTACTTCGCACGGGTTCAACCATGTGTGCACATTTGGTAACTTTCATATGTGCAATAATGTTTACTCCCATTTCATCATATTTTCTATTTTCATAAAATCTAATTTTTTTGTTTGCATAAAGATACTATATCATATTCTATATCTTTAATAGGGTCGTTTATTGTAAAAGATGCTAACTTAAATGTAATTTTGCTATTTGCATAAAAATATTCTTTTAATTTTTATATCTTAGATAAGGTCATTTGTTACGACAAAATGCTAACTTTTTATGTTTTATAGATAAAATTTATTTTGTAACCGTGACAATTTCCATATACTTAGTGGTGAGTCTTTGATAATTTTATTGTACTTACAAATATATATTTCCTCAAATACAAAGATAGTAGGATACCATAAAGAGAACTTAGTACTATTTAATGTGCCCAACATTAAACATGTTAGTATTTGTTGAATCATTATATATTTTGCGTTATTTCATATTAATTTTAAATGTTAGAAAATAGTGGCAAGATTTTTCTGCCTACAGGTGGTCAGATCGTCAATCCATGTTTGACCGGGCACGTGAACAAGGGACTAGACTGAACATAGTGTTGACTATGCGGAAATCATAGGAGAGAAAAGTCATACTAGCGTGCGAGAAGTCAGGAAGCTATCGACCGTTCAAGGATGTATTGATATGAAACATGCGTACAAAGAAGAACAACTGTCCATTCGTGCTGAACGGGGTGATGCACAAGGTCGGGTCGTGGATGTTGTCGGTGGTCTGCGGTACACACGATCATGATCTTGCGAAGAGCTTAGAGGGTCATGCCTTTGTCAGACACTTGACTGGGGTTCAAAAGAAGCAAGTCGTGGCGTTGACGCAAACTTCCGCAAAGTCGAAGGTGATTATGGCCTTCTTACTACATACTAGACCTGTACAAATCCGGGTTCGGGCCGGGCCCGGTTTTTTGTATTTTTTTGCCCGGTTGACCGGGTTGGGTTTTTTGTCCAGGCCCGCCCGGTCAACCGGGCCGGGTTACCCGGCGGGCTGGCCCGGTCGGATAAAATTATAAATATATATAATTTTAAATATATATATATAAAATTATAAATATATATATATATATAAATTATAAACAGTAATTATAAATAGGGTAAGTATCATGTGAGAATATATATTAGGGTGAGAAATGAAAATAAATTATAGTTTTTGGATTATAAATAAATCAAAGGTTATGATTAAACTTTCATTAAAAAGTCATGTGTCATGCACATGACCTCATTTTTGAGAGTTTGATCGGTCAACATGACTGATCAAACCAGTCACCGGCGGTCAACGCGGGAGCTCCGGCGTTGACCGGTCAATTTTTTTTTTTTTTTTTTTTTTTTTTTTCCGATCAGTTTTCTTTTTCCATGCACAATTTTTGGCTTGCGACTGTATGTGCATCGATATTGACTTGTATGTGCATTGATATTGCATAAAATCTATATAGGATTTTTTACTAAATGTGTGACTTTGTGTATGTGAAAACTCATGCACTTCTCTCAGCATGTGCATATGTTTTAGCTTGTATGTGCATAGATTTTGACATATATTTGCATCTAAATTCTACTTGTGTGTATTATTTTCTTGGGTTGAAATATTGTGCATGAGTTTTGGCTTGTATGTGCACCTAAATTACATAAATTTTGCATAGGATTTTGATTATATGTGTGACTGTGTATGTGAAAACTCATGCACATACATGCAAAAACTTATGTATGCATTTCAGAGAATGTGCATATGTTTTGGCATGTGTGTGCATAAATTTTGACTTGTATGTGCATCTAAATTCTACTTGCGTGCGTTGTTTTCTTGAGTTAAAATGTGCATGAGTTTTGGCTTATATGTGCATACCCATTGAAGTACATGTCTTTTTCCTTGTATGTGCATGTAAATTGAACTAGACGTGCATAGGGTTTGACTATATGTGTGACTTTTTATAAGTGAAAACTTATGCACACACATGTAAAATCTTAAACACTTTACAGAATGTGTATAGATTTTGTCTTGTAAGTGCATGAATTTTGAATTGTCTGTGCATCTAAATTTTACTTGTATGTATCGTTTTCTTGGCTTGATACGTGCATGACTTTTTGACTTGTATGTACATACCATTTGAAACACACGTCTTTTTGCTTGAATGTGCACATGTCAAAACTTATGCACATACAGTGTACAACTCATGTACATTTTCTCTAGAAAACAATGCATATTTTTTTACAATCTTTAGATGCACATACATGTCAATATTGATGCATATGCAAGCCAAATTTATGCACATGTCATCTCAAGCAAAAAATTAGTCTTAGAAAAAGTTGGGCTGCAAAAAAAATTAATGGAAAAAATGGCTGGACAACACCTTATAAAATTTTAATGCACATACAAGTCAATATTGATACACACACAAGTAACAAATGGTGCACATGTCAGTGCAAGCAAAAAGTGGACCCGGAAAAAAATGGGCCGGGAAAAAAAAAACTTAGGTCAGACAATGCCTTATAAAATTTTGATGCACATATAGGACAATATAGATGCACACACAAGCCAAAATGTATGCACATGCCATCTTAAGTAAAAAAAAGTGACCCCGAAAAAAAAAAGGTCCGAAAAAAAATAAAAATAAAATTTGACCGGTCAACGTCGGAGCTCCAGTTGGTGACCGATTTGACCGGTTAATTATCCACTTAAATGATTGTCTAATTCTAGCTTTTGGATTTGAAAAATCTAAAGATTATGAGCTATTCTCATTTCTCATCATAATGTTTATTCTCATCGGATCCGCACCCTTATAAATATATATATAAAATTATAAATAAATATTAATTATATAAACAGTAACGGGTACCGGGCCGGGCTTCTAGGCCCGGTCGGGCCTAGAGGACCGTCTGTGCCCGACCCGTTACTGTATCGGGTTGGCCCGACCCGACCGGGCCAATATTGTTGTCCAGGCCCGGTTTTTTAACCGGGCGGGCCGGGCCGGTCGGGCTAGCCCGAACTTGTACAGGTCTACTACATACATACGACATGGTCTTTACGTCGATGAATCAAGTCTACAACGTTCGGCAGCAGTTTCACGCAGAAGAGATGGATGGTATGGCGGTAACTCAATACACTCTCTCATATTTAGGGGGCTTCGATTACTACGTCCATCCTTGAAGGCTTCCGGGGCATGGCGATGTGGTTCAAGACTTGTTCTGGGCTCACCCCCATTCCATTCATCTACTAAAGTTGTTCCCTTACGTTGTCATCATGGATTCGACATATAAGACAAACACGTTAGTAGTTCCGATTATAAAAAAATTTGGGTAATTTGACTCATTACTGTAATGTGGTTAGAATCGTTTTTAATACTTGCTTTTCAAATGATTATAGGTACAAGTTGCCCCTAATTGAGATCGTCGGCTTTGCGTGCACGGGACATACCTTCAACATTGCCTATTCTTTCATGGCACATGATAACATCGACTGTAACACCCCCAACTTATTGTTGGAAATGCCACACGCCAGTGATCTCAGACATTACCGTCCAAAGTCACCCCAGGCTTTAATCGGAACAATTAAACTTAAATACGTACACATATTAAATGAAAGATTAAACAGCGGAAGACATTTGTATACGAAACTCGACCCTTTTATATTAAAAGATCTCTCATCAAACGAGAGTAGCATTTTTACAACAGAGTAAACTTTTCAGCGGAAGACTCATGAATTACACAGCGGAAGACTTTTAAGAATCAGCCTATAACATGACTAGGTTATAAAGATATATTAAGGTAATACTTAACAACTTAAAACACTGACACTTAAATCTTCGTCTGCAAGCCTCTTCTTCTTCAACTGGTTACTTTGACTTCGGAAACCTACCACTGATGTGCCGTATAGGACGGATGACACCAGCCAACCATACAGTGGAAATTAACCGATTGGTTAGTCTAATGAAAGACTATGCAAGGGTGAAACAGAATGGTTCTAGTGATTGTAACCGTTTACTATCATTGTTCCTCGAATAATAACCGAATGAACGATATATAACCCGGTACTTTCACGAAATGATTTATTATTAAGATATGCATTGAAGAGAAGACTCCCAAAGGAAATGAGCCTTATGGGAAACGTATGAAGGGAAGACTCCAAAAGATTGAGTCTTACGGGAAATTATGACAACTGTTTGAGAACGTTAAAGTTTCACACAAGCGTTTAAAAGCGACTTGATTATTTGGGTCCACGACCAACCTCACCGCGTAATGCGAATTCAGATTTGGAAGGAGGACTTACTTTAATCGAAGCCCAGACGAGTTTCCACGTTGTATTTCTAGCCCAAAGTTCATTAATTATGTGCCTAACCGCACTTATCTTATTTAATTCCAAAACGATTATTACTGTTAAGGCTTTTAATATTATTTCGAGTAACTACGAACCTTTATGATTTCGAGTAACTACGAACTTTTATGATTTCGAGTAACTACGAACTTTTATAATTTCGAGTAACTACGAACTTTTATGATTTCGAGTAACTACGAACTTTTAATACATAGGGTGACATTACGTCCACCCAAATTGCACTAACAAGGTGCTTAACACTTCAGATCCTTACAGATGGATAAGAAGCAATGGGTCACGATCTTAAGAGAATTATAAAGAAACGACTATTCTCACAAGAAATATCGTTCCTACGAATACTCGTGCTATTCTAGCATTAAAGTTTTAATTTAAATCCACAACAAAATCATTACGGTCATTAACAAGTATAATAACGTTGTTTCTAGCAATATATACAACCTACAATAATATCATATTTTAATCACATTATTTATAAAATTTGTTCTCAAACGAAAACAACAGTTCACTCCAATTTAATTAACAATTAAAAGCAATTGATAATTAATAGAACATGGAATGATTAAGCAAGAGCGAACCGTCACTTGCCTTAAGTAGATCCGGCAATGAATCTAGACGAGACGACTACTGATGATATCTATTTCGAGGATATGGCCTATGCTTCAGCTAGCTCTAGCAGGATTACGGGTCCACTCTCGATCCAGCAAATAACGTTACCATTGACAAATTAATTATTATCAATTAATTTGTTTGACGAACTCGAGTAATTAAATTTAATAAATTTTTATGATTTTAAATCATAAAAATATTAATTAAATTTTCCTAAAGAAAAATACGGATAAAAGTGGGTCGAAATTATACCGCTAGATCGAACTCGGATTAAATCTCGACAGAAATAACTAATGGGCTTTTCGGCCCAACAAGAGCTGGCAAAGGGGGAGGGGGCCACCTTTCTTCTTCCTTCAACCACAACAGCACCACGAGAACTCCAACAATGGCTTCCCAACAGCAGCTCAACACAGCACAACGCCGGGAAGGGCTCCTCCGCCTCGTCGCCGGTGGCTCGCCTTCGCCGGGATCTTCGCCGGGGTCTTCACGCAGCAGCACCAGCGGCGACACGCGAGCATGACAACAGTAGCAACACGCAGCGACGGGAGCGGTGGAACGACGGGCAGCAGTGGAACGACGGGTCTGGGTCGCCAACGCCGGGAAGGAGCACAGCAGCAGCTCCGACTTCGGTCCGGCGCGGCCTCGTCGGATCTGGGTCGTCCTCGGCAGCTGAACGCGGCTCCACAGTGGTGGCTCGCCGGCGAGAGAGGTGACCGAGAAGGAACGGGAGAGGGAAGGAGATGGCAAAGCAGGGGAAGGAGATGGTGCCCAACAACCTTCAGATCGGGCTCCTTATAAAGGGAAGCAGCTCGCTGGACCCATCGACAGGTGCCCCTACCGGGATTGCACACGGGGGAGTATCGTCGCAGGCGTGCAAAACTTGTTGGGAAATGGTTTTGGTATGAGTTTTTAAACCCCGAAAATTATAAATTTGTATTCAAATAAATATTCTAAGTCCCGAAAATATATTGAATGTATTTTATATCTCTCAAGGAATTATTACGGAGATCAAGGATGTTACAGAAAATCCGAACTCCTCTGAAAGCGAAATAATTATTGAACGAAGGTTGGGAAAATTACCCAATTATCCTCACTAAAAAATGAGGGATATTACATTACTACCCCCTTAAAAAAAATTTCGACCCTGAAACTTGGCCGATAACAGCTCAGAGAGCGACCTCTACTCTAAGTTATCCAATACTTATAGGTTTACCCTTGCTTCACCCATTTAACACTCCGTAAATTGGTTCAAACATTTCTAGGTTAAAACTTATCACCCTTCACAGCTTAAGAAAATTCTATCATCTACTTACACAAACATCTATTCCACTAGGCTATTCCTATGGTAATATGAGGGTTATTACATTACTATCCCCTTAAACATAGTTTCGACCCCGAGACTAGCATTGTTAACGAGGAAACAGTCTCACTACCAACCTTACTACCTAAACTTAATATCCTTAGTAACCTTATCACTGACATTGTTCCTAGGAAATCGATCTGTCTCTTCAATTACACCATTATCCCATATATCTCCATATGTTACACCCGTAGCAACTCGTAACTACAACCACAAAGTCATAATAATCTTATGATAGTATCCTAAAAAAATCATTGCAACCGATTTGCTATACCTTAAGCATGAGAATACACATTACTTCTTTCACTTTTTCATTTATAACTTATCTCAGAATACGTACCTTATCTTCCTCATAATCCATTACCGGAACTTAGTGGTTCTTGAGACATCGCATTTCTTAATTCCTTTAAGTGTATACCCCACAATTCCATTGCTCATCATCATCGGGTTTGGCCCTTATGCCAAATTCTAACTTGGTATCCTTTCGGTAATGACTTAGCATATTCCTTTAATCACTTTATAACTTAAACTTTTAAGATTCCTTAACTTTCTCCAAAAATAATCACAACACCTTTATTCTTATGTTCCTCAAAGCGAATCACAAGAGACATTACTCTTATTTCCTCAAAGTATCATATTGCTAACTGATTCATTACCAACAAAATCAATCACTTATGTCCTAATCCTTCAATAGATATACTCGAGTAACAATTGTTACCTTACTCCTTAAACACACATAAGACAAATCTATTTACTAAATCCTTTAGTTTATCGAAATCATCAATATAACCTAT
The DNA here is from genome assembly GCA_027886185.1 of Rheum nobile. NCBI lineage: Eukaryota > Viridiplantae > Streptophyta > Magnoliopsida > Caryophyllales > Polygonaceae > Rheum > Rheum nobile. Next base: position 10,041,829 of record WOAB01000639.1, read on the forward strand.
CCTTAAATTGTAATCTTTCCATTTAAGTGGCATACTCCCAACACAATAGCTTCATAACTTAATCACTTCCAAAAAGAGTTGTACCATAAGCCTTATAGATGACACACTCACATAAAGTCCAAATGTCGAACCTTGCAACCTTACAAAGTATCATAACTCCTTATTCCCTGAAAGTACAACTTACCAAATTCAATCACTTGGCCCAATTAGGTTTGGCTCATACGCCCATTTCCTAACTAACATCCCAAAGGTTTGTTTAACTGTCTCAAATAACTTATTTCTAACTTAAGATCCTTATATTCCTCACACAATTTACTATCCATCCAAGAATTATTCATATCATTTCCTTATATTACCTCAAACGAACCTCAAATAGATCTTCCAAAATGATACCTATGATTTCGTACACTTAGTTGCTCCACAAGCTATAACTACTGGTCCTACACTGGCCATACTTACTTATAAATCCCGTAACCATAACTCTTGGTTCCACCGTCTTACTCAAGATCGCAACAGGGGAAAACGAGTTCCTGATGGACTATCCTTCTTAATCTATGCACATCTATGCATACAGCATGGACTCACAACTAGGTGTTCTGGACTTTGCATTAATCCACCCTTATATACTTTTATTAGAACGAATGTTCATGGTACACATATGAGAGATAACTCTTAATCTCATAGAGCATTAACCACACATCATTGTTCCTACACTCTAAGGAACTTTGGAGAAACTCTACTTACGAGATAACGCCCGTCAACTCAGAAAGCAATTCATGTCATACAGATGTGACATTACTCCAGAAATGAAGAAAGAATCTTAGGAATGGATCTAGGGAATAAGTAACACTCGAAGCTTGCAGAAGTTTGAAAACCGCTTATTAATAAACCTTATACTTTTAAACTTCATACCTTCAAACTTTATACTTTATACCTTTAAACCCTATAAAAATAATTACTTATACAGTTTAGTTTTGCAAACTAGTGATATGATTATCACAAATCTCTTACTTAAAAAAAATTTCACACTTTTAAAGTTACAATCTTAAACTCATTTTGACTGCGTATAACACGCCTTTTATAAACCAACGATAAATAGCTTTTGAAGTTCAAAATAACTAAATTATTTAAATTAGTTACCAGAGTTACTTATAACTTTTAAATTAACATTAAAACTCTCGAAATTCCTTTTTAATGGAAGATAGGTTTGAAAATAGTTTCAAAATTAGTTTTCGAAAATTCTCAAACCTAACAATAGGCCAAGAATTTTAAAACCTTTCTCTGATACCATATTTGTAACACCCCCAACTTATTGTTGGAAATGCCACACGCGAGTGACCTCAAACATTACCGTCCAAAGTCACCCCAGGCTTTAATCGGAACAATTAAACTTAAATACGTAAACATATTAAATGAAAGATTAAACAACGGAAGACATTTGTATACGAAATTCGACCCTTTTATATTAAAAGATCTCTCATCAAACGAGAGTAGCATTTTTACAACAGAGTAACTTTTCAGCGGAAGACTCATGAATTACACAGCGGAAGACTTTTAAGAATCAGCCTATAACATGGCTAGGTTATAAAGATATATTAGGGTAATACTTAACAACTTAAAACACTGACACTTAAATATTCGTCTGCAAGCCTCTTCTTCTTCAACTGGTTACTTTGACTTCGGGAACCTACCACTGATGTGCCGTATAGGACGGATGACACCAGCCAACCATGCAGTGGAAATTAACCGGTTGGTTAGTCTAATAAAAGACTATGCAAGGGTGAAAACAGAATGGTTCTAGTGATTGTAACCGTTTACTATCATTGTTCCTCGAATAATAACCGAATAAACGATATATAACCCTGTACTTTCACGAAATGATTTATTATTAAGATATGCATTGAAGAGAAGACTCCCAAAGGAAATGAGCCTTATGGGAAACGTATGAAGGGAAGACTCCAAAAGATTGAGTCTTACGGGAAATTATGACAACTGTTTGGGAACGTTAAAGTTTCACACAAGCGTTTAAAAGCGACTTGACTATTTGGATCCACGACCAACCTCACCGCGTAATGCGAATTCAGATTTGGAAGGATGACTTACTTTAATCGAAGCCCAAACGAGTTTCCACGTTGTACTTCTAGCCCAAAGTTCATTAATTATGTGCCTAACCGCACTTATCTTATTTAATTCCAAAACGATTATTACTGTTAAGGCTTTTAATATTATTTCGAGCAACTACGAACCTTTATGATTTCGAGTAACTATAAACTTTTATGATTTCGAGTAACTACGAACTTTTATGATTTCAAGTAACTACGAACTTTTGTGATTTCGAGTAACTACGAACTTTTAATACACAGGGTGACATTACGTCCACCCAAATTGCACTAGCAAGGTGCTTAACACTTCAGATCCTTACAGATGGATAAGAAGCAATGGGTCACGATCTTAAGAGAATTATAAAGAAACGACTATTCTCACAAGGAATATCGTTCCTACAAATACTCGTGCTATTCTAGCATTAAAGTTTTAATTTAAATCCACAACAAAACCATTACGGTCATTAACAAGTATAATAGCGTTGTTTCTAGCAATATATACAACCTACAATAATATCATATTTTAATCACATTATTTATAAAATTTGTTCCCAAACGAAAATAATAGTTCACTCCAATTTAATTAACAATTAAAAGCAATTGATAATTAATAGAACATGGAATGATTAAGCAAGAGCGAACCGCCACTTGCCTTAAGTAGATCCGGCGATGAATCTAGACGAGACGACTACTGATGATATCCTTTCCGAGGATATGGCCTATGCTTCAGCTAGCTCTAGCAGGATTACGGGTCCACTCGCGATCCAACAAATAACGTTACCACTGACAAATTAATTATTATCTATTAATTTGTCTGACGAACTCGAGTAATTAAATTTAATAAATTTTTATGATTTTAAATCATAAAAATATTAATTAAATTTTCCTAAAGAAAAATACGGATAAAAGTGAGTCGAAATTATACCGCTCGATCGAACTCGGGTTAAATCTGGACAGAAATAACTAATGGGCTTTTCGGCCCAACAAGAGCTGGCAAAGGGGGAGGGGCCCACCTTTCTTCTTCCTTCAACCACAATAGCACCACGAGAACTCCAACAATGGCTTCCCAACAGCAGCTCAACGCAACACAACGCCGGGAAGGGCTCCTCCGCCTCGTCGCCGGTGGCTCGCCTTCGCCGGGGTCTTCACGCAGCAGCACCAGCGGCGACACGCGAGCATGACAACAGTAGCAACACGCAGCGACGGCAGCGGTAGAACGACGGGCAACAGTGGAACGACGGGTCTGGGTCGCCAACGCCGGGAAGGAGCACAACAGCAGCTCCGACTTCGGTCCGGCGCGGCCTCGTCGGATCTGGGTCGTCCTCGGCAGCTGAACGCGGCTCCACAGTGGTGGCTCGCCGGCGGGAGAGGTGACCGAGAAGGAACGGGAGAGGGAAGGAGATGGCAAAGCAAGGGAAGGAGATGGGAGCCCAACAACCTCCAGATCGGGCTCCTTATAAAGGCCAAGGAGGAAGCATCTCGTTGGACCCATTGACAGGTGCCCCGACCGGGATTGCACACGGGGGAGTATCGTGGCAGGCGTGCAAAACTTGTGGGGAAATGGTTTTGGTATGAGTTTTTAAACCCCGAAAATTATATGTTTGTATCCAAACAAATATTCTAAGTTCCGAAAATACATCGAATGTATTTTATATCTCTCATTTCGGAGATCAAGGATGTTACAAAAAATCCGAACTCCTCTGAAAGCGAAATAACTATTGAACGAAGGTTGGAAAAATTACCCAATTATCCTCACTAAAAAATAAGGGGTATTACATCGACCACTATGAATGGACACTAGGAGAGTTGAGATACTTGTTCGCCCTCGTCGGCAAGAGGCCAATGACGATAGTTACAGATCGAGATTTGCCCGAGGTCAAAGATGTATGCCAAGTATTCCTCGATGCCCAACATCTATTGTGTTGGGTACATATACTACATAATTGCAAGGCTTATGTCCTCAGCTTCACGCATAATGCCAGTCTAGCAAATGCATTCATGGGAGCGTGTTGTCTACTATTCAACTCGAAATCCGAGTATACCTACTACTGGTGACTCAATGAGATGTAACAATCAGGCTTTGTTGGTTTTATGCGTTACCTTATGACTACGTGGCTTGGGCCTTATAGAGAACATATTGTCAGAGCCTGGACTGATACCAACCTTCATTTATTCACAAGGACCATGAATATGTAAAGCGGTTTTAAGTTTATGGTGTATTATGAGTAATGTTTTATCGTGCATGAATGTGTTTTTTATTAATACTTGTCATGTGTTTGCAGGGTTAAGGGGGTGCACTATATGCTTAAAGATTGGATTGAAAACAAACTCGTACTAGGTTTCAACATACTAGCGTGGAAAATCCATCAACTCATAGTAGACCAGGTTAGTTTAGTAAGAGGACATATGAAAATGGATCGTAATACGATCTCAACCGCGGTGCTAAGGCTACGAGCACCTTACGAAGATCTGCTTAGTCGGCTTATGAACAAAGTGTCGAAATTGTGTTTGGACACAATGTTGGGCACGATTGGACCCGAAATATAAATTTGATATCTCTGTTTGCAATGACGGTTGGTGGACGGTGGTCAGAGGACTTCCATGCGCACATGAATTGTTCCAAGTGATGGCAAGCAACACCCCTATACGGCCTAGTCAAATCCACCTATTCTCGAAACATGTGAATTGAGAAGGTGTTTCGGTTGCACAAGGGCTCCTAGGGGACAATATTGTATTCACGAAAGAACAAGATAAGTTTTGTTCCATAATGAGTGATTTTTTGGATGGGAGGATGAGCTTTGATAACCTACACCGGGTTAATTCGACATAAGATGACAGGATAAAGCCCAGAAGATCCTTATTGCAGGAGCCGCCTAGTTGCTCAATCGTAGCAAAAAGGATGCCAAGAAATGATTCAACAAAAAGGGATAAGACCAATCTGGAGCACGCAGAAGAAAACGCATTGACCATGTCCAAGCCGATGAGAGAGTCAACATTAAAGCATCAAAGTAGTCGTGGCAAACGCAGACGTCATATGGCATCAGTCAGCGGGTTGGTGGCCGGGCCCGAGAAGGATAAATCAGACAAAGCTTTTGGGGTGAATTTTGGGATTTGGAATGTGGACCCATCATGTTCATATACATGACCAAAGCCTTAAATGTTGCGAGAGATGGCCACTATGGCTACCATTCACTGGCAGAGTTACTCGGGTTGGCCAGGGCGAGTGGAAGCAGGTTCGAAGGGCGATGGCGACAAAGCTGAAAAGAAAATCCATGTGACAAAGCAATGGAGCCTAAACTTGTCACCAAATTGCCCGATCTGATCCACGACATAAACTACACCGATAATAATTGCATGCAACATCATTGGATGGAGATGCCGATGTGTGGCTTGATTTTTGCTACAGCCTACCCAAAAGCGTTGGTGTTGTTGTCATGGAGCGGTGTGCACACAAGTCTACCGCTAATTTCCCACCTTTCCAACGATTTCCCTCCTACAGACGTCCTTGTAGTGGCCTTAGTCGGAGCTTATGACCATTTTATGCCGGTAAACTACGTCACTCGACCTTAATTTAACGTTTTCTACTTTTTTCACGCTAATCTTATTGTAAATTAATAATCTTGTTGCATGTATGGTTGGAGAAAGACGTCCCAATCCCTCCCATTTTGGGCATGTGGAAGAACTACCACCATTCTAGTGTTGATAATTGGGATCAAGCATTTCATCAGCGGATAGCGAACTTCCAAAGATATCGTATGAAGCATGGTCGGCTTACCGCATGATGATCATAATGTAACCTTATTCGTTGTCAATTTTGTATAATTAGGATCATAATGTAATAAATATTTTATGTATAAATTTCCGTTTACCCGAAATTGCGCATATATCCTACTTGGTCATTTATTATTCATTTAGTATAATCCAACTCAATTTTTTCCCTATAAAACCCAAAACCACAACAAAAAAAATTCATACTTGGTCATTTATTGTTCATATTCATTTCGCATAATCTAACTCATTAGAAATAAAAAAAAAACACAACAAAAATATCCTTCTTGGTCATTTATTATTCATTTCGCATAATCGAAATCATTTAATTTTTCGTAACGAAACCAAAATCACAACAATAAAAAATTCAATACATGAAAACGCACTCGAAACCAAGTTAATATCAAAGTAAATGTTCAGACTAAATAAGGATTTAAGTGAAAAAATATCAATACCGTCAAAATTCCCAAACCAAAAATCTCTATAGTATAATGTACTTAGAACAAAACGAAATCAACCGGGATAAAGCCAAATTGGCAAGAATGCCAAGGCACTAATCCAAAAAAAAACCAGCCAAGATCACGGGAAACGGAGCCGCTGGATACGCCACGCTGGCGATCCATGGCAGCGGCTCCCAAAACCGCTAACTGCCAGTGATTTTCATCCCCTTCCTCCGATCTTGGCTGGTTTTCCCTCGGATCACCACCTTGGCGTTCTGAAATTTTGCCTATAAAAATCGAACAAATTACTCTCAAATTCACAATTCAATTCTCATTTTCAACTCTCTTTTACATTCTCACTTTCAACTCTCTTTCACACTCTCACTTTTAAGTCTCTCCTAATACAAGATGCCTCTAAAAGATGACACTCGAAGAGGAGGACGCTCATCATTATGGGTATGCTTTATTCTATACTTATAGTCTGTACTTATATTTAGAAGAAAACAAATAGTTAGAAATTTTAAACATAGGTTAGACATTTATTTAGAGAAAAAAGATAGTTAAATATTTTGGACTTAGGCTCGACACGACATTATAATTTATTTGTTAACTTAGAATTTTTGTTCGGTAATTTCTGTTATAGCTTTTGTAGTCGTCATTTAGCATAACAACATAATAAACTAAATTTGATTAATACTTAGAAAATAATAGTTAGAAATATTTTGGACTTAGGTCGACATAAATAGATATTTATTTCTTAACTTAGAATTTTTGTTCGTTAATTTCCGTTATAGTTTTAGTACCCGTCATTTAGCATAGTAGCATAATAAACTAAATTTGATTAATACTTCGAAGAAAAACAAGTTAGAAATATTTTGGGCTTAGGTCGACATAAATATATATTTATTTGTTAACTTAGATTTTTTGTTAGTTAATTTCCGTTATAGTTTTAGTACTCGTCATTTAGCATGGTAGCATAATAAACTAAATTTGATTAATATTTATAAAAAAAATAGTTAGAAATATTTTGGACTTAGGTCGACATAAATAGATATTAATTTGTTAACTTAGAATTTTTGTTCATTAATTTCCGTTATAGTTTTAGTACTCGTCATTTAGCATAGTAGCATAATAAAATAAATTTGATTAATACTTAGAAAAAAATAGTTAGAAATATTTTGGACTTAGTTCGACATAAATATATATTTATTTGTTAACTAAGAATTTTTATTCGTTAATTTCCGTTATAGTTTTAGTACTCGTCATTTAGCAAAGTAGCATAATAAACTAAATTTGATTAATACTTATAAAAAAAGTTAGAAATATTTTGGACTTAGGCCGTCATAGATAGATATTTCTTTGTTAACTTAGCATTTTTGCTCGTTAATTTCAGTTATAGTTTTAGTACTCGTCATTTAACATAGTAGCATAATAAACTAAATTTGGTCAATACTTAGAAAACAATAGTTAAAAATATTGTGGACTTAGGTCAACATAAATAGATGCTTATTTGTTAACTTAGAATTTTTGTTCGATAATTTTATTATACTTTTAGTACTCGTCATTTAGCATAGTAGCATAATAAATTAAATTTGATTAATACTTAAAAAAATTATCAGAAATATTTTGGACTTAGGTCGACATAAATAGATATTTATTTGTTAACTTAGAATTTTTGTTCGTTAATTTCCGTTATAGTTTTAGTACTCGTCATTTAGCATAGTAGCATAATAAACTAAATCTGATTAATATATAAAAAATAGTTAGAAATATTTTGGACTTAGGCTTGACATAAATTGATTTTTATTTGTTAACTTAAAATTTTTATTCGTTAAGTTTTTATTTTTTCACTATCAGATTGTATTTATTACATAGATTATATATATAACATTATCGTAACAATGTTTTGTTTAGTTGCTAGAGATCACTCTCAAGGGGCATTGGCCTAGGGGGTGGGGGAAGGTCCAGACACGTCTCCGAGCACGGAGTTACACAATCCGCTCGCACTCGGATATCAGCCAAAGGTTTAACTATCCATACCATGAGGTTAATAAGGCAAAAACAGATTCTGGTTTTATGTATAAAGCGTTGAACAACCATTTGTCGACCACTGAAATATCCAACAGTGTTGTTGCCTCTGGGTTTTTTTTGTCTTTTTACTTGGCAGCACTTTGTTTCCCGACAAGTCGGGGAACAAAATCAAGCTCCAAACTTTTCATCTCCTATGGGATCACAATGCCACAGCGCAGTATGCTTGGGGTGCAGCTACGCTTGCCTACTTGTACAAACAAAGTGCAAATGTCGTTCAAATATCTGGTTGTTTGTTGCTTCTTCAAGTAAGGATCCAAAACTCTTTCGTTTATTGTCATCTCAAATAATTACTTTCCCAACTTTACTTGCCTAAAGTTTGCTTATTTTCGTGTAGGACTTGATTTGGAGTTACTTTCCAAAGTTCAGGGGCTACTTGAATCTGACTACGAACGACCCGAGAAATTCCCCACTTGCGGCCTTAATCGATCCTCGATCGCCGAGAGATCCTGGTCATGCCAAGATCAAGGGAATGAGGATAACCATGGACTTATTACGACTTGACGAGGTACTACAACTTCTCTAATGAAAAGATAATTTCATTATTCATTTGAAAATGGTTTTCATTTAAATTTATACGACACAAGCTCAAGCTTTTATGTGTGGAGGTCGTATGAATGCCGTGGAACAATCATGAATATCGTTACTACCGCGCATCGATGTACAGAGGAACCCTGAGGTGCATAAACTTCAGTGAACCTTACTTGCCTGATCGAGTGACTCGTAAGTTTGGTAAGGTTCAACCGATCCCCAACGACTCGATTGGCCCCACCACTAGAACTAGAATTCTCAAGCTTTAGAATTACGAGGCGACCTTCTCTCCCACATACGACCATTGGGATGACTTGCCCAACTACCAATCCCCGATTCCGACGCTACCCAGCTGTACCAAAAGCTCGCAAATGGTGGATGGCTACGTTCTGTGGTTGCAAAATCTTTCTTATACTTACATGGATGTGAATTCCAGGAATGTGATGGAAACCGCAGAGCAACGTCCCCTTCCCGCATACATCGAGTCTGTTATCAAAATGAACAATATACAAGAGATAGTTAACGAGATCATGCGCCACTGCGATACATTTCCAGACAACCATCCCCTAAGAGTGGCGCTTCAGCAGATACATGCGCTTGTGAACATAAATGTCCAATCAGTTAAAGTTCCGGCTGCAGAGGCAGCTGAACTAGAAGGCTGTGTCCTAGTTCCCAAAACATAATACGGGGAGCACGAGACACAGTATAGGTCAGCCACAGGTCCAAGTACAGGGGGAGGGTACCAAGGTCCAAACTTCGGCTAAAGATTCCAAGTTCCAACATTTAGGCAAGGATACCATGCTCTAGTGTACGCACTGCCGACAGGAGATCCAAGCTTTGGAAAAGCATTCCAAGGTCCACCGTTTCCACCGCCGATAGGAGGTCCAAGCATTCCAAGGTCCACCGTTCTCACCGCCGACAGAAGCTCCAAGCTTTGGGCAAGCATTCCAAGGTTCATTGTTCGCACCGCCGATAGGAGGTCCAAGCTTTGGGCAAGGATACCAAGGTCCATCATTCGCACCGCCGACAGGGGCCTTGAGTTCGGGGGGGGGGGGGGGGGGGGGGGCAGTACGGGGGTACAAGTGGATTTCTGAAATTACTTGGGTCTGAGCAGGGTACGGGGGAGGGTATCCTCCCTAGTACGATACAAGTTATGGGCAAGGGTACGAGGGGCCGTACGGGGGAGGGAATGAGGGGAACAATTAAAAATCTACTGTATATCCTAAATCCAAATTTTATGTACTTTAGTTGAATTAGTATTTTCTTTCTTCTTTCTTCTTTCTATGATTTATATTTACTTGATATATTTCATACGCACGCGCCGTTTAAATATAATATATAAATCGATAGTTTATTTTAACTCTAAGTCTTACACAAACCCGCTAATCCTTTTAACAATAAAATTTATATTTAACAAAAACGTTTATTCAACTATATTATTTTCTTATATTTCATCAAAAAATCGCGTAAACACCGGTAATGATTTTTGCAAAATTCAACAATATGAATTTAATTTAGTAGAATTAGTAGCCCATACCCTCTTTTACAAACTCCTTTGCAAAAATATCCTAGTTTTTACAATGTTGCAAAAATGCCTAAAATAATTAAACTTATGCTCAAAATTATAGCAACAAATGCCCAAACTCTAAAATAGGATTTTTTAGAAAAAAAGTAAATTCTAATTTTATTAATAATTGTATTCATTTAAAAAAATATTATAAATTTACCCAAGGTTTCTTTAGAGAAGATCGACGGGATAAAATATGTTATGCGACAGGAACAAAACTTACCCATGATTTCTTCGGCGAAAATTACAGATGACGACTTCAGGAAAAAAAACGATGATGAACTAATTGATGGAGTTGGGGTGAATCAAATCAGTGTCAGGATAAGGGTGAAAAAAGATTGCAAAATCGTTTTTTTTTAAGAAAATCGTTTCTGAAAAGATCTCACAAAATCTTTCATTATTTTCATCTTTAATGACCGTGATTATAGGAGGGAGGGGAAAAAACTCACTTAATGGTTAGTATTTCCGTTCTTTTTCCTTAAATATTTTCTTTTTCCATTTATAATATATTTACTGGTGACAGGATATATATTGAAGAACGCTAGGATAAACTTGGAGGCTGATGAAAATACTCAAAATATTGTGAGATTGAAAGTGTCTTCGATTTACCATCAATTATCAGCGTAAGTACTAGGGGTGTTCATCCGGTCCAGACCGGACCAGATTTTTTGAAAATGGTGGACCGGAGACCGGACCGGACCAAATAGGTCTGGTCCGATTTCGGTCCGGTCCGGTCTAAGACCGGATTGGACCGGGATTTATTTTAAAAATAAATAAATTAAATTCTTATTTAAAATCTATAAAAAATATCTATAAACATATATACTCCTAACTTAATAAATTAAAAAAAAATATCTATAAAAAAAGGGAAATTGCTACCCGTACCCCACTTTTGAAATTGGTTTGCAAAAATATCTTCTTTTTTTCAATGTCACAAAACTGCCTAATAAAATTAACTAAATGCCCAAATCAATAGTATGAGTATGCCTAGATTCAAAAATTATCTTTTCTGATTTTTTTTTAATATTTTACGAAATCATTTATCTATTTATAAAAATAGTATAATAATGATTAAAAAAAATTAAAATTAGAAACATCCTAAATCAATTTTCACCATCGCACAGGAGAAGCCACTTTTTCCATTTTACAAAATCCTTACCCGATAACCCTAACGACGAGCGCGGAGAAGCCACAATCTCGCCATCGCACCACCTCAGTCGCACCAGGAGAAGCCACAATCTCGCCATTTTCCACCAATGACGAGCGCGACGAGATTCCTGGATGCTCAATTCTAGCCTCCTTTCCACCGTCGACGAGCACGGACCGGCGCCATTATCTGATTCCTGATTGATCGATTCCGGCCTCCTTGCTGCTTGCTCTCGAGTTTCGACTTCAATTCCCAGATTCCGATAATATTTTTGCTGATTTCTTTGTACTTGGCATTGCTGTTGTTTTATCGATCAATATTCAATATAGTGTTCGACTTCTCATTCTCAGTTTCTTTTTATTTGCCAATTGTGCCGCCCTGCTTGCTCTCTAGTCTCACTTCACCTTCTCATTCTCAGTCATTTATTTTTACTTCACCAGCTCACCTTGTTGATTGTTTGATGATTTTTTTGCTGTTTTATTGGTTGTATTGTGTTCCTGTTTCGTTTTGATTTGGGACATAGAAACAGTTTACATGCAATATATTTTCGAGCAATAAAGGATACCAGGAGATTAATGTAGCCATTTGATTTGGGACATAGAAACAGTTTACAGATTAGGGCTTGATATGATTTTTATGTATGTTGATTTGATATACGTAGAACTGGTTTTTATGTTCGTCTTTAAGACTTGACTCGATTGGATATGATTTTTATGTACTCGGAAATGAGGAAATAGCTACAATGCAAGCTTGCACTACTTGATGCTCCTGTTGATCCTATTGCTCCTGGCAAGGCAGCCACTTTTAGTATCTCTATTGATATTGCTATTCTCCTCTTTCAATTATGGAATTAATTCTTGATGTATAGTGAAATCTACAAATTTGCACTTTTATGACACTTCTATTAAGAAATCTTGTTTATGAAAACTGGTTTACTGATTATTCAATGCATGTAAGAATTCTTTCTTTGTGTCAAAGCATACTTGATACCAATACTTGTATCAACTATCAAACATAGGTTTCTTACTTTTTTTTGTGCTAAGCATGTCACTTGTTACATTTCAAGATGGACCATATTCATTTGTGAAGAGTTGAAAATCATAATTAGATGTCGACGGCTATAAATTGAGGGAATAACTACATTGAAATCTTGCATTGCTTGTTTACATGGAAATAGCACTGGTAGCACAAAAGTTAACTTGTTTGATTATTCTATTTTCACCTCAAGATTATCCTCATGCATGGAATTGTTGGGTCTTATAAATCATGGACACTTAACTTTCTCCAGACTGGTTTAGATACCTTCTGAAATATTGCTTTGGCTTAATTCCAGAAGTTCATGGCAAATCGTGGGAGAATGCAGAAGTAGTGTATGTGCCTTTCAACATAAAGGGAAAACATTGGATTGCATTACAGATCGATTTAAGGGATTGGCATATTTATATGTACGATTCAGATGTCAATCTGTACAGTTCAAGTGTTGTGGAGCAGCTGCTTACTCCGGTGACGCATGGGCTTCCACTGATTTTGAAGCAATACAGCCCACTGGCTAAGCTTCTGGAAACAAGGGGTGATCAACATTTTAGTGTGAGTCGTAATACAAGAATGAAATCAAACAAGCAAGGGTAAGTCATCGTAGTGAACATGTCCTTAGATCTAAACTTCCTACTATTAACAAATGTATATATTGGTTATACAGGGGTGATTGCGGAATTTACACACTCAAGTACATTGAGCTTTTAAGTGCTGGAGCAACTGACTTGTCTGTTGTTGAGGACAAGTATATGGACCAATATCGGAGTTTCCTAGCACTGAGTGTGTGGAATTGCAAATGGGATTCCCCTTGATTCACATATTGTAGATTGTTTTAGCTTTTTTGTTTGATAGATCAGTTATCAACTTTGCTCTTGCTTTGTAAGAATATGTGTGGTCTATTTTGTATCTTTTTGGCTATTGAACGTACCCTTATGATAGTGTGATGTTACTTTGATGATGTTTGGCAGATGAGCCCTTGAAATGTAAATCTGTTAAATTAACTATTTCTGTTGGATATCCTCCTACCTCGATTCGCTTAGAAGTTAGCAATTTTGGTTTATAAGATAGCATTTCGGAAAGGATAGGTGGAAAAATGAATCTGTCAAATTATTTTCCTGGAACTAGAGAGACAGGACATATATAGATCACTGACAGGGTACAAATTGAAGAACGACAAGATGTAAAAATGAATTTGTCAAATTACTTCTTTGAAACCAGAAGAGCTTCAGGACATATATAGAACACTGGAAGGATACAAATAGTGGACTGACAAGATGTAAAACTAAGTCTATCAAATTACTTCCCTAAAACCAGACTAACAGGACAACTATAAAATACTAACAGGATTATAATAGAGTACCGTCAGGATAGAATTGATGTTTGACAGGGTATAAAATAGTGTGAGGGACGAATATAGAACACCGTCAGTTAATTAATACAGTACGATTAAAGACATTCATAGTGTTTAATCAAGAAATAGTGAAGTATTAAAGGTTCAAGCATTCATATATTTTGAAATTTTGTACATTCGTTGATTCTAAAATATATGTTCTATACGACAAGATGTTCTATAGCAATCAACAGGATAAATAAAGTATTGCGACAAGAGATTGTATTGTAAGAAAGTATTGCGACACGAGATACTAATCTTCGACATGGATTCACCGGGTCATGGTAGCTGCCTTGTACAACTTCTTTGATAATGTCCCCGATGGCCACACCTTCCACAATGACGAGCAGCAGGATAGTTTCTCTCCCAATGTGCACGAAACCTATTCTTTTGAGGTCTTTCAACTTGCCTTCTTACCGACGGTGGATTACATGTGATTGTGGAAATTGATGGTGGTACCTCCCAACGCTCAAATGGTGGAACAGGATGCACCAAATCAGCAAGTTCCATATTTCTATAGTTATGGAAATAAAATTATCTTACGAAATCTTTATTTTTATTTTCCATAAATAAAACTTTTCCGAATTTAAATAGTATTCAATTAAGAAATCTTTTTTAATAATTTATTTTATAATAATTAATTCAGATTTATAATTTTAATTTTCTTCAAAAACAATAAAAACTTAAAACTTATTGTAAATATGCCCAAAAAGGCATAGCTTGCTATTTGGTAATTCATGGTGTATTTCTACAAACTTTTTTATAAGTCGGGGTACCCATGCAAATTCGCCATAAAAAAATACATATAAATCTCCAAAAAACATATAATTTTTTTTTAAAAATATTTTTTTTTAAAAAAATCCGGTCCACCGGTCCGGATCGGTTTTTTTTCCGAGTTTGGACCGGATCGGACCGGAACCGGATTAAGGGAAAACCTTGGACCGGAGACCGGACCGGAATTTCACCGGTCCGGGCCAATTTTGAACAACCCTAGTAAGTACATAGTTACTTCGACCTATCAAATACACAAACACAACAACATATGAATATTACGCCCACAGTAACATTGAAAAACAATCCCGTCATGTCAGGACAATACTTGTAGTGCGACAGGTTCGAAACTTACCCATATATGCTTCCACGGAGATTACAACACTAGACTTTGGGAAAAAAATATGAAATCAATGATGTAGGAGGAACGAAGAGGAACAAATTAGGATTTAGGGTTGATTAAAGTTAAATGGAAGACTGTCAGGATAAAAAGGAAACACTGACAGGAAGATAACAAAAACTTTTGATAAAGATTTTACTAAATCTTTACTTTCCATATTTAATAACAAAAACGAAAATCGATTTTTACGATTTTGCTTACTATTTTATAATTTTCATTTGAGTTTCTTTTGTTAAAAAAATGTTTATTTTTCTGATTTTTGTTTAAAAAAAAAGAAAATATTTTTTTTTTGCAAAAATACCAAAATAAGCATACCTTACTATTTTATAGTTTTTGGGTATTTCTACAAACTTTAAAAAAAAGTAGACTATCCATGCAAATTCGCCCATTTTTTACAACAGTTTCCAAAAACGCTGCCATCAACGACTTACACATCTTCTAATCCTATATAAAGAATTAATTTTAAGGTAACTATTATCCTAAATATATTTAAACTCGTTAAAAAGATTAAAATATATAATATTTTAACATAATTTTATCATAAGGCTTGTTCTTAGCCTTTGTTATTGGGACAGAAGCTAGCTAGAAAGACCCGATCAACTATAAAAAAAGTTTGACCTTGTGCCAGCTTGTAACTTGTGTTTATATTATCTGCACCTTGTGTCTATCACGATGAAAATGAAAGTGTGATCAACATTTCAACACCTCTATAATTCCCTAAAAAAAAGTCATAAACATCCACAGAGTTGATTCGGAGCTCTAGCTCCAACAATGGATAAATTGTTTGAATGTGCTCGAACAGGAAATGTTGGGGAATTGCGTCAACTGGTGCTTCAAAATCCTCTCATTCTACACACTGCTGCACTAACATTTGTTGACAATCCATTACACTCGGCTTGCCTTGTAGGTCATTTGGATTTTGTGAAGGAATTGTTGGTGTTGAAACCGGAGTTAGCCGAGGAGTTGAGTTCGGAAGGGCATACTCCTATGCACATGGCATCTGCAAACGGGCACGTGGAGGTAGTCAGAGAGCTGATGAAGATTGATCGTCAGCTTTGTCGAAGTAGAGACATAAATGGAAGAACACCACTTCACCTTGCAGCTTTGAAAGGGAAGGTTAATGTGTTGAAGGAAATAGTTTCAAGCTGTGCCGAATCCGTTGAGGATTTGACTCAGCAGGGAGAAACTGCTCTCCACCTTGCTGTTAGACATGGTCAATTCGAGAGCTTGTCCATCATGGTGGACTGCATCAGGACGATGAATAAGGATCAAGTGTTGAATAAAAGGGATGAACAAGGCAACACAGTGCTGCATCTTGCGACTTGGAAGAAACAACGACAGGCAAGTCATATAAAAACTTATTGATATATCCATGTCTATATTTTGAAATTAGGGTTCGATTTCAGTCATGCCATGAGGATATTATAGGATGAGATTGTTTCTTGCATTCGCTTAATTTCTGAACCCAAGGGAATATAGACTCAACTTATCTGGTTTCGATTTGGTTTGATATGTTCCATTTATGCTTTGATAACAGTACGTGAGGCAGAATACAGTTTTGAAGTGGAAGACAGGAATGAGAATAAATATGTTGCATTATTGCTTCATTAGGAGTGTTAGCTTTGGAGGCCTTGTTTTTTCGGTGCTTGATTCTGAAACATGAAATCTACTTACAAAATGTCATGTATCTAAAACTCGGTGCAGGTGTTGGAGTTATTTCTAGCCAACAGAAGTGAGCCGTTGGATGTTAACGCTGTCAATTATGGCGGCCTAACACCTCTTGACATTTTACTTATTTTTCCGAGTGAAGCTGGTGACAGAGAAATGCAGGAGCCGGAGGTTTGAGAGCTCAAGACCTTAACTCCTTTCCCCAAACTTGTAACAACTCAACCACAGGAGTTTCCTCTGTTTTGGTGGATTACTTCAAATTTCATAGAGGGAGGGATTCTCCAAGCTCCGTACGTGATGCACTCTTGGTCATAGCTGTGCTTGTTGCAACAGCTACATACCAAGTCGGCATCAACCCACCTGGTGGCACATGGCAAGACGACACTAGATCGACTCGAAGCAGTAGCGTCAAAGAACATATGGCCGGGAGATCAATATTGGGTAGCTATAGCAGTGTGACTTACACAATATTGGCAGCATTCAACTCCGTTGGCTTCACTCTGTCACTCTCTGTGATTGGAATACTAACAAGCAAATTTCCTCTAAGGATAGAGTTTCGGATTTGCCTTATTGCATTGTTTGTGACTTATAACACAGCAGTTGCCTAGCTATTTGGCACCAGAAAATGCTAAAACCATTATCATTATATTTACATCAGTCTTGCCTACAGTTGTACCTGTGGTGGCCACTCTTTGCAGGAAGTACGCACCCTAATGAACTGGTCATTTTGTAGTGCTATATTGATGTTCTTGGAGTGAGATTGCGCTTGTGGTCCTCAGACTGTATCTCTGTGCTTGTAAATACATTTTGAAATATAAAATCTGTTCGATTCTATATATGTACTGGCTTTGTTATCATATCTTTATTTCAGAGGCAGCCAAGGCATTTTGCACTTGCAATAGGTCATTTGAAGATCAAACCGGAGTGCTGTAGAGCTATGATTCCTCTTATACAGCTAGCTGGGTCTTTTAATCAGGTAAATAAATATGTTTCTACTTGCATTATTATTACTATCATTGTGCTGGAATTAAAAGGATGCAATGTTCTTTTCCCTTAGATCTTTTGCTTATATTTGGCAATTGACAGATTTACTCACTAGGTTTAGTTTCTACTTTCTAGCAGAGAGAGCTGAAAGATCAGCACCTTCTTCATGTTTGTAATAACTAGGCTCCTTTCAGCGGCACAGTGTTTATCCATTGTAAGAAGCGTCTGCGTATAAGAAATTAGAAGCTTCTTATAGTATTATAGGAGCCTTTAATATCTTATAAGGAGCTTATAATATCTTGTATGTATTTAAAGAAATAATTACACGTGTCTGAACTTCATGCATATGTTTCGGCTTTGTTATTCATAATCTTGCTTATGAGCCACTGAGCCAGTTTATTTGGGAATATGATTTTTTTAAAACTTTGTTTTTTGAACAGGCTTGTCAACAGTCAAGAGTTCCTACTCTGTGAGGTCAGCTGTGCTTTTGTTTTTTTCTTTTTCTTTAAGGGAAGTTTAGTTTAGGTGTTTACTGGTGGGTGTCGTATGAGGGAAGTTTTATATGATCATGGAAAAACAGTATCTCCTCACAAAATTGTTAATATTTTTTGGAGCCTTTGACAAATTCCTTCATTGGCCAAGTAGTAACTACAAAGATATTTGAAGTTTTCAGATGAGCCACTGAATGCTTGACACGTCTCAATATTCATTCAATCTAGCATGTAACTCTATCTGGTACTTCATTTAGCAAGCTTACGAGGAAGACTTTATGCTTAATATGTTTAATAACACCATAGATTGCTTGCCCAGCAGTTGGTTTTAGATGGGTGTATAGACATCTCATTAGCAATTGTAAATAAATCAAACTTGTCAATTAGTTTGAGTCATTTGTAAATAAATCCATGCCGTTTTCGAAATAAATTTATAAATTACATGAGGAATGATATTGTTTTTCAATTGGGAAAAAAATATTAAAAATCCTTATCACTTCAAATATTCAATGGGGGTGTTTTGACCTTAAAATCATGACTTCCAAGATATATCTGCAAAATAATTTAATATTGGGAGCTAAACTTGGACAAACTGAACACAACTTGTGATCTAATGCAATGAATAATTCTCAAGGTTCATATGCTTTCCAAAATCTGTCTCTTCTATAACATTTGTTATGTAATCTAATCCTAAGTTGTTATAATTAAAACATAGATTGGTTTATTACAAGCATTACAGATGAGTAGATTAGAATACAATGTACAAACAAAGGGAAAACAGGCTGGCTTAGCCATCGAGGCACATGTGGGCTCGAGTGACTTGACCAATGTTGGTCCTAGTCACTTGGCAGCCACACATGAAGCTCTGGCTCCAAGCATTGGGCTTGTTTATCCCTTGGTCTCTGTTTCACTTGTAATGGGCCTGTTTATCCGTTTGGGCCTCCTCTGTTTTCTGGGCTTGGCCGAATTGTTAGACTTGGCCTCCACTGGTGAAACGACGCGTTTGGGTTAATGGGTAGAGGTATATAACCTCTACTGTTGCTTGAAGCGTCGCTGGTAACTTGAAGCTGCTCCTCTTCCTTGCTCCTATGGAAACCCTAGAGAGCTCTCTTCACTGAGAGCAGAACTCTGGCTCCTCCATTGTTGCTCGAAGCTGTATCTTGAAGCTAGAGAGAGAAGATACTGAAAGAGAGAAAGAGAGATCGAAGGGCCTTCGCTTGTGTGCAAGCTCTGTCGTTGTCTTCCCAGGGGACATTTTCTATCTCGTCTTTTCTGTTGGCCTGTGTGCCTCTTCTGCTCTTGCGTTGTGTTCTTAGTTTGCTTTCTGTGTGCTTGCTTGTATCCAAACTTGTTCTTGGCCTTTGAGTTGCCTAGTGGAAGGGTGAGCCTCCCCTCCTGAGGACTCCGCAGACGTAGGACTTTGTCCGAACTGCGTAAACAACTCCTGGTATTCGAACTTGTTTTTCGTTTGTCTTTATTGTCCAAGCTTTAGTTTTTGAACGATTGAGGTAGATTCGAGCGGATTTGTTATTACAAATTGGTATCAGAGCCTCTGCTCTCGATCTGTGCTTCCGCTTGTGTTTTTTTAGGGTTTTAGAAAAGGGCTTTTCGTGTTGAGTTGTCTCTTGTTGCTTCTTTCTCTGGAAAATCTACTACTTTTGCTGCTGTGAGCCTGCGATTGTTTGAGAAGTGACAATCTGTGGTGGCTCATTTGAAAGGCTGCTAAGGTGTATTTTTCAGATTGAGAAAACTTGGAGAGGCTTGACCACTTGCTATCTCTTTTACGTACCTATTTTAAACCTATCTGCTCATCTGCTCTCGTTCTAAAAGACTATATTTCTTGTTGACTATTAAGACTCCTGTCTTCTGTGACAGTGAACCTCTAGTGGACGAAGCCCTGACTCTGTGTCATGTGTAAGCTTCATCCCTAGGTTCTTGAGTTGTGTGTTTGTGCTGTTACTCCTTGCAAAAGGAGTTGCATGTGTCTTTGCTCTTGACCTTGCTTGTCAAGTGTGAAGTTGGACTGTGTGTCTGATTCTGTGTGTTGCTATCATAGTGTGTTTCTGGTATCTGACTTGTGTGTTGGCTATGGCAAAAAATAGTGTTAGGGTTAAGCCCTTTGATGGCACCATTGACTTTGCCATGTGGCAAGTCAAGATGAAAGCTATCCTCATAAAGGAAAAATGTTGGAAGGCAGTGACTGGGGTCTTGCCTGCTGACATTTCTGCTGAGGATAAGGCTGAGCTTGATGAGCAGGCTCATTCTGAGATCATGATTAGGCTTGCTGACGACGTGGCTCATCAGGTTGTAAGTATTACTGACTCTAAATCTCTTTGGAAGGCTTTAGAGGATTTATACTTGACTAAATCACCGCCTAGTAGAATCTCTTTGTTGTGTCGATTGTTCACTTTTATGATGGATATCAACTTGTCTCTGAATGAAAACTTGGATAAATTTTTGAGAATGAACCAAGAACTTGAAAGATGTGATGACAAGATAAAATATACTCATCAGGCTATTCTTCTTTTGAGCTCTTTACCTTCACAGTTTGACACCTTCAAAGATGTTATCCAGTATAGTTCTGAGAAATTGACTAAAGAAAAAATTGTTGAGGCTATACAGGAGAAAAATGAACTTATGAATGTGTTTAAGTCTAAAGGTGAAAAGAAAACTGAGGCTAAGTCTGAAGTGCTTATGGCTAAGACTAAGACTAAAAACAAGAGATTTCAGAAGAAAGACAAGTCTAAAAGTGAAAAGCATGACAAAACTGAGAATGATAAGAAAGATGCTAAGAGCTGCTTTTACTGTGGTAAAAAGGGTCATTTTATTAAAGACTGTCACAAGAAACAAAAAGATGATAAGAACAAGTCTAACAACAATGAAATGACTGCTGCTCTTGTTGAAAATCTTTCTCAGTATCCCTATGAATTGCTTATGTGTGCTCATTCCAATACTTGTGATGCTTGGATACTTGATTCTGGATGTACTATGCATGTTGCTTATGATAAGTCCTCCTTTAGTTCCTTGCATGAGTGTGATGGGGGTGAGGTTCTCTTTGGGGACCACACCTCATTACCAATTAGGGGTATTGGGAATGTGCCTTTGAGAATGTATGATGGGGTTATTAGGGTTCTTCAAAAGGTCAGGTGGGTGCCTGATCTTAGAAGAAACTTGATGTTTGAGTCTATTTTTGATGATTTGGGGTGTCACATTGTTACTTACAATGGTGTAAGGGAGGTCACTAGAAATGATATCTTCCTTATCAAGTGTGTTAAGAAAGGAGGGTTGTACTATGTTATGACAACTCCTGAACTTAATATCACAACTGTGAGTAATAATATGAGCCTTGAACATACAAAAAGATGGCATGAAAGGCTGGGTCATATTGGAATGAAAGGCCTTAATTATCTATTTAAAACTAGCTTGCTTGATAAGAAACCTGTTGATCTTAGCTTCTGTGAAAACTGTGTGTTTGGAAAAAAGACTCAACATAGTATCAACAAATCCACCTATATTGCTAAGAAGTCTCTAGAGTATGTTCACTCTGATTTGTGGGGACCTGCTCAGGTTGACACAATAGGAGGCAAAAGATACTTTATATCCTTCATTGATCATTATTCTAGAAAGTTATGGGTGTATTTGTTGAAATCTAAAGATGAAGCTTTTCATACCTTTAAGATATGGAAGGCTTCAGCAGAGAGTGAGTCTAATGAGAAATTGAAATGCTTAAAGACAAATAATGGCCTTGAATTTTGTAACCATGCCTTTAATGACTTCTGTGCTCAATCTGGGGTCAAAAGACACCTCACAGTCCCTGGCACACCTCAGTAGAATGGTACTGCTGAGAGGATGAACACGACCTTGCTTGAAAAGGCAAGGTGCATGCTCATCAGTGCTAGGATGAAACCCTCACTATGGGGAGAGGCAGTTGTCACTGCTTGCTACCTCATTAACATGTCTTCATCTTTTGTGGTGAACTTCAAAACACCACAAGAGATGTGGACTGGCAAAGCTCCAAATTTATCTCACCTTAAACCTTTTGGTTGCACTGCATATGCTCAAGTGTCTCAAGGTAAGTTGCAGCCAAGGGCTTTGAAAGGTGTGATGTTGGGGTATCCTGAGGGTTTTAAAGGTTATAAGCTTCTTCTTGTTCAACCTCATGGCTATAAGGTTATGACATCTAGGAGTGTAACCTTTAATGAGGTTGATTTTCATTTTAAAAATGTCACTAACACCTTTTCTGTGAGCACAGGTACTGGTGAACAAGAAGGAATGAGGTTCTTCTTACCTTATGAAGTTGCAAGTGATGGAGAAGATGAGTTTGACAGTGGCCAAAACTCAAGTGCTTCATCATCTGGAGAGTCACTGGACTCAAATGCACAAGGTCAATCTGCTGAAAGTGACCATGTGAGTGGAGATCAGAACCCTCACCAATCAGGTGGGGAGGTAAGTGACAACATGTGATACCCCGTATTTCTGTAAGGATATTTTGGGTATTTTCCCCGAACACCCGTTTTATACGTCGGATTAATTTCAGAGACAGAAAGACATTCTATAATGTGCTCAATCTCTGTAATATTTTCCTCAGTGAAATAAAATACAGTCAATGTATTTTAGGGCTTAATATTCGTTCGCGTATGAATATATTTAACCCGGGATTAAGATAATTATCCAAAAGTCAACTAAGGTACACAAGAGGATCAGATCTGGGCACGGCCGCGACCAGGCTGCGACCAACCGCAACCGCGGCCAAACCCATAAAGCCTTGTTGGCACTGTCGTCCTTAGAACCCTAGCCGGGCAAGGCCGCGACCTGGCCGCGACCGGCCGCGACCACGACCAAATTTGGAGGCCGCGACCATGTCGGCAGCCGCGACCGCGGCCTGGGACAGAGGTCGTCAGAGCTAGTTTCCAGCTCGCCGGAAAATCTGACGACGCCTCGTTTTAGCCCCTCCACGCGGCTCCCTTCTTCACCAATGGCTTTGCCTATTTAAGGGGAGTGTTGGGAGAGAGATTGAGGCACAAATCAAGCTCTCAAACTCACCCTAAAGGCTCGCCGGAAAATCTCAAGGTCTCGCCGAAAAATCTCAAGGTCTCGCCGAAAAATCCAAGCTCTCGCCGGAGTTTCGTTCTTGATTTTGGTTGGTCCCAAGTGAAGCTTTGGTGTCCAAAGGAAGGATTAGAAGCCAAAGAAATCAAAAAGGGAGCAAGAATCATCATCGCCGGTGAGTTCTTCTTTTTCGCTGTCGTGTTCTGTTCGCGACCGCAGCCCGAAGGCCGCGCCCGCGGCCAAATCGCTGACGAAGGGTTCTGTTACCCAGAAAACCGCGACCGTGGCCAGATAACCGCGGCCGATTGTGTTCGAGCCTATTTTGTGGCTTGATATTGTGGTTTTCGATCTGGGTTCCGTTCCTTTCGATTTCTTTCGTTATTCTTTAGATTCGTACTCGTTATCGTCGAATCTAACTTAGGGTTTCTTTATGGGTCGATCCGAAGGAATCTGTGTTGCCAGATCTGTCCCTGCTTCGAGCCCGAAAACCAGTTATCGTCGTACCTAGCTTCGTTTAAGCTTCTGCGGATTTAAGGCAAGTGGCGGTTCGCTCTTGCTCATCATTCCATACTTTCATTAATTATCAGTTGTTTAATTGAGTAATTAATTTGGGATGATTATTGCGTTTGTCTGGAAACGGTTTTGTAAACTGTTTTGGAAAACTAAAGTATGATATTATAATAGGTTGTATATCTATTAGAACAACGCTATTATGAATATATATTTATGATCGCCTTGAGGGCATTTATGTGGATTTGTTGTGGACTATTGTTGTGCTCGAACTGTTTAGTTAACACTAGTAGTTAGGAACGTTACTTGACCATGTCAGGTCCAGTCATTTCTGTATAATCAGGTAGAGAGGTGGCTCATCCCCACCTAATACCATGTTTTCGGTCATGACCCGACCTCTGATACACGAGTATAGAGGTAGGTGCACTTAGCTAGTGCTAAAATCTCAAGATTTGGTCCCTTCGATATGCGTCACTCTCGGACGAAACGCATATCAAGATGTATAGTTCCACTGGTGGTTTATACATTTAAAAGCCTATAACGTGATGCGCGTTTTGGAATATAATAAGATAAGTGCCGTTGTCGCACATGATTAATAAACCTTCGGCGAGTAGTGCAGCTAAGTGAATAGTGCAGCTAGGAAAGCTCGTCTCGACTTTTGATCAGAGTACGTTCTCTTTCCAATCTGAATTCGCTGTATGCGGTGAGGTTGGTCGTGAACCGAAACATCTAAGTCAGCTTTTAAATCGCTCGAATGCGATACTGTGATTCTTTAAATGATCCAGGCTTGTCATACTTCGTCAAAGACTCAATCCTTGGAGTCTTCTCTTGGATATTCCGATAAGATTCACTTCAGTTGGAATCTTCTCTTGTTCATGCCTTTTGATATATTCCAGTAGAAGTATGAAGGTTGACTATCGTCATCGGTTATTATTCGAGGAACGATGAGTCTAACCTAATATGACTACTCGAACCATCTGCTTTGTGCCCTTGCATGGTCTATTCATTTAGACTAACCAACCGCAATTGTTATCTGCATTGTTGGCTGGTGTCATCCGTTCGATTCGGCACATCAGATGGAGCACGGATATGAGGAGATTAGATTGACTATGAAGACGACGGTTGTTTTTGGATGTTTTAATAATTATCTTTTAATCAGGTTGAGATCCTTGGGCAGGTGATCATTACGATCACAACCCTTTTTGTAATATTTTAAGAAAGACTTCCGCTGTACTTTGTTTAAACTCTGTATTTGTCCTATTCGGGATTGTGATGTAATCCCGGGACTCATGTTTTATATGAATGCTGAGGAGCATCCAGATTACCAGATGAGGATGTGGGAGACGCTCCAGCAGATGGATACTCGTCAGAGGTCCATGCAGTCAGAGTTTGTTGATTTCCGCCGTGAGGCGCGAGAGTATCATGCAGAGTTTGTTGATTTCCGCCAGGAGGAGCACGAGTACCGGACTGAGCAGTCCACGATGATGCAGGCAGTTACTGAGGAGCATCCGGATTACCAGATGATGATGTGGGAGACGCTCTAGCAGATGGATACTCGTCAGAGGTCCATGCAGTCAGAGTTTGTTGATTTCCGCCGTGAGGCACGAGAGTATCATGCAGAGTTTGTTGATTTCCGCCAGGAGGAGCGCGAGTACCGGATTGAGCAGTCCACGATGATGCAGCAGCAGGCCGTCGACATCAGGGCCATGGAGGAGCAGATGCGTCAGTAGAACCTATTCATGGGTTCCCACTATCCAGGCTTTCCACCACCTCCGCAGTAGTGGTACTTTCTTTATTCCCCCTATTTATTTCTGTCTTACTTCATTGAGGACAATGCTTATCACAAGTGTGGGGGAGTGGATTATGTACTTACTACTGTTATTCTGAATAAAAAAAAAATTAAAAAAGAAAGAAAAAGCCAAAAAGAAAGTAAAAAGGCAATAAAAATCCTGGGATGGACTGAAAACCCGAAAGGGCGGTTCAAGTAAAAAGCAGGTAATCTGGCAGGCATTAGGCCTTGGCAAAAATAGATTCAGAGTGATGTGAGGTGATGAGTCCAATCTGAAAAATGAAAAGAGAGTGTTAAGTGAAAACCTGAAAAGGCGCCTAAACAAAATGAGTGAAAAAAAAATTGAGTGTTTTAGGACTATCAATTTACCAGCGCAGGAGACATAAGAAGTGGAGTATATGAGTGTTTTGGGTAGGTTTTCACTTAGAGGAATAAGATGTAGTCATTGTGGTATTATTTCATTCTCTTTGATGATTTTTTATGATGTTGGACTTGGATGACGTGTTCTGATGGAGCTGAGGATTAGATTGAAGTTGTTGTTGTTGTTTGCTGCATTGTGTTGGTGTTGTATGTTGGTTGATGTGTGTTGCGGATGTGTTGGATATGGAGCTGATGGTGTAGACTTATTATTTGGATGAGTAGTTTTCATGTGGTTGGTTGGGGGGGGGGGGGTGTTGAGCTTTCATGTGGATGCTTTTACTCTTAGTTGTGAGCTCTTGTACATGTGGATATTTGTTTGACTGAGCTATTTTCCCCATTACTGAATTCATCATCTTTAGTTTGTTTGTCTTTGCATGCTTAGAACTTCTAAACACACAAAACCCCCCTTTGGTTACTTGAAGATTGACATAGAAATTACACATAAAGATAGACTCTGTCTCCCTGTGGACTCGACCTTTACTTACCTAGGACTATGGTTTAAGGTTTATTTGGATATTTTGCATAGCAGTAATTAGCATGACAAATTCCTGTTATCACATATTATTCGAGAGCTCATGCGTCTATACACCGCAGCAAAACGGGCGGGCTGAACGGAAACACCATCATCTTCTCAACGTCGCCAGGGCGCTTCGCTTCCAAGCTTCTCTCCCTGTCATTTTTTGGGGTGAGTGCATACTTACAGCATGCTACTTGATCAATAGAACACCGACTCCACTTCTTGAGCATCGCAGCCCATATGAGTTGCTATTCAACAAACCGTCGACATTCTCACACATTCAGGTCTTTGGATGTCTCTGCTTCGCTGCTCATCAACCGCGTCCATCCGACAAGTTCGCGACCCGCAGCGTCAAGTGCATCTTCCTCAGGTACCCACCCAGCAAGAAAGGGTGGCGTGTCTATGACATCGACACAGGACGCTTCTTCATCTCACGGGACGTCATCTTCTACGCGGATCAATTTCCCTACTCATTGACGGCGGGCTTGCCGACAGGGGGAGACTTACCTTTGGCTTCTCCTCATCCGACGATCTTTGATACACCGTCTTCTACCCCTGTCGTCTCTCCGCCAACCCCATCGACATCACCACCAGACTCACCGGCATCTCCGATG
The DNA here is from genome assembly GCA_027886185.1 of Rheum nobile. Taxonomy (NCBI): domain Eukaryota; kingdom Viridiplantae; phylum Streptophyta; class Magnoliopsida; order Caryophyllales; family Polygonaceae; genus Rheum; species Rheum nobile. The sequence continues at coordinate 10,069,110 of WOAB01000639.1, forward strand.
TCGTCTGCGGTCCCAGTCGTCTCGCCATCTCCGACGCCTCCCACACTCTCTGGTCGTGGCGCCCGCTCCAAACAGCCCTCTGTGCTACTCCGAGACTACGTTTGCAGCACTCTCCTCACGACAGACCCCCCTCTCACGTCACCCACATCATCGGCATCCTCAGGTAAGCAGTGCCCTATCGCTGCCTACGTTTCTTGTGATAATTTTTCACCTAACCATGCCATATTTCTTACCGCCATCACAACTGGCCACGAGCCACGTTCGTTCCACGAAGTTGTCTCACATGCTCATTGGCGTGATGTTATGCGTTCAGAAATTAACGCGCTCGAACGAAATCGCACTTGGGAGATCATTGATTTGCCTGGCGGAAAGAAAGCAATCGGGTGCAAGTGGGTCTATCGCATCAAATACAAATCTGATGGGTCTATCAAGCGTTACAAGGCTCGTCTAGTTGTCCTTGGCAATCTACAGGTCGAAGGTGTCGACTTCACCGAAACGTTTGCCCCGGTCGCCAAGATGGTTATGATACGTGTTTTTCTCTCGGTTGCTGTCATATGTGGCTGGGAACTACACCAAATGGATGTTCACAACGCCTTTCTTCACGGCGATCTTGATGAAGTCGTCTATATGACCCCACCTCCGGGTTGCGCCGACATCCCTCCTGGTCGTGTATGCATGCTCCGAAAGTCCCTTTATGGACTGCGTCAGGCTCCCCGCAACTGGTTCTCTAAGTTGGCCACTGCTCTACGTGCCTTTGGGTTCCAGCAGAGTTATGCAGATTATTCACTCTTCTCCCTTCATCAACATGGCAACGTGGTCCATGTTCTAGTCTATGTTGACGACTTGATCATCGCCGACAACAACGCTACTGCAATTTCTTCCTTCAAGACCTATTTGAGTCGGTGCTTCCACATGAAAGATCTGGGCATCCTCAAGTATTTTCTTGGCCTAGAGGTTGCACGCAACTCGCCCGGCATTTTCGTCTATCAACGCAAGTACGCTCTTGAGGTCATTGCAGATACAGGCCTCCTTGGCTCCAAACCGTGTGATTCGCCAATGGATCCCAATCATCAACTTGCGCTTGCCTCGGGTCGCGACCATTCTGACCCCAAAGCTTATCGGTGCCTTATCGGTCGCCTCATATATTTGACCATCACTCGCCCGGATTTGTGCTTTGCTGTTCACACTCTCTCCCAGTTCATGCAACAACCAAGGGAGGAACATTGGTCTGCAGCCTTGCGTGTGATTCGCTACATCAAAACACACCCCGGACAAGGCCTTCATCTTTCCCGACATAGTGCCCTTCGCCTCACCTCCTACTGTGATTCCGATTGGGCTTCTTGCCCGATCACTCGTCGGTCCGTTACCGGATACTTTGTGATGCTCCGTCATTCCCTTATCTCTTGGCGTACGAAGAAACAACCGACAATATCTCGGTCATCCGATGAGGCCGAATACCGGTCCATGGTAGCCACATGATGTGAAATCGTGTGGCTTCGCTCTCTTTTGCTCTCTTTGGGCATTTGACACTCGTCTCCGGTTCATCTCTATTGCGACAGCCAAGCAACCTTACACATTTATGCCAATCCTGTCTTCCATGAGCGAACCAAGCACATCGAAATTGATTGCCATTACGTTCGTGATTTGATCCTAGCTAGGAAGGTGGTCACCTCTCACATTTCGACTACACATCAACCTGCAGACATCTTTACAAAGGCTCTGGCAAAGCCACGGTTCACCTATTTATCATCCAAGTTGGGCATTGTTGATCCTCATGCTCCAACTTGAGGGAGAGTATTAGAAGATATTATTAGATTCCGATTGGGCTTCTTGCCCGATCACTCGCCGGTCCGTTACCGGATACTTTGTGATGCTCCGTCATTCCCCTATCTCTTGGCGTACGAAGAAACAACCAACAATATCTCGGTCATCCGATGAGGCCGAATACCGGTCCATGGTAGCCACATGCTGTGAAATCGTGTGGCTTCGCTCTCTTTTGCTCTCTTTGGGCATTTGACACTCGTCTCCGGTTCGTCTCTATTGCGACAGCCAAGCAGCCTTACACATTAATGCCAATCCTGTCTTCCATGAGCGAACCAAGCACATCGAAATTGATTGCCATTACGTTCGTGATTTGATCCTAGCTAGGAAGATGGTCACCTCTCACATTTCGACTACACATCAACCTGCAGACATCTTTACAAAGGCTCTGGCAAAGCCACGGTTCACCTATTTATCATCCAAGTTGGGCATTGTTGATCCTCATGCTCCAACTTGAGGGGGAGTATTAGAAGATATTATTAGATTCCGATTGGGCTTCTTGCCCGATCACTCGCCGATCCGTTATCGGATACTTTGTGATGCTCCGTCATTCCCCTATCTCTTGGCGTACAAAGAAACAACCGACAATATCTCGGTCATCCGATGAGGCCGAATACCGGTCCATGGTAGCCACATGCTGTGAAATCGTGTGGCTTCGCTCTCTTTGGGCATTTGACACTCGTCTCCGGTTCGTCTCTATTGCGACAACCAAGCAGCCTTACACATTTATGCCAATCCTGTCTTCCATGAGCGAACCAAGCACATCGAAATTGATTGCCATTACGTTCGTGATTTGATCCTAGCTAGGAAGGTGGTCACCTCTCACATTTCGACTACACATCAACCTGCAGACATCTTTACAAAGGCTCTGGCAAAGCCACGGTTCACCTATTTATCATCCAAGTTGGGCATTGTTGATCCTCATGCTCCAACTTGAGGGGGAGTATTAGAAGATATTATTAGATTCCGATTGGGCTTCTTGCCCGATCACTCGCCGGTCCGTTATCAGATACTTTGTGATGCTCCGTCATTCCCCTATCTCTTGGCGTACGAAGAAACAACCGACAATATCTCGGTCATCCGATGAGGCCGAATACCGGTCCATGGTAGCCACATGTTGTGAAATCGTGTGGCTTCGCTCTCTTTTTCTCTCTTTGGGCATTTGACACTCGTCTCCGGTTCGTCTCTATTGCGACAGCCAAGCAGCCTTACACATTTATGCCAATCCTGTCTTCCATGAGCGAACCAAGCACATCGAAATTGATTGCCATTACGTTCGTGATTTGATCCTAGCTAGGAAGGTGGTCACCTCTCACATTTCGACTACACATCAACCTGCAGACATCTTTACAAAGGCTCTGGCAAAGCCACGGTTCACCTATTTATCATCCAAGTTGGACATTGTTGATCCTCATGCTCCAACTTGAGAGGGAGTATTAGAAGATATTATTAGATTGTTAGATATGATATCTTTTCCATATATCTTGTGTTATCTTTAGGAAAGTTTCCTTATCTTTTCCTTTGTCAATATGTATATGTTCAGCCCTTTGAGGCATAATCAACACAGATTTTCTTCTCCCAATCATATTCTTTCAGACATGTCTCAATATTATTTCAACCTAGCTTGTAACTCTACTTCATTCTCATACGTAAATTAACAAGCTATGTTCTAAGGTAATGAATACATTCCAAGGTTGCTATCTGAAACGTGTCTCTTTTGCGATATATGATCATAGCTAACAAGCATGCTTTTTGTAGGTATTTCTGAACCAACAAAGATGGATATACTATTCGAGGCTGCTAGCACAGGAAATGTTGGAGGATTCCAGAGAGTTTTAAGAGAAAACCCCCTGATCCTTCACTATGTAGCATTAGAGCCCCGCGAGATCGAATCCGTCACACTTGGCATGTCTACTTGGATTTTGCAAGGGACATGCTTATCTTGAAGCCTGAGTTTGCCAAGATCTGAATCCAAATGGATACAGCCCTTTACACCTGGCAGCAGCCAACGGGCGCGTGGAGATTGTGAAGGAACTGATTAGGTTGGATCGAGAGCTTTGTCACCTGAAAAGGAAGAGACATGATTATTACGGATTTGATGACGGTGCCTATGAAGACCAAACGAGCCCTAGCCGGGAATCGGGAATGGATCGTTTGGTATGCCGTAGGAATGAGCCAACCTCCAAACATCTTTTCTCGTTTAGGCATTTTATCAAACACTTCAAAGTCAGGAAAATCTATGACGTGCTTCTATCATAATTATCCTTTAAACTCAATTCCCATAGATTCAATCGACCCTTCACCACCAATGACAACATGTTGATTCCAAATTTCTGAACTTTCTGTTAAATTCTACCAATCATAATGCAATACCCCTTATTATAATGTACTGGGCCGGATTGCAGCATTTTCTGTAAAACATAACTTACCTTGTGAAGCCTCTTTTATTTCTCAACGTATAATGTCTTGACATTAATTAATATGTCATAGCAACACATTGAAATGCAGATTGCAGTGTTAATTTAGACAAAGCGATCAAGGTAATCTTCCACCGCCGTGTACTTGACATCAGGATATATTTGTGTCGCCTCCAAATCCCAAGGTTGCCTGGCTCGCAACTCATCGTTCAACCCCCTTACAAATGCATAGTGCTTCAGCGACAACCCGAAGCTCCTGGGGAAAGGAGACTCTGCAGAGAAAACAACATCAACATGATACGAGGAAACAATCTACGTACTGCTAATTAATGCAAGTTAGTTGGCAAGTTACTAACCCTGAATGTCTTTGACGAGTTGATCTTCTGGAATGTAAGTCCTCTCGAGTTTCTTGCCGATCTTACTCTCCCACATCGAGGCTATCTCATTAAACGACACCATGTTGGCCGGAGGTTGTATGTAGAGGACCTTGTTCAGAGTTGTTGGATCATCAACCGTCCTCACTGTGTAGCAGGCTATGTCCTGCTCCTCCACAAGAATTGCTTCACCAATTTGCAGCAGAAACGTACAAGAGCAAAACATCAGTTTCATGAATCATCTTTAACCTTATCCTTGGTAAGTACTAAGTACGTATTAGTGTCATCATTTGACATCACCTGTACTAATACAAAAATTAGTGTTTATTGGTAGATATAAGAGGGAAATTAAAGTAAGGTTTGGACATATTACTTTTGGCATTTCCATCTCCCAATATGACAAGTTTGTCCGTAGGAGGAGCCTTGGCGTTTTCCTGAGCCAAAGTAGGCAAGTAGTAGCCAGCAAAGCCGTAGCAGCAGATGTAAGTGTACGGAATCCCTTGGGCCTCCACAGCTCTCCTGATCTTTGCCTTCTTGGCGAGGAACTCTGCAGCTGGGCTCAATGCCTGAGCCCGGTCCACGTCACATCCGAATTCTGAAGGGATGAATCTCTACAAAGTGCAAACAACGTACGGTCTTAACTTGTGTTTGTGAGATGAGTACGTTTCCTGTTTGTAACATACAATCATTTGACTCTGACATACACTAACTACGTACCTTAATATTGCCAGCTTCTTTGATGGCTTCTACGATCTTCATCTGATCAGCAATATTGAACCCGCCAATGGAACAGATACACCACATCAACTTGCTTGACTGCTCTCACCAAACTCTCATGATCGTGCACATCTCCCTTGACAATTTCAGATCACATATATCAAAAAGATGAAACCAACAAGAAAACCTACATATTGAACCAACTAACGAGCTAGCCATACACGACTTACATGGACCAACACGACGCCGTCATTCTTGAACTTGTCGATGAGGACAGATTTGGCCGCATCGGACGCCGCCGATTCCCTGATCAACGCAAAGGTCGGATGCCCTGCTTTCAGGCTGGCTTCCACCATCAACTTGCCTAGTTTTCCCGTGCCTCCGATGATCAGAATCTTGCTTTTCTCACCCGCCATTTTCAGCTGATGGAGTCTGTGCTACTCGGAAAATGAGACAAGAAGAGTACGTAGCCGGGTAAAACAGCACAATTAAGTAGCCATGGCCTATGAGCGGCGGGTATGTTAGGAGATAGGAGCAAGATGTTGAGTGGTAGTTGACTCTCACGTGCATACCATCTTTTTTATTTTTATACAATCAATCAAATAAAATGTATCATTATAAATCAAAATACATACTTAAATCATCAGAACAGATGATTTTTACAATAGATTTACAAGCTGAACAAACAGGATAGCTCGAATCTAAAAATAAAAGTCAAAATCGTTGCAATTGTGCATAACATCCTCTTGTCTTTTAAATCAAAAAATGATACGAGTTTTTTTTATAAGGTAAGTGAGGAGGTAAAAAATAGTATATATTAACTATTTATTGTTTGTTTGTTTGTTTGTTTAAATTAACTAGAATATGTCTCCGTGCCTTGCACGGTTTTGGTTAATAAATTTTGAAATTAAAATATTATTAAATATTTATGAACTAAACTGGTAAGTTATAATCTTAATCTATTGAACATATGGTTATAAGAAATTTCATACAAATAACTGAATAAGAAAATATATAAATTAGATTTAAGTAATGAGAATGAATGATTATGTATAATTAATCAAAAGAAAAAAATAGTTAAATCATATCATTGTTATAATATTATATTTATGAATGTATATAAGACAAGCTTTTCTAAACCCTAGAGCTGACTTATTCTCCAAGTATTGTAAACCCTATATAAAGCTCTTATTATAAGCCTAATAAACACAAATTTACTCTGTCTTTGCTCCTTCTCTTATCTCAAATCTCTCTTAATTTATAACACGTTATCAGCACGATTACTTGATCCCCAAAACATTGTCCGGCCACTGCCTTAACAAGTTTCTTCGGTTCGATGCTACTCATTGTAGACTTAATTATATCATTATTTGATCTCATCTGTTACTATTTTTTCTAGATTCTTAATTTGTTTTCTTATGCTTCGCTTTATCTAACTCAATATATATATATTGTCCTCCGTAAGCATCTAGAAGAATTCATCTTCAGTAATCATAGTGCATCATATGATATATGCTATTCTACTTCTCTCTCGCATACATACTATATGCTAATTTATACTTTTACATCCAATTTGAATTAAGTGTAATTATTAGTCTACCTCTCTTGCATACATAATTCATTATATGTTGTGTTGAATCACATGTTTTAGTTTATCTTTGTTTTGTACAATCGATAACTTTTAGTCCCTGAAGCGATAGTTTTCAATCCCTGAAGTGATAATTTTCATCCCTGAAGTGATAATTTTTATTCCCTGAAGTGGTATTAACTGTCAGTCCCTGAAGTGATTAACTGTCAGTCCCTGAAGTGATTAACTGTCAGTCCCTGAAGTGATACCGTTCTATCCCTGAAGTGATATCGTTTGATGATGTCATAGTAGTGATATAAACATATTTTTTTTCAGTCCCTGAAGTGATAATTTTTGATCCCTGAAGTGATAATCTTAATCCCTGAAGCGATATTTTTCAATTCTTGAAGTGATAGTTTTCAACAATAGTTTTCAGTCCCTGCACCGATAAATTTCAGTCCCTGAAGCAATAGTTTTCAGTCCTTGAAGCGATAGTTTTCAGTCCCTAAAACGATAGTTTTCAGTCCCTGAAGCGATAGTTTTCAGTCCCTGAAGCGATAGTTTTCAGTCCCTGAAGCGATAATTGTGAAATGATAATTCCCTGAAGTGAGAATTTTCAATCCTGAAGTGATAGTTGTGAAGTGATAATTTTTTATCCTAATCCCTGAAGTGATAATTTTCAATCATAATCCCTGAAGTGATAATTTTCCATCATAATACCTCAAGTGATAATTTTCAAAATCTCTGAAGTGATAATTTTCAAAATCCATGAAGTGATATTATTTTATAAATTTACTTTATCTCTTGAAGGGGATATACACTGTGAGTCAAATGACATCCCTATAGTGATGTATATTATTCCTGAAAGTGGATAGAAATAAAAAGACTCAAATTAACTTATTCTTGTCATATACTAGTTAATTTATTTCATTGTTGATTATAATTTGTGTTCTTATATTAATTTGATAATTGACATTCCCTGAAGTGGATTCACACATAATATATTTATCAAGGTATAGACAAATCCAAAATCATCCCCGTAGTGATAAGCTCAATCTCTCGAAGTAAATGAAACAATAAACCATATTACTCCTTGTAGTGAGTAACTATAGAAAATATCATCTCCTGAAGCAGATACTAAAAGGATATATTAGAAATAACCTCTTGTAGTAGGTTATGAAAGGGCCAATAAATTTGGTGTTTAATTTCTTGTCACCCGAAGTTGACAACGATCCTCTTTATTTAAGTAATGTTGTTTATGTTATTTTTTTTATTTCATTAATTATGTTTACTTTTACATATTTTATGTATTTATAGTAAAATAATAATTTCATCCTTGGGAGTGGATGTACACATAAAATCAAATTGTCCCTGAAGTGACATGATTCCTCGAAATGAAAGAATGATGAATTTATATTCTTTTAATAGTGTTTTACTTCTTTAATTTGTTTTGGAATAGTTACTATGATTGCAATGCCAAATTTTTTAGGGTTTCTAGAAGAAACAATTTAACATGTGGTTTAAGTGTTAAAATTCATTTAGCTAAACGAATTTGGGATAATAATTAGCACTTGGAATTCCTGTGAAATTGTGCTAAACTAATGATTATATCATACCATCATCAACTCTATGAGAGTATTAAGACTCAATATTTTGACAATTTAGAGATCACTATATACTCCCGAAGAGTTTCATGATCATATGTCAATTTTGTACTATGGTAGTACATATTTTAAGGCATCTATTTTTATTCGAAAGTTAGAAATCAAGGTAATGATTTATCTACTTTTGAGATGATGATATCCCAAATATCAAAGGATCACCCATATGGAAATTTCAATGGTGGGAACTATTGTCGATAATGCCATTATTACTTATACTATTTTGGTAAACCATAAGTTTTTTTATCCTGCAAAATGGCAAAAACCAAGTGTGAAATATAAGGTTTAGAAAGAGCGTCTCATTCATGACTCCAGAAGAGGTCTATCTTGTTATTGGAAAGAATAATATATTAAATGAGTAACACTCTATGTTTACAAGTTCAGGACAAACTTGTTGATCATTTGAAAAGATATTCGACAAATTGGTTATCATGCAGAAATCATGAACGAGGAAAATATCGAATATCTATCTAAAAGTTCATAGGAAACTTCGCACACTAGGTATATACAACAACCCGTTGAATCATATAATATTTCTAACCAGAAGTTAGTTGATGAAAAAACTATTTCTTTGTGGCAAAAATGAATTTGATCACCTAAGTGAAGTAATGATGTGCATGATCATTATAAATTCACTCAAACACCTATTAAAGGACCGGAGGATCCTAGGACATGGAGTCCTTGTCTTAGAGTGATCGTAAATACACGACTTGTTTTCTTGGTAACAATGTCGATTATGTAAAGAATAAATGCATAGTCTCCATGTTTCTTGACATATTCAATAATACATATGAGGACTAATAACACCGTCGTATGGACCAATGTTTATTGTTCATATATTTTATGATGTTGATAGATGCATCAACACATTGGTCAAACGAAACATAAAGTGGGAGAAATAAATCAATCAAGTAGTGTAACGGTCGAGCATCGGGTAGCTCACACTATTTAATAGGATGACATAGTACAGTCGTTATTTATATGGTCATCAATCATAGCTGGGTTAAAGCTAATACATGAAACGATCTAGAAGAATCATTGACCATATGGGGTCATACAAAATTTGAATGTCGAGAATTAAGTTTGACTTTGAGTGACCATGATATATTCCCCTAATGGAAACTTATCTCCAGAAGAGAACTAAAAGTATGTAGATATGTGATGTACGTCCCATTCTCTCCCTAAATGAACATACGAGGGTAGGAGTTCCTATAGATGATTGAATACCTAGATCTTATATTGGGTGATTGCTCGGTATCATGATGATCATTTTGATGAGATAAAATCCCAACTTTAGGGGGAGTGGAAAAAGGAGACTAGTATGTATAAAAGATTGCAATGAATGAAAATTCTCGGCAATTAAGATCGATGGATAAGTGAAAATGAACTAGAAGTTCAACGGATCATATAGTTAAAGTATAGCTGACATGCTATAAACTACATTTGCTAAAAGCCAAGGAAGTGACGGAGTCACATATACCGACTAAATGCCTAGCTCATTTGGAGGTTCTTGTAGTAACTACATACCAATCCACTATAATGGAGTCTTAATTATGCTAGGAGCGTGAGAGACTATTAGACTATGTCTGAAGCTCAATTTTCTAAAGAGGAATCACATATTGCAGCTTCGTAAGCTATTAATTGTCGACAAGTGATGTTTTCTTGAGATAAGTTCCTGAAGAAAATCTTATCTCAGATTACACATCATAACAAGGACTTTAATGAACAAGTATGAAATGTTTGTTAGAATCCATTTATGAAGGAATCGAAATGAGATTGTCCTTGACGAATTTGTTTGAATAAGTACTTGCACCAGAAGTGACATGCGAGAAATGTTCATGATTCTCAATCAATGGAAACACATCGACAATGATGATTGATAGAGCCGAGAAAGACGTTTCAAGCAAAGTTTGGTTTTGTGTATTAAAAGTGATATGTAAATCATTAATTTGGAAATGGTTATTTATATTGGTTTGTATTTCTATTTTTTTATACAAGTATGTATATGCAAGTTCCCGAAGAACTGAGATTTATGTGCACGAAGACAATTGGAGATATATGAAGGTCGTGCATCACTCCACACTCAATCACTTACATATTGACGATATATATCTGTACTCATGAGCTTTGAGTCGAAAGGAGGACCGGTTCAACAGATTCAGTCAAGCACATTTAATTGAGGGAGAGAACTACAACTGTACTCTTTTTCCCTTAGTCTTGGTTTTTATCCCATTGGATTTTTCCAGACAAGGTTTTTAACGAGGCAGTTAGTGATGTATATCCAAGGGGGAGTGTTATAATATTATATTTATGAATGTATATAAGATAAGCTTCTCTAAACCCTAGAGTTGACTTATTCTCCAAGTATTGTAAACCCTATATAAAGCTCTTATTGGAAGCCTAATAAACACAAATTTACTATGTCGTTGCTCCTTCTCTTCTCTCTAATCTCTCCATTTTCTCTTAGTTTATAACAATCACATAATTATTTCAAATATTTTTTAATATATTACCACTTTTGCGTCATGAATCATACTTGACTAATTTATTTTCAATCACATGTTATCAATTATATATATTTACAGTCCGACTCTGGTGCGTAGTGTTTTTTTTGGTCAAGACTCTGGTGCGTAGTGTTGCTATTGTATATCATGCAGACTTGTTTTCCACCGTGTGATGGAAAAAATAAACAGTCGATATCTGAAGCTCTACATATATAGTACACCATAGAGGCACGCACATAGGAATAAACAAGACGGTGACATTTTTGTAAATTATGAAAAAAGGCTAAAAAAGACTCTTCCACCCCTTCCATTTTTCTCCTTCCTCCCCAATTTCCCTGAACCCTCACCTGTGAGGATTTTGATTTCGGCACTGAACAGGAAAGCTTTTCGCCGACAGTTGCTCATATTCATCTTCCTCCTTGTGCACCTGACCACGTCGGATCGAGCTTGCCATCTCTACAGAGGAGGAGGCGTCAACCACCTCGGCTGCAAAGCAATCGCCCTCATTATCGACACCCCCAGATTGGGGCACAGAGAAGCCGATATAAATAATAGGTACAATTGGAGGCTTCTAGTGATTGTTCCTATACAAACTTGTGTTGGAACTCATTTTTAAATGTGGCACTAGTAACTTTTCCGGGCACAATTCCGATGGGCTCCGGCCAATGACAACACCGAAAAATGGAAGCATTGGCTTCATCTACGCGAGCACATTCTCGTAATATACTCATACGATAAAAATGAATTCCGTTTGAATGAGAAATGGAGGCCCAAAGTTGGTTGCATGCAATGCATAACTTGGGAAAATGTTGGGATAAAATTTTGTCCCACATTGAAAGTTTGGAGATAAAATCACTAGTATATATACTAGAAAAATGGATCCAATATTGTGGCCTTGGGTCACCACCCATGTGTAATGGAGAGAGGACCTAGCTCATCAAGACCACACGCGCGCCGAGCCGAGTCGAGTCGGGTCAGACCGGGCTGGCTGGGCTGGGCTGAGCTTGGGCTGGCCAGCCAACGCTATCTTTTTTGGCCGATCCAGAAGACCCATCAGTTGCTTCTTTGACTCGTTCCTGGAGAGAATCCGGGGCAGTTACGCTACAGACTCGGTCCTCCTTCTTTCTCTCCTCCACTCTGTTGAAGCCTTCAACAGACTCTTCCTTCTTCTCCACTGAGTTAGTGGGTCGAATTACTTCCAGCAGAGGCTATAAAAGGAGCCCTATGTACCTCATTCTTATCATTCGAACAATCACGTCTTCCTCCTTTACTGTTGTTTCGAGTCTGAGAGTACACACAAAAAGCTAAGTTCGCAGGCTTCTGAGTTTGATTGTGCAACACAGAAGATCATTGCAGTTGTATCTTGGGATTCGGATCGCTACAGAACCGTCACAACACAGGGCGATTTTAGAATTAAGGAAAGAGATCCAGTCTCGACTCTGCGCCAGAACTCTCCCGATCATCGTTCGGTAGTTGTATTAATTTTTCGTCACATTTTTATGAAGTTTATAATCTCTGTATGGTTCTTCAATTTATAGGTCCTACAGTCTTAATTCTGAAATTCGTTAAACTACATTACGTACTAACGATTTTTTTTTGAACTCCTGAGTTTATATACAGCACAGGAAATTTTTCTATCTGCGATTTCTAACTTGTTGTCGCAGGAATAATTGCTTCTGGAGTTTCGAAACTGCATTACGCAGAATATCTTGTTATTCAAATTTAATTTGATATTTTATCTGAAATTGCAAGCAGTAAATTCGAATTTATTTCCGTACTGATTAATTCGACTTTAATCGTAATAAATTTCCGTATTGATTTTTGGTTTGCGTTTCTATGAACAGATTCTGATAGTATGGCTGATATGACTGAGAAATCTGTCGCTAATGTTGCTGGAGCCGGTAATGAACATACTACTGAGTTGACACCCCAAATTCAGTTTGGGAGTGGTCTGCCAGCAGTGAGATTGCCAGTAGTAAACCTGCCAGCGGCGAATCTGCAAGCCACAAGGGTCGGAACTGATGCTCATCAGATTGTCCACCCGACTGCTTTTCAGACTGTCTAACCGACAATCCATATGCCTGGTGCTGTAAATGCAGGGTTGATGCCAGAAAAGTTCAATGGAACTGGCTTCAAGACTAGGCAGCAGAAGATGTTCTTCTTCCTGACCACACTGAAGCTCGAGAAATATCTGAATGAGGATAAGCCTGTGCTTTCGCCTCACAATACAGATCCGTTCACCCTAGCCAGCGTTGAGGCCTGGACTCATGGGGATTTTCTGTGCAAAGTTTGGGTTCAAAGCCGCCTGATAAATCCACTGTACAATGTGTACAACAAGATCAAGACCTCCAAGGAACTCTGGATTGCCTTGGAGAGGAAGTACAAGTCTGAGGATGCAGGCTCCAAGAAGTTCACAGTAGCGAAGTTTCTGGACTTCAAAATGGTGGACTCTAAGCCCATCATGGAGCAAGTCGAAGAGCCGCAGCTTCTTACGCACGAGATCATCGCTGAAGGAATGTCGATCTGTGAGACATTCCAGGTGGCTACGTTCATTGAGAAACTCCGTCCAGGCTGGAAGGATTTCAAGAGCTACCTCAAGCACAAGCAAAAGGCGATGACCGTCGAGGACTTGATTGTCAGGCTGCGGATTGAGTCAACCAACCGCAAAGCAGATAGGGTTCAGCCTGTTGAACAAAAGGCTAACTTGGCTGAGCACAATGACAAAGGGAAGAAATAAAAGTTCCAACCCCAAAGCTCCAACAACTTCAAGAAGCAACCAGCTAAGAAGTTCAGTGGAAAATGCCACAAGTGTGGTAAAATGGGTCACAAGGCTGACGAATGTCGAAGCAAGGCTGATCCGCACAAGGACAAGGGGAAATCCCAAGTCAAAATGACTGAAGGCAGACTCTCGGATGCAGATCTGTGTGCTGTAGTGTCTGAAGTCAACATGGTTGTAAGCAACCCAAGGGAATGGTGGTATGATACAGGTGCTACCAGACATATCTGCTCTGACAGGGGAATATTCACCACTTATCAGCAGAGCAAGAGCGACGAGCATCTATTTATGGGGAACTCGTCCACATCCAAGGTCGAAGGTCACGACAAAGTGGTGTTGAAGCTGACTTCAGAGAAGGAGCTGACTCTCACCAATGTCATGCACGTGCCAGATATACGGAAGAATCTGATCTCCGACACTTTGCTGAGCAAGAACGGCTTTACGATGAAGTTCGTGTCTGACAAGCTCGTTCTCTCTAAGAATGGGGTGTATTTGGGCAAGGGTTGTGTAAAGGATGGACTGGTCAAAATGAATGTAATGACAGTCATCCCAAAATCTATTGTAACCGATGTTTCAATGAATAAGAATTATCCTATTTCTTATGTTGTTGAGTATTTTAATATTTGGCATGAACGATTAGGGCATGTGAATTACAAGTCTATACGAAGACTAATTAACATGAACCTGATTCCAAAATGCAAATCAAGTAAAGACAAATGTGAAGTATGCGTACAGGCCAAACTCACAAAAATGCCATCCCCACATGTCGAGAGAACAACCGAACCTCTAGGTTTAATACACACAGATTTGTGTGATTTAAAATTTGTGCAAACTAGAGGCGGTAAAAAGTATTTCGTGACCTTTATCGATGATTGCACAAAATACTGCTATGTATACTTGCTACGAAGCAATGATGAGGCCTTGGAAAAATTCAAGGAATACAAGTTGGAAGTTGAAAACCAACTTAGCAAATATTCATTTAAGGGGTTGAAACCACGTGTACAACCTTTCCCAGGGGTCACAGATGCACGAGTGGCATTTCCGCGACTGCGGAAGAATTTCTGCGATCGCGGAAACGGGATCGTCGTCTTCTTCCGAGAGTTCGCGCATTTCGTCGTTTCGGCTGCCGTCGATTCGCCGGGGGGGGGGGGGGGGGGTTGATCGGTTCACCTGGCCTCCGTTACGCTCCTTCTGTGGCTATAAAAGGCGGCCGGGGGTGGAGTGGTTCTTCATCCACATTTCCGATCCCATCTCTCTCTCGTTGCTCTCGTTTTGCTCTCGTCGGAGTTCGTGCATCGTCGGAGTTCTTTGCCGGAATCCTTGGTGGTGGCCCTTGTGCATTGGAAGTGTGGGAAGGTGGTGAGCATCATTCGCAGCCAAGGAAGTCCTCGTTCACGTCGCCGGTGAGCCTCGTTTCGTCTCTCCGAGTCGCGTCAGGGAGGGATCTGCGATTGCGGATATGAACACCGCGACCGCGGATGGTGCCCAGAAATCCGCGACCATGGAATCCAAAACCGCGACCGCGGCTTGCCTTAGCAAGCTCGATCATGGCTTTGGACGAGCCGGTCATGAATGGGACCCTCGTTCCTTTCGTTTCTTTAGATTCATATTAATATTCGTATCGAATCTAACCTAGGGTTTCGTCGTGAGTTCGTTGTCGTCATAGGAATCCGTAACCAGATTCCGTTTCCAGTTCCCAGATACCCGGAACCCGACAATCTACGTTTGTCTCGATTAAGGCAAGTGGCGGTTCACTCTTGCTTATCATTCCATATTTCATTTAGTTATCAATTTCTTTTGATTGTTAATTAAATTGGGATGAAGTGTTGTTTTCGCTTGTGGAACAGATTTTTATAAATGTGTGATTTAAAATGCGATATTATTATAGGTTGTATATACTGCTAGAAACAACGCTATTATATCCGTTATTACCGTGATGGTATTGGTGTGGACTTTTATGTACGAACTTAATATATAGTTAGAACAAGTATTCGTAGAGACGCTATGTATCTCATTGCGAGTACTGGCTGTTTCTTTATAACCGTGGTGCGTAGGATGTCCAAGCCCTAACACCCTTCCCTGGTCATGACCTACCCCTATCCGAGTATAGAGGTGGTGCACACAGCTGGTGCCAAACATTCGGGAAATGTTCCCAAGATATCTCTCGTATCGAGATGATATATTCATATGATAAAAGCTGTAACATGAATATACGGTTTGGAATTAAACAAGATAAGTGAGATTATGCACATAATTAATATACCCTCGGGCGAGGAGTACAACGTGGAAACCGCCCGGACTTTGATTAAAGTAAGTCCTCCTTCCAAATCTGAATTCGCATTGCGCGGTGAGGTTGGTCGTGGACCCAAATGGTCAAGTCATTTTAAACGCTTGTGTGAAATTATAACGTTCCCAAACACTTGTCATACTTTCCGATAAGACTCGATCTTTTAGAGTCTTCTCTTCATACTTTCCCATAAGACTCGATCTTTTGGAGTCTTCTCTTGTTCATACTGTTTCGTATATTTCCGTAGGAGTGTTGAGGTTCACTGTCATCATCGGTTATTATTCGAGAAATGACAGGTGTAACCTAATACGACTACTTGGAACCTTTCTGTTTTACCCTTGCATAGTCTTTCATTAGACTAACCAACCGGTTTATTTCCCTTGCATGGTTGGCTGGTGTCATCCGTCTCATACGGCACATCAGGAAAACTTCCCTTCCGTGAAGGCTAGTACGCGACGGTGAAGGCAGATGGTGTTTTTAAGAGTTTTCTCAAGGTTGAAGATCCTAGGCGTGTGATCGCATTGATCAAGACCATTATGAAATTATTAAAAGACTTCCGCTGTATTGAAACAATTTTGTATTTTGGATGTATTTGGGATTTACAGATGTAATCCGTGACTTTGGTTTGAATAAATTTTATGATATTCGATATGATTGGTGTTATTTTATGGTTATTATAAAATGGTTAAGCCTTGAGTGACTTCAGATGGGTAATCTGAGGTCACTGGCGGTAATACTTTCAAGAATATATTTAAGGATATTACAGATTTGGTATCAGAGCTGAAAGTTTTTAAAACGGGTTGGGTTTCAAATCGTTTTACCTAAAACAAAAGTTTTATAAACCGTTTACCCGCTCGTATTGTGAAAAGTTGTTGGTTAAATCCAAAAGTTGAAAATTTTGAATAAAACCGCACTAGAGTAAGAGGTGCATTTTCAAATCTCTGCCATTCAAGTCGTGCCTTCTTTCCAGTCTGATATAGTAAGTTCGCTTCTATATTTAGAAAGACTAATCCTTTTCTTGTCACCTCGCAGGATATGGGCGCAATCATTTCTCAACTTAGGAACAAGAAGGAAGCCGAGGTTGTTCCGCCATCTCCAGTCAGACTTGAGTTCCCGGTTCCCCCTCAGTGCTTTGAGGTCGGCGATCCAAGTTGCCCACCCGAGGAGGTGAAGACCGTGCTCGAGGAGTCAGTAGTGTTGGTGTTTGACGGGGCCAGAGTTCCCGAGGTGGAGCCTGAAGCAGACCCGAGGGAGGACACTGAAGAAGAGGAGGAGCCGTCGGAGTACCTTGGAGGGTACTACGACGATGACTTTGAGATAGAGGAGGATCCTGAGAAAGACCCGGAAGAGGAGGATCCGGAGGAGGAGGACCCTGAGGAGGACCTCAAGGAGTATGGTTACGGATTGGAGCACTTGCTGGAGGACATCGAGGACCCGGGGATGCAGTTCATTTTCCCGAGTCCAGTGTTTCCGACTGAGGAGGAGTATACACCGTTGTCCCCTACCACTTGGGAGGCGCTTGGGATTTTCGGGTACCGTCAGGAGGAGAAGTGGGCCACTGGATGCACCAGAGGACCCGCAAATTATCCTTACTCCGAGAAGGCCGATGGTGAGTCCTGCTTCACGACATGTGCTTCATCAGAGTGAGATGGCTTCCTCTGAGGTGCGTCGCCAAATGGATGAGGCAGTCGAGCGTGCTCGAATGAGGGCAAGGTCTTGGGAGGCGATGGGTACACCGAGGGTGGTCCCGACCCAACAAGCCATGCCTAGGCCGCGAGTGCTCGTTGAGTGCATAGAGGAGTGGACGAATGCCTTGTATGACATGGAGGAGAGGACATACGAGACGGAACTCGGTCTCTCCTGAATGCTTGGGGACGTCCACGAGCTCCAGGAGTACATCCGTCAGGCGAAGTTGCTGCTCAACCCTCAGTACGAGGTGAACAAGACAGACTTTCAACCAGGGTTTCTTGAAGAGTTTTGCTACCCACCAGGATCTGACGGGGCTGGGCCAAGTGTTCCCGTGTCTAGAGAAAGACCGAGGGTATCGAGGCCTAGGGATGAGCCGTGTGCTCCGGGGCCAAGTAGGGCAAGGAGTCCGATGCCAGACCCCGAGGATAGACCCCTTCCGAAGAGGACTTGTATGAGGGCCCCTGATTATAGGAAACACTTCAGGTCACCATGAGGGAGGCCAGTGTTGAGCCTTAGTTTTCCCGTTTCTCTAGTTGTCTTGTTCCTTTATAGTTATAGCCTCCTAGCAATTTTGTCTTATCGCTTGGAAGGGCTTTTCTATGTAAATCTTATCAAACTCAGTTTCAGTTCATTGCATCAATAAAAAGTTTACCAGTTGATCTATTCCGAGTCAATTTTATACGTTGTGCATGTTAATTGATATTAATGTTGTGAAATACTTGAAAATTGATCGGTAAACAGATGGTGAACACAAGAAACACCCTTCATGCTAGCGCGGGGCCAAGCAATAACCCCAAACTGAATTTGAGGAATGCCGCAAATCCAGGGGACGAGAACGAGTCAGTTTCTCACAACAACCCTGAGGGCAGTGGCCAGGTTCCGGCCAATCCTCAGGTGCTATTTGACACCGCGACAATTGAGGCTATTCGGGGGATCGTGATGCAAGCGGTCACCGACATTATGCGGCCAATCGCGCCACAGGCACAAGGTGTGCCGATTCCTTTGGATGTTTCTAGATTCGAGGAGCCAGTTGTTCATGTGCCTCATGAAGATGCAGTCAGGAACAGAGGCAACTATGGTCGAGCGCTGAAGGCCATTAGCTCTATGAGGCCTGACAGCTATGATGGAAAGAGAGAACTAGTCAAAGTGGCATATTGGTTCTCACACATGGAAAGGTTATTCAGAAACGTCGAGTGCACGGAAGCCGAGAAAGTGCACATTGCTTCCCTTCAACTGAAAGAGGTGGCTAGTGAATGGTGGGAAAGCATCGGTCTAGCTGATCATCATGGTTTGAACCGGGGAATGTTTAAGACGAAAATGACTGATCGTTTCTTTTCCCGGGTTATGAGGGAAGAGAAGCATAAGGAGTTCCTCTATCTGAAGACGGATGGATTGAAAGTGACTGAGCTTGCGGCCAAGTTCAATCACCTGTTACAGTACGCTGGGCCGGAAGTGTCCAGTGAGGAACAAAAAATCTGGCATTTCCACGAGTGGATGAATCTAGACATTAAGCCACTGATGCTACGCCACGGATGCTCTACCTTGGAGCAGTACGTGGATGCTGCCTATAAGTTGGAAGTGACTCTGGAGGAGTCGACGAGAAAACGCAATCGCCAGAGACCGGCGCAGAGCCAGCCTCAGGCAAGTGGGTTCAAGCGACCCACGCCACTGTCAAATTTTGCCAAATCTGGCCGGGCGAGAACAGAGGCGACTCAGGCAGGGTCGGCTCAACGCTCGAGTCAGAGCAAGAATTCGATCCAGTGTTACAACTGTGGCACGCCGGGGCACAAGAGCAATGAGTGTCCGAAGGATAAGAGGACGTGTTTTGCCTGCGGAAAGGAGGTGCACTTGCAGACGTTTTGTCCGCAAAGGAGACAGAAAGGAGCTGAGTCACATCAAGGGTCTGTTAGTCATAACAACCGACCCCGATTCAAACCAGTGGAGGCTCCTAGTCCTTCGACGCAGACAATGGCTCAGAACAAGGGGAAAGCCCCAGCTGCTTCAGGAGGTCAAGGTCAGCGACTCTACGAGATGCGTGAGGCTGTCAGACCTAATGCTCCAGTTGCTCAAGGTACTCTATACCTTCATTCTACTTCTGTGTGTAAATTGTTTGATTCGGGTGATACACATTCTTTCATTTCGGAGGTCTGTGTGAGTAAGCTAGGCTTAGTGTGCAGTGAGGCTTGTGAGCCTTTCGTAGTAAATCTTCCCAATGGTGAGCAGTTGGTAGGAACCAAGCGTCTGTCAGAATTTCCAATTATCATTCAGGGTAGGAAGTTCGAAGCAGATTTGATCTGTATAGCCATGGCTCCATAAGATATTATTCTCGGGATGGATTGGCTGACGTGTCATGGGGCGGTAATCAATTTTAGCTCAAGGACTGTGATAGTGTCATCTAGAGGCCAATTTGTATGCAAGTTTAAGGGTCGTAATGACGCTGATAACGGCAAGCTCATCAATGCGATGGTTGCGTGTAAGCTACTTCGACAAGGTTGTGTCGGGTACCTGTGCTATTTGGATAAGCCCAAGAGAGATGAGACTTTAGTTCTTGATGTTCCAGTCATTTACGAGTTTTCGGATGTCTTTCCAGAGGAGATTCCTGGGTTACTGATAGGCGTTGTCGAGGCGCCTAAACAAAATAATCCTAAACAAACCTAAACAAGTAGCAAAGGCAAGCAAGGGTCGAATCCCACATGGAGGAAGTAATATTTTTAAGTGCACAATTGTATGTCAAAGGTAACAAGGGGGGTTTTGGTTGGTTTGATTGCAAAGTAAATAACAAAGTAAAGTAAAACAAAGCAAAGATGTAATCAATTTGGGAAAAGTACTTAGCCAGACAAATATCCACCATTCATGAGATTGGTTGATCCTAGATTCTCTCTAATTCCTTCCTATGAATGTTCCTATTCCTTTTCATAAGTTATAAACAAGACAAACATACCCTGAGAATACTAACTACTAAATAACTATGAAAACCTCACGCGTCAATTCAATAGCAGCAATGAGCACAGGAATTTCGATAGATACATGCAAAAGTAGCAAACAGTTATACTATTGCATGCAATTAATTCTCCCTACAATAAACTAGTCCGAAACAGTTCTTAGAGTATTGCAGTTGCTACACATGAATTAGGTAACTCAAACAGTAATTACCAAACCCTAGCAATAGACAATTACTAATAACAACTAGTTGCGTCCAACAAGTGAAATCAATAATAATCAATGAGATGAAGCACAAGAGAATCAATACATTCAAAGGAAAAGAAATAGAATTAGAATCTCACAACCGTATATCAATTGAAGGCTTCAATCGTCGGACTAAGCAAAGAGTGGTTAGCTCCTCATAGTTCTTGGAAACAAATAAACTTCAAAGGGAAAACTGTTGAATGCTAAAACGTGATTATGAACAATGAATAGGAACCTAGGTTAAATAACCTAACCCTAAAACTCAAGGAAAAGATAACGAAATAAACCTAAAAGGAAATAAAACTATATTGTTCGAATTAAATAAAATAAAGAAAAGTCGGAAAAAGGAAAAATAACAAAACTTCGGAAATCAAAGCCGGGTCGCCTCCGTGTGCTTCCGCGACCGCGGCACCAAATCTGCGGTCGCGGAAATTAACCGTGTGCTCTCGACCTGTGCAAAGATGGAATTTTCCGCGGTCACGGTGGAGAATCCGCGCCCGCGGAAATGGCATTCGTTGGTCCGCGTCTCGCCCTTCGCCGCGGCTGCTTGTGTCTTCGCCCTTGGTCGCGGTGGCTCGCAGCAGACCCTCTTCTCCGTCATTGTATGGCTCTTCCTTCTATTGTTCTTCGTCTCCTCAGGTGGTCTTCTCCTCGTCTTTTGAATGTCTTCAATTAGTTTCTTCACACCACCATATCCACACTTCTTCTCTCCAACTTCCTACTCCACAATTGTGCTCTAAATCCCTACAAATGGCACCCTAAACACCGGTAACAACTCTTAGATAAGCACTACAAAGTAGAGCTGATCAAACTCTCACATGCTTAAACCTTGCTCGTCCTCGAGTAAGCTAAAAGAAACCTACTCCTCCAATCAAATCCCCAAGGTCTCAGGAAGCATAGAAAAATCATCTCCTCTAAGAACTGCACCTAACCATAAACTCCAAGGTACCAACACAATATGCTCAACACAACATCACACACAACACCACACCAACCAAGCTAAAAGGAAAGCAAAGTACTTTCCCCAAGCTTATCCCGGACACCATAGAGTGAATAAACATCTAATCCTAGTCTCCCATCTATCTTCTTATACCTCCCATAGTGACCTACCCGAATTCTCCTTATATCACATCTTCTTATGTCACCACGCCAGGTAAAATGATGATTCCTAAAAATCACTCTTCTTCTTTTCACTCATTTTGCCAAGGCGCCCTTTCGGGTTTTCACCAAGCCACTCATTTCATTTTTCAATAGATGGGCTCACATATAACTCACATCACTCTTGACTTCATATTACCCCAGCCTAATGCTGGTCCAAGCCACCTGCTTATTACCTAAGCCGCCCTCTCGGGTTTTCGACTTATCCCAGGGTTTCTAATTTTTGCCTTTTTCTATTATTCATTTTTCTCCTCAATGACATAGCAGGTATAGAATACTCCCCCATGTTTAAACATTGCATTGTCCTCAATGTAATGAAAGACAAAAAGAATAAAGCACAGGGAAGACGAAGAATGAACTCACAAACGTCGTCGAGTTGGCTTGGACACTGAAATTGTTGTAGGCGGTATAATCATATAAGCACAAGTATCTGGTGTTTCGGCGTCGTCTTCAAAATCAACTCCTACCGTGCAACCAAAAGGAACCACTCTGGTGAATAGTGGTATAGCAAGGTAATCGGGGTTGCACGACCTTCAACGAACACATGGTGGAGCCCAGATATAATCGTGGTGGGGGCTCTAGTGTTCCTCCTCCTCAGCTGTCAATTGTAGGGTCATCATCGTTGCCAAATAAAGTGTGGGGTTAGTATCTCCTCCTTGGCAACATGATGCACACCATCTCTCCATGGGGAACTCGGACAGCTGGCCTTCGGTAGAACCTTTTTTTTTAATCCGTTTAAGGTTTTTTCAGTTTTTTTTTTTGAAATGCAGGGCAATAGGAAGACTTACGTTGGTGGTTAACACCGTCTTCAATATGGTTCGGGCCTTCTCCCTGCAGGTTAGTCTAAACGCAAAAACAAAAACAAAACAAAAACAAAATAACACACTACTAACTAAAAGAAAACAAAAAAATTGGAAAGAAATACATACCTCGGGTTGTCTCCCGAGTAGCGCTTTATTTAACGTCGTGGCTCGACTCCTCTAAGGTGATCATTTGTCAACTTCGGGGTCTTGAAGGTCTGTCTCTTCTATGACGCTGTTGTCAAAACCTTCATGGTAGGGTTTCAACCTTTGAGCATTCACCTTGAACACTGACTGCCCGTCAGTATCATATAACTCCACTGCACCGTGGGAGAAGACGCGAGCAACAACATAAGACCCAACCCAATGGGATCAGAGTTTTCCCGGGAAGAGATGAAGGCGAGACATAAATAGTAGGACTTTGTCTCCTGGCTTAAAGTCTTTTCTCAGAATGTTCTTGTCGTGCCAGGCCTTTGTCTTCTCCTTGTACGTGACTGCGTTATCATAAGCTTCAAGTCGTAGCTCCTCTAATTCTTGCAGCTGTAGCTTGCGGAATTCCCCAACTTCATCAATTCGCATGTTGCAAGTCTTTACAACCCAAAATGCCTTGTGCTCAAGCTCCACTGGGAGGTGACAAGATTTCCCAAACACCAATCTATAGGGCGACATTCCAATGGGTGTTTTATAGGCAAAACGATAAGCCCAGAGTGCATCATCAAGTCTCAAACTCCAATCCTTTCTATTCGGGGCCACCGTCTTCTCAAGTATAGTTTTGATCTCTCTATTGGAAACTTCAGCTTGCCCATTGGTCTGTGGGTGGTAGGCCGTGGAAATTTTCTGCGTGACATGGTATTTCTTCAGGAGAGCGCTCACGGTCCTATTGCAGAAGTGGGTTCCCCTGTCACTTATCAAAGCCTTGGGAAATCCAAATCTAGAGAAAATGCGTTTCTTCAGAAAATCTGCCACCACTTTGGAGTCATCAGTCTTGGTGGCCTTCGCTTCCACCCACTTGGAAACGTAGTCCACCGCAAGCAAAATATAGAAATTCCCAAAGGAGTTAGGAAATGGTCCCATAAAGCCAATGCCCCAAACATCAAAAATCTCGCAAAAGATTAATGATGATTGTGGCATCTCATTCCTCTGAGATATATTCCCAACTCTCTGGCATCGATCACAGGATTTACAAATGGCATGTGCATCCCGAAAGATGTGTGGCCAATAAAATCCTGTGTCCAACACCTTCCTAGCAGTTTTATTTTCCCCAAAGTGACCCCCACATGCATGAGAATGACAAAAAGCTAAGACAGATTATACCTCATTATTTGGGAGACATCGACGGATTACCTGGTCAACACAGTGCCTCCAAAGATAGGGGTCGTCCCATACATAGAATCGAGACTCACGCCGTAACTTGTCCTTTTGTGCTTTAGAAAAATTGGGTGGGAACTCGTCTCGAACGAGAAAATTCACCATGTTAGTGTACCATGGCTGGAGTGTGCGGAGTCCAAGGAGTAGCTCTTCAGAACACGGTCTTGAGGAAGATTCAGAGGTGGTTCCGCGGTCGCGGGTCTCAATCCGCGGTCGTGGAAAATCTTCGAGGAAGTTTACGTAACAAACGGACGCGTCAGGGCATTTTCCGTGGTCGCGGAAAATGTTCGACATCTGGGGCTGTTCGAGGCATTTTCGGGATTTTTCCACGGTCGCGGAAAATGTTCTGTTTCAATCCCATTCAGTGTTTCGTCGGGAAAATCTCCCTGCATTTGTGCCTCCTTCTTCGATCTATCCTCTTCATGTACGAGCCTTCTCAAATGATCAGCCACCAAGTTCTCAGCTCCCTTTTTGTCTCGGATCTCCACATCGAACTCACTCAAAAGCAGTATCCATCGAATCAACCTTGGTTTTGCCTCTTTCTTCGTCAATAGATACCGAAGAGCTGCATGATCCGTATAGATGATCACCTAGGTACCCAACAAATATTGTCTGAATTTTTCCAGGGCAAACACGACAGCTAGTAATTCTTTTTCTATGGTGGAGTAGTTCCGCTGTGCTCCATTCAGAGTTATAGAAGCATAATGGATCACATGAGATGCTCATGCTTCTTTTTGTCTAAGGACCGCACCCACAACATAATCACTAGCGTCGCACATAATCTCGAAGGGCTTAGACCAATCCGGTGCTTGAATAATCGGTGCACTAGTGAGGCGAGCTTTCAAATCATCAAATGCCTTTTTGCACTCCTCGTTGAACTCAAAATTCACTTCCTTCTTCAGCAGCTCGCATAGAGGTGATGATATCTTTGAAAAGTCTTTAATAAACCGACGGTAGAAACCTGCATGGCCTAAGAAAGAACGCACTTCACACACATTAGTAGGATAAGACAGAGACTGAATTACATCAATCTTTGCCTTATCGACCTCAATATCCCTAGCAAACAGTATATGACCCAACACAATGCCTTGCTCAACCATAAAATGACACTTTTCAGAATTAAGAACCAAGTTGGTATCTACACATCTTTGAAGTACAAGTGCTAAGTGGTCTAAGCATGTATCAAAACTATCACCATGGACTGTGAAATCATCCATAAAAACCTCAATGAAATGCTCTACATACTCAGAAAAAATGCTTACCATACACCTTTGGAATGTTTCGGGTGCGTTACACAACCCGAATGGCATCCTGCGATATGCAAAAGTACCAAACGGGCATGTAAATGTCGTCTTTTCTTGATCCTCCGGTGCAATGGCTATCTGAAAATACCCTGAGTATCCATCCAAGAAGCAGTAATAGAGGCGACCAGCCAGTCGCTCGAGCATTTGATCAATAAAGGGTAGAGGAAAATGGTCTTTCCGAGTTATCGCATTCAGCTTACGGTAATCAATGCATACTCTCCTTGTTGGTTCTCTACAACTGTGATTCCGCCCTTCTTTGGGACAATTACCTGTGTCGGGCTCACCCATTTACTGTCGGAGATGGGAAAAACCATTCCAGCCTGTAGGAGTTTCATCACCTCCTTTTTCACCACCTCCATCATTGGTGGGTTAAGTCTTCTCTGTTGCTGTCTCGATGGCTTGGCATCGTCCTCCAGTAATATTCTGTGCATACAGGTAGAGGGACTAATCCCCTTTATGTCAGCGATGATCCATCCCAATGCTGTCTTGTGTTCCTTCAGCACTGCCACTAGTTTCTCCTCTTGATCATTGGACAACTTGTTGGAGATAATTACTGGCAGTGTGTCATCCTTGCCCAGGAAGGCATACTTGAGGTGGTCTGGTAGTGGCTTAAGTTCTATCTCTGATGCCTGCACAACAGAAGGTAAAAGCCTCTCGCTTGGCACTGTTAGTGGAATGGGGCCAACGCCCAAAGGATGGAGGCGAGGCTTACCATAGGCATCCAAATGAGCCACAATTTCCTGTAGATTAGTGGACATAGCAAAATCTTCTTGTGGGTCTACTATTTCATTCTCTAGAACAGATTGTAACTTATCCGAACAAGCAGTATCAAAGACATCTTGCACAGTAAGATCAATCACATCAATAGCACATAGAGAATGATCATCAACGGGGTGTTTCATCGCATCATATATGTTGTATTCCACTTTCTCCCCATCAAATTCCATAGTAAGGGTTCCACTACTTATATCAATCTTTGTCTGGGATATTTTCATAAAAGGCCTACCTAACAGTATAGGGGCTGCATTTTTATCATGGTCCATATCCAGCACAAAGAAATCAACAGGAAAAATCAAGTTGTCAACCATTACCAGGACATATTCAACTACCCCTTTCGGGTACACATTAGATCTATCAGCCAATTGGACCCCTATTCCTGTTTCATGCAATGGTCCTAATCCTAATGACTCATACAAAGAGTAAGGCAAGACATTTATAGATGCACCTAGATCTAGCATGGCTTTCTCAAATTTGGTGTCACCTATCACACATGGAATACTGAACATGCCTGGGTCACCACACTTTTTAGGCATACGCCTTTGAAAAAAAGCAGACACTTGTTCGCTCACCTTAATCTTTTGCTTCCCCTTCAATTTCTGATTTCTTTTAATGGTGCACAGTTCTTTCAGAAATTTAGCATAGCGAGGGATACTCTTGACAAGCTTGAGTAAGGGAATGTTTACCTCGCATTTACTGAATGTTTCGAATATCTCCTTGTCATTCTCCAGTCTTCTGGTGTCCCTCAGCGCTTCTGGGAATGGTGCGGGCGACTTCATCAAAGGCCGTAAATTGCCATCTTTAAGGATGCCATTTGGGTTGTGCAATGCCCCTGGAACTTTTCAGCGGTGTATGGTAAGCATCTTTTCTGAGTACATTGAGAATTTCATAGAGGTCTTCATGGATGATTTTACTGTATATGGAGATAATTTTGATGCATGCCTGAATCACCTATCACTTGTGCTTGCAAGATGTGTTGACACTAATTTAGTGCTAAATTCTAAGAAGTATCACTTCATGGTAGAACAGGGTATTGTACTTGGTCATATTGTGTCGTCTAGAGGTATTGAGGTCGATAAGGCAAAGATTGAAGTAATTCAGTCTTTGCCCTATCCTACTAATGTGCGCAAAGTTCGTTCTTTTCTAGGCCATGCTAGTTTTTATTGCAGGTTTATTAAAGACTTCTCCAAGATCTCATCACCTCTGTGCGGCCTGCTGAAGAAAGAGATTGGTTTTGAGTTCACAGCTGAGTGTCGGGCAGCCTTTGATGACCTGAAGGCTCGCCTGACGAGCGCCCTAATTATTCAGGCTCCTGATTGGTCTAAGCCCTTTGAGATCATGTGTGATGCCAGTGATTACGCTGTGGGGGCTGTGCTGGGCCAAAAAGAAGGAAGAGCTTCCCATGTGATTCAGTATGCATCTATGACCCTGAATGGTACACATAGGAACTACTCCACCACAGAGAAGGAGATGCTTGCTGTGGTGTTTGCTCTTGAGAAATTCAGGCAGTACCTCCTTGGTACACAGGTCATTGTCTATTCAGACCATGCTGCTCTGCGCTATCTAATGACGAAGAAAGAAGCCAAGCCGAGGCTGATCTGGTGTATCTTATTACTTAGCGAGTTTGATGTAGAGATCAAGGATAAGAAGGGTGCTGAGAATCTTGTTGCTGATCATCTCAACAGAATTGTCCAGGAAGATGGCACCTCACTGCCTCAGATTCAGACAAGTTTTCCTGATGAGTCTCTATTCTGGCTAACTACTGTAGAGCCATGGTATGCTGATTTTGTGAATTTTCTCACCATGGGTGAATTTCCTCCACCTTTCAACAAGGCTCAGAGGGACAGGCTACGTAGTTCAACCATGTTCTTTGTCTGGGACGACCCCTACCTATGGAAGCATTATTCTGATCAGGTAATTCGTAGGTGCATCCCAGAAAATGAGGTAAATTCTCTCCTTGCTTTTTGTCATTCAGAAGCATGTGGTGGGCATTTTGGGGTTCAAAGAACCGCAAGGAAGGTACTTGACGCAGGATTTTGGTGGCCTTCCATCTTTAAGGATGCGAATAACCACTGTAAATCCTGTGATAGGTGTCAAAGAGTTGGAAATATATCTAGTAGGGATGAGATGCCACAAACTGGTTTGATTTTCTGTGAAATCTTCGATGTTTGGGGCATTGACTTCATGGGACCATTTCCAACCTCTTGTGGTAACATATATATTTTGCTTGCGGTGGACTACGTTTCCAAATGGGTGGAAGCGAAGGCCCCCAGAACTGATGACTCTAAAGTTGTTGCAGATTTCTTGAAGTCAAATATATTTACCAGGTTTGGGATCCCAAAAGCTCTCATAAGTGATAGAGGAACTCACTTTTGCAATAGGACAATCACTGCGCTGTTGAAGAAATATCATGTCACGTAGAGAGTTTCTACCGCCTATCACCCTCAAACAAATGGGCAAGCTGAAGTGTCGAATAGAGAGATAAAATCCATCTTGGAAAAGACGGTGTCTCCCAATAGAAAAGACTGGAGTTAGAGACTTGATGATGCACTATGGGCATATAGGAAAACTTACAAAACACCGATTGGAATGTCACCCTTTCGGTTGGTGTTTGGTAAGGCTTGTCACCTTCCAGTTGAGCTAGAACACAAGGCGTATTGGGCTATCAAGAATTGCAACTTGAGACTTGATGAGGCTGGAGAGCTTCGTAAGCTGCAACTGTAAGAGCTGGATGAAGCAAGGATCGAGGCTTATGACAATGCCATTCACTATAAGGAAAGGACTAAGGCTTGGCATGACAGGAACATATTGAGGAAGAACTTCAAGGTTGGAGACAAAGTCCTCTTATTTCAGTCACGCCTTAGACTTTTCCCAGGCAAGCTGAGATCGCGTTGGGTAGGACCCTACATAGTTGCCCAAGTATTCCCACATGGTGCCTTAGAACTATTTGATGAAGCATCACATACTTTGTTCAAGGTAAATGGGCAAAGAGTGAATAAATACCATGAGGGCTTCACAAAAGACACCATTGAAGAGGCGTTCCTGAAGGAACCCGAAGCTGAGAAGTGATGAGCCAGCATGAGGTCGATCCACGACGTTAACTACAGCGCTTCTCGGGAGGCAACCCGATGATTAGGTAGTTTATTTCCCTTCCTTTAGTTAATTTCAATTTTATTTTATTTCTGCTTTGCATTCTGTGTCGAACTAACCTGCAGGAAGCGTATCCAAGTGAAGAAGGAGAAGCAGCGACCGCCGCCATCCTTACGGCGACCGCCACCATCCTTACGGCGACCGCCGCCAAGGCCTCGCCAAGATAGTTGGCTACGGCATCCTGGCGGCGACCGCCGTTTAATCACGGCGACCGCCGCAATTAAACGGCGACCGCCGCCCCCCTTACGGCGCCCGCCGCCAATCCCCTCCTTCGTTCATCTGGCTACGACAAATGGCAGCGACCTCCGTTTAATTACGGCGATCACCGCCATTCCCAGGTTCGACTTCTATCCTTATTCAAAAAAAAAAAAAATTTGGGCCCCGAAAAAACCTTAAACGGGGGGAGCAAAAGATGAAAATAAAATACCCCGAAAAAACCTTAAACGGGGAGCAAAAGTAAAAAAAAAAAAAAAAAAAAGGAAAAAAGAAAAGGAAAAAGAAAACAAAAATGGAGGCTGCTCCTGCTGGTGCTTCTGCTGCTCCTGTAGAGGAGGCTGAGGATGAGGACAACGATATTGCGATGCCTGAGGTGCATGCTGCTGCTGAGGAGCATCCGGACTTACAAATGAGGATGTGGGAGACGCTCCAGTAGATGGATACTCGCCAGAGGTCCATACAGTCAGACTTTGTTGATTTCCGCCAGGAGGCGCGAGGGTATCATGAGGAGTTTGTTGAGTTCCGCCAGGAGGGGCGCGATCACTATGCCGCACAGTCTACTATGATGCAGCAGCACAACGACGACATCAGGGCCATGGAGGAGCAGATGCGTCAGTGGAACCTATTCATGGGTTCCCAATATCCAGGCTTTCCACCACCTCCGTAGTAGTGGTACTTTCTCTACTTCCCCTATTTATTTCTGTCTTCTTTCATTGAGGACAATGTTTATTACAAGTGTGGGGGAGTGAATTATGTATTTGCTATTGTTATTCTGAAAAAAAAAGCCAAAAAGAAAGAAAAAAAGGCAATAAAAATCCTGGGATGGACTGAAAACCCGAAAGGGCAATTCAGGTAAAAAGCAGGTAATCTGGCAGGCATTAGGCCTTGGAAAAAATAGATTCAGAGTGATGTGAGGTGGTGAGTCCAATTTGAAAAATGAAATGAGAGTGTTAGGTGAAAACCTGAAAAGGCGCCTAAGCAAAATGAGTGAAGGAAAAAAATAAAATTGAGTGTTTTAGGACTATCAATTTACCGGCACATGAGACATAAGAAGTGGAGTATAGGAGTGTTTTTGGGTAGGTTTTCACGTGGAGGAATAAGCTGTAGTTTGGTGTCTATCACTCTCTTTGATGATTGTTGTTGATGTTGGACTTGGATGATGTGTTTTGCTTGGAGCTGAGGATTAGGTTGTCGTTGTTGTTGTTGTGTGCATTGTGTTGGTGTTGTGTTGGTTGGTGTGTGCTGATGGATGAGTAGTTTTCATGTGTGGTTGGTCAGGGGGATGTTTTGCTTTCATGTAGGTGCTTTTACTCTTAGTTGTGAGCTTCTTTGCATGTTGATGATCTAGGGATTCTATTGATGATGGGTGATAGTTTTCTATCCACTCGAGACGAGTAGAGATTCAAGTGTGGGGGAGTTTGATACACACGATTATGTTGTGTGTATAGACAGGGTTTTAACATTGATTTAGTGGTGTTTTAGGATACTTTGGAGGAGTTATGGAGCATTGGCGAGGAGGTGCTGAAGACACACATTTGGAGGCTTTGGGAGCATTAGGAGCTGAAGAGATGAAGACGCTGAAGGAATGGCTTCACGGCGACCGCTGTTCACATTACGGCGACCGCCACCAAAGCCCTCCCAGCCACCTTGGCTACGACAAAAGACCGGCGACCGCCGTTTAAAGACGGCGACCGCCGCAATTACGGCGACCGCCGCCCTGCTTACGGCGCCCGCCGTCCGTGTCAGAAGTCCACCGAGCCCGTTTCTTTATTTGTTTTATTTTAGACTATTTTTATTACGTTTCAGTATTTCGTTTAATGTTAATTTTGAAGATCTTATTTATTTTTAGTATTTAAGGGTAGAGGAAAGGCTTGTTTTCCTCTCTCAAACCCTAATTTCATCTTTTCCCTTTCTACGTACTTTGCTATGAAGAACTAATCCACTCTTGCTTAGTCAGACGCTGAAGCTTTCGTTTTGATTCAGTTGTGAGATTCTCGTTCCTTATCTATTGCATGGATTTTATCTATTCTCTTGCTTGATTGCTTATGATTAATATTGATAATCTCTAGCCTGCGCAACTAGGGTTTGTTTCTATTGATTGATTGCTAGATCTAGATTGTTACTGGTTGAGCATATCTATTTCAGAGTAGCAACTGTATCGTACTAGTATTTGGTTGTGCTAGTCTTATGCAGAAGAGAACTGATTTATATTCTAGGATAAAAGCTGGTTGTTTTATGCTAGAATTGTATCCAACTATATTCCTATCCGTAATGCTGCTGTTAAACTGAATCTTGATAGTTTCAGGGTTGTTTAATTAGTTAGTCCTAATAGTATCTGGTTGTGCTATTAGTTATATCTGAAAAGGAATTGGAATTTCCATTGCATGAGATATTGAATGAGTTTCTAGGATCAACTTGTCATACGAATAATGGATGTTTGTTTGACTGAGCTATTTCACCATCACTGATTTCACAACTTTTAGTTTGTTTGCCTTTGCATGCTTAGATTTACTAAAACATACAAAACCCCCCTTTGGTTACTTTGGATTGACATATAAATTGCATATAACGATAGACTATGTCTCCTTGTGGACTCGACCTTTACTTACCTAGGACTACGGTTTAAGGTTTGTTTGGATATTTTGCATAGCTGGAATTAGCAAGACAAATTCCTGTTATCAGCGGTGGAAGAGTTGGCTTAACATAGTCATCCACGTAAGGGGTAGGTGATCCGCGGTCGCGGAGTGGCGCCCGCGGTCGTGGAGTTGCATTTGGGTCTTCGGATGCGTCAGGAGATAATCCGTGGTCGCGGATTTCATTCCGCAGTCGCGGACTTCTCTTGACCTGATACTCATTTGTGGCCATTTTTCCGCGGTCGCGGAATATGTTCGACCTGTTCCTCGTCTTCTTGGCTTTTTCCGCGATCACGGATTTCATTCTGCGGTCGCAGAATCTCTTCGGAAAAATCACCGCCTTCAGATGTTGATCCACGGTCGCGGATTTCTGTGTGTGGTCACGAAATCTCTTATGTGGTGTCTTTTTCTACTGTAGCTCCGTTTCCAGCCATATCCTCTGTCACTTGATCGCTCTCCTCTGTTAAGGGAGTGATTCCCAGCTGTATACCACTCCTTAGTGTCATTGCACATACATTTTCTCTTGGGTTTTCTACCATAGGACATGATATTTGTATGGATTCCCTGGCCTCCAATTTACTCAACGATTGAGCGACTTGTCCAAACAGATTTTCCAAGTTCTGAACATTAGACTTCGTCTCGTGTTATTATTGGATCACTGCGAGAATTTGTGACCCCATCGAGGTCATCTGGCTAGTCAGGGTTGCCATACTCTGCGCGAGACTGTCGAGCTTGTCATCACTGGGCGTGGGCAAGCTTGTGTTTTGGCCTTGGAATCTATGCGCACATGGTTGCCCATACTATTGTTGATTTCCATACGGATTGAACTGTTGTTGGTATGGATTGAACTCCTGATTATCATGGCCATGAGGAGGATAGTGCTGGTTTCCGTATCTCGGGTTATTGTGATCCCTCCACCCTGAGTTGTAGGTGTTTGAATACGGCTCATATCTTGGTCTCTGCGGACCAAAACCTCTTACAACGTTCACTTCAGCTTCGGGATCTCCGAGTCTTGGGCAGTCATCAGTGGGATGCAGCGGATCATGACAGATTCTGCAAGCTTTAACTGGCCTTACTGCACTGGGGCTCGCCCTTCTATTGAATTGTCGTGAGCTGTCAGATAGCTCAAAGAATAATTCAATTGTTGCAGCTGGCGTCTTGTTCAGAATACTACCGCCATAAGCTGCGTTCACCAGTCTGCGGTCATCATCCAGAAGCCCACCATAGAGATAGAGAATAAGATCTTGGTCAGAATAACCATGATATGGACATCTAGATATCAACCTCCTGAAGTTCTCATAATACTCGTACAAAGTTTCATCGGCCTGCTGTTCAATATTACTGATGCTCTTCTTCAGGCTGTTCAACTTCGTAGCAGGAAAGTATTTTTCTAAGAAAGTCTTTTTCATCTTCTCCCACGTATCAATACTGCCTGGAACCAAATAATAGAACCAATCCTTGGCCGCATCCTTCAAAGAGAACGAAAAGGCCCTCATCTTGATCTGTTCCTCAGTGACTCCAGCAGGTTTCATGCTTACGCACACAGAATGAAATTCAGCGAGATGTTTGTTAGGATCATCTCCATTCAGACCATGAAATTGTGGGAGCAAATGAATCAAACCAGATTTCAATTCAAAGTTCACTCCTTCATCCAAGGCAGGGAACTGCACAGCAAGCTCTTGCTGCGCCCAGTTGGGTGCGGTTAACTGTCTCAAGGTACACTGTTGGTCAGCCATCTCAGAAAGTTTCACGCACTTTCCTGTTGAATCAAAAGACTAGAGTAGACGGATTAGTAGCATAGGTGTGGACCGTAAGATAGGTCCACACAAAAGTTGTCACACAAACGAACACAAAGAAAAATTAAAAACTTGCCTCCTCGGCAACGGTGCCAATTTGATAGGCGTTGTCGAGGCGCCTAAACAAAATAATCCTAAACAAACCTAAACAAGTAGCAAAGGCAAGCAAGGGTCGAATCCCACAGGGAGGAAGTAATCTTTCTAAGTGCACAATTGTATGTCAAAGGTAACAAGGGGGGTTTTGGTTGGTTTGATTGCAAAGTAAATAACAAAGTAAAGTAAAACAAAGCAAAGATGTAATCAATTTGGGAAAAGTACTTAGCCAGACAAATATCCACCATTCATGAGATTGGTTGATCCTAGATTCTCTCTAATTCCTTCCTATGAATGTTCATATTCCTTTTCATAAGTTATAAACAGGACAAATAGACCTTGAGAATACTAACTATTAAATAACTATGAAAACCCCATGCGTCAATTCAATAGCAGCAATGAGCACAATAATTTCGATAGATACATGCAAAAGTAGCAAAAAGTCATACTATTGCATGCAATTAATTCTCCCTACAATAAACTAGTCCGAAACAGTTCTTAGAGTATTGCAGTTGCTATACATGAATTAGGTAACTCAAACAGTAATTACCAAACCCTAGCAATAGACAATTACTAATAACAACTAGTTGCGTCCAACAAGTGAAATCAATAATAATCAATGAGATGAAGCACAAAAGAATCAATACATTCAAAGGAAAAGAAATAGAATTAGAATCTCACAATCGTATATCAATTGAAGGCTTCAATCGTCGGACTAAGCAAAGAGTGCTTAGCTCCTCATAGTTCTTGGAAACAAATAAACTTCAAAGGGAAAACTGCTGAATGCTAAAACGTGATTATGAACAATGAATAGGAAACTAGGTTAAATAACCTAACCCTAAGACTAAAGGAAAAGATAACGAAATAAACCTAAAAGGAAATAAAACTATATTGTTCGAATTAAATAAAATAAAGAAAAGTCGGAAAAAGGAAAAATAACAAAACTTCTGAAATCAAAGTCGGGTCGCCTCCGTGTGCTTCCGCGGCACCAAATCCGCGGTCTCGGAAATTAACCTTGTGTTCTCGACCCGTGCAAAGCTGGAATTTTCCGCGGTCGCGGTGGAGAATCCGCGCCCGCGGAAATGGCACTCGTTTGGTCCGCGTCTCGCCCTTCTCCGCGGCTGCTTGTGTCTTCGCCCTTGGTCGCGGTGGCTCGCGGCAGACCCTCTTCTCCTTCTTTGTGTGGCTCTTCCTTCTATTCTTCTTCGTCTCCTCAGGTGGTCTTCTCCTCATCTTTTGAATGTCTTCAATTAGTTTCTTCACACCACCATATCCACACTTCTTCTCTCCAACTCCCTACAAATGGCACCCTAAACACCGGTAACAACTCCTAGATAAGCACTACAAAGTAGAGCTGATCAAACTCCCCCATGCTTAAACCTTGCTCGTCCTCGAGTAAGCTAAAAGAAACCTACTCCTCCAATCAAATCCCCAAGGTCGCAGGAAGCATAGAAAAATCATCTCCTCTAAGAACTGCACCTAACCATAAACTCCAAGGTACCAACACAATATGCTCAACACAACATCACACAAAACACCACACCAACCAAGCTAAAAGGAAAGCAGAGTACTTCCCCCAAGCTTATCCCGGACACCATAGAGTGAATAAACATCTAATCCTAGTCTCCCATCTATTTTCTTATACCTCCCTGAAGTGATATTTTTCAAAATCTCTGAAGTGATAATTTTCAAAATCCCTGAAGTGATATTATTTTGTAAATTTACTTTATCTCTTGAAAGGGATATACATTGTGAGTCAAATGATATCCCTATAGTGATGTATATTATTCCTGAAAGTGGATAGAAATAAAAAGACTCAAATTAACTTATTCTTGTCATATACTAGTTAATTTATTTCATTGTTGATTATAATTTATGTGTTCTTATATTAATTTGATAATTGACATTCCCTAAAGTGGATGCACACATAATATATTTATCAAGGTATAGACAAATCCAAAATCATCCCCGTAGTGATAAGCTCA
Organism: Rheum nobile; assembly: GCA_027886185.1. Taxonomy (NCBI): domain Eukaryota; kingdom Viridiplantae; phylum Streptophyta; class Magnoliopsida; order Caryophyllales; family Polygonaceae; genus Rheum; species Rheum nobile. The sequence goes on from WOAB01000639.1 coordinate 10,105,389, forward strand.
ATCTCTCGAAGTAGACGAAACAATAAACCATATTACTCCTTGTAGTGAGTAACTATAAAAAATATCATCTCCTGAAGCAGATACTAAAAGGATATATTAGAAATAACCTCTTGTAGTAGGTTATAAAAGGGCCAATAAATTTGGTGTTTAATTTCTTGTCACCCGAAGTTGACAACGATCCTCTTTATTTAAGTAATGTTGTTTATGTTATTTTTTTTGTTTCATTAATTATGTTTACTTTTACATATTTTATGTATTTATAGTAAAATAATAATTTCATCCTTGGGAGTGGATGTACACATAAAATCAAATTGTCCTTGAAGTGACATGATTCCTCGAAATGAAAGAATGATGAATTTATATTCTTTTAATAGTGTTTTACTTCTTTAATTTGTTTTGGAATAGTTGCTATGATTGCAACGCCAAATTTTTTAGGGTTTCCAGAAGAAACAATTTAACATGTGGTTTAAGTGTTAAAATTCATTTAGCTAAACGAATTTGGGATAATAATTAGCACTTGGAATTCCTGTGAAATAGTGCTAAACTAATGATTATATCATACCATCATCAACTCTATGAGAGTATTAAGACTCAATATTTTGACAATTTAGAGATCACTATATACTCCCGAAGAGTTTCATGATCATATGTCAATTTTGTACTATGGTAGTACATATTTTAAGGCATCTATTTTTATTCGAAAGTTAGAAATCAAGGTAATGATTTATCTAATTTTGAGATGATGATATCCCAAATATCAAAGGATCACCCATATGGAAATTTCAATGGTGGGAACTATTGTCGATAATGCCATTATTACTTATACTATTTTGGTAAACCATAAGTTTTTTTATCCTGCAAAATGGCAAAAACCAAGTGTGAAATATAAGGTTTAGAAAGAGCGTCTCATTCATGACTCTAGAAGAGGTCTATCTTGTTATTGGAAAGAATAATATATTAAATGAGTAACACTCTATGTTTACAAGTTCAGGACAAACTTGTTGATCATTTGAAAAGATATTCGACAAATTGGTTATCATGCAGAAATCATGAACGAGGAAAATATCGAATATCTATCTAAAAGTTCATAGGAAACTTCGCACACTAGGTATATACAACAACCCGTTGAATCATATAATATTTCTAACCAGAAGTTAGTTGATGAAAAAACTATTTCTTTGTGGCAAAAATGAATTTGATCACCTAAGTGAAGTAATGATGTGCAGGATCATTATAAATTCACTCAAACACCTATTAAAGGACCGGAGGATCCTAGGACATGGAGTCCTTGTCTTAGAGTGATCGTAAATACACGACTTGTTTTCTTGGTAACAATGTCGATTATGTAAAGAATAAATGCATAGTCTCCATGTTTCTTGACATATTCAATAATACATATGAGGACTAATAACACCGTCATATGGACCAATGTTTATTGTTCATATATTTTATGATGTTGATAGATGCATCAACACATTGGTCAAACGAAACATAAAGTGGGAGAAATAAATCAATCAAGTAGTGTAACGGTCGAGCATCGGGTAGCTCACACTATTTAATAGGATGACATAGTACAGTCATTATGACCGCCTGTTCCGATTTTTCAAAGTTTCTTAATCTTATGCCATGATTAATATTTGGTTAAATCTTGAAGTTTGTGATAGTTGTGGAAGGTGAATATAGGGAAAATGAAGACCTTATCATGGCGGCTTCACTTGTGGCACATCAACCCATGGCGTTTGTGGTAAAGCATGGAACGGGGATAGTGTGTGTCAGCATGAGAGGAAAGGATCAACAAGAAATCCAGGCCTAGCTCCTTACTGTATGTATTTTTGGTTTTCTTCTTTGTGAGTTTTAAGGTTGTTTCCTGGTGCTCCATTAACTTGTTGAGCTCAACTATCCCACTATCAGATGCTCCCCTATGGATCTGATGGAAGCTTGTGATATTGGATTCTCTCTCTGCTACAGCCAACAGATCGGGTTCAGATGACCGACCAACTTTTTTGGTAAAGATCCATTCATACGAGCTACACAGTTGAAATAAACCCGAGATCATGGCATTGTATTCTCAAAAAGGATATAAGGGACGATAAAGGGGAATGAGCAGGGTGATGGGAGTATGCTTAAGAATGACATAAATATCGAGATGTAGCAGATCACCCAAATGGATAGCTCTGCTTCAGGGATAAACATAAAGTATAATGTAGAAGTGTGTGATGGAGTAGAATGGGAGGATCAACTTCCTAAGTAGAAAGAATAGGAATATAAGATTTATTTTCTTCAATAGTGATATCTGTAGTTCGAAAGACTTTTGTGAATTAGCAATTGTACCTTGTAATGTAAATGGTAAACAATATTTGTTGAGATATTCTTTGTTTCCTTGAAAAATGCACGATTGTACTTAGGTTCATAAACTTTAAACTAGAGATTCACAAACTTGAAACTAGATGTTCACATACTTTAAACTGAAGGTCCACACACTTATTTTAGAGATTCACAAAATAAAACTCACAAACTTGACACTAGAGGTTCAAAAACTTTAAACCGGAGGTTCGTAAACTTTATATAAGAGAACACAAACTTAAACCGGAGGTTCACAAACTTAAACTGGAAGTTCACAAACTTTATATAAGAGATTTAAAAAATTAAATCTAGAGGTTCAACCATAATTTATAGTAGTAGTTCACAAATTTTGAAATTAGAGCTTCACGAACTTTATATTAGATGCTCAAAAGCTTAAAACTAGAAGTTCACAAATTTTAAATTGAAGGTTCATACACTTTATATTAGAGGTTCACACAATTTATATTAAGAGTTCACAAACTTAAAACTAGAGGTTCGCAAACATAAAATTGAAGGTTCACACACTATATTTAGGGTTCACAAACTTAAAACTAGAGGTTCACAAACTTTAAATTGAAGGTTCACAAAATTTATATTAGAAGTTCCCACACTCTATATTAGGGGTTTATAAACTTTATATTGGAGGTTGATAAAATTGAAATTAGAGATTCACAAAGTTTAAATTAGATATTCACTAGCTTTAAACTAGAGGATCACAAATTTTAAAACTAGAGGTTCACAAAGTTTTCACAAAACATAGATACCTACAAGATGAACTCATGCTCTTGGAATTTTCTTTTTAATGTGAACCTTTCCTATATTATCCATGAACCTCTAGTGTATTAGTATTAACCTTTCTTATATTATGTATGGACCTTTAGTGCATTACATATGAACCTCACCCATAGACACCTAAAATAATAAACTCATGATCTTGGAATTTTTTAGTGTGAACCTTTCTTATATTATGTATGAACCTTTAGTATATTATGTATGAACCTTTAGTAACATAGCTAGCTAAAACATGAACTCATGATCATGGATTTTTCTTTTTAATGGTTCACAAACTTTATACAAGAAAATCGCAAACTAACTTTGTATTAGAGGTTCACCAATTTTGTATTAGAGGTTCATAAACTTTATAATAGAGGTTCATATACTTTATACTAGAGGTTTACAAACTTTATACAAGAAAATCGCAAACTAGCTTTATATTAGTGGTTCACTAATTTTGTATTAGAGGTTCATAAACTTTATATGAGAGGTTCACTAATTTTGTATTAGAGGTTCATAAACTTTATATTAGAGGTTCACTAATTTTGTATTAAAGATTCATAAACTTTATATTAGAGGTTCACTAAATTAGTACTAGAGGTAAATAAACTTTATATTACAGGTTCACTAATTTTGTATTACGGATTCATAAACTTTATACTAGAGATTCACACACTTTATTGTACTAATTGTGAACATCAAACATATCTTTATAGTTATCAACCATGCACTTTTTACATTTAAAATGGCAAAATACATGTTTCTTAAAAAGTGAACCTTTAATATACTAATAGTGAAACTCAATAGAAATTAACTAATAGCTTTGTATATCAAAATCCATGTTTATTACATATGAACCACTAATCTTCTGCATGATACATGAAGAACTCCAATTTGCATTCGACTACATCTGGATAGTAAACTTCATAGACCATTTGCATTCGATGAAACAAGGCACATCTCGAGATCAACAAAAGCAACTGCTGCAACCTCTTTGATCCACATCTGATAAAGCATGTTGTTTTGAAAGAGCTCAACTCCTTAAACTCATCAATCAAACCAGCAACCTCTCGATTTTTTTGAATTTGTGATTGGACATTAGAAAATTCTCTCTTGTCTCAGACCTCGTCACTTTATCCTACGTCATCCCAAATTTGTTGCACTCATCCGAGATCGTATTCTCAGTTTTAGCATATCAAAGAGTTCTCAGGTATCACGTAATGTTCGACAATGAACAACCAAGTATGGTACGAAACAGAAGGGGATCGAAAGTACAAATCAAAGGTTTAGCTGATTGCCCGCAACTTCTGCAACAAAGACCCACAAGTAGTGATGCGGCCATGCCCTCCATGACGGCCATAGAAGAGGAAGATGCCATGAGCCTACGCTCAAAAGGTCTAGTAACAAGATCAAGAGCCAAGGCCATCGCCGACACCGTGCAATCTCTCATCGCGGCGGGGGTATCCAATCCGATGGCCTATCCTGCAACTCAATAGGATCGCCAAGAGGGGGATGGAAAAATTTAGGGTTGACCATACTTGAGTCTTCGATCTCTTCATCGTCGAACTCTCCCAAAGTCGTCATGAATGGTGGGCGTCGAGGAGCCATAGCCATCGGAGCCATAGCGAGGCGTCCCCGCACTTTGATGGCCAAGATACTCGTTGATGTCGTAAGGTCTGGGCTGGGTAGTAGGTGTCCTCAGTGGTGCATCGTCGCGCCGCGGTCTTCGACTGGGTCTTCTCGGCGCGCCAGTGTCGAGCTCGTCATGGCGGGCTCGGCTGTCGTGTGGCGCCGATGTGGGGACATGGCGCTGAGTGCGTCTAGAGGCATACCTGTCATCAAAATTATAAGGTTCATAAAATTCACCTTGGGAGTCGTCGGTGCGGTCGGAGCCGGTGTCGTAGCCAGCGGGTGTGGCTCTGGGCACGTAGCGATCTTGGTGTGACATGTAGCCTTGGAGACTCTCAATCACCGATTGGATCCGGTTGAGTCGTGGTTGAAGGTTAGAGGTTGATGGAATCAATCCCTTCCCTTTGTCCACGCGTGCATGGCTAGGGCCGGCGTCGGTGGCGCATGGCACAGCCGTTGCGTCCATGGGGATCACGGGTGTCGGTGTGGGCACGAATGGTGCCGCTCTCTGCATGGCTTGCAAATGAGCCACTTGTTGTCGAAGAGTGTGGATTTCTCTTTGCTCTTCGGAAAGCTCCAAGATTGGATCTTGTGGTGGTGTGTCTTGTGAGGGACCCAAAGGGGGGGTGTTGTGGGTTGATGTTGTCGGCGCCTGTGTTATCTCCACTCGAATTTATGGCCGTCATGCTACCTATAACAATAGGACCAGACATAGGAGTAAAAACGAACAAAAGACACAAACAACAACAATCAAGCAATCACTAGTCAAGTCAACAATGTTCACGTAAGGGGGAGGGCTTGTTTGGCTTGCCGTGAGGGCAGCTAAGGCTAGTCACAAGTGGTGGCGTGAGAAGCAAGTTGTCTATCAAACACACACAAGCATATGAAACCCTAAATCAAACGTAAACAAAGATCCAAACTAGCAAAAATTACCTTCTAGGAGGCAAGAACACATCAACTGGGATCAGAGCCCAGTCATCTTATAAGTCACTAACTCAAGTCTTCATCTTGTTCACAAAATTTTTCTTGTCCATCATCCTTTGCTTCCGCATAATCAAAAAGAAAAACAAAAAGTTTCCATATTTGCTTGTCCAATCGGTTTCACAAGGTAACACCTTGGCCGAATTTTGTTTTCTTGCCCTACAAGTTTGGTGTGTTTGGTAACTTCAGATATCTTGCATGCTAGAGTGATTGTTTCCTTGTTTCATGCGTTGATAGAGTTTCCATATCTTGCTTGATTTGCTTTTTAGGTTGTTAGCCGAAATTTCCTTCTATAAGCATATCAAATATTATCTTCTTTTCTCTCTCCAATCTCTAAGATCTCTTTGATCTTTTCTTGTTACTTAGGCCGTAATTTTTTTTATTTTGTTTGATTATCCGATATCACAAAAAGTCAAAGACTAATATTCGGATATTATATAAAAAAAAGCCAATCGGTTATTCAAAAAAAAATGTTATACAAGGCAACCGAGTTAGGGAAAGCCAAAATAAGGCAACCCTAACCCACTCGACTCGGCCTAGGCTCATCTTCACTATCTCTCCGCCGTCTAGTCTTGGGCGAGAAGTCACAAGTCTCCTTTGTCAAAGCTGCCGTGGAAACCTTGGGGAAGCCCTTGATGAATTGCACGAAAGCTTGACAAAGTGGTGGCGAAGTGAACAATAACTTTAGAGGTTATCTGACACGGTGGTGGCTGGAAGCGAGCCCGGTGGCGAGTGTTTGGGTGTCTCGACAGCGGCGGCGATGAGTGTCAAGACAGCGATGGCGGCGGCGATGGCAAGGATGATGGCGAGTGATGGACTGGATTCGATGGTGGGTTCGATAGCGACTGCGATGGTGGAGGCGAAGTCGAAGGCGCGAGCGGTGAAGCGAGCGATGGCGAAAACGAAGGACTGGGTGCGATAGCGGGTGCGATCACATGGGCGATGGAAGCGATTGGTGGATGGCGATGGTGTGAGGTTTTGGATAGATGGCTTGAAGGTCAAGCCTTGCCGTAGCGTCGGCGGCGGAGTGAAGGGAGATGCGAAAGAAGACTTTGCTCGAAGGGTTTCAAGCGGTGCCGTAGCGTCGGCGGCGAAGTGAAGGGGATGCGGAGATAGAGATAGGGTTGACGTCCGATCAAAGGAAGGAGGATAAACACTCGACTTAAGCTTTGATTAAATTTAGACGTAAAGAAACATAATAGACAAAGTTTGACTTAAATACTAGAGGCGAGACTCGGATGGGCCGAGTCTTGCCTAGTGGGGTAGCCCATGCAACACACAATGGGCATACACCCTAAAAGTAGAAACGACTATAAATGGAAACTACTAAAACAAGCAAATACCAAAAATAGAAATGTTCTCAAAATAGCAATGTCTAAGACTTAGCAAATAAACCTCTAAATGCTAAAGATAGGTGCCGGTGGCGGCGAGGCATGGGACGCGGACACTGGGAGCAGCGGCGACGTCAAGGTTGATTGGGCTCGGCAGTGGGCGCGTCTGTTGCCGGATGCGATGGGCTTGATTCTGCGATGCCGATGGTGGCGAGGACTTTGAGCTTGGGCTCAGTCTCGGGTGTGCCTTGGCCAGCGATGACGCAAGCGATGAGAGATTGCACGGCGTCGGCGATGGCCTTGGCTCTCGATCTTGTTACTGGACCTTCTGAGCGTAGGCTCATTGTATCTTCCTCTTCTGTGGCCGTCATGGAGGGCAGGGTCGCATCACCATCCCCCACTTGGTTGTGAAGAGTCCCCGCTTCATCATCATCAAACTCAGGCTCAACAGAAGGTGTCAAGTCCGCTACGTTGAAAGACGCATGGACTCCATAGTCGGTTGGGAGCTCGAGTTGATAGGCATTATCTCCTATGGCCTTGATCACACGGAAGGGGCCATCTCCGCGAAGGGCCAGCTTGTGCTTGCGCCGCAAGAGAAATCTCTCCTTTCGCAAATGCACCTAGACAAGGTCTCCGGGTGTGAATACGACGCGGCGGCCATGGTTGTGCTCTGAGGCGTATTGTGAGGCTCTTCTTTCCAATTGCTCGCGTGTTCGCCTATGTAGTTCTTGCACTTGCTCGGCGCAGTTGGCGGCAGTGAGGTGCACTGGGTCCTGCAGTGGGCACGGCGACATGTCTAGCGGCGTCAAGGGATTTCTTCCATAGACGACCTCGAAGGGGGTGAGCTTGGTCGCCGTGTGCCTGCATCTATTATAAGAAAACTCGACAAGAGATAGTAAGTCCTCCCAACGCCTAGGGTTGGCCTTGAGCATGGTGCGAAGGAGGGCTCCTAGGGTTCTATTTGTCACCTCGGTTTGGCCATCGGTTTGGGGGTGGTAGTTAGTGGAGAATAGAAGTTTAGTGTCTAGCTTGCCCCAAAGTGTTCTCCAAAAATGGCCAACAAACTCAAAATCCCTATCACTCACAATAGTACGAGGGACTCCATGAAGACGCACCACATGGTCAAAGAATAAATCGGCTATCTCACTAGCACTATTAGTGGTCTTACAAGCAACAAAATGGGCCATCTTAGAAAACCTATCCACAATCACAAAGATAGAGTCTTTACCTCGACGCGAGAGGGGCAAACCCGTGATGAAATCCATGGAAAGGTCTTCCCAAGGGTTGGTGGGTATGGGCAGTGGGGTGTAGAGGCCGTGTGGACTAGACTTGGCTTTGGCATGTCACACAACTCCTATAGTAGCGGGTCACCTGGTGGGTCATATGTGGCAGAAAAAGTGTTCCCTCAACGCGGCCAAGGTCTTTGCAATCCCAAAGTGGCCACGGCCATCGTGGGCTTCTGATCAGTGCTACTTTATAGGGTTTAACTAGGAGTTATTACCGGAGTTTTAGGTACCATTTGGATGAGTTTAGAGCACAATTGTGGATAATAGAGTTGAGGAGTAAAAGTGTGGATTTGGTGGTTTTGAAGAGCTAAAATGAAGACTTAAGAAGAAGGAAGAGAAAGCCACAAGAGAAGACGAAGAATGAGCTAGAAGAAGCTACAGCGGCTTTTCCGTGGTCGCGGAACAACACGGAGCGAGGAGAGCTACAGCGAGAAATCCGCGGTCACGGATGCCATTGCCGTGGGCGCGGAAAAATACGAAGACAGCGAGATTCAACAGAAAGTTTTCCGCGGTCGTGGAAGACTGTTCATCAGACGTGCGCGAGAGTTTCTTCCGAAGATCTGCTTTTTACTTTATTTCCTTTTCTTTTAGTTCTTTTATTTCGTTATTTCCTTTTAGATGTTATTTGTTATTTTTTTAGCATTAGGTTTTGCAAGGGTTTTATAACCTAGTTTCCTAGCAGCCTCTTTTCATTATCGAATTACTTATCGTTCAGTTTTTCCCTTTGAGTTTTACGTTTTCAAGACTATGAAGAACTAAACAACTTTTGCTTAGTCCGACGATTGAAGCCTTCGTTTGCATTTGATTGTGAGATTATAACTTTATTTCCTTTCCTTTGATTATATCTCTTCTCTTTGTGCTTATTGCTATTGATTCTTGCTGATTTGACTGGCCTGATCAACTAGTTGATATTAGTAATTGTCTAGTGCTAGAGTTTGGATATTTCGAGTTGAAATCCCTTATCTTGTGTAGCGAACATGATATTCTAGGACTAGTTGGACTAGTTTATTGTGAAGAGAATTGATTATGTATTAAACGCTGCGAGTTGCGGTGTTGCATGTATCTTGGTTAATTCTTATGCTTCCTGCTGCTATTGTTCTAAATCTTGATAGTTTCTTGTGCGTTCAATAGTTAGGGTTATCAGGACTGGTTGGACTGATAACTATTTCAGAATAGGGATAGGAATATTCATAGGAAGGAATAAAGATAATCTAGGATCAATGAATCAAATGAATGGTGGATATTTGTCTGGCTAAGTTACTTTTCCCAATTGATTACAACCCTTTGCTTTTATTTACTTCGTTATTTGCAAACAAACCAAAAACCCCCCTTTGTTACCTTTGACATACAACCTGTTGCACTAAGAAAGATTGCTACCTCCCTGTGGGATTCGATCCTTGCTTGCCTACTATACTTAGTTAGGTTTTTAAGGATTACTTTGATAAGGCATAACGACTTTAGCCTCGTCAACTTCCTGGATAAAAAGGAGCCTAATAGAGGACCTAGGGATGCATAGGCGGCCAACCTTGTACAAGTAACCCTCACAAAGGAAATAAGACTCAAATTCACGGCTTCTAAGGCAATGCTCGAATAAATTCTTAAAGAAAGGGTCAAGCACATATAATTCCTTTATCAAAGCAAAACCAAGAACCTTAGGTTGAACATGGGTCAAGAAAACGTACCTGCGAGAGAGGGCGTCGGCTACCACATTCTCTTTGCCCTTCTTGTGGACCACGACATAAGGAAATGTCTCAAGAAACTCCACCCAACGAGCATGGCGTCGGTTGGGGTGGGCTTGGCTCTTCAAATAGCTCAAGGCGGCGTGGTCACTGTGGATGACAAATTCTCGTGGCCAAAGGTAATGTTGCCATGCCTTTAGCACGCGAACTAGGGCATATAACTCCTTGTCATAGGTGGGGTAGTTGAGGGTGGCCTCGGTGAGTTTCTCACTGAAATAGGCTATGGGCCTCATCTCTTGGTGCAAGACACCTCCAATGCCGACTTCGGAAGCATCACACTCCACCTCAAAATGCTTGGTGAAGTCAAGGAGCTGGAGTAGAGGCGCGTGGCACAAGGCATCCTTCAAAGCCGAGAAGGCTTTTTCATGGGCCTCAAGCCAAGTGACTGTGGCTCCCTTCTTGGTAAACTCATGTAGAGGCGCGGCGATGGAGCTAAAATCTCTCACAAAGCGCCTATAGAAACCGGCGAGGCCAAGGATGGTTCTCACCATGGTGGGCGTCGTCGGCGTCGGCCATTCCTTTATGGCCTTGACTTTGTCTTCATCGACGTGTAAGCCATCCTTGGTCACCACGTAGCCTAGAAAATTAGTTGTGTCCGAAAGTGACACTTGCCAAGATTGGCATACAAGCTCTCTTGATGCAAGAAATCCAACACAAGGCGAAGGTGCTCGATGTGATCCTCAAGGCTGCGTGAATAGATAAGAATGTCATCGAAATAAACGACAACAAACTCTCCCAGAAAGGCTCTCAAGACATGGTTCATCAAGCGCATGAAAGTACTAGGGGCATTGGTTAGCTGATAAGCGGTATTTTACATAGCGCAACTAGTAGTTATTAGCATATTATTGTGGAGACTTTGGCTCAGTTTTGGAGCTAAGTTGATGGTTATGGTGCGGAGCTACATTGTGGACGTTTTGGATGCACTTACACGTAGAAGACAAAGCTCGAAGCTCGAAGATACATAAGCTGTGGACGCGGGCCGACGCGAGCAACCGCGGGCTGGGCACACGGACGCGGGCTGACGCGGGCGGCGGCGATCGCCGGCGGTCGCCGTTATTTCTCCAGGGGCTCCAGAACGTTGGCGAGGCAAAACCGCGAGCGGAAGCGATCGCGGTTGGTCGCGGTTTCGGCGCGACTGAACTTTTCCCGATTTTCCTTTTCGGCTTGACGTTTCGTTTTCCCGAATTCATTTTAGACTTTATTGTTTTAGGTTTATAAGGCACGTTTTTGTGCAGAGATTGATCCATCACATTCCATTCTCTCTCTCTCCTTTTCTTTCTCTCTCAAGAACAATTTCTAGTTTTCTTTTGTCTCTCTTTTGGATTTGAATTGTGTGAAGAACATGAACCGGAACTAAGACCCTTGTTTTGCCTAGCGTGGAAGCACTCGATTAATTCAGTTGTAAGGTTTTATCTCTTGTTCGTCCCTTTGGATTTTTGTATTGATTTCCTTGAGCATAATTCGGATTTCTATATTGTTGGCTAGATTGACATCCTAGTTCGATTTTATAGTTTTCTAATTGCTAGAATAGGGATAGACGGTGGAATCCCTAATCACTTGTAGCAACCACAATTGCATGAAATTGGTATATTGAATTCAATTGTGAAAAGGAAATTGATTTGCATGTCATACTTGAGGTGTTGAGTCTTTGCTTGCAATCCATTATTTCTTATGCCCTATGCTATTGATTGAATCAACTTAGGAGGTCTTCTAGGTTTTTAATTAGTAAGTATTAGCAAGACCGGTTGGATTGTTAATATACAAAAAATCAGAATTGGGACAAATCCATAGGATTATGATGAACATGAAATGAACCGAATTGCAACTTGGTTAATTGATGTGTGGAAACTTGCTAGGTGAAACTCTTTCCCCCATTGTTTAATCTGATTTTTGTGCTATTGCAATTGAGTAGTTTTAGTAGAAAACCAAACCCCCCCCCATTTGTTCTTTAAAGTTGATAAATTAGTAGTTACATTGAAATTGACATTTTAACTCCCTTGGATACGATTCCCTACTTGCATGCTATACTCTAGTTGCATATTAGGATTACTTTGATAGTGTGAACGACTGAAAATAAAGCTATCAAATTTTGGCGCCGTTGCCGGGGAGTTAATAATTGTTCTTTTCTTTGTAATTGTTTGTTTATCAACTTTTGGTGTGAACCATTTGTATGGTTCACACCCGTGCTACTGATTCTTCCATTGTTGATTGTGATCCAGAAATTGAGCGGACATTTTTGAGGAACCAAAGAGCAGCCCGTCAACGTCTGAACCATATTGAGATGGCTGATAGAACGTTGAGACAACTTACCGCTCCTAACTTGGAGCAACAGCCTTTGGCTATAACTATTCCTGAGTTAGCCGAAGGAGTGAATTTTGAGTTGAAGGCAGGATTGATTCATGAGCTGCCTCACTTTCATGGTCTTGCTGGAGAAGACCCGAACAAGCACTTGGCGTAATTTCATGCGGTATGTTCTAGCATGAAGCCAAGAGGTGTCACTGCTGACACCATCATGTTGAGAGCATTTGGATTCACTTTGAAGGATGCTGCAAATGATTGGCTCTATTACCTTGCCCCGGGAAGTATCACGACATGGGCCGAAATGAAGAAAGCTTTTCTTGAGAAATACTTCCCGGCCACAAAGCTGAATAGTTTAAAGAGAGCCATTGCTACTATTGAACAACAAGGAGGTGAAAGCTTATATGAGTACTACGAGAGATTCAAGCGGTTGTGTGCAAGTTGCCCATATCATGGGTACAGTGATCAGGACCTCATCCTCTACTTGTTCAATGGTCTCTCGGATGAGGAGCGTAGAATGGTGAATGCCGCTTGTGGAGGTAATATTCTGAACAAAACTCCTCCCCAAGCTTTCATGATGTTTCAGGAGCTATCCGAGGGCTCAAGGCAATTTAGCAAGAGAGAGAGTCTCAAGGCTGTGAGTTCTCCATCCAAGATTGAGTCTGATGTGAATGAGCTGAAGGAAATGATGAAGTGCTTCATGCTGAATGGCACTCCGTCTCAAGCCCGACCATGTGGAATTTGTAATGAAGTGGGACATCCGAATGATCTATGCCCAACGCTTCAGGAGTCAAATGCCGAGGTGAACGCTGTAGGAGGATGGCAACCAAGACCAAAGTATGATCCATTCTCTAACACCTACAAGCCGGGGTATAGAGATCATCCAAATCTGAGGTGGAGTAACCAGCAAAATGTTCAAAATCCTCATCTCTTGCAACCACAACAACAACAACCGAGGCCACAATACAACCCGAGACAAACCATGTCAGCTGAAGACATGATCAAGTCATTGGCCCAGTCGGTTATGCAGAAGGATGCTGAAACAAAGTCTTCCATTCAGAATCTTGAGAGACAAGTGGCACAAATTGCTCAATCTATGAGTAATCTAGAGGCTCATGTGTCGGGAAAATTTCCGTCACAAACGGTAGTCAACCCGAGGGAGAATGTGAGTGCCATTACCTTGAGGAGTGGGAAGCTATTGAACCCTTATGCTGAACAGGGTGAAGTGCAAGACGGTTCTGAACCAACTGAAAATAAGAAACGGCGATCCGAGGCGACCTACCGCGATCGCGGTCACCCACGGCCACTCGCCGTTATTCACCAGAGGGCAGCCAAGATGGAGCCATGGAAGAGACGCGATTGCGTGGACCCGCGTCCACCCGCGGTTTGACGCCAGGAACTCCGACTCAGGCACGGCGATCGCGTCCACCCGCCCTCACCCGCGGTTTGGACCCAGCTCCCATTGATGACTACGTTCGTCCGAGCTTTCCACCGCTATGCTCTCAGAAGCCGGTCCCGCCTTTCCCTGAGGCGTTGAAGGATACTAGAAGACCGGAGAGTGACAATGAGATATTCGAGACCTTCAGTAAGTGTCAGGTAAATATTCCTTTGCTTAAATTGGTCAAGAGTATTCCTCGGTTTGCTAAGTTCTTGAAAGAAATCTGCACTATTAAAAGGAATCAAAAATTGAAAGGGAAACAAAAGGTCAAAGTTAGTGAGCATGTATCTGCGGTGTTTCAAAGGCGAATGCCTAAAAAGTGTGGTGATCCGGGCATGTTTAGCATTCTATGTGTGATAGGTGATACAAGAATTGAAAATGCTATGCTTGATCTTGGTGCATCTATCAATGTTTTGCCTTTCTCTTTGTATGAATCCCTAGGATTAGGACCTTTGCATGAGACCGGAATTGTTGTTCAACTAGCTGATAGGTCTAATGTGTATCCTAAGGGAGTGATTGAAGATGTTCTTGTCATGGTCGGTGATTTGATATTTCCTGCTGATTTTTTTGTGTTGGATATGGAACATGACAAAGATGCGGCACCTATACTGTTAGGAAGGCCTTTCATGAAAACGACACAAACAAAAATTGATGTTAATAGTGGGAAATTAACTATGGAATTTGATGGGGATGAAGTTGAATATAACATATATGATATGAAGCCCGTCGTTGATGCCTCTTTGAACTTTGTTGATGTAATGAGTCCTAACCCTTTGGATGAATTGCAACCTATGATAGAGGATTCTCTTTTGGGCATTGGCCCCATGGAACTAATAGTGCCGAGCGAGAAGCTCCTTTCTTCTTTTGTGCAGGCCCCAGAAGTTGAGTTTAAACACCCCCCTGATCAATCCAAGTATGGGGGGAAGGCAACCAAGAAGGTTAAGATGGAGGAGCCGCCGAAGGATTCAAATATCAAGAAGCATGGTCTAAGGTTTAAACCTTTCCATGAATGGTTCAAGAAGGAGGTGCTAAATGAGAGGGTTCCTAAGGGACCTGATGACATAGATTGAGGTTTGAGCCGCATTGAGTCGAGCCACGACGTTAAAAAAGGCACTTCTCGGGAGGCAACCCGAGGTTTGTGATGCTTTAATTATTTTTGACTATTTTTTTTTGTTCTTTTTAACTGCCATTTTTAGTTTGTTTGTGGTTATGGAAGGATGCCCGAAGCGCAGGTTCAGCTGCAGTCTGCAGCCAAAACCGCGACCCCCCGCGATCGCGGTCACTCGCGGTTTTTCCCCCGCTGTAAGTCTTCCTATTAAAAAAAAAAAAAAAAAAAAAATCCTTGGATGTGCGGAAAACCCGAAAGGGCCGCATAGGCAAAAAGAAGGTGACTCGCTCAACACCAGGTTGAGGCAAAAATGAGTTTTGGAGTGATGCGAGATTGGCGTTCCCCGAAGAAGAGCTTGTGATTGTAGGTTGCAAACTGCGATCACAGGTTTGTGCTCAGAACCTTTTAGGGAGTTGGCAATTTTGGGGTTCTTCTATGTTACCCCTTGTCATGGATGAGCTGTGCATTATTGGATCATCATTGAGCTCATCCCACTTCTACCACACCTTGTGCTTCATTGGAGGGAGACCATCCGGTCTTGTATGTGAGTCTTCTGTTTTTTCTTTCCCCGTGCTTCTACTTTGTCTTTCATTACATTGAGGACAATGCCATGTTTAAGTATGGGGGAGAGAATGTATTCACATGTTTTAGGGTGTTGTTTATTTGTGTTTGGCATATGTATAAATTTTTGAAAAAAAAAAAAAAATTGAAATAGAAAAA
Organism: Rheum nobile; assembly: GCA_027886185.1. NCBI lineage: Eukaryota > Viridiplantae > Streptophyta > Magnoliopsida > Caryophyllales > Polygonaceae > Rheum > Rheum nobile. Next base: position 10,121,036 of record WOAB01000639.1, read on the forward strand.
GCCAAAAATATGAGAAAAAAAAGGCAATCAAAATCCTGGGATGAGCTGAAAAGTTCAGGTAAAAAGCAGGTAGTCCGACCGACTCTAGGTTGGTGCAAAAAAATGGACTTGAGTGATGTGAGCAATATGTGAGATATCTAGCAAAATGAAATGAGTGGCTAGGTGAAAACCCGAAAGGGCGCCTAGGCAGAATGAGTGCAAAGAAAAAAAGAGTGAATTTTTAGGATCATTCTGGCGTTGGCGTCATAAGAAGTGGTGTTATAAGGAGTTTGGGTAGGATCACTCATGGAGCGATAAGGAGCTAGATTGGAGCTAGGATTAGATTATATGCATTGCTCATTTTTGGTTGTTTGGAGGCGAAGTGTTTAGTCTTGTAATTACTAGTATCATGTTCTCTTATACTTTCTGAAACCTGTGTGCTGATTGGAGGAGTGAGTTTTCTTTTAGCTTACTCGAGGACGAGCAAGGTTTAAGTATGGGGGAATTTGATAAGCGGTATTTTACATAGCGCAACTAGTAGTTATTAGCATATTATTGTGGAGACTTTGGCTCGGTTTTGGAGCTAAGTTGATGGTTGTGGTGCGGAGCTACATTGTGGACGTTTTGGATGCACTTACACGTAGAAGACAAAGCTCGAAGCTCGAAGATACATAAGCTGTGGACGCGGGCCGACGCGAGCAACCGCAGGCTGGGCACACGGACGCGGGCTGACGCGGGCGGCGGCGGGCTGACGCGGGCGGCGGCGATCGCCGGCGGTCGCCGTTATTTCTCCAGGGGCTCCAGAACGTTGGCGAGGCAAAACCGCGAGCGGAAGCGATCGCGGTTGGTCGCGGTTTCGGCGCGACTGAACTTTTCCCGATTTTCCTTTTCGGCTTGACGTTTCGTTTTCCCGAATTCATTTTAGACTTTATTGTTTTAGGTTTAGAAGGCACATTTTTGTGCAGAGATTGATCCATCACATTCCATTCTCTCTCTCTCCTTTTCTTTCTCTCTCAAGAACAATTTCTAGTTTTCTTTTGTCTCTCTTTTGGATTTGAATTGTGTGAAGAACATGAACCGGAACTAAGACCCTTGTTTTGCCTAGCGTGGAAGCACTCGATTAATTCAGTTGTAAGGTTTTATCTCTTGTTCGTCCCTTTGGATTTTTGTATTGATTTCCTTGAGCATAATTCGGATTTCTATATTGTTGGCTAGATTGACATCCTAGTTCGATTTTATAGTTTTCTAATTGCTAGAATAGGGATAGACGGTGGAATCCCTAATCACTTGTAGCAACCACAATTGCATGAAATTGGTATATTGAATTCAATTGTGAAAAGGAAATTGATTTGCATGTCATACTTGAGGTGTTGAGTCTTTGCTTGCAATCCATTATTTCTTATGCCCTATGCTATTGATTGAATCAACTTAGGAGGTCTTCTAGGTTTTTAATTAGTAAGTATTAGCAAGACCGGTTGGATTGTTAATATACAAAAAATCAGAATTGGGACAAATCCATAGGATTATGATGAACATGAAATGAACCGAATTGCAACTTGGTTAATTGATGTGTGGAAACTTGCTAGGTGAAACTCTTTCTCCCATTGTTTAATCTGATTTTTGTGCTATTGTAATTGAGTAGTTTTAGTAGAAAACCAAATCCCCCCCCCCCATTTGTTCTTTAAAGTTGATAAATTAGTAGTTACATTGAAATTGACATTTTAACTCCCTTGGGTACGATTCCCTACTTGCATGCTATACTCTAGTTGCATATTAGGATTACTTTGATAGTGTGAACGACTGAAAATAAAGCTATCATTAGCCCAAAAGGCATGACTAGCCACTCATAGAGCCCATACTTGGTCTTGAAGGCGGTCTTCCACTCATCACCTTCCTTCATCCGAATTTGGTGATAACCACTCTTCAAATCAATCTTGGAGAAGAGGGTCGCGCCATGTAGCTTATCGAGCATGTCGTCCAGGCGCGGTATTGGGTGCCTATACTTCACGGTGATCTGGTTTATTGCACGGCAATCAACACACATTCTCCATGATCCATATTTCTTGGGCACAAGGATCACATGCACAGCACAAGGGCTTAGATATTCCCTCACGTAGCCTCGATCCAAGAGCTCTTGCACTTGGCGCTGCAATTCTTGGGTCTCTACAGGGCCGGCGCGGTAGGCGACGCGATTCGGCAGGGAGGCACCAGGCACCAAGTCGATTTGGTGCTCAATGCCTCTCAAAGGTGGTAAACCCTGTGAAAGCTCCTCTGGAAAGACATCGGCGAAGTCGGCGAGCAAAGCGACGACGGCAGGCGGCAATGGCTCGACACTCGGCATCTCTGGAATGCAAGGAGTGGGTACCAATAGAAAACAGGGGGCCTTGCCCGCCAAAGCTACTGTGAGCTCACTAGGCCACGCTAGAAGCATCATGTGTTCACAACGGCCTTGCAATAGAGGCGTCTGCGGCGATCGAACGGCCAACTACGATGGAAGGGGGGCACTTGGCAATTTTTTTGAGGCACTGGGTGTATGGACACCAGTGCTCGAGCCAGAATGCGATGTGCCAGACCAGATCTCTGGGGGCCTTGTCTTGGCCTTCCTAGCGGCAGTGTTAGCGGCGCCGTCACAATCCAGGGAGGCACTGTGTGGCCCACCAGTGGCGTTCGACTTCTTTGATGCAGTGCCTAGGGGAGACAAAAAATTGCCAGAATTTATGGAGTTTTGCTGCTGGAGTGCCGCTGGCGTCCCTTCTGGCCTTGTAGCGGCGGCCTCGATGGCCTTCTAACGGTCTCTCTCAAACTGGTCCTGCAAGATCTCATGGGGAGACATTGGATGCAAGGTGACACACTTCCCATGGTAAGTAAACACATAAGTGTTTAAATAGCCATCATGGAGCACGCGCCTGTCAAATTGTCATGGGCGCCCAAGCAAAAGATGCGTGGCGTCCATTGCAATGACATCACAAAGAATAGAATCACATTATTGACCAATAGAAAAAGAAATGAGGCATTATCGAGATACTATATTACCTGGACTAGAAGAAATCCATTGGAGGGCATACGGTTAAGGATGAGGGGAAGTGGGCAAGTCGAAGTGTTTGACCACCTTCTCATTGACAATGTTGCAACAACTCCCTCCGTCGATGATGACACTCAAGGAAGCGGTCTTGACGAGGCACCTTGTGTGGAACAATTTCTCGCATTGATCAACTAGGCTAGCTTCCTTGACGGTGAGGATGCGCCTTGTCACTAGACTCAATGGTGTGCCCACATGCAGTCAAGCATGCTCACAGTCGTAGGTGTCCTCGGCGTCCTCGATGCCTTCTTCAATGGGCTCGAGTATGGGCTCGTCCTCCTCGTAAGACTCATAGCCGGTGGCGGCAGAGGAGAAGAGCACCTTATTAGAATTTGGGCAATATTTCTTGTAATGGCCCCTACCTCCACACTTGTAGCACTATAGGTTTAGCGCTCGATCGGTGCCCGGTGTCGATGTTCTGGGCGCGGTCGCACGGCTGGCATTGGGCTGCGTCGCGGGCTTCGGCTGGCGGCCTTGGCTAGACGCGGCTGGGGCTGAGGCATGGGCACGCACATTAGTAGAACTAGATTGACTAGGGTTAGAAACATACCTTGTTTGGGCGCGTTGTTATGCGCAGCTGCAAAGAGAGGGGGGCATTCAATCCACTCAAGAACTTGGTCCTTAGCGTCGAAGGCGCGACACTAATGGAGGCCTTGTAGTACATGTCCTCTAAATGGGAGAAAAACTCAAGAGGAGTCTTGGTGCCTTGGCGAGCCATGGCAATCTCCATGCGCATTTGATTTCTATAGTCTGGAGGCACATACTTCTTCGTCATCACGTATACCAATTGATGCCACTCGGTGACCATGGGAAGACGGCGTCAAATGCAGTCATCGACGAAGCGATGCCACCACACACGGGCGGCGCCTAGGAAGTGCAAAGTGGCGGCATCGACATGCTCCTCAGGCGACACATGTCAATATCTCAATGTGTACTCGGTGGCCTGCACCCATTCAAGAAAAACAGATGGATTGTATTCACCAAAAAAATGTTCGATTTTTTCCTTGACTTCATGTCGTTGGTAGCGAGGTGCGGGCGCTTGATTGGGCACGTTGTTATGCGCGGCTGCAAAGAGAGGGTTTTGGTAAGTGTGCAAGCCAGGTGGTGGAACGCGTCAAAGCTGTCGCCTTTCGCGGCCTTGGTGGGCATCGTCGTGGGCTAACTCGTCCCTGGGCGCGTAGGCGTCGTCGCGGCGGCGCTGTCGCGGCTGGGCATCGTAGTTGGCTCGGCGACGGAAGTCTCGTGGCATCTCGTATCGGCGCTAGCCGCGAGTGTCACGATCAATGGCGCCTTGGGCTTGTAGGTGCGGCGGGGGTATCCAATCCGATGGCCTATCCTGCAACTCAATAGGATCGCCAAGAAGGGGATGAAAAAAGTTAGGGTTGACCATACCTGATTCTTCGATCTCTTCATCGTCGAACTCGTCAAAGTCGTCATGAATGGTGGACGTCGAGGAGCCATAGCCATCGGAGCCATAGTGAGGCGTCCTCGCACTTTGATGGCCAAGATGCTCGTTGACGTCGTAAGGTCTGGGTTGGGTAGTAGGTGTCCTCAGTGGTGCATCGTCGCATCGTGGTCTTCAAATGGGTCGTCGATTGGGTCTTCTCGGCGCGCTAGTGTCGAGCTCGTCACGGCGGGCTCGGCTGTCGCATGGCGCCGATGTGGGGACATGGTGCTGAGTGCGTCTAGAGGCATACATGTCATCAAAATTATAAGGTTCAAAAAATTCACCTTGGGAGTCGTCGGCGCGGTCAGAGCCGGTGTCGTAGCCAACAGGTGTGGCTCTGGGCACGTACCGATCTTTGTGTGACACGTAGCCTTGGCGACTCTCAATCACCGATTGGATCCGATTGAGTCATGGTTAAAGGTTGGAGGTTGATGGCATCAATCTCTTCCCTTTGTCCACGCGTGCATGGCTAGGGCCGACATCGGTGGCGCGTGGCGCAGCCGCTGCGTCCATGGGGATCACGGGTGTCGGTGTGGGCATGAATGGTGCCGCTCTCTGCATGGCTTGCAAATGAGCCACTTGTTGTCGAAGAGTGTGGTTTTCACTTTGCTCTTCGGAAAGCTCCAAGATTGGATCTTGTGGTGGTGGGTCTTGTGAGGGACCCAAAGGGGGGTGTTGTAGGTCGATGTTGTCGGTGCATGTGTTGTCTCCACTCGCATTTATGGCCGTCATGCTACCTATAACAATAGGACCAGACATAGGAGTAAAAACGAACAAAAGACACGAACAACAACAATCAAGCAATCACTAGTCAAGTCAACAATGTTCAGGTAAGGGGGAGGGCTTGTTTGGCTTACCGTGAGGGCGGCTAAGGCTAGTCACAAGTGGTGGCGTGAGAAGCAAGTCGTCTATCAAACACACACAAGCAAATGAAACCCTAAATCAAATGTAAACAAAGAACCAAACTAGCAAAAATTACCTTCTAGGAGATTAACCTAGACGGCGGAGAGATAGTGAAGATGAGCCTAGGCTGAGTCGAGTGGTGATAAGCACTACTTTGTAGGGCTTAACTAAGAGTTATTAGAGGGTTTTATTGGTGCCATTCGGGTAGATTTAGACACATTCATGTGCATGGTGTTTGGGGGCGAAGATTAGTGTTTTGGTGGTGTTTTGAGCTTATTGGAGTACATTTGAAGATTCGGGATATGGAGCCCCCAAGGAGTATGGAGTTAGAGAGGAGAAGTGTGGATTTGGTGGTCTGGAGAAGCAAATTGAAGATATCCAGAGGAAGAGAAGTTGACCACTGAGGAGACGAAGAAGAACCAAGGAGAGAGTCCACACGAGAGTAAAAGAACAATGTGCTGAATTCAATTGATTATTTCTCTCTACTCAGTTGTCCAAATGCAGTGATTCCAATTCGAGGAGTTAGATCTTGAAGTCTACTACAAGTCCCCAAAATATGAGCGCAATCCGAGTTGGGACTCAAAAGTTATTAAGTTTTTACGAAAGTGGTGCAGAAGTTGAAAATCGAGCATTAACCGCGATCGCGGGTCTTGGGCCGCGATCGCGGGTCATCAGCGCCGAAAGCTGCGTCTTTTCCTGAGCTTATCTTTTCAGATTTCTTTTTCCCTTTTTCTTATTTTGAATTTAGTTAGTTTCTTAATGGGCTATGTCATTTTGTTAGAGCCCTATAAATACTTTCTTTTAGCATTAGGGTTAAAATCTGCCACACTTTAGTTGCAATTTTCATTCATCGTTGTTTTCTTTTCCTTTAAAGTTTTCACCATGTCTATGAGGAGCTAAGCCTTTTTGGCTTAGTCCGGTAATGGAAGCATGAGTTTATTCATCTGGTTGTGAGGTTTTGTTCCTATCTATTTATTCCTATTGAGTTATATTATCTCTTCTAAGCTTATTCCATTGGATTTCATTAATTTCACTAGCCCGCGCAACTAGTTGTTATTGGTGATTTTCATATTGCTAGGATTAGGAAACTGTTGGGCTAACGTCCTATTCTGCTGTAGCAACTACAATTTACATGCTCTGGTTGAAATTGTTCTATTGTAGGGAGAGATAATTACACGGTAAATGCATCTGAGCGAGCGTTCTGTGTATCCTGGTTAATTCTTATATGCATTGCTGCCTTTGGGTTGAACCTTTAGTGGTACTAGGGTTATTCATTGGTAAGGGTTCTTTATGGAAGGTTTCCCTCTGAATTTACATAAGATCGGGACAGGAATAACCGAATAGGAAGATAGGACTTAATCTATGAACAACCTTTGAATGACTTATGTGGACATTACTTGGCTAAGTGTTTTTCTCTCTTGATATTTCATCCATTCTACTTTGTTTTGTTTGCAACCAACCAACTACAAAACCCCCCTCTTGTTACTATTGCATGCGAACAACACATAGATTAATCCCTTCCTCCCTATGGATTCGACCCTTGCTTGCCCTAACTACTTGTTTAGGTTTGCTAGGATTTATTTGATTAGGTGATACGACGACTACTCCCCCTATCAAGTGGGTTAGGGTTGTTTTATTTTGGCTTTCCCTAACTCAGTTGCCTTGTATAACTTTTTTTTTTTGAATAACCGATTGGCTTTTTTTTATATAATATCCTAATATTAGTCTTTCACTTTTTGTGATATCGGATAATCAAACAAAATAAAAAATAACGGCCTAAGTAACAAGAAAAGATCAAAGAGATCTTAGAGATTGGAGAGAGAAAAGAAGATAAGATTTGATATGCTTATAAAAGGAAATTTCGGCTAACAACCTAAAAAGCAAATCAAGCAAGATATGGAAACTCTATCAACGCATGAAACAAGGAAACAATCACTCTAGCATGCAAGATATCCGAAGTTACCAAACACACCAAACTTGTAGGGCAAGAAAAAAACATCTGGCCAAGGTGTTACCTTGTGAAACCGATTGGACAAGCAAATATGGAAACTTTTTCTTTTTCTTTTTGATTATGCGGAAGCAAAGGATGTTGGACAAGAATTTTTTTGTGAACAAGATGAAGACTTGAGTTAGTGACTTACAAGACGAATGGCCTCTGATTCCAGTTGATGTGTTCTTGCCTCCGATGATGGTCACTTGTCAAAAGTGTCACCTTTGACAAGTGACCTTCATCGGAGGCAAGAACACATCATTAGGGTTCCCGAAATGGTGTGTCATGTTCTCGACCAAGAGCAACGATTGAAAAGTATGTGCGTTTGCTTTGAAAATTGAAGCGTAATGGAGGAAGAGGAAGGAAAGAGGGAGAAGAGTCCCACAAATTTGCAAGTAGAATGGTGCTGGAGAGAGATCGAGCACAAGATGGAGGAGAAGACTGTTTTTAGCCTAATTTCCCAAAATACCGTCTCTTTAAGTTAACTTTTAATTAACACGGAGTCTTATCACAACCATTGGATGCAGAAGATCAAACGGACAAAGATCATCCACATGTTTTTCGTTAAAGTTAGTCTGTATATGATCCTGATTCTATATATTTAAGCATTAAAACTATAAGTCCATTACATTTTTATGTATATAAATTTCAAAAACGTGCATTTTATATGGTTAAAACGTATATTTTAATGTGGCTCTATATATTAATTTATAACTAATTTTAACGTATTTTAAAATTTTGTTTTACACACACACATATATATATATATATATTATAAATAGTTTTAATACAAATAAGAAGTAACAAACCTAATAAGGTAAAGTATATCTTATGAATAATTTCATTCACAAATAAAAAGAAACTAATAAGGTAGAAAAGATATCAATAATATTTGAGATGATAATATGTGTATAATTAAGGTAAGTTATTTTAAGTAAATAAATAAATAGATAAGAAATAGAAAAATTAGATATCAAATTAGAGTGGGATAAAAGTGTAATTATATATTGAGATTTGCCTATATGGTATTGCTCATGGGTTGACACGTAAAAGAGATAATTTGAGCTTTAATAATATATAGGTTTCCTTATTATATATATCGTATTCTTTATTTAAAGGTGATGAAAATTTAATAAATATATTTGTTAATTCAGTTATTAGAAAAGAGAATGTCTAGTTGTTAGCTTATTTTTAATAAATTGCAGCAAAAACATATAGTTATTACGTATTTCACCAATTAACCAAAGAGATGGAGTACTAATTGTATTTGACTTCTGTCTTTATTCGTGTTTAATTATGAAAATAGGATAATATACATAACTTAGATGTTTTTGATTGACATATTTAGTTTTGGAAAACGAATATTCTTATTGAATCAATTATATTAAATTTTGGAAAAAGGATCTTTACATATCATTCTTGTGATTAACATGTTTAGTTTATGAAATATGAGAATTTGATATATATTTATTACGTTGAATTCAAAAAACAAAAAATTGAGAAAATAGACGAGTGAATTTAATAGGGGGATGCCATGTGACATAGACGAGTTTTAGTTTATTAGATATATAATAGACTGCTAATGTTCTAACTGAGTAAGTAACACATAGAAAAGATTGACGACTTGGAATGACAATATTTCTTGGAGATTTGAAAATCTTATTATTGCTCATTTTGAGATATGAATTTAATTGACATCATACTTATTATATAGATTTAATTGGGTATTAGACATATTGTCGACACAAACCACACACTTTTACCATTTGAAAAGTATTAATATATCACTTCTGGAAAACCCGAGGCATTAGAAGCGTCATCCCATGCCAACCCGGGGACTTCCCAAGAGGTCACCCATCCTGGTTCTTTGTCCTCACTTGAACTCTGAAAAGAAAGAGCTCTTGTTGACATGTGTAGCACTTTTAATCCTTATAAGGGATCACAAACACGGGGTGTTACAATCACCACCACTTAAACCCTTGACGACCTCGTCAAGGCCAAAAGACCGCCCTCTAAGTCGAGCGACCGTCCACCGGACCAAGCCCACTCGTAACCTAGAGTCGGCTTTGATACCATTTGTAAGACCCGAGGCCTTAGAAGCTTCATCATATGCCAACCCAGGGACTTCCCAAGAGGTCACCTGATGCGATCCTACCCGTCCAACAACCGGTCTACAACGCGTCCTGCAAGGCCATGCCCTTGGCGACCCCCTTGGCAATTATGAGCATTTAGTCTATTTTTAATGTTATATTTCCATTATTAGAACTCGCTATATTTGTCATGTTATTTATGTCCTTTTATGTTATTACTATTTCGGGTGTGTGCTTCACTTATGTTAAGTGAGCTAGTCCAATAAGCCTCTCGGCCCACAACGAGAGCTCTTGTCCTATTTAAGTCTTCTGAGGCTTCATTTGTAAGGGTACGTCATATTTGAAGTTCAATCTAGTAGTTGAGTTTATCTCCTCCATTGAACCTTGGCGTCACCAAAATATCTACTTCTTTATATATTCTTTCTTGTTGGTAGACACTTCTACCATCTATCCATTGCCGATCGACACTTTGATCAACCATCAACGAGCACCAGACCTGTGACTTGACAAGGTCGGCTCATCTCTTTGAGCCCTCGACGGATCTGCTCGAATCAACACTTTGAAGCCAATTTCCGTCCTCAACTCGGAGAAAGAGGACTAATCACAAGATCTAGATCCGCTCATTCGAGGCTTCCTTGACCCACATCGAGGCCAAGGACGCATCAATTGGTTTTCGAGGCGTTTCTTATAGTTTCCATTTTTAGCATTTCTATTAGTTTAGTACTTTCCGGTTTGGTATGTTGCCACTTTAGGTAATTTACTATATTTGGTATGTTTGTTTTTAGCACTTACTATTTTAAGTCATTTCTATTTTTGGGCGTGTGTGTCTCTTGTGTCAAGAGCCTGGCCCATTAGGTCTAGTTTTGGCACATGGCCGAAATAGCTTGGCTATATAAGCCTTGCCTCGTATACTTTGTCCCTTACGTTGAATTTAATTGCTTGAGCCTTTCGTTGAGTTGAACTCTTACCTTGAGCCTTTCGACGTAACACTTTCGATTGATCTCTATCACGGATCACCACAAACAAACTCTGATTGCTTCCAGCCATCGAACCCACTCGCCCCTCCTCGATCTTCATCGAGCGCAAGAGTGCCGACAACCTCGCATCCGTGAAGTTTGTCATCTATTTCGGTTACGCGTCAAAGAGAAGGATTTCAGGACACAATTTCTACCACAATCCGAAAACAACTCGTAGACGATGCATCGTTTACATATCAATTGCTAGGTTTTCCATATTATTAGTTAGCATCCTCTTTTCATTCAACAATTATTCATTTTCGTTCAGTTTTTCCCTTAGAGTTTTTACGCTTTGAAGACTATGAAGAACTAAGCAACTTTTGCTTAGTCCGACGATTGAAGCCTTCGTTTGTATTTGGTTGTGAGATTATAATTCTATTTCTTTTCCTTTGAATGTATTGATTCTCTTGTGCTTAATCCCATTGATTCTTGCTGATTTGACTGGCCTGATCATCTAGTTGATATTGGTAATTATCTATTGCTAGGGTTTGGTTATTTCTGTTTGAAATACCTAATTCAGAGTAGCAACGGCGATATTCTAAGAACTGTTTGGACTGGTTTATTGTAGAGAGAATTGATTGCATGCATAGTAAGACTGTTTGTTGCACTTGCATGTATCTATTGAAATTCCTGTGCTTATTGCTGCTATTGAATTGAATCTAGAGGTTTTCCTGGTTATTTGATAGTTAGTATTCTCAGGGTCTGTTTGTCATGTTTATAACTTAAGAAAAGGAATAGGAACATTCATAGGAAGGAATAAAGATAATCAATGATCAACCATAGATTACACCTTTTGCTTTGATTTACTTTGTTTATGTGACAACAAACCAAAACCCCCCTTTTGTTACCATTGGCATACAACCCTTTGCACTTAGAAAGATTGCTACCTCCCTGTGGGATTCGACCCTTGCTTGCCTACTATACTTAGTTAGGTTTTTGAGGATTACTTTGATAGGCATAACGACTTTAGCCTCAACAAATTTGGCGCCGTTGCTGGGGAAGCATAGATACATGGGCGAAGATGAAGAAAGCCTTTCTTGAGAAGTACTTCCCTGCAACGAAACTCAATAGCGTAAAGAGAAGCATCAGCAACATCGAATAGCATGCTACTGAGACGTTGTATGAATATTATGAGAGATTCAAGAGGTTGATATCTAGCTGCCCATACCATGGTTATTCCGACCAAAATCTCGTTCTATATCTATATGGCGGGCTTCTTGAGGATGAGCGCAGAATGGTAAACGCAGCCTGTGGCGGTAGCATTCTAAACAAGACGCCAACTGCAGCATTTGAGGTATTCTTTGAGCTATCTGAGAGCTCAAGACAATTCAACAAAAGAGCGAGTCCATATGCAGCAAGGGCAACTGACTCACATCCATTTTCTCCCCCGAAATCTGAGCTGGATGAAATGAAAGAGATGATGAAGCGCTTCTTGATAAAAGGTGGCCCACAACAAGTTAAGTCCTACAGAATCTGTTATGATACGCTGCATCCCACTGACGAGTGCCCAACACTTCTTGATCCTGAGGCTGAGGTAAATGTTGTAAGAGGTTTTGGTCCGCAGAGGCCGAGATATGACCCGTACGCTAACACCTACAATCTAGGGTGGAGGGATCACCCCAATCTGAGATACGAGAATCAGCAATACCCTCCCCAAGGCCATGATAACCAGGAGTTCAATCCAAGCCAACAACAGTTCCATCCGTATGGCAATCAACAATAGTACGGGCAGCCATACGCGCATAGACCACCATTACCAAATCCGAGTTCCTCAATGTCTACTAGGGACATGATTTGATCTCTCACTCAGAGCATGATACAACATTAGAAAACATCGACCCAACATCAGCAAGAAACGAAGTCTAGCATTCAGAACTTGGAGAATCAAATTGGGCAAATCGCTCAAGCGTTGAGTACGTTGGAGGCCCGTGATTCGGTGAAACTACCATCTCAAACGGTAGCAAACCCGAGGGAGAATGTATGTGTGATGATGCTGAGGAGCGGGATGCAAATGACGGAAGTGACGGATGCTTCAGAGGAAAATCCACGACCGCGACCCGAAATCCGCGACAGCGGAATCATCACTGAAGGCGAAGCAAAAATCGGCGAACTTCCGAAACCGCGGCCAAACATCCGCGACCGCAGAAAAGTTTCTGGAGAAGACAAGAATTTCGAAGCAAATCCGCGACCGCAGACAGAAATCCACGACCGCAGAAATGTTTCTGGACGCGAAGAACTTTCTGACGACATTCCACGACCGCGGAAAAGACGCTGGTGCCCATGATGATGCCCACGACGATGCCCACAACGATTACGTTCGTCCAGATTTTCCACCACTCGGCTCGCTGAAGCCACCTGCGCCATTTCCTGAGGCGCTGAAGGACACGAGGAGGCCGGAGAACGACAAGGAGATCTTCGAGACCTTCAGTAAATGCGAGGTAAACATTCCCTTACTCAAACTTGTCAAGAGCATTCCTCGCTATGCTAAATTTCTGAAAGAACTCTGTACCATCAAACCAAATCAGAAATTGAAGGGAAAGCAAAAGATTAAGGTGAGTGAACATGTCTCTGCTGTATTTCAAGGGCGTATTCCTAAGAAGTGTGGTGATCCTAGCATGTTTAGTATTCCATGCGTAATAGGTGACACTAAATTTGAAAAAGCTATGCTAGATCTAGGTGCATCTATAAACGTCTTGCCTTATTCTTTGTATGAATCATTAGGATTAGGACCATTGCATGAAACATGAATAGTTGTTCAATTGGCTGATAGATCTAATGTGTACCCAAAAGGGGTAGTTGAAGATGTTCTTGTAATGGTTGATAATCTGATTTTTCCTGCGGACTTCTTTGTGCTGGATATGGACCATGATAAGCATGCAGCCCCTATACTGTTAGGTAGGCCATTTTTGAAAACAGCCCGCACAAAGATTGATGTAAGTACTGGAACCCTTACTATGGAATTCGATGGGGAGGAGGTAAAATTCAATATTTATGATACTATGAAACACCCCATTGATGATCATTCTTTATGTTCTATTGATGTGATTGATCCTATTGTACAAGATGTCTTTGATACTACTGGTTCGGATGAGTTACAATCTGTTTTAGAGAATGAGATAGTAGATCCACAGGTAGATTTTGCTTTATCTACTAACCTGCAGGAAACTGTGGCTCACTTGGATGCCTATGGTAAGCTTCATCTCAATCCTTTGGGCGTTGGCCCCATTCCACTAACAGTGCCAAGCGAGAGGCTTTTACCTTCCATTGTGCAGGCACCAGATATTGAACTTAAATAGCTGCCAGACCACCTCAAGTATGCTTTCCTTGGAAAGGATAACACATTATCGGTCATTATCTCTAGCAAGCTCTCCAAGAACCAAGAGGAGAAATTGGTGGTAGTGCTCAAGGAGCACAAGACAGCTTTGGGATGGACCATTGCCGACATCAAGGGGATTAGTCCCACTACATGTATGCATAGGACTCTACTGGAGGAAGAAGCCAAACCATCTAGACAGCCATAGAGAAGACTCAACCCACCAATGATGGAGGTGGTAAAGAAGGAGGTGTTGAAGCTCCTACAAGCAGGTATGATTTACCTTATTTCAGATAGTAAATGGGTGAGTCGTACGCAGGTTGTTCCTAAGAAGGGAGGCATAACAGTTGTGGAGAATCAACAAGGAGATTTGGTTCCCACCCGAGTGCAAACAGGGTGGAGAGTATGCATTGATTATCGTAAGCTGAATGCGGTGACTAGAAAGGATCACTTTCCTTTACCCTTTATTGATCAAATGCTCGAGTGACTTGCTGGTCGCCCCTATTATTGTTTTCTGGATGGATACTCAGGTTATTTTCAGGTGGCCATAACGCCAGAGGATCAAGAGAAGACGACGTTTACATGCCCTTTCGGTACTTTTGCATACCGCAGGATGCCATTTGGGTTGTGTAACGCACCTGGAACTTTTCAACGATGCATGGTAAGCATTTTTTCTGAGTATGTGGAACAATTCAGTGAGGTATTTATGAATGATTTCACAGTTCATGGTGATAGCTTTGATGCATGTTTGGACCATTTGTCACTTGTGCTTAAACGTTGTGTAGAAACCAACTTGGTTCTTATTTCTGAAAAGTGTCACTTTATGGTCGAACAAGGCATTGTGCTAGGACATATAGTTTCATCTAAGGGTATTGGGGTCGATAAGGCGAAGATTAATATAATTCAGTCTTTGCCTTATCCTACTAATGTGCGTGAAGTGCGTTCTTTTCTAGGCCATGCAGGTTTCTACCGCAAGTTTATTAAAGACTTTTCCAAGATCTCATCACCCTTGTGTGAACTGCTGAAGAAGGAGGTGAATTTTGAGCTTAGTGATGAGTACAAGAAGGCGTTTGATGAGTTGAAGGCCCACCTCACCAGTGCACACTAGTGGAAAAAACCCTTTTAGAGGCGGGCCTTTTGACACTTATTACGACGAACACCGATCGCCGCAACTGAGGGGGCTGCAACAAGTAGGGAAGCTTTTTGAGGCGGGCTATATACGCCTCTACAAGTGGCTTTTAGAGGCGGGCCTCCATAGGCCCGCCTCTAAAAGCCACTTGTAGAGGCGGGCCTCCATAGGCCCGCCTCTAAAAGTGCTCGGCCGTAGTGCACTTGTTGAGGCGGGCCTATGGAGGCCCGCCTCAACAAGTGTCTTTTAGAGCCGGGCCTCCATAGGCCCGCCTCTAAAAGCCTCAACAATTCGAACCTGACTCGGCCGAGTACTCGGCCGAGTCATGGGCCGAGTCAGGCTCGGTTTATTGTATTTCAACAATTCGAGCCTAACTCGACCCAGAACTCGGCCGAGTGCTCGGCCGAGTCAGGCTCGAATTGTTGAAATACCATACACACAGATTTGCAGAATAATATACATCAACACAACAGATCGATTTCATTCACAGAATAATATAACAGATTTCACCAGAGTATAGTCAGATTCTCAACAACAGTATACAGGACAAGTACAAACAAGTTCAATCCGTTAAATAAATACTTCAATGTAAAATACTGTGCCCATTGCTCACGAACAACGTCTAGTGGCAGTAGGTAGCCCCAATGTTACCGGAAATGCCTCGGAGCCTTCCTGCATTGTCACATGAAAATGAACTTCCTAAGAGGAGAGAACAAGCTATAATTAAAAATCCAAGGAAGACAATGTTACCGGAAATGCTCATACACAAAAAACTAGATCATGATTTCATGAGTACATATCAAAAAAAAGCATATGAGTACATATAAAAATAAACATTGTCTACCACATAAAAAATCTCATCTTATTCATTTGTGATTTGTAAATAAATTACCTCATCTTATTCATTTGTGATTTGTAACCCATATTCCCTCCCTATGATCCGTATGGATGTGATTAGTAGTATTTGCATCTTCCTCCTCGGGTAATGGTTGAACAACAGTTGATAATAAGGGTGTGTCGTCATACTCGTCATACTCTTCTTCATCCACAACATCATCAATACCCAGAATATGTCTTTTACCTTGGGCAACTGCACGCCATCTAGGATCAACATTGTCTACCACATAAAAAATCTGCTTAGCTTGTGATGCTAGGATGAATGGCTCGTCACTATCACTTAATCGGTCAAAGTTTACCAATGTCAAACCCGGATAAATTTCATCTTGCTTCACCCCGTTAGTGTTGTTCACCCACTTGCACCGGAAAACAAGGATTGTAAAATTGTTATAATCAAGCTCCCATATTTCTTCGATAACACCATAATACGATTGTGTCGCATCAATCGGTCTTTTGTCCTTAGCGCTCGCATAGACCCTAGATGCTGCAACAACCTTCACTCCACTATTCTGCACCACAATCTTTTCATCTTGTCTTCTAGTGTAGAATGTGAACCCATTGATATCATACCCTTCGTAAGACCGAACACATAGTCGAGGACCTCGAGATAACCACTTCACCGTATCAGAAACGTCATGTTCTTTCCTAAGTTCCTCATCAACTTCCTTCTTAAACCAATCAACAAATGTGTGATTATGTTCCCTCATCAAAGCTCTTTCATTCAATTTTGGATTATTGTGTTGTAATTCAAGGCAATGTTTTTCTATGTAAGGATTGACCTTTGTAAAATGTTGCAACACACAAAGATGTGCCTTAATCTTCCTTTCAGATGGAGGAAATATCACATTTTTACCAATTACTCCCTCTCCTTCAAGCCTCCCTACATGACGAGATTTTGGAAGACCTATTGGATGAAGCCTTGACAAAAACTCAGTTGCGTATTGAGATATCTCTTCATGAAGGACTCCACGAATGATACTACCCTCTGGATTCGCCCGATTCTTTACTTTGTCCTTTAAACTGCCAAAAAATCTCTCAAAAGGATACATCCATCTTAAATACACCGGACCACATAACTTGATTTCTCGAACCAAATGAACAATCAAGTGCACCATTATGTCAAAGAAAGACGACGGAAAGTACATTTCAAATCGACACAAAGTTTCAACAATATCAACGTGGAGAGCATCCAATATTTCTGGATCAATAACCTTAGCACATATGGAACTGAAAAACACGCACAGTTTTGTTATAACATGTCTCACATGTTTCGGCAATATCCCATGAAGTGCGATCGGCAAGAAAACATTAATCAATACATGGCAATCATGAGACTTCATACCAATCAACCGAAGGTCCGAAAGAGAAACTAGACGTTTTACATTTGACGAATATCCCGATGGAACCTTAATGCCATGTAAGCACTCACAAAACACCTTTTTCTCCTTTCTTGACATTGTGTAACAGGCCGGAGGTAGAAAAGTCTTTTTACCATCCGGTTTTACAACGGGCCATAAATCTGGTCGAATATTCCTCTCTTTCATATCAAAACGAACTTTCTGATTGTCTTTCGTCTTTCCGGGTATATTCAGCAAAGTCCCAATTATAGCATCACAAACATTTTTTTCAATGTGCATCACATCGAGACAATGCCTAACCGACAAATCTTGCCAATAAGGAAGATCCCATAGTATAGACACTTTCTTCCATAAAACACCCTTTGCAGAGACGGACTTGAAGCCCTTGCCGTATTTGGTGTCAACATTTTTAATCCGTTCATAAACATGTGATTCTGTCAAAGGTGTACGAGCTACTCCTTCCTCGGTGTACCCATTGAACTCCTTCTTCTTTTTACGGTAAGGGTGATATCGACTAAGGAACTTCCGATACCCTAGATACACATTTTTCCTGTAATTTTTCAAGTAGGCGGGTTTCATATCTTCTTCACATATAGGGCATGCTTGTTCTCCTTTGGTTTTGTACCCAGACAAGTTTCCATATGCCGGAAAATCATTTATGGTACAAAAAACCATAGCTCGCAAGGTAAAGTTTGAGTTGGTGTATGCATCAAATATTGGAACACCTTCATTCCACAGTCATTTCAAATCATCAACAAGTGGAGCCAGATACACATCTATGTCATTCCCAGATTGCTTAGGCCCGAAGATGAGGAGTGATAACATGATATACTTGCGCTTCATACACAACCATGGAGGAAGATTATAAATCGCTAGAAGAACCGGCCATGTGCTATATTGGCTGCTTAGAGTGCCATACGGATTCACACCATCTGTACACAAAGCAAGTCTCAGATTCCTAATCTCATCACCAAATTCAGAATATTTCTTATCAATATTTCTCCATTGAGGAGAATCAATAGGATGTCTAAGGAGTCCATCTTTCTTTCTCCCTTCCGCATGCCACCTCAGATTTTTGGCTTCCTTCTTTATCGAAAACAAACGCTGAAACCTAGGTATTATCGGAAGATACCACATAACCTTAGCTGATGGCCCCCTCTTAGCCGAATTTACCCCTTTACGCTTGTAACGAGATGCACCGCACTTTGGACACTCATTCAAATTTTCATGTTCATTTCTGTAAAGCATACAATCATTTGGGCAAGCATCTATCTTGACGGCCTCTAAGCCTAAGGGACACATCAATTTCCTGGCATAATAAGTAGAGATAGGCATGTCATTGCCTTCTGGTAAAAATTCACCTAACTATTCCAATAAGGTGTTGAAACTTCCATCAGTCCAACCAGAAGCACATTTCAAGTTGTAAAGTATTGACACGGCCTCTAACTTGCTAAATTTTGTACACCCGGGATACAAGGGAGTCTTTGCAGCCTTTGATACCTGTTCGAACATCTGAGGTCGTTCGTTCAAGTGATCTCTCACCCCATCCATCATCCCATTTATTTCATCATCTTCTTGGTCATCATCATCATCCATCTCATTATTCTCAGCAATATCATCATCACTATCATCAATGTCTACCCGAACATCAAACTCATTGACACTAGAACTTGGACGATCAAGTATTTTCTCACCATGCCAAAACCAAATATGGTAATCTTGTTTGAAACCACGGCGAAATAAATGATCCTCAATCTCATCAATACCATCTAACCGCCTTATATTCTTACAATCACGGCATGGACAATAGATTTTTTCGACTTTCGTACTCCGTTGGTGTGCTAAAGCACATCTAATGAACTCCTCAACCCCACTCAAGTATTCTGTCGTAGTATGGTCACCGTACATCCAAGGACGACTCATTTCTAGTAATAAATGCAAAACAAGGAAGATTTAATATCATTTCTAATAACTATCCCACCAAGGGCCTAAATTATGAATTCTATCCCGCCAAGGGCCTAAATAGATAATAATAAGCAACTAAGCAAGAAAAAATACAAACTCAACTATCCCTCCAAGGCCCTAGATTATGAATTCTATCCCGCCAAGGGCCTAAGGAATTAGGGTAGAAGTATTACCTTGACCCAATATCGAGCCTTCAAGACAATGCCTTTATCAACCTGTAGAATGTAATTTCCCTAATTAAATAAACCGTAAAAATGTGATCCTCTAGTATATTACATCTTCAATACAGTATAATACATAGATTATGAGACAAAAAATATAGAGAAACGCATATTAGAAAAACGCATATTCATAGGGGCATTTCATCAAACACCTTCAATGCACGAGCAAGTTGACCAAAATACACAAATTCGTACAAGCTTTAAACACAAAATACACAAATTAGAAATCAGTACATTAGGATTTGCATATTCGTAGGGGCATTTCATCAAAAAATTTGCTTAGACAAACGCATATTCATAGGGGCATTTCATCAAACACCTTCAATGCACGACCTTTAAACACAAAAATAAACAAATTCGTACAAGCTTTAAACACAATACAGAGAAACGCATATTAGAGAAACGCTTACCCACCAGAGGAATGGGTGAGGAAGTCGGAGTTCTGGTGAAACCGAGTGCTCGGCGAGAGGAGAGGAGACGAAGTCTGAACGAAGCGAAGAGGTGAATGTTCTGGTGAACGAAGCACGCGCGGAGAAGCTGAATGTTTTAATTAAGTATATTAGGGTAGACTTATAGAGGCGGGCCTATTTATGCCCGCCTCTATAAGTCCAACGTTATGGCCGAGAAAGAGGCAATAGAGGCGGGCCTCCTAATGCCCGCCTCTATTGCATACGTTTGTTGAGGCGGGCTTATGGAGGCCCGCCTCAACAAAACTTAATAGAGGCGGGCATTTTCGCCCGCCTTAATTACTTACCATTAGAGGCGGGCCTTTAATCGGCCCGCCTCTAATACTTTAGCGGGAATAATTTTTCGGAAATTTTTTGAGGCGTATAAATTTTTGCCCGCCTCAATAGAATTTTTTGAGGCGTATAAAATAATTATCCGCCTCAAAAACCTGAAAAACTGATTGCGTAGGACGTTGTTGAGGCGTTTTGTTATAGGCCCGCCTCTAAAAGGGCGCCTCAACAAGTGTTTTTTCCACTAGTGGCACCAATTATTCAGGCACCGGATTGGTCCCGCCCGAGATAATGTGCGATGCTAGTGATTATGATGTGGGAGCAGTTCTGGGGCAAAAAGAAGCAAGAGCTTCTCATGTGATTCACTATGCTTCCATGACCCTGAATGGAGCGCAGCGGAACTACTCCACCACCGATAAGGAATTGCTAGCTATTGTGTTTGCCCTGGAGAAATTTAGGCAATACTTACTTGGCACCAAAGTGATTATTTATACGGATCATGCAGCTCTGCGTTATCTATTGGTGAAAAAAAGGCTAAACCAAGACTGATTCGTTGGATACTGCTGCTGAGTGAGTTTGATGTGGAGATAAAAAGGGAGTCGAGAACTTGGTGGCTAATCACTTAAGCAGGCTTGTGCATGAAGAAGACAAACCCGAGAAGGAGGCGCAGATACAGGGCGATTTTCCCGATGACACACTGTGCGGAATCGCTACAGAAGGTTTTCCGCGACCGCGGACGAATTGCCGCGACCGCGGAAGTGCCCCTGAATCAAACCCACGCACAAGCCAGTCTACAGAAACTTTTCTGCGACCGCGAAAATATCCCCGGAGCATCTGTCTGTCTCGTTACTTTTCTCGAAGAAATTCCGCGACCACGGATGGTACTCCACGACCGCGGAAATGCCTTTGACACCCCCTCCGAGTTTGGTTCCGAGGAATCGATACTTGGACTCCGCACATTCAAGCCATGGTATGCTAACCTGATGAACTTCCTCGTTCGAGAAGAATTCCCACCTAACGTTTCTAAGGCACAAAAGGACAAGGTGCGATGGGAGTCTAGATTCTATGTGTGGGATGACCCTTATCTTTGGAAGCACTGTGTTGACCAGGTAATCCGTCGATGTCTTCCATATAATGAGGTACAATCTGTCTTAACTTTTTGTCATTCTCATGCATGTGGGGGCCACTTTGGGGCTAATAAAACTGCTAGGAAGGTGTTGGACGTAGGATTTTATTGGCCACACATTTTTCAGGATGCATATGCCTTTTGTAAGTCCTGTGATCGATGCCAGAGAGTTGGGAATATATCTCGAAGGAATGAGATTCCACAATCATCATTAATCTTTTGCAAGATTTTTGATGTTTGGGGCATTGACTTTATGGGACCATTTCCTAATTCCTTTGAGAACTTCTATATTTTGCTTGCGGTGGACTACGTTTCCAAGTGGGTGGAAGCGAAGGCCACCAAGACTGATGACTCTAAAACTGTGGCAGGTTTCCTAAAGAAGAACATTTTCACCAGGTTTGGGATCCCTAAAGCTCTCATAAGCGATAAGGGGACACCTTTCTGCAATAGGACCGTGAGTGCTCTATTGAAGAAATACCATGTCACGCAGAAAGTTTCCACTGCTTACCATCCATAGACTAATGGGCAAGCTGAAGTGTCCAATAGAGAGATCAAAACCATCCTTGAGAAGACGGTGGCCCCGAATAGGAAGGATTGGAGTTTGAGACTAGATGATGCACTCTGGGCTTATCGTACTGCTTACAAGACACCCATCGGGATGTCGCCCTACAGATTGGTGTTCGGGAAAGCTTGTCACCTTCCAGTGGAGCTTGAGCACATAGCATTTTGGGTTGTAAAGAACTGCAACATGCGGATTGATGAAGTTGAAGAATTTCACAAGTTACAGCTCCAAGAATTAGAGGAACTGCGAATTGAAGCTTATGATAACGCAATCACTTACAAGGAAAAGACCAAGGCCTGGCACGACAAGAATATTTTGAGAAACGATTTTAAGCCAGGGGACAAAGTCCTATTATTTCTGTCTCGCCTTCGTCTCTTTCCGGGTAAACTCTGATCCCGTTGGGTCAGCCCTTATGTTGTTGCTCGCATTTTCCCCCACGGCGCGGTGGAGCTGTATGATACTGACGCGCAATCAGTGTTCAAGGTGAATGGTCAAAGGTTGAAACCTTACCATGAAGGTTTTGACACCAGCGTCATAGAAGAGACGGTTCTTACAAAACCCAAAGTTGACAATTGATCACCTTAGATGAGTCGAGCCACGACACTAACCAAGGCGCTGCTCGGGAGGCAACCCGAGGTACGAAATTCTTTTCTTGTATTTTCCTTTCTAGCTTTCATTATTGTTGTTTCGTTTTTGTTTTAGACTAATCTACAGGTAGGAGACCCGAAGCCATAATTGAAGACGGTGTTTAACTCACACCAGAAGCTTTTCTGCGACCGCGGAAAAATCACTGTAAGTCCCCTTACCTGAAGAAAAAACAAATTAATTAAAAAAAAATCGAAAAAAATAATTAATAATAATAAAAAAATCATGAAGACCCCGCAGCCTTATTTCCGCGATCGCGGCCCAGTTGTCCGACGTTTACTTTGAAGAACGGCGTGCATCATGCTGCCGAGGAGGATACCATAGCCCCACAACTTTATTTGGCACCGATGATGGCCCGACATTCGACAACTGATGAGGAGGAACACCAGAGCCCGCTACACGATTACATTTGGGCTCCCATTATGTGTTCATTGAAGCCCGTGCAACCCCGTTTCTGTGATGTACCACTACACCTTATAGTGGATTTATTTGGTTGCCCGTGGAGTTTGTTTGAGTAGGACCGCACAACACCAGCGACATGTGTTTTCAATGATTTACCGCCAGCACCGTCATCCACATCCAGGCCACCTCGGCGACGGTGTGAGTACTTTTTTGCTTTTCCCTGTGCTTCATCTTTTTGTCTATCATTACATTGAGGACAATGCAATGTTTAAGTATGGGGGAGTGATCTATACTTGCTAGTTGTCTGAGAAAGAAAAAAATATATAAAAGAAAAAGTCAAAAATAAGAAAAAAGACAAAAATAAATCCTGGGATAAGTCGAAAACCCGAAAGGGTGGCTTAGGTAATAAGCAGGTGGCTTGGACCAGCTTTAGGCTAGGGTAATAAGAGGTCAAGAGTGATGTGAGTTTTGTGATCCCATCTATTGAAAAATGAAATGAGTGGCTTGGTGAAAACCCGAGAGGGCGCCTTGGCAAAATAAGTGAAAAGAAGAAGAGTGATTATTAGGATTCCTCATTTTTCCTGGCATGGTGACATAAGAAAAGGTGATATAAGGAGGATTCGGGTAGGTCATTCTGGGAGTTATAAGAAGATAGATGGAGGCTAGGATTATATATTTTTATTCACTCTATGGTGTTCGGGTTAAGCTTGGGGGAAGTACTCTGCTTTCCTTTAAGCTTGTGTGTTGTGTTGATTGTGTTGGTGCCCTGGAGATTCATGTTTAGGTGCAGTTCTTAGTGGAGATAGTTTTGATGTGCTTCCTGAGACCTTGGGTATTTCATTGGGAGAGTAGGTTTCTATTAGCTTACTCGAGGACGAGCAAGGTTCAAGCATGGGGGAATTTGATCAGCTCTACTTTGTAGTGCTTATCTAGGAGTTGTTATCGGAGTTGTAGGTACCGTTTGGATGGGTTTAAGACACAATTGTGGATAATGGAGTTGAGGAGAAGGAATGTTGATTTGGTGGTTTTAAAGTGCTTAAATGAAGACTTAAGAAGATGGAGGAGAAGACCACAAGAGGAACCGAAGACAGAAGCTGAAGAAGAGCAACAAAAGACTTTCTGCGGTCGTGGAAGCCACTGTCGCAGTCACGGAAATACGTAGAAGCAGCGACGACTCCAGACAGTTTTCCGCGGTCGCGGAATACTTTTCGCGGATACTGTTCACAGACGAGGAAGCGGGATTTCGTTTCGTCCGAGTTATTTTATTTAATTTATTTCTTTTTTCTTATTTTCTTTTATTTCCGATTAGTTTCCTTCTAGGATATTATTTCTTATCTTTAGATTAGGGTTTGCTAGGTTTTCCATATTATTAGTTAGCAGCCTCTTTTCATTCAACAATTATTCATTATCGTTCAGTTTTTCCCTTAGAGTTTTTACACTTTGAAGACTATGAAGAACTAAGCAACTTTTGCTTAGTCCGACGATTGAAGCCTTCGTTTGTATTTGGTTGTGAGATTATAATTCAATTTCTTTTCCTTTGAATGTATTGATTCTCTTGTGCTTAATCCCATTGATTCTTGCTGATTTGACTGGCCTGATCATCTAGTTGATATTGGTAATTATCTATTACTAGGGTTTGGTTATTTCTGTTTGAAATACCTAATTCAGAGTAGCAACTGCGATATTCTAAGAACTGTTTGGACTGGTTTATTGTAGAGAGAATTGATTACATGCATAGTAAGACTGTTTGTTGCACTTGCATGTATTTATTGAAATTCTTGTGCTTATTGCTACTATTGAATTGAATCTGGAGGTTTTCCTGGTTATTTGATAGTTAATATTCTTAGGGTCTGTTTGTCCTGTTTATAACTTAAGAAAAGGAATAGGAACATTAATAGGAAGGAATAGAGATAATCAATGATCAACCAATCAAACTGAATGGTGGATATTTGTCTGGCTAAGTTATTTCTCACCCATAGATTACACCTTTTGCTTTGATTTACTTTGTTTACGTGACAACAAACCAAAACCCCCCTTTTGTTACCATTGGAATACAACCCTTTGCACTTAGAAAGATTGCTACATCCTTGTGGGATTCGACCCTTGCTTGCCTACTATACTTAGTTAGGTTTTTGAGGATTACTTTGATAGGCATAACGACTTTAGCCTCATCAATATCCTTACCATAAAAAATCAAAACCAATATCCCATATTATTTCCTTTCTTGCCCACACTTTCCATCACAAACCTCATGGCTTGCCGATGTTCTGATTGGCGTTCACCCGAACGGTATGACAACGACGAAGAGTTCTATGACAACGATGGGGAATCATACCTGGACGGGCCTGGTACATACTGCCATGTTGTGACTACGATCCACCACCTCGGCACCAATACTCCCCTCCCGGGTGCCCGTACTCCCCGCCCCGGCGCCAGTACACCCCACCACCATGCCGCGAGTACACCCCAGCGTGCCTCCGTGTGCACCTTCGCGAGTACACCCCATCGCGTGCCCCCGCGTGCACCTTCACGAGTATGCCCTAGCGCGCCCCCGTGTGTTGCTTCTTGAGTACGCCCGTACGCACCCCCGTGTGCGCCTTTCCGAGCGTGCCCTAGTGCGCACCATGGAGCCCATGCCGGCAACCGACCGCAGCACCGTCCCTAACCGTAGCGCTTGCACCAGCACCGACACCATCTGCGACACCAGCCCCAACACCGGTGCCCAGTGCAGCGACAACTACAACTCCGCTGCCTCCTGCAGAGCTCGCACTCGCCCCGCCTTCCAATGCAACAGCCGCTCCCGCACCAACGCCTCCAGCGAGGCCCGCCCAAGTGCCTGGCAAGGTGCTCATGCCAGTGCCTCCAGCAACGATAGCCTCAGTGCTCAACGCGACACCCGCGTCCGCACTCCCACGTGCATCCCCAACGGTGCTCGCTCCAGCATGGGTGCCTTGCGCGACGACCATCTCAGTGCCCAGCGCGTTGCTCGCTCCATCGCCCGCCTCTGATGAGACGATCGTCTTGGTGCCTAGTGTAGCTCCCAAGCTGACTCTGCACCATGATGCTTGTTCCACCTTTTCTATTGATGGCATGTTTTCCCTGACCACCACACGCTCGAAACTAGGATGCTTCGAATCTAAGGGAGGAGAATTGATGTGATTATGCCCATCAAAGTACCACCTACAAGTAAGGCCTCCACAGTTTCCTACACAACAAGGCCTCCGAGTTCCCCAGACAGTTCTCTGCCCAGCAAGGCCTCCACACTTTTGTCTGACTCTCCGAGTTCCCCAGACAGTTCCCTGCACAACAAGGTCTCCACAGTTCCCTCTGACCTTCCTCCTATCACCGCGCCTCCTGAGCTACCACCAAGGGCAATCACACGCGCTCGAGCCAAGGAGCTTCAAGCCAAGCTCAAGAGAGGTCTCTTAAACCTTGGAGCGACGAGCCAAGACCTTGTGGGATCAATGACATTGCTTGTGACCCACAGTTCCCTCTAAGGAACTACACCGTCGGCATTTTGCACAAGACCTTCTAGAAGAAATTTCAGCCGGCCTCTTTAATATTTTCAGTTTATTTTAGTAATTCTGAGAGATAAAGACTACTATAATAAAGGTTTTACTTGGGGAGGGGGAGAGTCTAGGAGTTAAGATTTTGTGGCCATGTGAAAGGTTGGCCAAGGGCTTCCTTGGAGGCCTATAAAAGGCTGAGGCCTTTCCCTTGTAAAGGCATCTTCAACTTGAATTAAAAACCCTCTCAAAGAGTTCAGTTTTCCCATGGAAAATTCCAGCAACAACCTTAGTTCGTGAGTTGTATCGAACTACCTATCGATCTTCTTCTTAGGGTGAGTTACATCCCTTAGGCGTCGATCACCCTTGTTCTTCCTAGTGGTGCATCATATCCACTCAAGAAGATCACTTATCCCTTCACTTCCACCGCCAAACCAATCATCATCCATTCCCCTTTCACGTTCTTCAACCAAACAACTCATCTCACTGAACTCCTGTCTCGGTTCCCTCTGCGACCCCTCAGTAAATTCGCCATATCTTTCGACTCCTAGATCGGTTCACGCTCAAATTTGGAGGACATAAACTAGACTTCAAGATCTAAGTTCTGGAGTTGAAATCATCCAATTTGGAGTCCGGAACAAACATAACGAGGCCATTGAAAACGGAATAGAATTCTAGAAATAGACTGTCGTGGAGGATCAAGAGTCATCCTTGCTTGGAACCCACCTTGGCATCTACCTTGCACCGAGGCTGAAAATATCGTCTATCCTATCAAGAATGATGCGATCCTACCCGTCCAACAACCGATCTATAATGCGTCCTGCAAGGCCGCGCTCTTGGCGACCCCCTTAGCAATTATGAGCACTTAGTCTATTTCTAATGTTATATTTTCTTTATTAGAACTCGCTATATTTGTCATGTAGTTTATGTCCTTTTATGTTATTCCTATTTCGGCCCACAACGAGAGCTCTTGTCCTATTTAAGCCTTATGAGGCTTCATTTGTAAGGGTACGTCACATTTGAAGTTCAATCTAGTAGTTGAGTTTATCTCCTCCATTGAACCTTGGCATCACCAAAATCTCTACTTCTTCATTCTTTCTTGCCGGTAGACACTTCTATTATCTATCCATTGCCAATCGACACTTCGATCACTTGTCGGTTGTCACTTCAACCATCAACGAGCACTAGACCTATGACTTGACAAGGTTGGCTCATCTCTTTGAGCCCTCGACGGATATGCCCGAATTAACACTTTAAAGCCAATTTTCGTTGAAGAACCTCAACTCGGAGAAGGAGGACTAATCACAAGATCTAGATCCGCGCATTCGAGGCTTCCTTGACACACATCGAGGCCAAGGACGAATCATCACTCATCCTGGTACTACTCCCGCCCTAGCATGCTTAACTTCAAAGTTCTTTGTCATCACTTAAACCTTGAAAAGGAATAGCTCTTGTTGACAAGGGTAGCACTTTTAATCCTTATAAGGGATCACAAACTTGTTACAACTTCCTACGTACCACTGATCAGTTCAAAATACAATAGTAAATATAATTGGAAATTGCCAATATATGAACGAAAGGATGAACACACATCAAACTATTTAAGACATAAAGTTTTGGAAATTGTTATTATCATTGTTGTAATTTGCCATTTGTAATGGTTTATTGATACACACGATTATGTTGTGTGTATAGACGGGGTTTTAGCATTGTTTTAGGAGGCGTTGATGGAGTTGTGGAGTTTTGGCGAAGAGGTGCTGAAGACCCACTTTTGGAGGCCTTGGGAGCATTCGGAGCTGAAGAGATGAAGAACTGAAGAAATGGCTTAACGGCGACCGCCGGCCACATTACGGCGACCGCTGCTAAAGGATTCCCAGTTGCCTTGGCTACGGCATGAGCACGGCGACCGCCGCGATTACGGCGACCGCCGCAGATGATGCAACGACCGCCGCCGCTGTCAGAAGCGCCACCGAGCCGTTTTCCTTATTTGTTTTATTTGGATTATTTTTATTACGTTTTAGTATTTTTCGTTTAATGTTAATTTTGGAGATTTTCCTTTTAGTATTTTAAGGGTTAGAAGGGAGCTTAGCCTCCCATATCTCTCTTGAACCCTAATTTCATTCTACGTACTTTGCTATGAAGAACTAAGCCACCCTTGCTTAGTTAGACGCTGAAGCTTTCGTTTTGATTCAGTTGTGAGATTCTCGTTCTTAATCTATTGTATGGATTTTATCTATTCTCTTGCTTGATTGCTTATGATTGATATTGATAATTTCTAGTCTGATCAACTAGGGTTTGTTGTTATTGATCTATTGCTAGATTTAGATTGTTACTCGTTGAGCATATCTATTTCAGAGTAGCAACTGCATCGTGCTAGTATCTGGTTGTGCTAGTCTTATGCAGAAGATAACTGATTTACATTCTAGGATAAAAGCTGGTTGTTTTATGCTAGAATTGTATCCAACTATATTCCTATCCGTAAAGCTGCTGTTAAACTGAATCTTGATAGTTTCAGAGTTGTTTAATTAGTTAGTGCTAATAGTATCTGGTTGTGCTATTAGTTATATCCGAAAAGGAATTGGAATTTCCATTGCATGAGATTTTGAATGAGTATCTAGGATCAACTTGTCATACGAATAGTGGATGTTGTTTGACTAAGTGCTTTTCCCATCACTGAAATCATCAACTTTTAGTTTGTTCACTTTTGCATGCTTAGATTCATTAAAACATACACCCCCCCCCCCCCCCCCCTTTGGTTACTTTGGACTGACATACAAATTGCATATTAAGATAGACTCTGTCTCCCTGTAGACTCGACCTTTACTTACGTAGGACTACGGTTTAAGGTTTGTTTGGATATTTTGCATAGTAGGAATTAGCACGACAAATTCTTGTTATCATTTATCTAAATTATTATGTATGATTTACATACGTACATTATCTAATCTCAAATCACCTAGCATGCCTGCAACATTCCGTTTAGATAGTTATGCTATTTCATTCTTGAATTAGGAATTGTCATATGGCCTTTTGATAATTGTGAGAGACATATATAGTGCATCTCGGCTCTTAATATAGGAAAGCTAAATGTCATTACAAATAAATTTTCCAAGTTAATGCTATAGGCGTTTTTTTCCAAGTAAAATCCATTTCGTTCCATATTCAAGCCATTAGTTGCGTACTTAACTCATAAGAAGTACTAAATTATTATGCCATAATTTCAAACGTTTCTTTTGGTTTATATCCCTTGGCTGTCTAACCGGTTTTATGCCCTTATATTAAGTGTCATAATTATAAGCTTTATTTTTTGGTAGCCTTAGCAAGTTTCTTAATTAGATCAAATACATACCACTAGATGACATATTTGTCCAAATAGAATTTTTTCGTAACTCTTAAACTTTACTATATCTTAATAGATTTATTATTTTACATTGTTATTTTTATTATTAT
Source organism: Rheum nobile (assembly GCA_027886185.1). Lineage (NCBI taxonomy): Eukaryota > Viridiplantae > Streptophyta > Magnoliopsida > Caryophyllales > Polygonaceae > Rheum > Rheum nobile. Next base: position 10,150,851 of record WOAB01000639.1, read on the forward strand.
TTTTATTATAGATTAATAATAATTTGTAATAAATTCCTAATATATAAAATATATGCCTAAATGTGTCTTAGAAGAAATGAATATAAATAAAATAAAATTATAAAACTTGTTGATAGAAGTGGTAACTAACCCTGGTTTTTTTTTTAAATCAACTTTGATGGATCCAAATTGGATAATGGTAATGCTTCGGCAGGTTTTATCATTAGAAATGAAAACGCATATGCTATTAAAATGCAAAAATTTAAATGCGGAAAACTTAATATACCCTTGTTTGAAGCTCTTGTTGTCAGGCAGAGTGTACTATGTGCAAAATCTCTTGGTCTGAAGTTTATTTCCATTGAGGGAGACAACCTGTGTGTTTTGAATGTTCTTGTAGGTTTGTGGTCTTGCCCATGGAAGATTGAGATGGTGGTTGCGTACATTTGTGTGGATCTGCTTTATTTTTTGAAAGTCTCTTCGTCATGTCTTTTGGGAAGTGAATCGGGTCGCAGATCGTATTGCGCTTCTTGGTCATTGTCCTCGTTCGGTGGATTTGGCGTCTGATTTAGAGCTTTTGGCTCTCATCCGAAAGGATGCTTTATGATAGTTTTCTAACAGGTGTTAGGGCCCGCCAATTTTTTTCCATTATAAAAAAAATAGTATATATAGAAGATTCAAGATTTTGAGTGAAAAAAACAAAATTGCATTAAAATTTATGGCATTGAAACCACTCATTTATTGCTTTAAAAAACACAACTTTTATATAAATATTCTCATATTAAAAAACCCTAGCCATCATAACTCTTTCCATCTATCGTTCATTACTAATTTGAGCGTCGGAGGTGAAATGGGAACAAAGCAGGTGAAACGGGGGACAAAGCCCCGTCTTTAGCTGTTTTCTCTATTTGTAGGGAACCGGAAAGGAGATCGAAGGGAATCTAGGATCGCCAGAGTTGCGAGTTATCGTCGTTGTCATCTAATTTATTCCAGTACAAATTTATGCTACGACGACAACGAGATTCTTATCCTGACGATGATGGAAGTCGTGGATTTTGACATCGTAACTATGGGTTGAAGTTCCAAGCACAAACAAGCACATGCAAAGAGGGTTAGACAAGAAAAGAGAGGAAACAAGCATGACAAGAGCAGTGAAAGCAATCACAATGTAATAGCACTACTATCCATCCTAGTGGGGATTTTGAGTGGCTCGTAGGCGGTTCGAATGACAACCAAATGGGACAAGGCCAGTGTCGTTAGGTCACAGCGGCTGGAATCTTTCACCGTTGTTGGAAAAATGCCTTAAAATGGCATAGTTCCTCGATTTTTTGCACTTGACGGGAGCGAGTTCGGAAGTAATTCGATGTCGTTCGGAGATGGTTCTGGATGATTTAAGAGTCTGGTTCAACTAACTTAAGCATGAGAAAGATGATGGTGTAGTCAGATTTTGGATTTAATGGACCGAAAATTATATTTCTCTACAAAGTAACAAAACCTTAAAATACAAACCCATAAAATACTCTACAAAGTAACAAAACCTTAAAATACAAACCCTAACCCTACAACTATGTCTAATGTCTATAAACTCTAACCTAAATCAAATAATGTTACATAATTACATTACCCTTTAAATCTTAAAAACGCTATGAAAATCATAAACACATTAAAATTAATGTTTAAATATATAAAAAAACTAACCATATAGTTGTACAAAACCTTAAAATACAAATCCTTAACCCTATAACTATAAACCCTAACCTAAATCATATAATGTTACATTACCCTTTTGTAGGATCGTGATTGTTAGATAATAACTTAAGGAACTCAGAATATCGATTCTAAGTTCCCTTCGCAACGGAAATAAACAATCAAAAAATGACAAGTTCCTTATAGTGGAAACCTTTGATTGCCAACTAGCAATCCAGGATAAAAACCACTATCTTTCTTTCGAAAGGATTTCAAGGTCTACTTCTTAATTTCTTATCTCTTTTGGTTACAACTTATCCTAGGAACAAACACACAGTTTCTTTGCCTTACACACAGTTAGGCAATCCTAGATAACTTAACACAATCAATAATCAATCCAAGAAACAGACCTTCGTATCTAGGAACTATCACTTACAGTCACAGGAACTTAGCACTCAGCTCTTCTATTCCTTGACTGGTTCCTCTTGATCTCGGTTTGCTTTGATGATCTTGTTTGAAGGTTCACACTGGATATTTGCTAATGTGTGTGAGTCGTATTTTTGTGCTTGAAGATAACTCTTGAGTTAGTCTTCCTTTTATAGAGGATTCTTCGCAGCTTGATCCTCTCTGGGTTCCCACAGATTGAGCTTGCCCTAGGATCAGTGGTTCTCCTTGGTCCATGTTGTTCTTGGCATGTGCAAACAACCTAGGCAGCTCAGAATCTCTCTTGGTTGGTCAACTACCTCAGACGAGTCTTACTATGTCGTTGTCCAAATGCTTTCGTCCGAGGTTGAACAAGCTGGGCGCTTGAGAACTGTCTTCTGGACAGTGACATCTCTATGTCATGTCGCTTTCACCCTCTATGTCTGAGGTTCAGCGTTTCTGGGTATCTTGTTGTTTTGTTCTAGACATTGGCAGACCTTTGGAAGCTTCGGACAAGTCGTTTTCAACAACTTTTGTCCGAGGTTGTGTGTCCCCAGATTTCTCGAGAATCGCAATGTCGCATGCTACCTTACTGGGCACATCTGGGTTCCTCTGGGTTCCTTCTTCTGTCTTGTTCCTTTGGTTCTCTTTGTCCTGTTTGGTTTTCTTGCCTTCAGTATCCTTAAAACACATCTTTGAGATAAAACATTAGTATCATAATATTTGTCATCTTCCAAAGTAGAGAAACTGAGGAAAGAAACTCTCAGGGGAACCTAAGTTCCAGAGTTCCATTTCCTAACAATTTCCCCATTTTTGATGATGACAAATACACGAAACCTGGCAACATAATAGGACTTTGAATTTCATGAGACCATATTGAGTTTTAAGGGATTTACAACATTACAGAGTAATGAGGAATATTCAATGGTTGCAAATTCCCCCTAAACAAATGAACAAGTTTATTTCGAATTCCCCCTTAGAAGTAGAACTAGTTCAGAGTTCCTATTAGTCCAGTAGTTTCCAAAGTTCAAGGTTCCTATCCTTTTCTTACCCCTTTTGACATCATCGAAAAGATCAGTGACAAGTTAAGAACGGGATATTCAAGTAAATACACAATTGCAGCAAACCCATAACAGAAACATAATGGAAACTTAAGGCAAAGACAAAGTAATCATAGAAACGAAGCCAAAAGTAGTCATTAACTTAACAAAAACTTAACATTGTTCAAGGCGGGGGTGAGACAAATCACAAAACAACATAAAACCAACACACCAACAACCTACAGAGACAACAACATAGGCAACCTTTAAGAAAGACAACAAGGGATAGAAGAGGGTAGTAGGATCCTAGGGGAACTACTAGCACACTGTGAGGTTACAGCACTGGGAACCAGAAGAAGCGTTCCTATGGTAATGCAGCGGCCTCCTCTTCAACAACCTTGTTAGTACCGGTTGCATCTTCCCAAGTTTTTTGAAGAACTTCCACCAAACTTAAGACAGCAGAGCTCATTTTCCCCAGCTCATGTACTTGATCACGAAGAGCGACCGTGATGACAGTCGAGCCGTTCGTGATAGCCTTTTCAATACGACCCAGAGAAGAAAGGATCGCAGAGGAGTCTTGAGTGGGGTTGAGCGGTGGAAGGGAACTTGAAGGGCCCTAGGAACTGGCATTTTCCTTAGGCGAGTTAACTTGAGCTTCAGAGGGGGGCCTGGTGATCCTTTGTCTTCAATTTTCGAACAGTGGCTATGGTGAGAACCTTGCTATAGACAGTCTCGGGCAAATCATCAGGGTACTGGTGTAGCAGGGAGAGGAGATTTTTGACAAGATGGGGAAAGGATAGGGCATGGGATGTGTGGGACTTGCAAAACTGCATATGAGCTAACACAATGCGGGGGAGATCAAATTGTACTCCAAATAGTACCTTTTCCATTAGAATGGCATATGTGATGAGAACTGAGGCTCGGTGCTCCTGCCTGGGAACTAGGTTTCAGATGATCCAGAAGTGCAAAAGCTTGTTGGCGATGGAGAGGTCCTTTGTTTCCAAGGTTGAGGGGTAGTCGCCGTCATAGAGTTTCTTCACCACTTCTCCCTTGGACTTGTAACCCTTTCCTTTGGGCCATGCATTTTTCTGATGCAGAATATCAAAGCCAGATCTGGACTCGATCCCAAGAGTAGACGCTATGAGGTTTAGGGACAGAGGGTAGATGGTTCCCTTCCACTGGAATATGGCGTCGTTGTAGGGAGAGTTATCCTTGGTGGGTACAAAGGTGAGAGACTGGTAGAACAAACGGACAACTTCATCAGAGGCAGAGAAAGGCTAAACCAAAAGCTCATCCCAACCTTGATACTGCAGCAGAGAGAGAAACTCCCTTAGGGCATCACTGAACAGTTCCTCATCTTCTTCTTCTAGGGCTTGGGTCTAGAACTCCTTGCCGATGATGAACGGTTTGAGGATCTTTCTCTTAGAGAAGAGAGAGGAGACCTGACCCAGGGAGAAAGAAGAGAAAGTGATGGATTTAGCCCTTTTTTGTGGATTTGGGCTCAAAGGGAACTAGAGCTTGGGAGCTTCTCTTTCTTTGTTTCATCCATGTGGCAATAGAGGGGCCATGGTTGGAGAAGGGTTTAGATTTGAGGCTAGCAGGAGAGGGCACTGGGCTAAGTATCTCTTGGGTAGTCTTATCAGGGGAGGAGTCATGAGAACCTCCTTCTGAGACTGATTTTGTAGCCGATGCCGAAGCCGGAGTGATGTCTATTGATTTCTCCTTAGCCTTCGCCTCTGTTTTCTCCTCAGGTTGCTCTTCAACTTTCTCCTCAGGTTGTGGGTTTTGGGAGATGGTGGCAGAAATGGGCTTGGAAGACGATGTTGCCTTCTTTTCTCGGAAGGCTCGGAGAAGGGCAGCTTCCTCCTCGTCTTGGATCAGGTTAGGGTTTTGGTTAGCCATTTTTGAGGAGCTAGAAATTTGTGTTTGAGAGAGAGAGAAATAGAGGATCAGAGAGATGCGAATGACAAGTTGTGGGGAAGCTTGGATCAACAGGATACTTTTTAAAGGCGGATGAGGATTGAGGGGACGATGGGAGAAATATGGCCGTTGAGAAGATCAGGGAAAATCTTGAGCATTGAAGTCTCTTGCAGCTTTTTGGAACGGCCAACATATATTCAAACTTAACTCATGCAGAGAAGAGGGGGTTCTGCCAACTGACGAGACGTGTCTGAGCACTGAGAAGTTGCCATAAATGTAGTCTTGGGAAATTCAATCGCTAGACTAGCCGTTAGGAGAACGTTTCATCCTGGTTCCTTTCTGGCGATATATTCAGCGTGCTAGAGGGACATATGGGAACCTTTGATGTGGGTTTAAACAATGGAACCTAAGAAAATACGTTCTCATACAAGGAATCAGGGTAGGCCATTTATCGCATTGCACAATAATTCTCAGAGAGGGTTTAGAGATGGATCATAGAGAATTAAATTGAGCAATGAGGCAGGGGAAGGTCTTAGTACACAATCATCATTTCGGCTTGTATTGTTGGGTTAGAAATATGATCAGATGTGACTTTTGGGCCATCAAAGACACTTTGAACAATGAAGGAGTTGAAAGAATAATGAGGACCAAAAGGAGACGAACCAGAAAAAATTATCTAAGCCTTTTTAAGAAATCATTATGAAAAGAGGGTTTGTAGCAAAATATATTACACATAGATACCAAGACTTAACAAGTACAAGATCTTAAACTAGTCAATCAGGGGAACTGGAAGGGAGCCTTTAAACTAAGGTCACTGCTAGGTTATAGGAATCATTCCTAGTTCCAATCTAAGGTTCTCGAAAGGAACTCTATTCAAGGATTTGGTGAATATATCTGCAACCTGATCTTCAGTTCTACAAAATTTCATAATGATGTTTCCCTTCTCAACATGATCTCTAAGAAAATGATGTCTTATGTCTATATGCTTGGTACGAGTATGATGCACAGGATTCTTAGAAATATTTATGGCACTAGTGTTATCACAAAGAATAGTAAGAGGGCCATAAGACATACCAAAGTCCGTGAGTTGTTGCTTTAGCCAGAGAAGTTGGGAACAACATGAGGCAGCCGCAATGTACTCGGATTCCGAAGAGAAGATGTCAGAGGTCCACTGGGTATAGGAAACTCTTCATGGCACCGTGAAGGAGGCAGTGTTGTGCCTTAGTGAATTTTTTTTTCTAGTTGTTTTGTTCGTTTGTTTAGAGTTGTAGCCTCCTAGCAATTTTGTCTTATCGTTTAGGAGGGCTTTTGTAAAACTCGTTAAACTCAGTTTCAGTTCACTACATCAATAAAAGTTTACCAGTTGATCTATTCCGAGCCTACTCTATGCGTTGTGCATTTTAATAATATGATATTAATGTTGTGAAATACTTGGGAAATTGATCGGTACACAGATGGTGAACACAAGAAACACTATTCGTGCTGGTGTTGGGCCAAGCAACAACCCCAGGAGGAATCTGAGAAGCACCGCGAACCAAGGGGAAGAGAGCGAGTCTGTCTCTCACAACAACCCCATAGGCAATGGTCAAGTGCGGGCCAATCCTCAAGTGGTATTTGACGCACCGTCTATAGAAGCTATTCGGGGGATCGTTATGCAAGAGATCACCGATATAATATGGCCAATTGCACCACAGGAACAAGGTGTGTCAGTTCCTCGGGTGGTCCCTGTTTTGGGGCAAAAAGACCAGATGACCTAAATCGCCTTAGACGGGGTAACGAGTCGATCAGATAATAAATAAAATCAATCCAAACCAAATAGACAATCAACAAGCAAAGAATGGATGCGAAATAGCAAGGAAATTTATAGATCTATTGATGATTGAATCAGACCAAAGTACAACTTATCCTTAGAGAATAAAGGATCGAGCCTTGTCCGACAGGTGTTTTCGTGATTCGACCGGCAGCGGTCGGGTAATATTCCGGGGAGACTCCACTGGAGCGGGTGTACTCGTAAGTTCTTTTTAGGGTAAGTGAGCGAATGTTGGATGCAGACGTGTTCTCTGTCGATTGCTTTGTCGTGATCTATATATGGTAATCTTATCTTGTGTCCGTTACTTATCTTTTGCAATATCTTCTATTAATTCCGGGCGAGATCTTCGGGATTTGCTCTTGACTGCCAGCATAATCTCTGTATTTAATGTTATTGCCGTTGCCATCGATCAAGCAATTAATGCCCTGGGCGAGATCTTCGGAGCTGGTCGAATCTCACGCGTCTGAGGAGTGTCCGACGCTTCCTTTTGGTCTCTTCTGGCCTTCGACTTCGCTTGGACCTCGGCCCAACTCGCTTGCTCTGATCCCTTTGGAGTATGTTGGGACCAACAGTCCCTGAATTTGAGGAGCCAGTTATTCATGTGCCTCAGGATGATGCCGTCAGGAACAGAGGGAATTATGGTCGAGCGTTGAAGGCCATTAGTTCTATAAGGCCTGACTGCTATGATGGCAAGGGGGAACCAGTCAAAGTGGCGTATTGGTTCTCGCACATGGAGAGGTTGTTTAGAAACGTCGAGTGCACTGAAGCTGAAAAAGTGCATATTGCTTCCCTTCAACTGAAGGAGGTGGCTAGCGAGTGGTGGGAAAGCATTGGGCTACCTGATCATCCTGGTTTGAACTGGGGAATGTTTAAGACAAAGATGACCGATCGTTTCTTTTCCCGTGCTATGAGGGGGGAGAAACATAAGGAATTCCTTTATCCGAAGACGGATGGGTTGAAGGTGACTGAGCTTGCGGCCAAGTTTAATCACCTGTTGCAGTATGCTAGACCGGAAGTGTCTAGTGAGGAGCAGAAGATCTGGCATTTCCACGAGTGGATGAACCCAAACATCAAGCCTTTGATGGTGCACCACGGGTGCTCTACTTTGGAGCAGTATGTGGACGCCGCTTATAAGCTTGAAGTGACTCTGGAGGAGTCGGCGAAGAAGCGCAATCGCCAGAGACCGGTGCAGAGCCAGCCTCAGGCAAGTGGGTTCAAGCGACCCGTGCCACCGTCAAATTTTGCCAAGTCTGGCCGGGCTAGAACGGAGGTTACTCGGGCATATTCCACTCAACGCTCGGGTTAGGGCAAGAATCCGATCCAGTGTTATAACTGTGGTACGCCAGGGCACAAGAGCAATGAGTGTCCGAAAGACAAGAGGACGTGTTTTGCCTGTGGAAAGGAGGGGCATTTACAGACGTTTTTTCCGCAAAGGAGGCAGAAAGGAGCTGAGTCATAGCAAGGGTCTATTAGTCACAACAACCGACCCTGATTCAAGCGAGTGGAGACTCCTAGCCCTTCGACGCAGACGACTACCCAGAACAGGGGGAAAGCCCCAGCTGCTTCTGGAGGTCAAGGTCAGCGGCTTTACGAGATGCGTGAGGCTGACAGACCGAATGCTCCGATTGCTCAAGGTACTCTATAACTCCATTCTACTTCTGTGTGTATATTGTTTGATTCGGGTGCCACACATTCTTTCATTTCGGAGAACTGTGTGAATAAGCTAGGCTTAGTGTGCAATGAGGCTTGTGAGCCATTTGTGGTAAATCTTCCAAATAGTGAATAGTTGGTAGGAACCAAACGTCTGTCGGAATTTCCGATTAGTATTCAAGGTCGGAAGTTCGAAGTAGATTTGATCTGTATAGCCATGGCTCCATACGACATTATTCTCGGGATGGATTGGTTGACACGTCATGGGGCGGTAATCGATTGTAGCTCAAGGATTGTGACAGTGTCATCTAGGGGGCCAGTTTGTATGCAAATTTAAGGGTCGTAATGACACTGATAACGGAAAGTTCATCAATGCGATGGTTGCATGTAAGCTACTTCGACAAGGTTGTGTCGGATACCTGTGCTATCTGGATAAGCCCAAGAGAGATGAGACTTCAGTTCTTGATATTCCTATAATTTGCGAGTATCCGGACGTCTTTCCGGAGGAGATTCCCGGTTTACCCCCTAATCGTGACGTGGAGTTCACTAATGATCTCGAGCCTGGTACTGCGCCAATTTCTAAGGCACCGTACCGGATGTCTCCAACGGAGATGCAAGAGTTGAAGAAGCAACTCGAGGACCTTCTTGAGAGAGGGTATATAAGGCTGAGTGCATTGCCTTGGGGCGCTCCGGTCTTGTTTGTCAAGAAGAAGGATGGGTCGTTCCAACTTTGTATCGACTATCGAGAGTTGAACAAGGTCACGATCAAGAATAAGTATCTGTTGCCTAGGATTGATGATCTGTTGGATCAACTGCAGGGAGCAAAAGTCTTTTCCAAGATCGATCTGAGATCTGGTTACTGTTTTGGGGCGAAAGGATCGGACGACCTAAATCGTCTTAGACGGGGTAACTAGTCGATCGGGTGATAGAAAACAATCCAAACCAAGCAGATAATTGACAAGCAAAGAATAAATGTAGAATAGTGAGATGATTTTATTAGATAATGTATTGATCGGATCGAATCGAGATACAACTTATCGTAGTTTAGACCGAGTGGTCGTGTAGGACTCGATCGATGACTTTTAGGTGGCGACCGGTGGAGAGTAAGCGCAGATGATTGCTAGAGAGCTAAGCGGGCAGCGTAAGTGTTGTTCTGATTCGTTTGTGAGCCAGGATGCTTGTGTGTCTAGCGTTAATGTGTTCGTATCCTCTTATCTTCTTCGTCGTCCAAATATGGTAAGTTCTTTTCCATTGTGACCGTTGTGTTTTTCTAATATCTCCGTCTTCAATGCCGGGAGCAATGGCAAGGATTATGCCATTTAATTGCTGCAATTATAGTGGTTTGAATGTTGTGGACGTTGCGTGATCTGGGCATTAAATGTATGGCGAGATTCTCGCGATCCTGTCAGAGGGCATTCGACCAGAGAAGTCTTGTCGCCTCCTCTGGGCCTTCTCCTTTGTTCTTCCGATCTGCAATGGGCTTGGGCTCGATTCACTTGATCCACCTTCTCCGGGGATGCCAGGCCCAACAATAGCCCCAAGTTGCCTTGGGTTTTCGGTTTAGGCAAGTAAAACGGAATCCGTGGCAACTTCTCTAGACACGATCTTCACCATCCTTTTTTGGCGCGTTTGCTCAGGGCTACGTGGCGCGTGATCGGGGCTTGATGCGACGCCTCTGCAAATCTTCACTTCCCTCCATAAATTCAGAGCAGAGGGAATCGATTAGTCTTCATCCCATCTTCCTTTGCAAGTTTCTTTTGGTAAGCTTCTCGGTCTCTTTCGCCATAGTTTTCTGATTTCTCTAGTCATAGCTCTTTGATCTCTCTCTCTTCCGATTCTCGAAATGGTTTCCATCGAGGCTTCCGAGTCGTCGAAGACTCTTTCCGATTCTCGTGAAGGCGAAACTCCTCCACGTTTCATTTTGAAGGAGTCGGATGCATTGACTAGCACTTTGTCCCAGGCGAAGCTGGATCAAGTTCTCCAAGTCGGAGGCTTTCCACCAGAGATGGTCGCCAGGTTGCCTCATACGGACGAGAGGGCCGATGCGCGTTACGAAGGATGGATTTGCTTCTACGTATACCCATTTAGAATAGGGCATAAATTTCCTTTCTCTCCCCTTGTCAGGGATTTTTTAGCCACTTTGGCGCTGGCGCCATGTCAAGTAATGCCTCAGACGTGGAGAGTTCTTAGGGTTTTAGACCTTGTGAATGTTCAAACTGGGGCCGATTTTGATTTTGACGCTCTGTGGTATAACTACTTTATTGGGTCGAAGGGTTCCTGTCGCGTTCAGTTGTGTATCCGACATGGTCGGAAGCCCTTGGTGCAGAGCCCTGATGTCAACGACCGCGGATGGGGGTCGAAGTTCTTTTTCGTCGAACGTTCTTCTTTGGAGAAGGAGGGAGAGTGTCCATTTTTGTTGACGGAGTGGAGAATCGATAGTATGTATTTGTCTTCTCTTTTGCGTATTTTATGTGTCTTAACTCTTGCCTTAACTTTTCTTTTTTGTAGTCCCCGAACCAGAAGATCTAGAAGTGAGTAGCCGGTCGGAAGGCTTGTCGAAGATTGTCCTTGAAATTCCCGCGTCTGAAAGAAAGTTTGTGAACGTCAACCTGCTGTCGACGACTGCTGCCTCTCAAGACGACATGTCGAATGTCTCATCGTCTCGTGCAAAAGGTAGATTCTTGACTCCATGCGTCTTTTACTATTTTTCGTTTTGTCGTGTACTTTAGGATTTCTCCCTTTTTGTTGTTCTGTCGTGTCAGGTTCCCCTGGTGGTCGATCGAGTGCTCGTTTGAGGGTGGCGTCAGGGAAAAGTCTGATCGAGCAGAGGAAGGCGGCGGCCAAAGCCGCGTCAAGCAAACCGGATCTGGTGGATCTGACGGATCCAGTCAAGACTGGCTCTAAGAGGAAGGCGAGCGCTCGCCCTGAAGACGTCAAGGTGGAGGACGTCCCTAGGAAAAAGAGTGCGACTGCTGAGGGGGTCGGCAAGATCGGTGTCGTCGGACAGTCGATCGCCGACCTTTTTTGCACTCAGGACCCTACTTTGAAGTCGGAAGTTAAGGATGTCTCCCCTCTAGACTGCATTGGTGAACCGGGATGCTCCGCGTGGAGGGTGAGTTGCCCTTTGTTCTTGTTTTTATGTTTCTTTTTGCTCGACTGCGTTTCTTGATTGTGTTTTTGTGTTGTCGTGTGTCTTTCTGTCAGGCCTTCCAGTATTTCTTGGGAGCTTACTCCGGTGTTCAGGCGATGCTTGTCAAGGCCGAGGACAGGGCTGCTAGGTCAGAGTCCGACCTTGCCTCTTTGAGGACCAAGCTGGTGGGAGCGGAGAGTCGCTGCCGTGAGACTGAGCGTCGCCTCACCAGGGAGCTGAAGAGCAGTCAAGAAGAGTTGGTCGCAAGTCGGAGGGAGTTTGAAGAGTGCCGATCAGGCATTGAGGAGGAGGTGAGGTGAGGCGGGCTCGCATTGCCGATGGCCAAATTGCTGGTGACGTTGGGGCCTTTTATGCGGTGAAGTCGCGCATCGAAATGATCGAGGAGTTCAACGAGGGCAAGCATGAGCTCTGGGACCTGAAAGCGGAGAAGGAGACTCTGGACTCCATGTTCCCAAAGGGCGATCCTGGTCAGGAGCTGTTTTGCTTAACCGGCGTCAGAGAGGAGGCCGTGGATGAAGGCGCCGATGAGGACGAGGCCCATCTTGGTGATGTCGAGCCGACTGATGAGATAGCTTCTCTGGAGCCAGCCCCTGCGGAAGGTAATGCCATTGCTCCCGACGCTTGATTTGTTTTCTCTGCGTAGTATGACTTTCTTTGCCCCACCTGTGTGTGGGTTTGAATATTATGTGTTTTGGCGACCCGTCCACCATCGCGGGTCACAGGATATTTCTGAATAATTGTCGTTAAAAGTCCTACAGATGTGTAGGCAGACAATGTGTTTTGGCGACCCGTCCACCATCGCGGGTCACAGGATATTTCTGAATGATTGTCGTTAAAAGTCCTACAGATGTGTAGGCAGACAATGTGTTTTGGTGACCCGTCCACCATCGCGGGTCGTGTATTTGTATAAAGATGCTTTTATTTCGATGCAATTGTATTTTTACATATAGAGTCGTATGCTAGTTCGTTCCGTACATGTTCATCGGACCTTCCAGGAAGTTGTCGACGACGTTTTGTATTTCATGTATGTTGGTTTCACCTGTATGCTCCGTCGAGTGGGGTTTCACCGTGTGTATGTATGTAGAGCAGGCCTGCGATGTGTTTGTGTATGTGTTAGTCATGACATTATGTCGGGGAGGTAAGCAATATGTTTTATTGCGTAAATGTAATAAGGTGTTATACCTTATGTTTTGTGTAAGGCAGGCGGTGTGCCGACGTGCCTGTGTTGTCATCTCCCCGTGTTCCGATCGATCGTGTAATGTAATATAAGCGCTTTTTTGCGGATGACAGGATCCAATGTAAATGTTGTTCTGCATTTGTGTTTTTGTAAGGAGGAAGTCTTCGCTTAGTGTCAGATGATGATATGTAAAAGGAGATAGCGATGTACATGCGACAGCATGCGGTATGTATGCGACAGGTAGCAATGTATATGTGATAGCATGCGATTTGTATGCGACAGATAGCAATGTATATGCGATAGCATGCAATTTGTATGTGATAGATAGCAATGTCTATGCGATAGCATGCGATTTGTATGCGACAGATAGTAATGTATATGCGATAGCATGCAATTTGTATGCGATTTGTATGCGACAGATAGCAATGTATATGCGAGGTATAAGATTTGTGTGATGTTTTACCTCATTGGTTCAGAAATGGTAGAGTTTTAGATGTGTTGCGTTCCAACTCCTCGGGATCGGTTGTCCGTCTTTATCCTTGATAAGCACTACTTTGTAGGGCTTAAGTAAGAGTCATTAGAGGGTTTATTGGTGTCATTCAGGTAGATTTAGACACATTCATGTGCATGGCGTTTAGGGGCGAAGTTTGGTGTTTTTGGAGGTGTTTGAGCTGTTTTGGAGATCATAGGAGACACTGAGGAAGAAGCCACCAGTAAAAGACGCAAAGGAAGTGAAGAGAAGAGTAGAAGAACAGTGGGTTGAATTCAAATGGTTCGTTCTCTCTACTCAGATGTCCAAATGAAGTGATTCTAATTCGAGGAGTTAGATCTTGAAGTCTACTACAATTCCTCAAAATATTAGAGCAATCCGAGTTGGGAATCAAACGTTATGGCGTTTTGCCTGAAGTGTCGCAGATGCTGAAGGCCAATGAAGACTGCCGCACCCCGCGGCATGAAGGACGCCGCACCCCGCGTCATGAAGGACACCACCCCCCGCGGCAGGAAGGCCACCGCACCCCGTGGTGGTAAGACGCTGACGAGATTTATTTCCGAGTTTTATTTCTGTTTTTCTTTTATCCGAGACTTTATATTTCGGAATGTTATTATTTCCTTATTTTATTCCATATTGGTTTCCTAGTATTTAAGACTATTTTAGAACACTTTGTGGTTAACCCTAGTGGCCACCGTTTCATCGTTTTTCTCTCAAAAACCCTAATGGAGAACTAAACCTCCATTATTGCACTTGACAGTTTGAAGCCATCAATTGATTGGTTGTGAGTTTTCTACTCTTGTTCGTTTTCCTATCTAGTTGGATTAATTCTCTTGTGCTTGATTGATTATTGGTTTATGTTGATTTATCTAGATTGATCACCTAGGTTTATTGATATCTTCCTAACTGCTAGGACTTGTGATTCCGGGTTCGGGTTGCATATCTAGTAGCGAGCACGATTGTTGCGTATAGGGGATCCGAGCGCTTCATCGTGAGAGAGAGTTAATTGCATGCTTATAGTAACGGGTTATTTCTACTACATGTATCTTGTTGAATCCTTGGTTGAATGTTATTGCTTCATTGAGTCTTGAAGGTTTTTGGATTTGATTTAGTAATAAGTACTATTAGGGCTGGTAGAACTAATAGTTATCTAAGATCGGGATAAGAACAACTATAGGAATATTAAGAACTTGAGATTGATAGAATTCCGTGATCGACCTATCTATTGTTGTGTGGATCTCTGTTGAGTGTGGCGCTTTTTCCCATTATATTTACAACCGTTTCCTGCGAACTTATTTACTTGCTTTGTTTACTTTGGTTACGATAAACACAAACAAACCCCCCCTAGTTCCTAGTTGGTGATAACGAATTGCATAAATTGATAACCTGACTCTCTGTGGGATCGACCATGTCTTGCTTACTATACTACTTAGTAGGTATTTTGGGATTTATTTGATAGGCATCACGACTTTAGCTCTGTCAAATTTGGCGCCGTTGCCGGGGAGTCAAATTTTCTGTTTTTGTGATTTGTTTGTTACCAACCTTGGTGTGGACCTATCTTACGGTCCACACCCGTTCTACAGATTTTTGTATTTTCTTTGTTTTGATTTTGATTCAGATATGGATTTCTGGGGAGAGCCGCGATATGACCCATACTCCTACGCATACACTCCAGGGTGGAGAGATCATCCCAATTCGAGTTATGGGTACCAACAATACCCTCCATATGGTTATGACCACCAGGAGTTCTACCTAGAGCTACAGTCATTCTACCAGCAGGGTGCTCCACAATAGTACAATCCGGCCTATGAGCATAGCCCGCCAGTGCCGATCAAATCCCCCATGCTTAATTGCATGTCCGATCCTAGCCCCTCCATGTCAACTGAAGATATGCTCCAAGCTCTGGATAAGCACTTCAGCACTCACGTTCAAGCTACGACGTCGAGTATCAAGAACCTTGAGACGCAGATGAGCCAAATGGCTGAAGCCATCACGAGGATCGATGCAAAGATGTCGGGAAATCTACCATCTCAAACGGTAGTGAACCCGAGGGAAAATGTAAGCGCTGTAACTCTCAAAAGTGGGAAACAACTGCCAAGCGCTGAGGAAGACGTTGCAGGAAAGGAGGAAGCTCTGGAGGAAAACCGCACCCCGCGGCACCAGCTTGCCGCCCCCAGCGGTAAGAAGGAAAATGAAGATGCTCTGATGACCACCGCCCCCCGCGGCAATGAGGCTACCGCCCCCAGCGGTGACCTTGATTGTCAGAAATCTTCGAGTAGTTTACCGCCCCCAGCGGTGAACACTGGCCGCCCCCCGCGGCAACCTGCTGGAGCTAATGATGAGCCCTTTGTCGACACCTATGATCGTCCGTACTTTCCTCCTCTCGGTTCCGAGAAGCCACCCGCCCCATACCCAGTGGTGCTTTCGGAAGAGGAGTACTTTTTGGGACTAGAAGAGTTCAGCGACAATGAGGAGGAGTGCCGCGATCGCGGAAATACTCCAGAGATAACCGTTTCTCCCAAAAATGCCCCGGCAGTCCCCGACCCTCTGGAGGCAGCCTATGATGAGTTTGTGCGTCTCAACTCCTTCCCGCTCGTCGCGCTGCAACCCGTCGCACCCTTCCTTGAGGCTTCCCGAGATACTCAAAGGCTAAAGAACAACGAGGATATCTATGAGGCCTTCAGTGACTGCATCAAAATCGTTCCCTTGGTCACACTGGCAGATAGCACCCCTCGCTGCAAGGAAATGTTAAAGGTGTTGGGCATGATCAAGAAGAAACCGAAGGGGAAGCACAAGAGGAAGGCCTTGATCCAATTGGCGAATTGTTACATACTGGATACGGGGCAAGATAGGCATGCAGGCCCTGAGATGTTGGGTAGACCATTTCTGAAGATGGTCAGCGCGTTCATGGGTATGCACAACGGTCCACCCATCATGAAGTGCACCAGCATGGGGGGAAAGGCTCAACATGGAGTATACAAAGAGGCATCCCCCTGATATGGACCTCAGGAGTTTAGTTGCTATGAGCAACCCAAGTTGAGGCTGGAGTAGGATGTCAAGCCATGACAATAACTAAGGCGCTATCCGGGAGGCAACCCGAGGTATGTTTTTCTTTTCTTGCTTTTCTTTCTTTGTTTTTGCATTTTCTTTAGTGTGTTTTTGCTTTGTTTTTGTTCTTGTTTTTGTTTCCGACTAACCTGCAGGGAAGAGACCCATGCCTATTGAAGAAGGTATTTCCACACCAATGTAAGTCTCTTCCTTCCCTGCACTAATAAACTCCCCGAAAAAACCTTAAACGGGGGGCAAAAAAAACAACAACAAAAAGGTGCGCATCATGTTGTCAAGGAGGAAACCTTAGCCCTACACATTATTTGGCAACGATGATGACCCTACAATTGGCAGCTGAGGAGGAGGAACACTAGAGCCCCCAACATGATCATATATGGGCTCCACCATGTGTTCCTAGAAGGCCGTGTGACCCCGCCATACTATGTTTTACCACTATTCACCAAAGTGGTTTCCTATGGTTGCACGGTAGGAGAAGATTATAGAGTTGATGAATACACCCGCCCAACACCAGAGACATGGGCATTTATTGAGAAGACCGCCAGCGATCGCCTACAGTGTCCAAGCAGCTTGGCAACGTTTGTGAGTTATTTTTTGCTTTTCCCTCTGCTTCTATTATTTTGTCTTTCATTACATTGAGGACAATGCAATGTTTAAGCATGGGGGAGAGTTCTATACTTGCTACGTCGTTGAGGAGAAAAATAAATAAAAAATTGAAAAACCAAAAATTTGAAAAAAGGCAAAAATTGAAATCCTGAGATAGGTCGAAAACCCGAAAGGGCGGCCTAGGCAATAAGCAGGTGGCTTGGACCAGCATTAGGCTGGGGTAATAATTGGTCAAGAGTGACGTGAGCTTATGTGAGTACATCTATTGTAAAATGATATGAGTGGCTTGGTGAAAACCCGAAAGGACGCCTTGGCAAAATGAGCGAAAAAGAAGAAGAGTGATTTTAGGATTTCTCATTATTCTTGGCGAGGCGTCATAAGAAGAGGAGTCAAAGAAGGATTGTCGGGTAGGTCACTTTGGGAGACATAAGGAGTCATAGATGGAGGCTAGGATTAGAGGTTACTCACACTATTGGATGTCCGGGTTAAGCTTGGGGGAAGTACTCTGCTTGCCCCTTAAGCTTGTTGAGTTGTGGATGAGTTTGGTGCCAGGAGCTTGGCATGGGTTATGTGACTCTTAGTTGGAGGATATGCTTCCTGAGACCTTGGATGCTGCATTGGAGGAGTAGACTCTTTATTAGTTTACTCGAGGACGAGCAAAGGTCTAAGCATGGGGGAGTTTGATAAGCACTACTTTGTAGGGCTTAAGTAAGAGTCATTAGAGGGTTTATTGGTGTCATTCAGGTAGATTTAGACACATTCATGTGCATGGCGTTTGGGGGCGAAGTTTGGTGTTTTTGGAGGTGTTTGAGCTGTTTTGGAGATCATAGGAGACACTGAGGAAGAAGCCACCAGTAAAAGACGCAAAGGAAGTGAAGAGAAGAGTAGAAGAACAGTGGGTTGAATTCAAATGGTTCGTTCTCTCTACTCAGATGTCCAAATGAAGTGATTCCAATTCTAGGAGTTAGATCTTGAAGTCTACTACAAGTCCTCAAAATATGAGAGCAATCCGAGTTGGGAATCAAAAGTTATGGCGTTTTGCCTGAAGTGTCGCAAATGCTGAAGGCCAATGAAGACTGCCGCACCCCGCGGCATGAAGGACGCCGCACCCCGCGTCATGAAGGACACCGCACCCCGCGGTGGTAAGACGCTGACGAGATTTATTTCTGAGTTTTATTTCTGTTTTTCTTTTATCCGAGACTTTATATTTCGGAATGTTATTATTTCCTTATTTTATTCCATATTGGTTTCCTAGTATTTAAGACTATTTTAGAACACTTTGTGGTTAACCCTAGTGGCCACCGTTTCAACGTTTTTCTCTCAAAAACCCTAATGGAGAACTAAACCTCCATTGTTGCACTTGACAGTTTGAATCCAGCAATTGATTGGTTGTGAGTTTTCTACCCTTGTTCGTTTTCCTATCTAGTTGGATTAATTCTCTTGTGCTTGATTGATTATTGGTTTATGTTGATTTATCTAGATTGATCACCTAGGTTTATTGATATCTTCCTAATTGCTAGGACTTGTGATTCCGGGTTTGGGTTGCATATCTAGTAGCGAGCACGATTGTTGCGTATAGGGGATCCGAGCGCTTCATCGTGAGAGAGAGTTAATTGCATGCTTATAGTAACGGGTTGTTTCTACTGCATGTATCTTGTTGAATCCTTGGTTGAATGCTATTGCTTCATTGAGTCTTGAAGGTTTTCGGATTTGATTTAGTAATAAGTACTATTAGGGCTAGTAGAACTAATAGTTATCTAAGATCGGGATAAGAACAACTATAGGAATATTAAGAACTTGAGATTGATAGAATTCCGTGATTGACCTATCTATTGTTGTGTGGATCTCTGTTGAGTGTGGCACTTTTTCCCATTATATTTACAACCGTTTCCTGCGAACTTATTTACTTGTTTTGTTTACTTTGGTTACGATAAACACAAACAAACCCCCCCTAGTTCTTAGTTGGTGATAACGAATTGCACAAATTGATAACCTGACTCTCTGTGGGATCGACCATGTCTTGCTTACTATACTACTTAGTAGGTATTTTGGGATTTATTTGATAGGCATCACGACTTTAGCTCTATCAATCCTTTAGTTGATATGCTCCATGTCCGATCACTTCGGTGATCAAGTAAGGTCCTTCCCACTGTGGTGCTAGCTCTCCGTCGGATGGTTTCTTAGTGTTCTGGAAAGTTTTCCTGAGGACCCAGTCTCCGACCTTGAATTCCTTGATTCAGACGTTCTTGTTGTAGCTCCTTGCGACTTGTTGTTGGAACCTGACCATCCTGATTCGGGCTTTCTCTCTGATTTTGTCCGCTGTGTCTAGATTGTGAGCTAGTTCGATGTCGTTTTGTTCATTTGTCTGAAGGTTGCAGCGAGCGGTCGGAACCAGTAACTCAGCCGGGATGACCGCCTCACTCCCATAGACGAGAGAGAAAGGTGATTTCCCAGTCGCATTCTTTGGATTAGTCCTGTCGGACCAGAGAATAAGTGGGAGTTTGTCTGCCCATTTGCCTTTAGCCCCTGTGAGGCGTTTCTTGAGGTTGTTGATAATGATCTTGTTGCTGGATTCGGCTTGTCCGTTGGATTACGGATACCAAGGTGTGGATGTGACAAACTTGATGTTCCACTGGTCGCAGAAGGTTCGAGTCTTATGACTGATGAATTGGGAGCCATTGTCGCACACGATTTCTTATGGGATGCCAAATCTGCACAAGATATTGCATTTTACGAATGAAATGACATGTTGATCTTTTACCTCTCTGTAGGCTTCGGCTTCGATCCATTTAGAGAAGTAGTCTGTCATGGCAAGGAAGAAGACTCTTTGACCCGACGCGGGGGGGAGCTTTCCGACGATGTCCATTCCCCATCTCATAAAGGGCCATGGAGCTAGGGTCGGATGGAGGAGCTCCGAAGGCTGATGATGGATGGGTGCGTGCCGCTGACAGGCGTCGCATCTCTTGGTGTATTCCATGGCGTCTTTGTTCATCATTGGCCAATAGTACCCGTTTCGTAGGGCTTTTCCCGAGAGGCTTCGTCCGCCGTTGTGATTGTCACATTCCCCTTCGTGCAACGATTGTAAGATACGTCCGACTTCTGGAGTCTTGAGGCATCGTAGGAGTAGTCCTGTAACAGATCTTTTGTACAAGATGTTATCTACGATATCGTAAGAGAGTGCTTGTACCTTGAGCCTTTTTGCTTCCGTCTTGTCGTCGGGTAGGATGCCGTCTTTTAACCATCTAATGTAAGGTAGCATCCAGTCATCATTGGTGTCGACGATGTCTTCTTCTGATCGGTCGCCTATTTCCATGGCGACGAGTTCTTCAAGCGATGTTGTTGACTCGACGGATGTCCTTGGGACGGCTGGCGTGGTGATGTGGGCCAATGGTATGTGTAGAAATTCCTTCGGGTCTAGGACGGATCCGAGATTAGCGAGTGCGTCAGCTTGGGAGTTAAGATCCCTGGGCACCTGTCTGATGTTGAATGTTTGGAATTGTCCGATCAGTTTCTTGGCTACCTCCAGGTAGGCTATCATTCTGGTATCCTTGGCACTGTACGACCCTTGTATCTGGTTTACGACCAGCAGAGTCACAAACGACTTCGATCTCTCGGACCCCTAGGTCGCGAGCTAGGATGAGTCCGAATATGAGTGCCTCGTATTCAGCTTCGTTGTTAGTCGCATCCCACTCACATCTGACAGCTTGAGCTATCTTGTCCCCTTGTGGCGATTTTAGCACGACCCCTAGCCCCGACCCTCTGGCATTCGATGCCCCGTCTGTGTGGAGCTCCCATGTACCTGCCTCATCCGTCGCGAGTAATTGTGTTGCTTCTTTTGTGACTTCTTGCTCTAGGGTCGAACTGAAATCGGCCACAAAGTCGGCTAATGCTTGCGACTTGATCGCTGTCCTAGGCTCGTACTCGATATCGTAACCACTGAGGTGTATGGCCCATTTGGTCATTCGTCCTGTGAACTCAGGTTTCCTCATGATAGCTCTCATGGGATGATTAGTGCGAACAGTAATAGTATGGGATTCGAAATATGGTTTGAGTTTGTTCGAAGCCATTACCAGTGATAGCACGAGCTTTTCAAGTGACGAATACCTTGTTTCGGCCGGTAACAGCGTCCGACTAACGTAATATATTGGCGACTGTTTGCCATCCTCCTCCCTGATCAGTACTGCGCTTACGGCTGATTCTGACACTGCAAGATAAAGAAATAAGGGCTCGTCGCCTTTAGGTTTGGTCAGTAACATGGGACTGGCCAGGTAATCTTTGAGGTTTTGGAACGCTGCTTCGTGTTCTTTCGTCCATTGAAAGGACTTGTTCTTCTTGAGTGCGTCGTGGAAGGGTTTGCATTTGTCGGATGATTTGGAGATGAATCTGCTCAGAGCTGTTATCCGACCTGTGAGCTTCTGTACATCTTTGACGCATCGGGGGGATCAAAGGTTGATGAGAGCCTTGATCTGTTCTGGGCTAGCCTCTACTCCTCTTTGTGTCACCATGTATCCTAAGAACTTCCCTGACGACACTCCGAAGGAGCATTTAGTAGGGTTTAGTTTCATGTTGTACCTTTTGAGCACCTCGAAGCTGTCGCGTAGATGGTCTATGTGATCTTCTTTCTTTTTGGACTTGACCAACATGTCATCGATGTAGACTTCCATCGTGTCTCCGATTTGGTCTTTGAATATTTTGTTGACTAGTCGTTGATACATAGCTCCTGCATTTTTCAGACCAAAGGGCATTACTCGGTAACAATAGATACCTTGGCTGGTGATGAATGTTGTTTTTTCTTGATCGTCGGGTTCCATAAGGATTTGATTGTAACCGCTGAAAGCGTCCATGAAGGTAAGAATTTCATGCCCCGTTGTGGCATCGACCATGGTGTCGATATGGGGTAGAGGGAACGAGTCCTTGGGACAAGCCTTGTTGAGGTCTGTGAAGTCGATGCAGACTCTCCATTTGCCGTTCTTTTTCTGGACTACGACCACGTTGGCTAGCCATTCAGGATAGTGGACCTCCCTGATCTTTCCCGTTTCCAATAAGCTTTTGACTTCGTCGTCGACTATCTTGTTCCGCTCGGGGGCGAACCTCCTGCGTTTTTGCTTGACAGGGGGATGAGATGGTTCCACATTTAATTTATGAGTAATAACGTTTGGAGATATTCCGACCATATCCTCATGCGACCATGCAAAACAGTCAGCATTGGCCCTGAGAAAGTCAAGAAGTTGTTGTCTGGTTGAATCGTCCAAGTCCGACCCGACCCTTACCGTTTGGTTTGGATTTGAAGGGTCTAGTGCGATTTCATCGAGTTTTTCCATTTCTGGTTCGACGTACCATCTAGGCCCTTCGCCGCTCTGTGGTTGCTATGCGGTCTTGTGTTCGACTGCGCTCTTCATGGAAGCGACGTAGCATTCTTTTGCGGTCCTTTGATCTCCTTTCCCCATTCAGTGGGGAATTTGATGACTTGATGATACGTTGAAGGTACTGCCTTCATAGCATGTATCCATGGCCTGCCAAGAATACAATTCTAGGGAGACGGACAGTCTAGGACTAAGAATTTCACTTGTTGGTTGATTCCTCCAGCGTATGTGGTTAGAATGATTTCACCAGTCGTATGCTTAACCTCACCACTGAACCCGACCAGTGGGGTCGACTTCTTGATTAGGTCGTTCTCAGTCAGACCCATTTCTTTAAGAGCGTCAAGGGTCAAGAGGTTTGTCGAACTCCCTGTATCGATTAGTACTCTCCGTATTAAACAATTACCAATAGACAAAGAGATTACCAGACCATCGTGGTGACTATCCGACCCGTCGGAATCGGATTCGTCGAATGTGACCGTCGGAAGGTCAGATGTCCTCCTTGGCTTGAATTCCGATGCCTCGGGCTTGTCGCTCTTGCTTTCCCTAGCGTGTCGCTTAGCCGCGGAGTATGTGTTTCCACATATATCCGATCCACATGAAATGGTATTGACAACTTTTGTATGGACGGGAGATGGGGGTTTGTTCTCTTTTACCTGATCTCGACGTTCCATGGTGGCCTTTGCCCGCTCCGAGATTACGTCGCGCAGGAGCCCCTGTGAGAGCAGCCTAGCGACTTCCTTCCGCAGGGCGATGCACTCGTCGGTCGAATGACCGTGGTCGCCGTGGAATTCGCACCATCGACTCATGTCCTTCTTGACATCCGGTCGGTCGCTCTTTCGGGGCCATCTTACCTCTTTTCCGTATTTGTCGAAACTCTTGACGAGCTCTGACACAAAAACATTGAAATTATAAGATTGGACCCTAGGAGGCAACGCCGGACCGTCTCTCCATTCCTGTGACCTGTCTTGGAAAGAGTTTACCTGATTTGGTTCGTTTTGATTACGAGAATAGGGATGAGATCCTCTGTCTCGACGGTTGTTGGGGGGATTTTTACAGTCGGATGGATCGGGTCCGCGTGAGGCTTTACGCGACTCTCGGTCTTCTTCCAATCTTACCTCGGCCATGGTTTTGGCTAGGACATCTTCAAAACTTTTACACGGGTACTTGGTAATCTCGTCGTAGAGATTGTTGTCTTTGACCAGACCTTGTCGGAAGGCCTCAATGGAGGTTGTGACATCGCAGTGGGGGATCGCCACTTTTTCCTTATTGTACCTGTTAAGATAATTCTGAAGGGGTTCGTTATACCTTTGTGTGACTCGGTAGAGGTCACTTGATTGTCTTTCGAGCCTTCAACTGCTAGCAAATTGACTCTTGAAAGAGTTAACCAGATCCGCAAAGGATGTAATCATTCCCTGAGGCAAACGCATAAATCACGTTAGTGCGGGACCCACGAGGGTTGTGCCAAAGCTTTTGCACATGACAGCCTCGCGACTCTCCCTTGAAACAGATGCGGCCATTAGTTTTTGTTTATAGAGAGAGATATGGTCATCTGGATCGGTGGTGCCGTCGAACGTCGCCATGTTGGGGAGATGGAACTTCTTGGGGATCTCGACCCTTGCGATTTCTTCGACAAACGGGGATTCTTCGAATCCGCCGGACGTTTCCCTCTCGATTGGTTGCGGGACTCCTGGGAGCCTATTGAAGTGATCATCGATCATCTTCATGTGTCTGTCGAGCGTCTGCTGGAAAAGAGCCAGGAAATCTGGCGGATTGGTAACCTGCGGTTCGTCGATTCGGGCCCCAGCGGACCCGATCGGTGTGGAAAAGGTGACATGGTTAGTCGAAAATGGACTAGCGAAAGGAGTTCGAGACGTACCCTCAGTGTGTCCGGGACGTCGTATGCTCGGAGGCGTCGGCTCGATGTTGTCCATGTCGAGGCGTGTTCGGACGCTGCCGTGGATGTGATACCCCGTATTTTTGTAAGGTTATTTTGGGAATTTTGGAATTTTCCCGAGTACCCGTTGTGTACGTCGGATTTAATACAGAGAGTTTGAGACATTCTGTAATGTGCTCTATATCTGTAATATTTTTCTCAGTGAAATAATATACAGACAACATGCCTTGGATTTTAATTGTCGTTCGCGTACGATAATTTTTATCCCGGTTTAATGCCATGTTCGTTCAAGAGCTGAATGGGCGGGAAAGGCAGAAACGGCGACCGCCGTACCGTAACGACGCCTGCCGTCGCTGGGCCCGAAGTGCCAGCCGTCGTCTCCTACTCTGGGCTCGCCAGAGCTAGGAACGGCGACCGCCGTAATTACGGTGCCCGCCGTAGGCAAAATCACGGCGCCCGCCGTGATTACCCAGCAGACATTGTCCGATGGTTGCCGGCGAGCTCTGACCGCGCCGAACTAGTTGTAGGCCCATCTTCTTCGTGCTCCAGATGCTTTGGCTATAAAAGGAGGTGTTGGGGGAGAGGTTTTGAGCCATCCCAGCACCAAACCTCTGCCAAATTTGCCTCTCGCCGGAGTTGTGCCTTCGCCGGAAATTCTGAAGCTTTCATCGGTGTTGTTTGGTGGTGTTTCCAGCATCTCTTTGGAAGCCTTGTGGTTGCCTTTCGAGGTCAGAAACCCAGCAAGGCAGATAGGGGTCGAAACGCGCATTGTTTTGGTGAGATTTCTCTCGTCTCTGTCGACCGTGTTCTTCACGGCGACCGTCGTGTTCTTCACGGCGACCGCCGTGATGAATGTGGCGACCGCCGCCAGTGCCTAGAATGCCTTCGTGGCTTTGGCTTGGTTGGTTGTCGTCGTGGCGTCTTTCCTTTCGTGTTCTTTCGCCGTGTTTAGATTCGTACTGTTTATGTCGGATCTAACTTAGGGTTCCTTTTATGGGTCGACTCGAAGGTTGTTGTGCTGTCGAAGCTATACCGTGTCGAGCCCGGAATCCAGTTGTCGTTGTTAGACTATTTTGCGGATTAAGGCAAGTGGCGGTTCGCTCTTGCTCATTTGTTCCATATTTACATTAATTATCAGTAGTCTATCTGAGTAATTAATTTGGAATGAATATCCTGTTTGTCTGGAAACGGTTTTGTTAAACTGTTTTGAAAATCATATAATAGGTTGTATATCTGTTAGAACAACGCTATTATCTGATCGCCTTTGGGGCCTTTATGTGGATTTATCCTGTAACTGTCGTTGTGCTATAACTGTTTAGTTAGCACTATTCAATAGGAACGTTACTCGGACTCTGTCCAGTCGTTTCTTTATAATCTGGTATCGGGGTGGCTCGTCTCTATCTGGTACTATTCTAAAATCATGATCGGTCTCTTTCACAAGTGTGTAGAGACAGGACACTTAGCTGGTGTCACAAACCTTTCGGTGTACGTCACTCTCGACGAAACGTATACTAAGATGTGTCGTCCCATTGGTGGGGTACACATGTAAAAGTCTATAATGTGATGTGTGTTTTTGAAACATAATCAGATAAGTGCTACCTTGACGCACATAATTAATGAACGATCAGCGAGTAGGGCAGCTAGGTAATAGTGCTGCTAGGAAGACTCGTTTTGACTTGAATGTAGTACGTCTTATTTCCGATCTGGATTCGTTGAAAGGCGGTGAGGTTGGTCGTTGACTGAAGCATCTCAGTCAGTTTTAAATCATTGTTGTGTGATTCTGTAACTTTCCAGAATTGTCATACTTCCTTAAAGACTCATTTCCGTTGGAGTCCTCTTTCGAGTCGATTTCTGTGAAGATTCAATCTTCCAGAATCTTCTCTTGTGCATACCTCTTGTTTATTCCAGTAGGAGTATGGTGGTTGACAAGCGTACTCGATTATTATTCGAGGGACGAGGAGTCTAACCTAATACGACTGCTTCGAACCATTCTGCTTTGTACCCTTGCTAGTCTATTCATTTAGACTAACCTACCAATATTTTCCCTTGCATGGTTGGCTGGTGTCATCCGTTCGATTCGGCACATCAGATCGAAAGTAGCTCAGAAGATTAGAAGGACTATGGAGTCATTGGTGGTTTTTGAACGTTTTAATTATTTCTTTAATCAGGTTGAGATCTTTTGGACAATGGCTTTGGTTGTAAGGTGTTTTATGAGACTTCCGCTGTATTTGGTTTAAACTCTGTGTTATCCTATTCGGGATTGGGTTGTAATCCCGTAACTCTTGTTTCCTTGACAATGTTATGTTTTGGATTGAATGCTTTGATCATTATGTATCATTAGTATTTCATGATCGTATTTAACCGGTAAAGCCTTGGGTGATCTCGGTAAGGAACACTGGGGTCACTGGCGGTAATACATTTCCAAAAGGGTTAAGTTTTGGGGGTGTCACAGTTGTGGTATCAGAGCCAAATGTTTTAAAACGGGTTTGGAAATTTTATAAACCATTTATCCGTTTTCAAAAAATGCTTTAAAAAGGGCTCTGAATTTTTATAGTGAAAAGAATTTCAAAACACCGTTCATAGTCGTGTCTTCTTTATAGTCTGATATAGTAAGCTTGCTTCTATGTCTAGAAAGACTAATTCCTTCCTTATTGTTCGATAGGATGGGTGTCTGCTTTTCTATTGGTAGAGGGTCGGAAGACGCCAAGTCGGACCAGTCGAGGCTAGATTTTCCGTTACCTCAGCGATGTTTCGAGGTTGGAGGCCCGAGTAGCCCGCCCGAAGACATCAAGCACGTTCTCCCCGAGTCGGTTGTCCTTGTAGCTAGGGATGCTATGGTCCCTGAACCTGTACCTGTGCCGCCACCAAGGGTGGAGGAAGTACAGGAATGAGAGCAGGAAGTTGAGTTATCAAGGTATGAACAAGGGGTTTACCAAGACGACTTTCTGTTGGAACCAATTCCAGAGGAGATCGAGTACGAGGAGGAGGAAGAGGAGATGCTTGAGCAAGATCCTGTCGAGGACGAGGATATGATCGAGGATGATTCCGAGGATGAGGATCCCATCGAGGATGATTTCGAGGATGAGGATCCCATCGAGGATAATCCCGAGGATGAGGATCCCATAGAGGATGATCCAGAAGAGGACCCGGAGTTGGACCTTAGAGGGCAGAATTAGGAGCCCGGTACAGAATTGCCACCAGTGCCAGAGTACGCACCCATGTCAGAAGTTGATTGGGAGGCACTGTATACCGAGTACGGTATTAGGAGAAGTGACAGCGAATCTCAGCCTATCCCTACTCCAAGAAGAAGGAGGTCGGAATCCGAGCTGCAGGAGATCCTCCGCCAGAGCGAGGTAATCTCTGCGGAACAACAGCGTCAGAGGGATAAACTGATCGCCAGTACTCAGAGGAGGGCTGAAATAGGAGGACCAGTCATGGACGACCCCTACTTTACCATGACCGAGATAGGACTATGTGCTTCAGGGTCAAGCAGGGTGCGAAACCCATCGCTAGAGCTCGATGGTGAGCCTAGCCCGAAGAGACCATGCACGAGTAGTCAGTCTTATGGGAGACTTTTTGGAACGCCTTGAGGAGGATTGGCGTTGCCTATCGCAGTAGTTCTGCCCTCTAACTTTGCCATGTCTGGCCGAGCTAAGATGGAGATGACGCAAGGAGGATCGACTCAGCAGTCAGGGCAGACCAGGAGTTCAGTTAAGTGTTATAACTGTGGTACGGATGGGCACAAGAGCAATGAGTGTCAGAAAGAGAAGAGGTCGTGCTTTGGGTGTGGACGTGATGGTCATCTGCAGAAGTTCTGCAAGCAGGGAAAGCAGAAGGGAGTAGAGTCGCAGTAAGGGTCAGTTCATCAGAGCAACCGACCTAGATTCAAGCCTGCCGAGACTCCTAGCCCTTCGGTCCATACGACTGCTCAGAACAGGGGAAAGGCCCCAGCTATTTCTGGAAGTCAGGGACAATGCTTGTATGAGATGCGTGAAGCAGATGGACCCAATGCTCCAATTGCTCAAGGTACTTTATACCTTCACTCTACTTCAGTGTGCATTCTATTTGATTATGGTGCTACGCATTCCTTTATTTCGGATAGTTGCGTTAGCAAGTTAGATTTAGTGTGCAACGATTCGTGCGACCCTTTTGTCGTTAATCTTCCTAATGGAGAACGTTAGGTGGGAACCAAGCATCTGTCCGACTTTCCGATTACCATTCAGGGTAAGGAATTTGAGGCAGATTTAATCTGTATAGCCATGGCTCCATACGACATTATCCTCGGTATGGATTGGCTAATGCGTCACAAGGCGGTGATCGACTTCAATTCAAGAACGGTGACGGTGTCATCTGCGGGCCAGTTCGTGTGCAAGTTCAAAGGTCGAAATGACGCTGATAATGGCAAGCTGATCAATGCGATGGCTGCGTTTAAGCTACTACGACAAGGATGTGTCGGGTACCTTTGCTACTTGGATTCGCCTGGGAAGGATGGACTTGAGGTTCTTGATATTCATGTAGTTAGGGAGTTTTCGGATGTCTTTCCGGAAGAAATTCCTGGATTACCCCCGAACCGTGACGTAGAGTTTTCAATTGATCTCGAGCCTGGTACGGCGCCGATTTCCAAATCACCGTATCGGATGGCTCCAGCTGAGATGCAAGAATTGAAGAATCAACTTGAAGATCTTCTTGAAAAAGGTTATGTCAGGCCGAGTGCATCACCGTGGGGTGCTCCGGTATTGTTCGTTAAAAAGAAGGACGGATCGTTCCGACTTTGTATCGACTACCGAGAGTTGAACAAGGTGACGATCAAGAACAAGTATCCTTTGCCTAGGATTGATGACTTGTTGGACCAGTTGCAGGGAGCAAAGGTTTTCTCCAAGATCGACTTGAGATCTGGATATCACCAACTCAGGATTCGTGAGCAGGACATTCCTAGAACTGCGTTTAGGACCAGATATGGTCATTACGAGTTCATAGTGATGCCTTTTGGGCTTACAAATGCTCCAGTTGTCTTTATGGATTTGATGAACCGATGTTTTCACCAGTACTTGGATAAGTTTGTGGTGGTCTTCATCGACGACATTCTGATCTATTCTCCGAATGAAGAAGTCCACGAGGAACATCTACGGATTGCCTTGTCAATCCTTAGACAACATCAGCTTTATGCTAAACTGTCCAAGTGTGAATTCTGGATAAAGGAAGTGGCTTTCTTAGGTCACGTGATCAATAAAAATGGGGTTATGGTTGATCCCCAAAAGATTGAAGCGGTGGCTAAGTGGACGCAGCCCCAGAACGTGAAGGAGGTGCGCAGCTTTCTTGGACTTGTCGGGTATTACAGAAGGTTCGTAGAAGGATTTTCAAAGATCGCTCTACCTATGACCAATCTACTCCGCAAAGTTCACAAGAAGTTTGTCTGGAATGACAAGTGCGAGATCAGTTTCCAGGAGTTGAAGCGACGGTTGACCTCGGCACCTGTGCTAGCACTCCCAGAAGGGAATGACGATTATGTGGTCTATAGTGATGCTTCCAAGTGTGGTCTTGGTTGTGTTTTGATGCAAAGGGGCAGAGTCATTGCTTATGCATCCAGGCAACTCAAGACGTACGAAGAAAACTATCTGACACATGATCTTGAGTTAGCAGCGGTTGTCTTTGCGCTGAACATTTGGAGGCATTACCTCTACGGTATAAGATGCCAAGTCTTC
This sequence comes from Rheum nobile, assembly GCA_027886185.1. Taxonomy (NCBI): domain Eukaryota; kingdom Viridiplantae; phylum Streptophyta; class Magnoliopsida; order Caryophyllales; family Polygonaceae; genus Rheum; species Rheum nobile. Next base: position 10,180,805 of record WOAB01000639.1, read on the forward strand.
ACCGACCACAAAAGTCTCAAGTATATATTTACTCAAAAGGAGCTAAATATGAGACAATGCCGCTGGCTAGAGTTACTCAAAGACTACGACATGGAGTTGCTGTATCATCCGGGCAAGGCTAATGTAGTAGCTGATGCACTAAGCCGGAAGACAACGCACGAGACTGTAGTTGCTCTACTTACTGCTCAGACCAAGCTAAACCAAGAGTCATGCGACATTGAAGTCTTGTATGACCAGTGTAGAGGGTACCTGAGTATGATGGAAATTCAGGCTACACTGCTGGATCAGATCAAAGAAAAGCAAGTCGATGACATCATCTTGGTAAAGTTAAGCAGTAAAGTGATGGATAGGAAAGCTCCCAGTTTTGTGGTTCAGGATGATGGATCACTTTGGTTTCAGGATCGGATCTGTGTGCCTGACACAGAAGGTCTTCGTCAGTTGGTGATGAGAGAAGCTCATTCATCTGCTTATTTTGTGCATCCTGGCTCTAGCAAGATGTACAAGGATCTCAGGAAGAAGTTTTGGTGGCCAAACATGAAGTGGGACGTAGGAGACTTTGTGGCAAAGTGCTTAACTTGTCAAAAAGTCAAGATCGAACACCGCAGGCCAGGTGGTGAGATGCTACCTCTCCCCGTACCAGAATGGAAATGGGGGGACATTTCCATGGACTTCGTCACTAGGCTACCCAAGACTCGAAGTCAGAGAGATACTATCTGGGTAATTGTGGATAGGCTTACGAAGAGTGCTCATTTCATAGCCATCAAGACCACATGGGAAACTCAGAAGTTAGCAGAAGTTTACCAGAAGGAGATTGTCCGCTTACATGGCATTCCTAAGACCATTGTATCGGACCGAGATGGCCGTTTCATGTCAAGATTCTGGAAGGAACTTCATAAGGCTATGGGAACCGAGTTGAGGTTCAGCATCGCGTTTCATCCTCAGACAGATGGCCAGTCTGAAAGGACCATCCAGACTCTAGAGGATATGCTTAGAGCTTGTGTGCTCGATCGTCCGACTAGCTGGGAGGATAGCTTGAGTCTGATTGAGTTCACGTACAACAATAGCTGGCATGCTACAATCAAGATGGCTCCGTTTGAAGCTTTGTATGGTCGCAGATGCAGATCTCCGATTTGTTGGGATGATAATGCCGACAAAATTCTGCTTGGACCAGAATTGGTCGAAAGGACGGCTTCAGACATTGCTTTGATCAGACAAAGGATGTTGACTGCTCAGAGTCGACAGAAGTCCTACGCAGATCGGAAGAGCAGGACTGTCGAGTTCGAGGTCGGTGACAAGGTTTTTGTCAAGGTATCGCCATCCAAAGGAGTTTTCAGATTTGGTAAGCGTGGGAAGCTTAACCCTCGCTACGTGGGACCATTCGAGATTCTGGATAGAGTGGGATCTCTAGCGTACCGCTTGGCGTTGCCGCCATCGGCTCACCCGGTGTATAACGTGTTCCACGTATCTTTACTCAAAAAGTATGTACCAGATGAGTCTCATGTGCTTAGTTATGAAGACATCGAGATTCAAGCTAATGGTACTTATGAAGAGTTGCCCGTGCGCATTTTGGAGCGTCGGGAGAAGCGTTTGCGCAACAAGATCGTGCCGTTGGTACGAGTGATGTGGTCCAAGTCAGGGACCGAAGAAGTTACTTGGGAGACGTGGGAAACCGAGTCAGATATGCTCAGGCGTTTTCCCGAGTTATTCTCGACCTAAGTTTCGGGGTCGAAACTTCTTGTAAGGGAGAGGAGATGTGATACCCCGTATTTTTGTAAGGTTATTTTGGGAATTTTGGAATTTTCCCGAGTACCCGTTGTGTACGTCGGATTTAATACAGAGAGTTTGAGACATTCTGTAATGTGCTCTGTATCTGTAATATTTTTCTCAGTGAAATAATATACAGACAACATGCCTTGGATTTTAATTGTCGTTCGCGTACGATAATTTTTATCCCGGTTTAATGCCATGTTCGTTCAAGAGCTGAATGGGCGGGAAAGGCAGAAACGGCGACCGCCGTACCGTAACGGCGCCCGCCGTCGCTGGGCCCGAAGTGCCAGCCGTCGTCTCCTACTTTGGGCTCGCCAGAGCTAGGAACGGCGACCGCCGTAATTACGGCACCCGCCGTAGGCAAAATCACGGCGCCCGCCGTGATTACCCAGCAGACATTGTCCGATGGTCGCCGGCGAGCTCTGACCGCGCCGAACTAGCTGTAGGCCCATCTTCTTCATGCTCCAGATGCTTTGGCTATAAAAGGAGGTGTTGGGGGAGAGGTTTTGAGCCATCCCAGCACCAAACCTCTGCCAAATTTGCCTCTCGCCGGAGTTGTGCCTTCGCCGAAAATTCTGAAGCTTTCGTCGGTGTTGTTTGGTGGTGTTTCCAGCAGCTCTTTGGAAGCCTTGTGGTTGCCTTTCGAGGTCAGAAACCAAGCAAGGTGGATAGGGGTCGAAACGCGCATTGTTTTGGTGAGATTTCTCTCGTCTCTGTCGACCGTGTTCTTCACGGCGACCGCCGTGTTCTTCACGGCGACCGCCATGATGAATGCGGCGACCGCCGCCAGTGCCCAGAATGCCTTCGTGGCTTGGTTGGTTGTCGTCGTGGCGTCTTTCCTTTCGTGTTCTTTCGCCGTGTTTAGATTCGTACTGTTTATGTCGGATCTAACTTAGGGTTCCTTTTATGGGTCGACTCGAAGGTTGTTGTGCTGTCGAAGCTATACCGTGTCGAGCCCGGAATCCAGTTGTCGTCGTTAGACTCTTCTGCGGATTAAGGCAAGTGGCGGTTCGCTCTTGCTCATTTGTTCCATATTTACATTAATTATCAGTAGTCTATCTGAGTAATTAATTTGGAATGAATATCCTGTTTGTCTGGAAATGGTTTTGTTAAACTGTTTTGAAAATCATATAATAGGTTGTATATCTGTTAGAACAACGCTATTATCTGATCGCCTTTCGGGCCTTTATGTGGATTTATCCTGTAACTATCGTTGTGCTGTAACTATTTAGTTAGCACTGTTCAATAGGAACGTTACTCGGACTCTGTCCAGTCGTTTCTTTATAATCTGGTATCGGGGTGGCTCGTCTCCATCTGGTACTATTCTAAGATCATGATCGGTCTCTTTCACAAGTGTGTAGAGACAGGACACTTAGCTGGTGTCACAAACCTTTCGGTGTACGTCACTCTCGACGAAACGTATACTAAGATGTGTCGTCCCATTGGTCGGGTACACATGTAAAAGTCTATAATGTGATGTGTGTTTTTGAAACATAATCAGATAAGTGCTACCTTGACGCACATAATTAATGAACGATCAGCGAGTAGGGCAGCTAGGTAATAGTGCCGCTAGGAAGACTCGTTTTGACTTGAATGTAGTACGTCTTCTTTCCGATCTAGATTCGCTGAAAGGCGGTGAGGTTGGTCGTTGACTGAAGCATCTCAGTCAGTTTTAAATCATTGTTGTGTGATTCTGTAACTTTCCAGAATTGTCATACTTCCTTAAAGACTCATTTCCGTTGGAGTCCTCTTTCGAGTCGATTTCTGTGAAGATTCAGTCTTCCAGAATCTTCTCTTGTGCATACCTCTTGTTTATTCCAGTAGGAGTATGGTGGTTGACAAGCGTACTCGATTATTATTCGAGGGACGAGGAGTCTAACCTAATACGACTGCTTCGAACCATTCTGCTTTGTACCCTTGCTAGTCTATTCATTTAGACTAACCAACCAATATTTTCCCTTGCATGGTTGGCTGGTGTCATCCGTTCGATTCGGCACATCAGATCGAAAGTAGCTCAAAAGATTAGAAGGACTATGGAGTCAGCGGTGGTTTTTGAATGTTTTAATTATTTCTTTAATCAGGTTGAGATCTTTTGGACAATGACTTTGGTTGTAAGGTGTTTTATGAGACTTCCGTTGTATTTGGTTTAAACTCTGTGTTATCCTATTCGGGATTGGGTTGTAATCCCGTAACTCTTGTTTCCTTGACAATGTTATGTTTTGGATTGAATGCTTTGATCATTATGTATCATTAGTATTTCATGATCGTATTTAACCGGTAAAGCCTTGGGTGATCTCGGTAAGGAACACTGAGGTCACTGGCTGTAATACCTTTCCAAAAGGGTTAAGTTTTGGGGGTGTCACAATGGACGGGCACGTTCCTAGATCCTGAAGCCACTGACTGTACCTGCGACTTAAGAGACTCATTTTCACGGGTTAGTTGCGCGATCTCGGCTTCGGATTGGGTTGACAAAGCGGCTAGGGCCTCGGTCTTTTGGCGTTGATGGGCTAGTTCCTCTTGAAGGGTGGCCATTTTTTGGGAAAGTTCTTGGAACTGGGTTGGAGTAGGATTTTCGGTTGTGATTACTACATCTTGGGTTCCGTCTTCGAGACGTGGTTCTTGGTTGTCGGTAGGTGGGTCAATAGTCATGGTTGGAAAGTTTCGGAAGGGTGATCGGCAAGTTGCCCCATGGTGGGCGCCAAATTGTTTTGGGGCGAAAGGATCGGACGACCTAAATCGCCTTAGACGGGGTAACTAGTCGATTGGGTGATAGAAAACAATCCAAACCAAGCAGATAATTGACAAGCAAAGAATAAATGTAGAATAGTGAGATGATTTTATTAGATAATGTATTGATCGGATCGAATCGAGATACAACTTATCGTAGTTTAGACCGAGTGGTCGTGTAGGACTCGACCAATGACTTTTAGGTGGCGACCGGTGGAGAGTAAGCGCAGATGATTGCTAGAGAGCTAAGCGGGCAGCATAAGTGTTGTTCTGATTCGTTTGTGAGCCAGGATGCTTGTGTGTCTAGCGTTAATGTGTTCGTATCCTCTTATCTTCTTCGTCGTCCAAATATGGTAAGTTCTTTTCCATTGTGACCGTAGTGTTTTTCTAATATCTTCGTCTTCAATGCTGGGAGCAATGGCAAGGATTATGCCATTTAATTGCTGCAATTATAGTGGTTTGAATGCTGTGGACGTTGCGTGATCTGGGCATTAAATGTATGACGAGATTCTCGCGATCCTGTCGGAGGGCATTCGACCAGAGAAGTCTTGTCGCCTCCTCTGGGCCTTCTCCTTTGTTCTTCCGATCTGCAATGGGCTTGGGCTCGATTCACTTGATCCACCTTCTCCGGGGATGCCAGGCCCAACAGTTACCATCAGCTCAGGATTCGTGAGGAAGATATTCCGGTATGGGCACTACGAGTTCATAGTCATGCCATTTGGGCTTACTAATGCTCTGGAAGTCTTCATGGATCTGATGCATCGATGTTTCCACCAGTACCTGGATAAGTTTGTGGTGGTATTCAACGACGATATTATGATCTTTTCCCCGAGTGAGGAGGCTCACGAGGAACATCTTCGTATCACCTTGTCTGTCCTTAGACAAAATCAGCTGTATGCGAAGTTGTCTAAGTGTGACTTCTGGATCAAGGAAGTGGCTTTCTTAGGCCATGTGATCAATGAGGATGGGGTTATGGTCGACCCTCAGAAGATTGAAGCGGTAGCCAACTGGAAGCAGCCTCAGAATGTGAAGGAGGTGCGCAGTTTCTTGGGACTTGCAGGATATTACAGACGGTTCGTGGAGGAATTTTCTAAGATCGCTCTACCTATGACCGGGTTGCTCCGCAAGGTCCATAAGAAGTTCATATGGGACGACAAGTGCGATACAAGCTTTCAGAAGTTGAAGAAGTGCTTTACGTCCGCACCGGTTTTGGCGCTACCAGAGGGAACTGATGGTGATATGGTCTATAGTGACGCTTCGAAGCATGGGTTAGGATGTGTACTGATGCGGAAGGGAAAGGTTATTGCATACGCATCTCGGCAGTTGAAGACCTATGAAGCAAACTTGTAACACCCCCAAAACTTAACCCTTTTGGAAATGTATTACCGCCAGTGACCCCAGTGTTCCTTACCGAGATCACCCAAGGCTTTACCGTTTAAATACAAATCATGAAATACAATGATACAAAATGATAACCTTATTTACATAAAACACGAGTCCCGGGATTACATCCCAATCCCGAATAGGACAAACACAGAGTTTAAATAAATTACAACGGAAATCTTAAACAAGGCACAGCGGAAAACTTTTAAAAGATATTACAAAAAGGGTTGTGATCGTAATGATCACCTGCACAAGGATCTCAACCTGATTAAAAGAAATTATTAAAAACGTCGGAAAACCACCGTCGACTCCATAGTCCTTCTAGTCTTCTCATCTACACTCCATCTGATGTGCCGAATCGAACGGATGACACCAGCCCACATGGGGAGAACAAAGTTCGTGGGTTAGTCTACTTAAATAGACTAGCAAGGGTAAAAAGCAGAGTGGTTCGAGTAATCGAAACCGTTTACTATCATTGTCCCTCGAATAATAACTGAAGGGACGATACATAACCCGGCACTTTCACGGAATAACAACAAAGGTATGCATGAGAGAAGATTCTGGAAGACTTCATCTTCACAGAAATTGACTCGAAAAGAGACTCCAAGAGATTGAGTCTTTAAGGAAATATGACAAATCTGGAATGTTTAACAGAATCAAACAACAATGATTTAAAAGTTGACTGAGATGCTTCGGTTCACGACCAACCTCATCGCATACAGCGAATCCAGATCGGAAAGAGAACGTACTACATTCAAGTCGAGACCTTACAGAACCACATAACGATTTAAGAACTGACTAAGATGCTTCGGTTCACGACTAACCTCATCGCATACAGCGAATCCAGATCGGAAAGAGAACGTACTATGATCAAAGTCAAGACGAGTTTTTCCTAGCTGCACTATAACTTAGCTGCACTACTCGCCCAAGGTTTATTAATCATGTGCTCTCGGGCACATATCTTATTTAATTACAAAACACACATTACTGAAACACATTAATGTTATTAAGAGCGGCACACAGCTTAAATCTCAGGGTGACAATCATGTCAACCCAAATTAAAACACACACAACCCACACGCGGGACTTTACTTTATTATGCCGAGAAACAACGGCGATTATTATTACACCGAGTGACCTTACGTTCACCCTGATTGCACTACACAGCGCTTACAGTTTAATTATGTGCTTAACTGCACTTATCTTATTAAATTACAACACACACACACACAATGTTGAGGCTTTTAAGAATATTCCGAGAACATGGAAGTTATTATTACACCGGGTGATCTTACGTTCACCCTGATTGCACTGCCACAGTGCTTACAGTTTATTTTACAGGGTGACAGTTACACCCACCCCAATGCACTAGCTAAGTGCTTAAAACACAGGACTGCAATTAAGCTCATCCAACGGCGCTTGTAAGGCGCTTAAAACACTTCAGATCCTTACATGTGGATAAGAAGCATAGGTCATGACCCTTAAATTATTCGGCAATAACCCCGAGGAATATTATGATTTAAAGAAACGACAAATCCTTACTTGGATTAGCGTTCCCATGAATATTAAATTATAAAGAAACGACTGATCCTTACCTGGATTAGCGTTCCTACGCACATTAAGTTATAAAGAAACAACTAATCCTTACTTGGATTAGCGTTCCTACAAACACTCGTATTAACTAAACAGTCTAACACATCAATTATTCATATTAAAGTCATCCAGGCAATTAACTTAAACAAAGAGATAATAGAAACAGCTAATCCTTACTTGGATTAGTTTTCCTATTAATCCACATAAATGTCCGGAAGGCGATCACAGATAATAGCGTCGTTCTAGCAGATATACAACCTATTATATGATTTTCCAAAATAGTTTATAAAACCAATTCCAGACAAACACAGATAATCATTCCAAATTAATTACTCAGATAAACAGCTGATAATTAATGTATATATGGAACGATGAGCAAGAGCGAACCGCCACTTGCCTTAGTCCGTAGATCTGGAACAAAGCAGAGACAACGGGATTCCGGGCTCGACACGCATATAGCTCCACTAGCATAAACACCTTCGAGTCGACCCAAAAAGGAACCCTAGGTTAGATTCGACAAAGAATAGTACGAATATACGAAAAGACGAAAGGAATCGAAGGATACGAGACCCGATCGAAGGTCTCGGAAGCCAACGCACAACTCCCGGGCAACTACCCTTCACGGCCGGCCACCAACAATTGCGGCGGGCGCCGCCACCATCACGGCGGTCGCCGCCACCATCACGGCGGTCGCCGTCTCAAGCACGGCGGGTGCCGCTCATCGGCTTCCTCCACGGCGGCACCAAGAACTTCACGGCGGTCGCCGGCCACAACACGGCGGTCGCCGTCCCCAACACGGCGGTCGCCGTCTCCCTGGCGGCGGTCGCCGTTCCTGGCGGCGGTCGCCGTCTCCCTGGCGGCGGTCGCCGTCGCTGAACAGAAACTTAAAAACGGACGAGAAATCTTACCCGCGACGCTCGATTTGGTTCGCCTTTCCCCTTGCTTGGCTTCTAGGCTTCTAAGGGCCTTCCAAGTCTCCTTTGGCCACCGAGAACGACACCAAATGAGCCTCCAATGATCCACGAGAGCTTTCCGAGAGAGAGAGTTTTTCTTTGGGAGCGTTTTTGAGAGACGAGAAATGGACAGCGTAATGGCGTTTTTCACACCCTTTCTAGCTTCACCCATGCCCTCTATTTATAGGCAAAGATGAGGCTTGTTGGGAGCCAAAAAGCCTTCCAATTGTGCCCTTGGGTATTAACCCATGGTTAATCCATTTGCACCTCTTGGGCAATAACCAATTGGGTAGAGATTGGTATTAATCTTAACTCGCGATAACAAAAGTCGTACACGAACGAGTATAGACTTCCAACAGGTCTTAATTGTATAATTCTTCACTGAGAAAAATATTACAGATACAGAGCACATTACAGAATGTCTCCGACTTTCTGAATTAAATCCGACGTATTAAACGGGTGTTCGGAAAAATTCCAAAAATTCCCAGAATAATCCTTACAGAATTACGGGGTATCACATCACCTCCCCCTTAAAATAAGTTTCGACCCCGAAACTTGCATTAAGCCAATGAGGATACTACCTCAACACCAATCTTACCACCTGGATCCAACATCCTTAATCACTTCATCCTTGAAATGGATCACACGAGATATCATTCTTAATTCCTTAGGATATCATTCTGAAAATGATTCATCCGCCTTAATGCTCATGGCACAAACTCACGCATGAGAGATAGCTCCTGATCTCTCCGAACAAAACTCTACAAGTTCATTCCCTTTCCTTAAGAAATCTCGGAAGAACTCAGCGTATGAGATAACGCTTACCACAGTACTCCTTAGATGTATATAGACAATTCTCCTTACTGAATCTTTAATACATCGGGATCATCAACATATCCTTAACTGCAACCTTTCCTCTTAACATGACCGCTCCACAACTTAATCTTCCTCAAAGATTTGCACATAGCCTTGTAGATGACATACTCTATGTATGAAGAAGAATCTTAGGAGTGGATTTAGATTTAAACAACAGAGTCGACCCTGGGATTAACCACATAGGGAACGAACATCTAAGTTGTCCATAAAACTTCACCACCATAAGTCCGACAGTCCTTATCCTTACTTGGCATAAGCTGTTCTCGACACTTACGAGGTTTCGTATGAACAACTAATTCGCAATGATAACACATTCTAAAATTTTCCAAAACACGGAAACACTTCATTAACATCCAAACATTACATTAATTGACAAAAGTCGATCAGGCAGATCTTAACACCACGGAGATTACCGACACACGTCGTTACTCCTTAATCTTAAAGAAAGTCTTAACACAAATACAACTTAATGGATCAGGGTTCTTCTCCGTTGGCTTGACTCATTATGAAGAGTCGTTGCCCTTGGCCTGAAGACCCCATAGGTGCTTTGCCTTTATTACGAGCCATAGACTGCTCAGGAGTGGATACCACTGGCCTTGGGTTCTGTCCACCTCCAACATTTGACGCTTGATAAGACTGCATTGGTCCCTGACCCTTCAGTCTGCAGTACGTTTTTATGTGGCCTTCTCTTCCACAATTATGACACATCCTCTTGTCCTTTTGGCAAACAAAACTTTTATGCCCCACTTTACCACAATTGTGGCACTGAATTGCTCCGCCGCTCCAACCTGAGCCTCTGGCAGAGTCTGACTGAGTTGTCTCGGTCTTAGCACGACCAGACCTTTCAAACTTGGTAGGCGATGCCGGTCGTTTGAATGAACCAACCTGGCGATCCTGTTGCCCACCCTTTCCTTTAACTTGCTTCTCCCTCTTAAAGGCAGACTCCTCCAATGTAACCTCCGTCTTGTAGGCTGCATCCACATATTGCTCTAACGTAGTACAGCCATGACGCAACATTAGAGGCTTGATCTCTGGATTCATCCATCCATGGAAGTACCAGATCTTCTGCTCCTCGGTTGACACCTCAGGTCCAGCGTACTGCATCAAGTGATTGAACTTAGCTGCGAGCTCAGTCACCTTTAACCCATCAGTCTGCGGGTACAGAAATTCCTTATGCTTCTCCTCCCTCATAGCTCGGGAAAAGAAACGATCGGTCATCTTGGTTTTGAACATGCTCCAATTCAGCTCGGGATGGTCAGTCAGACCGGTGCTCTCCCACCATTCGCTAGCCACATCCTTGAGTTGAAGAGAGGCGATGTGCACTTTCCCAGCCTCAGTGCAATTAATGTTTCGGAGCAACCGCTCCATATGTGAGAACCAATAGGTCACCCTGACCGGTTCTCCAGTACCGTCATAGCTGTCAGGCCTCATTGAACTCACGGCTTTTAACGCTTGCCCATAAGTTCCTCTGTTTCTGACAACATTGATCTGAGGTACTTGCTCCACTGACTCCTCAACTTCAGGAGTAGTTTGAGGAACTGGAACACCTTGAGCTTGTGGTGCAACTGGTCGCATAACATATGTGATTGCCTGCATGACAATTCCTCAAATTGCCTCCACTGTTGCAACATCAAACATCATCGGAGCGTTGGCCTGAGCTTGGCCATTGCCTCCCTGGTTATTGTTAAAGACAGACTCACGCTCTCCTGTTGGGTCTGCAATATTCCTTGCATTTGGTCTAGGGTCATTACTCGGCCCAGCACCAGCACGGATAACGTTCCTTGTGTTCACCATCTGTTTACCGATCAAATTCCAAGGATTTTATCACGTTAGTATCTTCTGATATACTTATTGTAATAAAATCAACTTAGAATAGATCAACTTGGTAATTTCTATTGATGAACTCAAACCGAGTTACTAGGTTCTACAACCTTAACTCAAAATGAGAGAACTGGGAATTCAAACCTTATTGGGTATAGCAAAACCACATTGGCTTCTCCCGGTTCCTCTGTAGAGAATAGAATGCACCCATATCATACGGGGTAACGGGGAAGGAATTAGTCTTTCTAGATATAGAAGCAAACTTACTATATCAGACCATATAGAAGACAAGACTATGAACGGTGTTTTCAAACTCTTTTCACTTTGAAAAAAAAAATTCAGAGCCCTTCTTAAAGCATTTTCAAAAACGGATAAATGATTTATAAAAATCCAAACCCGTTTTAAAACAACCTTTGGCTCTGATACCACAACTGTAACACCCCCAAAACTTAACCCTTTTGGAAAGGTATTACCGCCAGTGACCCCAGTGTTCCTTACCGAGATCACCCAAGGCTTTACCGTTTAAATACAAATCATGAAATACAATGATACAAAATGATAACCTTATTTACATAAAACACGAGTCCCGGGATTACATCCCAATCCCGAATAGGACAAACACAGAGTTTAAATAAATTACAACGGAAATCTTAAACAAGGCACAGCGGAAAACTTTTAAAAGATATTACAAAAAGGGTTGTGATCGTAATGATCACCTGCCCAAGGATCTCAACCTGATTAAAAGAAATTATTAAAAACGTCGGAAAACCACCGTCGACTCCATAGTCCTTCTAGTCTTCTCATCTACACTCCATCTGATGTGCCGAATCGAACGGATGACACCAGCCCACATGCGAAGAACAAAGTTCGTGGGTTAGTCTACTTAAATAGACTAGCAAGGGTAAAAAGCAGAGTGGTTCGAGTGATCGAAACCGTTTACTATCATTGTCCCTCGAATAATAACCGAAGTGACGATACATAACCCGGCACTTTCACGGAATAACAACAAAGGTATGCATGAGAGAAGATTCTGGAAGACTTCATCTTCACAAAAATCGACTCGAAAAGAGACTCCAAGAGATTGAGTCTTTAAGGAAATATGACAAATCTGGAATGTTTAACAGAATCAAACAACAATGATTTAAAAGTTGACTGAGATGCTTCGGTTCACGACCAACCTCATCGCATACAGCAAATCCAGATCGGAAAGAGAACGTACTACATTCAAGTCGAGACCTTACAGAACCACATAACGATTTAAGAACTGACTAAGATGTTTCGGTTCACGACTAACCTCATCGCATACAGCGAATCCAGATCGGAAAGAGAACGTACTATGATCAAAGTCAAGACGAGTTTTTCCTAGCTGCACTATAACTTAGATGCACTACTCGCCCAAGGTTTATTAATCATGTGCACTCGGGCACATATCTTATTTAATTACAAAACACACATTACTGAAACACATTAATGTTATTAAGAGCGGCACACAGCTTAAATCTCAGGGTGACAATCATGTCAACCCAAATTAAAACACACACAACCCACACGCGGGACTTCACTTTATTATGCCGAGAAACAACGGCGATTATTATTACACCAGGTGACCTTACGTTCACCCTAATTGCACTACACAGCGCTTACAGTTTAATTATGTGCTTAACTGCACTTATCTTATTAAATTACAACACACACACACACACAGTGTTGAGGCTTATAAGAATATTCCGAGAACACGGAAGTTATTATTACACCGGGTGATCTTACGTTCACCCTGATTGCACTGCCACAGCGCTTACAGTTTATTTTACAGGGTGACAGTTACGCCCACCCCAATGCACTAGCTAAGTGCTTAAAACACAGGACTGCAATTAAGCTCATCCAACGGCGCTTACAAGGCGCTTAAAACACTTCAGATCCTTACATGTGGATAAGAAGCATAGGCCATGACCCTTAAATTATTCGGCAATAACCCCGAGGAATATTATGATTTAAAGAAACGACAAATCCTTACTTGGATTAGCGTTCCCACGAATATTAAATTATAAAGAAACGACTAATCCTTACCTGGATTAGCGTTCCTACGCACATTAAGTTATAAAGAAACGACTAATCCTTACTTGGATTAGCGTTCCTACAAACACTCGTATTAACTAAACAGTCTAAAACATCAATTATTCACATTAAAGCCATCCAGGCAATTAACTTAAACAAAGAGATAATAGAAACAGCTAATCCTTACTTGGATTAGTTTTCCTATTAATCCACATAAATGTCCGGAAGGCGATCACAGATAATAGCGTCGTTCTAGCAGATATACAACCTATTATATGATTTTCCAAAATAGTTTATAAAACCAATTCCAGACAAACACAGATAATCATTCCAAATTAATTACTCAGATAAATAGCTGATAATTAATGTAAATATGGAACGATGAGCAAGAGCGAACCGCCACTTGCCTTACTCCGCAGATCTGGAACAAAGCAGAGACAACGGGATTCCGGGCTCGACACGCGTATAGCTCCACTAGCATAAACACCTTCGAGTCGACCCAAAAAGGAACCCTAGGTTAGATTCGACAAAGAATAGTACGAATATACGAAAAGACGAAAGGAATCAAAGGATACGAGACCCGATCGAAGGTCTCGGAAGCCAACGCACAACTCCTGGGCAACTACCCTTCACGGCTGGCCACCAACAATTGCTGTGGGCGCCGCCACCATCATGGCGGTCGCCGCCACCATCACGGCGGTCGCCGTCTCAAGCACGGCGGGCGCCGCTCATCGGCTTCCTCCACGGCGGCACCAAGAACTTCACGGTGGTCGCCGGCCACAACACGACGGTCGTCGTCCCCAACACGGCGGTCGCCGTCCACAACACGGCGGTCGCCGTCTCCCTGGCGGCGGTCGCCGTTCCTGGCGGCGGTCGCCGTCTCCCTGGCGGCGGTCGCCGTTCCTGGCGGCGGTCGCCGTCTCCCTGGCGGCGGTCGCCGTCGCTGAACAGACACTTAAAAACAGACGAGAAATCTTACCTGCGAAGCTCGATTTGGTTCGCCTTTCGCCTTGCTTGGCTTCTAGGCTTCTAAGGGCCTTCCAAGTCTCCTTTGGCCACCGAGAACGACACCAAATGAGCCTCCAACGATCCACGAGAGCTTTCCGAGAGAGAGAGTTTTTCTTTGGGAGCGTTTTTGAGAGACAAGAAATGGACAGCGTAATGGCATTTTTCACACCCTTTCTAGCTTCACCCATGCCCTCTATTTATAGGCAAAGATAAGGCTTGTTGGGAGCCAAAAAGCCTTCCAATTGTGCCCTTGGGTATTAACCCATGGTTAATCCATTTGCACCTCTTGGACAATAACCAATTGGGTAGAGATTGGTATTAATCTTAACTCGCGATAACAAAAGTCGTACACGAACGAGTATAGACTTCCAACAGGTCTTAACTGTATAATTCTTCACTGAGAAAAATATTACAGATACAGAGCACATTACAGAATATCTCCGACTTTCTGAATTAAATCCGACGTACTAAACGGGTGTTCGGGAAAATTCCAAAAATTCCCATAATAATCCTTACAGAATTACGGGGTATCACAAAACTATCCGACGCATGATCTGGAATTAGCGATTGTGGTCTTCGCGTTGAAGATTTGGAGGCACTACCTCTATGGTGTTAGGTGTTAGGTCTTCACCGACCATAAGAGTCTCAAGTATGTGTTCACTTAGAAGGAGTTGAATATGAGACAACGTCGGTGGTTAGAGCTACTCAAAGACTACGACATCGAGTTGTTGTATCATCCGGGCAAGGCTAACGTGGTAGCCGATGCATTGAGCCGGAAGACGCCGCACGAGACCGTAGTAGCTCTACTCACTGCTCAGACCAAACTGAACCAAGGATTGTGCGAGATTGACGTCTTGTACGCTCGGCATCGAGGATGCCTGAGTATGTTGGAGATTCAGGCTACGCTACTTGATCAGATCAAGGAGAAGCAGGTTGATGATGCAATTTTGGTGAAGATAAGCAGTGAAGTGATGGACGGGAAAGCTTCCGGGTTCGTGATTCAGGATGATGGATCACTCTGGTTTCAGGACCGGATTTGTGTGCCTGACGGGGATGGCCTTCGCCAGTTGGTGTTGAAGGAGGCCCATTCGTCAACATATTCTATACATCCAGGATCCAGTAGGATGTACAAGGACCTCAGGAAGAAATTCTGGTGGCCCAATATGAAGTGGGACGTAGCAGAATTTGTGGCGATGTGCTTGACTTGTCAGAAGGTCAAGGTAGAACACCGTAGACCAAGTGGTAAATTGCTACCTCTCCCAGTGCCAGAATGGAAGTGGGAGGATATTGCTATGGACTTCGTCACGAGGTTGCCAAAAACTCAGAGTCAGAAGGATGCTATATGGGTGATCATTGACAGGCTCACGAAGAGTGCTCACTTCGTGGCTATCCAGTCAACATGGGGAACCCAGAAGCTATCAGATGTATTCCTACACGAGATTGTCCATTTACATGGTACACCAAAAACCATTGTATCGGATCGTGACGGTTGATTCATGTCGAGATTCTGGAAGGAACTCCACAAGGCCATGGGAACTGAGTTGAGGTTTAGTACTGCGTTTCATCCTCAGACGAATGGATAGTCTGAGAGGACCATCCAGACACTGGAAGATATGCTGAGAGCTTGCGTACTAGATCGTCCGACCAGCTGGGAGAACAGCTTATGTCTGATCGAGTTCACGTACAACAATAGTTGGCATTCTACCATTAAGATGGCTCTATTCGAGGCTTTGTACGGTCGGAAGTACAGATCTCCAATTTGTTGGGATGAGAATGCCGACAAGGTTTTGCTCGGACCGGAGTTAGTCGAAAGGACTGCCTCGGACATTGCTTTGATCAGACAGAGGATGTTGACAGCTCAGAGTCGACAGAAGTCTTACACAGATTTGAAGCGCAGGAATGTCGAGTTTGTGGTTGGTGACAAGGTATTTGTCAGAGTGTCGCCATCCAAGGGTGTGTTCAGGTTCGGCAAGTGTGGGAAGCTTAACCCTCGCTACGTGGGACCATTTGAGATCCTTGACAGAGTAGGGCCTCTAGCATATTGTTTAGCATTGCCGCCATCGGCGCATCCAATGCATAACGTGTTCCACGTATCCTTGCTGAGAAAGTATGTGCCAGATGTGTCTCATGTGCTGAGTTATACAGACATCGAGATTCAGTCAAATGGTACCTATGAAGAGATACTTGTGCGTATTCTCGAACGCCGCGAGAAGCATTTGCGGAACAAGGTGGTACCATTAGTACGGATTCTCTGGTCCAAGTCTGGATCTAAGGAGGTAACTTGGGAAACCTGGGAGACTGAGACGGATATGCTTAGTCATTTTCCCGACCTGTTTTCGGCCTAGTTTCAGGGTCGGAACCTTTTTAAGGGGGCGGTGATGTAATATCCCTCATTTTCAAGTCGTTTTCGGCCAAGTTTCGGGGTCGAAACTTTTTTTTAAGGAGGTAGTGATGTAATACCCCTCAATTTCAGTAAGGGTATTTGGGTAATTTTCCCAACCCTCGTTCTGTAAACGAGAGCGTTTGGCGTATTCAGAATTTTTGTAATTTCTTTGATCTCTGTATTAATCTTTTGAACGTATTAATATACGTTATTGTATTTTTGGTCTTAAAATATCTTTTAAGAGTGCAAAAATATTATTATTTGGGCTCTCTTTGGACGAAACCCGCGATCTGAGGCCAAATGACGCATTCGCGGCATTTCTGCGACCGCGGAGGAGTTTTTGCGATCACAGAAACTGGTCATCGTCGTCTTCATTGCCTCTCGCGTTTCGCCGGTTCGGATGGCCGCCATTACGCCGGGGGGAGGCTGATCGCTTCGTCTTCTCGGCGTTGAGCTTCTGTGGCTCTATAAAAGGAGGCTTCCAGCTCTGGAAATCTTCATCCAGCCCTCAATCAATCTCTATTTCTCTCATTCGAGCCTCGCCGGAGTTCGTGCGTCGTCGGAGTGTTCGCCAGAGCTTTTGGGTGGTTGCCGTGGTGCCTTGGTAGTTGGAGTGGTAGCAGCCCGTTCAAAGCCAAGGCATTGTCATCGGCGTCGTCATCAGTGAGCCTTGAACCAATTTAGGGTCGCGACAGGGGGAGATCCGCGACCGCAGCTATGAACACCGCGACCGCGGCTCTGCCCAAAAATCCGCGACCGTGGAATTTCCAAACAGCGACCGCGGCTTGCTTTCGCAAGCGCGATCGTAGCTTGGAGGATCTCGGTCATGGCTTTGACCCTCGTTTCCTTTTGATTCTTTCGTTCGTATATTTTATCCGATTCGTATCGAATCTAACTTAGGGTTTCGTCGTTGTTCGTCGTCGTCGTAGGAATCCGTAACCAGATTCCAGTTCCCCGATATCCGGAACCGGACAACTACGTTCGTCTCAATTAAGGCAAGTGGCGGTTCGCTCTTGCTTATCATTCCATATTTCCGTTAGTTATCAATTATTTCTGATTGTTAATTAAATTGGAATGCAGTGTTGTTTTCGTTTGGGAACAGATTTTATAAATGATGTGGTTAAAATATGGTATTATAATAGGTTGTATATGTTGCTAGAAACAATGCTATTATACATGTTATTACCGTGATGGTATTGGTGTGGACTATTGTGTGGACTTAACTGTGTAGTTAGAACGAGTATTCGTAGGAACGCTATGTACCTTGCGAGGTCTAGTCGTTTCTTTATAACTGGTATTAGGAGGATTTTGCCCTAGTACTTTCTTGGTCATGACCTACCTCTATACGAGTATAGGTGGTGGTGCACATAGCTGGTGCCGACAATCGGGATTTATTCCCCAGATATCTCTCGTATCGAGATGATATATACTAAAAGCTTTAACGTGAATGTACGTTTTGGAATTAAATAAGATAAGTGCGATTATGCACATAATTAATGAACCTTCGGGCGAGAAGTACAACTTGGAACCCGCCTGGACTTCGGTTAGAGTAAGTCCTCCTTCCAAATCTAAATTCGCATTACGCGGTGAGATTGGTCGTGGACCCAAATGATCAAGTCGTTTTAAACGCTTGTGTGAAAACTGTAACGTTCCCAAACACTTGTCATTTTCCGAAAGACTCAATCTCTTGGAGTCTTCTCTTCGTACTTCCGTTAAGACTCGATCTTTTGGAGTCTTTTTTTGTTCATACATTCTCGTATGTTTCCGTAGAGTATTGAGGTTCACTGTCGTCATCGGTTATTATTCGAGAAGCGACAAGTATAACCTAATACGACTACTTAGAACATTTTCTATTTTACCCTTGCGTAGTCTTTCATTAGACTAACCAACCGGTTATTTTCCTTTGCATGGTTGGCTGGTGTAATCCATCTCATACGGCACATCAAGTAAACTCCCTTTCCGTGAAGGCTAGTACGCGATGATGAAGATAGATGACGTTTAAAGAGTTTTCAAGGTTAAGGATCCTAGGCGTGAGATCGCACAGATCAAGACCCTTCGTATTGTTATTTATTTTAAAGACTTCCGCTGTATTGAAATAATTCTGTATTTGGTTGTATTTTGCATTATCAGATGTAAAACCGTGATTTTGGCTTGAATAATATTTATGATATTTAATAAAGTTTGGTGTTATTATATAGTTGTATAAATGGTTAAGCCTTGGGTGACCCCAGATGTGTAATCTGAGGTCACTGGCGGTAATACTTTCAAGGAAATATTTGGGGGTGTTACAGAACAAGTGTGTCCATCCTGGATGAACACTCATATTCGTATTTGATGAACATATGTGCTCATCCAGGATGAACACTTGTGTTCATACATAATGAACATGTTTGTTCATATAGGATGAATATGTGTCTTCATCCTGGATGAACTAATGAACATGTGTCTTCATCCTGAATGAACATGTGTGTTCATATTTGATGAATATAGTTGTTCACTGAAAATTAAAATACATGTTAGTTGCTAGTGAACGTAAATGTATATCATCATTGAGAAAATACAAGTTTGCTAACAATAAAACACGTATGAACATCAAAGAAGAACATGGTGTTAACCATGAACAAAAAAAAATACTTACTTGTCATTTGCTTCCTTGTCAATTATCCAAGAATAAGTTTTTATCTCCTACTCACTGAGATGTTTTACCACATCAATCTCTTTTTTACTTGTATGGAGATTTCTTTGCAATGTCGAGCTTTGGTTTACGACATGGCTTGCTCTCAATGGGTGAGTCGAAGGAAATAGATCTGTCTTTTCTCTTGGACTTCCTCAACTCAACAGGCTTGTTCTCACCAGAGCAAATGTCCCCAGCCTTTTCCTCCTCATTGGTTTCCTGAGTAGCATACTCAACCATAGCTTTCACATCATCATGGTGGAAATCCTTCATTAAAATATATACATTATAAGTATTTCATGAAACACTGTTTAAAAAACTAATGAGCACTCAAACATAAGATTATATGAACGACATTTTGTAGCATTAAATATGTTGAATTATATTTTATCATCAAAAAATAATGAACACTCAAACATAAGATTAAGTAACACATATACTAAAACAATTAACATCACAAACCTCAATTGAATCCTTTGCCAATACAGTGACAGGCTAGATGCTGTCAACTGCATCTTTCTCATTCGATTCATGCACAACATTCTGATCCTCCAAAACAACCTCCAACACCTATAAAATTAACTTGATTTGTAATATGAACATACAATTTCAAAATATGATGAAGTTATAAACATGAAATCAACATTATAAACAAATAGATAATTCTATTATAAGAATAAATAACATTATAAAAACCAATTTCATTAGAAACCTCGGGCAAATTTGTGGTTTCATCAAGGTTTTGGCCGCCATCGATTTTAGAAGATTTGTTTACTAGCTCATTGACTGTAGCATCAACCTCCATCAGTTGAGAAACACAAGAAAATAAAGTAAAAAATAATGAACATAAATACTTGCAAATGATGAATAGTTGAAACAAAGCAATGTGAATATTATGTTTTCACATTAAAAGTTACTTGGTTGTTTTCGATTTCAACATCATCTGAAACTATATTCCATCTCGTTGTATCCTCACCAAGTACAAAATCATGCTCCATTGTCTGAAAAACATGAGAAGATTAAGTTAACAATAGAATGAACAAATTTTTTATACATAATGAACATCTATACTATAAATGAAAAAACAAAATTTAAGTTTACCATGATGGTTTGACCTTCACCCGCATTATTCTCTGAGTCTTCATCCTTATCAGTATCTTTTGATAGGTCTGTATGTGGATGCATGTGTATGGTTTGACCTTGACCCTCATTCTTCTCTGAGTTTTCATCCTTATTGGTATCCTTTGACAAGTCTGTATGTGGATGCATGTGTTCACCTTCAACATCTGTAGGATTTGAAACATCCTCATCCACATGCTCATGCACCACATCACCACCGTGCTTAGCTCCCTTTGCTGAATAAATTATAGCAATCTCAACCACATCAACATCTTCATGAGAGCTTAACCCTAAGCCTAAAGAACACGATGGAATATAGTCCTTGTCTTTGCGAATTGAAGAGGAAGGAACATCATTTTCTTCTCTGAATTTGTTCTTTGAAAGAATTTTTTTTGTAATTTCTTCAATGCATTTGATTACAACGGGATCAAAGAAGAAACAATCTTGGTTGTCTTGGATTTGAGATTGTGAACAATGTCTCTGAAATGTGGAAAGAACACTCACAGTCAACAACTTCTCGTATGCTTCATTAATCTTGATGAATGTCACATTATCAACCAGCTCATCGGGAGCTTCCCTGACATGCTTGAAAAACTTCCTAACATACTCTGCATTTATCCTTGTCATCTCAGCAAGATCACTAATATATCTTTGCAACATATAAAAAAGGATGTCATTCACATAAAAAAACAAATGAACATCAATTCTGATACTATTAATACAAAATACTTGAAGCCATTCATTACGATCAACATTAGCTTCATGGTCTGATGAATGTTTATCATTCTTATCTCCATTTGTTGTTTCAGCAATATGAACAATCGAAAAATTTGGCTCATCTCTAACATACACTAGTACAAAAAGAGGCTTTGACTACGGTCGATTTTACCACGGTTTCGTGCTTTTTCGAGGTAATTTCGTTGATTAGGTACTTTTACCATGATTGGTTATGAACCGTAGTAATTTATATTTCACTTTTACCACGGTTATCAAAACAACCGTGGTGAGATTACTTACAAGATACCGCGGTCCCGTCTTTTTTTGAGTTATTTTTGCTGACAAGGTATTTTACCACGGCTTATGAACCGTGGTAATTTATATCTCATTTTTACCATGGTTATAAAAAATCGTGGTGAAATTGTTTAAAAGATACCGCGGTCCCGTCTTTTTTCGAGGTAATTGTGCTGACGAGGTACTTTTACCACGGTTGCTTACGAACTGTAGTAATTTATATCTCATTTTTACCACGGTTATCAAACAACCGTGGTGAATTTGTTTACCATGGTTAGCAAAAAAGAATCCTCTTAAAAATCTGAATTTTCAGAGCTTAAGCTCAATTATAAAATTAAGCTGTTAAAAAAGCTCCCTTTTCGTTTCTCCTACTTTGCATTGGGGCAATAAGCTAGGGCTCGAATGGAAGGTACTCGATTTTGCACCTCATTTCACACAATCACTTCTCCAAAATCCATCGGGATCGAATGGAAGCATTTGCGATATGTCTTACAACATGAAGGGAGAAATTGACACTGGAATCATTTTTCACGGAAAGGTGCTCGATTTACTCCAAAACACCTATTTTCATTTCTGCCAAATATATATGTGAAAAGCTTTAGGGTTTTCTATTATTTTTCATCAATTTTTATGTACTTTGCATCAGGGTGATAAGCTAGGGTTCAAACTTTGTTGTTTTGGTACATATTGGATTTTGAGTGTTGTTAAAATAGGGCTTGTGTTTGTTACATTTTTTCGTAATTTGAAATGACGAGTCTTTAAACTTTAAATCATACATTGGGGAGGTTCTTCATGGCTATTTGGCTAGCCCTTCGTATGATTGATGATTAGACAAATGAGGTTTCAATTCTATTGTTAAAACCTGTGTAATTTCTGTTCTATAGAAGATTCGACATCTGAATGACTGATTGAGGATAGTCTGGTAGAATATATTAGCTATTGCATTCCATGTAATTCGAATGAATTTGAAATTTTCTTCTGTTTTTAGGCAACGACAAACATGAAAATTTCACAAATCATGCCTAAAATGAAATTGATTTTTATGTTTAATAGATATGAGTTGTACCCAAAAAACTTGAATTTATTTTCATACTGATTTTGTGCACTTTTAGGTGGTAGAGTTGAGGTAACACTTGAATAAGATTAGAGGAAATGAGTGATTTAGTAATCGGAGTTGATACAACACTACCTGAAACCAAATGGAGTTTTGATGCGACTCGAATCGAAGAGGTTAAAGTTTGGCTTGCTTCTCAGTTTGATGTTGTTGGTAAGGATGTTCCTGAATTTTAGTACACGCCTTCGAGCTGTGCCCATCTGCATAATCTCACCACCATTTCCCAAGCCAAGACTCAATCTGCTAGAATTGTAGCCAATGATTTCCACCAGAAAGCAACTAAGTATCGATCTCAAGGTTAACAGATAAAAAATTCCTTTGCATATAGTTTCAACTATTGGACTTTGATTTTTGTCTATTTTGTGAACTGATATATGTTCTTGTTGTAAGGATGATTTGAGCAAATATTTTTTGCTTCTTATATAGCTGCCAGAATTAGGGAGATACCGGAGAATGTGGTATTAGCACAAGAAAGTTGGCCATCTAATGTGGTTTCGGCAGCAAAAGTTATTGCAAGTGCTTCAAACCTGCTAAATATAATAGACATAGTGCTAAGCAGGTGAGATTCGTACAGTCAAAATGTTATGATTTTGTTTCTTTCTCTTTTAGGATCTGGGAATTTTCGTTATAATTTGGAGATTTTGTTAAGATAAATGCATATTTCAATT
Organism: Rheum nobile; assembly: GCA_027886185.1. Taxonomy (NCBI): domain Eukaryota; kingdom Viridiplantae; phylum Streptophyta; class Magnoliopsida; order Caryophyllales; family Polygonaceae; genus Rheum; species Rheum nobile. Next base: position 10,203,957 of record WOAB01000639.1, read on the forward strand.
ATCTTGTGGCAATGGGAGATATTTCTTTGAGGAAGATGGGGGTTGCAGAGAAAAGGGCTAAATACATATTTTGTAGTAGTTGCATTCTATGAGAGGTATCCTTGCAAACGAAAGAGCAAGAGCTTTCCAGCTTCAGGTATTATGTTGTGATTAATGTACCTGTTTTATGTGTTTCATTTACTTATGAGTGTTGGATTTGTTGTCAATGGATTCTTAACTTGTGTGCATTCACAAGTTTTAACCTTGATCAAACTTGTTGTTTGCTTGCAACAAAAGCTACCCATGTGCTTTGATTTGTTTAGATAACTTTGAAGCTGATATTTGAAATCAACTGATTTTGATGGCATCTTTTCATTCACATTTTTCTTCCCGAGCTTAATATGTTCTTGTCCTAATGGTGAATCTATCAAACTTGCAGTTTGGCAGCTTCGAATAGATGTCGGAAATAACTTAGCATTGCAATTGCATTTCATATATAATCCTTAAAGCATCACTTGGGTAGAGCTTGATACGATGCATTGATCACGTGTTGAGTTTTCACTTGCTTTACACTGATATTTTACAGGTTGAAGTGTCTCACCTGAAGCAAAGGCTGCAGTCATTAGAGAACAGAGCACCTACTCCAAGGAATCCTTTTCAAGTGTACGTAGCTCTTCATGTATGTTACGTTCAATTCAACTCGTCCCTTTTTGAATGTTAGTTACTGCTGGTATGGAGATCTATATACTGAATGAACCGTTCAATATGAAGGTAGTAGAAACTTTGTGTTCACCTTAAACACAAATTCTACAAAGATCCATGCTTTTGCAATTCTACAGGCAAATCTCCGTTTAGGAGGTGCAAAATGTTGGTATTGCACAATGCTTCAATCCTTTCTAGTGTTCTGCATGAACTGTATGATAATGGTATAAGTGCAACATTTTTAGGCATTCCCATTGTCTCGCGAGCTATAGCAAGGCTGACTTATTTAAAGAGGTATAGCCTTGTACATGTTTCTGTTAGCTTGCCATTGTCTCGCGAGCTACATCGTGTAAATTCTTCATGCTTTATAAAGATAATATGTATTTTTTGCTAGTTGACTTCTTGATAAATTCTAAAATTTTATAGAATTATAGCTCAGTTGGAGGATGAAGTGTCTCCTTGTGAATCTCAAATGGAAAATTGGTTGACCAATCTTGCTCTAATGATTTCCAAAGAGCGAGAATACAATCAACGATATTCCAACTACAAGGTACTGCATATATTCTCATTCTAGCACTTTTTTTTTCTTTCAGTGTAACACGATGACTGAATGCATAGTTGTATACCCTTTATGTAGTTATGCCACAATTCTAGGGTGGAAGTTTGGTGGGTCCACAACATATTCAAAGGACAAGATAGATGAGATTCGAGATCAATGGGCAATGTTTGTGCCGAGCTTCATAGATTAGTTAGTACTGTACGTAGAACATTTGTGTAGTTCATATTTTATTTTGCAACATTTTGCAATCAACTAAGTAAAATGACTAGGTTTTTCAAATTATGCTTGTGAGACTTCAGCCTTTTGAATTTATGACAATACATCGATGTATGATATTTTGATATTATTTGATTCATTTGATAATTGACGATTATGTGTATGGTTTAATATATATTATAGAATATGTATTAAAAGAGGTGCATATTTACCTCGATTGATCAGTTGCAATGGTTTACAGTAGTTCGATCAAATTTACTACAATTCAATTTTACCGCGGTTATAAAATTTTACCCCGGTTCAAAAAATACTAGGATTCAATTTTACTACGGTCTTACAACTTTTACTATGGTTTATTATACTAATGAATCGTTACGTTTATACCACGATTGTCCAATTTACCACGGTTGAACAACCGTGGTAAATATGTAACTGTGGTAAACATGCAACCGTGGTAAACTTGGATGTGGTAAACATGTTTACCATAGCCAAGTTTACCACGGTTGATAACCGTGGTAACTTTTGCGCAACCACCGTGGTAAAAAACTTTTTTTCCACTAGTGATACCCTTGGCCAAAACCTCCCAAATCAAGCTCCAATCCCTCTCTTTCTTTCATCATATCAGAATCCCAATAATTGATTACAGAGTTTGACATGTCAAGTTCATCACCAATAACAACAACCTTATCTACATAGACAAGCTGAAAAAGTACAAACACAATAAAACAAAAATATTAATTAATGAAGGTTTAAAATATCATTTAAATGAGCATAATACAACCTTGAACATATAAAACAAAAACAAATGCACAATACTTGCCATTAACATATAAAACAAAAACAAATGCACAACACTTACCATTAACAAAGTTAGTGCACCCTTGAAAGTATGTGAATCTGGTTGATTATTCTTCGATTCAATGAGTCTATTGATTGTGTACTCACACTAGTCGAATTTCTTCGCAACATTCAAATCACTCAGAAAACTCAGAATCTTCATGTTTATATCACTATTTCGATGATTTTCCACTATAGTATTGCTAAATAACACCAAAAAGTTCACAACGAACAAGTCCTTGTCATCTTCACCACAAGCAAACATGGCGTTACACACATCTGTAGGAGTGATTTTTTTCTTCACATGCTCATAGTTGTGACTTCATCCTTCTCAACCATAAACTGATATTTCCACTCGAAAACCAAATCAACATCTCTCTTTGCCTTCAATGAAGAGATCCTAATTGATCCCCTTGAAAGACCAAGATACTTCTAAACAGTGGACTCATTAATCCGTAGATATTCCTCAGACGGCATTAAAGTGAACATTTATTCCAATCAAACCTCCCAACAACCCAAAAAGACATACAACGAGGCAAATCCTGCAACTTCCAACCAAACAAAGAACTAAAACCCCACTCTTTGATTAACTCCTTCTGAGAATCAAACATCTTAGAAATACCATACACAATGAGGTTCGGTGAACTCCTTGAAATCAATATCCCAACCTCAAATTTAACCCGATATATCTTTAATTTGGTGGATAGCTTCTGGTTATGTCTTCGGTTTGAAACATCATAAACTTTGACATCTGTGAAAACAATCTTCTTAACTTTGTTGACAACTTTCTCTTTAGCCTTGACCTTTCCTTTGAACGGTGGTAAGTGTTGGTGAATAACTTTTTTTGTGAATTACCACTCGAAAGCCTTGGACTGTGTCTTATTACTAAAGTTGAAGAGGAAACAGACTTCTTCCCTGAAACAAAAGTGAACATTTGCAGAATATAAGGTGATGAACATATGAAAACTCATACAATAAAAAGAAAAGGTGTGGAAAATAAAGTGTAACCTAGTGAACAATTCTAAGAATAAATGATGCACATGTAACAAATGTATAAAAATTTAGAGTACAACCTAGTGAACAATCCTAGGTATAAATGATGTACATCATATAACAAATTCAACAAACATCTCATAGATGAAAAAACAACAAGATAAACTAACTGTAAAAGAAACATTAAATTTACCCCTTTGGTCCTTAATAACATTGTCACTAAATTTCACAAGAGCATTCTCTGAATTCTTTAACTTTGTTCGCCGTTCAACTATAACATCAAAAGAATGGGGAAAAACAAATAGTTGTTAGCGATAAAATGAAAAAAAAATAGACAAAAAAAATAAAAAAAGTTTGAATATATCACCAAGCACAACATCATCTTGTGAAGATGTCGAATCTAAAGCATGTACATCTCTACTTAAATCTCTCTCAGAATTAACATCATCATTAATTATTGACTTACTAGCTAGCCACCTGTTTGCAACGGGGCTTATTTCTGACACCTGCAAAACAACAAAATGATAGAAGTCCCATCAAAAATAGAATGAACACCAATATAAATGAGAGATAAACATCTACATGATTAATCAAAAACAAATTTCAAAATCACAAACAGTAGCATAAAAACTAAACTAATGCACATAGAGTTGATGAACATCAATGTCAATTAAAGATGAATACTTACTTGAATAATCACAAAACAAACACATAAGAACATAAAAATAAAAACAATTACACTCAAAATGGATGAACAGTGAACACCAAAGTTAATCAACATTTACAACTAAAATCTTAAGCACGCTTCGCAGTGAACGCAATAAACACATTTTCAAATAAAGATGAATATCTATCGTAGTAAACAATAAACATTTACATGCATGTTCAATAAACAATTTTCAAAATCACATAATGCAATACATAACACAAATTTAATACAAGGTTAAATTCAAAATACAACCAGACTCAAATATAAATATGGGGAAGACATTGTTTAGAGACAGATGAACATCAACACAATTAACAAATGAACAAATATGCATCTTCAAACCTTTTATATAAAAAATTGCCATTCAAGCAAAAAAACTTCAGAAACACACAAGTTTTTTGGAAACAAACACATAAAAATTCAAAACAGCAGCGATTATAAACTATAAAAATCCAAAAACAGCAAAAAAACACGAAAAACCCTAACACGAACATTAAAACTAAAGTACTTCGACTATCACAGATTTAAGCACATTTCAAGCAAAACATGCATAATAACAAGAAATTTCGACACTAAACTAGAAAAAACTTGTTTAGGGTTTGCTCAACGAGAACGCCGCCTTCATCTGTTCAACGTTCTCCTAAATGCCACACAACTGAGCAGGGTTTTCTTCCATTACTGACATTAAAATTTGAAATTGTAAACACTTGAGAGAAATTTGTGGGGAGATAAAGTAGAAATCTAAGCGCGAGAGAGAGGTTTTAGAAGATTTTAAAATGAGAAGTGAAAATGAGGAAAATGAACCGTCTGACTACCTTTATATAGAGTGATCATATGCATGACTGTGTGTAACACAAACGTCCAAAGGTGAGTAAAATAAAAAGCAAAAATAGGATAAATTATATGCGCTTATCCCTGACCATTAGATTGCTTCTGATTAAATGGTCTAGATCTGTTTTTAATTCTCTCCTATTATATACTTCTCATAAAATGCGGATCTTTAACCCTAGGCCTCTTAAATGGTCTAGACCCGTTTTTTAATTCTCTCCTATTATACAATTATTTTTTCTTCAATGCAGATTTGTCATGTCTTCCGAGAAACAAACGTGGTGACCGATTTCATTACAAAGCTGAGCAAACGGAGTTCCTTGAAAGATATACGAGCTAATCTAGAACTTGTAATTCTCATCCATAAGAATGCTATAGACTGAAAAACCGTTTATTTCTATGATTTTCGGTCTAATTTTTACCTTATTAAAAAAAAATAGAGAAAATCCGTTTTTAACAAAAAAAAAAATTAACACGCAAAATCCGTACGGTGGAAAGTTTCCCTCCTCTTTACAACCTTCACGAGGTCCCCATTTCAATGGCGACGATAAGAAACTTCGCTACCTCTTCGTGTTGGAGTTACCATCCTCCCCCCAATTAAAATTGGCTTCCAATTCAATTGCAATTTAATCTGATTTCTCTCCTCTGATCAAACCCGCCATGGAAGCATCAGTGAGATTCTTGAACCCACTGACTTCTACCGGAAGAACCATACTCCTGCGGCAGTCTCTCTCTCCAACTCCCTTCCATGGCAGAAACCTCCGTCCTTCTCTCAACCGCGCCCAATTCAGTTCCATTAACGGAAAAATCAACTGTTTGACCAGAGCTCACTCATCTCTGTCATTCCGATTCTCGAATTCTCAAGCCCTAGGTCTCCTCCTCTCCGCCTTCTCCTCTCCGGCCTTCCACTCTCACCACCAACACAGCCCCGAAAGTTTCAATTTCTTCAAATCGGATCCAAACGACGACGCTTTGCGCGGCCGCTGGAACGGAGATTTCGAGCCGGTTCATGGGGGAGCCGCTGTCGCCGGCGGTGGTGACCGCCCGGTGACGGCTGTGCTGCTCGGTTGGCTGGGCTCTGAGACCAAACACCTGAAGAGGTATGCCGAGATTTACGCCTCGAGGGGAATCAACACGCTCAGCTTTGTGGTGCCTGTCGCCGAGGTGCTCCGGTCCGATCTCGGGAGGAAGATTGAGAGCCGAATCGAACGGCTGGCGAACGAGATCATCGCGTGGTTGGAGGACTGGAAGAAGGATGGCCGAGAACGATGCTTGGTGTTCCACACGTTTAGCAACACCGGATGGCTTGTGTGGGTCGCTCAACCTTTTCGTTTCCTTATCAGCTTAGCAATAACTATCTCTCTCTCTCCCCCCTGTGTGTGTTTCAGTTATTGATATTTGGCTTTTGGGGGTTCTGTTTTTTGCAGGTATGGTGCAATTCTTAGTCATTTGCAGGGTAAACCTGAGCTGATGCAGAGGATAAGGGGATGCATTATGGATTCTGGACCTGACCCTGAACTGAATCCTCAGGTTCGTACAGTTTCAACACTTCACACATCTTTCTTACCTGAGAACCAAATATGCTTATGGAATCAAATCTGTGTATGTAGTTGAACTTATTCAGCTATACAATCCATAAAACTAAAAGCTAGTTCGACAAATCCACGTGTTTACTTGTTAAAATTCAACACATGATAGCGGGATAATGAAGTTTGAATCTGTCCTTTCTTTCTCATGGATGTATGACTATATTTTTGTATGTAATGTGTGGGCACTGAGACAACACTTGTTACATTTAACATTTCCCATGGAATTTCTATGCATTCCATTATGGAACACATATGGAATTTCCATATGTGGCATTTTGGAGAGACTTGAGCGGTTAGGAATTGGAAGGCACATCAGTCTGTTTCCTGTCAATGCAAATTCACCGTTTGGCCTTTATCTGAACAGACCCAAAATGCTAGGTTAGTAGGCGCCTTTGTTTCTTTGTTAAAGTGTATCTAGGGAGCCTCAACTCTCTGCAATACGCGTGATGCATATGTAATCTCACTCTTAGACCTATTATTATATCAGTTTGCAATGCTTAACTCCATGTATTGTTGCATCTAGGTGGAGCTCCATTTCCTCTTCTTTTGTTTTTCCATTGACTACACTCACATGACTGATTGACTGATTTAGGTATGGGCAGCTGGATTTGCAACTGCAATGCTGAAGAAACGGAACCCTACAGTCTATCCAGCCGGTGAGGCAGGTGAAGCGAGCCCTGATTCAGTTGTGCGAAAACCGCAGCAAAAGGAGCCTCAGTTAATTGAAAATATGCTTCTCTTCGTGTTGGAGAAATTTTTCTCCTTTATATTCAACTTGCCAGACATAAACCAGTAAGTGGCTGTCCAAGTTTCGAATTACAAAACACATCTAACAAGATAGATGCTGAAGTGCTGTGGCTCTTTTATCTTTTAACTCACCAGGAGATTATCAAAGCTCATTGCAAATGCCTCTGAAAACGGCCCCTCTTGTCCCCAACTCTATCTGTACAGTACGGCCGATAAGGTAATTCCATTTGATTCTGTGGAGAGGTTCATTGAGCAGCAAAGGAGGATGGGGAGAAAGGTATGGTCCTTCAACTTCCAGTCTTCTCCCCATGTAGACCATTTCCGGGCATTCCCTGATCTCTACTCGTCCAAGGTTAGCGGCTTCTTGGACGAGTGTTTGGCCACTGTTAAGCAGGTTTAGAGGTCTGTTCAGGAAGGCGTAGTTGTTCAGTTTATTTGCTCTACCACAAATTTTATTGAACTGAAAGGAGACTGAGGGAGAATAGGGATGATATTCATCTAGCTACTGACCACATATATCATGTATTAGCACATAAAAAAACCTTGAAATTGATTTCACGCTCAGAGTTAAGGAGATAATATATATGAAATGATTTAGCTGCATCATGTATTAGCACGTTTAAAACGTTGAGAATGATTTCATGCTCCACGTTAGGGAGATAATATCTGAAATGATTTAGCCGCATTTGCTATTTTTCATACATTTTTCAGAGCAGAATAACAAAATATGATTAGTAGAGATATGTCTCATTTTCAAGCTCTTTCGTTTCATCCCTTGTCCCACAATTGAAATGACAATCTGTAACAGAAAAAACATTTAAAAAAAAATAGGAGTATTAAATTGATTTTGAGCCGGAATTCAAGGAAAAATAGGACATGAGGTGAAACGTGGGTGAGGACTTGTACTGTCGTTTGTTCTTAAAGAGCAAGTAATAGTAACATGCCTTTCCCTCTAAAAAAACCCAAATTCTCTACCCAAAAACCCCCAAATTCTCCACCCAACAAAAATCTTAAGGGCAACACCCCACCATCAACACTTTGGGACAAACCACCACCATCATCATCTTCATCAACAATAACAAATAAACAAAATCAAAGGAAAAACCTCACCCAATTAAAGGGATTAACCCCTCGTAGCTCAGAACAACAACAATCGTCACCAAAATCAACAACCCTTAACATCAACTACTACAACAACAACTCTCAACATCAGCATCAACAACCCTTGAAACACCAAACATTCAAATCTCCAAACATCCAAACACCAAACATTATAAAAAAGGAGTTTCAATTCCTCCAGGTTGTATTCGCTGTATGGCACAAATTGAAGATACTAATCATATTTTATTCATCTGTAACCATACTATGAAAACCATTGAAAAAATTAATCTCCATACTCTTGGGATTATCAAATCACTTAACATTGGAAATAAAAAAAAACATACGAACTAATTAAGGAAATCCGACAAAAAACCGATAATCACACTTTTTAGAACTACCGACTTCCTGGTGGGGAATATGGTTTTACCGAAACCAACAAAGTTTTGGAAGGACAAACAATGACATAGACCCTATTAAGGATGTACCCATTTACATAAAAAACCAAATTCGTAATTGGAAACAAACAAAGAAATGGAACCCAGACTGTTTGAGTACAGATCAACTACAAAAAAATATCAATACAAATAGAAGACGACCAAAGAGGAAGTGGAAAAAACCACCAGATTCCATCATAAAAATAAATACGGATGGATCCACTAAGACTAATGGAGAATCTAGTTATGGCTATATCTTCCGAAATAGCAAAGGAGAACCCTTATTCATCTTTGGTGAAAAGTGCGGATTATTCATCCCACTAAAAACAGAAACCACTGCATTCAGGAATGTATTGTTTAAAGCTTATGAATTAGGCTTTAACAACATCCAATTTGAATGCGATAACCTTACAATTGTAAACGTTCTGAACAAAATTTGGCATTGTCTCTGGGATATTGAAATCTTAATTTCTGATATCCTTTGTGTATTACAATTGTTTTCTTCAGTGCAAATTTGTCACGTCTTTCGAGAAACTAACGTTGTTGTGGACTACATTGCAAAGCTGGTGCAACGTAGTCCCTTGGAAGATTTTAGAGATAATTTAGAACTTGTAGTTCTCATCCGCAACGATGCTATATAGACTGAGAAATCGTTCCTTCTGTGGTTTCTTGTCTAATTTTTACCTTATTAAAAAAAAAGTACATTTCTTGGGCCTTACGTATAATCTTGGTTTAACCAAAACAAATTGAAATTAGAAGCATGTTCTACAAGTCAGAAATTATGTGCACTTGATAATGATAAAATTGTAATCACAAATAAATTGTTTACTTATTATTATGAGGAAAATAGAAGTTAACCTTCATTAACATAAAATATTGAGAGTTTTTTGGAAAAATGAACCCTAACCTGAAAACGCTCCCTTCCCCTCCTAACTCTCTACCCCATAAAAACCTAAACAACGAACAGCCGCCGCTCGGTTTCCCCCTCATCTCCTTTCTGTGGATCTTCCTCCACACCGAATCCTTGAACCATACATTTGAGCTCACGTCCAATCTGAGCCATCTCTATTTTCTCCATGTCAAAAACAAGGCAAAATTTTAGGCTAACCCTTTGTGGAACCTGCCGAATAATGTTGCTTTTCGATACCTAATCCTTGATTTGATTTGGGTATTCGACAAGCGAAGTTCCCCTGCTAAAAGCTTTTGGAGGAGGATCTCTCACAACCTCGCGAGAAAGACGGATTTTAGGGATGATTTCTTCTCTGCTTTTGGAGTGGGTGAAGGAAGACCCATACCTTTGGTTGATTTTGGATATACGACCTTCTGGAAAAGTGGAATCCGGTGCCGTTTACTGTTCTGGATCTGGCCTTCCTCTGAACCAAGTAAGCCCTCCTCTATTGCATGGTACGACAAAGGCTCTTTCGGCCACCTTGCCATCAATGTGCACGGGACGTCTCGGGGCCGGAAAATCAGGTGCACTCTTTCCTTTACCTATCTCTTTGGTTTGGTTTGCTGGTGTACTGTGTGTTTTATGCTTATTTATGTGATATTTATTTGCTTGTTATCCTCATCCATTTCCCTGAACTCTTTCCGCTGCTTTCTGTTTTCTCTCCTTTGGTTTATGTCTTCTTGTTTTCCCTGTGTGTTTGTGTGTGTGCTTCCCATCTCTGTATCCAATCTAATGGATACGGGGAATAGGAAAATGATGAAGGAGGCTTTATGCTCTTCCCCTGGTGCTTCCGGGTCTTCTGCTGGTACAAAGAGCAGAACCCTGGATTCTACCACCAAGAACCACATAGAGGTGAACCCTCCTTCTGAAAACAACACAAAAAATAGCTCTAAAACTGAGGCTGAGATCCTTCCTTCTCTTACACCTCCTGTCATATACATGAAGCTTTTCCTGTCCAAACTCTCTGGGGTTAGAACCAACATTCTCAAACTGAAAGAATCCTCTTTACTGGGGTATGTTATTGGGGAACCCACCGATTTTGCCAAGCTCAAGAATGACCGGAGGTTCATTAAGGGCTCTTTTGAAATTTTAGAAAATCCAAATATGTGGTTTGAACTGCGTTTTGCAAACCCCATTGATCAGAAGAAAACCTAGGATGGCAGACCCTATCATGTTTTTGGGAAATTGATTCTTCTTAAACCGTGGAGTTCAAACTTTGACCCCTTTACAGAACCTATATCCACAGTTGACATGTGGATTAGAATACCCCAGCTCCCCATGGAATACATCAGTTTCGATGTTCTTAGCACTATTATAGAAATGAACCATCTGGGAAAGCTTATTAAGCTAGATTCCTTTACTGAGAGGAAACAAAGGGTTAGTTATGCAAGGCTGTGTATTAATGTGAATGTGAGTGAAATCACACACAAAATTATTGTGATTCTGGATGAAGAGGGGAACTCTAAATCCTACAAAATTTGGTTTGAGGAAAGCCCTGAAGGGTGTGGAAATTGTGGAGCCCCTGAACATTCTTATGATAAATGTCCTCTGAGGAATGTTAAACCTCAGTCTCTGCAGCTCACCTTTAAGAGATTGAGGGTAAGCACTTCTCATGAGGCTCCTAAAGAGGGTCTGAGTGATGCAAAGAACCCTTGGCAGAGTGTCTCTCATGGCAAGAAGAAACATGCTCAACAGCAAAGTACTTCTCCTCCTGCTGTCTATTCTATGGGTGCTACTGGGGTTGATATTGAAGCACCTCGTAGCTTGAATGTCAATCCTAATATCACCACTGAGGATAGCACCCTTGTCAACACTATTGATGAGAACACAAAGCTTCCAGCAAGCCTAATTCCTCCTTTTATTTTGCCGCACCCTAATGATGAAGGGACCAAGGTGTGCCTGGGGGCTTCCTCAGATCACGTCTTTGCGCTAGATAAGGATGAATTGCCTATTCTGATTGGTGATGATCTTCAAGTCTTCCTTAGACAGGATGATCTCCTGGATGAAATTGTTGAATGCCCAGAAGCTCCTCAGAAGGAGAATGATGATGTCATGAATGACATGACAAACACTGGTGTGCCTACTATAGTGGCTGTTCATAAGGTTCCTACTGAAGTGGGAAGCAAAACTGAAGCACAACAAGAGGCTTCCAATTCTGAATCAGGAAAGCGCAAAGATATGATCTATGAGGATGACACTGATCAGCACTACTTTGTAGGGTTTAACTAGGAGTTGTTACCGGTGTTTTGGGTACCATTTGGATGTATTTAGGGCGTTATTGTAGAGATTGAAGTTGAAGAGTAAAAGTGTAGATATGGTGGTTTGGAGAAGCTTAAATGAAGATATATTGAAGAGAGAAGGAAGCCACCCAAGAAGACGAAGTATAGACCCAGTCGGGTCTACCGGAGCCATGACGAAGAGGCAAAGAAGGCCTGCACGGTTAACGGCACAGTCTGTTAACCGTGCAGGATGTTTAAGAGCAAAATCTGTGGTTTTCTGCAGTTGGCACGGTTAGCCTTAACCGTGCCGCTAACCGTGCCAAACCCGTGCGTCTTTCGTCCGAAGTTTCACTTTTCTTTTATTTTATTTAGTTCGATTACTTTTTATTATTTCCTTTTTAGATTAGGTTTATTATCTCTTTACTTTAGGTTTGGTTTCTAGGGTTCTTAACCTAGTTTCCCCTAGCATCTTTTTCATTATCGTTGTTTCCATTGAGTATTATTTTTCCTTTGAACTATGAAGAACTAAGCACTTTTGCTTAGTACGACGATTGAAGCCTTCAATTGATATACGGTTGTGAGATTCTAATTCTATTTCTGTTCCTTTGAATGTATTGATTCTCTTGTGCTTCATCTCATTGATTATTATTGATTTTGCTTGTTGGACGCAACTAGTTGTTATTGGTAATTGTCTATTGCTAGGGTTTGGTAATTACTGTTTGAGTTACCTAATTCATTTGTAGCAACTGCAATACCCTAAGAACTGTTTGGGACTAGTTTATTGTAGAGAGAATTAATTGCATGCAATAGTATGACTGTTTGCTACTCTTGCATGTATCTATCTAAATTCTTGTGCTCATTGCTGCTGTTGAATTGAATTATGAGGTTTTCATGGTTATTTAATAGTTAGTATTCTCAGGGTCTGTTTGTCCTGTTTATAACTCACGAAAAGGAATAGGAACATTCATAGAAAGGAATTAGAGAGAATCTAGGATCAACCAATCAAATGAATGGTGGATATTTGTTTGGCTAAGTGTTTTTCCCTAATTGATTACAAACTCTTTGCTTTTGTTTCCTTTGTTTATTTGTTTACAACCAATCAACTCAAAACCCCCCTTTGTTACCTTTGACATACGACTTTGCACTCTGAAAGATTACTTCCTCCCTATGGGATTCGACCCTTGCTTGCCTTTGCTACTAGTTTAGGTTTGTTTAGGATTATTTTGTTTAGGCGCCTCGACAACGTTCATCAAATTGGTGCCGTTGCCGGGGAGGCAAGTTTTGTTTTTCTTTGTGTGTGTTTGTGTGCCAATTTTTTGGTGTGGATCTATCTTACGGTCCACACCCGTGCTACTGATTTTTTTTTCCTTTTGATTTTTGATATAGGTATGGAGAGATTTCCGCAATTCTGGCAGGAGCCGCGATATGACCCATACTCTTGCGCATACACTTCAGGGTGGAGAGATCACCCCAATTCGAATTATGGGAACCAACAATACCCTCCTTATGGCCATGACTACCAGGTGTTCTACCCGGAGCCACAGTCGTTCTATCAGCAGGGTACTCCACACCAGTACTATCCAGCCTACGAGCATAGCTCATCAGTGTCTCATTCAAGTGCTTCCATGTCTGCTGTGGAGATGATCTGGCACTTGGAAAAACAGATGGAGCAAATGGTTCAAGCAGTGAGAAAAACGGAGGCCATGATGAAACCACTATCTCGACTAGTGGTGCACCAGAGAGAGGATGTTTTTTCAATGACCCTACGAAATACTGAGCAGTTGCATGTCGCCCCCTTAGCTGAAAGGGAAGAACAAATTTGTGAGACGGGTGTAGAATACAACGAGATATCTACAGAAGAGAACCCGAGACCGCGGGAGGTATACCTCGACCTCGGTTCACCCACTGATGAGATGGGTATTCCAGACGATATTTTGGACCGCGTTGTGCTTTCTGAAGAAGATTATTTTTTGGGACTGGAGGAATTCAGCGACCACGAGGAAGAGGCCCGTGACCGCGGAAAACCCCCTGGAACCCCAAACCCTCTCGAAGCTGCCTATGATGAGTATGTGCGTCCCATTTCCTCTCCGATTGTTTCGCTGTACCCCGTCGCACCCTTCCCTGAGCCATTACAAGATACACGAAGGCTGAAGAATAACAAAGAGCTCTATGAAACCTTCAGTATCTACAAGGCAACCATTCCTTTGGTCAAACTGGCAAACAACACCCCTCGCTGCAATGAATTTTTAAGGGCACTGCGCAAGATCAAGAAAAAGCCAAAGGGAAAGCACAAGAAGGAAATTGGGATTCAAAGGGAAAATTTCTCTATGCTGGATACGGGGCAAGACAAACATGTCGCCCTTGAGATGTTGGGTAGGCCATTTCTGAAGATGGCAAGTGCACTCATTGATATGAACATCGTTCCACCCACCATAAAGTGCAGGAGAATGGGAGAGAGGCTCAACATAGAGCATACAAAGAGGCACCCCCCGATATAGACCCCAGGAGTTCAAGTGATTGGAGCAACCCAAGTTGAGTGGGGGAGTACCAAGTCGAGCCACGACAATAAACAAGGCGCTGCTCGGGAGGCAACCCGAGATAAGTTTTTCTCCCTTTAAAAAAAAAAATGGGTTCTGGAGTGTTGCACGGTTAATGGAACGGTTAACAAACCGTGCCTATTTTCCGATGTTAGGATCGACTTTTCTGCCCGGTTAATGGCATGGTTTACAAACCGTGCCTAATTTCCAGGAAAAAAAATTCGAAAAAAAAAAGTTCTACCGAAGGCCAGCTGTCCGAGTTCCTATGAAGAGATGGTGCGCATCATGTTGTCAAGGAGGAGACACTCGCCCCATATTTTTATTTGGCAACGATGATAGCCCTACAATTAACAGCTGAGGAGGAGGAACACTAGAGCCCCCACCACGATTACATCTGGGCTCCGCCATGTGTTCCTTGAAGGCCGTGCAACCCCGACTTCTTCACTTTTTCACTACACCCTACAGTGGATCTATTTGGTTGCACGGTAGAGTTGAGTTTGAAGACGCCCACACAACACCAGAGACATGCGCTTTCATTGATTTACCGCCAGCAGCAACGTTCCAGTCTAAGCCAGCTTGGCGACGTTTGTGAGTACTTTTCTGCTTTTCCATGTGCTTCATTCTTTTTTTATCTTTCATTACATTGAGGACAATACAATGTTTAAGCATGGGGGAGTGGTCTATACTTGCGAGTAGTTGAGAAAAAAAAAATAGAAAGACAAAAAGCCAAAAATTGAAAAAAGGCAAAAGAAAAATCCTGGGATAAGTCGAAAACCTGAAAGGGCGGCTTAGGTAATAAGCAGGTGGCTTGGACCAACATTAGGCTGGGGTAATAATTGTTCATTAGTGATGTGAGTTATATGTGAGCCCATCTATTGAAAAATGAAATGAGTGGCTTGGTAAAAACCCGAAAGGGCGCCTTGGCAAAATGAGTAAAAAGAAGAAGAGTGATCATTAGGATTCATCATTTTACCTGGCGTGGTGACATAAGAAGAGGTGATATAAGGAGGATTTGGGTAGGTCACTCTGGGAGGTATAAGAAGATAGATGGGAGGCTAGGATTAGATATTTATTCACTCTATGGTGTTCGGGATAAAGTTGGGGAAAGTACTCTTCTTTCCTTTAAGCTTGGTTGTGTGTTGTGATTGTGCTTATTGTGTTGGTGCCTTCGAGATTCGTGTTTAGGTGCAATTCTTAGTGGAGATGGTTTTTCTATGCTTCTTGAGACCTTAGGGATTTGATTGGAGGAGTAGGTTTCTTTTAGCTTACTCGAGGACGAGCAAGGTTTAAGCATGGGGGAGTTTGATCAGCACTACTTTGTAGGGTTTAACTAGGAGTTGTTACCGGTGTTTTGGGTACCATTTGAATGTATTTAGGGTGTTATTGTGGAGATTGAAGTTGAAGAGTAAAAGTGTAGATATGGTGGTTTGGAGAAGCTTAAATGAACATATATTGAAGAGAGAAGGAAGCCACCCAAGAAGATGAAGTATAGACCCAGTCGGGTCTACCGGAGCCATGACGAAGAGGCAAAGAAGGCTTGCACGGTTAACGGCACGGTCTGTTAACCGTGCAGGATGTTCGAGAGCAAAATCTGTGGTTTTCTGCAGTTGGAACGATTACCCTTAACCGTGCCGCTAACCGTGCGGAACCCGCGCGTCTTTCGTCCGAAGTTTCACTTTTCTTTTATTTTTATTAGTTCGATTACTTTTTATTATTTCCTTTTTAGATTAGGTTTATTATCTCTTTACTTTAGGTTTGGTTTCTAGGGTTCTTAACCTAGTTTCCCCTAGCATCTTTTTCATTATCGTTGTTTCCATTGAGTATTATTTTTCCTTTGAACTATGAAGAACTAAGCACTTTTGCTTAGTCCGACGATTGAAGCCTTCAATTGATATACGGTTGTGAGATTCTAATTCTATTTCTTTTCCTTTGAATGTATTGATTCTCTTGTGCTTCATCCCATTGATTATTATTGATTTCGCTTGTTGGACGCAACTAGTTGTTATTGGTAATTGTCTATTGCTAGGGTTTGGTAATTACTGTTTGAGTTACCTAATTCATGTGTAGCAACTGCAATACTCTAAGAACTGTTTGGGACTAGTTTATTGTAGAGAGAATTAATTACATGCAATTGTATGACTGTTTGCTACTCTTGCATGTATCTATCTAAATTCTTGTGCTCATTGCTGCTGTTGAATTGAATTGTGAGGTTTTCATGGTTATTTAATAATTAGTATTCTCAGGGTCTGTTTGTCCTGTTTATAACTCACGAAAAGGAATAGGAACATTCATAGAAAGGAATTAGAGAGAATCTAGGATCAACCAATCAAATGAATGATGGATATTTGTTTGGCTAAGTGTTTTTCCCTAATTGATTACAAACTCTTTGCTTTTGTTTCCTTTGTTTATTTGTTTACAACCAATCAACTCAAAACCCCCCTTTGTTACCTTTGACATACGACTTTGCACTCTGAAAGATTACTTCCTCCCTGTGGGATTCAACCCTTGCTTGCCTTTGCTACTAGTTTAGGTTTGTTTAGGATTATTTTGTTTAGGCGCCTCGACAACGTTCATCAAATTGGCGCCGTTGCTGGGGAGGCAAGTTTTGTTTTTCTTTATGTGTGTTTGTGTGCCAATTTTTTGGTGTGGATCTATCTTACGGTCCACACCCGTGCTACTGATTTTTTTTTTCCTTTTGATTTTTGATATAGGTATGTAGAGATTTTCGCAATTCTGGCAGGAGTCGCGATATGACCCATACTCTTGCGCATACACTTCAGGGTGGAGAGATCACCCCAATTCAAGTTATGGGAACCAACAATACCCTCCTTATGGCCATGACTACCAGGAGTTCTACCCGGAGCCACAGTCGTTCTACCAGCAGGGTACTCCACACCAAACTCTCCAGCCTACGAGCAAAGCTCACCAGTGTCTGATTCAAGTGCCTCCATGTCTGCTGTGGAGATGATCCGGCACTTGGAAAAGCAGATGGAGCAAATGGTTCAAGTAGTGAGAAAAACGGAGGCCATGATGAAACCACTATCTCGACCAGTGGTGCACCAGAGAGAGGATGTTTTTTCAATTACCCTACGAAATACTGAGCAGTTGCATGTCGCCCCCTTAGCTGAAAGGGAAGAACAAATTTGTGAGACGGGTGTAGAATACAGTGAGATATCTGCAGAAGAGAACCCGAGACCGTGGGAGGTATACCTCGACCTCGGTTCACCCACTGAGGAGATGGGTATTCCCGACGATATTTTGGACCGCGTTGTGCTTTCGGAAGAAGATTATTTTTTGGGACTGGAGGAATTCAGCGACCATGAGGAAGAGGCCCGCGACCGCGGAAAACCCCCTGGAAACCCAGACCCTCTCGAAGACGCCTATGATGAGTATGTGTGTCCCATTTCCTCTCCGATCGTTTCGCTGCACCCCGGCGCACCCTTCCCTGAGCCATTACAAGATACGCGAAGGCTGAAGAATAACAAAGAGCTCTATGAAACCTTCAGTATCTGCAAGGCAACCATTCCTTTGGTCAAACTGGCAAACAGCACCCCTCGCTGCAATGAATTTTTAAGGGCAGTGCGCAAGATCAAGAAAAAGCCAAAGGGGAAGCACAAGAAGGAAATTGGGATTCAAAGGGAAATTTTCTCTATGCTGGATACGGGGCAAGACAAACATGTCACCCCTGAGATGTTGGGTAGGCCATTTCTGAAGATGGCAAGTGCACTCATTATTATGAACAGCGTTCCACCCACCATAAAGTGCAGGAGAATGGGAGAGAGGCTCAACATAGAGCATACAAAGAGGCACCCCCCTGATATAGACCCTAGGAGTTCAAGTGATAGGAGTAACCCAAGTTGAGTGGGGGAGTACCAAGTCGAGCCACGACAATAAACAAGGCGCTACTCGGAAGGCAACCCGAGATAAGTTTTTCTCCCTTTAAAAAAAAAACGGGTTCTGGAGTGTTGCATGGTTAATGGAACGGTTAACAAACCGTGCCTATTTTCCGATGTTAGGATCGACTTTTCTGCCCGGTTAATGGCACGGTTTACAAACCATGCCTAATTTCCGGAAAAAAAATTTGAAAAAAAAAAAGTTCTACCGAAGGCCAGTTGTCCGAGTTCCTATGAAGAGATGGTGCGCATCATGTTGCCAAGGAGGAGACACTCTCCCCATATTTTTATTTGGAAACGATGATGGCCCGACAATTAACAGCTGAGGAGGAGGAACACTAGAGACCCCCCCCCCCCCCCCGATTACATCTAGGCTCCGCCATGTGTTCCTTGAAGGCCGTGCAACCCCGACTTCTTTACTTTTTCACTACACCCTATAGTGGATCTATTTGGTTGCACGGTAGAGTTGAGTTTGAAGACGCCCGCGCAACACCAGATACATGCGCTTTCATTGATTTACCGCCAGCAACAACGTTCCAGTCCAAGCCAGCTTGGCGACGTTTGTGAGTACTTTTCTGCTCTTCCCTGTGCTTCATTCTTTTTTTGTCTTTCATTACATTGAGGACAATGTAATGTTTAAGCATGGGGGAGTGGTGTATACTTGCGAGGCGCTGAGGAGAAAAAAAAAATAGAAAGACAAAAAGCCAAAAATTGAAAAATGGCAAGAGAAAAATCCTGGGATAAATCGAAAACCTGAAAGGACAACTTAGGTAATAAGCAGGTGGCTTGGACCAGCATTACGCTGGGGTAATAATTGGTCAAGAGTGATGTGAGTTATATGTGAGCCCATCTATTGAAAAATGAAATGAGTGGCTTGATAAAAACCCGAAAGGGCACCTTGGCAAAATGAGTAAAAAGAAGAAGAGTGATCATTAGGATTCATCATTTTACCTGGCGTGGTGACATAAGAAGAGGTGATATAAGGAGGATTCGGGTAGGTCACTCTGGGAGATATAAGAAGATAGATGGGAGGCTATGATTAGATTTTTATTCACTCTATCGTGTTCGGGATAAGGTTGGGAGAAGTACTCTGCTTTCCTTTAAGCTTGGTTGTGTGTTGTGATTGTGCTTATTGTGTTGGTGCCTTGGAGATTCATGTTTAGGTGCAATTCTTAGTGGAGATGGTTTTTCTATGCTTCATGAGACCTTGGGGATTTGATTGAAGGAGTAGGTTTCTTATAGCTTACTCGAGGACGAGCAAGGTTTAAGCATAGGGGAGTTTGATCAGCACTACTTTATAGGGTTTAACTAGGAGTTGTTACCGGTGTTTTGGGTACCATTTGGTTGTATTTAGGGCGTTATTGTAGAGATTGAAGTTGAAGAGTAAAAGTGTAGATATGGTGGTTTGGAGAAGCTTAAACGAAGATATATTGAAGAGAGAAGGAAGCCACCCAAGAAGACGAAGTATAGACCCAGTCGGGTCTACCGGAGCCATGACAAAGAGGCAAAGAAGGCCTGCACGGTTAACGGCACGGTCTGTTAACCGTGCAGGATGTTCCAGAGCAAAATTCGTGGTTTTCTGCAGTTGGCACGGTTACCCTTAACCGTGCCTCTAATCGTGCCGAACCCGCGCGTCTTTCGTCCGAAGTTTCACTTTTCTTTTATTTTATTTAGTTCGATTACTTTTTATTATTTCCTTTTTAGATTAGGTTTTGTTATCTCTTTACTTTAGGTTTGGTTTCTAGGGTTCTTAACCTAGTTTCCCCTAGCATCTTTTTCATTATCGTTGTTTCCATTGAGTATTATTTTTCCTTTGAACTATGAGGAACTAAGCACTTTTGCTTAGTCCGACGATTGAAGCCTTCAATTGATATACGGTTGTGAGATTCTAATTCTATTTCTTTTCCTTTAAATGTATTGATTCTCTTGTGCTTCATCCCATTGATTATTATTGATTTCGCTTGTTGGACGCAACTAGTTGTTATTGGTAATTGTCTATTGCTAGGGTTTGGTAATTACTGTTTGAGTTACCTAATTCATGTGTAGCAACTGCAATACTCTAAGAACTATTTGGGACTAGTTTATTGTAGAGAGAATTAATTGCATGCAATAGTATGACTGTTTGCTACTCTTGTATGTATCTATCTAAATTCTTGTGCTCATTGCTGCTGTTGAATTGAATTGTGAGGTTTTCATGGTTATTTAATAGTTAGTATTCTCAGGGTCTGTTTGTCCTGTTTATAACTCACGAAAATGAATAGGAACATTCATAGAAAGGAATTAGAGAGAATCTAGGATCAACCAATCAAATGAATGTTGGATATTTGTTTGGCTAAGTGTTTTTCCCTAATTGATTACAAACTCTTTGCTTTTGTTTCCTTTGTTTATTTGTTTACAACCAATCAACTCAAAACCCCTTTGTTACCTTTGACATACGACTTTGCACTCTGAAAGATTAGTTCTTCCCTGTGGGATTCGACCATTGCTTGCCCTTGCTACTAGTTTAGGTTTGTTTAGGATTATTTTGTTTAGGCGCCTCGACAACGTTCATCAAATTGGTGCCGTTGCCGGGGAGGCAAGTTTTGTTTTTCTTTGTGTGTGTTTGTGTGCCAATTTTTTGGTGTGGATCTATCTTACGGTCCACACCCGTGCTACTGATTTTTTTTTCTTTTGATTTTTGATATAGGTATGTAGAGATTTCCGCAATTCTGGCAGGAGCCGCGATATGACCCATACTCTTGCGCATACATTTCAGGGTGGAGAGATCACCCCAATTCGAGTTATGGGAACCAACAATACCCTCCTTATGGCCATGACTACCAGGAGTTCTACCCGGAGCCACATTCGTTCTATCAGCAGGGTACTCCACACCAGTACTATCCAGCCTACGAGCATAGCTCACCAGTGTCTGATTCAAGTGCCTCCATGTCTGCTGTGGAGATGATCCGGCACTTGGAAAAGCAGATGGAGCAAATGGTTCAAGCAGTGAGAAAAACGGAGGCCATGATGAAACCACTATCTCGACCAGTGGTGCACCAGAGAGAGGATGTTTTTTCAATGACCCTACGAAATACTGAGCAGTTGCATGTCGCCCCCTTAGCAGAAAGGGAAGAACAAATTTGTGAGACGGGTGCAGAATACAATGAGATATCTGCAGAAGAGAACCCGAGACCGCGGGAGGTATACCTCGACCTCGGTTCACCCACTGAGGAGATGGGTATTCCAGACGATATTTTGGACCGCGTTGTGCTTTCTGAAGAAGATTATTTTTTGGGACTGGAGGAATTCAGCGACCACGAGGAAGAGGCCCGCGACCGCGAAAAACCCCCTGGAACCCCAGACCCTCTCGAAGCTGCCTATGATGAGTATGTGCGTCCCATTTTCTCTCCGCTCGTTTCGCTGCACCCCGTCGCACCCTTCCCTGAGGCATTACAAGATACGTGAAGGCTGAAGAATAACAAAGAGCTCTATGAAACCTTCAGTATCTGCGAGGCAACCATTCCTTTGGTCAAACTGGCAAACAGCACCCCTCGCTGCAATGAACTTTTAAGGGCACTGCGCAAGATCAAGAAAAAGCCAAAGGGGAAGCACAAGAAGGAAATTGGGATTCAAAGGAAAAACTTCTCTATGCTGGATACGGGGCAAGACAAACATGTCGCCCCTGAGATGTTGGGTAGGCCATTTCTAAAGATGGCAAGTGCACTCATTGATATGAACAGCGTTCCACCCACCATAAAGTGCAGGAGAATGGGGGAGAGGCTCAACATAGAGCATACAAAGAGGCACCCCCTGATATAGACCCCAGGAGTTCAAGTGATAGGAGCAACCCAAGTTGAGTGGGGGAGTACCAAGTCGAGCCACGACAATAAACAAAGCGCTGCTCGGGAGGCAACCCGAGATAAGTTTTTCTCCCTTTAAAAAAAAAACGGGTTCTGGAGTGTTGCACGGTTAATGGAACGGTTAACAAACCGTGCCTATTTTCCGATGTTAGGATCGACTTTTCTGCCCGGTTAATGGCACGGTTGACAAACCGTGCCTAATTTCTGGAAAAAAAAAATTTGAAAAAAAAAAAAGTTCTACCGAAGGCCAGCTGTCTGAGTTCCTATGAAGAGATGGTGCGCATCATGTTGCCAAGGAGGAGACACTCGCCCCATATTTTTATTTGGCAACGATGATGGCCCTACAATTAACCGCTGAGGAGGAGGAACACTAGAGCCCCCACCACGATTGCATCTGGGCTCCGCCATGTGTTCCTTGAAGGCCGTGCAACCCCGACTTTCTTACTTTTTCACTACACCCTATAGTGGATCTATTTGGTTGCACGGTAGAGTTGAGTTTGAAGACGCCCGCACAACACCAGAGACATGCGCTTTCATTGATTTACCGCCAGCAACAACGTTCCAGTCCAAGCCAGCTTGGCGACGTTTGTGAGTACTTTTCTGCTTTTCCATGTGCTTCATTCTTTTTTTTTTCTTTCATTACATTGAGGACAATGCAATGTTTAAGCATGGGGGAGTGGTCTATACTTGCGAGTCGCTGAGGAGAAAAAAAAATAGAAAGACAAAAAGCCAAAAATTGAAAAAAGGCAAAAGAAAAATCCTAGGATAAGTCGAAAACCTGAAAGGGCGGCTTAGGTAATAAGCATGTGGCTTGGACCAGCATTAGGCTGGGGTAATAATTGATCAAGAGTGATGTGAGTTATATGTGAGCCCATCTATTGAAAAATGAAATGAGTGGCTTGGTAAAAACCCGAAAGGGCGCCTTGGCAAAATGAGTAAAAAGAAGAAGAGTGATCATTAGGTTTCATCATTTTACCTGGCGTGGTGACATAAGAAGAGGTGATATAAGGAGGATTCAGGTAGGTCACTCTGGGAGGTATAAGAAGATAGATGGGAGGCTAGGATTAGATTTTTATTCACTCTATGGTGTTCGGGATAAGGTTGGGAGAAGTACTCTTCTTTCCTTTAAGCTTGGTTGTGTGTTGTGATTGTGCTTATTGTGTTGGTGCCTTGGAGATTCATGTTTAGGTGCAATTCTTAGTGGAGATTGTTTTTCTATGCTTCCTGATACCTTGGGGATTTGATTGGAGGAGTAGGTTTCTTTTAGCTTACTCGAGGACGAGCAAGGTTTAAGAATGGGGGAGTTTGATCAGCACTACTTTATAGGGTTTAACTAGGAGTTATTACCGGTGTTTTGGGTACCATTTGGATGTATTTAGGGCGTTATTGTAGAGATTGAAGTTGAAGAGTAAAAGTGTAGATATGGTGGTTTGGAGAAGCTTAAATGAAGATATATTGAAGAGAGAAGGAAGCCACCCAAGAAGACGAAGTATAGACCCAGTCGGGTCTACCGGAGCCATGACGAAGAGGCAAAGAAGGCCTACACGGTTAACGGCACGGTCTGTTAACCGTGCAGGATGTTTAAGAGCAAAATCTGTGGTTTTCTGCAGTTGGCACGGTTAGCCTTAACCGTGCCGCTAACCGTGCCAAACCCGCGCGTCTTTCGTCCGAAGTTTCACTTTTCTTTTATTTTATTTAGTTCGATTACTTTTTATTATTTCCTTTTTAGATTAGGTTTATTATCTCTTTACTTTAGGTTTGGTTTCTAGGGTTCTTAACCTAGTTTCCCCTAGCATCTTTTTCATTATCGTTGTTTCCATTGAGTATTATTTTTCCTTTGAACTATGAAGAACTAAGCACTTTTGCTTAGTCCGACGATTGAAGCCTTCAATTGATATACGGTTGTGAGATTCTAATTCTATTTCTTTTCCTTTGAATGTATTGATTCTCTTGTGCTTCATCTCATTGATTATTATTGATTTCGCTTGTTGGACGCAACTAGTTGTTATTGGTAATTGTCTATTGCTAGGGTTTGGTAATTACTGTTTGAGTTACCTAATTCATGTGTAGCAACTGCAATACTCTAAGAACTGTTTGGGACTAGTTTATTATAGAGAGAATTAATTGCATGCAATAGTATGATTGTTTGCTACTCTTGCATGTATCTATCTAAATTCTTGTGCTCATTGCTGCTGTTGAATTGAATTATGAGGTTTTCATGGTTATTTAATAGTTAGTATTCTCAGGGTCTGTTTGTCTTGTTTATAACTCACGAAAAGGAATAGGAACATTCATAAAAAGGAATTAGAGAGAATCTAGGATCAACCAATCAAATGAATGGTGGATATTTGTTTGGCTAAGTGTTTTTCCCTAATTGATTACAAACTCTTTGCTTTTGTTGCCTTTGTTTATTTGTTTACAACCAATCAACTCAAAACCCCCCTTTGTTACCTTTGACATACGACTTTGCACTCTGAAAGATTACTTCCTCCCTGTGGGATTCGACCATTGCTTGCCTTTGCTACTAGTTTAGGTTTGTTTATGATTATTTTGTTTAGGCGCCTCGACAACGTTCATCAGACACCGCCACCTCGGGGTTGAAGGGTGGCAAGAAAAAGTTGAAAAAATGATGTTTTTAATGTTTATCAATCTTGGTTTGGGTTCTGTTAGCTTTGCTAAGCTGATCCTGGTAACTTGGGACAACCCCTTGAACAACTTTTTGTATCATGACCCTCTAGGTGATAGAACCACCTTGATTATGTTTAGATTTCTGTATTCTGGGCTTGCCTTCCATCACCATAGGTCTGTTATAAGACTTATTGGTGCTTTTGATGTATGCTTTCTTCACACCTTTGAATGGGAGATGTTTAAGTATATTGTGTGTCTTTATGCTTACTATGTTCTTCTCATTCCATTTCATCATGCAAACAGAAAAATGAACAACTTAAACCTTATTAACTCTTTTCTCTTTTCCCTTTTTCAGTGTTTCTCTTTTCTTTGGATTATGTTGTTTTCCTGTCTTCCTGACTCCTTTTTTCTTCTCTGCATTTCCTTTGTTGCTAACCTTGAATTTGTTTATGCACAGGACAACTTGAATAACCACGAACCATATGACCACATTACTGAACAAAACTACACCAAAAAGATCGAAGCACATCTTACCCTTTTGGAACAAATACTAAGGGTTAACCCCTACTATCTGAACAAAAAAATTTGGAACTTATATCTTCTAGATTTATGTTCCTCTGAACAAAAGATGCTCTGAAAACAAATTTCTAATTCGCTAGTGTTTACAACAATTGTATCAGAATCGATACATAATTTTATCTATATTCTAGCAGTATGTACTTATGCACAGTTTGAATCTTGCATGAAACCAAAGCTTGGTCTCTTGGAATGGATTGCTACTTGTCACTCATTTCCTTGAAAAAACTCTTTGTTTCAAACTTATGAAAACAGTGCTATGATTCCACTCGGTACTCTCAAAAATGAAATTAGCTCGTTAACAGGAACCCTTGATGACAAGGAAACAAGGAATCTCATGTGCAATTTTCACGGCCATCTCCTTACATGTGGTTATTTTACAAGTACAAAGATTCTTTCTGGGAAATACCTAGTAAATAAGAAGAATCCGGTGTGGGATAAATCCAAGAATTATACGAGGAGATATACCTCAAAGACACCAAGCAATAGACCTAATGAACAAAGGAAAAGATTTAAGACCTTAAAATGTCTTTGGCCAATGGGCATTAACCTAAATTGTTTTTTATGAAAATTACAACCTGGAACTGCAGGGGGTTGGGGAAAAAACACTTTGGATGGATATTGAATCTTTCTGTAAAATAGAACGAATCCAATTACTAGCATTATTTGAAACACGAACAAACAAAGAACCAAACGAAAAGATTTGGAAAAAAGCAGGTTTTGACAAATTCTATTTTGTCCCAGCTACTGGATTTTCTGGGGGTATCTGTGTTATGTGGAAGACGTATCAACTAACAAACGAACTACTAGAAATCGATAAAATAAAATAACGTTTTATTAGTATTAAATACACAAACCTTTGCACAAATAATCAAATCCTTTTGATTCTTACATATGCTCCTCCGTACGAGTCCGGTAAAAATGAATTCTGGGATGGAATCACTGCTTATATAAAAAAAAATTCTTACCCCTGTATCATTATGGGTGACCTAAACGAAATACAAGACCCAAGTGAAAAATTGGGTGGCATTGCCCAGCCAATCTCTAAATTTGCCAGATTGAGGTATTTTAAAAATGAATGTGAACTGTTGGATATCCCTTTTCAGGGAAATTCCTACACTTGGAGGAAAAACAATAAAGATATAGATAATATCTATGAAAAATTCGACCGGGTACTGGTTCATCATCAAATTCTGCAATGGTATCCTGGCATCTATACCAAACATCATGCTTTCACTAGCTCTGATCACTGCCCAATCATAACAGAACTAACTTCTTCTACCCCTTTTAAAAACCAGCTATTCAAATTTGAAAAAATATGGACAACTAGGAAGGATTTCAGAAATATAGTAAAACAAGCTTGGAGAACAAAGTTTCACGGGTCCAGATTGTATGATTTGGTATCCAAAACAAAATTACTAAAAAGCCATGCTAAAATATGGAATAAAAGTATATTTGGTAATGTGTTTACTCAACTCCAAACATTAGAACAAAATCTGTCTACTATTCAAATAGCTATTTGCACAAATTCTAATAATAATCTAATCCAGAAACAAAACATGTTAATTGAAAAAAAAAACTGCTTGTATTCCAAAAGATGTTCTGGAATCAAAGAGCCAAAGTTAAACATATTAAATATAATGATACCAATGCTAGTTATTTGATGACACCTAATTTATTCATATTTTAGGAGTCTAGTTGCATATTAGAATAATTCATTTGCATGCATATTTTATATATTTTATTGTTAATTTTACATTATTTTGTATTCGGAGTCTACACTCGTATTTTTATTATTTCAGGTATTTTAGGTGCAAATTTAGAGGCGATATGAGTCTATTGTTGAAGATGCCAAATACAAGCCCGATCCTGTTGCCAATTAATATCAGGCCCGAGTGGACACAATCTCGAAATGCCTTTCGAAAACTATTGATGCTGCTGTTATTTCACATGTGGGCCAGCCCATTACATGGTATGCTGAATTAGATGGCACGAGCCCACTGGAACAAGGAATCTGGTGGAGGAGAGAAGGGATTAGTTTGACTTTTCAAAGGGGGTTACGCAGCTTGAGGGGAGGAGTTTAGATTTTATTATTGTTTTTGCTTTAGTTTTTGTCTTAGTTTTAGCTTGCCTCTGCCGTAGACAAGAGAGGAATTTTAGTTTAGTTTTGCTTTTGAGTTTGGTTGGGAGTTGAAGAACACGGCCGCAGACAGGGAGAATTTCATGAGAATTTTGGTCATTGCATAATTTGAAGATTTGATATTATCGTTCTAGCCTTTGTCAATTTGGATTATTTTTATATCGATACTAAATTTTCTTATCTCCCGTTTTTATTGAATAATTCATATGTTGTTGGCTAGTTTAAATTTATTGAATACTTTTTCAATTATGTTTGACTAAATTCCTAGTTCTAAGGTTGGGGTGATCCCGACGATGTGTATGTAATTAGAATTATTTATTTGCCTGAATTGAAATAGTATTTGATTCAATCCTATATGCTTTATGCCCATATTAGCCTATGCGAAATGGATCCTATTAGGGTTTGAGACTGAAAGGTGATAACTTTAATAGGTAATCAGGTAGGGTTTGAGACTGAGATGTGATAACTTCTACTGGAATCCTAGGAATTGAACCCGAGTGTTATTTGTGCGAAAGCAACTTAATTACTCTTGAGGATTAATAGGTTATCATAGATGTTCTAGGTTTGAGTTGGATTAGCGGAGCGCGACAGCGAATGTTATTTCAGTTTATTCCTAGACTCTAAGTGCGTTAAAGGGTTTGGATGAGATTAGCTCTGCACGACAGCAATTGTTAGTTTAGTCCAGGCACATTTACTATCGTCTGAAAGGAGTTAGTAGATTACCTTAGATAGCCTACCTTCAAATAATTTGGACTAGATTCAGGTGAAGTGTGATTTTATTTACTGTTGCATCGTTGCGGTGATCCTTAACCTTAGACACATTTATCCCATAGATTTTTGTTTGTTTTCTTTATTAGTATTTCATAGTTTAGTTATAGTTTTCCCCAAATTCCTTATTTTCCTGGCCTAGTTCATTGGTAGCGTTTCAAGTAATATTACATTGGTCTCTGTGGGATCGACACTTGACTACTACAACTGATCCCGTACACTTGCGGGTACGTTTTAGCCACATCATTATTTTCACAAAATAGCTACTGGAAGACGAAATAGAAAAATTATAAAAGAAATAAAAACCATAGAAGGGACAACAATTATTGGAGAAGAGAATATTACAAATGAAATCATAAATAATTTCATTAAGAGATTCAAAAGTGAAGAATGGAACAATGTATTACTACGAGATAACCTTGAACTAATTAACTCTGAAATCTCTGTGGAGGAAAACGCAAAATTAATCAAGAATGTCTCTAATGAAGAAATAAAGAAGGTTGTCCTTGAAATTGGATTGGATAAATCTCCAAGTCCAGATGGTATGACAGTAGAATTCTATCAAAAATATTGGGACATTGTAGGTCCATCAGTAATTCAATCAGTAAAAAGCTTTTTCCTTTCGGGAAAAATACTCAAACAAATCAATCATACCTTCATCTCCTTAATCCCGAAATGCGATAACCCGAATTCAACAAATCATTATAGACCTATAAGCTTATGCTCTACAATTTATAAAGTTATATCGAAAATCTTGACTTCAAGATTAAAAAACACTATGGAAAAAATTATTCATCCTTTGCAGGGTGCGTTTGTTGCTAACAGAGCTATTCAAGATAACATCTTAATTGCTCGTGAAATATTTCACTCTTTCAAATCGAAAAAAGGAGCGGAAGGTTTCATTGCCCTAAAACTGGATATGGAAAAAGCCTATGATAGAATCGAATGGAATTTCATACTAAAAATAATGGAGAAATTTGGGTACCATGAAAAGTTCATAAACTGGATAAGAGAATGCATTACGACTGTATTCTTCTCGGTACTAGTCAATAATGGACCTACAGAAATATTTAAACCAACTAGAGGACTGCGACAGGGGGACCCGCTCTCTCCCTTTCATGGTCATTCTAGGATCGGAAATTCTAGTTCGAAAATTACAAAAAGCTACAGAAAGACCACGAAAGCCACTGGGATTCCAAATCTCTAGGCAAGGAACGCAAATCCCCTTTCTAGCATTCGCGGATGACATTATGATCTTTTCAAAAGCAAAACAAGAAAATTGTAAGGAGATTAAAGATATTGTAGATGAATACTGCAAAATATCTGGACAAAGAGTAAATTTTCATAAATCAGCCTTTCAAGTGACGAAAAAAATCACAAATCAAAAAAAACTGGCAATTCAACAGATCCTCACAATCACAAATATGGTTTCCTTGGAAAAATACCTAGGATGTCCCATCATAAATGGCAGAGTTAACTCTAATACATTTGGTGATCTCTTGATCAACACACAACAACAACTCTCCAAATGGAGGGCCAACTCACTATCCCAGGCAGGAAGAACAACATTAATAAAAGCTAACCCTGCTTCAAGACCGAATTATCTAATGCAAAGCTTCATGCTTCCCACACATACCCATAATGAGCTTGACAAACTAAACAGAAGTTTCTTTTGGAACAAAGATGCTTCTTACAAACCTCTTATAGGATGGGAAAAGATCTGTAAACCAACTCATCAAGGAGGACTTGGATTGAGACAATCAAATGACATGAATAAAAATCTACAATTCAAACTACTATGGAAAATCTTAGCAGAACCAAATAATTATTGGGTCAGAGTTGTTACTGAAAAATACTTGAAAACAATCCATATATTGCATTACAAGAAAAAAGGAAATTGCTCTTGGCAATGGTCTAAGATGATTGAACTCATGGATGAATTCAAATCTGGACTAATTTGGCAAGTTGGGAATGGTAGAACAATCAAATTCTGGACGGATAATTGGATCTCAAATACACCGTTATGTGATATCATCAACACACAATCAATCCTGGATAAGGATGCCCTGGTAGCCGATTTTATGTTGCCAGATAAAACCTGGAATAATGACCTAATAGAACAATGCTTACCACATGATCTAGCTAAAAAAATAACCTCTATCGCAATACCTTTAAATGATATTCGTGATAGAATGTACTGGGAGACTAGCAAAAATGGTCGGTTCTCTACGAACTCTGCTATGGAATTAATTAACAAGAATAAGAGATATACTGCCTATGATTCTTCGTGGATCTGGAAAATTGACACATATCCCAAAGTTAAAAACTTTATCTGGAAAATTATGAAAAAGGACTCCCAACAAAAGCCAGATTAGCAGAAAAAGGTGTAGCAATCCCATATGGTTGTATTCGTTGCAATGCTCAATTGGAGGATCTGAATCATCTCCTATTCCATTGTAACCACACCATAAAAACAATAGAGAAAATGAATTATCATACCTATGGTATCATTACATCCCTAAACATAGGAAACAAAAAAATTAATGAAATAATTGAGGAGATTCGACAAAAAACTGATAGATCACAATTTATAGAATTAATGATCTCTTGGTGGGAAATTTGGTTTTATAGAAACCAACAAAGCTTCGGAAGAACAAACGATGATGCCGACTCCATTAAGGATGTATCAATTTACATTAAAAAACAAATTGAGAATTGGAATAAGACAAAGAGTTGGAACCCTGATTGCTTAGTAGAGGACATACAAAAAATACATAGAACGAAGAATGTTAGACGACCAATAAAGAAATGGAAAAAACCACCAGACAACATTATTAAAATCAATACATATGGATCCACCAAAACTAATGGTGAATCTAGCTTTAGCTACATTTTCAAGAACAGCACGGGTAAATCAATCTTCCTCTTTGGGGAAAAATGTGGTATCTCAACCCCATTAAAAACAGAAACACTTGCAGTAAGAAATGCCCTGGTAAAGGCCTATGAATTAGGCATTACAGACATTCAACTTGAATGCGATAACCTTACCATTGTGAACGTTCTTAATCAAATCTGGCACTGTCCATGGAATATTAAAATTTTAATTTCTGATATCCTGTGTGTTTTACAACTGTTTTCTTCAGTGCAGATTTTTCATGTCTTTCGAGAAACAAACGTGGTGGCCGACTTCATCGCAAAGACGGTCCAGCAGAGTTCCTTGAAAGATATTCGAGCTAGTCTAGAATTTGTAATTTTCATCCGAAATGATGCTATAGACTGATAAACCGTTTCGTCTGTGGTTTTCAGTCTAATTTTTACCTTATCAAAAAACAATGGAGAGTTTTATATACGCTTGATTTAATTAAAAAAAAGAAATATGAATAAAATTCTTTCTACAGATCTGCAAGCTTATGGTGGCTTATACAAAAACATACGAAAATTTTAAAGTTCATTGACCCAAAGCCCAATACCTCTATTCTAATCAAATATGAAAATTTTAACATATATATTGGATTGTTTTAAATTCAAACCAATTGTAAAATTCAAATCGACTCCTTTTCAATTAAACATTGCTTTATTGTTCATTATGCCAAAAAGCCCGTCACTCGTCCAACCAAAACACACACAATTAACCATCCCATTAACTTTTAATCTTCAAAACACAAAATTACTCTCATTCATAAACCAAATTATTCCAACTAACACCTATTTGTCATGTCATGAGAAGCATTTTCTTCATGTAGAGCTGATCTTGGACGTTTGGATCGAATTTGTGTTCCGAATGAGGTTGTGGTTGTGTGTCTCATGTTGCCCTTTCGAGACGGGGCAATTCCCAGGAGTTTCTTCGCACTTCCCCAAGAGTGATTCCTCCTGTTAGCTTGCTCCTCGGCTACACAACGTTGCGTTAGTTCCTACTCACATGCGTTTGTGTCTTTCTCACCCCTTTCTTGGATCTTCTATGCTTTCCATTTCGATTTGTTTGTTTCTTTTTTGTCATATGTTCTTGTATTGTTCGTCATGCCGGTTTGCCCGGCTATCGAGTTTCTTGGTCTCTCGATTTATCAGGTATGTCTGATATTTCGAATCCTTTCCTCATTGAAAAAAAAAGAGCAAGTAATTGTTTCAAAGAACGGATAGTGACAATGTTGCCAAATCATTGTGAGTTTGCTTGTCCAGACCAACTATAAGTCAATCCGCTTTCCACATAATGAAAGAATCATGTGTTTCACAAGAAAACTAAGCATGTAAAAGTTAACCGTCATTTTATTCGGGACTAAATTTAAAACGAGAACATTGATTTATTTTATATTCATACTTCCCACCAATCAACTAATATCTTGATAAAAGTTGTTGGAGTTTGTCAGCTTCAATTTTTATTAAGCAAGTTGGACATTTATGACATCCATAGTCCAACTTAAAGGAGAGTTGTTATTATATTAGCTGAAACTAGATTATCTATAATAGAATTATCTTCAAGTGGTCAAGGTTTCATATATGTATATGTAAATTGATTGAAAGAGAACAAGAAATAAAACTTCAAACACAAATGTAAATTGGAGTTTGTCAACTTCAGTTTTTATTGAGCAAGTTGGATATTTATGACATCCATAGTCCAACTTAAAGGAGAGTTGTTATTATATTATGCTAAACTTATTTGTGAACCTTTTCAATTTTAGCCAATTCGCCCCATAATCGCTTCAGGCGACCTATATATTTCACAATGGGCTCGCCATTTTGTTTGCATTAAGATAGATCACACTTGATCTGGTGCATTCGCGATATGTTTCTAATCGAAAATTTGGCTTGATATCATCCCATAGATTGTGCGCAGTCTCCTTGCATGTAATAGTGGAACAAAGGGTTGTCTCGAAGGTATTAAACATCCATGAGACAACCATTGAATGCACCATCCTCTGACTGCTTGTGTACCATAAATAAATCTGTATGATTGTCGTGGGACGTGAGTAGGTAGGGCGAACTCTTCGTTGTCGTTCCATCATCAATTGTCGTTGGAGACATTGATAAATTTGATAAATGACACGAGCAACGACGATGATGGATTTGTTATGAGCTTTATGGCTCTAATACCATATCAATTAAGAATTTGTGTTTTTCACCCCAAAAAAAGTAAGAATTTATGTTTGATTTTTCATTTCTTTTTCTCTTTTAATCAATCTAATGATATATATTGACATTCCATGAAACCTTAACTATTTGAAGAGAATTCTATTATAGATATAATTACTTCAATAATAATTTTCTGAGAAAATTACTCATATACCCAAATATTATAATTGGACATGTCAATCGAGCCGATCGATAAGGTTTTGAGTTTGGGTCTTTCAGCTCTGGCAACAATTAGATTGAGTGTATCGGGCCATTCAGATTTGTGCCTCAATATTATCAATCTAGTACGAGTTGGAGCCGATATAACAAATATGGAGTGCCAATTTTATAAAGATAATTATTATAATAAGTATACTAACTAAAATGATAGCATGAATATGTCACATTTAAAATAACTGTAATTGAAGTAAATATAAAAAATATAATCATTACATACATTTTGATCTTAAAAAATAAGAGTTTGGATCATATGCGGAGCACTCTTACGGTGCGGACGTGCGGAGCATGCACTCTAGGGCCTTATTTGTGCACTTTAACGTCTTAAATGTACACTTTTGTAATTTTTTATTTTTTTTTATTTCAAGCATTTTTCTCAATTTTTAAAAAAGTGCACAAATAAGGCCCTAAAGTGCACAAATAAGGCTCTATAGTGCATATCCGCACGTCCGCACCGTAAGAGTGCTCCGCACCGGAACCTTACTCTAAAAAATAATTAGTACAAATCTTTGTTTATGATGGAATTATGACCTCAACCTAAATCCAATTTTGTAGTCCCCGGTTTTAGTTTCTAGCAAGCACACCGAACAGCCAAATACAAAGGCAGCATGGTTTATTGGCATTCCGCCCACCTAACTCTGCCCAAATCTCATTTTAAAGTCCTCCTGCTTAATCCATGGAAACTGAGACTGAGAATAAGGGACCCTTAAACCCCGTTTCACACCACCCCTCGGATATGGATTCAACCCGAGATTCGCATCCGAATTCCAGCCTTTCTACCCCGAATTCGTTCGGAGCCGTTGTTCTCGGCGGCACTTTCGACCGGTTACACGACGGCCACCGCCTTTTTCTCAAGGTCGCCCACTTAATTCGCGCTTTTTTTATTTCCATCTTCCGAATCTTGATTCGGCTCTAATGATGGAAGGCCTTTGATTTCAGGCGGCTGCGGAGGCGGCGAGGGATCGGATTGTGGTGGGAATCTGTGATGGCCCTATGTTGATCAAGAAGCAGGTATGCTGTTCCTCACTTGAATCTTGATTTTTGTTGGTCGGATTATGGTGCAACGTTTAATTTGGGTGTGAAGCTTTGAAACACAGTTTGAATTATGACATGCTCGGAAAGAATTAGTTGTAGAATTTATGCTGTTCTGTTGGTGTTGATGGCTACTTGCTTCCAAATAATGATGGTCATCAGTGTACATTGAGCATGATCTTTATGCGTTCTCTTATCACCTTAGCGGATGGGATAAGCATTTTCTTTCTTGTATTACAAAATCAGCATGTATGATGAATTTGTGAACTACGTTGGGATCTTGCAGTTTGCTGAGCTAATACAGCCTATTGAGACCAGGATGAAAAATGTGCAGGATTATATCAAGGTACATCTTATAATGGAATCATACCATTTAAAGCTTGTGTGGATTATAAATCCAGTTGTTCCTCGTAGCTACTTTAAGAATGTTTTTCAGCAGTATTCCAAATATATACACCCAAATACATTCAACTGAAAAGGCATGAGTTCATGATCGTTTCACTCAAATTGGCAAATGAAAGAGCTCTTAATGGGGATTATGAGCTATGAAGATTATCCTCAGCGTCGTAAACCGTAAAGTTATTCTCCTGAATCGATCTTTGAGACTATACAGACAATCATAAAGAGGACATTGTAACAACTAACAAGAGTTATTTAAGCTTTTGTGCCATAGGTACTCACTCACTCACCGTGCTGATGTTT
Source organism: Rheum nobile (assembly GCA_027886185.1). Classification (NCBI taxonomy): domain Eukaryota; kingdom Viridiplantae; phylum Streptophyta; class Magnoliopsida; order Caryophyllales; family Polygonaceae; genus Rheum; species Rheum nobile. Next base: position 10,239,277 of record WOAB01000639.1, read on the forward strand.
CTGCAGTCAATCAAACCAGATGTTACCGTGCAAGTTGAGCCAATTACAGATCCCTACGGTCCTTCAATTGTTGATGAACATCTGGAGGCCATCGTTGTCAGGTAATTTATACAGATTTAACAGATGGTATCAAGTGAAAGGAGGGATGATATGCAGGATCTTCGTGCCTCTCTTTATTAATCTGTTATCTGCTCTTCTTAATGAGCTTTCCTCGGCTTTTGATTGTTTCATGAGCAAATATTTTTAAAAATGCTGCAACTGTTTTTTGCTTCAGAGAGAGTATTCAGATCTTTGTCCAGAAACTTATAATGACTTAACACATAATTTTGCAGCAAAGAGACGTTACCTGGCGGGCTTTCAGTAAATAGAAAAAGAGCTGAGAAAGGACTACTGCAGTTAGAGGTTTGACTTTCTTAACGGTAAACTGCAAGAAATAATATAAACTCTAAGGTCGACAGCACCCAGTGGTATGAAATTAAAAACAATCACAAACTTAATGATTAGTTGCATCATATGCTGCTGGTGAGCTCCGTTTCACCAAGTTCAACCATTCCAAAAATTATGATTTGTCTAATGGAGTTTGGTAAGCTCGAACCACCAGGTGCAACAAGCCCTGAGGTTTGCATTATTTTTTGCAATTTACCTTCTCTCTAATTGGATTTCTTTTGTATTTCCTAATTCTCATGATATGCTGAAAGCGCCGATGGCTTGTATTCTTAGATTGAAGTTGTAGATCTGGTGTCAGAGGAGATGACTGGAGAAAAGATCAGCTCAACTACATTAAGGAGACTCGAGGCTGAGAAGAACCACAATAAGAATCCCGAGGATGCTAAGGAGTAAGGACGGAAACAATGGTGGAATTCTAGCTGATGCAAAAAGGTTGACAAGGAAGGTTATCAACTAAGCCTGCTCGCTGTAGAGTTAGATATATTACCGGGCAAACAATTTGTGGTTTTGATGGAAGCATGAGAACCAAAGAAATAAGCAACTTTCTGCATCAAACTTAAGCATTTTTGTATCAAGTCACTCCAAGTCTTGACCAACTGAAATATCTGTGGTGTAATTTTATATCAAGTGTTGTCTGTAAAAGGTTTTTAACCGTTGAAAATCCACCTGAATTTTTTATGTTTGTATGAAGGCAGATGAGGGGTTGCTGCAGCTTGGTTTCCATCCTAGCATCACTTTTGGAATTTGTGGGCGTCTGCGCCTTCAAAAGATCATGTTTTCCTCTGGAAGAATTTGGTTTCTGTAAGGGCCTTCCTACTGATTCAGAATTACTCTGTTAGCATTGTCACTTCTGTAATGAGAGGCATGTGTGTGACATATAAATGGGAAGGAGTATATGATTTTAATTAGCTTCATATGCTGGATGACAAGTAGAGGTGGTCTCGCAACAAGACAGCGCTAAAAATAGGCTTATAGTACACTTGCCGCTTTGTAATTCTTGAGTCTAGGAACCATCTTTGGTTTACCCGCACTAGGTTACCTTTCTTTGATAAGGTAAGGATTCGATTTACCCGATAAATCCATATCAAGTAAATCGAGAGGCGGCAGCTTGATAGACTGGCGTGAGAAACAACAACGAAACAAGAAGGTGAAAAAAACAAGCAATGAAAAATACAACAAAATACTTAAAGAGTCTAAATGAGCTTACGGAGAGTAGTGAATAAAGCACTATCAAAGAGTAGCGCCACCAGAAACTACAAATTTGGACAATCATGACTTTTTTTTTTTTGATACAGTCAAAATTAGATCGAAAATCACAGAAGAAACGGTTTCTCAGTCTATAACATCTTTACGGATGAGATCTAAATTTGATTGGATGTCTTCCAAAGAACTCTGCTGACCCAACTTTGTGATGCAATCGGCCAGTGTGTTTGTTTCTCGAAAGACATGATAAACCTGCACTGAAGAAAACAGTTGTAACAAACAAAGGATATCAGAAATTAAAATTTCAATATCTCAAGGACATTGTCAGGTCTTGTTTAAAACATTTACAATAGTGAGATTATCACATTCAATTTGAATATTAGTATAGCCCATTTCAAAAGCTTTGATTAATGTATTCCTAAACGCAATGGCTTCTGTTTTAATTGGTGTTGAAATCCCACATTTTTCGGCAAAAATATGAATTGGTTCCCCTTTATAGTTACGAAAGATAAATTCATAACTAGATTCTCCATTATTTTTGTAGATCCGTCAGTGTTTATTTTAATGACGTTTTCATATGGCTCTTTCCATCTAGCAATTTTTTTCCTTAGTCTGGTTGATTTTTTATTGATTGGATTAATGTCCATTATGCAGTGTGGGTTCCACTTTTTGGACAACCATGACATTGCTTTTATCTAAATGAAGAATTTTCAGAGCCTCGAACACAACAACAACCTCGACCAAAACAACTAGATCTCCACTCTAGAATAGCTCCACAATTGCGGAGAAGTATTAACACCCAAGTTTGAACCAACGAATCTGTAGAATGCCAACGAGTTTCAGTTCTTGATAAAGGGTTTAATATCTATCAGATCATGAAGTCCCAAATCAGATGTTTCAGAAACACAGCACAGCAAATGAGGTCGGTTTCATAGATTTCGCCAAGAAAAGGTACACAAATATATGTTTCATCATATAGTCAATCCAATCATTATTCAAATATGTGTAAGGGTTAAATTTTTTGAGGTAAAGGGAGATGGAACCTTACAAGGTCAGTTTTTTTAGCTTTCGCATCCACAATCTGGTCATTTTCTAAAACAAAAAAAAAAAAAAACACAAATGATTAAAATATGAATAATGGGTAGAGGAGATTAGAAAGAAGGAGATCAAAAGATCCGACACTTGGCTGCAGAAGAGATCACTTTTAACCTAGGGGATGAAATTCGTCGGGATATTGGTATTGGGCGGCGTAAGGGGAGCGCCGGAGCGGGGCATGGTTTTGGAAGCAGCTTCGTTTTTTGGGTTTCCCTAGGCGTGACTCTTAGATTTTCTTTTATTTGGAAATACTCAACTGAATTCCACTTGGGTACTTGAATTGGAATGTTAAAGGCTTCATTGGGTACTTGAATTGGTTTGTAGATGGCTTCATATGTTGAAGTATAATTATTATTGACAGATTTTGGTGGGATAACCACTTTCGAAATTTTAATTAAGGAGTTAGTCCTCTAAAACTTTTATTTAGGTCTGTGTACACCTTTCTCACTTGCTTACAACTAGAATTGCATCTCCCTTGCTCGTTCCATATCCAACCGTATCCTTCCCGTTGGCCTTCATCTTGATGCTTGTATCATTTTTATTTTTTATTTTTTATTTTGATCCCCGAATAGGGAAGAGGTGAAGTAAGGGCCTAGGTGATTATGGTAGCCTAAGATAGCCTAGGTTGCTTTAAGGTTTGTGGTGGTTGTACAATTTTGTTTTGATGAAGTTGTTTACCCTAACAATTAATTTCGAACATCGCCACCACTAGTGATGATTGATAGCTTTGAAATGTCGTCATCACTAGTGATGATGATAGTTTCGAAGAGTGATGATAATAGTACAAATGTCATCAAAATAATAAGTGTCATCAAAACAATAGTTGACGACATCATCATTAAAAGTTCCAAAATGAAAAATATTTGGCCACCGATAAACGCTGGTCAACGATCGTTGACCGGTCAAGGGCTAAGGGTTGGACTATGATGATGTCATCATTATGCAATGATGACATCACTATAGGATATATATTCAATGAATTTTTTTTGGGGTAAAAGTATCTAATTTGACCCTTCTTAAAGGTTTAGTTACCAAAATCATCCCTTATTATATCTTCAAATACTAAAATGTGTTGCTAAGGAAATTACTAAATGCACATGGGAAGGTTTGGCCCAAATCAAATAGGTGGAAGCTTCTAGCTAAAGCAAGTGGGAGATATTTTGTGATTAGTTAGAATGTGAGAATAGATCTAGAATACATTGAAAATATGTGGTATTTGTGTAAACTTAGAATATTCTAGGAAAATTTGTGCAAATATCTGCCTAGTAGAAAGTGAATTTCAACCGACAAGTCACTTGTATAGCCTATACATAGGCAATTGGGTGTTGTATTTGTATATCGATCAATCGAGCTAGAGTGAGTTCATGTTCTCGAGTTTGTGGGAGTGGAGTTGAGTGTGTAGGATGGACATGTATATAAGAGTGTAGCAAGTTATCTCTTGTACATATTCACTATACAATACAAGGCCATTTTTGTATATTATGTCTTTGTTTAAGAGGGATGTTGGTGAGTGTACAAGAATCTTGAAAGAAGGTCAATTCCCTAATATCATATTAACAAGAGGAAGAACACGATTGAAGATTGGGTAAGGTTGCTTTCTTATTCTTGACAAAAGAAGGGACTAAGGTACAAAACATGGGTTGCAAATCTCACTTCTATGGTAAATTATGTGTGGTCTTGTAAAAATGAGGATATATTTGGGAATTCCCTTCGAGATCCTAGCTCTTTTTCTTGTTTAATCATCTATCTTGTAAAGAATAGTATTAGAGCTAGATGGAGGAAAAGTGATGGAGATTCTCATAGATTGTGAGTTAGAATTGACATGGACGAGAACTTTTTTATACTACCTAGCAGTTGCGTGATGAGTCGCGGTTGGCCCGAAGCATAGGTTGTGGACGGTGCCCACCATGTGCACATGGGCTTGTCTCATTGTCCCCTCGTCATTGCTTCTCCATGAAGGATTACCACCAGCTTTGCACCACGTCGTGTTGCAGCACGCTCGTGGGTAGTCTTCTATACTTGGTCGTGAAGGAACACTATTTATTTGCCGCAAGGTTTCCTCTAATAATCTGCATCATGGCTCGCCTCAAGGCACGCAATCCAAGCCTATAGGTGGTGCGCATCGATTTGTCGGGTCTTGATGTGGCACGCGTGGGTCCCACCAAGGTACGGGCAAGCACACGTTGGACACATGCTACCTTGCATTCCAACCTAGTCGGTCGGGATCGTGCACTCCCTCGGTTTCCGACCCCTCTTTGCCAACTAGATGTTGTGGTAGCTTGTCTGCCCTTACGTCTGAATATGGTGTGACACCTCATTGAAGATCAAGTAGCTTCGTTGGCCTTGTCGCATCGTCCCACTGGACCACCCTCCTACAAAGGGTCTTTCTCAGGCGCTGCATCCATTGGCGGTGGTGAGTTGCCTTCCGTCTGATCAAAACAGCCTCGTCAACTGCCCCGCCCCTCTAAGCGGATCCTCCTATGAAGAATTCTTGTCTTGGGTTGTGTGATTGTCTCAATGTCTTCACATGTGGCCTCATTTGCAGGATCATGCATGCTCCACTGAGCACTTGCCCTTCGCATGGGCTTCAAGACTTAGCCCTCCGGTTTCATCGTCTTAGTGATGTGGCTTGGACCACCATAATGGGTTGATTACAGCTTCTCACTTATGCGCCACATCTCGCTAATTGGAGCCTTTGCGGCTCCGGGTATGGTATAGCACACCTCACCTAGGAGGAGTGGCAATTCTCTCAAGGGTCGAATATTCTTCTACCTTCATGGCTACCATATTGCCATACTCCGGGCATATCGGGAATTGAAATGAAAAAGCAACTCATCTTGGGACATATCGGGAATTCGTAGGATGATGGTCATGAACTCCTTGACATAGTCTTGGATGCTATGTTGTTGGTGAACCATCCTAATAACACATATTTTAGGAGTCTAGTTGTATATTATATTATATTATTTTATTTTATTTTTATGCATATTTAATATTTTTATAACTAATTTTGCATTCAGAGTTTACACTCGTGTTTTTATATATTTTAGATATTTCGGGACTATTTTTTATGCAATTAAAGAATAGCATGTGGACTCGAACCAAATGTGCAGCAGCCTGCTTGCTCTAAATTTCATCATTGTGCTGGACTCTAATTTAGATGAGATACTTGGGCTCTTACGTGACAACGCAAGGGAGACGACCCAGATTATGCTGGAGGGGAATTTGAATCTTCTTAAGTGGTAGTATTTCTTTTAGTATTAATATAATTTTAAAATTATAGTAATTTTTTTAGCAGAACCACGAGGTAAGACATGGAAATTGCAGAAATGTTTAAAAAATAATTAGTTCAGGTAGAAGAAATGAAGAATAGCAGTAACATGCCGACAAAACAACCAAGGATTTAGTGATGCGTAGATCAATATTGGCATGCCAGTGCAAGATCAGAAGGAAATTAGGAAACGTTATCAGTTCATTTCCAAAGAATTAGATTTAGAAGTATTGCCAAGTGACAACCAACTATCAGTGTCTATCTTGCTTTGCCCGACAGTGAAAATTGTCTTCATTTTCCAAAATATGCACTTAGGCATGTAGAAACTGTACCTGCAGGAAAGAAGTTGCAAGAATTGTGTATCAACAGAATCCTTAAATCTCATGGGAAAAATTACAGTGACCTTGTCCACCTGCCATGACAAATATATCAGCTTAGTCACATCCATAAAATCATTAGCTGATACAAAGATTAGTAATTCATTATTAAAAACATGGCACTTGATTTACAAAAAATCAGAAAAGTTCAAAGGAATTGCATTCCAAAGAATCAATTCTAATACTAACAGGATAAAAAAGAATATCCAAACAAATCAAAATCTCCCTGAAAATTCAGTTAACATATAATGCACCTGAGGAACAAGGAAAAAGGACTCATTGGGCCTGTGCACAAGGGCTACCAATTTATCCATATCTGGAGCAACAGACCGTGATGCAAGATACTTGAAGATCACTCTTAACGGAGCACCGAGCACAACTTCCCTAACAGATGCAATTTTTACCAACAGAGCATGTCTGCTTTCTGCAATCATGAAAAAGTAAACATCACAAATGCTGCAAGAGAAAGAACCAGGAATATACAATATATGAAAGAGCATCCAGATTCCAGATATTGGTTATAAAATTGGTTGATCCCCTATGTATATAAGACTTAAGTTATGATTTTTTGGCTCAAGTTCATCTCACACTATGTTGTTTGAAATTGTTAACATCAGCTAGCAATGACATGCTACCCTTCCACTTAGAAATCTACTAATATCTCTAGAAGTCTGTAGTTTATTCCAGATATCTATAGATTAAACTTAGATATCCAGTTCTATAAAGCAGTCTTGCTCACCCATCTCAACGTTCCATAATTCTTCAACTTTAAGAAAGAGCTGCAGCTCCGAGCAAGTAAAATGGTGAAACTAAATTGAAATTAAATCAACAGAGAAGGCAGAAATTACAATGTACAAGGATTACTGCTGAAGCCTGAAGCTCGACCACTATTCGGCGGTTGCAAAGAGGAGAGGCTTATATGGTCTGGTCGTTACAATCGCAACGGTGTTCTTGGTACTGGTTTTCCTCTTTCGCGAGTTATCCAAAAGTCGAAAGTGAATTGATGGAGGCGTGCCTTCTTACTGTCTGAGGTACAAATCACGCGTGCTTGTCTATCATAATTCAGATATGGTGTTTTTTTGCTGACATTTTGGTGCTCAAATCTGGTGTTTTATTGTTGTTGTTGGCTGTTGTTTTTGTGCCCAAATCTAGTATTTTTTGTTTTTTTTTTGTGCTCAAACTGAGCATGCCAAAGCATTGTCAATTATACTAATAACAACACATGAAAGGTTTGGTGATCCAAGAAAGGTTTGGTGATACAAGAGCAAAAGCAAAAAATACCTGAACCGTCAAATGTACCGCCTCCAAGATCAAATACCTTCAATTTGAAAGAACTGTGTGTTGTCGTCTTCACAAGTTCACAGTAGAGAAGATCTTCACAGGGTAGAGAAGAAAGATGAACAGAGTATCACATATGCTTTGAAAAGGATATAAATTGCAACAATTATATCAGTTTCATTGTATACTTGATGGAAAACATAAACAATAAGAACCCCAGTACACAAATGCTTTCAGAAGCAGTCCTTATCCCTTCTTAACAACACCTTCCCTCCCAGACAAAAGTAAGCCTGAATTATGAGTACAAATTGTACGTAACATATCCAAATTAAGAAGATTTGATCCCAAAATTATATACCAAGATTTGATCCCACAATTTCTAAAAGTCAAACAATTCCTGATTAAGATAGAAATAAATATTCAATCAACAATTTATAATTAAGATAAAAAATTACATAATTCCTAATTTATACTAATTATTATTACCTAATTTATACTAAGTATCTTCAACTCAACCAATTAAAATACATTTTGTATCTCTTTAAGATCTTTCAAGATTCATAGTAAATATACCATAAAAATTGTATCATATACAGAGTTGGATGTATTCTAAAAAATAATTTATGAACTTGTCATTCTAAATTAAGGCAAACATTGCTATGTTAACATTATTGCTTACAATTTAGGGTCCGTTCGGTTCGCCAATTAAATCGACTTAAACTGACTTAACTGAACTTAACTAAAAATTTAAGTCATGATGACTGAACTTACTTACAAAGTCCGTTCGGTTCTCCAAAAATTTAAGTCGACTTAAAGTGACTTAAAACGACTGAACTTACAAAAAAAAATTAAGCTAGAAATCCTGACTTTTTTTATTTGAGGTGACTGAACTTAACAAAAAAATATATCCAACCGCAGTTCAGTTTTATTAAACTCAGTCATCTATTTCAGTTCAATTTCAGTCTAATTCAATCGTCAGCTTAAATTTTACCTTACAGCTTCAGTTCAGTTTTGTACCGAGTTCAGTTTCAGTTCAATTCAGTCCCTGCGAACCGAACAGACCCTTAGCCTCCTTCAGATACATACGAGTTTTTCTCCACAAATAATAGCCTCCTTCAGATACATACGAGTTTTTACCGCTTGTGACTTGTTAGACAACTCTTAAATGATGTATCCCTTCAGATACATATGAGTCCCAAATGAATATTCGAGAAGTTGAGCTGGATGCAGTCAACTCCAATGCCAAGTTTTGCACATTCAAATTCCAGAACATTAATACAATACATTACAACCTTGTTTACTCAACAATTTTGTGCTCACAAGGAGAGAAGACAACAATTCATGTAGATATTCAGCAAACAACGAGTTATTAAAATGAAACAAAAAGCAACATCACTTAAACCATACAACACAAATAAAGAGGATTTGATACTTTCCCCCTTTTCCTGAACATCCATATGGGCTAGTAGCCTAGTACTCTTTGATCAAATTTATTAAAACTACTTGTTTAAGCTAAATTGCAGTCCAAGTTGATAAATTTCATCCATGGACCCATATATGATCAATACATAACGGATATATATGATTGTTGAGGAGGATGAGGATATACCTATCAATCCATTACAATGTATTACCTCCAAAGAGATAATTAACTAAGCTAAGCGAATTAATTTCGTAGGATGAGTTTTTAGCATTAATTGATCCAACCATCCAACCAAATCAAACCCAAGGTTAATCTATAGAGATTCCATAAGAACATTCATATATTAACATTTTTAATGACAGTACTCAAAATTCCTATACGAATTATATAAATAGTAATATAATTCAGGATGATCGACATTAAATAAGAAGATCATACGAAGCTATTCCGTATACGGTTCAATAAACGTACACAAAGAAGAAAACAAAAGGATCACACAGTTCTAAACTAAATAGATGAACACAAAAAGGCAGAATTCATACCCTAGCTTCTCCGAAGCTGAAGGGCTCGATGAAATCTTCCATGTAGTAACGAAATCGATGAAATTTCCCCTCAGATTGAAACAGAACAAAACTCGAAAGATAGATGAGCAGTGGCAGTAAGTGAAACAACTCCCATTTCTGACGAGTACTTTGAGAATACCCCTTGAATGGACATGGTTAGAAGAAATCCAGTAACACGAGAAAAGAAGAAGAAAAACGAACTAAAAACTCATAACACTTCCTACTTATGCAGTAGCTCCAGATCGAGATCCATACCCCTCCTCTCTCGCGAATCGGCATACAAATGAAATTCAGACACAGAAAAACGAGAACGAAGGGAATCGACTCAAATCTAGCCGCACAATTATAAAGCACATGAAAAGGAAGGGAAAAGAAGAGAAGAGAGGAACCAAAACCTGTAGTTCACAACAACGGCAGTAAGGAGAAAGAAGTGAATAGTGGTGGGTCGGTGGCGAATGGAGTGACCGATCTTGTTGGGAAGTTGGAGCAGAGCCTCAGATATGGAGAGAGGGAAGCAAAGAAGAAGAAAGAGAGAGAGAGAGGCAAACAAGCACCAGAAGCCCTTCTAATCTGTCCAATGGTGGCCGAAAATAGAAGCAGATGAACCTGCACTCTCTTCCACCAAAGATGAAATTGGGGTTTCCAAAGATGAAAGCTACGACGAATAGGAGTTGGTTGAAAGAGGGGATTTTAACATCCAATAGTCACAACTCCCATTTCTGACGAGTACTTTTACCTGTCTTCCATATGAAGTGTTTTTTTTTTTGGGGTGTGTGTCAAGTTGTCAGATTCATTTAACATTTGTTTTCAAGAGTCTTGTAAATCATATTTATAAATCATATTTATAATACTCTTGATAGAGAATCAATCATTTCGGTTGTGTTTCCAGTATAGTCCGTCTTCGAAGACATTGTTTGATAATACTTTGTTCATGATAGTTGTTATTGTATCTTGGTCAAAATTTGTTCTCAGTTTCTCTGTTTTCCAAGTTCTATCTTGGTTTATATAATGGTTTACTATTTTCGAGTAATTTATGAGATTTTTATCTTTTGTTAGGTGGGCTAGTTTTCCAATTGAGAGTCAATTATCTTTCCAAAAGTTAATGGATCTACCATTTCCTATTTCCCATTATAGTCCAGTTTTGAACTCTGGTATAAGTTTAGTTAGGTTACGGCATTGCCAGGAGTAGTTTGTATTCTTTTTTCTTTCATAGTCTAATATTGATTTTATTTTTAGGTATTTTTACTGGATGATCTTTACCCATATATTGGTGGGTTTGGCGAGTAATTTCCAGATTAGTTTCATTTGGAATGCTTTATTCATGTCTTCACTTTTCCTGATTCCTAATCCTCCTTTGTTGGTTGGTTTGCATACCTGATTCCATCCTATTAGAGGCTTGTGTTTAGTATCATTGTTCTAAAAGAAACATCGGTTGATATTATCAAGTTTCTTGTGGGTGTTGGTTGGTAACATATAATTTTGCATGATATAGCTAGGTTGGGCGGACAGAGTTGCCTTAATGAGAACTTTCCTACCTTCTTGTGATAATGTATTAGCCTTTCATTTGGTTAGTTGTTTTGTTGTTTTGTCGATGAGAGGTTGGAAAGTGGTGTTAGTTACCCGCTCATTAATGATAGTGCATCCTAGGTACTTATCAAGACAATTAGAGGGTATAACATTAAAGATTTGTTGGATTTGTGATTCAGTCGTTTGGTTGGTGTTTTTTGTAACTTGGAATGTTGACTTGTGGAAGTTAACTAGTTGCCTTGATACTTCACAATAATCATTAATAATTCTTTTTATCTTGGTGCATACTGTTTGTTTAGTGGATGAGAAGATAATAGTATCGTCAACAAAGGCAAGGAATGGGATTTTTGTACCCTGTCTATTAATTTTTATCCCTAAGGAGTTGGTTGCGTATGTCGCTGCTCTTTGTAATTGGCATGATAGGATTTCTGCTCCTATTATAAATAGGAAGGGGGAGAGGGGGTTTCATGATAGGATTTCTGCTCCTATTATAAATAGGAAGGGGGAGAGGGGGTCTCTCTGTCTTAATCCCCTTTTGTAAAAGAATTGTTCAGTTGGTCCATTATTTACCAAGACTGAAAATGATACAGTTTGGGTACATTCCTTTATCCAGTCTATGAACTTGGTGTAGAAGCCAAATTTAGTTAGGGTTTATAGTAAGAAATCCCAATAAACTCTATCGTACGCTTTTTCCATATCTAATTTCAGCGCCACCCACCATTCCTTGCCTTTTTTTGCTTTGAAGGAGTGGAAAATTTCATGTGCAATTAGTACATTGTCTTGGATGCTTCATTGTTGGGTAAATGCTCTTTGTAGTGGATGTATAAGTTTGGGGATGATCGTTTTCAATCTCTCTGTAAGTAATTTTGATATTGTTTTGTAAATTGTGTTGCATAGGCTGATTGGTCTATAGTGATTTGTTGAACAAGGGTTGTCGCATTTGGGTATGAGGGTAATAAAAGTATGGTTAATTTGTTTAAGTAGTTTTCCAGAGAGAAAAAAACTTTTACTGCTTTGATAATATTTGGGCTTATGATCTCCCAGTATTTCTTATAGAATCCAAATGGCATACCGTCTGAGCCTGGTGATTTATCTTCTTTTATTCCATCAAGTGCTTTCTTGATTTCTTCGTTGGTTACATGTTTGGTAAGGTGGTCATTATCTTCTTGATTCACTTCTGTATGTATTACGTTTAGAATCTATTGGATCTTCCTTTGGTTTATTAGTTGTTTTTTGAATCTTTTTTCGAAATCTTTCTGTATTTTCTTTTCGACATTTTCCTGTCCAATGATGAGTGTATCTTCCATACTTTTGATTTGTTTGATATTTTTTCGGTTCCTTCTTCCTGTGGCTATTCAGTGGAAATATTTACTATGTGTATCTATTGATGCTATGTGCTTGTGCTTGGCTCTTTGGCCCTAGTATTTTTGTTGGAAGGATAGGAGGCATTCTTTTTTCCTAGTTAAATTTTTATATTTTCTAGTTTTGCTTGGTTTAAGTTTGTGAGCATAGACTCTTGTAGTTTTGTTAACTCTTCTTCCACCTTTTTTCAATTGTTCAAAGATATTGCCAAACCGGGTCTTGTTTCATTCTTTTATTTTTGTTTTTAGTAATTGTGTCTTTTTTGTAAGTACAAACATATGTGTACCTACAAATTTACTTCTCCAAGTTTGTTTCACTAAGTTTGTAAGGTTCTTTCTTTTGGTCCACATCATTTCAAATTTAAAAGACTGTGCTATTTTATTTATTGAGTTTGAGATTTCGAGTGATATGGGACAATGGTCGGATGACGTAAAGGCGTGGTTATGTGTAACCAGATTAGGGTACCATTGTAGTATTTGGTCGTTAACTAGTACTCTGTCAAGCTTCTCTAGTGTATTGTCTTGTGTATTCCTGGATCTCCGCCAGGTAAAAGAGTTCCTTGTTGTTGGTATATCGAGGAAATCACAAGTATTTTTGAAGTTGTTTAGATGGTCAAATCTACTTGGGTTCGGGGTTTTGCCGCCATTATTTTCTTGTAAGTTTTGTATCTCATTTAGATCACCTATCATAATACATGGTTTGTTTGTTATTAAGATATCATTTTGTAGATTAGACTAGAATTCTAGCTTATCTTTTTCTTGGGGGTGCATACGCAAAGATAATCAGACTTTTTTTTTCATTTGCAAAGTCTTTGAAATCGAAGCTTATAAATTGGTTTTTTGTAGTATTTAGTTGGATTGATTCGTTTTTAAGTTGGTGTTCTTTCCAAAGTACAATGACACCCCCTACTAGGCTCATTGCCGGGGCAACTGCAATGTTATCGAAGCCAGTTTGTTTCCATCTTTTTTCGCATGGTATTTTATCCGTTTTGGTTTCAACGAGTGTCATCATTTGGATGTAGTTGATTTTGCAGAAAATATCTATGTCAGTCCATATATTTTTTCTACCCATTTATCTAATGTTCTATAGGTATATCCTCATTGGTAACCATTTGGGGGTGGATAATTAGTTATGTTTGTACTAATTATCCGGCTAAATCTTTGGTTCCTAATGGTTTGTTGGAGAGTAATGGTTTTATTATTAGTCTTTTTTTAATTTATTAAGGAAATTGTCTATGTCGATCATCCGATGATGATTAATCTTTGGTATGTTTCCTTGATGAGGAAGTGCACCAATCTTTGCTGTTTTCGTATGATTCTCATTATATTTTGGGTTCGGATGAGGGTTGCTCGCCTTGAATGTTGCATTACGGGGTTGTTGTATGTGTGATGGGTTTAATTTGGTCATGATATATTTTGGATTTATTCTACAGATGGTTACCGCTTTATGTCTGGTGTTGTCAAATTTGGTGCGCACGCTTTCCTGGGTTAGAATCTGTGATGGTGAAATCTTATCCTTTTTTATGCGCGGCCATTATATGCGCGATATTTTTTTGCTGTACGTGTGACATTTTATACGTTATAATATGGCGTACGTCATGTCGTGATGTACGAATATAAAAATAAGTAAAAATAAGCCAAAAGTGGCCAGGAAAAAAAAATATATAAATACGTATTTTTTTATACGCCATAATACGGCGTATAAAAAAATATGTATTTGTATTTATTTTAAATGAAAAATAAATAAGTTGGGCCAGTCCAATTATGTTCTGTACGCCATGATATGGGGCAACTTGGGCCGGCCCAACTCGACCCTAGCCTGTACGCCATAACATGACGTACGCCATATTATGGCGTACAGGCTAGGTTTTAAGAGGCCGAGCACGGCCTCTTCTTCTTCTTCTTCTCTTCTTCTTCCTTCTCTCTCCCTGCGACGTCTCCTGGCGTACAATTTCCGGCGGCTCTCCCCCTCCGATTCACTCCTTCCTTCTCCTCCTCCTCCATTTCTCTCCTTCTTCTCCTTCTTCTTCTTCTTCTTCTTCTTCTTCTTCTTCTTCTTCTTCTTCTCCTCCTCCTCCTCCTCCTCCTCCTCCTCCTCTTATCTCCGACGATGGCGAACAGTGGCGGTGGTGGTGACCCCTCCGGCGAGGCTCGAGGCGGTGCGATTGGCGGACGAGGAGGCGATGATGGCATTCCAGGCGGCGTGGAGAGCTGGGCGGCTGGCGGCGGTGCTCCTGTTGCTGCAGAGGTGGCCGGTGACGGTGCTGATGTTCCTGGCGGTGGCGGCGGAGAGGTGGCCGGCGTCGGAGATATGGCCGGTGGTGGTCTGGATGGCGATGCAGGACGAGGTACTGTTCGGACCCGATTTATCCGAGCGCGGGGCAGACGAGGAGGGGGACGCGGACGCGGAGACGATCCTGCGACACCCGGTCAGACTTCTACCTGGGGTAGACGAGAGGTATGAACGGAATTGAAATTTATTTGAATTAATGAAAATTTAGAATGTAATAAATATTAAATTTAGAAATAGGTATTGCATTTAGAAATAGTTTATCTGTATTTAATTATAGATTTATGTATAAAAATTTATAGTTATATTTTAATAATTTATAGTTATGAATTTTAGAAATTTATTTTAAATTGATGAAAATTAAGAATAAAATAAGTATTGAATTTAGAAATAGATATTGCATTTAGAAATTGTTGATCTGTAATTAATTCTAGATTTGTTTCAAAAAATGAATGTTTATATTTTAGAAAATATTATTTATGAATTTTAGAAATTTATTTTTAATTGATTAAAATTTAGAATAAAATATGTATTGCAATTAGAAATTATTGATCTGTAATTAATTGTAAAATTGTTTAAAATTAATATTTAGATTTGAGATTTGTTTATAAAAATTAAGGTAGAAATTGTTGATTTGAAATTGTTGATATGTAATTAATTTTAGAAATTTATATTTATGTTATAAAAATTGAATTTGAATTTTGGATTTCAGTTATAATAATTTAACTTGAATTTAGAAAAACAAATGTGTATATGAAATTAAAATTTATGATATGAAATTGACGAGTTAATATGTTATTAAAAGGCTTTGCAAGCCTCAATGTTGTCTGTGAGACGGCCCCGACGTGGGTCCCGTCAGCTGGCGCGGAGGAATCCGGTCACAACATCGGCTCGTCGGGCCGCTTCGGTGGCCGCTTCAGTGGATCTGCTTCCCGCCCTAGACGCGACACAGGACGTCGCGACGGGAGTGCAGGTGGGCGTGACCAGGTCTGACCCGTCGTTGTCTCTGTCTTCCTCATCGACCTCGTCCATGGATCTGGAGGAGGAGGCAGTTGTCGTTGCCGACGCGGCCTTCCACCGCGACTATTATGATGGACCCGCAGAGGACTTGGGGATGGACGAGTCTCCCCAGCAGGCGGATCCGGCTCCCCAGCAGGGGGATCCGGCTCCGCAGCACGTGGATCCGGCTCCACAACAGGCGGATCCGGCTCAGGAGCAGGCAGATCCGGTTCCCGAGCAGGCGGGTCCCGCAGAGCCTTGGATGGCAGGAGGGCCCCTCGTTCCTCACCTCCTGGGTACGTATACGACCCACGTCGCCAGGGTCCTATGGGACATGACATTGGCGTTGACACTTTCGGAGCCCCCACCACCCGTTGCGCGCGTGGATGATACGGTACGTCTTTGATGTAGTCTAAGATTTGTAAATGAAAATATGAAAATGCTAGTATAATACTAATTTTGTTATTTCTTTTTCAGATGAGGAAGGTTCTGAAGACGTACACCAGGAAGCCGTGGCATTGGCATATGAACCAGCACATTACAGCGGCTCCTGACACCTGGTTGGATTTTGCGCAGCGGAGCCGTATCACCTCTATGAGGGAGGTGGACTTCAGGAGTGTCGACGACGTGCTTATTTCTGCGTTCGTCGAGCGCTGGCATCCGGAGACGAGCTCGTTCCATTTCCCGTGGGGCGAGATCACTATCACGCTCCACGATGTCGCGCACATCCTGGCGATTCCCATCGACGGCTTGAGCGTCACCACTGATATGGCGGACCCCGTCGTCAGAGATCACGTCTGCGCTGTTACTGGGGCGAACCAGGAGTTGGTGTCCCAGTGGTTCGGTGGTGGCGGTATTCCGATAGAGTCCCTCTTGCTGAGGTCGACTGAGCAGCTATCCAGTCCAGAGAGGGATGACCGACGCATAGCATCCATGTACTTGATGATGCTCCTCGGCTGTACCGTTTTCCCGGACAAGTCGACGAACGCCGTCAAGTACAAGTACATGGCGCTAGTCTATGACCACGACTGTAGCGGTTGTTATGCTTGGGGAGTCGGCGTATTGGCTGTCCTGTATCGGAATTTGGGTGAGGCGTCACGGGCCAGGGTGAAGGGCATTGCAGGGTGTACACTTCTTCTGAGGGTAACTATTAATTTATTTTAATTTATTTTTATAATATATGACATTATATGCTTACGGGTTTTTATATATATGTAGACCTGGATTTGGGCGTACTTTCCTACTTTCCGAGGTCACGCTGTCCTTGACCTGGAGGCCATGGTGGATACGAGGGCCGCTCGGAGAGACGAAAGGGAGGCTCCTCAGGGACGGAATCTGGAGCGGCTGATTGCTGTTCGCCGCATTTTAGACGCCGTGAGATTTGACGAGGTAATACTTTACTGTTTTATTGCGTTTCGTTTAGGAAATTTAAATTATTAATATACGTTTTGAATTTAGGTAATGATCCATTTTAAATATACCTTTTGAATTTACGAAATATATATGTTGACATTTTAGGTTGCCTGGACACCGTGGGGTCCGTTAGGGTTTACGACCCCTCAGTACGCTCCTTCTTTGTACCGAGGCATTATTCAGTGCCTCGATATACAGGAGCCGTACATGTCGGACCGAGTCCTCCGACAGTTCGGTTACAGGCAGGGGTTCCTGAGGATCCACCAGCGCCACTCGAGGTGAAGAGGCGGGTCGACTTGAGGGCGTATGATCTTCAATACGCCGACGAGCTATGCACATGGGATGCCGACCCAAGACCGACGATCGAGCTTCAGGACATGATCCATACCACCTTCGCCTGGGACACTGACGATGCGTACATCGACTGGCTGGAGCAGATGTCACATCCGTATGTGGACGCACGATCTCCTAGACAAAATCGTCCAAGTCTAGCTCTTGTCGTCCCTCCAGCTCCACCGGTGTCTACTCTCATGGTATGATACATTTTATTTATCGCTTATCATTTTTTACGTGCTTAAAATCAGTTTAGTTGTAATGGAAATCATTGTCGTGTATTCAGCCGACCCAGATTATCGCCGGTCGGATGCGGCGTTTTTTGGAGGAGAGGGACGAGCTTCCACCAGATGTTACCGCTGCGATTATTTCGTGGATTCATGATTTGATAGGTCACGAGGCGCCCATGGCTGATCCCTTACCGCGTGCTTCCCAGAGATTTACTGATTCACAGCACGAGAGAGGAGAGGGTAGCGGTAGAGTCCCCGATGATGACTAGATTGTAGGATCATGTATTTATGTGGATTAGACACTTGTGTTTTGGATCATGTATATATATGTTTTGGTTGTTTTGGTTAAATTGCATGTTATTATATATAAGTGTAACAGAATGAAATATAATCAAATACTATAGTATATACATGAAATATAACCAAATTATATAGTATATATATGAAATATAACGAAATACTATAGTATATACATGAAATATAACGAAATAATATAGTATATACATGAAATATAACGAAATACTTGTGATACCCCGTATTTTTGTAAGGTTATTTTGGGAATTTTGGAATTTTTCCGAGTACCCGTTGTGTACGTCGGATTTAATACAGAGAGTTTGAGACATTCTGTAATGTGCTCTGTATCTGTAATATTTTTCTCAGTGAAATAATATACAGACAAGGTGCCTTAGATTTTAATTGTCGTTCGCGTACGATAATTTTTATCCCGGTTTAACGTCAGGTTCGTTCAAAGCTGAATGGGCGGGAAAAGGGAGAAACGACGACCGCCGTTCAGAAACGGCGACCGCCGTGGTTGGGCCCGAGGAGTCAGGGTGTCAGCTTCTAGCTGGCCGCGACAGGCCTAGCGACGGCGACCGCCGCGTGCCCGCCGCAGGCTAAAAACGGCGCCCGCCGTGTTTTGTCCAGTGGCCATTGCTCGTTGGTCGCCGGCGGTAATCGAGGCGCGCCGATCTTGCTTTCGGCCGCGTCTTAGGGTTTGGTTGAGGCTCCCAGGTGTTTGGCTATAAATAGGGGTGTTTGGGAGAGGGTTTTGAAGCCCTTCCAACCCCGAATCGCTGTCGGATTTCCTTCTCGTCGGAGTTGGTTTTCGCCGGAGTTTGAAGGTGTCGCCGGTGTTGCTTTGGTGTGTTTCCTGAGTGCCTTTGTGAAGCTTTTGGTTAGCCTTGGAGGTTAGAAGCCAAAGCAATTCGAAGGAGGCCGAACCACTCGTGTTTTGGGGTGAGATTTCTCTCGTCTCTGTCGACCGTGTTCTTCACGGCGACCGCTGTGATGAATGCGGCGACCGCCACCAAGAACGACGACCGCCGCCAGTGCCCAGAATGCCTTCGTGGCTTTGGCTTGGTTGGTTGTCGTCGTGGCGTCTTTCCTTTCGTGTTCTTTCATCGTTTTTAGATTCGTACTACGGTTATGTCGAATCTAACTTAGGGTTCCTTTTATGGGTCGACTCGAAGGTTGTTGTGCTGTCGGAGCTATACCCGTGTCGAGCCCGGAATCCAGTTGTCGTCGTTAGACTATTCTGCGGATTAAGGCAAGTGGCGGTTCGCTCTTGCTCATCGTTCCATATTTACATTAATTATCAGTAGTTTATCTGAGTAATTAATTTGGAACGATTATGGTGTTCATCTGGTAACGGTTTTGTTAACTGTTTTGGAAAACTAAAATATGATGTTATAATAGGTTGTATATCTGTTAGAACAACGCTATTATATATATATGTGTTTAATACAGATATTATTATAGGTTGTACATTGTTAGAACAACGCTATTTTATCTGTTTCTGGCCGCGATGGCTTTGTTGTGATTGATTACTGTGTTGAACTGTTTAGTTAGCACGAGTATTCGTAGGAACGCTACTGTGTATCTCATTGCGAGTGCTAGTCGTTTCTTGATAACCTGGTGGTTAGGATTTAGTTCCTACCATCCTTCTCTAATGCCGTTTGTAGGGATTTAGTTCCCGACTCCGCCTTGAGGGATTTAGTTCCCGTGGGATTTAGTTCCCGATTCGACTCTTGGGATTTAGTTCCCGAGTCAACTCTGTCTTAGGGATTTAGTTCCCGAGGGATTTAGTTCCCGAACCGACTTTAGGGATTTAGTTCCCAAGTCAACTCCGTCCATGGATTTAGTTCCCGACGGTATCTCTTTATCCCGATGGATGAGATGATTTAAAAGCCTATAACGTGATGTGGGTTTTTGGAATTAAATAAGATAAAGTACCCGAGTGCACATAATTAATATACCTTTGGCGAGTAGTGCAGCTAGGAAAGCTCGTCTCGACTGTTGATCAGAGTACGTTCTCTTTCCAATCTGGATTCGCTGTAAGCGATGAGGTTGGTCGTGAACCGAAACATCTTAGTCAGTTTTTAAATCGTTATGTGGTTCTGTAAGATCCAGACTTGAATGTAGTACGTTCTCCTTCCGATCTGGATTCGCTGTAAGCGGTGAGGTTGGTTGTGAGCCGAAGCATCTCAATCAGCTTTTAATCGTTGTTGTTTGATGCAGTAAACATTCCAGATTTGTCATATTTCCTTAAAGACTCATTTCCTTTGGAGTCTTCTTTCGGGTCGATTTCTGTGAAGATTAAGTCTTTCAGAATCTTCTCTTGTGCATACCTCTTATTGTTATTCCGTGAAAGTGCCGGGTTATGTATCGTCCCTTCGGTTATTATTCGAGGGACAATGATAGTAAACGGTTACGATCACTCGAACCACTCTGCTTTTTACCCTTGCTAGTCTATTCAAGTAGACTAACCCACGAACATTGTTCTCCGCATGTGGACTGGTGTCATCCGTTCGATTCGGCACATCAGATAGAGCGAAGATATGAGGAGACTAGATTGACTATGAAGACGACGGTTGTTTTTAGATGTTTTAATAATTGCTTTTAATCAGGTTGAGATCCTTGGGCAGGTGATCATTACGATCACAACCCTTTTTGTAATATCTTTTATAAGTCTTCCGCTGTACTTTGTTTAAACTCTGTGTTCGGCCTATTCGGGATTGGGATGTAATCCCGTAACTCATGTTTCATTTGATTGATGTTTTGATTTGGATACTTTGATCATTATGTATCATTGTATGCCTTAAATTGTATTTAAACCGATAAAGCCTTGGGTGATCTTGGTAAGGAACACTGGGGTCACTGGCGGTAATACCTTTCCAAATGGGTTAAGATTTGGGGGTGTTACAATACTATAGTATATACATGAAATATAACGAAAAACTATAGTATATACATGAAATATAACGAAATACTATAGTATATACATGAAATATAACGAAATACTATAGTATATACATGAAATATAACGAAATACTATAGTATATACATGAAATATAACGAAATAATATAGTATATACATGAAATATAACAAAATACTATAGTATATACATGAAATATAACCAACTACTATAGTATATACATGAAATATAACGAAATACTATAGTATATACATGAAATATAACCAAATACTATAGTATATACATGAAATATAACCAAATACTATAGTATATACATGAATTTCTCATATTTGGGCCCAATTTTTCATATTGGGCCCAATCCTCCCTATTGGGCCTATTTGGGCCCAATTTCTCATTTTTTCAGTTTTCACTCGTTTCTTCTACAATCCTCCATATTGGGCCTATTTGGGCGTAATTTCTCATTTTTTCAAGTTTTTCACCCGTTTCTTCTACAATCCTCCATATTGGGCCTAATTTCTCATTTTTTCAGTTTTCACCCGTTTCTTCTACAATCTTCCATATTGGGCCTATTTGGGCCCAATTTCTCATTTTTTCAGTTTTCACCCGTTTCTTTTACAATCCTCCATATTGGGCCTATTTGGGCGTAATTTCTCATTTTTTCAAGTTTTTCACCCGTTTCTTCTACAATCCTCCATATTGGGCCTATTTGGGCCTAATTTCTCATTTTTCAGTTTCTCACCTGTTTCTTCTACAATCCTCCCTATTGGGCCTATTTGGGCCCAATTTCTCATTTTTTCAGTTTTCACCCGTTTCTTCTACAATCCTCCATATTGTATTTAATTTGGCTCAATTTCTCATTTTTTCAGTTTTCACCCGTTTCTTCTACAATCCTCCATATTGGGCCTATTTGGGCTCAATTTCTCATTTTTTCAGTTTCTCACACTGAGTTAATTGAGATTACACAAGTAAATTAGACACAAATGTGAAGTTCATCTGCTCTTCAAATTGAGATTACACAAGTAAATCTACATCTTCAACTAATCTACATCTTAAACTACACCGGAGGATCTGGAGGACGGCTATATCTAATGCGATAATCCTGAAATTGTTGAATCCTCGACTGAAATTGATAGTCCCAACCATCGATACTTGGGTGTTTGAATCGACGCCAAGCGTACGGAGGGGGAGGTAGTGGACAACCATCCTTCAACGACACCTACATAGAAAACACAAAATATGATCGAGCTTTGTGTTTTAGGGTAAGCACAAATATTACTAGCTATTTAAAAACAATAACTATACCGGTACAAAGTGGTTTCGGTTTCCTACGAGGGCCATCGTCAATATCCGTGTTGGAGGGCCGAGGCTTTCGTAAGAGGCCCTCATTGGTAAGCACAAGCACGGGCCATCCCAGGATAATAGGACAAGAGCAACTTGGTATAGCGTGGCAAACACTAAATCAATCATCGGCATGTCGAGCCAGTACTCCTCACTGCAAGGACTGATGACATAGTTGACCCAAAATATAAGGTCCTTGTAAGTGATCCTCGGGTGTAGTACGGGCAAGATGGGCATGTACAGATCTCTGTTGTCAATCAACTCGCCCGCCATCTGCATTCGAACCATAGGGTATGCAGTCTCTTCTGATCCCAACAATACAGCGAGTGTCCGATATCCACAATGCCCGTCTGGAGATACATCTCTGGCCCCGTTAATGTATGGAAACCAAAAGTAATCCACATTCTTAACCCCAAAGTTCACCCCTATATAAATCACGGGTTGTTCAGGGAGCTGCTGCGATCTTGTCCCTTCAGATTGGCTCCCTTGGGTCCCAATGCCCGACGAAGCTCCACTTGGTCCCTTCTTGCCACGACCCCGACCTCTACCTTGGCTTCCACTGGCCTTGTTCTTCTCAATCTCATCTAACTCAGCCCTCCGATGCTCAAACAAGCTCGACTCCCTCTTGGTGTCGTACTTTGTCGAACCCTTTGGCCTTCCTTTTGAAATGATTCCCGTGGGCTCCTGCATCAAAGTTTCACGCGAGTGCTGCGTGTTCCAGAACAAGTCGGTGATTTGATCTACTTGGTCCTTGCTCAATGTTTTAGCGTGCCACATTTCATCCATTTCCTTCCATATCAACTCGTGAGCAGACATCTGTTTTGTGTCATCAACTAGCTCTTCTTGTGTGTAAGCCCTATCCCATTGCAATTGCTTCCAGAAGCGATGTATCTCACTCGCCATGATCGGCGTCTTATCAATGATGGCATTTGCGATTCTGTGGACACATGGCAGGCCGAAGCAGTCTCTCATCCAGTGATCATCACACTCATCAGGGAAATCATCCGCCTATATCTGCTTATACATATCAAACAACATTTCCAAGCACCTATCCGACACTTTGAAAAATAGCCTTGAAAACAACACTCTTATTTCTGGCGGCATACCATCAAACATCGTTGGTGTTTTGGTCCGTGACATCTCCATGGTCGCACGCACCTGCCCAATTTGACCCTCGATCGCATGGTGTATCCTTACTATCATTCTATTAAAACCACCAACGCTAGAATTCAGAATTTGCTTCAACACGTGATGCATACCCTCAACCCTATAAAAAAACATGAAAAGCATTGCGTTACTCCCACATTGAGCCATGAACAAGCAAACTACTGAACATCGTACAAGGGTTACCTGTTTGAAGTCCTCGTGAAGAAGTGAAGATGATGATCAGTCCACGCTCTCACTATGCTTTCCTTGTGAGGATTCGTCCACGTCTTCTCAATGTATCGAACAAGGCCACTCTTCCACGATGTCCTCAATTGCACAAGCCTCTCTTCGTAGATTTCCTCTGTGGTTGAACACCAAAGTGCCCAACATTGGCCGCAAAACCTTTTCACTTGTTTTTTATCCTTCAATATTGGGGAAACATATGCTTCTATGTTGTGCTTAATATGCACCCAACACAAAAGGTGTTTTACTTCATCTTTGAAAACTATCTGAATTGCATTAATGAGGGCCTTCTCTCGATCAGTCATGATGGCGGCCGACATAACGCCCAAATCTTTAAACAAGCGCAAAAGTTTCTCCATTATGAACTTGTAATGCACAACTTCTTCTTGTCGTGTAAATGCATACGCAATGTTGAAGGTCTTGTGCGTGCAAGTGAAACCGACAATCTCCACCAATGGCATTTGATACCTATGGATAAATGTAAGAAAACAAATGAATGTAAGAAGTCATAGAATATAACATATAATTCATATCAATGCTATAAATCACTACTATTATATTGTGTTGAAAATGTAACACAAATCCAGCACGTACCTATTTGTCTTGTATGTGGCATCAATAATTACCACGTACGGGAACATCTTCAATAGGTGGAGCGAGTCCGGGTGAGCAAAAAATAGGATATCAGTCTCTTTCGTAGACAACTTTGTAAGAGGAAATACCCGGTAACTATTTTCTTTCAAAAAGTTCAGAGTCCATTGCGTAACCGTCAATTCCCCTTGATCTTCATAACGCACCTTTTGCTGAAAGTTGGAAACTTGTTTCATGGATGTAACATTTCCGGGGAAGAACTTCCTCAACTTCCCAACAATAGTCCTAGGCGTCACGAACGCTTCGCCCAAAGCTTTGGCAATGCGCTCCTCACTCGGGGTCATTCTGCCCATGTATGGATGCCCAAGAAAGGTAGTCGAAAGCTTATGGTTGTGGCATCCATCTATCACATTTATGATCCATTTCTGAGTCACTTCCCCTGGCTTCTTCTTCAATCTAACACCACACAACTCAAATGTGCATCCGAACTTCTTCGAATGGGATTCACGAATTACTTCAACTTTCTCTTCTGAGTCACTACCTTTATTTCTCCCCGATCTATACTCACCAAAATTCTCGCACGTCAAACTAACACTTCTGACATTTGACTTCTGAATGACTAAAACCATCATCAAATCTTTGCCCCTATTCCTAACCCACTCAACCAATTCCTCTCGGCTATCCCAGCTCAGATTGTTACGAAATTCATCTCCATAATCTTTCCCCTATACATGTTTACATCATCAATAATGTTATAATATATGGATTGTAATTGTAATATATAACTAAACTATAATTGTAATACATAACTAAACAATAATGTTACAATATATGGATTACTATATATGGATTGCAATTTGTTAAATTTATATGTTTGTAGCTAACCAATATTAACTATAAAATAAAACTATAATTGTAATACAAAACTAAACTAAAGACAAAAACAAATTGATAGCTTATCTCACTAAACATAAGACTTTTAACATATATCAAATTCACAATAATAATCAACTTCTCCACTACTATTAATTACTAATCTTTTAACATATATCAAAACAAATATAGGCCTCTACAGCTAAATCGTCATCATCTTGTCCACTACAACTAAATACTAATCTATCTTTTAACATAATAAAATATAGGCATCTATCGCAACACCGTCAGCATCTTGTCCACTACAACTAAATACTAATCTATCTTTGAACATAATAAATATAGGCCTCTACGTACTTAAGCTATATTAATTATAACTAATTTCAATCTTAATCATTCCATACACACTAACCTCGAAATTGCCATCGTCGAAATCTTCATCGTCGAAATCTTGATCGACATAATCTTCATCATCTTCTCCACTACTCCAATATGCCATTTTTTGTAAAATTTGTTGTTTCAATCTTACAATTCCATACAAACTTCGAAAGCTATTTATAGGCACAAAATAGCCGTTGGAATAATCGTTGGAATAACAGCTACTTTTGTACGCCACTTCCGAGCGTACGCCATACCATGGCGTACATGCTATTTCCAACGGCTATTTTTTGGTGGGTTTTTGAATTTAAATGAATTTCTGTATTATTTTCCTGTACGCTGTATTCTAGCGTACGCTAAAATACAGCGTACAGGAAAATAATACAGAAATTCATTTAAATTCAAAAACCCACCAAAAGTATAATAAAATAGTATGTACGCCATGTCGTGGCGTATGCCATATTATGGCGTACAAAATGTCGCGCGCACAGCAAAAAATCGTCGCGCATATAGTATCAGCCTTTTTATGTTAACTTTCATTTGTAGTTTTTTTAGGAATCTCAACTAGTATATTACTCATGGCAAGCACGGATTGTGAGATATAAAATAACGGTTTTTCTATTCTATGTCCTAAGGGCATAGGTTAATTCTATTTATTTTGAAAACTATTTCCTAAAAGAGAATATTTAAATCCATCTAAAAAAAATTAACTTTCTAAAATAATAACACATAACCACAACTTTCTAAAATAAGATTTTTAACCTATGCATTAGGTGCATAGGTTAGAAAAATCCATAAAATAATTTAACATTATTGATTATTAATTTGTTAAGGAATGAACTCTTTCTAAAAAATGCATTTTGTATTGCTTAAAATAATAAAACATATATGATATCAAAATTGTGATTATATTAGTTTTTGTTTATCATGTATAATTAGTGTATTTTTTAAATATAAGTAATGGTATTTTGATATGATAAAATACATAAGTGATATTAAGATATGAATTATACATCAAATAAAGATATGTATTAGGGAGTAACAACATATCTCAAATGTTGATTTGTTGCTCACATGAACGGTTTTGTTGTTTTTCTTTATTCAAATTAGTCTTGTGTACTTTTTAGTACGTTATGTATGAGTAATTAATTATAAGTATTTGAATAATAAAGTTATTAAGTATGAATAATTGTTATAGTATTTTATACCTATGAATATTAAGTAAAATAATTTGAATAATTGAGATGTTAAATACTAATGATAATACATTGTTAATTGAACTTAAGAAATAGTGAATTGAAAATTTTGTTATTAAAAATATAAGAGAGATTTAATGCCAAAATAAACGTATAAGTGGTATTGTCTATAAGCTTTGCTCAATTTTAAGTTTTTTCTTATTTTATTTTGCTTTTGCTGTAAATTACTGGTATTTACGAAGTAAAACAATAAAGCTTCTAAATAGCAATAATTAATGACCTTTAAAGATGTGGAAAAAGTTGTACGTTAAAAAATTCAAAAAAAGAGAGCGTAAATTTAGTTAATATATATTGAGATGAAAGGGGAAAAATCATAACTAATGATTTAACTAATAAAATAGTCTATTTGGATATAAAATTTGAAATTTTAACATAAAAAATAGTTAGTTGATTTGAGTAAAATTAACCATTTTGTTAATAATTAGGGTATATTTGTTTGTTTTTTAATTAAATTAAAGTTGTTAGTGGAAAATAATAATAATAAATAAAAAAGCTAAATAACTAAGGCGGGATTCTTTTTTTTAAATGGATAGATAATGTGGCATATTCAGAAGACGTTACATAAATGAATTCAATATGAGACTGACATTATGTCTAGTGTTTTATATGGACAAAAAAAATTGAGAATGACACGTAGCTTAAAAGTTTCTCCTTTAACATATATATTAACATAGATAGATATAGACAAACATATATTTATATTATATAGTGACAATATTTAAAATCCATGTATATGTTCTAATTGGTATATCTTATTAAAAAATTAGCCATATCCTCCTCCGTATCTATTTTTCAAAATAGTATATCATTAAATTAATATCTCTAAATGCCATTCAATCTTTCACGGTTTACCAATTTTTTCCAATTGAAATTAGAATTTAGTTGTTATGATTAGGTTTGCATTTAATTAATTATTTTACAAAGTTGTTACTAAATATAAAACACATTTCTAGATTTTTGAAAATCAGATGCTACCCATGTAAATAGTATATTTTCATAAATATATCTGTAAGTAATTAGTTAGCACTTAGTATACTTGAAATTATTATTAAATAAGTTTAAGAAATTTTGATAACAACTTTTTTTTTTTTTAATGTACCAACCAATTCCAAAAAGCATACCATATCTATTATATAAAACATCATTTTTGTAAAATCTCTAATTGTAACCGTACAATATGATAGAATAAAATCAAATTGTAAATATAAATTATAAAAAATATATTTATGAAAGATATTTAATTCGGGATCAACTGTTTTAATTCCTATATATTTCTAATTGGTATATCTCAAAAAAAAAAATAGCCATATCCTCCTCTAACAAAAATTAAATTTAATAAATTTAATTAGATAAACCAAAAGATCAAATCCGTAACATATCTATCTTCTTTTCTGATGTTTGTGATATAATTTAGTTTAACTAATCCGTAACCAAACAAATATTTAACTAATAGATTCATAAAAAAAAATTAATATATTTTCGGGTGTTTGTGATATAATTTAGTTTAGTGATAATTCAATAGCGCCGGATTTGAGTGAGCTAATACTTACTTTTTAGTTAAACTTATTCTTTTACTTAGTTTCACCCAAGGTTTTTTGTTATGGAGATTAATTTATATTTATTTTGCTATAATTAGATTTTATGATTATATTTTTTATTAATAAGTTTAATATATAATTAAACCGAATCCATTTTTATAAATTTTTTTAAATGCGGGATGATGTGGCGGATGATGATTGGATGAGTGAGGACACATAGGCGAATTGAACGTGGTGAAGACACGTATAATTTATGCCTCTCTTTTAGTATATATATATATATATATAGATAGAGGAACGCTCCGGTAAAACGGTTGTTATGGTAGAACGGAAGTACTAATGTAGAACGTCGGATTGAAGTTGATGGATGGTTGGATTGATGGGTTGTAGGATAGATATTGTAAAGCCCTAACTACCAAATCCAATCAAATATGGATATTGTTAATAAAAAATAAATAAATTGGGTTGTTATAGGAGAGAGAAAAAGGATATTATTCACCTTCCTAATCGGTTTTGCTCCATTACCGATTTCAAAAATTACGGTTTTCTTCTCCTCCTTTGACGATCATCATACAAACCCTGTACGTTCTTCATCCAGCCAAAAAAATTCGTGAATATCCCAGAGCACATTTCGAAGCACACATGAATCTAGGTATTAATAAAGTTTTTTTATTTTTATGAAAACCCTAATTCCTAATCTTCTTGCTACGTTGATCTTGTACTATTTCAATCTATTTTCAATTAAATACTGCTATACAAGCTTTAGTTTGTACATGTAGAATTTCGGCTAGACGAAATTGAGCGTCTTGTTTGGTAAGAACTGATTAGAAAGAAACGAACTTCATATATTATGTGCGAATCTTCACGCATGTACATGGGTGATATTCACACAAGCTGTATTCATATTCGTAATTTAATCTCATGCTTTCTGAATCAATTCTTCTATCTGCGATTATTTTTAATCTATTGAATATACCAGTTTGTTGCATAAGCAGTAATCGAAATTCAGTTTGTTGTATAAACAATATTTGATATTCAGATTTTAATAGACGAAATTGAACGTATTATATTGTATTGATATTCATATATCATGTTCGCATGTTCATGCTTATTCTTATGCGATATTCACACAAGCTGTATTGATATTCGGGTATTAATCCGTTGCTATCTGAATCTATTATATTATCTTCGAATTGTTTTGATCGGTGAATATCGCATATTCAAGTTGGAAAAAGAAGATTAATGTGTAAACAGTAAATGATATTCATGTAAGATGTTATGATAATCACGGAATTCATATATTGATATCAGCTAGTAGAAATTCATTAAAACATTGTGGATATTCAGAGTTTAATTCGCATATGGTGAGCATAAGCGATATTCAAACAACCTGTATTGATATTCATGTGTTAGTTGTAAGCTGTTGTCTGCATATTCCTGTTTTGTGTATGCATATTCATATCTCTTTAGTCGGTATTCATAGAAGTGTATAGCCGATATTAAAACAACTTGTATTGATATTCATGTGTTAGTTGTAAGCTTTTGAAATCGATTCATGATATTGTATTTGATGGATTATGTACATCATGTTTGAAAGTAAACTAATTGTGATAGAACGATATTCATGTATCGATTATTAAATATTCAATATTTATAATATCGATAATCATACAATTAAATGATATTCCCGCTTTGTGTATGCATATTCAGACCACTTTATTTCGATAATTAAATCGATATTCATTTAAACTGTACAGATATTCATGATTTTTATTTCGATATTCAGGTGATAAAAAAAGGATCCACTCAAGCGAGGATGACAACTTTGAAAGCTCTGAGGAAGATATTGATGTATCCGATAATGAGCTTTCCCAAGAAGAAGAATCTGAGTTTGTTTTTGGTACAGAGTGTCTTGTTGACCCGGATGATAGGAATCTAAATTACTGGATGCCGCTATGTCCTGAGTCGTTTAAACCGGCAGTGGGTAAGAAGTTCAAGTCCATTGCTGAAGGGGAGGCTTTCTACCGTGAATATGCAGCCCTTGTTGGTTTTGATGTCCGATCAAGCACAACCCACAAGTTAGTCCGGTCAGATGTTGTGAAATTGAAGTACTTCCTTTGCACAAGAGAAGGATTTAAGAACTCATCTAATAGTATAGGTCAGCGTAAAACAACTTCTAATAGAATAGGCTGTGAAGCAAAGATGACAATAAAATTTTGTGGAGTAAGTGATTATGTTGTGGACAAGTTTATAGAGAAACACAACCATGATATGATGCCTAACACAACAAAGCATTTTCTCAAGAGTAATAGGAAGTTGGACATTGGGCACAAAAAATTCATGTTGAGTTGTGCAAAGGCAAATCTCGGACCAATAAGATCTTACAAGTTGATGAAGGAGATTGTTGGTGGATACGGAAACATGAGAGCAATGCCAACTGACTTCAAGAATTTCAAGAGGGATTTGATGTCTAACATCACAGTAGCTGATGCATAAATGGTGATCAATAGGTTCTTGAAGAAGAAGGAACAATGCAATGCCTTCTACTTTGAGTATCATGTAAACGATGATCAACAATTGACACGGTTATTTTGGGCTGATCCTATATCACGTAGGAACTATGCTGCTTTTGGTGATGTGGTATCATTTGACTCAACGTTCAACACCAACAGGTATTTTTTAATTACGCAGATTTGGTTATATTATTAGACGAATCCGGTGATATTCATAAATCGTTATGTGATATTCATGCAGATACTGCATGGTGTTTGCACCTTTCACAGGAATTGACAACCATAAAAAGAGTGTTACCTTAGGTGCCGGTCTGGTTATGAAGGAGGATGTTGCTTCTTATGAGTGGTTATTCGAAAACTTTATTAAGGCTATGGGTCATGCACCAAAGATTATGGTGACAGATCAAGATCCTGCAATGAAGGTTGCTATAGGAAATGTGTTGCCGCAAACTAGACATCGCTTGTGTATGTGGCACATCATGGAAAAGGTGTCCAAAAAGGTTGGTGTGAAGAAAATTAATTCACCTAATTTCAGGAAGAGATTGGGTAGATTGGTTTGGGATGATAAATAAACCATCTCTGAATTTGAAGAGGGATGGAAATCATTTGTGGTTGAGATGGAGCTTGTGGAAAACCGGTGGTTCCAAGATATTTATAATATGCGCTCAAATTGGATCCCACCCTATTTTATGGATATTGTGCTCGGAGGGTTGGTTCGTACCACATCAATTTCGGAGTCTCAAAACAGTTTTTTTGGTTCGTATTCAAACATGAATTTTAGCTTGGTTGAATTATTAATGCAATTTGATAGTG
Source organism: Rheum nobile (assembly GCA_027886185.1). Classification (NCBI taxonomy): domain Eukaryota; kingdom Viridiplantae; phylum Streptophyta; class Magnoliopsida; order Caryophyllales; family Polygonaceae; genus Rheum; species Rheum nobile. The sequence continues at coordinate 10,270,991 of WOAB01000639.1, forward strand.
CTATGGAGACCCAACGACACCATCAGCTGAGGAATGATATTGATTCTGATACAAGGGCACACGTGTTAAAAACACCGTTGTTGATTGAGAGACACAGATCAGAAGTATACACTCTAAAAATGTTCTCTCTTGTACAAGAAGAGATATCAGCAGCATGTTATGTTTGTTCTGTTACAAGTGAGAATCCATGTATGGTATTTGTCTTGATATTCATTAAATCTGTAATGATATTCATTTGTTAATAACGACTTTGTAAATCTTGCTTCATGATAAACTGGATATTATATGATATTCGTGTACTGTATGTACATATTCATAACCAATGTAGCGATATTCATATAATGTTTAATGATATTCATTCAATACTGTTAATAACAATCTGCTCTCCCTTGAATACGCAAAAGTAGTAAATGAATAACCCGTTTTGCAAATACAGGTGAAGGGCATGTGACATACACGGTGAAGGAAGGGCGATGTGATTACTTCGAGGTAGATCGCAGAGTTTGTGACAATTTCACCACATGTAGTTGCATGATGTTCAACCGAATTGGGCTACCTTGTAGGCATGTGTTTACAGCTTTGAAATGCTTCGGTCTAGACAGTATTCCGGAATCCCTAATATTGGACATGTGGACTAAAGGTGCAGCCAGAAAGGTGAAGAGCGTAATGGCTAATGATGTGTGGGAACAAAGTGTGCTTATAGAGGAGAAGCAGTGTATGATGAATGAAATGTGGTCAGTTATATACTCTTGTGTTGGCCTTGTGGAAGATGATAAAGACAAGATAAATGAGTTTCTGAACACATTGAAAAAAATGAAGGAAACTCTCTCTGCTCAAGATGATGATACCCAAAGAGATGAAGACGTCCAAAATACAATGGTTGAGAGTTTTGCAGGAATTAATGCACCCAACGATGTCGTCGTAATGCCTCCCGGAAAAGCAAAGAATAAGGGTAGTGGTAGGAGGATTATGGGTGGAAAAGAGAAGGCAATCAAGGAAATGAACAAGGGAAAAAGAAAATGCAAAAGGTGCAACAAATATGCAGGGCATGACAGCAGGAATTGCAAGGAACAATTATAGTTTTGATATTACATTAAGTTTTACAGATATTCAGTTTTTATTACATGATATTCAGGATATACAGATTTGTTATATGATATTTCGGTTTCGTTCACATTGATACTTGTTTTGCAAAATATAATGTTAAGTGGGTTTGTTGTCAAATTAGCTTATCATATACCCTATATGTGTATTCCTTAACATGAATACCCTGTATGCATGAATACCCTGTTTCACAATATGCATATTATTTGAAGTGGCCAATCATGTAATCAGTATTCATCTATTTTACTTTTGTATTATATATATTCAGAATGTTTTGCTAGCTTGAACAACCAATGAAACAGTGTGCATATCATTTGAAATGACGGACTATTTAATGAGTATTCATACATTTCGAAACGATATTCATGGTATGCATAACTCTTGAAATGACAAATTATGTGATCGGTAATAAAAAAATTCAAAGTTGTCACAAAATCCTAACTTTGAACAAAGTAAACACCTAAAAAAATCCAATGAAAAGTACCAACATATTGTCTCGTTAACTAACAAACGTACCTTCTAAATTATGAAACAAAATCCTAGCTTTGAACCAAGTCAACACCTAAAAAAATCCAATGACGAAAACATCAAAGCAATTTTGACTCAAACACGACTGTTTTTCGTTGCAATGAACCTTGTTGCTTTTGCAGGTATGACCTTGTTTAAACTGTTCATCTGATGCGAAATCAACTTGTGGAGATACTTCGTCCTCAAGGAGATCATGTTTTTTTTTTAGTTATGCTTGAATCCAGTCTCCCAATGCTTCACATCTTGACCCATGTATGTTTCCATATGGCGCATGACGTACACTCCACAATCAACCTTGTTATTCGCATCCCTCCAATTCATCTTTAGTATTTCGGGTATCTTGTTGGAAAAACAATTGCACCTCTTGCCCGTTCTCATTAAACCCATGTAGTGGAAGAACATCTTTGTCTGTGGGTAAACATTAGTTGAGTAGTTTTGTTATGATTAATAATAAAACTTGATAAAAAAAATGAGAAATATTCAATAATTACCAATTCTGGGACAATGTCACCATATTTCCCACTAGGGTCCGCATCACCAGAAGTCGAATTGTCAATAATCTCTATAGTAGAGCGAACAAAGTTGTAGCACACGACATAAATATGTGAATGATGGAATATGGGGAAGAACACCTACAGTCGCACATGTAAAAGTTTAAACGAAAATGAATTAGTGAACTTTGAATATCATCATTATTATTACTGAATATCCACTGATATAATGTGAATATCAAGAAAAATTAATAGTTATGCAATGCATACATACTAATTTGAAAATAAACACTATACGTTCTGAATATCGTCAGTTGCAAAATGAATATCTCCTAGTATAATATGAATATCAGTAATAATTTATAGTTGTACAACGAATACTTACCAAGTCTACATCCACTAATGATGCATGTTTGACTTTGGCTACCAGCTCATCCATGCCAGCTTTAAACATGGGCATCTTTGTCTCAAAGCTCCGGGATTTAGCGTAGGCAATCGATCCAATCTATATGATTATCAAGGTAATAAATAAGTATAAAATTTAGGTTTTAAACATGTGTTGGTAATTTGTAATACATACCACGTATGATGGCGTGACAAACATCCGCTTCACACTGGTGTTAGATCGAAGCCCTTCCAACTCGTTCAAATATACACACCACAAGTCAACAATAGATATTGTGACGAATGCGGACTCCTCCAAGGATTTGAATTCGACTGCTGTAAGTGTTGTACCATTGTACTCAAATAGAACTTCTCTATAATAAATAAATGGGTAACAAAATGTGTTAATAAAAATTGTATATATTATTTAAGAAAATGGTATAAATCAATTAATACTTACTCATCCTCAGCGTATTCAGTCACATATTCATATAGGTGTAGTTGCTCCTTGGTGCTCCTCAATGTCGGGTTTATGATCCTTGTATACCATGGGCTCCTACTAGATGCCGGAATCTTTATGTCCCTTTTTTTTTTGGGTGATTTAAAGGTGTCACAAAATCATCTCCTTGTGCTTGACGAATCTCCATAACCTAAATATCAAATTGTCATCCAATAGTATAATATACATATAGTGAATAATCCTTTAACAAACATGATGGCATACATGCCATCATATACTTGTTCCATATTTCAACCTACAAAACATATTGACTCCACCTTAACTTAGGACATACCCATTGGTTAAACAACATTTGGGAAAACAAAAAAAATTACACATGTTTTTAACGGCTAATCGGCACCCTCCTCCGACCACTCCTCCTTACCGGGACATGTGGGATAGTCAGCGCTTTCTTCAGTTTCTGCTTCACTGGAGCTACCTTTGGTGCTGGAACTGGCTGGATTGCTGTCACGCCAGCAGAAGACTCAGTGACGCCATGCTCGGAAACAATGTCTTGCAAGACATCCTTCATAACGTCCCCTCGATTAATCGGGGCATGTGGATAATAATAGATTGGTCATATAATACAACAACGAACAACGCAATTAAAAAAGTCTTAATTTTATAAATATGCATTGTGATAACTGCAGCGGGTCAGCATTGGAACCAGTTGGTTGTGCTACATCAGGGATAACGTTTCCTTGAACAACCTTCAACATTAAAACAACAAAATTTAATGATCGATCAAAATGAAATTATTACGAATAAAATATGATGGTGTTCTTCACCTGTTGCTCCTTGTTTGCATCTGGCTGAATATGTGCATTAATCGTAACCTTCACCGAAGATAGACGTTTATAAAAAAATCAAAAGCTTGGATATATAATATTAACACACTAATATTATTTGTACCTGTATATCGTTCTCCATGTCTCTAGCCATGTCAGCGGGGGCCCCAACATTTGCCCTTGAACTTCCTCCCTTTTCAAACACACTTGCACCACCTTGGTCGTTCAAGTTCTGGTCCTGGAACAAGGGAGAGTTATAGTGCTGATGAAACTCTTCATACTCATGCTTTATGATGTCATTCCGGCTCGTCATGGCTGCCTCGATCTCCTCGACCATCTTAATCAGCTCTGGATCTGTCCAGAAAGGGTCTTGTGATTGGGTGAGTGTCTTGCCAAATTGACTGGATACACCAAGATGCTCTTTCGGGAAATATTCTGCACTAGACCCCAGCAGTGCCATAGCTGTCTTAGTGAGTGCCTTCGACACCTCCTCGTCTTTGCAATCTTCTGGTATTTTGTTAGTCTTGTCGGCAATCCTCACAATGACTTTTGTCAAATCCCTCAAATCCTCGCCCAATGCCCTATTGAAATCCTGAGAAGTGAAATTATAAATCAGCAAGCATAATACACTAAGGCAATACGATTAATTTGATTCGTTATAAATCATAATAACTACCGTGCATATCATTCATAATATTTTGAACAAGGTAATGTAAAGCACATGAAAACCATTCATATATACTTAACAGTGAATAATGACCCTTGAATGTGAAGGAATATACGCTCTCAATTGAATAACATCATGAATGTGAATAATGCAACGATCATATGAACTTGAAAATTTAAAAAAACAAATAGACAGAAGAGAGCCAGTTACAATCGAATATCAATACACACAAACTGAATATCAGGTTGATAAATGTGAATATATGATTACTGAAATAATCATATAACAACACACTATATGAATACCCGTCAAATAGATTAAGAACTTGTTTCCTAAATAAAATTAATGTCGAAAACATATTAACCTGTTTTGTCGACGCTACATGAACTCTTTCATTGTTCTGGCGGTCTTCAAGCCTGCCTTGTGGAACCTGATGGTGGGGAATTTGTTGTTTTGGTTCAACATTACCTTCACCCATAACCCCATAACTCATCTCAGACTTCTCCCTCTGTGCAACCAAACCATCTGTCCATCCAATGAATGCTGGTAATGCTCTCGGTACAACTCTCTGGCAGTACAAAACAACCCTATCCAGGTATAGTATCTGTATAATATGTGCTGAAAAGGTTAATGTTGGACTCCATTAAACAAAACTATAATTACTTTCAACATTAAAACTTACTGTCATAAATATCAGTGGACCGGTGAAGCACGCATCAGGGTTAGGATCCCATTTCTTTTTGGCGTCAACGAGGCACTTAATGACAAATCGACACCAATTCATTGATCCCAGCCGATTGACACGATCTAAGCTCCGGACGAGTGACTGATTCGTAGCCCCACTCTGGGTTGGTTAGATTAGGCACGAGTGGAATAAAACGATGAAATCCTGTATAAACTCTTTACCACCTTCGCTACACTCCAACATCTTCTTGGCGACTTTGTCGTTTCTGATCGCATGTAATTTCCCTCCAATATGTTCTCTCCATTTCTCCAACACATCCATTCTTATACTAGGGTCAACCTTCACCACCTCCGCAGGACCACGTGGGATACCAAGGCATATCTCAACATCAGCTTCAGACACCTCCAATGAAGCACCATCAGGTAGTTTGATCTTTCCCGTCCTTGGATGGTAATTCTCAACCAAAAACCTGCACAAATGGCTAGACAAAACATATACATTTAAATATAGTGGAAAGTATGTTGGAAATGACATTAATAAGTATAACATAAGAATTAATATCATTAAATAGTTTGTACTATGTCTAAAACACATGAATATCACTAAGTCTGAAAAAAGATCATAAAATCACCAAGTCACTTTCATGAATATCCATACAGTATAACTGAATATCACGTCAGAGCACATGTACTACGTGTACTTCAAGTTGCACACATGCGAGCTTTGAATAAATAAAACATAAATCATTGAACTCTATAGTATACTTTATAGACGTTACTGAAAAAACATACCGTGGGATTTCAAAGGAGTTCAGCCTCAACAACGCTCCAAACCCAATACCAATAATCTCCTTCTTTTGTATTTCATTCATTTGTTCAACTGCTTCCACGAAGACTGATATTTTGCTGCGATGTTTGATTGCGGTAAATACCTTCTTAGAATTTCTCGTCAAAAGACGACGTGCATCATCTTCAGAATCAGACGATATTGGTTCGGGGTCGACCATCTTGGCCTTTCCTTTGTCCTTACGCTTCTTAGCATCAAAACCTGAATATTAACACAGAATGTTAGATGGATTTAATGAAACTTTCCATAATACAAAAGGGTATACATCATACAATACAAGATCATAAACATCTACACAAATTATCATTAGAAATCACTTGAATATTACCAAATGAAACTGGAATATCATATGAGCAGATAAATGAAAACACAAAATAACATGGACCTAAAACACTTATTTCATGAATATCACAACAAATTATAAGAATAACAACTATAAAATGACTCTAAACTATAAAAGACTCCACTTTGAATAACAAGAATGAAATGATGACTAGTACCTGCAACATCTCTCACAGTTTGTTTCTGGGTAACATTACTCTTCTTTTTTGTTGGCTCAACTGGCACTTCCGCACAGTCAATGGAACATCATCCTCGAAATCATCATCAGTTTCTTCATCTACTCATGAAAAGTTTATGACGTAACCAAACATGAGAACAACACCAAATGAAAAGGTAGATATCATACGATACTATAACAAGAACTACTACACAAATGTATTTTAGTACGAATCAAATGAATTTCACCAAATCAAAATTGAATATCATTTGAAAAGAAAATGAAATCAGGAATAACATCAACCAAAAACAATTATTTCATGAATATCACATCAGATTATAAAAATACAATTAATATGATATGAATCACTAATGCACTGAGTTCAGTACAACACAAACTGTCACTTTTGCTGTAATGTTTTGACTAATATCAATTTAAACAAGACCTTGGCAAACACACATGTAAGACCACTTTCAAAAATATGAAAATTATCAACTTGATAACATGTGAATGAAAAAACAACACAAAAAATTATTTTGACTTACTGAGTGCCTTTCTCTTTAACTTATCCTTCTTAGTCCTTGCAGCATCACCACCAACAACAGGGAGCGAGAGCCGTCTATTCACCGGTGAAGCGACCGCCACTATTTGATGAGCAGCTACTTCATCAGAGGCAACCAAATCAACTATGTTCTGCTCAGCATGCTCAACTACCGCATATTCATTTGAAGCATGTGTGTTTTGCTCTGAAGGTGGTGATTCTTCTTGGCCTTGATTCAAGCCATGAGCTGAATATATACAGAAATGTATCCCAAACTCTCCAATATTAAATATGGTGTGATATAATGAATCATATAACATAAATGCAATACTCTAAACTGAATATCAACACGAACATAATGAATAACACATCATGAATATGACATTTATAAACAGCTTCATTAATATAGTACATTTTAAATGAGCATATCTTTATCTTTATACTATATATGAATATCGCATTGTGATTAATGAATAACAAATGCACAAGGTTTGAAATACAATCAATAATCTCTTCAACTCAGCATCACCGTGAACAACATCATCATTCTCATGAATATACAATAAAAAAATATCAAACCTAAACATCTTCGACCTACTACAACCAAAAAAATCAATTCTGAACAACACCATTTTCAGATGGTTACACATGAATATCATTGAATAAACTATGAATAACACAGTCATTGAAAAAATTAACAAATAATTTCAGTTCAAGAATGTGTTTTAAGATGAACAACATTACCTTTAACAAGCCTTCGACGCTTACTACCCTTTTTTTGGGGTGAGATTTTCTCCTTTGCCAACATACCTCGGACCATTGTCTACAAATAAATGCTTCGAACAATTAGCAAACTCATGAACTTATGAAAATGATTTCAAGAGTACCGTACTAATACTAACATCTAATTACGAAAATGCTGTCCAAATAGTAAGAAATTTGAGTTCAAGATACCGAAAAATATCCCATCAACAAACACAATCAAATTCTGGATTTTAAACCGTTTAAACTAAAATCGGTACCTCGAAGAGTATAAAAATTCACTCTCAACAATGGGTTATAAAATAATTTGGAGATAAAGTGTTCGTATAACATGCAAATTTGAATTTAGGGTTTTCCGAAAAAACCTACCTTTGATACTAACCCTAGGCGTCGGCGGCTACGAACTTCTCAGAAGTGGAATGATTTCCGGCGACGATGACGGACGAAAATACCTTCGCCGTGAAATTGAAGAACTCCAAGCGAGAGACTTCGAGAGAATGGCGAAGAAGGCTTCTGGAGAGGCTTCTGATGGAAGAGACACTTCGAGAGGATGAAGCCGAAACGTCAAACGAGTGGAGAAGCTTCTGATGGAAGATATCGGGGGGACTAATCGGAGGAGATTTTGGAGCAGTTTCCGAGAGAGGATTATGGAACCGAGAGATATTCAATAAAGCAAAAAAGGAATGCAAAAAGTTTCTAAATATTTTGGGTATCGTATCCCTAAAAAAACGGGAGAGAAAAGTTATTGGGTGTATCTACATCCTATAATATTTATTTGTACCCTATTAGCTTTAATCTAGACCATCGATTTAATTCTAATCAAACGATCCTTATTTGTACTTCCGTTCTACCTTAAGGAGCTGTTTTACCAGATCCTAAATCTATATAGATATATAGATATATAGATTTCATTGATCGTAAAATGATTTTTTTTTTTTGTGGCTAGCTTTGTCAGTTGGTTCAGAATCTATCTATAAATAATATAAAACACAGTCTGAGCAATGAATGTTCAACCTCATAATTACCCATTTGGTACTATTTCGTACAGTTTAAAAAAAGAAAAGATTTTAGAAAATTCAAACAAAACAGACGTTACCCATTTGGTACTATTTTGTATAGTTTAAAAAAAGAAAAGATTTTAGAAAATTCAAACAAAACAGACGTTACAAGTGACGTAAAACAGTCTGACCTTTTTTTGCACAATTTAAAATAAGAATAGATTTTAATGCTCAGCCTCATAATTACCCACCTAATACATATTTCGTACAATTTTAAAAAAGAATAGATTTTAGAAAATTCAAACACCACAGACGTTACAAGTAACATAACAGCAATGAATCCTCAGCCTCATAAATACCCACCTAATACATATTTTGTACAGTTAAAAAAAAATTGATTTTTAAAAAACCATACAGACCAAACGTTATAACTCACAAATTTTGCACGTTTGGACTTACAAAACGCCTATGCAGTGTGGACAATGATTAATCAGCCTCATAATTACCCACCTAATACAAATTTTACACTTTAAAAAAAGAATATTTCCTACACAGGCTGTTATACATTACAACTTAGAAACACCTACACACAGTCTTAACATTGGCTGGTTAGTGGTTGTTTCAACGGCTGCTCAATTACCATAATATAGTCTTCAGGATCACATTGACTAATAACGGCTGCACAAAAACAAACGGCTATAAATTAGTTTATACCTTTAAACCAATTCACCCATTACAGCTATTCCTACGCTTCTATAACCCCTTATTCTCTCTTATCTCTCATCCTTCTCCCAACACAAACACAGAAATCAGTCTCCCATCCTTCTCCCAACACAAACACAGAAATCATGACTGGAAAAACAGCAGCGCACGAAAAGTGTATACCTCTTAACCAATTGATCGAGGGTGTAAGCTCCGAAATCGAAGTCATGATATGTCGTAAATGGGATGCATTCGATACCTTCGGGACATATAAGTCGATAAATTTCCTCCTCGCAGATAACATGGTATGCTACCACCTGTGCTGCAAAAAAAGCTTACTTATTTACTGTTATTGAAATCTTATGTCTACATATTTATCGATGCAACTGCCATTCTATTCACATGCAAACCTCATACATTGTATTGCTAAGAGCAATATTGCACATTGTTTTATAGCCAAGCTAGAGGAAGGTTTCATCTACCACTTCAAAGATTTCAATGTGGTCTCAAACAAGGAGGATTTTCGCATCATTAAGACTAACAATGTCATGCTTGAACTCGATGGAGGTTCAATTGTTAAAAAAATAAATAAAAGTCCCTCAACATTTCCTAGGTATCCCTTTGACATCACTGAAATTGGAGATATACAACCATCGGAGAGGAAGGACCTAATTGATAAGTATACCTAATTCTTTGTTTTGTAGTGGTGTAGATCTTCTATTGTATTTTGCAGTCTAGCAACCTACTTTTGTATTTTGTGTGTGCCTTATCACATATGTTATAGGGTATGTTACTGATGTTGCACAACCTACATTTGTTGGGAAGCCAAAAAAGAAGAATGGTGTTTCACAACTTCTTGAATTCCACCTAATTAACACCGAGTAAGTTTTTGAGTAAGCTTCCGCCATTTCTTATACATCACCTACACTTCATGATGTGACCCTGCCGTCCTTGTCACATCCGCCTTGAGACTCCCCTACAGTTACATCCAGTACGATCGAGACATTAATTGCTTAGCACGTTTTATGAACAATATTTCTATTTTTAGTAGCTGCTATTTCTGGGTGGTTGCCATTTATGTTAAATGGGCCGCCAGAATTAGTAACTAGAGAGTCTGGCCAATTAGGTCAACTCTCTAGTATAAATACTCTCTTTTGTCTTCATTTTCAACTACGTCGAAATAGAGCTTTGTTTTTCAGTCGAGTAATCTCCTACAAACCCGGGCCCTAACGTCACAAAGTTAACGCGTTCCTAGTCGAATTATCCTGGCGCGTTAGCTCGGTTACCAATCTATCCAGTTACGATCCGCAAACCCGAGACAAGAACTAACCCTAGTTCTTGCCTCCCCACCAAACACAAACCCTAGTTTCATGGCAGCCCCCTTCCACCATCCTTCACGGCCGCCGATCAACCACCATCACAACCGCTGCTCCGCCGCTCGCTCCCACCACCGCAGCACCGCCGATCTCATCCCCTTCCGCCACCGCGCAGCACTCTGTCCGCAACCCTACAGCCCGCTGATCCACTTCCATCCTCTTCCCGAAGAGTTGTTTGCCCCAATACGGATTCATTCGGTCCTTGACATCAATTCGTGGTCTTTCCAACGGACAAGGTCACATCAACTGGCATCAAAGCCTTCGAATCGCGTAAGTCGTTCCAACTCTTCATTCAAATCACTCCTTTGCTTCCGCAAATCCATTCCTGCATATCAAAAAAAAAATAACGACGAACCTTTCTGCCCAGATTTCATCAAAAAAAATTTCCCTTTCCGCAATTTTCTTCCATATTCCTGTAGAGCATCTCGAGATGATTCTGGGCATATAAAATTCGCTCAAAACGGACATCGTTTGACCCCTCAAAAGGCCAAAATACGAACACAAAAAAAAAAAAATGCCCAGATCCGAACCCCTGCTCACTGATTTTCTGCAAATTTACTAGTTTTTGCTTGGTTTTGGATAGTGTTTGTGGTAGATACGCTTGCATATAGGCTTAGATAGTTCGTTGCGACTTCGTTTGCCTTGTGTGCGCCACAAATCTACATCTTCACAATCTTTTTCTTCTCCCACTTGAATCACAGCAAAATTTTTATTTTTTCTGCCGCGTTTCAGTAATTTGCTGAACTTTTGTGCACAGATTTATGCATTTCTATGCGTTTCTGTGCGTTTTGCTGAACATTCTGTGCGTTTGCTGTTTTCTGTGCATAGATTTGTGCATTTCTGTGCATTTCTGCTGAACATTCTGTGTGTTTTGCTGAAGTTCTGTGTGCAGAATCTATAGCTATTCACAGATTTATATAAAAAAAATCGAGACCACACAAGCCAAAATAAGGCAAGTGCGTCTCTCGCAGCAGGAAGGGAGAACCCGGTCTTGATTCCGGCACCTTCAACCCCCGTTATCGCAGTGATTCATTTCCCATCTTCTTAATCTCTCACTGTCTGGGTTGCATATCTTGATTGACTGTGTTGTACTTACTTCTGTGCTTATATCCTTGCATATCTACTTTCGACATTTTCTTTGCTGAACATTGCCTGGATTTTGTTGATTGTTGTGTGAGTTCCCTTAAGCCTGCTCGTAACCGCCCTCACGGCCAGCCAGAGTAGTTTCCCAGGTGATTGTTTGTTGAGTTCGATTCTACTTACCTTTTTGTTGATCCTCTGTTGATGTTGTTGTTCGCTTTGATCCTGTGGTTTGTCATTTCTCGCCGTCAGGTACCATATCAGGCGGTGATATACCCCACGAGACGGGAACAGAGACTGCTGCACAAAAATAGCTCCGAGAGATGCATGCTGCCAACCAAGCATTGGCCGCACAGTTCGCCGAACTCCAGTGCCAGATTGATGCGTACTCTCGCCAGCAGATAATACGCGAGTTGCTTGCTGAAGCCAAAGTCCAAGAAGCGCAGATAGCAGAACTCCAACGTGCGATTGCAGAGCTCTTAGCTCGCCAGCAGCCGCCTCCGATTACTACGATCGCTTCTGATCAGGGACAGCTACAGCCTGATGAATTGAGCGCCCTAGCCCTGGAACAGGCAAAGGGTACCCTGATTCTCCCCTCCACATCGACTCCAGGACAACTCCAATGCCTCGAGTCCAAGGAAGTGATCCGGGAGAAAGCCCCTGCAGTTGCAGAGGCAGATGATAACGACGTCAAGATTGACCCTGCCGGCGTCTTTACAACCGATCCTGATGGCGATGTGGTCAGTCCCCCCGATCACCTTCATGACCAGGCATCCCACTCTGCCTTGGTTCCTCGACGCGTGCTGAGCGTCAACGGGGGATCCCTTCACGTGCATCGAGAGAATTTGCTTCATGCTCGATGCTGTAACACCCCCAAGCCAGTGGTGCTACAGTGCCATAATCCGGAAGGATTATAAGGCGGGTGAAAAGAAAAAATGCAAAACATGACCCGTATATATAATAATATCAAAAGCAGCACAACAGAAAACCTGTAAAACATGTCCAGAGTTTGAAACCACCAACAACTTAACATACTGAAATACAACCATTTACAAACCAACACCAATACAATAGATAACCCATTCAAAGTCCGAAACCAAAACAACACGTGAAACAAGTCAAGGTCCAAACCAAAAGAGTAAAGCCTTCGACTCCAAACTGACGGTGATCAGGATTCTCCTTGCTGGCGCTAAATCTGCAAAGCCTGATTGACTGGGGGACCCGATACCCCAGCCAACCATGGCACGTAAACCGAGGTTGGTCAGTCTTTTGAAAGACTATGGCAAGATTCCTCAAGCCAAAACAGTTCAAAACACATACATATATCACCAATCAACTCACAACAACGACAACACGCCACACAATATATAATATCATAACTATATTTAATCATATCAACCAACCAATGCCAACCACACGTCAAAACATATACACACACTATCACATACCATTCATTACACATCCTTATCCAACTCTTCACTATACTAACCTCAATCAATCCATCCTCAAACTCATCACAAGCATAAACGAATAAAACGATCCAATCCAACTTCACTGACACGTCCAATCCATCCTTCTCTCTATTACTAATACCTCAATCAACAACCCTAAGCACATACCCATCTCTTACTACTGACTTACAACCGAAGCTAACCAATAATACAGAACTCACTACTGCACTAACACAACAAATTAACCTTCACAACAACAAACACATAGGCATCAACGAGATAAACATCACATAATACAATCATAACCAAAACAACGATCCAGGCCAGCCACCCTTCTGGTGCCGCCGATTCGTCAACCTCGACTGCAACTCATACCTCAAACTCAACTCGTATTGGCCCACACCTCAAGATGGGAACCCAATCAATACACTCAATCAACACAACCATACCAACAAAATTTCGCAACCTTGACTAGTTACAATCAACCACTATAACACACGAAATTTAACAACCACAACCAATGGCCAACAATGGCCCACAACCACAACTAATAACGATCAACATCCATCACAAAACCACGTATTCAGGTACACAGTCCACATTTAAACTATAATAGATATCACAACAATCGACCACTTGTAACCAATAAAAATATAACTCAATACTGTAAGCACATACAATTGTCCACACACACCTGTCAACACATACAATCCAACTTATACAAATCCAACACAAAAATCAATAACCAAGCACACAGCCAATATTCAACACATAACCATTTAATCAAGTACACAACCAATTCAACATATAACCAACACAGACAACCGCCAATGCCTCCAATCCATCCTCCGTCTCCACCACCACATCACCGGGTGAGACAATCAACACACACAACCACCAACACCTCCAATCCAACCTCCGTCTCCACCACCACATCACCGGGTGAGACAATCAACACACACAACCACCAACACCTCCAATCCAACCTCCGTCTCCACCACCACATCACCGGGTGAGACAATCAACACACACTTTCCGGATGGGACTTTCACCATCCAACCCTTGGCCCTTAACGACGTAGGCGTGCACCCTACGCGGTTTGGTGAGACTATCATCACCTGACCCTTTGACCTTCGGGGGTTCATACCCACCGAGGCCCTAAATATAAGGACTTTCACCAACCAACAACATTCCACCACTACACCGACACCAATTCAAACACTTCATACGACAACCAATCAAATATCACATAATCACATACACACACACAATCCAACACACACACACAAACTCAATCCAACACACACACACACACACATTCAATCCAACACACGCACACACACGATCCAACACACGCACACACACACACACATTCAATCCAACACACACACGATCCAACACACACACACACATTCAATCCAACACACGCACACACACGATCCAACACATGCACACACACACACACACACACACACATTCAATCCGACACATTATCACACCTCATCACACATTATCACACATCTCATCCAAGCCATTATATAGTCAAACAACCCAATTAAAATAATAGCTCAAGCAACGGTAAAATTAAACATAATCAGTTTATAAAAATATATAAGTTAGCAAGGATCCTCTTGCCTCAAGTCGAACCACAACGACCCCAGAGGTCTCCAAACCACTCGAACGAACCTGCGAAATCAATCCGAGCAAATCCCTGGCATTAATTCAAATCAAACCACAACTAGAAAAAACCCCAAATTCAAACCCTAATTCATACCTTCAAAATTCCAATCAAGCAAACCCCACACAATAATCAATCCAACTCAAATTCAGCAAGTTGCTGCACAAAACCGAAATCAGCCAAATGGCCACCAAAAAAATTCAGCAACATATACGTATATATATACTCAGAAAAAAATCAGCCATCTGAAGCCCCTACCGAAACAGATCGAAGCTTACCTCTTCGTCAACCACTACGTAGCCACCGGGGAGGCTTCTCGTCGTCGGCGACCTCAGCCACCACACGAGCACCACAACAGCACAGCCACGGACTGCACAACAGCACAGCCAGGCAGCAACACGGACAGAGGAGGAGGAGGCGACTTCGGGTTGGCTCACCAGAGATGGCTCCTCTCGTCGTCGGGGCACAGTAGCGGCAACCAGCAGTAGCGACCACCAGACGAGCAACGGCGGACATCAACAACACGCAGCAGGATGAGCAGCACCGGGTCGCGAATTCGCTGGAGAAGAAGGAGGAGCAGCCGTCGGTGGTCGAGCTCGCCGGAGGAGAAAGCTGGGCACAGGAGAAGGATCGAATCCGCCGGAGGAAGGAGCTGGCTGCTCAGATGAAGAAATCACACGGGAGAGAGAAAGACCACCGAGGGAGAGAAATCAACCACAAGGGATTTATCCCCAAATTTCTCATTTTTCCCCCTTTTAACAAAACCCATAATTAATTTACCAAAATGCCATTACCCACTTATTTGGGGTATTTCATTCTCCCCTCCTTATAAGAGTTTTGTCCTCGAAACTAAGATCAAACAGGTTCGGATAACTGCCTCGCATAACTGACTCTAGAATATTCAGGACTCGCCGAAGAATGACTTTCCCTGAGAATCAACTCTCAATTCTCTTTATCAGTTAACACACATAATCGATCTGAAATCACAATACTCCATCTTCCTGAACAAGAATTTCTACACTCTTCCCTGAGCAATCTCACTGCATATCTTACTCAATATTCCATTACATTCAGCTGTATCTGTTCCTTCTCAAACCAAATTTCACTTTTCACCCTTTGCCAACTCCTGTTGCAATCCCGACCGAACTGTCAGACAAGCAACCACCTGCTCGAGAGTCGACTTCCTACACAAAGCATCAGCAACCACGGTAGCCCTTTTCTGATTGATAAACAATATCTTTTCATAATCCTTAATCAACTCTAGCAATCATCTTTGCCTCATGATCAATTCTCTCTTATACAATTTGAGCTGACGAAAAGCATACGCAATGACCTTCCCATTCTGCATCAAAACGCAACCCAAACTCCGCTTAGACACATCACTGTAGATAACAAACCCTTTTTGTTTCCTGCAGTAAAACCGACACTGACGCACTAATCAAACACTTCCTGAGTCCTTCGAAAACTCTCTCCTGACATTTCTCGTCCTAGTCAAAATTCTTAGTCACACGCAACCTTAGAAAATCCATCCATAATCGCATGCAGTAATCTGCCAGTCCGAGAATACTCCCAATGAAACTCACTGCAACCAATCCAAGTACTTTCTAAAAACATTAATTCCTTAAACCTTAAAATCTGCGGAAGCATTAGTCAACTCGAAAGGCAACCCAACCTTTTCTTAGCAGTTTTACAGCTGTCATCGCACTAACAATTCTGCCAGAGTCTCTAGGATGATGACTCTCACACATGCACTAAACCTTTATCTCCTGTTACGATAACTGTCATCTTCCGGAAGTCACAGACACATTCTGTTCCTCAGCTCAACCGAACCCATAGTCGTAAAATCCCACTTTCTCAGGTGCAGACCGAGTTCTCTGTTTCTTACTGCCTCAAGCATCAATAATCTGATCAGAATCATCTATAGCGGTTTCCATAATCAATCACTCATCTACATACTGCTCAATGATCGTACATCTATGCCTTACCATCAAAGGTTCATATCTGAATACAACCATATCTGAATGCGCTTAATCTGTCCTGCTCAACCCTAACAATAACAGTAGCACACAACAAATTCATACCGAATCATCACCACTAAACTACCTGCATCAACATCTTGACGATAAGCCCAACGGCCTCATCCTCTACCATACTCATACTCCTTAAACCTCTAGCACGTCCCACTTACCAGGGAACGCACCATAAAATATAATTTAACAACTCAAAACATCACATATAAAATATATCAAACATTAGCACAAAACATCACAAACATCACTTACTTACCAACACAACTCACTACGGTTGACAGCAAGGATTCCTAATTCACCCGATCGTTCACAACAACAACGTATAAAAATTCTCAAGTTGAAAACTCGGAAAGAACACATTTTTTTTTGAAAAGAGCTCTGATACCAACTTCTGTAACACCCCTAGGCCAGTGGTGCTACAGTTCCATAATCCGGAAGGATTATAAGGCGGGTGAAAAGAAAAAATGCAAAACATGACCCATATATATAATAATATCAAAAGCAGCACAGCGGAAAACCTGTAAAACCTGTCCAGAGTTTGAAACCACCAACAACTTAACATACTGAAATACAACCATTTACAAACCAAAAACCAAGACCAATACAATAGATAACCCATTCAAAGTCCGAAACCAAAACGACACGTGCAATAAGTCAAGGTCTAAACCAAAAAAGTAAAGCCTTCGACTCCAAACCGACGGTGATCAGGATCCTCCTTGCTGGCGCTAAATCTGCAAAGCCTGATTGACTGGGGACCCGATACCCCAGCCAACCACGGCACATAAACCGAGGTTGGTCAGTCTTTTGAAAGACTATGGCAAGATTCCTCAAGCCAAAACAGTTCAAAACACATACATATATCACCAATCAACTCACAACAACGACAACACGCCACACAATATATAATATCATAACTATACTTAATCATATCAACCAACCAATGCCAACCACACGTCAAAACATATACACACTATCACATACCATTCATTACACATCCTTATCCAACTCTTCACTATACTAACCTCAATCAATCCATCCTCAAACTCATCACAAGCATAAACGAATAAAACGATCCAATCCAACTTCACTGACACGTCCAATCCATCCTTCTCTCTATTACTAATACCTCAATCAACAACCCTAAGCACATACCCATCTCTTACTACTGACTTACAACCGAAGCTAACCAATAATACAGAACTTACTACTGCACTAACACAACAAATTAACCTTCACAACAACAAACACATAGGCATCAACGAGATAAACATCACATAATACAATCATAACCAAAACAACGATCCAGGCCAGCCACCCTTCTGGTGCCGCCGGTTCGTCAACCTCGACTGCAACTCATACCTCAAACTCAACTCGTATTGGCCCACACCTCAAGATGGGAACCCAATCAATACACTCAATCAACACAACCATACCAACAAAATTTCGCAATCTTGACTAGTTACAATCAACCACTATAACACACGAAATTCAACAACCACAACCAATGGTCAACAATGGCCCACAACCACAACTAATAACGATCAACATCCATCACAAAACCACGTATTCAGGTACACATTCCACATTTAAACTATAATAGATATCACAACAATCGACCACTTGTAACCAATAATAATATAACTCAATACTGTAAGCACATACAATTGTCCACACACACACCTGTCAACACATACAATCCAACTTATACAAATCCAACACAAAAATAAATAACCAAGCACACAACCAATATTCAACACATAACCATTTAATCAAGTACACAACCAATTCAACATATAACCAACACAGACAACCGCCAACGCCTCCAATCCATCCTCCGTCTCCACCACCACATCACCGGGTGAGACAATCAACACACACAACCACCAACACCTCCAATCCAACCTCCGTCTCCACCACCACATCACCGGGTGAGACAATCAACACACACAACCACCAACACCTCCAATCCAACCTCCGTCTCCACCACCACATCACCGGGTGAGACAATCAACACACACTTTCCGGATGGGACTTTCACCATCCAACCCTTGGCCCTTAACGACGTAGGCGTGCACCCTACGTGGTTTGGTGAGACTATCATCACCTGACCCTTCGACCTTCGGGGGTTCATACCCACCGAGGCCCTAAATATAAGGACTTTCACCAACCAACAACATTCCACCACTACACCGATACCAATTCAAACACTTCATACGACAACCAATCAAATATCACATAATCACATACACACACACAATCCAACACACACACACACAAACTCAATCCAACACACACACACACACATTCAATCCAACACACGCACACACACGATCCAACACACGCACACACACACACATTCAATCCAACACACACATGATCCAACACACACACACATACACATTCAATCCAACACACACACACACACACGATCCAACACACGCACACACACACACACACACACACACACACACACATTCAATCCGACACATTATCACACCTCATCACACATTATCACACATCTCATCCAAGCCATTATATAGTCAAACAACCCAATTAAAATAATAGCTCAAGCAACGGTAAAATTAAACATAATCAGTTTATAAAAATATATAAGTTAGCAAGTATCCTCTTGCCTCAAGTCGAACCACAACGACCCCAGAGGTCTCCAAACCACTCGAACGAACCTGCGAAATCAATCCGAGCAAATCTCTGGCATTAATTCAAATCAAACCACAACTAGAAAAACCCCCAAATTCAAACCCTAATTCATACCTTCAAAATTCCAATCAAGCAAACCCCACACAATAATCAATCCAACTCAAATTAAGCAAGTTGCTGCACAAAACCGAAATCAGCCAAATGGCCACCAAAAAAATTCAGCAACATATACGTATATATATACTCAGAAAAAAATCAGCCATCCGAAGCCCCTACCGAAACAGATCGAAGCTTACCTCTTCGTCAACCACTACGTAGCCACCGGGGAGACTTCTTATCATCGGCGACCTCAGCCACCACACGAGCACCACAACAGCACAGCCACGGACTGCACAACAGCACAGCCAGGCAGCAGCACAGACAGAGGAGGAGGAGGCGACTTCGGGTTGGCTCATCGGAGATGGCTCCTCTCTTCGTCGGAGCACAGCAGCGGCAACCAGCAGTAGCGACCACCAGACGAGCAACGGCGGACATCAACAACACGCAGCAGGATGAGCAGCACCGGGTCGCGAATTCGCTGGAGAAGAAGGAGGAGCAGCCGTCGGTGGTCGAGCTCGCCGGAGGAGAAAGATGGGCACAGGAGAAGGATCGAATCCGCCGGAGGAAGGAGCTGGCTGCTCAGATGAAGAAATCACACGGGAGAGAGAGAGACCACCGAGGGAGAGAAATCAACCACAAGGGATTTATCCCCAAATTTCTCATTTTTCCCCCTTTTAACAAAACCCATAATTAATTTACCAAAATGCCATTACCCACTTATTTGGGGTATTTCAGATGCAGCTTTCCGGACACCTCGCTGAGTATGATCATTGACGGGGGTTTCTGCGGCACCATTATCCGTGAGAAGGTTGTGAGCCATTTCAACCTTCCGACTACACCACACCCCGCTCGATATGGCCTTCAGTGGATCTCTGAAGGGTCAGGTAACACAGTTTCTTGCCAGAGTCTTATTTCATCTTCGCTTAGCCCTTACAATGACACTGTGCTATGTGCTGTTACCGTTGTGGATGCAACGCATCTGCTTTTGGGCCGTCAATGGCAATATGATCGTCGCGTGCTTCACGACGCGTATTTGAACACTTATATGTTCAAATACCACGGGAAGCACGTGACTCTCTTACCCATGAGTCCGCAGGACATTTTACAGGAGCAGGCTGAGTGACAACGCCAGAAGGCCATTGAGGCCGCTAGAACTCCGCCTGCGCAGAAACCAACCTCGGAGAACGCCAGACGACAACTCGGCCGCGTCACTGACCGCGTTGAGGCACTTGAGGGAAACTCGGGCGACAACTCGGCCGGGTCACCGATCGAGTTGTGTCACCTGGGGGAAACTCGGCCAGAAACTCGACCGAGTTCTGGGCCGGGTCAGCACACCTGGACACAACTCGGTCCGACACCCGACCGAGTTATAGACCGAGTCGGGAAAAGCGCCCGCAACTCGGTCTAGTCAGCTTCCTGTCCTGCGCCTTCGCCTTCTGTGTCTTTTGGAAGGTCGTATGCATTTACAGCTGCTTCTGCATCTACCTTGCGGGGCACCTGTGAACGCAGAGTTCTTCTGGCGAAACACAGGGACCTCACTCCGGCACTTCAAGGCAAGTCTGTTTGTTTCCTTCTTATTCCTCGCCTTTGTGCCACTACTACGACAGAGCCCGCACTTCCGCCTGCAATTTTGTCTGTTTTGCAGGAATTTGTGGATTTCATGCATGACGAGCTGCCGCCAGGCCTGCGACATGTGCGTCGTATTGAGCATTGGATGGACTTCTTTCCCGCCGCGTCGCTGCAGGACCAGGAGAACTTTGCTGCTGGGAAGTTGGCTGAGCACATTCAGGAGCTACACAGACGGACACGCCCACAGCTAGAGCGACGTGCGATACAATACTCATCCCAGAAGAACAAGGGAAGGAGACGATTTATCTTCGCCCCGGGCGACTTGGTTTGGCTTCACTTGCGGAAGGAGCGATTCTCTTCCGTCCGCAAGTCTAAGCTCAACCAACGGGGTGATGGTCCATTCAGAGTCGTCACGAACATTGGTGACAACACATTCCAGCTCGAGCTATCGGACAAGTACGGGGTGCGTGAGACGTTCGATGTCGCGGACTTCGCACCATATGTTGAGCCTGAGCCTAATCAGGGTGAAGCGGGGACGCTTCACAACCAAGTGGGGGAGGGTGATGTGACCCTGCCGTCCTTGTCACATCCGCCTTGAGACTCCCCTACAGTTACATCCAGTACGATCGAGACATTAATTGCTTAGCACGTTCTATGAACATTATTTCTATTTTTAGTAGCTGTTATTTCTGGGTGGTTGTCATTTATGTTAAATGGGCTGCCAGAATTAGTAACTAGAGAGTCTGGCCCATTAGGTCAACTCTCTAGTATAAATACTCTCTTTTGTCTTCATTTTTAACTACGTCGAAATAGAGCTTTGTTTTCCAATCGAGTAATCTCCTGCAAACCCGGGCCCTGACATCACAAAGTTAACGCGTTCCTAGTCGAATTATCCTGGCGCGTTAGCTCGGTTACCAATCTATCCAGTTACGATCCGCAAACCCGAGACAAGAACTAACCCTAGTTCTTGCCTCCCCACCAAACACAAACCCTAGTTTCACGGCAACCCCCTCCCACCATCCTTCACGGCCGCCGATCAACCACCATCACAACCGCTGCTCCGCCGCTCGCTCCCACCACCGCAGCACCGCTGATCTCATCCCTTTCCGCCACCGCACAGCACTCTTTGCGCAACCCTACAGCCCGCCGATCCACTTCCATCCTCTTCCCGAAGAGTTGTTCGCCCCAATACGGATTCATTCGGTCCTTGACATCAATTCGTGGTCTTTCCAACGGACAAGGTCACATCACTTCACAACACAAAAAACTTACTACTTCTCCATCATCTACAATGTAGGGGGCGTCAGATTAGAGTAGTATTATGGGGCGGCTTGGGAGACGAATTGATCAAGAAGAAATCAACAAATGAAAGCCTATACTTCATCCTCTTGGCAGCTATGAATGTGAAGGAGTATAAGAGTAATTTAACATTGAATTCTTCTCCAAACCATCTATACTAATTCAGTTTATTTTTTTGTGATTCATATCATGATCACACCCAAAATATATTCTGTGCAGATGAAGTGTACCTATCCAGCACTTCAGCCACTATGATCTATGATTCCACAGACATCCCTCAATTAGTAGAATTCAGGAAAAAACCAATGTGATATTCCTAGCCATTATATGACTACATTAAGTACATTTAAACACAATTCAATATACCTTTGTTGCTTACATAGTCTACATGGTGTAACTCTGTTTCCTCTACAGCAATAGCAATGTCAGCGAGCGTGGAACAGCTACTAGACCTACAAATCTGAAACCAATCGAAGGAAATATATTACAATTGTTGCAATGGTGTAGAGCAAGAAAGAGGGTGAAATATTTTAGACATTATTATTCCACAACAAAGCTGCCTACATTCACAACAACAAAATAACTTCTATAATTACACATTACTGAACAGGATGCAACCTTTGAATGCAAAGTCCGAATTACACAGATAGAACCGTGAACCACTTGGTACTATTTCGCCTACAGCAGTGGCCAATGCAAGAAAGGTGTTACTCGCCGTAGTGGAAATTTCTGCTGCCCATCCTGTGAAAAGATGATTAGCTTCCCAAAGACAAGGTATTCATACTACAATTAATTAGCACTATACTTCTACTCTACATAAAAAACAAAGTGGCCTGGCATATAAAAAAGATTACTACTTAATATTAAACACATGTAAGCTTTTGAACATTGTAATAGGTTCAAGTTGCGTCTTGAGGTTGAGGATGACAGCCATGCTACAATTGTCACCCTATTTGATGACACAACTGAAAAGTTGTTGGGGGCCACATCCGACTCTTTGTTGAAAGAACAAGACGTAAGGCATAAAAATTCCTCCTAAAGTATTCATTTCGTACCCCTCTAAACACTTAACCTGATTTTACTAGGACCAAGGATCTGACACTGTGCTTCCTAATGCTTTAATCAACATCATCAATACTTCGCATGTATTGGAGATCAAGTCTCATACTTACTATCAACATGATGTAAGCTTCACATGCACCAACATCATTCGCACAATTAATACTGTGAATGAGGTCAGTCAAATATTAGAATGTCATGTTATAAACTACAATACTAGAATGTTAATACTAGCATGTAATAAAACTGTCTACACCTTGGGTTTGACATCAACAAGAGAAAACAAGTTCAGAACCAAAAAAAGACAACACAGATATTCTTGGAAAGGAATCAGAGATTCATGGCGACAACCAATGGTGCATTACCCTTTGCATTTATTAGTTAATGAATTATAGTTACAAGCACTCAATAACAATTGTGTCCATTTGCAGCCTCCGGAAAGAAGATATTACAGCCATTGAGGTATGTTAAATTCTTATATGCCAAGTGTTATTTCCTATGAAAACATACATCTCAGTCATATTTTGGTTTTTGCTATTAACTTAATACATTTACACACTTGAAGTTAACCCGAGCAACTTCCCTTGAACAGTCAAGAGATGAAGTAACAAATAGCTACAACCTTGAAGCAGAAGAAGAACATACTATTTCTGGGGATCAAACACTTTCAAAGCGAAGAAAAGTGGCCATCTTATCAAATGACGAGAACTAAACAGAAATTTTCAGGGCTACCACTCCTTTTAGCTTTTCTAGGATAAAACATTTCCCTTCTTTTAATTTCATTAATAAACATGTTATGCTTTCTGAAACAGTTTATTTCTCAATTATTTGCAATAGTTTGATTTTTTCCCTTTTTGTTGTTGGTTTCAATTTCACCAATAAACATTTTCCTTCTTTTAGCTTCACAAGTAAATATTTTATGCTGATTTTTATTCATGTGTATATATACATATAGACTACAGTGCACATTGATAGAGAGATAATACATAAACAAGAACCATACAACAATATGCAGCTATGAACTAATGGGTCCATAACAGAAAAGACAACGAAACATATTAGAGTTCAAAGACGCCTACAAAATCATGCATTCATCTAAGCAACCGTTTTGCACAATGCTTCCAAAATAGCAACTACATAAAGTAACGAAACAAAAAAGGGTGCAGGGCACAAACCTTTGCACAGAGCCACTCACCAAACCTTTCAAGACATCATCAAGGGTCGTCAATTTTCTCTTTGAATCTGCAAACTATCCATCGCCAGTTGCATCTTCATATATCTGTGGTCTAGCACTACAACAACATAAGATAATATTGTTATTGACGTCAAGTGCATAAGCGGGCCAATCTTGATTGCGATTAAGGTTTACTACCTCACTCAGGTAAGCATCTTGCAGTTGTTCTCTTTTATAAACCACTTAGCCCCCCCCCCCCCGACAACATCCTGAAGTAAAGAAAGCGGCAACATTTTTGTGATCAGACAAGTGATACAACCTCACCCTACATACATAAAAAGCAAAACACCTATAACAACTACAAAATATCAAATGAGTTTGAAATTATAACTACTATATTTTGCATTTCTTAAATAGGTAAATGGTGCTCAATTTAAAAATGATACGAAATCACCACAGACAAAGATACTACAGACCCTAATAATGACATTTGCTGTAACTCCAAAGGCATTTAATGATGCAATAAAATCATTAGAAAAAAAACTGGTGCAAACCCTCAAAATGACATTCAAAAAAAGAAATATGTAGACTTCTTCACATTTGTCAAAACCCAAATCAGCAACTGTTACTATTCTGGTACAACAACTGCTACCAATAGAAATCAGAAATACAAACCAAAGAAAACATGATATCAGCTACGTTATTTTAATCCTTTTTTTGGGTCACCTTTTCAACTGATGCCGATAGCAATTGTTGTTTGTTTGTTGTTCATCCTATTCAAACTAGAGGCAAATCTTATTCATATCGTCCATTGTTTTTCCTTGGAAATGGTGTATTTTAGGTTATTAACTTCACCCAATTGTTAATCTATAAGTAGCTATCTAAACTTCTAGAGTAGTATCAACCTCACCAATCACCTCTAACTTTGCTCATCTCTGCTTTTCTTATCTGCAGTTAGTGTTGTGGAATTAAAAAAATTCAGCACAGAATGAACATTATATCCTCAACTACTTTTCATATAAACCAGGTCCAAGTAATTCTTTTAATATATGACAAAAGACCTCATCACTTCAAGAAAAAATATATGACAAAGGACCCTACAACAAATACTACTATTCAAGCTCATCTAAGAATGTTTACCTTGCTACTTTTGTCGCATGCATAAAATTAATTTAGTTCAGCAATGTCCTCATTCGCATACCATCAGCATCTACGTCGACACGGTTGAGCCAAACATTAAAAATTAGGAAAATTCAGGCAAAACAGATTTAGTGAGAATAACAACAATGTGAAAATGAATGTTGTACTACTGTTAACGGTAAATGAATATAAATGCACAATATAGCTTCCAGAAAAAGAGAATTATTGGATTTAAAACTAATATCAATACGACAGATTTGCTTCGCAGGTTTACACCATCCTCTACATCATCAAATGACTATGGAGCAACACTAACATTGGAATCACATTCACAGACAAGAACAGATGGAAAGGTACAAAGTTTCTGCGGATTGCGACTTACAGATCTTGGAAACTTGCAAGCAGGTGATGTTCCATTCATTTATCCAATCACTACGTATAAAAAAAGATAATATGAAAATGCAGCAAACTTGAACATCTATGTACAACTAATTATAAAAATTTAAAATACCAAATTGTGATTGTATAATTTGCCAAAATATACCGTTGGAAATGCCTCATCACAGGTGCTGAAGTTGCTTCTTTAAGAAATCAACCTCCTTCACACAACTCAACATTTGCACATGGTTAGTTTGTTATTACCATGTATATTTATACCCAAAAAAAACATTACCCAATATGCCTGGTTTATGACACACTAAACAATGACCTTTCATAGGAAACCTACATCTTTTATAAACTAACTTATCAAATTTGCTTATGTCAGATGGTGTTGCTTCTTCTTCCAGACAAAATGAGCTTACAGGCATAGCTATCAACTCAATGGGTACGGACAACTTTTAAACATTCCAAAATAAAACATGTACATTATTAAAATAACATGTGTTTTTGACTTAGGCATACAAGTATTTTACAAAAAGCTAGACTTTCCAAGATACAAATGCCAGTGTTGCAATACAATTATGTGGTTTCAGGAAAAGAAGGGAAAATGTAAAGAAGGTGGAAACCCATCATTTTCAATGTGTTGTCAGGAAGGAAAGGTTCAATTGCCAAAGCTACAGCCAGCTCCCACACCATTAGACCGGCTACTTAACTCTTTTGGTGATCCCATGGCAGCAGCATTCAGGAAAAAGATACGAGTTTACAATGGCATTTTCAGTTTCACATCCTTTGGAGGGCGAATTGACAACAAAATCAACTAGACAAGAGAACCTTATACTTTTAGAATGTCCGGACAAAACTACCATAGAGTTGGTTCTCTTCTACCGACTGAAGGAAGTAGACCTAATTTTGCTCAGTTGTACTTTTATGATACTGAAAATGAAGTGCATAATAGAATGTCATGCATTACTCAAGATGAATACAAGTTGGATGCATTTCTGGTGAAAGAATTGTTGCGCATGTTAAATTGTCACAGCTCAGTTGCAAAAGCTTTTAGAATGGCTAGGGACTGGTGCAACACCAATAACTCTCTCGAGATCAAATTAAGGCTAATTGGAAAAAGACAACAATCTGGAAGACAATACAACAAGCCTCAAGTTCCTGAAATTGCCACGCTTATAATTGGGGATTTTGGAACAAGCATTGGAAAAAGGGATATTATCATACACATCAGATCACAAGGACTCCAAAGAATATCAGAGTTACATCCACTTTATATGGCATTGCAATATCCTCTCCTATTCCCCTATGGTAAAGATGGATATCATGAACAAATACCATATCATAGAAATGAAGGCAAAAGGAAAACAAAGAGATCAACTATGACAATGAGGGAGTTCTATTGCTACAGAATTCAACAGAGACTGAATGAAGGCACAACACTAATACAAGGTGGTAGATTGTACCATCAGTATTTAGTTGATGCATTTACTGCAGTAGAAGAAGAGAGATTGAGGTGGATGAGACACAATCAAGATAATCTACGTTCAGATTTGTACCAGAATGTATATGATTCAGTGACAAAAGGAGACACAAACGCAACAGCTATTGGCAAAAGAATTGTACTCCCATCCTCTTTTACAGGTGGCCCAAGATACATGGTACAAAACTACCAAGATGCAATGGCCATTTGTCGAGCATTTGGAAATCCAACTCTTTTCATAACATTTACAGCCAATCAGAAATGGCCAGAAGACTAGCTACAGGTCGAAAAGAAGAGAAGGTTGAAATGAAATTGAGTTTCAACTTACAAAAGAAACAATCAAATAAGTAAATATAAATACAATTACTTGGGGAGAAGTGTTAATCCAAATAAAAAATGTCAGAAAAACTTCTTTCCATACCACGAATAAATCGAAAACATACATACCGTTAAACTATACATATATATACAACATAGTTCAAATAACTGAAAACACCATAGATATTCACTTTGTTTCACATTTCACTATCCTATTATTTATAGAATGTGACATATCATATTGGATCGTACAATTATTGGATGCCCCCTATCACACATGGAATTTCTTAAGCTACTGGAAAATACAAAGCTGACATCATAGAGACACAACATAACCAGAATTAAGAAGAAATGATGTATTGTGAAACACCACTACTTCATAAAAACTCTAAAGTATTCCCTTTTACTCCACCTTGAGAGTCAAAACACATAATCATAAGAATACAAAGATATCCAGCTTCATGAATACGTTATTAAGACACATCAAACATTGCCACAAAGAGGAATATCACACTTCTACACCAATTGCTCATAGGAATCCAACACTGGATGATTCATGCTGAATTTTTAAAAAAAAAACTTACTCATCAAAAAGCTCATTTGCCATGAATCGTTTAAGCCATTAATCGTTTACATAATCCTCGATTCATACTAAATACAAATAAAACAAATGAGCCATCCAATGCACTTCATTGTACCACATGAATGATTACAACAGATAACCCTAAAACACATTAATTTCCACAGAAAATGACCTACCTTCAGGGATACACAAAGACTGAAATGGGCAGTTTCTCTTTTAAAATTAAATAAAGCAATGGTTTTATTTTAACACATAGCGTGAATACCACAACCATCCGAAAAAAAGAACTTCTATGAGTAGGATATACGGGTCACCCACACACGTTCAATATACAACCATAACATACAATCACAATGTTTAAACACCTGATGAAAACTCATGTTGAAAAGCATTTGTTGACCTATTTCGCAACAACAGACAGAGTACAATCAAGTGATTCATGTTGTTTAATCCATATTGACCCATACATGGAAAACTGAAACCTCCACCTTTTTAAGCTCTACTTGGTCTAAATCACATAGCTCGATTTAATAACAATGACTTTATAGGAAGACAAACACAAAAGAAAATGAAAACAGAATAACCAAATCAGGAAGAATAATACCTTATGTACCGAAAGTATGCAGAAAAAAAAGGGGACGATGAATATCGAGATGAGGCAAGAGCTTACCAAGGATTGATTCCATTGTTGAAGAATTTTTGCATGACGATTCATGATCCCTGGCACACAGGAATACAAGAATCCACAAAATGTCCTAGCCTATCCGTTTTTAATCCCCATAGAAAGAAGTGTCAAACTGCAGACCAATGAAGTTATTCTTTATAACAAATAAAATTGCCTAAAATATTACAAAATGACATTAATCAACGGTACCATCACGATTTAAGGATAACACTGGCCATCAATAGTTTAAAAGAGCAAAATCACAATTAGACACAAACATAAACTCACCAAAAAAGGAATAACAGACCACATCAGAGCACAAAAAAGGAAAAATACTAACAACAAAAAGCATCAAATGTATTCCAATGACATGTAATTCCCAGTCACAACCATGATCAACTAACAAGTCATATATAGTTGCATTTGGTGTTAAGGAGTTTACATATTCCTGCAATTAATCAATACATAAATTGAAAATTATAGTACTGTACGTATATTGCTACTTTAGGAGTTGAGCATGTTTGTTCAAGGCCTATAACAATTTCAGAAATGATTAATTCTTACAAAATAGTATCCATCTCCAATGTATACAAAAGATTATACATCTTCAATTTACATTAATGTAACAAGTTAAGAATCTGCAGGTTTGATAAAATAGCAATTAAAACTTTAGTATGCAAATATGAAAACAGATAATATATATAGTTTACCATAGAAAACAACAAAGGGAACTGCGGTGGACGTTGGAATTAGAGAGAATATGAAGATGGAATGGAGGAAGAAGATCTACAGCAGACCACCTGGAAAATAAACAAATCAAAATTAAAGAAAGAATGAAAGGGAACTCATGACTATCCAAATTCCAAATTAAAGAATGAAGGAAACGGTTACTGATCAAGATAGATCTACAGTAGACTCATATATTGTCCAGCTACAGTACAAGCATAACACTTGGAAATGATTTAAACACAAATTAAACAAATAATGAAAGGAAAACCAGAGTATCGGTGTAGACCTGGCCACCAGTACTACCTTCACCTTACCAATCGCTTTCTCTCTCCAGAATCTTTATTTTTCTTCCACTCCTTCTTCTTCGTTGTCGTCTTCGCAGATCTTTCTTTCGGTGGACATCAGCTTCTAGCTTTTGGCGATTCAAAATATAGGAGTTGTAGTAGTACGTCTTCTGGTCAGCGATGGGGAATGCGAGTGAGAAAGAGGAGGAAGCTAACCGCGTTGAACGTGAATCTTACGCAGGCAGATTTACAACAGATCCGATGGCGAATCGGCCGGGGTTAGCGCCGGTGGTAGCTTTCCAGAGAGTCTCAGGCCGCCTAGCGATGTGGAATATATGGGGAATTCTCCGCCTGCTAGCCACAACCGTTCTCGATCTCCTCACCTCTTTGCTCCTCAGGTGGGCACGCAGGTAGAAGGGAAGAAGACGATGAAGATGGGACAAGAAAGGGAAGTCGGCGTTGCCCTAGAAGATGAAACAAATTTCAGGGTTTTTTGGAGCGCCACAGAGAGAGACTGCGAGGGAACAAAGTGGTTTAATTAAGTCAACAATTAATAAAGTACTCATTCGTTTATTACACCTTATATTTTCTTATTAAATAATTAACTCACTTACCTATTACCTATATCATACTAAACTCGATTATATTAACATTATGACCTTAATCTATGCATGTAAATTATAAACATATTTATCGGTGACAAATTAATACTTTTTAAAAATAAATATGTATTTTAAACATGACATAAATCATATAACATATGTATATGTGTAATACTAAATCATACAACACATATGGATCTAGACTAAAAAAAATTACTCCACTTACTGTCATGAACAACAAAAAAGAAATCAAACACACAAACCTAATTACATAACTATACATCTATTTCCAAAATAAAAGTGTACACACATAATAGCTAATGAATTATATCGAGAAAAACATAGAAAAACAAAACATAGAACTTTTATTTAACAAATTGCAAATTCAACCCCGTGCTACGCACGGGGTAACTATTCTAGTAAATATATAAAGTAGACTAAGGGTGCAATTAATGTCCAATAAATATAAGAAATTATCCCTTATCTTTTTGCTAATCTTTCATTATAAACTATATTTTTTTA
The DNA here is from genome assembly GCA_027886185.1 of Rheum nobile. Classification (NCBI taxonomy): domain Eukaryota; kingdom Viridiplantae; phylum Streptophyta; class Magnoliopsida; order Caryophyllales; family Polygonaceae; genus Rheum; species Rheum nobile. The sequence goes on from WOAB01000639.1 coordinate 10,302,664, forward strand.
ATGTAGCTCAATGGTTCAAGACACTCTCATAATACAAGAGGTCTAGGGTTCAATCCCCTTTCTTAACAATTTTGTTTTACTCTTTTATCTTTCATTAATTTTTTGTTTATATTAATTAGTTACTCAAATCTTTATATTTATCTATCTATAAATATATAAAATAGACTTTTGTCCATTAATGCCCTATAACTAATCAAATCTTTATATCTATCTTTATATCTATCTATGTTGGATCGTTAGAGTTACGTCTGAGGGAACAAAAGCTTTGTTCCCACAGAAGGCACAACGGATGTAAATAGCAAGAAAGATAACAGAACGAACTCACGATATATAGTGGAAACCCTGATTAAAAAAACTAGCTTCTCAAGGAAAAACCACTACCTTCAAGCTTCCGCTTGAGAGGATTTTGAACTGCGTACTTGTCTTATTAGTTTCTTACTTGATTACACTTGTATCCTGGACTTCGACCTCTAAACAACCAGCTAGAATCGAAACCTCTTCTACAACGATGAATCAAACTCAACTCTCAAAGACTCACACGCACCTCACTCTCTTTCTCTTCTTTTCTTTTTCTCGTTCAAAGTCGTTCTCAGCCGTGAAGTCATACCTAAGAAATGAATCCTTACTTCACTTAAATACAACTCGGCAGAAACCCTAATTGACACAAATTAGGAAATACTAGAATCGGATTACAAAGATATGATTTTGTTTGGAAGATAAGATATCACAACCGATTATATTAATTAAGGAAAGAGTTCCCTAATTAATCCAACCGATTGGATATTATTCTTCTCTCTCTAATCGCCTTATCTAAGGAAAGATTCCTAGGATAACACGATCGGGTCTTTTCTCTCTTTCCATATCTTCGCGCAATCCGGCTTGATCCTTGGAGCCGAAGTCTTCATCCTCTACCGCGTGGCTTCTTGATTTATTTCCCTAATTCTGCACGCTGTATGACTTCTTTCCTTTTACAGCCTCGATCTTGGTCTGTCACTTCAGTTCCTGGAGAGGTAACAAAGAACTTGCTAAGTCTTTGTTCCCTCTGAGATCCTCTGCTGCAACGCTCCTTGGGAAAACTCTTCTTGTCCCTGAAACACTTGGTACACATATTAGTTGAGTGTTTATAACCATCAAAACCTAAGGAATTCAACAAATTCCCCCTTTTTGATGGTGACAAACACCCTTAACAATAAATCATATACCAACTAGAACAAGACAAAACTGACAAGAAAGTTTCCCACTGAAAACACCGTAAGAAAGTTTCCCACTAAAAACACCGTTAGTTCCCCCTTAGTTCAGCAATACATTTTACTTGTTCTGTTCCCCCTCAGACAATGCTACCTGTCATTTTTCCCTTTTGGCATCATCAAAAACACAGTAAATAGTTAGAGAGAAAATCCACAGCCAGATAAACAAAAGCACCCCTTGTCATTGATTAAGAAAAAAACAGAAAACATGCAAATACCACCAAAACAGACAAAACATCAACCATTGTCAGAATGCCACACATGGCATATAAACTAGATAACAAGAAAACAGAACAAGGAGGGGTAGACAGCAAGGGAACAAAAGGGGATAGGATGGCATGTAAGCGATCAGGCACCACTGTGACCAGCCGATTGAGCCGATACGTGGTGAGAAATAAGCGCGTGCACATCTGCCATGAGGAGAGTCTGCTGAGCCACCAGGTCCTTCACTGCTCGGCACAGACGCCTCACATCCTTTCCCAGCGAGGGATTTGTATTCTGTTCCCCCTCGGAGCTATCAACTTCAGACTCCTCCACCACCTCAGAAACTGCAGGAGCACCCTCAACCTTCACCCAGCCTTCATCCTCTTGAAGAACAAACTGCATCTTGTGCAGATTACTCGCATTGAAGGGGCGGGAGAAGATGCTCACTTCCTCCGACGCGTTGTATACTTTGTGGTACTCAAGGATCTTCTTGACAACGCGAGGGAAGGGAAGAGCATGCTGGGTGGTGTTCCTGGCAAGGGCCATGTGTTGCATCAGAATCATAGGGAGGCAAACGGGCTCCTTCTTCAGCAGTAGGGACAGTAGGACAATGTCTAAGATCAGAAGCCGGTTCCTCTTCTGTCCCCTTGGTGTGATGTTGCTGATGAGGAAGTGGAACAGTACTTTGTTAACAGCAGACATCTCAGAGATGTCGAGATCGGCACTACCTTGAGCGTTCTCAATCCCTGCAATAGCCAGCACAAACTCTGAGTAGGCAAAATCTTTTGGCCACCTGCCCTTTGGGTATTCTCCATATCCTTCATGAGGAACTCCCAGAGCCATGCCTAGTTCAATGCTTGAGAAAACATGAACTTCCCCATTTAACTTGTAGCTCCCCAGAACAGCATGGGGCCTCACCTCCATAGCAAACGTGGAATAGAATTCCCTTAGCAACTCTTCATCCATCTCCACTTCATCTACAAACAGCTTGCTCCACTTCTGAGCCTTCAAGATGTCAAGCACCCCATCCAGAAAGTTCTCCTTGAGGAACTCAGGGTCCAGCAGCAGCTCCTTCACCACAGACTTGTGGCTCACATCTTTAACATCATCAGCCGCCACTGCCTTTCCTTTGGCTTTGGCCGGCAGACGACGCTGGCTTTGACGGATGGGAGCGACAAACACCTTGGCTTTCTTTGCTTTGTTCCCTGAGAGGGGTACCGACTCCTCATCGGAGCTCACCGTTATCGCCTTCTCAGACTTCCTCTGAGAGCGTGTCTTCCGCTTGGAGGAGTAGGCAGTCTTCACCCTGCCGGACGCCTTAGGGGCCTTTGGGGGCTCCTCCACGTCCTCTTCCTCAGCGAGCTCCCTGGAGAGGTCTCTCACCACTGACTGAATCTTCTCCTTGACGGCCAGGTGCTCCTCCACCGTGACCGAGGTCCCTTGACCGGGCAACTCCTCTGTCTCCTCCTCAATGGGATCGGGATGGGTAGGCGAGGAATGTACCTCCTCTAAGTTAGTAGAGGAGATGGCTGTGGGGACGGCATGAGCGGTGTTAGGGTTAGGGTTTTGTGGAGCGGGGTCTGAGTTTGGGACGATTGGGGCTATGTAGGGGACCATGGCGAGTTGGTCCTGGGTGGGTGATGGTGGAGGGGTGACAGTGGTGGTCGCTGGGGTGGTGGAGGTGGAAGGTAGGGACTGGGTAATGGCGGCGAGGAGAGCGGGTTATGTCCACATGGAGGACAGTTTGGCAAGGAGGTTTTGGAGGTCTTGGGCACGGTTAGTGTTTGAGGCCATTTTTGAGAGAGCGAGAGAGAGCACTGGGAAGACGAGAGGCAGAGAGGGAGAGGAAGATAACTTGAGGAAGATGAGGAAACAGTGAGGAGGAAACTTACCCGGAAGCCACAATATAAAGCCCTCACAAGATCTTCAAAGGTTTCCAAAGATAAGACCAAATCAATCTGTTTCCAAGAGATAATGAACGCGATCTTCCAACTTCCCAAAAATAATTCAAAATCTCGTCCGAATCCAACTGAGCCGGCTGAATTTCTCTTCCCAACTCTCTTTCATCAAAACATCCCTAAATGCACGACGCGGCTCAACACAAATTGCCATCATTACAACCTGCAAACACGTCAACTCAACCTGCAGACACAGAAGCTGAATCGTTTCCCGCCAATCCAAAAGAGTAGTAAGGTGTGATGCTGGGGGTTAGTTACCAGAGAGGGTACAAAAGACCATCACACCAAAGTATATGACTTTTTGCGATTGAATTTTACATCATGCATAAGAGGTCTCCAGTTGTGGATGATAAGAGGAGTTCATAGGAGACTTTAAGCATGGCGGTCTGGGTAAGCTGTAGAATCAACTGTCATTTGGGCTTATGATGAGGGAACAAAACATCAAGTTGATTCTTTTGGGCCGAAATAGAGCTGATTCATGTGACATACGATAACATAGATGACCATGCAAGACATTCAGTACATAAAGGAAGTAAAAGCACATAGTCAAGATTTTCGAAAATTAATACCCAAGGAAGCTAATGCATAATAAGGCATGAAGATTCGACTTTCATAGTTTACCACGTAATCTAGTCAATCATCGAGGGAACACAACACATAGACATGTAGTTAGGGGAACAAACCAGACTTCGTATGGAACTGAATGCAGAGTTCCCCAACAGGTGTTCCAATGAGAAAATTGGCGTTTGATCCCCCATTTTCCAATCTTTCTCGATACAGTGATGTCCTTCCTAGATGTACATGGTACCTGGAATTTTCACACAAGGAACATATTAGTCAATAAGTCCTTATCCCTATTTTCTTTACCTTTGACACCAGGTCTCTGAGTCTCAAGTATTCCATGCAGAAGTGAGGTGAGACTCGCTGTGTTCCCTGTCAGGTAACTGACCCTTGAATGAATGAAACACTAGGAACATTCCTCACTTTATCCTACACAAAAAGAGTTAGTTCTTGCGAACCCAGACAAGCTTATGCTTTCTGGGTTTGGGAGCAACATATCTAATCTTAGGAGGTTCAACTTCTATATGTTCCCTAGTAGTGCGGGCAATCTCCTCATTATGTTGCTTCAGCAAGCACTCTTGCTTGTAATGACCAGAATGCCCGCAATACCAACAGACCCTTTGACACTTCAGATCTACATACTTGCTCTTTCCTGGCCAAATTGTTTTGTTAGCAATCCTTGACTGAAAATCAATATTATTGGACTTACTGCTTTGGGATTGCTTCAGCCAAATTGCATAAGCCTTCTGTCCATGATACCAAGCCTTGTCTTCCTCAGTCGAATTAGAACAGTCTTTGTTCCCTCCGGAGGAACATTCCCCCTTTTCTTTTACAGACTATTTTCCTTCGACTTTGGAGCCCTTTTTCTTGGTACCATCAACAGGAAGTTTGGGTTAATAGCCGATCCCAAAGCGAGGCACTTCCTTTGACTCAGTCTTCTTTTCATTCTTGGCAGCCACAAAGACAATCCCTTTTGGCTTGTCCTTCTATTCCTCACTGAGTTTGGTTAGATCACTAGAAAGTTTTGCATTTCCTAGTTTCAACATTAAAGACTCAGCCTCGAGTGAGAAAACAGTGGACTCTAGAGACTCAATCTTTTCAGTGAGTTTTGAACACTCAGAGTACGTGTTTGAAGAGGAAGATGAACCTTTCTCAAGTTTGAGCACTTTTTCAGCCCAACCTTGATTTTCTTCGATCAGACCTGAGATCGATTCATCTTTCTCTTCGATTTGCTCACTGAAAAGACTGCTCTCGCGAACAAGATTCTTAATGAGAGCAATCAAGCTTTCTTTAGATTTGTATTTTAAACTAGACACGAGTTCAGATTCAGTTACCTCGTCGTCGATTACCTCACCATTCGTCTCGTTTGGAGCTTCTACGGCCATCAAGCAGACATCCCTGGAGTGTGACGAGTCTTCGTCATCTGATTCTGATTCTCCCCAGGTGGCAACCATAGCTTGCTTTCCTTCATTTGCTGGAGGCATTCCAGCTCTTTTTTTGAAGCAGTTCCTGGCCATGTGTCCCTTGTTCTGACAGTGGTAACAAACTACATCCTTCATGTCTCTGTTCCCTTCAGAGGAACTGGACGAGTCCTTGTTCTGAGACCATATCTTCCTCATTGCCCTTGTGATAAGAGCAACATCTTCATCGCCATCCTCATCTTCATCGCCCATTTGGGACAAATCGAACGCCCTTTCCACCTTCAAGGCAATGCTCTTCGCCTTCTCCTCTCCCTTCTTGTTTACCTTATGATTGTAGACAGAGGCATTACTCTCTAGTTTAGCAACCACCTCTTCCATTGAAAGAGTTTTAACATCTGTCTGAGAGTAGAGAGCAAGAGTGATGGCATCCTACTGAGTGTTGAGGCCTTGCATGAAGTGGTGAGTCAACTTCCAGTCTGGCATTGTTTCACCAAGGTACTGAAGCTGACCAACTAGCCCATGGAACCTGGAGTAGTACTCTTGAATGTGTTCATCTTTCCCTTGAGAAATTTGGTCGTACTCTTTGAACAGGGAAAGGATCTTGTTCTTCTTCGAGTCTTCATTTCCTTGATGAAGACGTTTCAGGGCATCCCAGATTTCCTTGGCAGTCTTATAGCTCATGACTTTCTTGAGATCGGAGGGAAGAAGGGCCATGTGAAGGATCTTCTTAGCCCTGCTGTTTTTCTCCAGTTTCTTTCAATCCTCATCGGTGTAGTCGACCTTTGGTTTTGGCTTTGTCTCATCAGTCTCGTTTTTTATCACAAAAGGTCCGACTTCAATAACTTTCCAGAGCTGTCCATCAAGGGAACATATATGGGACTCAATTTGCTCCACCCACCAGTTGTACTCACCAGACTTCAGAGTTGGTGGTTTCCAGAACGAATCACCGATTGCATTGCTGTTTGACGACATCTTTCCTGCAAAATCTGTAACGAAAACAATCTAGAGCACCAGGCTCTGATACCAATTGTTGGATCGTTAGAGTTACTTTTGAGGGAACAAAAGCTTTGTTCCCACAGAAGGCACAGCGGATTTAAATAGCAAGAAAGATAACAGAACGAACTCACGATATATAGTGGAAACCCTGATTAGCAAAACTAGCTTCTCAAGGAAAAACCACTACCTTCAAGCTTCCACTTGAGAGGATTTTGAACTACGTACTTGTCTTATTAGTTTCTTGCTTGATTACACTTGTATCCTGGACTTCGACCTCTAAACAACCAGCTAGACTCGAAATCTCTTCTACAACGATGAATCAAACTCAACTCTCAAAGACTCACACGCACCTCACTCTCTTTCTCTTCTTTTCTTTTTCTCGTTCAAAGTCGTTCTCAGTCGTGAAGTCATACCTAAGAAATGAATCCTTACTTCACTTAAATACAACTCGGCAGAAACCCTAATTGACACAAATTAGGAAATACTAGAATCGGATTACAAAGATATGATTTTGTTTGGAAGATAAGATATCACAACCGATTATATTAATTAAGGAAGGAGTTCCCTAAGTAATCCAACCGATTGGATATTATTCTTCTCTCTCCAATCGCCTTATCTAAGGAAAGATTCCTAGGATAACACGATCGGGTCTTTTCTCTCTTTCCATATCTTCGCGCAATCCGGCTTGATCCTTGGAGCCGAAGTCTTCATCCTCTACCGCATGGCTTCTTGATTTATTTCCCTAATTCTGCACGCTGTATGACTTCTTTCCTTTTGCAGCCTCGATCTTGGTCTGTCACTTCAGTTCCTGGAGAGGTAACAAAGCACTTGCTAAGTCTTTGTTCCCTCTGAGATCCTCAGCTGCAACGCTCCCTGGGAAAACTCTTCTTGTCCCTGAAACACTTGGTACACATATTAGTTGAGTGTTTATAACCATCAAAACCTAAGGAATTCAACAATCTATCTATAAATATATAAAATATACTCCGTATAAGATAAAATATAGTACATACAATAAATGACAATCCCCTAAAACTCACATTCTAAACATACAAAAAAAATTAACACATACCCAAACGACATTTTATAAATAAAGACTCTTCCCTTTCCTAAATATAGGATACAACCATGGCACTAAATTCTCATATGCGTAATTCTAGGTAAACTTACATTCAGGACAATCATCAGTCAAAAAAATAAAACACGAGCATCGACTATTTTAAAATACATAATTGGCAGTAAGTGCCCACCACCATAATCCATCCTGAAACTCACATTCATCAAAACAAAAAAGAAGAAAAAAAAGAAAATAGACTACGATTGTTTCAATTGTGAGATTGAACAGATTTAAATGACCATGGCGAGAGAAAACGCATAACATTTAAACAATTGTCTCTCTTAACTTAAAAGATACCCCATATATAATTTGCACTCAAACGACTGTTGAAAATAAGGCAATCAATTAGGTTTAAAAAAAATGCACAAACGGTTTTCTCTCTTAACACTCAAATATACCAATAAATATTGGCTCTTCCCATCTATTCACTTGGTGTGCCACTACTACAATTGATCTCTCTTATCTTCCTCACTTCTCACTGCACAATCATTGAAATCATGGCTGGAAATACAACAGGAGAAAGAAGATGCATTATACTTAACTAATTGCTTGAGATGCAAGCTCAGAGATTAAAGTCATGATTTTTCGCAAATGAGATGTTTTCGATTGGCTCGGGACATACAAGTCCACATATCTCCTTCTAGCAAATTATATGGTACATCAATAATTTTAATTTTCAAGTATTTCTTATTTTAATATTGATTTGTATATGTATATGGTTAATAATATAATGAAAATATTTCATTTATTAACTTACACAAGACCTCTAGAAACAAAGCAGGCCGTTGAACTATATAAATAAATTTTAGATTTCAATGTTATTCTCCAAATTTCAGACATATAAGGTACTTTTTTCGAGTCTCTATTTCGGACACTAATGTTCTATTTAATTTATTTCGGAGTGGCATTCAAGTTTGTACAACTTAGTTTCTGTTTCCATTTATATTCATACCTTTAATTATATATGGGATAATTCCATAATTTGAGGCCTCAAAACACTTAAAAATATGTAAATTTACAAGAATTGCATGTTTAGTGTTGTCACCTCAATTAATATGGTAAAGACTTTCACCATTTTGGTTTATTACATCTTACTTTAGCCTATTTTTATATTCTTGATTCTTAGATGAGGAAATGCAAAAAATATTAATCTCAGTAAAATAGACTATATGGTTAATACCTTAAACTTCGGGATATATAGTTCTGGTGACAAAATCTTATAGCATTTCTGGTATTTGGTGTTTTTATATTTGACTTTTTAGGCTATGTGTTTTAGACTTTCACAAAAAAAATATAAGTACAAAGAAAATGAAAAAAATTATAGTCTAAGAATTTTGTATACTAAATTATATAGTATTCTAACACTATTTTGAAGTATAAAGAGTGCATTGTTAATTATTAGTGAAGATTTATGTGACGTATTTAAGTTTGATATTTCATCCACATTCAATTTCATACAAACAAAATTATAAATTCTCAATGTAGGAATATTTCAACTAGTATCTCTTCAATAATATGGTTTGCATATTATAAGTTTTCAATATTATTAGCCAAATGCAAGTCTAGTTCCCACTATGACCAAGACAGGATAATTGGCAATCAACTCTAACGGTTAACAAAAAACACTGTAAATCCAGCCAATAATAGAGGAATGAATAAATTTCAGTTAACAAAAAACTATTGAAATGATAACATAATATCAAATTCGAATTTACTGTGTAATTATAGGGTAAACTACAGAAAATTACCCATTAAAGGGAAACTTTTACAAAAAAAATACAAGAAAATGAAAAAAAAAAAACGCTTCTAAAATGTCAAGTTTACAGAGAAATATCCCATGTTTGTTTTTGGTAACTAAGAAGCACCCATGTACGTTAGGAAAATAATTAATCTTCTGTTAAATACATAATTGGAAATAAATTGTTTTTTTAATAAGTCATTCTAAAATAGCTACTCCAAATTGAAATTTTTTAGTTATCTATTCAAAAATATGGTTTGCATATTACAAGACTTACGGGTGATGAATTTAACTTCAAATTCATATCTACTTTGATTGCTTAACATATGGATATAATAAAATCACCACGAACAACCAAAAATATGGAGTTATAAAAATTTATAAGTTAGATAAAAATTAGGGTCAACAGTTGTACCATAGATGTTCAATTCACACAGAGTTAAGAAAGGGCTTCAGGAAAGTTACATGTCGAGTTACTTGAGACTTAAAACAAGTAAAACGAGGTGAGTACTAGAACTATCGTCCATCTTCCAACCAAAAAAACTCCCCCTTTTTGGATTCCCCCCCCCCCCCCCCCCCCCCCCCCAAATTACGATGAGATTCAATTGATTAACAATCGTATAACCTAATTTAACCCTCAAAGAAGATAAAATGTTTGAAAATTTGTCAATATGATTAAAAGATAAAAAAGTTATACAACCTTGCTCTCCTAACATAATTATAATTAATGATACTATATATTATATATTAGAAAATATAATCCTCAACGTGAAATGTGTAATGAAATAAAATCATGTGTAAGGAGTATAAATAATGAATAGTCTTGACAATAGAGTATGTATAGTAGTTGCGCAATATTACTATATATAATCAAATGTGAAAGTTATTCATGCTTTAAAATGTTGGTTTCCGGGAATGAAACTATAAAATTAAGCACTTACTACTAATTACTAACACTGAAATATTTATTTTGACAAAAAACACTGAAATAATTTTAGCAAAATAATAATGTAGTATCGATATATAATATCATAGCATATTTTTGTTTAGTTCTAATAAAAGATGATATAATCATAAAAGATAAATATTATTTCATAGTATAAAAGAGTAACCCATATTTATATTTAAACATTTAAGACATAATAAATATATAATACTAATAATAAAAATAATAAAAATTGTAATATTGTACCTTAAAGGTGAGTAAGAAATATATAACCAAAATCACGTTTGTTAAAATTTAAATTGTTGAGGGATGACAAAAATTACTAATTAAATTTGTTAAGTTGGTTAATCTTTGTTTCTCTATAATTCCTTACAACTATTAGTGTTCTAATAGAAAATTATTTGATAATTCTATAGTATACAATATTTAAATATATAAAATATAAATATAAAAGAACGCACATGACAAATTATTATAAAAAGTTATTCTCATACAATGTTGTAAACAAGGACAAACAAATAAGCACTACGTATATTAATAATTTAACCAATCACCAATGGAATGAACGAAACATAGTACCAAATTATAAATTTGCATGATAAAATCAAAATATAAATGAACAATGTTTTTTTTTTGATACAGTAAGAATTAGACTGGAAACCACAAAAGGCACGGTTCCTCAGTCTATAGCATCCTTGCAGATGAGAACTAAAAGCTCTAAACTTGCTCGAATATCTTCCAGAGAATTCCGCTGACTCAGCTTCGCGATGCAATCGGCCGCAACGTTTGTTTCTCGGAAGACATGACAGATCTGCACTGAGGAAAACAGTTGTAATAAACAAAGGATATCAGAAATTAAAATTTCAATATCCCATGGACAGTGCCAGATCTTATTCAGGACGTTTACTATTGTAAGGTTGTCGCATTCTAGTTGGATATTAGGAATACCCATTTCAGTTGCTTTGATTAAAGCATTTCTAACCGCTATAGTTTCCGTTTTTAGGGGAGTTGATATTCCACATTTTTCACCAAATATAAGGAGAGGTTTACCTCTACTATCACAAAAAATAAACCCATAACTAGATTCACCATTCGTCTTCGTGGATCCGTTAGTATTAATTTTAATTATATGTTCTGGTGGGTTTTTCCATTTTTTCAAAGGTCGCTTTTTTTTGGGTATGTTGTATTTTTGGGGAAAGAATCAGCCAAACAGTCTGGATTCCATTTTTTGGTCTTCTTCCAATTGTCAATTTGATTGTTTATGTATCGTGGTATATCTTTTGTTGGTTCATTATTATTATTTGTTATGTCGAAGCTTTGTTGGTTTCTATAAAACCAGATGCCCCACCATGATACTGCTAGTTCGGTAAATTGTAATTTGTCCGTTTTATTTCAGATTTCCTCAATAATCTCGTTAGTTTTTTTAGTTCCAATGTTTAAAGATCTTAAAATGTTATAAGTTTGTTTGTTCATTTTTTCTATAGTTTTCAACGTGTGGTTACACTAGAATAAGAGGTGATTAGAATCTTCAGTTAATGAATTGCACCTGATGCAACCTTGTGGAATCGCCATACCTTTTTCAGCTAATCTTGATTTGGTCGGTAGGCCATTCTTAAAATTTTCCAAAGAAAATTTTTAACTTTTCGATAGGTGTCCAGTTTCCAAATCCATAAGAGATCATGTGTTGTATATCTTTTCTTTTTTATCAGCATATCCATAGCTGATTTGGTTGAGAACCAACCATTTTTACTGGCTTTCCAATACATTCTGTCATGAATATTGTTTATAGGTATTGGTATAGAGATAATCTGTTTAACTAAATTATGTGGTAAATATTGTTCAATCATTTCTTTGTTCCATCTATTATTTGGAAGCATAAAATCTACAACTAAGGCAGTTTTATTTGAGATATGTTGCATGTCAATGATGTCACAAAGGGGGATTGTAGATAACCATTTATCAGTCCAGAATCTAATGGTCCTACCATTTTCCACTTGCCAAATAAGTCATGTTTTGAAATCATCAATGATTTCACACATTTTGGACCATTGCCAAGAACATTGTCCTTTCTTTTCATATTGTAGTATATTTTCAGTTTTTAAGTATTTTTCAGTGATAACTTTGACCCAGAAATTATCCGATTCAGCCAAGATTTTCCATAATAATTTAAATTGTAAGGCTTTGTTCATATCCTTTGATTTTCTCAATCCTAGTCCGCCTAGTTCGGTTGGTTTGCATATTTTATCCCAACCTATCAGAGGTTTGTATGTATAGTCTTTGTTCCAGAAAAAACATCTATTTAGTTTATCAAGTTCATTATGGGTTTGAGTGGGTAACATAAAGCTTTGCATTAGGTAATTCAGCCGTGGTGCAAGATTTGCTTTGATAAGGGTTGTTCTGCCTACTTGAGACAGGGAATTAGCCTTCCACTTTGTTAATTGTTGTTGAGTGCTAATTAGCAGATCAACAAATGTATTAGAGTTGACTCTGCCATTAATAATAGGGTATCCTAGATATTTGTCAAGGGAAGTCATATTTGTAATTGTAAGAGTTCCATGTATCGCTAATTTTTTGGAGTTTGTTACTTTCTTTGTCACTTGGAAAGCAGATTTATGAAAGTTTACTTTCTGGCCTGAAATTTTGCAATATTTATCCACAATATTCTTGATATCCTTACAGTTTTCTTGCTTTGCTTTGGAGAATATCATAATATCATCCGCAAAAGCCAAGAAAGGGATTCGAGTTCCCAATCTTGATATTTGGAATCCAATGGTGTTTCTTGGTCTATTCGCCTCTTTTTGTAATTTTCTCGCTAAAATTTCAGCTCCTAGGATAAAAAGGAACGGGGATAGTGGATCTACCTAGCAGAGGCCTCTAGTTGGTCTAAAGATTTCTGTCGGTCCATTATTGACCAGTACTGAGAAGGACACTGTCGTGATGCATTCCTTGATCCAGTTTATGAATTTCGAATGAATTCCAAATTTCTCCATGATTTTAAGAATGAAATTCCATTCAATTCTGTCGTATGTTTTTTCCATATCTAATTTGAGTGCTATAAATCCTTCAGCTCCATTTTTCGATTTGAAAGAGTGGAAAATTTCATGGGCAATTAAGATATTATCTTAGATGTCTCTATTGGCTATAAATGCACCCTAAAGGGGGTGAATTAATGTTTTCATAGTGTTTTTCAGTCTACTAGTTAGAATTTTTGAGATTATTTTATAAATTGTAGAGCATAGACTAATCGGTCTATAATGGTTTGTAGAATTTGGATTGTCACATTTTGGTATTAGAGATATGAATGTATGATTAATCTGTTTAAGCAATTTTCATGAAAGAAAAAATCTTTTCACAGCTTGAGTTATAGAAGGTCCCACAATATTCCAGTATTTTTGATAGAATTCAGCTGTCATTCCGTCGGGTCCTGGCGATTTGTCTGTGCCAATATCAAACATTGCCTTTTTAATTTCATCATTAGTGATACTTTTGGTTAGTTCTTCGTTGTCTTCCATAGATATTTCAGTGTGTATTAATTCTCAATTTTCTTGCAGTAGAGCATCATTCATTTCTTCACTTTTAAATCTTTTGATGAAGTCATTTCTTATTTCATTTCTAATATTCTCTTCACCAATAATGCTCGTTCCTTCTTGGGTTTTTATTTCTTTAATGATTTTTCCGTTTCTTCTACCACTTGCAATTTTATGAAAATAGCTCGAGTTAGTGTCAGTTAGTTTAAAATATGTTTCACTTTTGCTCTTTGGTTCCAGAATATCTTTTGGAAATTTAGTAGTTTCTCTTTCTTGTCAATAAGTCTTTTTTTGTTTCAAGATGTCACTAATATTTGCATTAATGTAGATATTAATTTGAATCTCAGATAATTGTTTCTCTATTTCTTTTAGTTGAGTGAAAACATTGTCAAACGTCGTTTTATTCCATAGTTTGGCATGCTTCTTTAGTAGTTTTGTCTTTGAAACTAGGTCATACATTTTTGATCCATGGTAAGTTGATCTCCAGGCCTATTTTACAATATTTCTGAAGTCCTTTCTTGTCATCCAGATTTTTTTGAACTTGAATGGTTGGTTTTTGAATGAACTAGTTGAGGCTAATTCAATTGATATAGGGCAATGATCTGAGGTTGTAAATGCATAGTTTTTAGTATAGATGTCCGGATACCATTGTAAAATTTGGTGATGAATTAAGACTCTATCCGGTTTTTCATAGATATTATTTGTTTCAGTTTTGTTTTTCCTCTAGGTAAATGAATTCCCCTGGAAAGGAATGTCTAGTAATTCACATTCATTTTTGAAGTGTCGTAGTCTGGTAAACTTTGATAAAGGTGGTACAGAGCCTCCCATTTTTTCGGTTGGGTCTTGTATTTCATTCAAATCACCCATAACAGTACATGAATAAACACTATTATTAATAAAGGTGATTATCGTATCCCAGAATTCATTTTTACCTGTTTCATTTTGTAACACCCCGGGCCAGAGGTGCTACAGTGCCATAGTCTCGAAAGACTATAAGGCGGGTTTTGAAGAAAAGAAATTCAAAACTCTTCCAAATAAACATAAATTATAAACATTAAAAATCCCTGCTCAAGATTGAAACAATACTTAAACTTGTCATCCAGTTTAATGCATCAATTTATATCCAAAACAACGGAAGCGAATACAACATTTTCAAATCCGATGCAAACCAAATCTTTAACTGTGAAGACACATCTGTGATCCAGAACCCGCTTGTTGCTGCAAACCTGCAAAGCCTGATTGACTGGGGGACCCGATACCCCAGCCAACCGCGACACGTAAACCGAAGTTGGTCAGTCTTCCATCAAGACTGGCAAGACTCCTCAAGCCAAAACAGTTTCAAAACACATATAATTATCACCAATCAACTCATCTTAAATGACAACACACACACAATATATACATATATAATATCATAATTACACTTAATCATTTTCATACCAACCAATCAATATCGACCACACATTAAGACATAAACACACACTATCACAATCATTCATTCCTCACTCTTATCCAACTCTACACTATGCTAACCTCAGTCAATCCAACCTCAACATCACCACAAGTATAAACGAATAAAACAATCCAATCAATCTTTCTCTCTATTACTAATACATCAATCATCAACCCTATGAAACATATACACATATCTTACTACTGACTTACAACCAAGGCTAACCAATCATACTGAACTCACTACTGTACTAACACATTCTAACCAACCTTCGCATCAACGAACACATAAGCACAAGCAAGACAATCATCACATTAAATAAACATGACAAAACAACAATCCAGCCCAGCCACCCTTCCGGTGCCGCCTGATCGTTAACATGGGTCGTAACCCATACACCTCAACCTAACTCATATTGGCCCACACCCTCAAGATGGGAAACCAACCTTCACACTCAATCCACACAACCGACCTTCATAAACCACTAGCTGCCACCAACAACCCCACCAACATAAATCCACAACACCATTAGCTAAAATAGATAATATTAACAAGTCAAACTAGCCAACAATCAATATCCAACATAAAACCAATAACCAAACACACAGTCAATATTCACCAACACAATCACTTAATCAAGCGCACAACCAATATCATCATAACACAACCACTTAATCAAGTATACAACCAATATCGTCAACACAACCACTTAATCAAGTACACAACCAATATTCAACACATAACCAACACACACAACCACCAACACCTCCAATCCAACCTCCGTCTCCACCACCACATCACCGGGTGAGACAATCAACACACACTTTCCGGATGGGACTTTCACCATCCAACCCTTGGTCCTTAACGACGTATGCGTGCACCCTACGCGGTTTGGTGAGACTATCATCACCTGACCCTTTGACTCTGAATTAACACTGGCCCTTAACAACGTAGGCGACACTCGGTCCCTACGATGTTTGGTGAGGCTATCATCACCTGACCCTTCGACCCCCAATCAACAACAATCCAACCACCACACTGACACTCAATCAAATAGCACAAACGACAATCAAAATCACATAATCACACATTATCACATATCATCACACATCATCACACATCAACACACATTTCAACCAAGCAATAATATAGTCAATTAATCCAATTTAACCAACAACAATCCACCATCACACCCGTACTCAATCAATCAACAATCAATCATACTTAGTCACAATTGACTACCACGTCAACATTTAATCAGACACAACCCGAGACAAATACGAACACACACACACACACACACACACACGTATTCACACACTTTCAAACAATCACAAATACTAACACACACACATTCAACCAAGTAACTCCACAATCGATAATCCAAATTAACATACTCATACAAGAGTAAAATCAATTACTGAACAAGATAAGATGCGAAAGTAATTTTATAAAAATATACGAAGGGTTAGCAAGAATCATCTTGCCTCAAACTCGACAACCATGACCTCAGAGATCAAATCCAACTCGCACGGACCTTCAAATTAATTAAGCAACCCTCACAAAATTCCACCCAAACTCCAAAATCACAAGTTGCACAAAACCAACCAAAATCAGTTCAAACACCTCCAAGCTTTGAACGCAGCCCTCGTCATCTTCCACTTCCAAAACCTTACAACAGCTGTGGCCTACCTCGTCGGTGGCTAGCCTCTGTCGCCAGAACTGGGCATCACATCGCCGGAGCTCACATCAGTAACAGCAGAGGACAGAAGCTGGTGGCGCTCTTCTGGCAGCGTAGGAGAACTGAGCTCGTCGCTGACCGCGCAGCACCCGAGCCCTCGCACAACAACGACAACAGTCTCGCACAATAACACGCCGTGGGCTCGCACTAGCTCGTCGCGACTCGAACCAAGGAAGGATGGTGGCGGTGGCAGCGACCGAGTCGAGCTCACCGGCGGAAATCCGAGCAGCTGAAGGCAGGAGGTGTCTCTTTCTCTCTCACGTGTGCACACCAGCTGAAGGAGGTAAGGCTCCCTTCTCTCTCTCTTCGCTGTGCTTTCCAAAAGAAGAAGACAAGGGCTTTTATCCCCTTAATTTCCCATTTCCTCAATAAGAAATCCCTAATTAATTTATCATTTTGCCATTACTATTATCTTTGGGGTATTTCACATTTGGTGGCGCATAAGTGAGAATTAACATTGTTTTAGGGTGTGTTCGGTTGGTAGGAAGGAGGGGTTGAAGTTGGTTGAAGTTGGTTGAAGTTTAAGCATTTTGCTTAATGATACCCCCCCAACATGAAGTAAAATGGAGTTGAAGTGGGAGTTGAAGTGCACACTTCCACTCAACTCACTTCAACCCATTTTGAACCGAACAGGCCCTTAGTATGTGTACACAAGTTAGAGTACAAAATACTAATAAATCTTTTTTCTATCTTGTCGATTTCAAGAATTTCATTTACAAGCTGATATGTTTTCCACATGACACAAATTGCACCCGCGAAACCCGTTGCCGGGACACAATAGAATTGATCAAATCCTGATTTTTTCCACAGTTTTTCACTAGGTACTTTATTTGTTCTTGTTTCAAATAAAGCTAGTAATTGGATTCTCTCTATTTTACAAAAGGATTCTAAATCCATCCATAAGGTTTTCTTACCAATTCCTCGGCAATTCCAGATAGAAATCTTCATAAAAAACCACTTTTTGTGTTGCCCCATATCCATTGACAGTGAGGGGTCTTGCTAGAATATTAAAAGCTTTCATGAATTTCCCATGAGAGTAAGCCTCAGGAAATCCTTGTTCATGAATTTGGTTTCTATCAAAGTTCAAATGCATTTGTAGTTGGTCCTGTATCTTCTATGATATCTTAGCATTATCAGCGCAGCAATAGCTCAGAAGAGACAAAACCTTTCACTGTGAATGATTTAAGTCAGGAATGTGAACTATTTTTTGCGAATTTCTGTTCAGAACTATATATAGTTCTTTTGTAAAATTGGTAATACAACAAGGAAAAACATAAACAGTGTTGTATATATGATCACTTTTGCACTTTGAGATTTTACAACTGTCAATTGCAATAATATAGCCAGGTATGCAAGGTTCATGAGTTTTATAACAAAAATACAATGTTCATGTATATAGTACTGATAACAGTAAGCGATCTCTGTTAAGAAATTGGTTTGGCTAGGCAGCCTCAAGAAACAACACTGGGAAGACCTATCCAGTTCACGATTTGTACCCTGCTTCTCTACAAATAGGTATAAGGTAATTATACTTGGTATTTTAATAAATTGTACCAACAGCAGGCACCTCCAAAGATGATCAATCATTGAAAGGCATCCTGTTGCTATGTATTGTTCCATGGGTTCAGCTTGTGCTGGTTTATTGGTATAGATACCAACTCCAGATTTCATACTTTGATTGTTCAGTTTTTCCTTCAGAGTGTAGTTTCCTGTTGTTGTACCAAAAGTTACATCACACAAGGAGCAGCTGAGAAGAGTTGAGTAGGGATTGAGTTTTACCTTAGGCGTGTGAATGGCCTTTAAGATATTGTTCAGAGGTTGACACCTCCAAAGATGATTGTTCCTGGAATGGTTTCCTTGTGCTATAGGTTTTTCCATGGGTTCATTTTTTGCTGGTTTATTGGTGTAGAAACCAACTCCAGATGTCAAGTTCTGATTTTCCATTTTTTTTCCTTCAGATTATAAATTCCTGTATTTGTTCCAAGCTTCTCCTTAGAAGTATAACAAACAAAATGTAAAAAAATAGGGAAAGAAAATTACCATAGGCATGTGAATGGCCTTCAAGAGCTTGTTTTTCACTTGCTTTCGAAGCTGGTATAGCGTTAGTTCCCATCCATCCCATGAGGGTTCAAACTCACCATTTTCCAAGCTCTTATTTTTGTAAACTGTTGATCCAATAATTACTTCACAGAAGTGGTTCCTCACCATCCTTTCATCAAGAATTAGCAGCCATTCCAGGCAAAGCCAAGAAGAGCCTCCCTCATCAGTGTGTAAAGTCTCATATGCTGATCCAAGAAAATCTTCCCATAGGTGGTTCCTCACCATCCAGGCAAACCAGTTATCCATATTTTCCTGAAGATCAAGATTCATCATCACAGAAAGCCAAGGATTCAAGTCTAGAGCACTCTCAGTATCATGAAGAGAACACCAAGAAAGAGCCATATAAATGAATGAAAGGCTAGACAGATTCAAGGTGAATGATAAACTGCCACGGCCAAATAACAATATGAAATTTGCCAGCTAATAAACAGATAAGAGTAGGGAAGTAACCACAAATTTTAGGAAAGGTCTGTCGAGCCAAAGAACTATACAACAAGCGCATAGTCCAAAAAATCCGTTCGAGATTGTTCAGGGAGTTGAAACTCCAAACATGATTGTTCATGGTGTGATTTTTCAGAATATGATTTCTAAGGTGAATCCAAATACCATTGTCCAGGCAAGCATTGTTCAGGTTAAGGCGAGCATTGTTCAAGCATGCATTGTTCATGTTAAGACGACGGGAGCGGATCCAGTCAAGAGTGAAGTGAAAGAGGAATTCAAGAAAGAAGAGGTAAAACTGCAATAGAAAAAAGAAAGGTAAGGAGAGATAGCACATGTGCAGGAGCATCCCAGATCTCCCAGATCTGGAGGAGTTGAGCGGTAGATCACACCAGATCTTCACTCGATCAACAGAGTCAAGAGAAGGGTATCCAGTGCAAATCCAAACCTCAACCTTTGAGCAGTGATGGAGGAATAAATGGACAATTTTGATTACATGGTACAAATATGCATACATAAATTACAACTTCAAATCAAAATAAACTCATACTAAAATAAATATTTTAAACAAAAAATATTGAAAACAATTTACAAATTCATCACTAGGTTCACTATAATTCATCAACCAAATTCAAAACATACGCACGGGTATGCCTACTAGTTTATACACATACTTCTAGAGATGCAGGTGTAATTAATTCCTTTTAATCGTAAATGACAAATTGGGGTATTTTGGTCTAGGTGGTTTAGGGTCTTTCTGGTTTTTGTTTTGGATTTTACTTGTTGGGCCCTCTCTTTGCTTAGGTCCCAGCTTGGGCCGCAAGCATAGTTTATTGTTTTTTGTACATACATATGTTAAGATAATAAAGTGCTGGAAATAGGCAATTTTCCCTTGAGCTTTGGTTATAGTGCACATCTATGCTTCAGTATTGCAGGCTAGCTGCAGCAGCAGATTGTTTTGTCGTTGTTTGGTGGGTTGACCAGATAAACTGTAACCTGCATAGACATAGGATTTCCTGTTGTGTTGTCATAGCTTGTGTTTGTAAATCTTGTCCGGGTTTTGCATATTTTCAGAGTGGTTATCCAGAGATTATACCTTGGGGTAATAAGACCATAAGATTTAAAAGAGACGTAGCATGTTCTTGGCTTGTTCCTGTTGGTATATGTGATGTTCTTGTGATACATTTGGAAGCTGGGATAGTCAGCACCTTTGGTGAATTTGTATCCAAGCTACTTGGTTCCTGCATAAGAAGATGGATAGGTAGTAGGGTAATATGGTACATGAAAGTAAAGTAGGTTATGGATCAGACTTGTCCATGTTTTAAGGAGTGACTAATTAATTTCTGGTATATGGTTTCCTGGATAGTGATTTTTTTTTTTGATAAGGTAAGAATTAGACCGGAAACGACAGAAAAATCGGTTTCTCAGTCTATAGCATCCTTGCGGATGAGAATTACAAGTTCTAGATTAGCTCTGATATCTTCCAAGGAATTCCGCTGGCCCAGCTTAGCAATGAAGTCGGCCACCACGTTCATTTCTCGGAAGATATGACAAATATGCACTGAAGAAAACAATTGTAAAACGCAAAGGATGTTAGAAATAAGAATTTCAATATCCCATGGACAGTGCCAGATTTTATTAAGAACGTTCACAATAGTAAGGTTATTGCATTCAAGTTGAATGTCGGTAAAGCCTAATTCATAAGCCTTTAACATGGCATTTCTGAGTGCAAGAGTTTTTGTTCTCAAAGGGGCTGAGAAACCACATTTGTCTCCGAATAGGAAAATTGGTTTACCTGTGCTATTTCTGAATATATAGCCAAAACTAGATTCTCCATTAGTTTTTGTAGATCCATCTGTATTTATTTTCATTATATTTGCTGGTGGTTTTCTCCATTTCTTTTTCGGTCGTCTCATGTTGTTAGGTCTAATTGTGTTTGGTTTATCCTCTGCTAAGCAATCAGGATTCCATTTTTTAGTTTTTTTCCAATTCTCAATTTGGTTTTTGATATAAATTGGTACATCATTGATGATATATGTGTTATTGTTTGTTCTTCCAAAGCTTTTTTGGTTTCTACAGAACCAAATACCTCACCAAGAGAACAGTAATTCTCTAAATTGCGATCTGTCCATTTTTTGTCGAATTTCCTCAATTATTTCATGTATTTTCTTATTTTCTATGTTTAGGGATGTAATGATACCATAAGTATGATAGTTCATTTTCTCGATTGTTCTTATGGTATGGTTACAATAGAATAGGAGATGATTTAAATCCTCTAATTGTGTATTACAATGGATACAACCCTGGGGAATTGATACTCCTTTTTTTGTCAGTCTAGCTTTGGTTGGGATTTCATTCTAGATTATTTACCAAATAAAGTTTTTAACTTTGGGATAAATATCCAACTTCTAGATCCATGAAGAATCATATGCAGAGTATCTTTTTTTCTGTTGATTAAATCCATAGCAGAATGTGTGGAAAACCATCCATTTTTACTAGATTCCCAGTACATTCTGTCATGAATATTATTCAAGGGTATTGGTATAGATATTTTTTTGCTAAGTCATATGGTAAGCACTGTTCAATCAAATCTTTATTCCAGGTTTTGTTTGGGAGAATAAAATCCGCTACAACGGCATCCTTGTTCGAGATAGACTGTGTATTAATGATATCACATAAAGGAGTGTTAGAGACCCAATTATCCAACCAAAATTTGATTGTTCTGCCATTTCCCACTTGCCATATTAGTCCAGCTTTGAATTCATCTAGGAGTTTAATCATTCTGGACCATTGCCAATAACAATTTCTTTTTTTCTCATATTGTAACATGTGGATTGTTTTCTGATATTTATTAGTAACCACTTTTACCCAATAATTGTTTGGTTCAACTAACATTTTCCATAATAATTTAAACTGTAAAGCTTTATTCATGTCCTTTGATTTTCTCAGGCCAAGACCTCCTTATTGTTTTGGTTTACAATTTTTTCCCCAGCTTATAAGAGGTTTATAGGATCTATCTTTGTTCCAAAAGAAAGATCTGTTAAGTTTGTCAAGCTCATTATGTGTGTGCGTAGGTAGCATAAAGCACTGCATAAGGTAGTTTGGTCTTGAAGCCAAATTAGTTTGTATTAGTGTTGTTCTTCCTGCTTGAAAAAGAGAGTTTGCTTTCCTTTTATATAATTGTTGTTGTGTGCTAATTAAGAGTACAACAAAGGTATTTGAGTTGACTCTATCATTAATGATAGGGCACCCTAGATATTTTTCAAGTGATATCATGTTTGTGATAGTTAGGATACCTTGGATTGCAATTTTCTTTTGGGTGGTTACCTTTTTTGTAACTTGAAAAGCGGATTTGTGGAAATAAACTTTTTGTCCTGAGACTTTGCAGTACTCATCAACAATATCCTTGATTTCCTTACAGCTTTCCTATTTTGCTTTTGAGAAGATCACAATGTCATCCGCAAATGCCAAGAAAGAAATTTGTGTTCCTTGTTGAGTGATTTGAAAACCTAACGGTTTTCGGGGTCTTTCCGATGCTTTTTGAATTTTTTGGGCAAGGATTTCAGATCCAAGAATAAACAGAAAATGAGATAGGGGTCACCCTGTCGAAGTCCTCTGGTCGATTTAAACATTTCAGTGGGTCCATTATTAACTAGCACCGAGAAGGAAACCGTAGTAATGCATTCTTTTATCCAATTGATAAAATTTTCATGGTATCCAAACTTTTCCATTATTTTAATGATGAAATTCCATTCAATTCTGTCATAGGCTTTTTCCATATCTAATTTGAGGGCAATGAAGCCTTCAACTCCTTTTTTTTATTTAAATGAGTGAAAAAATTCATGAGCTATTAAGATATTATCTTGGATAGCTCTATTTGCTACAAATACACCTTGCAGTGGATGAATTAGATTTTTCATGGTTTTTTTAAGTCTTGTTGTTAGTATTTTTGATATTATTTTATAAATTATAGAGCAAAGACTTATGGGTCTATAGTGATTTGTTGAATTTGGGTTGTCACATTTTGGAATCAAGAAGATGAATGTATGATTAATTTGTTTAAGCAACTTCCCTAAAAGGAAAAAAACTTTTAACAGCTTGAATTACAGAAGGACCTACAATATCCTAATATTTTTTATAGAATTCTACTGTCATACCATCAGGACCTGGAGATTTATCCAACCCAATGTCAAAAACAACCTTCTTAATTTCTTCATTAGTAACATTTCTTATTAATTCTACATTATCCTCTGACGAGATTTCAGAGTTGATAAGTTATAGGTTTTCTCGGAGTAATCCGTAATCCATATTCTCACTTCTGAACCTTTTAATGAAATCATTTCTAATCTCATTTCTAATGTTCTCCTCTCCAATGATACTTGTTCCTTCATGGGTTTTGATTTCATTAATAATTTTCCGGTTTCTTCTCCCACTTGCTATTTTATGAAAATAGCTAGCATTGGTATCATTAAATTTTATATGTTTAACTTTAGCTCTTTGATTCCAAAAAATCTTTTGGAAATAAAGAAGTTTTTCTTTTTTCTCAATTAGCCAATTCTGTTTCTTAATGAGATCATTATTAGGATTCGTACAAATGGCAATTTGAATTTCAGAGAGCTCTTTTTCTAGTGTTTGAAGTTGGGTAAAAACATTACCAAAGGTTTTCTTATTCCAGGTCTTAGCATGTTTCTTCAATAATTTTGTTTTGGAAACTAGATTATACATTCTAGACCCATGATAATTTGTTCTCCAAGATTGTTGTACCACATTTCTAAAATTCTTCCTAGTCATCCAAATCTTTTCAAATTTGAAGGGTTGGTTTTTAATAGGATTCGTAGAGGCTAGTTCAATTGTAATTGGGCAGTGATCGGAGCTAGTAAAAGCATGATGTTTAGCACAAATGTCTGGATACCATTGTAGGATCTGGTGGTGAATAAGAGCCCTATCTATATTTTTATAGATATTGTCAATTTCTGTTTTATTTTTTCGCCAGGTAAAGACATTCCCTTGAAAATGGATATCTAATAATTCACAGTCATCTATGAAGTTTCTTAATCTAACAAACTTTGTTAGAGGCAGGATAACATCCCCTAATTTTTCACTCTGATTTTGTATTTCATTCAGATCACCCATGACAACGCATGGGTAAGCACTATTTTTGATAAAAAGATTTAAATTTTCCCATAATGCATTTTTAGCAGATTCATTTGGTGGGGCATAAGTAAGAATAAGCAAAATTTTATTATTTGTGCACAAGTTCGTATATTTAATACTAATAAATCTTGGCTCAATTTTATGGATTTCTAGTATTTCATTTGTAAGTTGGTATGTTTTCCACATTACACAGATTTCCCCTGAGAATCCGATAGCAGGGACACAATGGAATTGGTCAAAACCCGCTTTTTCCCATATTTTTTCACTTGGTTCTTTGTTCGTTTATGTTTCAAACAAAGCGAGTAATTGAATTCGTTCTATTTTACAGAAAGATTAAATATCCATCCAAAAGATTTTCTTTCCGATCCCACGACAATTCCAAATTGTAATCTTCATAAAAAAAACAATGAAGTAATTGCCCCATGTCAAACAACATTTAGGGGACTTTTTCATTATTTCATCGTGATGACACAAAGGTTGTTCAATCTCTTTGTGTTCTTGTTCGATACTGAGTAGGAGTAATTTAGTCCCCTTTATCCCGCAGTAAGATAGCCAATTAGGGTCCCACCACATGAAAGAGGTCACATGGTTTGAAAAAAATTGAACCCATGGAAAGATATTACTTCTAAGTATAATTTGATCATGGTGCTTCAGGTTAATCCCATTACAATATCGACAGGGATAAGTGTTTGGAGTACGGGAATTCACCATATTGGTTCTTTGCTTCCAAGAGCAAAAGGATTTGTTGAGAAAGATATTCACAAAATACAAATTATTGATAAAAAATGTGGAACAACCACACAAATATAGAGTGACATATTTTCCAAGTGGAGTAAACAACAAATTGAGAGCCCACATATTTGTAAGAGGATTGTTCAGGGAGTCATGACTCCATATTTGTTTGTTCAATTGTTGATTATTCATAGTAGAGTTTTGATCATGGCACCAGCTTTCATCCAAAGATAAGGAGGTCCATTTGGTAGCTGGTAAGGAGGTCCATTTGGTAGCTGGAGGGTTTAGCTTGTAAAATTTCACCATTTTTTTGGTAATTCACTCCCTTATAGAGTTTAGAAATAATTTTCCATATTACAGTTTCTACAAAGTACAAAACAATCTGAAACTTTGCAATGTTACATCTGGTGGTAGCTATCATTCTAGTGATATGAATCATGCCTTTAAGCAACAAATAAACATAGTTCCATTGTACAGACATTTCATAGAAATTCCTCCATCTGCAAGTCTGTTGTGGTCTAAGCCAATCGAGCCATCACAAATTGTTCAAGTGAGGGTTATTCACCAAAGTGATCCTCCAGCACAGTTTGTTCAAGTGAAGGTTATTCACCAAAGTAAGTCTCCAGCACAGTTTGTTCAAGTGAGGGTTATTCACCAAAGTGATCCTCCAGCACAGTTTGTTCAAGTGAAGGTTATTCACCAAAGTAAGTCTCCAGCACAGTTTGTTCAAGTGAGGGTTATTCACCAAAGTGATCCTCTAGCACAGTTTGTTCAAGTGAAGGTTATTCACCAAAGTAAGTCTCTAGCACAGTTTGTTCCAGTAGAAGATTTTCATGGGATCATTTTTTTCCAGAATGTATGAATTCCATTCTTCTTTAGTTTGATTTACACATCCAGGTTCCAGTTCTTGAAAACTTGGATGTTCAATGTTATCCTGAGGGTAGTAAAGCTCCAAAATTTGGTGGGAGAGGTAATCAAGCACAAGTACGATCAGTAGAACACCCTGGAATTGTAATATTGAACTAAACACATTCAACACAAATCCATTAATGTTAGTATTCATAGTGATCATAAGGCACAAAGGGAAAGCCAAAGATTTCCAGTCATTGTTCAAGATAAAAATGATAGTATTAGGATACTGAATCAGCCACAAAAAGGCAGTAAAAAAATGGCAATTAGCAAAGTAGTTCAAGTCCTTGCTGAAAGCACAAACATAATTAATGCAGTTCAGATTCAGTATTCTAGTAGAAAAATAGTTTTGGGATATAAAGTTAAAACTAGAGTGTCTAAGAGCCAAACACATCAAGTACTTAAACTTCTTCCCATAAAGATTGTAGGGCCAGCAAACCACACAGGGGTCAACAAGCCTAAGCATGGGCCAGTGACAAAGGAAAACTAACCATTCAAAGATGAGGTAGTCTATTTCAGTCAGGAAGAGAAACCACCAGCCGCAGTTCAGATTCAAATTAGAAATGTACAAACACCAAAAAACTAACAGAAGTGAAGCCCATGTATGCTTATTTTGAAAGAAAAGCAACCACAAGATAGGAATCAAGTACATCAACTTAGGGGTGTCATTATTCATGCTAAAAAACATCCAAACAAAAGGAAACCTGCTCCTAGAGAGATTGCCCTGAATGTAGTGATGGTTTAAGGTATTATTAGTGAGAATATGTCTGAGAGTCAGTCTAATCCATCTCATAAAGAGATTCTTTTCAAAGACAATGTCTAAAAGGTCTAGGTTATGGTTCAACATGTTGTTGGTCTGGTTGTCTGTAAGGTCTAGATTAGAGGTCTCCTCGACCAGAGTAACTTGTTTGTTCTCAATATCAGAAAGGTTAAAATAACCAAGGTTCACACTAGAATCCCATTCAAAACACATGATTTCAGTCAAGTTTTCAATCCCTTTAACCATAGGATAAGAAGCACAAGTCAAATAATGACAGCTTCTCCAGATCAGAGAGGTGAGCTCGATATGAAGCAAGTAATAAGATTTCAGATTATGGTTAAACATATGTAGATCTGCAAATTGCAACATTATAAACCAAATAACACACACAAAGTAACAAGGGTCATACACAAAAAGGTTCACAAAGAAAGGTTCAGAAATGGAAAGATAAGAAAGAAAACACCTTGATTTGCGAGGAAAAGGACGATCGACTGTGGATTTGAGTCTGTGGAAAAGAAAACCAAAACCTTGAGGAACGAAAGCTTTGGTCAGGATCCAGCATCGCCCCGCCAGAGTGACCTCTTGCAGTTCCCGGCAGCATTCCGATGCCAAGGAAAAAAAACAACAGACCCTCCTAGGACAAGTTCAGACGGCGGTTTGAAGACGTAAAGACGCCAGCGCCCACCCCCTTTTCCAGAACCATGAGAGGAGGGAGAAAAGGGAGGCAAACACCCCACAACCTAGAGGAAGGAGATGAGCAGAGACATGGAAGACAAACCAACACCTCCGCCTATTCATCCATGTCCAGAGGTGAAACCGATCTGCTTGTCGAGGTTGGTGTCGCCATTTTGAGGGGGTATATCGCTCTGCTCCATCAAAAGAGATGCATTGGGTTGCCAGAGAATGGTGGAGAGGCAGAATGGATTGTGTTTCGTTGGATTACAGGGTTGATTTCGACGTGTTTGAGCTCGATCTTGAGGGTAATGGGGGTGGTGATAAGCGGCGGCGGGTGCAAGATTAGGGTTTGAGGGTGAGTTGTACTGGGAGCGTTTTGAGGGCTCATTTTTTCCTATGGTTTCCTTGATAGTGATTTTGTTTGTTGTAAAATTGACAGAGATGAGGTTTCTTTTTGTTCTATTTCTTCCTTTTTTAGTGAATTGATTGTAGAGACATTGTGTTTTCTTTGTTGTTCCCTGGGTTTGGTCGCTTCTACTTTTATCCAAACAGAGTTGCCGTTGAACTTGGGAATATGCTATCAAATAGCATGTGTTTGTATTGGTAATGCAGTATGTTTGGGGGATTTCTGTTACTTTGGATGATTTAGCAAGGTAAAAAGGATCATATTTCACTTTAGCCTTGCCTTTATCCTTTGGGGTTTTGCTTTTGGTTTGGGGATGGTTGGGTTCAGTTATTTGGTTTCCAGTGGCTTCATCAGCCGATTTTGTTTATTTTTGGTTTGGAGTGGGAGTGAGCCCAAAGATGATGATTCATTTTGGTTTGGTATTCAGATTTCTAGATGACCTGGGGTTGGAGCAACCAGCTTCAGCACATGTTTTCATGCCTTTCTCATTAATTCAAGTTAGTGCACCAGAGTAATTACCTAAGATTTCTAACAAATGCCAAGTTTTACACGGATTCAGTAAGAAGTAATTTGTGAAATAGATTTTCAGAGGAAGAGTTGTGTAAATTTGTGATTCAAAACCACCAGATTTATAGGGATAATCTAGCAGTTGGAGTTTAGAAACTTTAATATAAGTAGAAGGTAAGGAGTTGGAGATATAAAGATGGCACATTTGCATTTGTTCAAACCCAAGACGGCTCAGGATCGAGCTTGTTTGTGTCGTTTTGCTGGTCCTACTTGTCCCTCTCCAAGTTGTAGGTGTTTGATTTCTGGGTCTTCTGTTGCTATTCAGATTTCTAGATGACTTGGTAATTATTGTTCTAGCCTTTCTCAACTTCAATTATTTTCGACATTAAGACTAAGTTTCTTATCTCTCGTTTTTTTTTTATTAATTCATATATGTTGATGGCTAGTTTAAATATTTTGAATATGTCTTCAATTACGCTTGGCTAAATTCTTAGTTCTAAGGTTAGGTTGATCCCGACGATGCGTATGTAATTAGAGTTATTTTATTTGCCTGAATTGAGATAGTATTTGATTCATTCCTAGACGCTTCATGCCCATAGTAGCCTATGCGAATTGGATTCTATTAGGGTTTGAGACCGAGATGTGATAGCGTTAATAGGTAGTCAAATAAGGTTTGAGACCGAGAGGTAATAACTTCTATTGTAATCCTAGGAATTGAACATGAGATTTTATTATTTCGAGAGCGTATTAATTTCTCTTATGGATTAATAACTATCATAGAAATCCTAAGATTAGATTGGATTTAGCAAGTCATGAGAGTGGATGTTAGTTTAGTTTGACCTTAGATTCTAAGTGCCCAAATGGTCTAGATTTTGATTGGCAAGTCGCGAGAGTAGATGTTAATTTGATCTAGGCACATTTACTATCATCCGAGAGGAATTAATAATTATCTTAGATAATTACCTTCAAATAATTTGGACTAGATTCAGGTGAAGTGTGATTTTATTTACAGAAGCATTGTTGCGGTGATCCTTAATCTTAGACACATTTATCTCATTGATTTTATCATATTTATTTGCTTTTATTAGTTAGATTAGTAATAGCTTCTCCCAATTTCATATATTTCCGGCCTAGTTCACTGATAGTGTTTTAATTATTATTATTACTACACTGGTCTCTGTGTGATCGACACTTGACTATCCCGTATACTTGCGGGTAGGTTTTAACCCCATGACATCCACAATTTCATTATGCTTTTTACTACTAGAATTGCTTCCTGAACTGGTCCCACATTTGAGTTTTTGCTAGACATGCCCATGTCATTATGCTTTTGCCTCCACCACAACATGGCGATGTTGGCCAAGTATAAGGCTGCCAAATTGACCTTTTAATTACCTTGACCGCATCAAAGTACCGCTTCATTTGCCAAAGGTAGTTCTCAACTTTTTCGACATCATGAACGCCTCGAAAATCTTTCGGCTTGGGCGTCTCGATGAGTGGTGCGATCTCAACTGCTGGGCCCACAATGGTCGGTGCACTACCCGTGCAAATCATCTCATCCTGAACTTGCCTATGTCTCTCGATCATGTGCGACTCAATAGTGGTCATGTCAGTTGCCAATTTCTCCACTTCAGTGCCAAGGGATTCAAAGAACTCAATGGTCTATGTGGATCGTGTACCCAATTTCTCTCCATCACATAATCTTCTTCTCATATTTTATTTATGATTGAATTAAATTAATGTTATATTAAAGTATTTTTTATAAAAAATATAATTCATGTTGGATCATTCGAAATAATATGCTATGATATTTAGGGGTTTATGTAGACTCATTTAGAGAATAATTAATATAAAAATATTATAATATTATTAATCTAAAAATCTCGATAAAATTATTCCCGATTTATAAATTATTTATACGTGGGATATATAATAGATGATTTTTAAAACAATTTAAACAGATTTCAAACAAATAATTAATGCGTGGTTTAGACAAAAACTATTATATTAGTAATTTAATCTTTTGAATAAGAAATCCAAAAATATTCATAATATGTATAACACATGTTTGGATTATAGTAGAAATTTTTCTAAAGAAAAAAAAAATTGACAAAATCATGAACATGATTCTCTTTATGTTGAATATTAAGTATTATAATAAAATCTTTATTTTTTATGTTTTTTTAGTTTGATATTTGAACAATTCATAATTAAAATTTCAAATCTTAACTACTATATTATACCTTCAATCAAGTTTTTGGTTAAACATGGATAAAAGTTAGGTGAAAATAAAGTGAGGTGCATATTTTAGAATTATAAAAATTAAAATTATATATGTATAA
The DNA here is from genome assembly GCA_027886185.1 of Rheum nobile. Lineage (NCBI taxonomy): Eukaryota > Viridiplantae > Streptophyta > Magnoliopsida > Caryophyllales > Polygonaceae > Rheum > Rheum nobile. The sequence goes on from WOAB01000639.1 coordinate 10,333,596, forward strand.
TTAATGAATAAGGCCAATGTAATTTTTTTAAAAACAAACTATATTAAAATAAGATTTATGTTTTTCAAGATAATATATATAGTCATATAGGTAAACAATGGGGATCCGAAATTGTTGTTTCACCCTCAACGATACTTGTAAAAATCACAATATAAAACAATTATTCATTAATATTTACAAAAATAATAATATACTAAAAATTAGTTACGAAACCAATATTTATCATAGCTTTCTATGATAAATATTTCATGATTTTAAGGGGATATGAGATCAAACGAAAGGAAAAGCAACAAAATAATTTTGATATTTCATGAATGGCTTAAAAATGAGATGCAAATTTCAATGACCTACGTTCGATGAATGGAGACGAAAAAAATTACTTTCTCTTGTAAAATGGTAATCACTCTTATGCTGCTTAAATAATAGGATTGCTTCACATGATTTTAAGGTAATGGTTACAAAATATATTATAACACAAATAAAATTAATAACGGAAAAAATAAAATAAAAAGAATTTAATAAAGCAAAAAAATGATGGTTAACACCTTAGGTACAAAATGAAAGAAATTACATATCTTGAATGGGCATGGGAGTAGTATTGAGACACGAAGACACAAAATTTATAACCTCGTGCAAATTATACACAATTAAGAGGCAGTGTAATTTAGAAATTTGTAATTCAGTTTATTAAGGATATTCAAAAATTAAAAAGGATTTGGTCTAATGATATCTTTGATATTTTAACTTTTTGTTATAATAAATATATGAAATAATTCAAAAAAATATATAAAAAAATCTTTACAAATCAGTCAGATAAATCACATTTTTTAGTTTTTTTCTAATTACGTAATGGACCCATCTAAATTTTTAAAATTTTGATTTTAATTTATATCCTTACTTCTAGAAAATGATAATTAAAAAGTTATTTGAATAATTAATTAATTAGTAGTGGGCCTAGTGGCTGATTTATGTAGGTGTAAAGTTATCTCAAATTCAAATACTTTTAAAATTTGTATATACTATATTTTAATTTACTTTTGATAATATGTATAATCATATGAAATTGAAAGTTTGTTACGACAAAGATTTACTTGGATTTTTAGTTAAACTTTTTGTTTGATTTAACAAAATTTTATTGGTAATTTATAATTGATATTTCACGGTTTGTTAGTGAATATTTTCTTGGTGATTAACAAACTCAATTTAGTTTTTAAAAAATGAAAATTATATTTAGCAAAATGATAAGTAATAAGCCCAAAGAAACATTGTAAAATCGGAAAATGGAGACCATGTATTTTTTATAGAAAATTATAATCAAATAAAAATTGTTAAATGGGAACGTACAATATACCAAATTTGTTACAAATCTGATATGATATAATTGTTGTTAATATGAGTTGTTAAAATTGAAAGGTTTAGAAGAAAATCTCAAGATTATATAAATTAATTTTGTTAAGATACATTTGTTTGAAATTTCACTAAATTGTTAATAAAATATGTATGTGTAATAATATAATATAGTGGGTTAAATTATAAAAGCACATGTATTGTGAGTTAAAAATTGTATATATTGTATGATTTTGGCCCATAAATTATATATGCAAAGTCATTAAAATAATATTACTAATTACATAAATGAATATGAGATGTATTTTATATATAGGTTTAGTAGGAAATCTATCATATATTAGTTTGACATATATAAGCTTATTTTTGTACAATTTATAGAAATAAAAAATTATAAAAAACGTATATAATCATTCAACAAAGTTGTATATAACTTTTATATGTTTGAAGTTAGGTGTGATTAGATATTGTGATTTAAATTGAAATATAATGTTAAAAAAAGTGAATTAATAACAAAATGACACGTATGATTTGTAGGGCCAGAAGCATTCTTGTGGCTCGAAATTCAATAACTTTAATATATACATTGATGGGCCATAAAATTATTCGGGTCATTTTACTCTAAATGAGCCATAAAATTTGTATGTATAATAATATAATATAGTGGGCTTGATTATAAAAGTACATGTACTATGAGTTGAAAATTGTATATATTGTATGATTTTATATAGGTCAAATTATATATGCAAACACATGAAAATAATATTACTAATTACATAAATGAATGTAAGATGTATTTTATATATAAGTTTAGTAGGAAATCTATCATATACTATTTTGACATATATTATAAGCTTATTGTATGTGTAATTTGTAGAAATCAAATTTTATAAAAAAGTTGTATATAGTTTTTATATATTTGAAGTTAGTTGTGATTAGATATTGTGATTTAAAATTTTAAATATTTGAAGTTAGTTGTGATTAGATATTGTGATTTAAATTGAATAGAATTGTTAATAAAAAAAAGTGAATTAATCACAAATTGACACATAAGATTTGTGGGGCCAAAATCAATATGATGGCTCTAAATTCATTTGCTTTAATATATATATATATATAGATAAAGAAAAATATCTTGCTTGTTCTTTAAGCTTTATATAAAGTTGTTGATTGTGTACCCAATATGGAAGCTTTTTCTACGAATTTTAATCAGTTTTCTAAATCTTACTATAGACTCTACATCTATAACACCGTATAATGATTTCTACGAAGAAGTAACTGGGATAACCAATCAAAGGGAGCAACCTTGTGCTAATAGGTTGTCGTGTGTGTTGGGAAGCTTGCAATACCTAGACCAAACTAATCCAGACTACAATCCTTTCTTGTTCTAGTTAATCAAAGGGAGCAACATTGTACTAACGCTTGTGATATTTCCTTCTCTTATGCACCACACAACAAAATATATAAAATAGTAATCTTAGCTTGCTAACCTGATTCTCAACTTCTGAAGATAAAGAGAGTCTCTATAAGAACCGCCGAGTATATTTTGTTGAAGAAGCAACATAAACATAAACTCAAATGGAGTTCCATATATTTTGTTGAAGTAACATAAATATTCAGTCTAATATTTCATTATTTTAGTTTGTAATATTTCTAATTGTTTGATTTGTAATCTTCCTAATTGCCTAATTGATTTGTAATCTTCTCAATTGATTTTTATTTTAAATAAGGATAGATTAATTATAAATTTATTATAAAAATCTTAATATATATAAGTTTGTAATTTTTTTAATTGATTTCTATTTAAGTAAGAACAGATTAGGTATAGACTTAATATATAAATCTTTAATATATTTAAAAAGTTAATGTAGAAGCGTTAAGTAAGAAAAAATATCACATAGCGAAATTAATATTGAAGCGTTAAAATTTAATGTAGCGTAGATTAAATTAATATAGAAGCGTTAAGTGAGAAAGTTAGAAGGTCTTAACGCATGGCAATTAAACTCGACATGGCCAAGGCTTTTGACAGGGTTGAATGGAACTTCTTAGAGACAATCATGCTTCATATGAGGTTCCATAGAAACTGGATTGCTCTGGTCCTTAAGTGTGTTTGTTGTTTCTTTTTCAGTCTCGCTTAATGGCTCTCCAACATAACCTTTTGTTCCCTCCAGAGGACTAAGACAAGGAGATCCACTCTCTCCTTATCTCTTTCTTCTTTTTATGGAAGGTCTTTCAAGTGTTTTTAAAACTTCACTTGAGAGTGGTCACATACATGGCCTCAAAGTTGTTTCTTCTGCTCCTTTTTATTCTCATCTGATGTTTGCTGATGACTATCTCATTTTTGGAAGAGCGAATCTGGTTGAAGCTACAAAAATCAAAGATCTTCTTCACTTATTTGAGTTGGGCACTGGACAAAAAGTTAATGCCTCAAAGTCACAGGTCTCCTTCAGTCCAAATGTGGAGCCTCTTACTAGATCAGCATTGCTTCAACTATTTGGCTTTAGAGAAGTTGATTCTCATGACAAATATTTAGGCCTCCCAACTGTCATTGGCAGATCTAAGAAGATTATTTTTCAACAAGTTGTTGACAGAATTAGGAAAAAAGCAAAGGGTTGGAAATGTGCTTCTCTGTCCCAAGTTGCAAGAGAGGTTATGATCAAATCAGTCTTACATGCCATTCCATCCTACATCATGAGCTGCTTCAAACTTTCGATTTCTACTTGTCAGGAGCTGGACTCTATTGTCTCCAAGTTTTGGTGGGGCTCTCTTGATCAGAAAAAGATTCATTGGTCCAAGTGGAAAATCATGTGCACTCCAAAAGACTGTGGAGGTATGGGGTTTAGAAATTTTGAGGCTTTTCATCTGTCCCTTCTGGCTAAGCAAATATGGAGATTTCTCTTCAATCCTACTTCTCTTGCTGGTCTTATCCTGAAAGCAAGATACTTCAAAAATTCTGATATTCTGAATGCCACTTTGGGATCTTCTCCCAGTTTTGTCTGGAGAAGCTTGCACCAGGCAATCTGGGTGGTTAAATGTGGGCTTGTATGGGAGCTTGGTAATGGTGAGGAAATCAAATTATGGAATGACACTTGGCTTCCTCGACCACACTCTTTCAAGTTCATTCCACCTCTAGTTCAGACAGAGTTACATCTTCTTGTTTCTTGCTTCTACGATTGGTCTTGGGATGATTGGAAGTGGAATGAACTTCAATCCCGACTCCTTGATATTCATCGCGAGCCACTACATGCTCTTCAACTGATTTCTCCTCAATCAACTGACTGCAAGAGATGGTTCTATTCCCACAATGGTGAGTTCACTGTTAAATCTGCATATAGAGTTATCTTGAAATCCTGGGATAATGCAGAATCATCCAATTATGTTTCTAGGCAATCCTATGGGAAAATTTGGAAACGAGTGTGGAATTTGAATGTAATCCCAAAGGTTAAAAACTTCACTTGGAGAGCTCTTAAAGGATTTATTCCTTGCCTACAGACTCTAAAACATAGGAAGCTTGTTTTCTCAGATTTTTGTTCTTTTTGCTGCTCAAAATCGGAATCCCTGCTTCATGTTCTTCTTGGTTGTCCCTTTGCAAAGGATTTTTGGAGCTTCTTCAATCAATTTAGAGATCTTACTGCAGCCTATCCTCCTACATTCTGGGATTGGTGGTCCTCTGCTATTAGCACTCTAAATTCAGTTGATCTTGATCTCTAGGCTACCTGCACTTGGGTTCTCTAGAAGAATAGAAATCAGAGAATTTTTGATAACTATTATGCTAGCTCCTTGTTGTCACAACATGACTACTAGAAAACGCATGAATAACAACGGAAGTTGCATCGGCTGTAGCAACGGATATAGCGACGGATGACGGTTAGCGACGATAGTAGCGACGGATGTTTATTGCATTGCTATACTCGGCGTAGCAATCCAGCGACGCAAGGCAGCGACCAACCGTAGCGACGGATTTGACATACGTCACTGGATTCATCGCTAATGTTGACGAATGCTTCGGCCCGTCTCAACAACACCATGAGCAATGAATGTACATCCGTCGCTATAGCGGTTGCTATGGTCGTCGATATGGTCGTAGCTAGAGTCGTTCTACTGTGGTTGCTATTGTCGTCGCTATTGTGGTTGCTTTCGTGGTTAATATGGTTGTCGTTATTATCGTTGCTATGGTCGTTGCTAGAGTCGATGCTACTGTTGTTGCTATTATCCTTACTATGGTCTCTCTTAGCGTTGCGATAATCGATGCTATTGCCGATGCTATTATCGTTACTATGGGTCGTGGCTTGTGGTGTTGCTATGGTGGTTGCTAGAACCGTTGCTATTATCGTTGCTATGATGGTTGCTACATCCGTTGCTATTTTCGTTGCTATGATGGTTGCTAGATCTGTTGCTATTTTCATTGCTATGATGGTTGCTAGATCCGTTGCTATTTTCGTTGCTATGATAGTTGCTAGATCCGTTGCTAGTTTCGTTGCTATGATGGTTGCTAGATCCGTTGCTATTTTCATTGCTATGATGGTTGCTAGATCCGTTGTTATTTTTGTTGCTATGATGGTTGCTAGATCCGTTGCTACTTTCGTTGCTATGGACGTTGCTATACCGCTACTATATTATTGTTTGACGTCGTTGTTATCCGTATGTCATTGATATATCCGTAGCTAGCTATTTATGGGTCGTGGCTATGATAATCGCTAACTGGCATTGCTATTAAATCCTAAAGCTATTTCATACCTAAAGTCATTGCTAATTTATAGGTTTAGCTACAATATAGGTAGATACACGGCTATTTGTTATTGATTAAACATGTATATACAACACATTTATATACTATATTATGTAATTTAAGATGATAATAAAGAATTATAGTAGACGAATATTAATTAAATCTAAAACATCAAACATGACTAAACCAAATCATCAAAATATTTCTACAACAAACCTAAAACATAATATCCTAGAATATCAAACAAACAAAAAGTTTGAATCATACATGTCTAAGAAGACTTCTTGAACAAGTCCTTAACACTGGAGAAGAACGTAGTTTGATTTCCTAATATTTGATCAAGAGCTAGTTCCACCTTACTGTTGTTTTCTATCATCTGAGTCTGGACTTCCTCAACAGTAATGTGCATCTCCTCCACTTTATCCTCCAAGTTTGTCACTTTTTCTCCAAAGTCTTCATTCATCCTTTCTTCCAATTGTGTTAGTTTGTTGTCCATTGCCATTTTAATCTTCTCCAATTCAGTTACCAGTCCCAACCTCATCTCCTCCCTAAGAGAATCAACACTATGATGTGTAGAAACCGGTGGTTCATCATGCATACCATATGGCATTGCCCCTTGAAGGATGGTTTGAGACTCGGATCCCATGCCAAATATTCTTCCTTTATACACTCCGCCAGTTACCTCGATCCACAAGATGCTCTCATCTACAACAGTCCCGTTAATGGCAGCTTCTTGAGTAGCTTTCTCAAGCAAATCATTAAACTTCTCCTATACGCAGAAATGTGGAGTAAATTATCAACAACCGAATTTTAAACACACAAACACATCCCAAAGAAATACAAAAGCAAATGCAAACAAGGAAAATAAAAATTAGACCAAATAAACTAAACTCTTCATTTGATGGTCATTTCGAGTATATGGATAATTTTCTACGTATAAATTGGATAAAACCATGTGAACATCCACATCCTACCATGTGAAAATTAATCAACTATTGTTTGATGGCATTCATGATTCGCCAGAGTACATAAGTATAAAAATATCACCTTCCAAAGGTTACCTGAAGAAGTATAGCAACTAGTCTACCAAAGTCCAATAGCCGGGCTCATTCAGTAAGAATGAGACATTCAGTAAGAATGAGAAAACAAGCAAGTAATACATAATCAAAATCCAAATATTTTCTTATGCAGTAAATTAGGCATGTTAACTACTAGTCTATATTTATAACCATAAACAATTCTATCCTATTATAAAGGTGAGAGACTAAATTGAGTGTCTATATAGGTCAAATTTTGAAGCATAGTCTTATACTATCAGCAACTGAGTAAGCCATCCTCTATCTGCTGCAAACTATTATACTAAGCTAACATTTATGACTTCCCAAAATCTGAGGCAAACAATCAACATTTCTTAATGTAATACAACTAAAGACTGTCAACAAGGCAAACAATCTAAGGAAGAATAGAACCAGCAAATTAAACAATAAAGAAAAAAGTAAGAAACTGAAGAAATTATGAAGGGGTTTCAAGATTAATACTTGGGAGAATTGGCGCTGAAATTCTGATTGAATACTCGAGAAATTCAACAGAACAATAGAAACATTGGCAACTAAGTTACAAACATTGCAAATCAGTTTCATGCTCCATTAAGTTACACGGCCAAAAACTATGTTTAGGAAATGAGTTTGACATACCACAATCTCCGCAGCTGCAGGCACTAAAGAACCATCCTTCTTGCTGTAGCATCTTATAAATATATCCTTTATTGATGGCTCTACTCCAAGCTTAAGTTTCTGTCAAAACAATGAATTAAGGAGAGGAGCTTTGAGAGAAATCTGTTAGCTACTAAGAAAAAATAGTGGGTCCTAAACTAGCATGCGAATAAAAGCAAGTCAATTTCATAAAATGATATAAGAGAAAACAATTAATATAAAACCAAATAAAAATATACCAATCATTTTTTGTGTTCAGATGTACTTGCAGATCCTCCATGATAAGCAAGGGTTCCTTTTTCTAATGCAATTGCTCGATTCCTCTTGTTCACTGAAACTCTATGTTTGTAGTTTTCATCTGTCTCCCAGATACGCACAATTTCGTCCCATATGTCTTGTTTCATCCAAACATGCTTCTTCTTATCTCGTTTTGCTATCGTAAAAATTCGCCTTAGGTGGGCAGCACCTACTGAATTGAATACAGAACGAACAACCACTTCTTGGAATTGATTTTCATCCCATTTATGCAATCGCTATCAATGATAAACAAGCTTATATCAGTTTAAAGAGATAAAAACATAAGAAATATTGACTTGACCTTTGTCATACCTTGAATGCATTCCACCAGCCTTGAAGTGTTGTATCGCAAACCTTAGACCAACAAGTATATGGTCCATCGTAATGTGAATGTACAATTTGTTTCAGCGACTCAAAAGCGGGATTGGTAGGAACAAATATTAATCTTAAAAAAAAAATAGTGGTGAGTAATATAAATCAACAATACATTATTCATCATGATACATATGGAGTATTAATTAATTAAAACTTACTTTTTCCTATCAATTGCAACTAGTATCCTTCTGTCAATTGATGGGGCGGATTCTGATATATCTGATGGTTGGTTACTCTCCTCATTGTTCCTATGCGTATCTCCATTGTCTTGAGACGGTGAGGAGTATAATGGGGAAGAAGCTTCATGAGAGGGTTGAGATCCAAGGGAGCCTAATGGATGATAAGGCTCAAAAGTAGATGCTGCCGGAGAAGGTTGAGTTAAAGATGTGTGAGGATGAGGTTGAGATGGAGCTGGAGGAGGCTGAGATGGTGTTGGAGAAGGCTGAGTTTCAGTAGAAAAAGGTTGAGGAGCTGAAAAAGGGTGAAGAGGAGGCCAAGATGTAGTAGATAAAGAAGTCACGCGTGGTGACACCCTCCTTGGGCCATTGGAAATGGGAATTCTAGCAAATACATTTTTCTCAATGTGCATAATATCTAGGTTGTGATGAACCAAAAGATGTTTCCAATATGGAAGTCTCCATAAAATACTTTGCTTTGGCCACTTATGAGAACTTCCATAGCCATCAGGTTTATTGTGTGGGTTATCAATGACAGTGGGAAGTTGATGAACACGCTCCCAAATTTGTTCCCCCGTCAACATCGGGGGCGGTGGTGAACTTACCACTCGATTAGCAAAGAAGTCTTTCTTATTTTTGCGAAAAGGATGGTTACTTTCCAAGAACGGTCGTGAACAATCAAACCAACAAGCCTTCTTACCATGTTCTAAGCGGAATGAATCTGTTCGCTCCATGCAATATGGACAAGCTAAATTTCCTGCAGTACTCCATCCTGACAACATAAAAGCAGGGAAGTCATTGATTGTCCAAAGTAAAGCTACACGCATGACAAAGTTTTCTTTCCTTGAGACATCATAAGTGGTTATGCCAGACTCCCACAACTGATGTAACTCATCAACTAGAGGTTGCAAGCACACATCTATTAATTGTTTTGGATTTCGAGGACCAGGCACTATCAATGAAAAAAACAGGTATTGTCTATTCATGCACATATCTGGTGGAAGGTTGTAAGGAGTCACAATCACTGGCCAACAAGAATATGTCTTTCATGTTGTGCTAAAAGGTGCAAAGCCGTCAGTGCATAAACCTAAGCGGATGTTACGGGGCTCTGAAGCAAAATCTGGATATGTTGCATCCAACTTTTTCCATGCCTCACCATGTGACGGATGACTCATTATTCCCTCATCTAGTACATAACGTGCATGCCAAGTCATAGCCTCAGTAGTAGCCTCAACTGCATATAGTCTTTGCAGTCGCAGAGTTAGAGGCAAGTATCGTAAAACTTGATGCGGAATTCCTGAATTTTGACCACCTTTACGCTCATACCTGTCATGACCGCAAAACTTGTAAGAGTCTGCATGAACATCATGCATCCTTCCAGTATAGCATACAACCATTAGGACACATGTGAATTTTCATCACAGGCAATTCTAAACTCTGAAACACTTTCTTTGTCTGATAGTAATCTTTCGGAATCTTATGACCTGAAGGCAACACCTCATCATACAGCTGAACAAAACCATTAAAGAGGCCTTCAGACATGTTATGTTCACTTTTCAAACTCAGAAGCCTTGACACAAAAGACAATTGTGTATGTGTCTCACACCCTGGATACACTGGTTCGTCAGCCGCTTTTAACACACTATAAAAGCGTTGGGACCACCTAGCCTCCTCTGCGGTTGGAACTGCATCCGTCACCATCTCATTATCTGTATCAAAATTCTCTATTCATTCATCTTGAATATCGTTGGTTGGACCAGAAACATCATTATGATCAACATTAAACCATGTTGGAGGAACAAAACTAGGATCTGCAATATCAAATACCATTCTTTGCTCTGCGTTTAATTGTCCATAGAGATCTCCTCGATTATCCCCTGATAAATGCTCCCTACTCAAAGGAGGTACAAATGGTTCGGATGACTCACCATGTGCCGTCCACCAATAATAGTTAGGCATAAACCCACGCCGATATAAATGCTCTTCAACATCATCATTTGGAAAAAAATTGCAATTACGACATTTGGTACATGGGCATTTTATTTTGTCCCCATCCATGAAACGAACTTGGGAAGTTGCAAACTTCAAAAAAACGTCCACTCCATTGAAAAATTCTGCCTTAATTTCACCACGGTCATACATATCATACATCCAAGCACGATTATTATCCATGTCTTCTGCATGCACATGTGTACAAAAACATCCAAGCACACATAGAGATAAATAATCTTTGAATCTACAATACAACATGAAATTTAGATAGAATGATAAGGAATAAAGTATACTTGAATTTCAATCACTCTCACAACTTGAATAATCTTGAATCTAGACGTACGTATATAAGAGATTAAATTTGGAGTTGACAACAGGTTTGAGAAATCGTGAAATTAGACATTAATCTACCGTCGTAGATAACGAGTATGTAAAAAGGAGGAGCGATAACTAGAGTTAGGGTTTTATCCGGATTTTAGCGACGGACTTACCCACGACTATAGCGACAGACTCAGCGATGACGGTAGCGATGAAAGTAGCGACGGATGCTTTAGCGACGACACTCGCTACGGTTGTAGCGATGGAACTTAAGTTACATTATTATAGCAACAAAAGTCTAGGTCGTTGCTAAAGTCGTCGCAAATTAGCAACCACCGTAGCGACGTGTAGTACAATGCACGACGTGTTTGGTATGACCATTGCAACAAGGGGAAGAGGTGTCGCTATGTCCGTCGCAAATGGCGACGACTGATCAGCTCTACTTTGTAGTGCTTATCTAGGAGTTGTTACCGGTGTTTAGGGTGTCATTTGTATGGATTTAGAGCACAATTGTGGAGTATGGAGTTGAGGAGAAGAAGTGTGGATTTGGTGGTCTGGAAAAGCTTAAATGAAGACATCCAGAAGACGAGGAATAGACCACCTGAGGAGACCAAGGAAGATAGAAGGAAGAAGCCACACGAAGTGAGAAGAAGGGCGTAGCCGCGACCGCGGGTGAAGAGTGGCCGATCGCGGAGAAGTCGACCCTACGAGAGCAAATTTCCATTTTCCGCGACCGCAGAAAATATTCCGTGACCGTGGAAAATTCCCCCAGCGCCAGAGGTCGAGAGCAATATTCTAATTTCCGCGACCACGGATTTCTTTCCGCGGCCGCAGAATGACACGGGAGGGAGCCCGCGAGGATTTTCCGAAGTTTTGTTATTTTACCTTTTCCAATTTTTATTTTTATTTCTTTATTCCGTTTAGGTTATTTTGTTTCCGTTTAGATTATGTTTGTGATCTTTGGTTTTAGGTTTAATTTAAAACCTAGTTCCAATATCCTCCATTCATGATCTAGACCATTCAGTATTCATCGTTGTTTCCATTCAGCATTTTTTCCTTTGAAGTTTATTTGTTTCCAAGAACTATGAGGAGCTAAGTACCCTTTTGCTTAGTCCAACAATTGAAGCCTTTCGTATGATTTGATTGTGAGGTTACAACTCTATTCCATGTTCCTTTGGATTATATCTTTTCTCTTGAGCATATTCCTATTGATTATTATTGATTTGACTGGATTGATCACCTAGTTGATATTAGTAATTGTCTATTGCTAGGGTTTGGATATTTCGGGTTGAGATTCCTTATCCGTTGTAGCATCCATGATATTCTAGGACTGGTAGGACTAGTTTATTATGAAAGAGATTTGATTATATGTTAAATATTGCGGGTCGTGGTGTTGCATGTGTCCTGGTTAATTCCTATGCTTCTTGTTGATATTGAATTAAATCTTGAAGGTTGGTAGGGATTGTTTAATAGTTAGGATTGCCTGGACTGGTAGGACTGGTAGCTAATTCAGAATAGGGACATGAATAATCAAAGGAAGGAATAGAGATAACCTAGGACCAATCAATCATATGAGTGGTGGATATTTGTTTGACTAAGTGTTTTCCCTTAATTGATTGAAACCCTTTGCTTTTGTTTATTTGTTTACTTGTTTGCCAACAATCAACCAAAACCCCCCTTTGTTACTATTGCATGCAATCTTACATAAAGAAAGACAACTCCTCCCTGTGGGATTCGATCCTTACTTGCCTATTCTACTAGTTTAGGTTTGTTTAGGATTATTTTGATCAGGTGATACGACTAAAACCTGCTGTCAACGACCATGGCATCGAAATTTGTTTTGTTGCAAAGATTTGCGACGACAAGCGCGACATACTTATTTCCGTTGCTATTTGTTACGGATATACCATCATCCTTTTTTTCGGTCGTTGATTTTGCAACGGATCTTGTTTTCCATTGCTGCTGTCGTTGCTATATTAGCGACGGACGGAAGTCGTCGCTAAATTCCATCCCTATTTTGGCATTTTCTAGTAGTGAGGTTTCGTCGTCTCTTCTTCAGTCCGCTCATCATTTTGTCTCTCCAAATCCAGGTCTACCAAAGATTCAGCAGAATGTCCTGAATGTTGCTTTGTCACCTTCATGTTGTTTCTTGGATTGTAATGCCAGCCAATCCTCCAATGGTAAGACATGATTGGGTTTTGCTCTGAGTAGCTCTAATGGTTCTGTTATATTGCTTGTGAGTAAATCTTCAAAACCATGCAATGCAATTGAATCATTAGAGGCACAAGCTGTGATCTGGGGTCTGAAGATTGCATCACGTTTTGGGATCTCTTGTCTTCTTGTCCGGACTGACTGCAAGCTGCTTGTGGACATGTTTCACTCTTCCTCTTTGCGTAATACTAATTTCAGTCTTCTTATCTTGTACATTAAAAGGCTTGTTGCCTCTTTCAATTTCGGGTCTGTTGTTCGAGTTCCTAGGTCTAGCAATAGTTCTGCTCATGCTTTAGCTCAACATGGTCTATCCTTGCCTTATATGGCAATGGTATTCTTCTCCCATGTATCTCAACTTCCTGCCTCTTTGGCTTGTAATCTGCTCCTTAGCAGCTCCTAATATATCTCTACTTTCCATAAAAAAAAAGGTCTTAACGTTTTGTGAAAATGTGACAAATTTAAGACATTGGAAATTTGGAAGGTCTCACGCATTTAAATCCCTAATACTCCGTATTTTACATCTTGAAAATTCCCAAAATTAGAGGGCGTACCCGTGCGTAGCACGAGTCATATATTATATATATATTAATTTTATTGGTTTTTTTCTGTTTTTAAATGAGAGAAAAATTAAAAAAAAATTAAACATTTTCAGCTTTAACAACACAAACATTCACATAAATTTAATCATTTTAATATAACAGGTACACAAATAACAACTCACTTTTGTTCACTAAGCTAAGCTGGAGAATTTGTCATTTTTATGAACAAAGACACACTTAGATGCTATTGTAGAGAATATATAACAATTTAGAATATGTTGTCTTCTTATTTTTCCAATCACCATGTTTAAAATGGTTTTAAGTAAATCAAACATCTTATCTGCAACTCTTAGATGAATCTCAAATATCGTATGAAATTAAGAAATTTTTACTCGTAATAGCATTGTCTCACTTTGATTATACATAGTAATAAGCTTTAGTAGGTCATGATCTATTATATTTGATTTTGTATGTCTTCATATTACCCACACCATTTACAAAATATTTTTTTTTAGATATGAACATGCATTTGAAAGGGTTATCGAATGGTTAAGTTATACGACAATTAATTGACATATAGAATGTTATTAAGAAGTTATGATCATAGTTTTTATTACTTATATCTATTTATTAAAAGGGATTATATGTTTCAAAAGTAACAAAATAGTCAGAAAGATAGAGGATATTATAACAATCATTGATGATCAATTATGTATATATACGAATACAAACTTGTTTATTGCTTAAGCTATTATTCAATGAATCTCTTATTTTGCATCAAAATTTTAGATAATTACATAATATTATAATATAAGTTAAATTTAACTTTTTCTTAGTACATATATTGTAAAAAAAACCTTCATTTGTAGTGGACAATACCATCGGCCATGATAATCATATATATACTCATGATCCCAATTATTTCTGTCACTTTAGTAAATTAATTATAGTTATTGGATGTAGCCATGTAAATAATTCAGCGATCAATTAAAACTTTCTCATTTAAGAATAAACACATATTGCTATTTTCGTTACTTATAGAAGTTTACTAATTGACTACATGTACAACTTTGTGATACCGGTAGGAAATGACCTCAGGGAATGCAAAATCACCCAAAAATCTACATTTGACAAATGTATATTTTTAGTTTTAAAGTTGTTAAAGAGTAGTAATAATTGACTTAGTTATTATTATACAAAAGAATAAAAAAATAATTAATTAGATATTATCATTGTGGCTTGAAGCTAAAGAATTTATGGGAAAAGTGTTATGAAAAAAGAACAGATCTAATAAAATAGCGTAATATTTCAATTTGGCTCATGTGAATGAGCATTAGTAGTCCAGGAGGATTGTGATAATGTGCTCAAAAGATCGAGGTTATACTTGCCACTGAACAAAATATCAACAAAAAATACACAAATATCAATTCAAATTCAAATTCATAAAATGGGGAACAACAAAACATACAAAATGTCAATTACAACTGATCATAAAATAGATATCAATAAAGTAACCATATAAAAACACGATTACTTTTCGGCGCATAGGCATTTTGCCATTTGGCGCATAGGCTCGCACGTTACGTGTGGAGTGGATCCACACGTTACGTGTGGAGTGGATCCACACGTTACGTGTGGAGTGGATCCACACGTTACGTGTGGAGTGGCTCCACACGTAACGTGTGGTATTTTTTTTTATTAAAAAAAAAAAAAAAAAAAAAATTTTTTTTTTTTTACATCACGTAAAAAAAATGTCTAAAACTTATATTTTTTTTTATCAATGTTAGGAAATTAGTCCTAACTGGATGGAGGATGCTGATTTGAGAACGTGAGCTGATTTTTTTTGTCTCCACGAAGGTTCAAGCTAGCGTACTTTTTTATCTGACATTTGATCATTTCAAGGCTTAATACATCATTGCTTATACGCCCTGCTTATTGCTGTGCACATCTTAAGCATTCATTTTTTGTTCATGTATGTAGTATTGGGTAAGTCTGACACTGGTCAAGCTTGGAGTATTAAAAATTTGAGGTTATAGAAAGAAAACTTCTTAGTAAAATATATATATTTTTGTTTAGAATTGACTCTTAATTTTCCAGCTAAGATACTTCATATTACAATCATTGCTCATACCACTTTTTGTCTTTTTTGGGGTCCTGTGACACCCTAAATCCCATGCCCTAGAAAACCCTACTTACCCTAGGGTTTTCTAGGGCATGGGATTTAGGGTGTCACAGGATCCCAAAAAAGACAAAATGTGGTATGAACTCCTTATGTGCTACAAGCATGATAGGGTATGAAAATAATATGGTTTTAAAAACCCTAAATCTGAAACCCTACTTACCCTAGGGTTTTCTAGGGCATGGGATTTAGGGTGTCACAGGACCCCAAAAAAGACAAAATGTGATATGAACTCCCTATGTGCTACAAGCATGATAGGGTATGAAAATAATATGATTTTGAAAACCCTAAATCTGAAACCCTACTTACCCTAGGATTTTCTAGGGCATGGGATTTAGGGTGTCACAGGACCCCAAAAAAGACAAAAAGTGGTATGAACTCCCTATGTGCTACAAGCATGATAGGGTATGAAAATAATATGGTTTTGAAAATCCTAAATCTGAAACCCTACTTACCCTAGGATTTTCTAGGGCATGGGATTTAAGGTGTCACAGGACCCCAAAAAAGACAAAAAGTGGTATGAACTCCCTATGTGCTACAAGCATGATAGGGTATGAAAATAATATGGTTTTGAAAACCCTAAATCCAAAACCCTACTTACCCTAGGGTTTTCTAGGACATGGGATTTAGGGTGTCACAGGACCCCAAAAAAGACAAAATGTGGTATGAACTCCCTATGTGCTACAAGCATGATAGGGTATGAAAATAATATGGTTTTGAAAACCCTAAATCTGAAACCCTACTTACCCTAGGATTTTCTAGGGCATGAGATTTAGGGTGTCACAAGACCCCAAAAAAGACAAAAAGTGGTATGAGCAATGATTGTAATATGAAGTATCTTAGCTGGAAAATTAAGAGTCAATTCTAAACAAATATATATATTTTACTAAGAAGTTTTCTTTCTATAACCTCAAATTTTTAATACTCCAAGCTTGACCAGTGTCAGACTTACCCAATACTACATACATGAACAAAAAATGAATGCTTAAGATGTGCACAGCAATAAGCAGGGCGTATAAGCAATGATGTATTAAGCCTTGAAATGATCAAATGTCAGATAAAAAAGTACGCTAGCTTGAACCTTCGTGGAGACAAAAAAAATCAGCTCACGTTCTCAAACCAGCATCCTCCATCCAGTTAGGACTAATTTCCTAACATTGATAAAAAAAAATATAAGTTTTAGACATTTTGTTTACGTGATGTTAAAAAAAAATACCACACGTTACGTGTGGATCCACTCCACACGTAACGTGTGGATCCACTCCACACGTAACGTGTGGATTAAAAAAAAAAATTAAAATGTACCCCACGTTACGTGTGGAGCCACTCCACACGTAACGTGGCGACCCTATGCGCTGAAAGGCAATTTTGCCTATGCGCCGAATAGTAAGGCCCTATAAAAATCTAATCCAAGCAATTATAGAAATAAGGTGTAAGAAAATCATAAGAAAATGGAGATGTGGATTGAGATCTTTTATTTTTCGGAATGTATGTCTTGTAACCGTATGGCCTTTATATAGAGGTAAAATTTCTCTCCATGGTGACATTCATTTGTCATCTACATTAAACCAACCTCTAATCAATTAGGAGTTTGAAATATGAAAAGAAGAAGTTACGATCTATAATTTAAATGTGATTAATTGACATTAGAAACATGTAATGAATATGTAACAGCCACAACAAAATATATTGCTATAAATTGAAATAATGTTTTAATCTAATGTCTTAAATGAGTTCATTTCTTTAAACAATGAAATAAATTTCCGTATAAAAGCTATGTGCAAGTGAGTTTGAACGACCATGTAAGCGTTTTTAAATATATTTTTTCCCGTCAAAGTTGACGTCCAAGTGAGTTTGAATGACTCGAACGTTACTAAGGTTGACATAATTATCATTGATATAAGTATATCACCAAGTAGTATAATGAACTTTTCAATTTCTTGATGTTGCAATTCGATGGTAACTTTTTCATATTCTAATCCTCTTCTTAATTACTTCTTCCAAAATGTATACTTTTATTGATAATATTTTTTCTTAAGTGACACATTAATTATTATTTATTACAAACAATTTAATAGGGGAATATGTTACACATTTTTCAAATCAGTTACATTTCTAGGATAACGTTTGCGACAAACTTATCCTGCCAAATAATCTTCCATTAACTTGGTTTTCTCCCTATATTAAATTTGATAGTTGATGACTATTCGTTGATTTTAATTTTATAAATTATTCCAATTTACACAAAAATATTGAAGGGTTTTAGAACTAAATTGGGTTTGTAACGTCAAAATTGAAAAGTAGTCGTTTAGAGTTATGAAAAAAAAACATTACAATAAGTATGAAAAATTCAATATATGCCTTAAAATTAGGTGTTTAAGTTTTAATGTTGGTAGTAGATTTGAGAGTCTTATGAAGATTATATTGACATGTTTTAACTTGAATGAGGTAAGCAGTATTTTAAGTTTTAAGTGATTAGTTAAATTATCAGTATATTAAAATAATTTGTAATTTAATCATGATAAGGTGGATACAATATTTGTTTTGGTACTCAAGTGGATACAACTTTTTATATTCGAATTATGTTATTTGGATTTGTAATGTCTTAATTTTGATATATTGTTATACATTTAATTATATATTTTTATGTTATATAGAGATTTTGATTTATATATGTAACTAGGAGTAGTAAAAAAAGAAATTGTTTAGCTAGGCATGAAGAAGCCCATAAAACAAATAAAAATATAAATTCTAATTGTGATTTGAATTTTTCAATTGCATTTACAAACTACCTCAAATTGTCTATTTTTTGGTAGAAATCTCACATTGTTTTCTTATGTATGAAGAAAACAATAAATGTATTCGCATTTCTTTTTTATGTTTTTTTATTGGTTTTTTAATGTTACTTTTAGGTTTACTTATTGAGATAATTGTCAAGTAGGTTGATTTAAAAAATAAAATAACTCTTTAGGTTTAGGGAAAAATGTCGAAAATCAAATTGTTTTTAAGAAGAATTAAACTTTTAATTTTTTATTTTATGAAGTCCCTTTACTAAATCATTGAAATAAAATAAAATATTTGATTTCTAATGAAATATAAATATAAAATGAGATGAAATTTATGAGGTATTAAATGGGCAAAAGATCTACTTTATATATTTATAATAGATAGATAAATAGATATATAATTAGATATAAAAATTTAATTAACTAATTAATATAAATAAAAAATAAAATAATAAAATAAAATTATTAAAAATGAGAATTGAACCATATACCTATTATATAATGAGAAGTGAAAAATTAAGAGATAACCCCAGCCGTTTCGTGTACTCTGTTGATCACCAGCAAACCCTAGCCCCCTTTTCTTCCCTCGTTGTCTCTGCAATGAAGAAGATCAAACAACCCCAGCCGGCACCACCGTCTTCCGACTCCGACGATTCCTCCTCTTCGTCGGAGGGAGAGGGATTGCCTTCGGCGCCGCATCCTCAATCTGCCGCCAGCAAGAAATCAGCCGTTCAGAAGAAGCCGACGGAAGCCAAGGCGGTGAGTGACGGACACGATTCCGACGATTCGGACTCTGACTCTCTGACCACATCGAAGCCTCCGGTGAAGCGAGCACTAGCTCTGAATGCGGAGGACTCAAAGAAGCCGAAGAAGGGGAAAGTTGAACCAGGCAAAATGGAGGAGGAAGGCAAGAAATCCGCTTTGATTCAGCGGCTGTGGAGCGAGGACGACGAGATCGCGATCTTGAAGGGAATGTTGGATTACGAGGAGGAAAGAGGGGCGAATCCGTTGGCCGACGGCCCTGCCTTCCACGAGTTCATCAAGAAATCGTTGCACGTGGAGGTTGAACCGAGGCAGGTGGTGGATAAAATCCGTAAGATGAAGAAGAGGTACCAGAACAGCGTGGTCAAGAAGAAGAGTTTCAGCCCCCACGAGCAAACTGCCTTTGATCTGTCGACGAAGATCTGGGGGAGTGCTGAGGACGGCGCTGACGTGGACAAGCAAAGTAAGATCACCGTGAAGACCAGGACAGTTGCAAAGGCCGGAGCTGCCAACGGCCTTGGGTCGACGCTGAATTCCCTTTCTACCAACAACGCAGACGGGGGGAAGATGGACGTGGACAGTAAGGATGAGGAGGGCAAGTCCTGGCAGTTCATCGGAAAATCTTGCCTGTTGTTGGGGCTGGATGAGAATATTGTTAAGGTAGGACTAGATTTGTGTAGGCAGGATATGAAGGCTGAACTTGAGGAGAAGTGGAAGCAACTCTACGTGGAGGAAAGCAGTCTCTTCCTGAGAAAGTTCGACTTGGTTCGCCAAGAGAGCAAGATGATAACTGAAGCATTCAAATCTAGCAGTGGTAAGTAGGATGTCCTTGGATGGAAATAGTGCAATGTAAGTTTCTCATATGTAGTCAAGTACGACTTTTGATTCTGCCATGGGCGCTTCAGGTCTCTAGGTTTGCCTAGTTTTTGTATCACGGAGCTGTAAACTTGAATCCTCTGCTATGTCAGAAGGAGCTTCATGATGTGCGTCTACTGCATATGCTTTACTAACTGGTTTTGCCTTGTTAGTCACTAGTAATGTTTCTTCACCTTGTTAATGTTAGTGGTATTGTTTTAAGATGTTATCTTAGCAGTTAAATCTATCCAATAGATTGGTTGCGTCTTTAAAACTTCGAATCTTTTTCTTGTACCCTATGCAGCTGTTATGATCTCTGCCTTGCTATCATTCTCTAGTTGCTGCCTGCTAATTTGCTTTATAAGATATCAATTGTCGGGTTGAACATTTAAGCTGTTTTGTCTGCCAAATCTCACATAAGCAATTGGCTCTGGCATTCCTTGGTTTATCTGTAAGGTGGGCATTTTGGCAGTCTTGCCGTTAAGG
Organism: Rheum nobile; assembly: GCA_027886185.1. Lineage (NCBI taxonomy): Eukaryota > Viridiplantae > Streptophyta > Magnoliopsida > Caryophyllales > Polygonaceae > Rheum > Rheum nobile. Next base: position 10,354,360 of record WOAB01000639.1, read on the forward strand.
ATGTGTTTGAGGTTACACACTTGGATGGTTATATATCAACATAATGCGTTGCCAAGTGTCTACTTGTCGGACTTGCCTTGTTTGGTTAGGGATTGATAGAATGTAAACAAATACATTGTATAGAGAGATCTATTCACTCAAGTACAATAATCAAAAGAGAACCCTCCCGAGTTACATTTGCTTTTCTAACTGCACACGCATTTACAAATTGTTTTATTGCCTTGGTTAGTCATTAGTGGCATTGTTTTTTCTCCTATGCTTTGTGCCTAAATGTGGTTTGCAACATAAGATGTTATATCTAACCCTAACCCTTGCATATTGGTGCGACATACAGTATCGCTATTCTTTACTTGACATTGTACGTGTGTTATGAAAATCAGAGGATCTACCATAACAAGGAAGTTGATGTTCATATTGAGATGCAACATAATAATGCAAGTAACTGAGCATGCCATGACAGCCTAAGTTGATGGACATGAATCGCCAAATCTCAAGTTAGGCAGGCATGGCGAATTAGATCAGTTTGCTTGCCTTTGCAAATATGCAGCCACCTACTCTGGAATTTTGCATTTGATGGACCCATTGAGCTTGGATCTTATGTATGACATGTCGAAATAGACGTCTCTCCCAATATTGCTAGCAGTGGAGCCTAGTGATCCCAGCTGCCACCCTTGATACTGGTAACTACTTGAAACTGCATTCTTGATCGTATTTGTAGGTATACCAAAGCCAGGTCCAGAAACACTCGTATCCTTCCCATGGTAGTGGCTCCGCGGGACTTGATTAAGTTGTGTTGCAGTAGTCGAGCCAATCAGTGACGTGTTTATACCAAAGCTGTTGTTGAGCTGCCAACTCGGCGCTGTCATGGCGCCCTTGTGCTCCACAAGATCGTTTACATGGCATGGCCGCACAAGTCTTTTGCTGCTGTTTTCACAGCAACTGGTATCTTGCTCGTTTTCGGCAGCTTTCCAATTGAACTTGTGGCTGTTGTTGTCGTTGCTGATTTGCAGGCGCGGGATGACCGCTTGGCATGACTGCTTTGTATTGGTCGAGGAGCGGCAGGCACGGCTAGGACTATCTTTTTGTTGCGGGCCATGGGGGTGCTTCTCTTGGTAGCCTTGTTGTGAGTTGTGTTGTTATCAGCAGGGATGATGATCACTTTTGACGACTCTGCTTCTTGCAACTTTCTCTGAGCCACTCTTTTAGCAGTTGGGCCCAAATCCTTGACAAACTCCACCAGGCTCTCTCTGTAACTAATGTCTTGCTGGCTTATCTGCAAGTGTTAATAGTCTAGAATCAACGTACGTTGAACTAATTACGCTTCATCATCGATCACAATCAAATGGATATGGTACATACATGCACCAGCGGTGTGGATCCAGCGTACATCATTGTGAAATCCAGATCCAGATTGAGCGATGCTGCCCCTTCTCTTGTAAACAATAAGCCTCTCCTTTCACCTGTCAATTGAATTATAATATTGAGCTTGGGAATGTATATAGGTTGGTGGGTGATGTAACTCACCATTTGGTGGGCTGGGGAAATATGAATCCCTATCACCACTGCAAATGTTTCTAGCAGATCTTCTCTTGGTCGTGTCCAATTCCAGTTCAAACTTGCGTGGATCACTTCTCAGAGCGTGGAATACCTTGGTAGCCATATCATTTAGAGTGCGCGCCTGAATCAATATGTCCCAAGTTTTGCACGCATAAAAAGGATTTCTCAATTGCAAAATTAAAATTAATTAATGGTTCATATTGTATTTATTTAGACTATAGTTCACCATTAGTGTAGTGTAAATAATATTTATTCCGTATGAAAAAATTGTCATTCTAGAGTTTGACACATTTATTAAGAAATACAATGATTACCTTATATTCTCATAAATTTTGATAAATATTTAATAACTCATCTCAATTGTAGTCAATAAATATAAAGAATTTGTATAAAAAAAAATCAAAAAATACAATTTTCGATGTCAAACTTCAAACTCATCAATAAATTATTACATAAACACTTAAAATGACAATATTTTCTATATAAAAATTATGGGCTAAAATGATAATTTTTTCAAAATAGAGGGAGCCGTTCATATTTCTAACAATTAACTTGGATTTTTAATTTATACTAGCATATATATCATGTCTCTAAAATAGTTCATGCATGACTGATATTTCACGTACATAAGTGATTTAGGACTTAATCGACTAATGGTGTATATCTATCTAGTTCATGTTTATTTATGCTTGTGGTGAGAAACTCTACATCTTTGAACCAACCGATAACAGTCACGAGTGATATAAAGCGATTTGTGTTGACTAAGTCAACTCTTATCTCTATGAAGGAGAGGAAATGATTCAACTTTTATTACAGGTAAAGATAAAAGTTTAAGAGCTTTGATAGTTCAATTTTATATTATTTAATTGGTTCATATCTTTATACTAATATATAGTTCAGATTTATTAGTGGTACATATCAATCTACATGAAAATAGCTTGTAAGTTGGTATAGTTCATATAAGAGGACATAACCGACCTGCTTGAAATAGACGGTAGAAGAAGAATTGAAATGCATAGCATTCCTGAAAATCAAGAATACATCATGCTGCAAAAGCATTGCTGAAACAAGTTAATTTGAAAGATATAGGCATAATAAAAAGACAAATTAAAATGAAGTGATTAAGTTAGGGTACCTCAAATTGGTGAAGAGACTGGTACATGTCTTCATGAAGTTTGGCCCTCATGGTACCAAAATCCATTGGATCATTAATGATTTCATAATAATCTTCCACCTATGCATGTATCACTCATATATGCCATTGTTAGATAATTAGAGATAGGTTTTTTCTAGTGTGTGCCCATGGGCACACTCTAAGAACTCCTTTTTTGACAATTATTTAGTTAGCCACTAGTTTAATCTTGTTTGCTAAGGGTTTATCAATTTTCTATTAGGGAATATTTTAAAGATAAATTTCCTATTTAAACTTGTTAGCATGTGCCCATGGGCACAAACTAGAAAAACCGAGATAGGTATATAGTAATTAATAGTATATGAATGATAAAGGAAGAAAGAAGGAAACAAACACCTCATCTGGATCAACTGGTTCAGCAAATAGCTCGTAGGTGTCTCTCCTGCGGCCACACACATACAATTAAGTTTCTTGGGTTAGTGTAAACGTCAAAACTGATCGAATTGAATATGTTATCATTAGTAGAATATAATGAAAGCTAATAATCAATCTGGTTTCGCCTCATCTTCATCCCACTCGACAAATTCATGATCGGATGAGGTCTAATGTAAGTAGCTAGAAACCAATTTACCGTTGAAGTGTGTCAAGGAGGAGCTCTAATGTACGCTTGCTTGGTGTCCTAGACGTGACATCTGCAACTAAATTAAAGTTGATTAAGCAGAACGCGTACTTCCGTTACGTATAAACTTAATTAGTAATTAGTACAACCGGCAAAATAATTAATGAATAGGCCAATTCACCAACCCTGATCAGGATGAGTACTAGGATCTGAATTAGGAGCCACTACTTGTTCAACCTACACACACATATATTAGGTTAATTAAGATCATCATGCACGTACAATCGATCCACAAATTCATGAATCACGTACCTGTGGAAGAGTAATGAGCTCAAGTTTGTCCGAGTGTTTCTTGTTTCGGACCCTTCTCTTGTTGTACTGCCGTCCTTTCTTAAGCCTCCCGCTGTGTTTTATATTCAGTATATGAATGCAAGTGCAGATTTATTTATGTAAGTATATAGACTGAAAAACGGAATATGAAAATGTGTAGCTAGCTAATTACCTCATCACCATCATAATTCCGATCCTGATGTTCTAAACGAGTCACTACCACGATTTCGCATAGTATATATATATACAACATGAAGGATTCGGTGGAGTAAAACCCAAATACTTGTTATGGTTAAGCCTTTGATTTGTTTTACGCATTAGGAAGATACCCTATCAAAGCGCAATTAACCACTACAGCAATACTGCTCATCAACTGCGTACCTCACATAATAGGCTACTAAATCAAATGTAACAGATTTGTTTCTAATTGTGCTTCTTAATTAAGACCCAAATAGTTGGTTCTTTTACTTTTTTGGTTTGCGCCAAAAATTTAAAATAACCTGATTTTACCATCATATGTAATTCATTGTACGTTTTAATTGTTGGGGATGTTCGATTATCCATCACGTGTGCACAAGGAACTGCAAAGCGGAGAATCCGTTCTAGCTTAGGCAGTTAGAAGAGGCGTGTCTTTTACGTTTGTTGTAAAGACCGCCCTGTTTGGTTTGATTCCAAGGGAATGAGGGATCGAAATCGGAATCGGAATAGCTCATTCCAATATTTGTGTTTGGTTAGGAAAAAATGGATTCGATTTAATTCTTTGGAATGATTCATTCCAACCCACAAAAATAATTTGATTCCAATGGAAAAGGCAAGGTATGTGTCATTCCAAAATAAACTACACTCTTCTCTCTCGTCTCTTTCGTCACAAAAGCATACCAAACAATAAGTTACGGGAATGATAATGAAACATTCCTGATTCCGATTTCTATTCGGATTCCAATCTGATTCCCGAGTCATACCAAACGAGCCCTAAATGAGTGCAATTCATTCACATAATAACAAAGATTTGATGGATATATAAACAGTTGTCCTATAATCTTTTTTACTCTCTACGATGGACCTTTACCAAAACTTTCATGATTTGCCACACAATTTCTAGTGCATTCGTTCTTACTCGTTATACCTCCCTTTGCTTGTCGCATCGGAATTAGGATCCTCTATATCACTTTAGTGGAACCTTATGATACTTGGCAATACTTGTTAAGCGCGTAACGCCGTTGTTTCGATCCGGTCTTTTAAAACAAGATGCAAACATTGTTATTTTCTTATAAAAATATGGATTCTGTAAATAATGCTCTGATACTGAAAACCGACATAGCCAACATAATTTCATGTTCGCCAGATTCAACCAATCGAAACTTCGCAAGACAAAGAAACGAAAGAATAAAAGAACACAAGAGATTTGTTGACGCAGTTCGGGAAAACCCTACTCTGCGGAACCTCAGGAGGGGAGGTTCACCCAAGATGCACTAAAGAGATTCAGATTCTACAGTAGGTTACATGCACAAGAACGGCAAAACCAAAAACAGAAAACCAAAGCACAAACACATCACAACAGAGAAGACTAGAGAAGCAGAAAGAAGATCGCGAGAGTCTTTGGCTTTCTGTCAAAGCCAAAAGACTTCTCAACCACAGAAGAAGTCGTCGCTGGGAGTCACGCGCCGCCGAGAAGACCAACGCGCCACCATCACTCTCCTCTCTCTCTTTTTCTCTCATCTCTTTCTCTCTGAATCGCCACAGATGGGTTAGCTTCTGATGAAACCCTAGGAGCTGTAAAGGGAAGGGAGCTTATAAAGCAACGTCTTCAAAGCTGGGCTTCAGTGAGGAGATGGGCCACGACTAGCAATCAGTTAGGCCCATTAAGCCCAAGTAATCCAACTGAGCTAGTTAATAGCTACGGGGTTGCTCGGTTTAAGTGAACCCAAACCGACCCAATTACACTTAAGTGAACCCGGTTCACTGTTATTGGATTCTACACATTACAAGTGCATGATATACCAATACTTTATGTAACAACCAAGCTTGGATTATACAGACATAACAGAATGCCCCCTTAATCCACAGTTTGGTTATTCCTCCTAAACCTCCTAAGTGCATCCAAGGATCCTCTCCTGTTCGTCGTCGGTCTCTGCCCACACCTCAGTGAACATCATAGATGTGGAGTGAGTTCCTGCAAAATACAAACTTATTAGTAGGCACTATTTTTGTACCAAAGTCAGCAGGATTCACATCACCTAAGATTTTCTTCACAATGATTTCCTGATTCTCAACTTTATCAATTATAAAGTGGAACCTGACATCGATATGCTTAGTTCGTTCATGATACACAGGATCTTTACACATGTATAAAGCACTCTGACTATCCATGTTGAGCACAAGGAGATATGCCTTACCCTCAATCTCTTGTAGGATACCTTTCAACCAAGTAGCCTCTTTAGAGGCCTCAGTTGCTGCAATATATTCAGCTTTTGTTGAAGATAAAGCAACAATTTATTGCTGTTGAGATTTCCAGAAGATACAATTTCCTGCCCAAGTATAGAAGAAGGCTGTAGTTGACTTCCTGTTGTCCTTATTACTGGCATAGTCAGAGTCAACAAAGCCTTACAGCTCAGTCCTCGAACTATGCTCAGCATAAGTGAGGCCTATATCTTTTGTGCCAACCAAGTATTTCAGCATATACTTCATAGCTTGCCAGTGTTTGTCACCAGGGTTAGACATGTACCTGCTAAGAACACTAATAGCAAAAGCAAGGTCTAGTCTAGTACACAACATAACATACATCAATGACCCTACTGCTACATAATAAGGAACATTTTCCATTTTCTGTTTTATCAATGTCAGAAATAGGACAATCATGCTTAGAAAACTCAAGATGCCCCCTAAGGGGATATGTGCAAGCATAGCAGTACTCATAGTAAATCTATCAAGTACTTTAGTCATGTAATCAGATTCGGACAGTTTGATGGTCTTACTTTTCCTGTCCCTAATGATATTAACACCTAATATTTTCTGTGCAAGACCAAGGTCCTTCATATCAAAGTGTTTTTGCAAGTCATTTTTGACACCATAAATAGCAACCTTAGAACTGCTAATGAGAAGAATGTCATCAACATAAAGCAGAACATACAAGGCATTTTTGGTCTTCACAGATTTCAAGTAAAGACAAGTATCATACTGACTTCTAACAAAGCCCAAGGACCTCATACAAGCATTCAATTTCTTGTTCCATTGCCTAGGAGACTGTTTGAGCCCATAAATGGACCTTTTTAATAGGCATGCATGATCAGGTTTAGTTTTATCAACAAAGCCCTTAGGCTGCCTCATATATATGGTCTCATCCAGGTCACCATGCAAGAAAGCTGTTTTAACATCCATTTGTTCTAATTCCCAATCATACACATCAGTCATAGCAAGCAAAAGTCTCATTGTTTTGTATTTAACAACTGGAGCAAATATGTCATTGTAATCAATTCCTTCCTTTTGGGTAAAGCCCTTAGCAACAAGTCTAGCTTTATACCTAGGAGGATCATTACTATCATTGCCATCTTTCAGTTTATAAATCCACTTGCAATCAATGAGTCTGGCTTTAGCAGGTTTAGGAACAAGAGTCCAAGTGTTATTAACATGCATTGATTGTATTTCTTCATGCATGGCTTTAATCCAGTCATTAGCATGGGAACAGTTCATAGCTTGTTCATATGTTTCAAGGGTATAATTCTTCACAACATTGACAACCAAGAAAGCAAACTCAACAATTTTGTCATAACTCTCAACCATATTAGCATCAAATTGCAATCTTTTATTAAGAATCCTAATTCTAGGTTCCATGTCTCTTACAAGTTGATAGTCAGTTAAGTCATGCACATCAAGAGTATTCAAATTAGAATTATCATGCATAGACACACCAGAATCATCATGATCATTTATTTCAGTTTTAGAATCCAGGTTGCCATTTAGTGCATCAGAAGACTCAACATCTAATTGGTTAGAGTGACTTACAGCCCCACCAATTTGGTGAGTTTGTGGTTCCATTTCTCCAGAATTGCCAGTTGTATGTGTGTGAGAATTGTTGGGACTCCCTGAAGAGGTTTCCTCGGCTTGGGAGTGACCTATGTCGAACTCCTCTTCATCCACTTGCAGTGGGATATTGTTGTCAAAGAACTGTCCAATTGAGATTCCAACTCTAGGCTCAGATAATTGGGTACTTGTATTCTCAGCAATGGGCATTAGTTTTGACTTAAAATGAAACTCATCCTCATTGAATGTGACTGACCTGGATGTAATTACCTTGTAACCTTTAGGTTGTATAAGGAGTAGTTTATATCCCTTTACACCTTCAGGGTAACCTAGCATAACACACTTCTGTGCTCTAGGTTGTAGTTTACCCTGGGAAATTTGGGCATAAGCACTACAACCGAAGGGCCTTAGGTGTTCTATGTTAGGTTTCTTGCCAGTTCACATTTCTTATGGAGTTTTAAATCCAATTACAGAGGATGTAGATCTATTTATGAGGTAAGTAGCTGTTATCACATCCTCACCCCATAATGACCCTCTCATCCCTGCACTTATGTGCATACACCTTGCTTTTTCAAGCAAGGTTCTGTTCATCCTCTCTGCAGTACCATTCTGCTAAGGGATTCCAGGGACAGTGAGGTGTCTTTTAATACCATGCCTTTTATAGTACTCATTAAAGATAGCATTGCAAAATTCTAAACCATTATCAGTCTTAAGGCATTTCACTTTATGTTCAGATTGACTTTCAACCAAAATTTTCCAATTCTTAAAGTTTTTAAAAGCCTTATCTTTGGTCCTTAGTAAGTAAACCCATACTTTTCTAGAGTAGTGATCTATTAAAGATAGAAAATATCTTCTACCTCCAATAGTCTCTACTTGGGCAGGCCCCCACAAGTCAAAATGAATATACTCAAGAGGCTTGCTTGCAGTGTAGGTTGACTTAGGAAAACTGTGAGCAATCTTTTTTCCAAATATGCAGGTTTCACAAAACTTCAAATCATGCAGTTTTTTTTTTATCAATCATGCCATTTTTATGCAGGTAATGTAAACCTTTATTGCCTATATGACCAAACATATAGGCAATAAAGGTTTGGGAAGACGGAAGCCCAGAAAATCAAAAACAAAAACAAGGGCAGAGAACGCACCATACGGTCATACTCCATCTTCTCTTCTTTCATGTCTCTATGCAACTCTCATTAAAAAGGGCAATTTTTTTTTCCAACTCTCTTGTGATTAATTCTGAGATAATTGATTTGATCTTCTTGCACTTGGAAATTTTGTGTGTTGTTTGGGGACGTGATTTGCTAGTTCTTTCTTTGTTGCCTTGCGTTCAAGCCTCTCCCTCCTCACGAGCAACCCAAATTAGTACGCCTGATAGGTGTCATTTCATGCACCTTAACTAGCAGTTATTAGCATTATTTAGAGGAGCTTATGACTAGATTTAAGGTTAAGTCTGTAATCCAGAAGATGTGGAGAGAATTGAAGATATCCAGGGATTTACAGCTTAATGAAGGATGGAGAAGATGAAGATGGATGAGGATCCGCTTGAAGACTAATTGGAGAAGACTACCAACACTTGGTAGTATGAAAGAACGGAAGAAAAGAAGTGAAGAGCTGAAGAAAGGAGAGGGCGGAACAGCTGACGCCCCGTGCCAGAAGCCACCGCGACCCGACAGTGAATCTCAGAGAAGAAGCTGGTCGCGCCAGAAGATAGCCGTCGCCCCGCGGTGGAACCCGCCGCCCCGCGGTGGACTTGTTAACGCCTCGCGGCCAGCGAGATATTATTTCCTATTTTGCGTTTTCGGACTTCCTATTTTTATTATCTTATTTCCTTTAGTATTATTTCTAGGTTTAACTTACTTTCCCTAGCCTATTTAAGATCTCTTTCCAGGTCTTGAGTAGAGACACTTTTATTATCATCGTAGTTTTCTTTTCTCAATTAGGGTTTCATTCGCAAGTCAATGGAGCACTAATTTTCCCTTGTTCTACTAGACGTTTGAAGCAATACAGTTGATTCGTTTGTGAGATTTCTATTCCTTGTTCTTATTCTTATATGTGTTGGTTTAATTCTCTTGGTTATATTGAGTATTGATTTATCATTATTCTTCATAGTCTGATCAACTAGGTTGGATAATATTTATCAAATTGCTAGGATTTTGCATATAGCGGAATGCGAGTGCAGATCTAGTAGCAAACACAATTGTTACATATAGTGGAATACGAGTGTGCAATTGTGAGTGAGAATTATTTGCATGTTGAGTAGTAAGGTTTTCTTCTATTTGCATGTATCCTATACCCTTGCATGAATGCTATTGCTTTATTAGTGGTAAGGTTTTCTTCGATTGATATTATAGTAAGTACTATCAACAACTGTCTGAATTGGTAGTTAATCACGATCAGGGTGGGAACAACCATAAGAATAGTTAAAGAACTTGGATTTATAAGATTTCAGTGATCAAATTTTATCTCTGTATTGTGGATCTCGTTCTAGTGGAACTACTTCCCCAATCGTATTCTCAAGTCAACTAAACCTATTTATTTTGCTCTGTTTGATAACCAAAACCCTCCTTCCCTGTTACTTGTTGATCATAATTGCATACTTCATCAGATCTTCCCTGAGAGTTCGACCCTTACTTGCTTGCTATACATCTGTTTAGTAGGTTTGTTAGGACTTTTACTTTGATTAGGCTATTCAACGATATTTGCATTGCATATTTCGGCCACGTCAAATTTGGCGCCGTTGCCGGGGAAGGTTTTCTGTTTTGTTGTGTGTTTTTGTGATTGACTTTGGTGGAGACCTATCTTATGGTCGACACTCGTAGTACTGACTCTCATCTAGCTGCTTTTGATCCAGAAATGGACAGATCATTCCGTGCGAACCTACGCGATCAAGGAGAAGAAGAAGCAGAGGTTGAAACAGTGGAAACAGTTGAGACGGCTAAGCCAGTTGACATCCCTCCTGAAGCAATGGGCGAAACTCTGAGAGCGCTGACTGAACCGAACATTGGGGCACAACCCCCCTTGGCTATCGTCATCCATGCACTTGACGAAGGGGTAAACTTTGAGCTGAAATCTGGAATCGTTGCTTATCTCCCGAAATTCCATGGTTTGAGTGGAGAAGACCCGATATCTCATTTGGGTAAATTCCACAATGTCTGCATGACTATGAAGCCAAGGAATGTGACGGAGGATCAGATCAAGATGAGAGCCTTTGGTTTTTCTTTACTAGACTCTGCTAGCGACTGGTATTATCACTTGCCGCCAGGGACCATAAATACCTGGACTAAACTGCACACGGCGTTTCTTGACAAGTACTTCCCAACAAAGAAGGCGAATGCTTTGAAAAAGGCAATTGCTAACATTGAGTAGGGTGCTGATGAGACGCTATATGACTATCTTGAGCGGTACAAGAGGCTATGCTCTAGCTGTCCGTTCCACGGATACGCCAAACATGATCTTGTTCTCTACTTACACAATGGTCTGCTCGATCAAGAGAGAAGGATGGTCGACGCTGCATGCGGTGGAAGCATTCTTAATCTGACACCGGACGCAGCCATGGAAAGATTTCAGGAGATGAGTGAGAGTACCAGGAGCTTTGGTAAGACGTACCAGAGAAAGGGAGTCAATGCTGTGACTCCTACAGGATCTAGCCCTGTGCTGAATGAGTTAGCTGAGTTGAAGGAGATGGTGAAGAGAATGGCAAACCAAAACACTCCTCAACAAGTCAAAGCATGTGAGATTTGTTGTGATCAATTCCACCCCACTGATGCTTGCCCTCAGCTACAGGAAGAAGGTATTGCTGAAGTGAATGTTGTAGGAGGTTACGGACCCCCTAGACCGCATTTTGATGGACAACCCAACTACAATCCGAGAGGGCGAGACCACCAGGGTTTCAGATGGAGCGACCCACAAGGTGGTCAACAACCATTACAACAGCAATACCAGCAGAGAGCCCCATACCAACAGAGGCCCCAAGGCCAATACACTTCTGCTACTACTGAAGAGATGCTCAAGACCTTGACCCAGCACTTCTCCACTCATATTCAGACTACTGAATCAAGCATAAAGAATATTGAGAGGCAGATTGTCCAACTGGCTGATGTTGTCACTAAGATTGACCAGAGGACATCAAATTCATTGCCGTCTCAGACTACAGTAAATCCGAGGGAAAACGTGAGTGCCATTACCCTTCGAAGTGGAAAGCAACTGGTCGTTCCTCCTAGTGCTGAAAAGGAGAGCGAATATGAGATGGAGAAAATCGGCGACCGCCCCACGTCACCTCTCACCGCGACCCGACGGTACGTTGGATCTGAGGCCAGTAAAGAAGAATGCATGTCACCGCCCCACGGCGACACTGACCGCGACCCGACGGTGAGCCTCAGTTATCCCTCCTCGCACCCACCGCCCCACGGCGATGACCGACGCCCCCGCGGTGACGGAGTTCTTTCCAGCGAGAATTCGCCGCGCCCCGTGGTGAGATCAGCGCGACCCGGCGTCCAAAATTCCAGTTCCGCCGATGAGGTTTGCGTTGATACTTATGTTCGTCTGGTCTTTCCCCCTCTTGGTTCCGAGAAACCACCAGCACCTTTTCCCGAGGCGCTAAAGGCTAGAAGGGTCGTCGACGACAATGATCTTTTTGAGACATTCCGCAACTGTGAAGTGAACATCCCTCTTCTTAAGATTCTTAAAGCGATCCCTCGATATGCTAAGTTTTTGAAGGAGCTATGCACCGTTAAGAGGACACAAAAGCTGAAGGTCCAGAAAAAGGTTTCGGTTGGTGAACATGCCTCTACAGTATTTCAAAGGCGTATGCCTGAGAAGTGCAAGGATCCAGGTACATTTACTATTCCTATTGCTATAGGTGAGCATCGATTTGAGAAGGCATTGTTAGACTTGGGTGCCTCTATTAAAGTTTTGCCTCACTCATTGATTGAAGCTTTAGGAGTAAGACCTTTGCATGATACTAATATTGTGATTCAACTTGCTGATGGTTCTTGTGTGCCCCCTAAGGGTATTATGGAGGATATTCTTGTTAAGATAGGTCCCTTAATTTTCCCTGTTGATTTCTTCGTAATGGATATGGACTATGATGAGCAGGTTGCCCCTGTTATGTTAGGTCGACCTTTTATGAAAACATCCATGACGAAGATTGATGTGGATAGTGGAACTTTGACCATGGAGTTCGATGGAGTAATTTTTGAGCATAATATTCATAAGGTGAACTCCATTGAATTGCCCTTCCTTTGCTGCATTTGTGATATTGATAATCCTATTCAGGAAAATGTTAAGACTAGTGTAGTAGAGACCATAGTTGAATACTCTGCTATTGCTGATCCTATTGATTTGCATGAGCGTGATGTCTTACTTGATGACATAGGAGAGTCTATCCCCTCTATTTTGGGCACTTGTCCCCCTGCACTAACCATACAAGACAGTAAGCCTTCATCTAGTATCATGCAGCATGATCAGGTTGAGCCCTATCGGCCCCCACATCGCTCTAAGTATGGGGGAGATGCTCCAAAGGAAGCAATTATGGAGTCCTTGGCCAAGAGGGAGCATGGTCTAAGGTTTAAGCCTTTCCATGGAAGGTTCCAGCAGGAGGAGACAAGTAAAAGGATTCCGAAGGGATCCTGTTCTAGGTGGTAATTGATTCGAAGTGCGTCGAGCCAACGACGTTAACTAAGGCGCTGTCCGGGAGGCAACCCGAGGTAGTTTTCCTTAATTTTTCTTTCTCTTCGATTAATTTCGTAGTTTCTTTTGCTTTGTTTCGTTCGCCTGTCACTAACATTTCAGGTACGGAAGTAAATAGAGAGGAGACGGTTTTCCCAGTTTGTTCACCACATCCCGGTGACAAATTCGCCGCCCCGCGGCGAATTTCTGGTATACTTTTCTCAACTCCGAAAAAAAAATAATTAAAAAAATAATAATTTCTTGAGTGGTAACTAAGGATTTGACGGATTGGGCTCCTTTTGGCCCATTTTCTTCTTTGGGCCATGTACATAACCGACTCCATCACCCTTTTTCCTATTCCCCTTCCCTAACCTAGCCTCCACTCTCACAAACACTCCATAACCAACCCCCTCCCAAGCTTTTCCAAGCCATTTCACCATTTTCCTACCAAATCCTCATGCTCTAAGTCCGAATTTAGCCTCCAATTTCATTAACTTTGAGATTCTTTGCCCCAATTTGGAGTCTAGCCTCACAAAAGAGCCAAACACAAAACCCCAACGCCTCGCGTCGCCCACCACCGCATCGCGCAAACCCAATCCTAGTTCTTAGGGTGTTTCCCGCCTTGCCTTGAGTCCTAAACCCGGACTGGAAAGAGGAGTTGGGATTCTTTTCGTCTTCGCCTCGCGTCGCCAGCCACCGCCCCGCGGCGACCCCCACCGCGACCCGGCGTGAAGTCCCAGTTATCTCACCGCGACCCGGCGACACATCCACCGCCCCCGCGGCGAGATCACCAGGCAGTGTGTTTCGCTCGTTTTGTAAGTCCTCTTTGGTCGCCTTTTGTTTTGAGCATCCCAATTCATTACTTATGGCACCTAGAGGTAGGAAGAAGGACGCTACGAGGGAGGAGAATGAGGTGTATAACATTGTGAAGGAGAATAAGGTGTTGGCTACTAAGTTCTTTGACAAGCCGACATTGCTTGAGTTTGGTATGTTGGAGTGTGTATCTCTTTGTTTAGCAGAGTGTGGCCTGGGGACCTTCCTGAATAAGTCCGCTGATGCTTACTCGGAGCTGTGCTACCAGTTCATTGCCTCTTGTAAGAGGTATTCTGATGGTTCCTCTAACAAGAGGTTGATGAAGATCACTTTCAACTATAGTGGTCGTGAGTATACTTTGTCTGCTGGTGAGATTCGTGATGCCCTGGGCATTACAAAGGAGCCATCCGATGGGTGGTCTGGTGGTCTGGCTGAGGAGGATATAATTTCTTTTTGGCAGGAGGCCACGAATAGGCAGTTCAAGAAGGGTCAGGAGGTGAATTCGAGGTTGGTGAACCCTTGCTTAAGGTTGATCCATAAGGTGCTGATGAGAGATTTCTTTGTCCATGCTGATGATGGTAAGGTCCCTCTGAAGGATTTCCATTGGTTTTTGAGCATCTTGTCTTGTGTTACGTACACCACGTGTTGGGCTAGTCTTTTTCTGAGTTCCTTGAAGAGGATTCGAGATGGTGAGCCACATGATATCTGTGGGGGTGGTCTGATCACCCTTCTTTGTGTTGAGATTATTGCTACGGATCGTCTTCCTCGACCTGTCGCTCATGCGGTGTATGACAAGGCGCACATGAGAGTGTGCTTGATGCTAAAGCCATTGGACATGGGTGGTGCTTTAGTTTGGTCTTCATATGATGGTCATTTTCTGCATCTTCCTCGGGCTTTTACTTATTCCTCTTCATTTGAGGGATGGTGGATTCCCAGTGATAGAAGAAATGAGACTGCTGTTACCCCTGCTGCTGCTACTTCTGGTCCGTTTGGAGAGGGCCCTAGTGCTGGTGCTGGTGCTGCTGATTCTGTGGGTCAGGATACTCCTTTGCCTACCCAGTTTGATGTGCCTTCGTCTTCTTATGGTCCTACAACACCTTGGCAGGAGTTGTACGCAAGGTTTGATACATTCTCGGTGCATCAGACTCATTGGAACACCCGAGTAGAGACCGGTCTGCAGACTTGGCAGACCCAGTTCCGTGCTGATGTAGATGAGCGTCTGGATACTATGGATACTCATATGAGGGACTACTTTGGGAGGTTCCCACCACCACCACCATCCGGCCTACAGTGAATTTATTTCTCCTTCCCCTATTTCATTTGTTGTTCTCTTTTCTACATTGAGGACAATGTTCGGTTTAAGTATGGGGGGGGGGGGAGATTTAGACTGTGCTATCTATCTATCTAGCTAGTGTACATAGCTTTGTTTTCTGTAATTTCCATTCCAGTACTCTTTTTCAAAAAAAAAAAATATTCGAAAAAGCCAAAAATATGTGAAAAAGGCAATCAAAATCCTGGGATGAGATGAAAACCCGAAAGGGCGGTTCAGGTAAAAAACAGGTAGTCCGACTGGTATAGACCGGTGCAAAAATGGACTGGAGTGATGCGAGTATATGTGAGATATCTAGCAAAATGAAATGAGTGGCTAGGTGAAAACCCGAGAGGGCGCCTGGGCAAAATGAGCGTAAAGAAAAAGAGTGATTTTTAGGATCATTCTGGAGATTGGCGTCATAAAAAGAGGTGTTATAAGGAGTTCGGGTAGGTCACTCTGGAGCAATAAGGAACTAGATAGGAGGTAGGATTAGAATAATCTATGCATCACTTGTTTTGGTTGTCTGGAGCTAATTGTTGAATGTTGTAGTTACTGGTGTCATATTTTCTTGTACTTCCTGAGACCTTGGTGTTTGATTGAGGGAGTAGGTTTATCATTAGCTTACTCGGGACGAGTAAAGGTATAAGTATGGGGGAATTTGATAGGTGTAATTTCATGCACCTTAACTAGCAATTATTAGCATTATTTAGAGGAGTTTATGACTAGATTTAAGGTTAAGTCTGTAATCCAGAAGATGTGGAGAGAATTGAAGATATCCAGGGATTTACAGCTTAATGAAGGATGGAGAAGATGAAGATGGATGAGGATCCACTTGAAGACTAATTGGAGAAGGCTACCAACACTTGGTAGTATGGAAGAGCGAAAGAAAAGAAGTGAAGAGCTGAAGAAAGGAGAGGGCGGAACAGCTGACGCCCCGCGCCAAAAGCCACTGCGACCTGGCGGTGAATCTCAGAGAAGAAGCTGGTCGCGCCAGAAGATAGCCGCCGCCCCGCGGTGGAACCCGCCGCCCCGCGGTGGACTTGTTAACGCCTCGCGGCCAGCGAGATATTATTTCCTATTTTGCATTTTCGGACTTCCTATTTTTATTATCTTATTTCCTTTAGTATTATTTATAGGTTTAGCTTACTTTCCCTAGCCTAGTTAAGATCTCTTTCCAGGTCTTGAGTAGAGACACTTTTATTATCATCGTAGTTTTCTTTTCTCAATTAGGGTTTCATTCGCAAGTCAATGGAGCACTAATTTTCCCTTGTTCTACTAGACGTTTGAAGCAATACAGTTGATTCGTTTGTGAGATTTCTATTCCTTGTTCTTATTCTTATATGTGTTGGTTTAATTCTCTTGGTTATATTGATTATTGATTTATCGTTATTCTTCATAGCCTGATCAACTAGGTTGGATAATATTTATCAAATTGCTAGGATTTTGCATATAGCGGAATGCGAGTGCGGATCTAGTAGCAAACACAATTGTTACATATAGTGGAATACGAGTGTGCAATTGTGAGTGAGAATTATTTGCATGTTGAGTAGTAAGGTTTTCTTCTATTTGCGTGTATCCTATACCCTTGCATGAATGCTATTGCTTTATTAGTGGTAAGCTTTTCTTCCATTGATATTGTAGTAAGTACTATCAACAACTGTCTGAATTGGTAGTTAATCACGATCAGGGTGGGAACAACCATAAGAATAGTTAAAGAACTTGGATTTATAAGATTTCAGTGATCAAATTTTATCTCTGTATTGTGGATCTTGTTCTAGTGGAACTACTTCCCCAATCGTATTCTCAAGTCAACTAAACCTGTTTACTTTGCTCTGTTTGATAACCAAAACCCCCCTTCCTTGTTACTTGTTGATCATAATTGCATACTTCATCAGATCTTCCCTGAGGGTTCGACCCTTACTTGCTTGCTATACATCTGTTTAGTAGGTTTGTTAGGACTTTTACTTTGATTAGGCTATTCAACGATATTTGCATTGCATATTTCGGCCACGTCAACGCCCAGCGGAAAATTTCTTGGGTCGCTTTTGAGACAAGGACTTGGCTTGGACTTGTTCTTTTGCTTGGTGCCCCTTACTCCTCGTGCCATGTGCTTCGTATAGGTACTATGGAGGTTCATACGACAAGCTACTTTCCTTCTACGGGCAACCACAGCCCTAGACAGATGGACTCCGTCTCTGAGCGAATTGTCGCACTTCATGCACAGAGTGAAGAAATAGACCGCCACCTCGCCACGCAGGCTGTCAAGCATGCCCACCTTCGTCGGACCATAAGTGACATGATGAACTCTATGGGCCACCGCAGCCCCCAACACATGGCCTCCGTCTGTGCGCGAATTGACCAACTTCAAGCTTCGCATACCGCGCTGACTGCCAAGATTGCGCACTATCGTCGGGCCATGAGTGACTTCAGGTTGACCACGGCTGACCCAATGTCAAACACCTCTAGCTACGATTCTTTTGACGAGGACACCTACGCAGCCGGCCCGGTATTTGACATCTACGACGATGAGGAGGAGGAGATGGACGAATACATATGCATCTCTATGGGCGAGCACGACAACGTGCCTATTGGCTTGGTTCCACGCATCGTTATGACCGCCAACAAGGATGGTGGGAGTTACCGCAACATCATCAATGAAAAGGTGACCTAGCACTTCACGTTTGAGACGCCTTCCCAACCCGACATTCAAGGCAAATGCGAGACCCGGCTACCCTTAGCCCGATTCCAAGATGTCTCTCCAATGATTCAGGGACGTCTTCCTTGCTTTTTACTTGAACCTTTTGCGTGTCTCTTAAATGTTGAGGCTTTGGTTGATTTACCTCCTACGGTGTCTACTCTTTTGCAGGAACGCAATGCAGGCCGGCATGCCGTGGAGTTTGAGCCCGGAGGCTTGGTATGGCTGCATTTGCGTCGCGATCTCTTTCCATTCAAGCGACGCTACAAGATGGATGCTAGAGGTGATGGTCCATTTCAGGTGCTACAACGCCTTGGTGCCGACGCCTACCGCTTGAATTTACCCGATGACTATGGTGCGCATCCGACTTTCAACGTCGCTGACCTACCTCCTTATACGCCTCCTGCTGTTGACAACGAGGACGAAGCGGGGACGCTTCGCAGCCAAGAAGGGGAGATTGATAGCTCCATGATCCCCTCGATGACGGAAAAGGACGAAGAGACTGATCAAAGGCCTCCAAGAAAGAGGCTCAAGCAAAGGGTGAAGTCTTGTGCAAGTTCGGAATAGTTATTGTCGATTTGGTTCTGGATAGTTTTCGGTACAACGGCCATATCTATGGATAGAAAATTGATCTTGTGATGATTAAAGATGCGTTGGAAAGCTGATTCAAATATCTACAACTTCATAGTTTACATCGAATCAATATTCCAATAAGAATATGGTCAAAACCACCGTTTTTGAAGACTCCGGAAATTTGCCTACGGCAAATGGCGGCGACCGCCGCCAACCTTACGGCGACCGCCGTTTTAGACTCCGCAAGGAAGTTGCCTACGGCAAATGGCAGCGACCGCCGTTTAATTACGGCGACCGCCGCTTTTCCCACTTTCGGTCCGCGCCAACGAATTCAATCTTCGTCGTTTTGCTGAACAATTTTTATTATTATTTTATGTTATTTCTTTTGGCACTATTTAAGACTTGAAACCCTAGTTTGTATGCTTTTACGTTGAATTTGAGTAGTAAAGTTGAGTACGCTCCTTCCCTTGAGTTCTAACGTCAACTCTTCGATCCCACGGATCGTCTATCCCATAGCTCGTCGCTTCGAGAAATTCATACATCGTCTCTTCGGTGTTTCAAGATCATCTATTCGTCATCTCTTTGACGCATTTGGGGTTATCTCTTTAACCCTGGGAAAGCCATCACTTTGGCTACGGAAGAGAATAATTCGACTTCAAGCTTGAGGAATCCAAGATCCTGCGTTGCAGACAACACTTCAGTTGATCCTTCTCATCAACTGGCATCAGAGCCATTTCCAAGCTAAGTTTATTCTTCTCTCTTATTGTGATTCTTGCAATTTTCCGCTTGCAAACCCTAGAATTTTTTTCTCTCTCCAATTGCCTGAATCACCACCACCACCGGAATCACCGCCACTACCACCGTCCACCACCACCACCACCGTCCGCCGCCCTCTCTCACCTCTCACGAATGAACCCTAATTTCCCATTAGGTTTTGGTTACTTTTCCTACAGCCCTAATCCCTTTCCTCTAGCAAGTCTTGTTTCCTTAATTGCATATTGGATTTCCTTGTTTCTTGTTGATCAAGTCTTGCTTCATCTTTGGTTTAATTGCTAGATTAGTTGTTAGATTTTATTCCCTACTAGTTGCTTGTCTCTTCTTTCTTTTTCTGCACTTGCTTGTGTGGTTCTTTCTCATTTGATTCACCATCAAATCAAAAATACAAAAAACGGTTTGACCGTACAAAAAAAAAGTAGGCGAAAACAAACATACTATTCTCACTTTCCATCAAAAAAAAAAAAGTTTGGGAAGACGGAAGCCCAGAAAATCAAAAACAAAAACAAGGGCAGAGAACGCACCATACGATCATACTCCATCTTCTCTTCTTTCATGTCTCTATGCACCTCTCATTAAAAAGGGCAAAGAAAAATTTTCAACTCTCTTGTGATTAATTCTGAGATACTTGATTTGATCTTCTTGCACTTGGAAATTTTGTGTGTTGTTTGGGGACGTGATTTGCTAGCTCTTTCTTTGTTGCCTTGCGTTCAAGCCTCTCCCTCCTCACGAGCAACCCAAATTAGTACGCCCAGCGGAAAATTTCTTGGGTCACTTTTGAGACAAGGACTTGGCTTGGACTTGTTCTTTTGCTTGGTGCCCCTTACTCCTCGTGCCATGTGCTTCGTATATGTACTATGGAGGTTCATACGACAAGCTACTTTCCTTCTTACGGGCAACCGCAACCCCGGACAGATGGACTCCGTCTCTGAGCAAATTGTCGCACTTCATGCACAGAGTGAAGAAATAGACCGCCACCTCGCCGCGTAGGCTGTCAAGCATGCCCACCTTCGTCGGACCATAAGTAACATGATGAACTCTATGGGCCACCGCAGCCCCCAACACATGGCCTCCGTCTGTGCGCGAATTGACCAACTTCAAGCTTTGCATACCGCGCTGACTGCCAAGATTGCGCACTATCATCGGGCCATGAGTGACTTCAGGTTGACCACGGCTGACCCAATGTCAAACACCTCCGGCTATGGTTCTTTTGACGAGGACACCTACGCAGCCGGCCCGGTATTTGACATCTACGACGATGAGGAGGAGGAGATGGACGAATACATATGCATCTCTATGGGTGAGCACGACAACGTGCCTATTGGCTTGGTTCCACGCATCGTTATGACCGCCAACGAGGATGGTGTGAGTTACCATGACATCATCAATGAAAAGGTGACCTATCACTTCACGTTTGAGACGCCTTCCCAACCCGACATTCAAGGCAAATGCAAGACCCGGCTACCCTTAGCCCGATTCCAAGATGTCTCTCCAATGATTCAGGGACGTCTTCCTTGCTTTTTACTTGAACCTTTTGCGTGTCTCTTAAATGTTGAGGCTTTGGATGATTTACCCCCTACGGTGTCTACTCTTTTGCAGGAACGCAATGCACGCCGGCATGCCGTGGAGTTTGAGCCCGGAGGCTTGGTATGGCTGCACTTGCGTCGCAATCTCTTTCCATTCAAGCGACGCCACAAGATGGATGCTAGAGGTTATGGTCCATTTCAGGTGCTACAACGCCTTGGTGCCGACGCCTACCGCTTGAATTTACCCGATGACTATGGTGCGCATCCGACTTTCAACGTCGCTGACCTGCCTCCTTATACGCCTCCTGTTGTTGACAACGAGGACAAAGCGGGGACGCTTCGCAGCCAAGAAGGGGAGATTGATAGCTCCATGATCCCCTCGATGACGGCAAAGGATGAAGAGACTGATCAAAGGCCTCCAAGGAAGAGGCTCAAGCAAAGGGTGAAGTCTTGTGCAAGTTCGGAATAGTTATTGTCGATTTGGTTCTGGACAGTTTTCGGTATAACGGCCATAACTATGGCTAGAAAACTGATCTCGTGATGATTCAAGATGCATTGGAAAGCTGTTTCAAAGCTCTACAACTTCATAGTTTACGTCGAATCAATATGCCAACAAGAAGATGGTCAAAACCGCCATTTGTGAAGACTCCGGAAATTTGCCTACGGCAAATGGCGGCGACCGCCACCAACCTTACGGCGACCGCCGTTTTAGACTCCTCAAGGAAGTTGCCTACGGAAAATGGCAGCGACCGCCGTTTAATTACGGCGACCGCCGCTTTTCCCACTTTCGGTCCGCGCCAGCGAATTCAATCTTCGTCGTTTTGCTGAACAATTTTTATTATTATTTTATGTTATTTCTTTTGGCACTATTTAAGACTTGAAACCCTAGTTTGTATGCTTTTACGTTGAATTTGAGTAGTAAAGTTGAGTACGCTCCTTCCCTTGAGTTCTAACGTCAACTCTTCGATCCCACGGATCGTCTATCCCGTAGCTCGTCGCTTCGAGCAATTCATACATCGTCTCTTCGGTGTTTCAAGATCATCTATTTGATCTATTCGTCATCTCTTTGACGCATTTGGGATTATCTCTTTAACCCTAGGAAAGCCATCACTTTGGCTACGGAAGAAAAGAATTCGACTTCAAGCTTGAGGAATCCAAGATCCTGTGTTGCAGACAACACTTCAGTTGATCCTTCGCATCAACTGGCATCAGAGCCATTTCCAAGCTAAGTTTATTCTTCTCTCTTATTGTGATTCTTGCAATTTTCCGCTTGCAAACCCTAGAATTTTTTTTTTCTCTCCAGTTGCCTGAATAACCACCACCACCCACCACCACCGGAATCACCGCCACTACCACCACCACCACCGTCCGCCGCCCTCTCTCACCTCTCACGGCTGAACCCTAATTTCCCATTAGGTTTTGGTTACTTTTCCTACAACCCTAATACTTTTCCTCTAACAAGTCTTGTTTCCTTAATTGCATATTGGATTTCCTTGTTTCTTGTTGATCAAGTCTTGCTTCATCTTTGGTTTAATTGCTAGATTAGTTGTTAGATTTTATTCCCTACTAGTTGCTTGTCTCTTCTTTCTTTTTCAGCACTTGCTTGTGTGGTTCTTTCTCATTTGATTCACCATCAAATCAAAAACACAAAAAATGGTTTGACCGTACAAAAAAAAAGCAGGCGAAAACAAACATACTATTCTCACCTTCCATCAAACAAAAAAAAGGTTTGGGAAGACGGAAGCCCAGAAAATCAAAAACAAAAACAAGGGCAGAGAACGCACCATACGGTCATACTCCATCTTCTCTTCTTTTATGTCTCTATGCAACTCTCATTAAAAAGGGCAAAGAAAAATTTTCAACTCTCTTGTGATTAATTCTGAGATACTTGATTTGATCTTCTTGCACTTGGAAATTTTGTGTGTTGTTTGGGGACGTGATTTGCTAGTTCTTTCTTTGTTGCCTTGCGTTCAAGCATCTCCCTCCTCACGAGCAACCCAAATTAGTATGCCCAACGGAAAATTTATTGGGTCACTTTTGAGACAAAGACTTGGCTTGGACTTGTTCTTTTGCTTGGTGCCCCTTACTCCTCGTGCCATGTGCTTCGTATAGGTATTATGGAGGTTCATACGACAAGCTACTTTCCTTCTACGGGCAACCACAGCCCGGGACAGATGGACTCCGTGTCTGAGCGAATTGTCGCACTTCGTGCACAAAGTGAAGAAATAGACCGCCACCTCGCCGCGCAGGCTGTCAAGCATGCCCACCTTCGTCGGACCATAAGTGACATGATGAACTCTACGGGCCACCGCAGCCCCCAACACATGGCCTCCGTCTGTGCGCGAATTGACCAACTTCAAGCTTCGCATACCGCGCTAACTGCCAAGATTGCGCACTATCGTCGGGCCATGAGTGACTTCAGGTTGACCACGGCTGACCGAATGTCAAACACCTCCGGCTACGATTCTTTTGACGAGAACACCTACGCAGCCGGCCCGGTATTTGACATCTACGACGATGAGGAGGAGGAGATGGACGAATACATATGCATCTCTATGGGCAAGCACGACAACGTGCCTATTGGCTTGGTTCCACGCATCGTTATGACCGCCAACGAGGATGGTGGGAGTTACCGTGACATCATCAATGAAAAGGTGACCTAGCACTTCACGTTTGAGACGCCTTCCCAAACCGACATTCAAGGCAAATGCGAGACCCAGCTACCCTTAGCCCGATTCCAAGATGTCTCTCCAATGATTCAGGGACGTCTTCCTTGCTTTTTACTTGAACCTTTTGCGTGTCTCTTAAATGTTGAGGCTTTGGTTGATTTACCCCCTACGGTGTCTACTCTTTTGCAGGAACGCAATGCAGGCCGGCATCCCGTGGAGTTTGAGCCCGAAGGCTTGGTATGGCTGCACTTGCGTCGCGATCTCTTTCCATTCAAGCGACGCCACAAGATGGATGCTAGAGGTGATGGTCCATTTCAGGTGCTACAACGCCTTGGTGCCGACGCCTACCGCTTGAATTTACCCGATGACTATGGTGCGCATCCGACTTTCAACGTCGCTGGCCTGCCTCCTTATACGCCTCCTGCTGTTGACAACGAGGACGAAGCGGGGACGCTTCGCAGCCAAGAAGGGGAGATTGATAGCTCCATGATCCCCTCGATGACGGCAAAGGACGAAGAGACTGATCAAAGGCCTCCAAGGAAGATGCTCAAGCAAAGAGTGAAGTCTTGTGCAAGTTCGGAATAGTTATTGTCGATTTGGTTCTGGACAGTTTTCGGTACAACGGCCATAACTATGGCTAGAAAATTGATCTCGTGATGATTCAAGATGCGTTGGAAAGCTGATTCAAAGATCTACAACTTCATGGTTTACGTCGAATCAAGATTCCAACAAGAAGATGGTCAAAACCGCCGTTTTTGAAGACTCCGGAAATTTGCCTACGGCAAATGGCGGCGACCGCCGCCAACCTTACGGCGACCGCCGTTTTAGACTCCGCAAGGAAGTTGCCTACGACAAATGGCAGCGACCGCCGTTTAATTACGGCGACCGCCGCTTTTCCCACTTTCGGTCCGCGCCAGCGAATTCAATCTTCGTCGTTTTGCTGAACAATTTTTATTATTATTTTATGTTATTTCTTTTGGCACTATTTAAGACTTGAAACCCTAGTTTGTATTCTTTTACGTAGAATTTGAGTAGTAAAGTTGAGTACGCTCCTTCCCTTGAGTTCTAACGTCAACTCTTCGATCCCACGGATCGTCTATCCCGTAGCTCGTCGCTTCGAGCAATTCATACATCGTCTCTTCGGTGTTTCAAGATCATCTCTTTGATCTATTCGTCATCTCTTTGACGCATTTAGGGGTTATCTCTTTAACCCTAGGAAAGCCATCACTTTGGCTACGGAAGAGAAGAATTCGACTTCAAGCTTGAGGAATCCAAGATCCTGCGTTGCAGACAACACTTTAGGGGTTGTTCGCATCAGGAACCCACCTCACATTCTGCAAAGTTCTAACCTTCCCATCATGCATTTTTAGAGGAACCCTACCAATACCCTTTATAGCCAATGAAGTATGATCACCCAACATGACTTTGACCTCATTTATCACATTCAAAGATTCAAACAACCCTCTATGAGGGGTAGCATGCATTGTGCAACTAGAATCAAGAATCCAGGAAGAGGCATCATCATCATTACAAGCAACCATCAAAAGCTCATCAGAATATTGAGTACAACATTCACACACATTAGAGAAGCCATAATCCTTTTTATCTTTATTTTTCTCATCTCTAGCTTTTTTATGACATTCTTTGACCCAATGCCCTTCTTTGTTACAATAGTGACACTTAGAATTTTTCTTGTCATCATTAGCCTTTTCAGAATTATCTTTCTTAGTCCTTTTCTGAAATTTCTTTTTGCTTTTACCCTTAGCCATCATGACTTCAACTTTAGACTCAGTTTTAGACCCATATTTAGTCTTAAACACTTTAAGAGTCTCATTTTTCTGAATAATAGCCTATGTTATCTTAGTCATAGTGAGGTATCCCTACCATATTGGATAACATCTTTCAAAGTATCAAACTGAGCAGGTAAAGCATTCAGCAGAAGAACAACTTGATGTTCCTCTTTAATTTCATCATCACATCTTTTTAAGTCTTGAGTCATTTTCAAGAAGATGTCAAAATTCTCATGCACAGTCAAAGCCACATTCATTTTGAAGGTAAACAACTTGCACATAAGGGAAGTTCTACTGGGCAAAGACTTAGACATATAGATATCATCTAAAGCATTCCAGAGAGCCTTAGGTTGAGTATGACTTACAACCTGACGAGCCACGTCGTAAGTTAATCTTATCATAATCTCATAATGAGCTAAGTCCTGAGTATCTTTTATCTCAGCATTGGTGGTCCCTATGAGCCACTCCTCAGAGATTGTCTTGTAGCATTTTTCATTTATTAAAATGGCCTTCATTTTAACCTTCCACATTGCATAGTCAGAATTGCCATCAAATGGCTTCAATTTCATGTTTTCTGCCATTTATAACTCCTAGGAACAACACAGAAGCAGTGTTAGGAAAATAAATGGAAACAGAAAAACAACTAAGCAGAAACACACTGATCTCAATAAGACACAGAGAGATCAAGTCACAGCAAAGTTCCCAATAGGTCAACTTCTTGAACCATAGTCAAGAAAAGCAAGCAGAGAACAAGGAGATCTTGCTCAACACACAAAAGCCAAGTAACAAGATAATCCACCAGATCACAACAGAATCAAGAGCCCGAATACAACAGACGAGAAACTCAAGATTCAAAACAAACCAAGAACTCAAAATTACTCAGAGATAACCAGAAATGAGCAATAGTCGTGAAAACCCTAATATTTCACACTTTCACAAACCAGTCTCAAGTAATCATCAACAGTTTCTCAGTTTCACACAAGTAGCCACCACTAGTGGAAAAAACCCTTTTAGAGGCGGGCCTTTTGACACTTATTGAGGCGTACACCGTTCGCCTCTACTGCGGGGGCTGCAATAAGTAAGGACCCTTTTTGAGGCGGGCAATATACGCTTCTAAAAGGACCTTATTGAGGCGGGCCTCCTAAGCTCGCCTCAACAAGCCCCTTACTTCGACGCCAAAACGAGGGACTTGTTGAAGCGGGCCTATAAAGGCCCGCCTCAACAAGTGTTTTTTTTTTTTTTTTTTGGGTGGGTGTCGGTTGTTGAGGCGGGCCTATATAGGCCCGCCTCAAAAAGTTTTTTTTTTTAAAAAAAAATAAAAAAAAAATCGGGACCCCGGTTTTTTGTAATACCGGGGTCCCATTTTTTTTTTTTTTTTTTAAATCAGCTCAAAAATTGAAAGCTCATACCCTGATCATATCTCTGCTAAAGCTACTGTAAATATTTTTTATTGTTTCCATTATGGTTAATAACAACATAACCAAACAAAACCTAATCGACTTTCTACCTGATGCCCACTAGAATGCATATCATAAACAATTCATTATAAGACAGTAATGCATATATTGTTTCCAGCCAGTTAAAAGTATTCAAAATCCAAACATAAGAGGCAACAACAACAAGAAAATGAAAGGGAAAAGAAAATGTAGAGATCAATTGTATAAATTAAGCATCTTTCATTCAAGCAAGGACAAGCCAATGAAGCAATGAAATACTGTACCAACCCTCCAATGGCATTGGCCTTTCAGAGTATATCTGTTGTTACTCTATTCATTCCATATCTCCCTCTCTAGACATGTACTACTCTCAGCTTTTTAACATTTTCCGTGATTACAATTGTTGGTCTAGCACTATTCTAAAGTCCTACTATTCTTGCAGTATCTGTATTAGAAGGACGCTACCATGGGTATCTGCTGATTTCCTACTATAAGTTAGCTATTTCCAGTTTTGACTAAAGAAGTTTAAATTATCCATCCAAACCTCCCGATTTCTTCTTCATCAGCAACTCCATCTTCTTCAGCACTTTTGAGATCTCCAGCAGTTCCTGCTCCCTCCTTGCCTTCTCCTTCAGCATATCATTGTACCTTTCCTATTCAAAAAAGAAGAATGATGGGTTAATCTAACTGAATTGGTGCTTCAAAGGCCAAATACCTCATACGGTTAGATGATTTTCACCTTAAACATAGCTGGATTTAGACTTTCAACAGCGTCTAAACTGCTCAAGAAAGGCCAAATACCTTATACGGTTAGATGATTTTCAGGTATGCTGCACGTCTGGCTTTCATCACAGAAAACAACTCTTGTTTTGCACTCTCATACCTTCAGAAAGAGCACTTGATCAGTAAAAATGCAGGAGGATCACTAAGGCATTCATTGCCTTTTTCCCAAGATAACATATAAGATGATTAATTCTAGGGGATCTTAAGTTGAGCAAATCATGCCCAGAGGTCTATGTATGCTCCTACCGAAGAAGACGAGTTCTCCAGGTCTTCCAAAAGTGAGTTTCTGAAGCTTATTTAATTAAAAATATAATAGATATAACTTCAACATTATGGAGTTCCAGAAAAGTGGACTTGTCACATAAAAATCAGTATAAAATGCAAGATAAAGGGGAAAACATCATGCATTTCAATGGAGCAGTAAGAGCTTTAATTAAAACTAAATGCCCATATACTGTGACAGCTAATTCATTTTATGTAACACAAAAATACTGGCTAGGTGACTCTCTCTCTTATATATAATTAGAGCAATTTAAGTCAATTAATTTAAAAACACAAGCATTATTTTAGTCGGATCCCTTTACGCCAAATGCAAGGAAGATTCATACAAGAAAAAAACAAAGAGACAGTGCATAGCAAGCGAAGTTCAGGCTAAAATGATTAACAGGAAAATCCAACTCTAAGTTGCAAATAACAACTAAAAATCAAAGATTCTAACAACTAAAAATCAAAGATCATCTTCTCTATTATACATCGACCGTTGCCGCATATGTCTTGCCCCTTCCTCCTCAGGGAGATCTGCTCCACTATCAACTATAAAGTCTGGAAACACAAGATTCTCAATCAGTAAACACAGAGATTCATGTGTTTGTTTCATGGCAAGTCCCACAACCCAAGTTAAAGTCTGGAAACACAAGATTCTTAACAGAAATATTTGCAGCTAAAATTACCCAGAAATCAATTAAGTAAAACCTAATATGTGTCATGAATCAAAGCACCCGATTCGTTAATAGTGTGCGAACCAACAAAACCCTAAATCGCAAAAAGAAAAGAAGCGGCAGAATACTAACCATCTTCACCCTCCTCCTCTTCTTCCTCCTCGTCACTGTCAACTATAGCTTCATCGTCAATCAAAGCAGAGACCCGACCCCTTTTCGACGAGCGCCGCTTGGAAGCACCACCATGATACTCCTCCTCCTCTTCCTCCTCCTCTTCCTCCTCATCGTCTTCCTCAGCGACGTCGTCAATAAACTCGGATCTCCTCCTCTTTCCGCTTGGGGTGGCTCGCCGGTGGTCGGGGTGAGGGAGAGAGAGCGTGAGGAGGGAGTTCGGGGTAGAGATGGACGCAAAGGAGGGTTAGGGCTGAGAGTTATCGGGGCTGGGAGAAAAGAAAGAGAGGAGAGAGAGAAAGAAAAGAAAAGAGGGAGAGAGAAAGAAAAGCAAAGAGAAAAAAAAATTGTTGAGGCGGGCTTTAAGAGGCCCGCCTCAACAAGCTTTAATTGAGGCGGGCTATTTCGCCCGCCTCAATTAGGTATCAGTAGAGGCGGGCCTAACATTGGCCCGCCTCTAATACTTTAGCGGGAATATTTTTTTCAGAAACTTTTTGAGGCGTATAATAAATTGCCCGCCTCAAAAGATATTTTTGAGGCATATAAAATAATTATCCGCCTCAAAAACCTGAAAAACTGATTGCGTAGGTCGTTGTTGAGGCGTTTTGATATATGTACGCCTCTAAAAGGGAGCCTCAAAAAGTATTTTTTCCATTAATGCACAGATCCTCAAAAGTCGCATGCAAGAGCAAAACTAGGGTTTACATCGGAAGCAGTCAAAGGAAACAGAGAGCAAGGCTCTGATACCACATTGAAAACCGACATAGCCAACATAATTTCAAGTTCGCCAGATTCAACCAATCGAAACTTCGCAAGACAAAGAAATGAAAGAACAAAAGAACACAAGAGATTTGTTGACGCAGTTCGGGGAAACCCTACTCTGCGGAACCTTAGGAGGGGAGGTTCACCCAAGATGCACGAAAGAGATTCAGAGTCTACAGTAGGTTACATGCACAAGAACGGAAAAACCAAAAACAGAAAACCAAAGCACAAACACATCACAACATAGAAGACTAGAGAAGCAAAAAGAAGATCGCGAGAGTCTTTGGCTTTCTCTCAAAGCCAAATGACTTCTCAACGATAGAAGAAATCGTCGCTGGGAGTCACGCGCCGCCAAGAAGACCAACGCGCCACCGGCACTCTCCTCTCTATCTATTTTTCTCTCCTCTCTTTCTCTCTGAATCGCCACAAATGGATTAGCTTCCGATGAAACCCTAGGAGTTGTAAAGGGAGCTTATAAAGAAACGTCTTCAAAGCTGGGCTTCAGTGAGGAGATGGGCCACGGCTAGCAACAGATCAGTTAGGCCCATTAAGCCCAAGCCATCCAACCGAGCTAGTTAATAGCTACGGGGTTGCTCGGTTTAAGTGAACCCAAACCGACCCAATTACACTTAAGTGAACCCGGTTCACTGTTATTGGATTCTACACATTACAAGTGCATAATATACCAATACTATATGTAACAACCAAGCTTGGATTATACAGACATAACAGATTCACTTCCTAATAATCTACATGATACTCTACCTAATGCTTTGAACAACACTCTACCAAATGTTTTACATGATACTCTACCCAATGCTTTAAACAACACTCTAACAAAAGCTCTTAAAGACTCTCTACCCAATGTTCTACATGATACTCTACTAAATTCTTTGAACAACACTCTACCTAAGGCTCTAAAATACTCTCTACCCGATGTTTTACATGATACTCTACCCAAGGTTATCAGGATCAGGATTCTAGGATCGGATCGGTGAGGGATCTTCGGAGTTGGATCGTAAGATCGGATCGTGAATCGTAAGATTCTACATTATAACTAAAAGTTTGTAGTAACAATGTAATATGTTATATGATTTTTATATATTAAGCTGAAAAACATTATAAATATTTGATATTGGGTAAGTAGTAATATTATCAAGATAATTAGAATAATAATTAACTATTTTCATATATAAATGATAAATCTTAATCGTATATATAAATGATATAATATAGTGTCATTCTTAAGTGTGTATAGCTTATATCAATTTGATACTTGAATAGTATAATATTATAGTCATATGTAAAGACTCGATTGTAGGATCGTTAGAATCGTATCTAGGATCAGAATTGTACACAAAATTCTACCCATTTAATTTTGTAAATTAAGATCCTACCGCTAATAAGATCCCAACTAGGATCGGGGATCGTTTTGTCTAACCTAGATCGTAGGATCTTTATAATCGTAGATCCAGATCGGGATTCTGATAACCTTGACTCTACCTAATGCTTGGAACAATACTATACCTAAAGTTCTGAAAAACTCTCTACCCGGTGCTTTGAATGACACTCTCTTCAATGCTTTTAGCTAATGATACTTTCTTCCTATATATGGATATGGTTTAGGAGAAGATTTGTGCACTTTCCCTCTCCTAAAAATTCACTCTCCCAAAAGTTCACACTATCAGAAATTCACTATCATTTCTCAATTTCTTTAAACCATAGATCCCGATCCCATCTTTGATTTTTTGAAATCACATGATGGTTCATCATTTGATGAGCTTAATGATAAAATTGATGAAGCTTTGTCAAAATTTATGTCTCTACCACGGCAACGTTGATCTGAGGGTGAAAGCCCTCAACCAAGGAGAAGTTGAAAATGTATAGATAGAGAGCGGGAAAAAGGTCATCAACGTCTAGCTAAATATTATTTTTCTAATGTCACACCTCCAGTATAATATCAAGAATCATTTTAAAGACGGTTTAGAATGCGTAGATCTTGGTTCTTACGCATTGTTAACCAATTATCAACCACGGTTGATTATTTGCGTCAAATAAGGGATGTTGTTGGAAGGCTTAGCCTACATTTATTACAAAAAATGCACCGCAACTATTCGCATGTTGGATTACAGAACGAGTGTGGATACTATGGAGTAGTACCTTCATATGGTAGAAAGTAGTACACGACAATGTCTGGTCAACTTTGTAGAAGGGGTTATTTCTTTACTTGGTGATTAGTGAAAATGTCCGTGTCGCTAAAACGCAGGACAAAGCCCCATCTCTTTCTTTTTTCTCTATTCACGGGGCACGAGAAAGGGAATCGGAGGGAGCTTATGCTCGCCAGAGTTGTTGATTCTCGTCATTGACAATTATCAATTTATTATGGAAGAT
Source organism: Rheum nobile (assembly GCA_027886185.1). Classification (NCBI taxonomy): domain Eukaryota; kingdom Viridiplantae; phylum Streptophyta; class Magnoliopsida; order Caryophyllales; family Polygonaceae; genus Rheum; species Rheum nobile. The sequence continues at coordinate 10,386,318 of WOAB01000639.1, forward strand.
TTTTGCTACCACAGTGATATAGACCTCCGAAGACCAATCGTTGAAGATATGCAACAACTCATGTATGTCAGAGAGTTGCATGTGTTTCCTGGTATGATAGGTAGCATCAATAATGGAAGAATTGTCCAACTGTATGGAAATGGCAGTTCTCACGAGGTCATATGAAACCAACAATTATCTTAGAAGCAGTTGCATCATATGATCTATGGATTTGGCATGCTTTCTTTGGAACACCGGGTATGTGTAATGATATCAATATTCTCGATTGTTCTCATGTGTTTGATGATGTTTTCCAAGGGATATCTCCCCAGTGAGTTTTACCGTCAATGGGCATTAGTACTACATGAGTTACTATCTCATTGATGGTATCTACCCAGAATGGCAACATTTATACCTTCAATTTGACTTCCACGGGGAAATAAGGCAAAGTTGTTTGCTCAACATCAAGAGGCAACTCGAAAGGATGTGGAACTAGCATTCGAAGTTTTGCAAGCTCGATTTTCCAAAGCTAAAAACGCAACACTTGCTTGGGACATTGTTTCCTTGGAAAGATAATGCAAGCGTGCATAATATTGCACAATATTATAATTGAGGATGATCGAGATACATAATTGTGTATTATGATGTGTCTCAATTTAAACAATCAAGGACTAACGATACTACATACTCCACTAATCCACCAACTTCCATGGCATTATACATATGGCTCGAGTGCGCAGCTTCAAAATAGAAACAATTCCAATAATTGAAAGATGACTTGGTTGAGTAGGTATGGAAAAGTTTGACCGTGCTTATGTTAAAGATTAGTAATTTTATACCTGATTTATTATCGGCGAAAAACCGCGCACGCCTTTTTTTTTCGCCTCGCACTCCCCTATGGGCGGCACTCATTGCCGCCCAGAAAACCCGAGTTCCTTGGGCGGCATGAATTGCCGCCCATGATGGGCTCAGTTTTGGGTTTATTTTTAAAAATAAATTCAAATGTGTTTTAAAAAACCGGTTCATTGAAACCGGGGTTGTGGGCGGCAACAAGTGCCGCCCAAGAAATTGGTTCAGTGAACTGGGTTTTTTGAGGAGACAGGGTTCATGGGCGGCAAGACGTGCCGCCCAGTTTACTTTAAAAAGAGAGTCCTGGACGGCACTACGTGCCGCCCAGTTCACTCCCAACGGTAAATGTGGGCTGCACATAGGGCCGCCCATGACAGGTGTAGCCGGCAATATATATTGGGGAGGCCGGTATTGTATTGTATCAAAATCTTGAAACTCCTTTTCATAAAAAATGTCATCGTCAAGCGATTCTGGATGGAGGGGGTTGTCGGAGTCGTCTTCGAGCGTGCACACATCTGTAGATGATGAGGGTGATTTGCAGACGCCAATTTCTCCCGAGTACTTCAAGGTATGTAATATTGTAATTTTTATTGTATAAAATAATTAGATCTTAAATGTACTTAGTCTTTGAACTGTTTTGAAATATGTTTAATTTTTTGATATTAGTTTGTAGAAATTTATTTATTAATTAGTCTCTAATGTAATAATTTTTGTATATAAATAGGGTGATTCTAGTGATGATGAATTTATAGCAATCGACTCCTCATCCCATTTTACTACTACTGAGATATTTCCTAGTAAGGAAGGATTGAGAGATTGGGTGCAAAGGGTAGGTTTTAGTCTTTTTATGGTGATCACTACTAAATCATCAAAGCCTAAAAAGATTATATTTCATTGTGAGAGATCCGGGTTACCTAGGTCCGGCAAGAAGAAGGTGTTAGTCGATGGTAAAAAGGTCAGCCCGATACGAGTGAATAAAACTAGGTCAAAAAAGAAGGGTTGTCCCTTTTTGCTGCATGGTACTTTTAGGGAAGGAAATGCTATTAGATATCCTGGGTGGACCATATCGGTTGTTAGTGGATCCCATAACCATATGCTTTCGAGCACCTTGATCGGCCATGCATATGCTTCCCGACTTACGAAGGAGCATCGTAGGAAAGTGATGATTGATACTGCGGCGGGTGCAAGACCCAAGGTTATTTCTACACAGCTTAGGAATGAATATACGGGTTCAACGATTTTGAGAAAGCAGGTGTACACTGTTAGGGCTAAGGAGAGGTTGAAATCCCTGGGCAATCTGAATGTGACACAATGGTCATTGGGATATTTGAATGAGAAAGGCTATTTATTGGACACTGCTACTAAGACGAGCGAAGATGGGAAGGAGGTTTTGGCGTGCTTGTTTATTTCTCATCCAGACGCTCGACATTTGTTGTGCATGTTTCCTAATGTCGTCATCATTGATTCGACATACAAAACCAACAGGTAAATCTTACTCTTTTTTGTATTATGTGTAGATAATGGTATTTTCTGCGTGTTTAAAGTATTTTTTGTGTTGCATTTATAGGTACGGTATGCCTCTATTCCAGATTGTTGGGTTTACTTGCACCAACTACACATATTGCATTGCTCTTGTGTTCATGGAAAGGGAGACGACAAACCACTATGCATGGGCGCTGAGACGATTGAAGTGGTTGTACGGGGAGAAAAATCCCATATGCATCATGTCTGATCGAGAGCTAGGACTGATCAAGGCTGCCAAACTGGTGTTTCCGAAGGTTCGTCATCACTTGTGTCAGGTCCATGTAGACCGTAATGTGAAGGCATATGCTAAGACGATGAAGATTGACGAGAAGAAATTCTCGGGAAGTGTTCGTCGGGTGATGAGGTCTCACACAAAGGAGGAGTACAGAGAGTGGCTTGCTCACTTTAAGGAGATATGGAGTGAAGGCTTGGTGAGATATGTGGAGCAAACTTGGTTTAATGAGCATAAGAAGAAGCTGGTTGCGGCATGGTGTGATGATGTTCTCCATTTTGCCACAAGAACATCAAACATGTAACTTTCATACAAACATTTGCAATCAAATTGGGTTATAAAATTTATTTAGTTAATTGTATACAAATATATTATTGTCAGGGTTGAGGGTCAGCATTCTATGCTTAAGGACATGATTGAGACATCTGTCGGAGGGTTCGACACAATTGTGCAGCACATCGACAACATGTTTGTTGATCAGCATCGGAAGATCCGATTTGAGATGACCAAGAACTGCACTGCCTTTCCCATGGAGATAGTGAATGGCCCTGAGTGGGTTAAGGTGTTCTTCAAGCGCATCCTTGAAAAGTGCTCTGAAAAATGCCTGAGAATGTTGTATGCCCAAGCCGTGTTAGCAAAAGAGGGAAAAATTGGGAACAAATGTGATGATTTTTGGTGGAGGTCCACACTAGGGCTGCCTTGCCCACACACAATTAAGGTCTACGTGGAGACGGGTTACCCGTTAGTGCCTGATGAGGTTGATATTTTCTGGAAGCAGATCCGATGGGAAGGGGTGGATGCTAAGGATCTTGATGTCGATGATGGTGTTTCACTGACAGCGGACAATGTCACGGTGGATGACTTCGTTGAAGAGTACTTATGTGGGACAGTTGAGGGATTTGATTTGAAGAAGATGGCGGAAAAGTGGCGTGAGTCAAAGGACCCTACATCGTGCGATATTCAAGACCTGTCACGTGGTGAGACCAAGAAGGGGAGGCCTAGGATGAATGCGAGAAAGACCGGTACCAAGAGGAAAATGGGTTGGGACGAGCATATGGATGCAAAAATGAAGAAGATGAAGGAGAAGCAGAAGATGAAGATGGAGGGTGAGGAGCTGGGAGTGGATGAGGAGGATGAGCTTGCAGAGAAAGAGACGACCAATGTGAAATCGTCCGTGGGATCGAAAGGATGCCCTTCTAGCGGACGACCTCACAGTGGAGTTTCAACAGCAAAGGGGAGTGCCACTAAACCTGCAAAGCCGAAATCTGCTTCAAGCAAGTCCAAGTGGGCTTCAAACAAGCCGGTCAAGTATCTCGGCTTCAACTGGGGACACGAGAATATTGATCATTTCATGCTCGCCTACATTTCTAGAGTTCAAAATGTCAAAGGTGATGGTCATTGTGGGTTCCGTTCTCTTTCCGTTTTGCTGTGTCGCCAAGAAGACGAGTACATTGATGTCCGGTTAGGGCTTTCGAAGCACTTCCAGGCACATGGAGCCAACTACGTAGCGATGCTTGCGGAGGAAGCGTTGACGTTGGAAGAATTTGTTAGGAAATTGAATTATATTCCTTCACCGTGCACGGCAAACTTCTGGTGTGTAATGCCTATTACTGGGTTGGCGTTTGCCTCGGAACACCAAGTGGCTGTTGTTGTCTTATCATGGTTCGGACCGCACACATGTCTTCCATTGTGGGCCCCCCCGGGTGCCGAGCCTCCGACAAAGGTTTATGCGATAGCACATGTAGGCAGGAGAGACCATTACGTACCGGTACGTGGAGTCATACTCTCTCGTATTTACTTATTCTTTCATAATTTTTTTTTATAACTGTATTGTTTACGTGTACAAATTTGGCTTGTTAATGACCATTGTCCCATTCCACCGCCTCCAAGACAGTGGCGCATTTACAAGGATCCAAGTGTTGATGGATGGGATAGTCATGAGCGCTTTAAGGATAGGTTCAAGAATTATATAGAGGAGCGATCATATCATGGGCGACCTGACATACTTACCTAGGTTTTTTGGATTGTAATCGACTTTATATATGATATTGTATTTCCTTTTGTGTGAAAGTTTGATTGAGATTGATCGTATATTGTGTTTTGAATCATTTGTTTTTTCGAATTGGAAAAAATCGGGAAAATGCGATACGCGACAACAATATTACTAATCATTAACAAAAACACGTTCACGAAAACATTAAAGCGTACACTAGTTATGGGCGGGTGCGTATTAATAGGGTAAAAAAGCTGGCTAGGCGGCTCACAGTGCCGCCCAAAGGGTCCAGAATCTCACACGTACCCTACTGGGCGGCACTGTGTGCCGCCTAGAAGGGTACTTGTGAGATTCTGGACCCTTTGGGCGGTACTGTGAGCCGTCTAGCCAGCTTTTTTACTATATATAAGGAGAACTTCTGTTGATAGATTCATGACATTCGTAGGAAACCAAACACTACAACAAATAATGGCATCTTCCTCTGAATCATCAACAAACCCCCCACATCGGCTATGCGAGTGTATCCTAATTTCTTCAAACGCAACTAGGCGATGTCATTTATATGCGAGTCAAGCGTCCTAGGACGAACCTCCTTGGGCCATGGCATACATGCTGATCTGCTCTTTTTTCCTCGCTGCAGCACAGATAAAAACATGGGATCTTCAAATTTCGGTATTTGTAGGATTTCAAGTTTTTTTGTGATGCAGCTAGGAGAAGGAGCATATCAGCATGAACGCCGTGGTCCTAGGAGGTTCATCCCTGGGCTCTTGATTCGGTCAAGATGATAATGGCCACAGGGCAAGAGTTGTGTATGTCATTTGTTCCAGTGTGTATGTATTTTTTGTAGTGTGTAAGCCATCAGTGAATGTATATGTGTTTTTAGAATTTGTATGTGTTTTTAGTATGTGTATGTATTTTAAGAATATGCATGTGTTTTTTTGAAATAACGGACGAAAATCCAAAAAACCAATAAACAAAGAACTCAAACTAGAAACGACGGAACAAATATCTAAAAACAACCAATAAAGCCAAAAGTCAAATTAGAAACGACGGAACAAATATCTAAATACAACCAATAAAGCCAAAAGTCAAATTAGAAACGACGGAACAAATATCTAAATACAACCAATAAAGCCAAATGTCATGCATATGCTGAAAGTGCTCCCTACACCCTAAACAACCTCCAGACATAAGCTCCTGAAGATAGGCCTTGCTCATCGCCACACGCTGCAAATGAAAACAAACATTTTAATTTAAAAACAAGACTTTCATAAAATAATTTAAAAGAATAAAATGGGACAAAAAACATACCCTTTGCAAGTTGATAGCCGGAGGTGGTCCTCTACTGATACGAGGCTGCACTGGTGCACTCGGACTCACGTAAGGATGCGACACCTGTAGATACCAATCCAGGTACGCGTCGTGGACATACCAAGCCATCGTCGCAGGAGGACTCGTCAAGATGTGGGGGCAAAGATGATGCTCAAGTTGGTCCCACCTGTGCCAACGCGGGTCAAAGTGCAACTGGTATCGCCTTGTCCCCCTGAAATCATGAGGATGCACTGCAACCAGAGGCTCTATGATATCCATCGGCCTGCTCTGTCGATAACCGAACTAGCGTGTAAGCCGATCTGGCATGTATGGCTCCTTTACACCGAGAAAACGAATAGTCCCTCGATAAGTGGAGGACCTATGGGCACCTCGAAAATCAAGACCCTCGTACGGCATCCACCGTATCTGCAATTAACAAAACATGATGGAACATAAATTAATTCATTAAGCTATCTTACTGTAAATTAAAATTGAAAAAGAATACGTACATCTTATGGCCTATACTCGTCCAGAATTCGTCTATAGTGTGACTGGTCACGGAGGGACCGGAGAGGTGTCCGGCCAATGCAGTATCATCCAGCGCGTCGGAGGTCGTCGTCCGCACCTTCCTTGAGGTTAGGATTGCCCGGGAAGTATACGAAGTACGTCCAAATCCAAACCTGCGTACAGAGAAAGACAACCATTATTAAAAACAATTCAATAATGTATATTAATAATTTAAATTATAAGTTAACTATATTAAAGGCCTACCTCCAAAAGACGTGTGCAGCCGGCGAACTGTGCAGCTCCACGCCGAGAACCCTCTCCGAGGTTCCTATAAAGGAGAGCCAGAATCCCAGTACCCCAAGCAGTATGAACGACACGCTCCCAGTCCATAAAAAGAGGTAGCAGTGTTGTCTTCAGCTCGTTCGTTGACTTGTCAACGAAGATGCTAGCCGACATGGCGTGCCATAAGAAACCGGCTGCTATATCCTCTAGGTAGGCACCCTCCTCAATCATCCTCATCACATGCCTCCCAAGATGGAATTGCTTGACCCAACCCTTCCTAAGGTCGCAGACCATGTCAGCATCATCCTCATCAAAGCTGTAGTCCGAATCTATCCCAAACAAATAGCCGAACAAAGCCTCACACTCCGCCACCTCGCTATCATGACCGGTCCATGGTGACGTCACCTCAAATCCCTCGATCGGCAGCCCTAAAATCATCAGCACGTCATGTAGAGTAGGAGCTATCTCGCCCCAGGGAAAGTGGAAGGTGTTCGTCTCTGGATGCCATCTCTCAACGAATGCTGAAATGAGGTTGTGATCAGCATTGCCGAACTGCAAATCAAGTAAACTGGCCAACCCCTTCTGCTGCGCAATCCAAAACCAGGACCCCTCCACAGGGACCCCTCTAGGAATACGATCCCTCCAAAATGCAAACTGTGTAGGGCGTGTCTGGACCCTCAAACTCCTAACAACGTCCTCGGGTGGGTCCAACGACGCCTTCCTCCATATCAGCTCTGCATTGTGCGTATCAAAGTTCCTCAACAAAGAAGGAAGCTGCTCAGCTGGCTCATGCGGAGATGAGGCATGTGTGGATGGCTCAGACTGAGACGGGGCCTGCTGAGATGGCTCATGATGTGGAGATGGGGCATGCTGAGATGGAGATGGGCCATACTGAGTCTCCTGATGTGGCTCAATCGGAGATAGGGCCTGTGTGGCTGGCTCAGGCTAAGACGGGGCCTACTGAGATGGCTCATGATGTGGAGATGGAGCATGCTGAGATGGAGATGGGCCATACTGAGTCTCCTGATGTGGCTCAATCGGAGATAGGGCCTGTGTGGCTGGCTCAGGCTGAGACGGGGCCTGTTGAGATGCCTCACGTGGAGATGGGGCATGCTGCTCATGTGACTCCTCCAGAGGTAGCCGCTGCTGAGGTGAGTCATCAAGATGTGGGTCCTCCTGATGTGACTGCTGAGGTGGGTCCTCCATAATCACGTCCTCATCTGAGCGGACGGGACCAACATCGTCCTCACTAGCGCCCTCACTATCGGCCTCAATATGGCCCTGCGATACACCGCCAACCCTCCTCTTGCGAGCAGATGCAGTAGTAGGGAGACTATCTCGATCGGACTGTGCGATCTTACCCAAAACTTCCTATTTTTCCATAAAAAATATAGAAAATTGTTTTCTTACAAACAAAATCAATATACTAAAATTTGCATTACAATGACATATTTAATATTACAGTATAATTGAGCTTATTACCTATACTATTTTTTATAATGATTAAATACAATAAAAACCAAATTTACAAATATAACTATATTCATTTTACCCACTATAACATATTTACATATGCCCAAATATTGTTTTCTTACAAACAAAATCAATATATTAAAATTTTCATTACAATGATATATTTAATATTATTTAACGGTATAATTGAGCCTATTACCTATACTATTTTTTATAAGATAATGATTAAATAATCTAAAATCCAAGTATATAAATCTACAAGTGCAGTAACAATTTAATTAAATAAATTAGATTTAACGATTACAAATTTAAAAAACATCATACCTTTTCAGTTGGCCTCCGTTCATATTTTCGCTTTTGGCGAACAAGAATTTCACCCAAGTCTAACATAGCCTGCTGAGCAACCGCGCACGCGACGTCGAAGGCATTCTCCGCCGCGATGTCGCCCTCCTCGCCCAAAAAAGCCCCGATATCGCCCTCCTCGCCCTCGGTCCTGGGCGGCACCACGTGCAGCCCAGATTCCCCCATAGTGGGCGGCACGTAGTGCAGCCCAGCCTCGCCTCCCTCCTCGGCCTCGTCCAGCCTCGCTTCGCCTCCTTCCTCCACCAACCTCGCTTCCTCCGCCGCGTCGCCACCCCTCTCCCCCAGCCTCGCTTCCGCCGCCTCCTCCGCCGCCTCGTCGCTGCCCCCGTGAAACAGAGATTGGCCGCCGCCGCCGCCACCGTCGAATCTGCCGTCGATTCTAGTACATCGCCGCCGTCTCCGCCAAGAACTCCCGCCGCCGCCATCTGATGGTCCCTCAGTTCTTCCTCCGCCAAGAACTCCCATATGTCGTCAACGAATAATCGCCGCCGGGATCCATTTTCGCTCTCGAACTCTGCAAATCGCTCTCGGAGAAGACGACCTTGGGCGGCATTTAATAACGCCAAAGTTTCAATTTTTGGGCGGTTTGCACATGGGCGGCAATAGTTGCCGCCCAAGTTTCAATTTCAAATTCGCCATTGGGCGGCATGTTTTGCCGCCCAGAATTTTGGGTTTAGACTCGGCGGCTTTCAGTGTTGCCGAATTTTAACCCGGTTTCCAGCAAATCATTTTTTAATTTTTAAAATAAATAAATTAAATTTCAAAACCGGGTTCTACAAAACCAAAAACACTGGGCGGCAATATGTGCCGCCCAGGTCCAAATCGGGTTATAAAAAAACCGGTTTGCATGGGCTGCATCTAATGCCGCCCAGGTGCAAACCGATTTTTTTGGAAGGGTTTTCTGGGCGGCTCTACGTGCCGCCCAGAGGAGAGTGCGAGGCAAAAATAATCGGTGTGCGCGGTTTATCGGCCTTTATTATGTACTCGTTTTTATGTATTTGCATATTTCATTATAATTTCATGTTAGAACTTTTAATTGTACTATTATTATGTAAATGTACCTAATTTAAGTAAAAAATTGTACAAACACATATTACTCAAAAAGTTATAAATTTCTTTAAATAAATATTATGTATCCATATTATTGTTACTAGTGTACTACTCGTGCCTTGCATGAGATTTGTTTTTTTTTCCCTTACATTTAAATAAATATTTTATCAAAATTATATATTTAATCAATATAGAATTGTAATAGAAGTAGATAAATGATAATATGAAAAAGAACTAATTAAATAAAAAATATTAAAGAGATTGACAAAATATTATCGAAAGAGATGCGAAATTATCCATAAACTTTATATGTAGTAAAAATTGGCTAATTAATTTTGAAGCGGGGATAACCACATCCCTAACATTAATACTACTAAAACGATAAAACATAATCAAAATGTTCATTTAATACATAAAAATGAAACCCTAAACATAAAATCTCGTAAGATTTTATGAAAAACTTCCTTAATTGTATACTACATTGTTGTAGTATTAGATCTTTTTTTCTTTTTTTGTCGCATATTAACATCTCCAAACCTTTCTTGATGGTAACTCTTGATGATGCAACATAGAACTGACCATGAGTGAAAACAGAGTGTGAAAGATACAAACCGACATTTGTAAGTGATTGGCCCCGGCTCTTGTTTATCGTCATAGTAAAACAGACGCTCAAGGGAAATTGACTTCATTGAAACTTATATGGGTATGAAGTGTCTGATGGTGACATGAGCACGCGAGGAATCAAAACTTGTCCGATATTATTGCTAGAAATATTCTTCCTTGTTTGACACGACTGTCGAGCTGCATGATTATCAATCTTGTCCTATTACATAAACTTGAGGACTGATCAATATTTCAAAGCAACATAATAAGGACTCCAACCTTAAGTTTAAGTACATGATTTGGGACAACATAACGTCTAATATTGTTCAAGTAGTCAGATGTATAAACAATTGTATCGTTGTCTGCAATAAAACCTGTCTTGCACAGGATATCCAAATTGAGATAAACTTTCTCATCACCAAGTAACAAAGACAATATATACTCATTAACTCTATCTACATCTTCATGTATTGGTGCAAGAATTGCCCGTTCTTCAAAGTATTTAGAAAACAACTGATTGTCCAAAAGAGAGGAATAAACACACTTAACAATTGTTGGAATCAAATCTAAGTCATAATCCTTCACCAATAGTTCATTAGAAATTTGTATTTGTGCTTCTCCATCATTGTCACCACCTACAATACCATCACCCATGCTTAATTAATACATATTCAAAAAATTCATTTGCTTCTTGGATATCATAATCAGATGTACCTTATTGAATCCTCGTGTTTCTTGTCAAATTAAGAACTTTACAATATTCCCACAAACAAGAGGAATTAATGGTGGCGAAATATAAATTTTTTTAGTAACATGGCATTAGAGTTTATGGAGTCAAATATGGTGGTACTTATAGATGATTAATTTTTATACATCAATACTCATAAAAAAACATCATACTATAGGAAAACAAATAACAATCAAAACCAGTATTGAACTACTATAGTTCTCCAAACCAAAGTTGAATGTTAAATAGAAGTCATATTATGTTATCCAAGCGAAAAAAAATTGAATTGTTTCTATGATAAATTTTATTAAAAACTAATTTTATATAAAAATATATATGATACTACATAATAGTTTTAATCAAAGTGAAATGTTTCTTGTCTTTAACTAATTTCTTAGCTTAGAGGAGTACAAGTTGGTTCTTTAAAATTATGGTTGAGAATATTGTTTGTTACGTTTTTGGAAAAAAGAGATTATACAAAATAATCATATTGTATGCATATCCGGCTAATATGGGCATAGATTTTATTTTCTTTGATTTTATTTGATTTTCAAAAAACAAACGAAAAAAAATGAGAGTTTAACACGTGGCAAATTCAATACCATGATGCCACATGGCAGCAAAAAAAATTGGTTCATTTTGGGGGCGCCACGTGGCGTAGTAGGTATTCTACTTTAGTACATATATAGTAGATTACGTACAAAAAATATATGGTTGAGAATATTGTTTGCTACTTTTTTGGAAAGAATAGATTATACAAAATATTCATATTGTATGCATATCCGACTAATATGGGCAGAGATTTATTTTCTTTGATTTTATTTCATTTTCGAAAAACCAACGAAAAAAATGAGAGCTTGACACGTGACAAATTCAATATCGTGATGCCACGTGGCAACATAAAATTTGGGTTCATTTTGGGGGCGCCATGTGGCGTAGTAGTTATTCTACTTTAGTAGATATATAGTAAATTACGTACAAAAAATATATGGCTAATAATATTATTTGCTATGTTTTTGGAAAGAATAGATTATACAAAATATTCATATTGTATGCATATCCGGCTAATAAGGGCAGATATTTTATTTTCTTTGATTTTCGAAAAACCAACGAAAAAAATGAGAGCTTGACACGTGGCAAATTCAATACCTTGATGCCACATGGCAGTAGAAAATGTTGGTTCATTTTGTGGGCGCCACGTGACATTGTAGGTATTCTACTTTAGTAGATATATAATAGATTACGTACAAAAAATATATGCCTGAGAATATTGTTTGCTACGTTTTTGGAAATAATAGATTGTACAAAATATTCATATTGTATGCATATCCGGCTAATATAGGCAGAGATTTTATTTTCTTTGATTATATTTGATTTTCGAAAAACCAACGGAAAAAATGAGAGCTTGACACGTGGCAAATTCAATACCGTGATGCCACGTGGCAATAGAAAATTTTGGTTAATCTAGGGGGCGATACATGGTGTAGTAGGTATTCTACTTTAGTAGATATATAGTAGATTATGTACAAAAATATATGGCTGAGAATATTGTTTGTTACGTTTTTGGAAAGAATAGATTATAACAATATTCATATTGTATCCATATTCGGCTAATATGGGAAGAGATTTTATTTTTTTTTATTTTCGAAAAACCAAAAAAAAAATTGAGAGCTTGACACGTGACAAATTCAATACCGTAATACCACGTGACAGCAGAAAATTTTGGTTCATTTTGGGAGCGTCGTGTGGTGTAGTAGGTATTCTACTTTAGTAGATATACAATAGATTATTATATTATTATGTATCCATTTAAATATCTAAGCCAACTTCCCGATTCTGTGTAGTTTTGAGCTCTTTTTATAATACAAGTTGAGTTCTTTCAAACTAATGAAATAGTAAAATTTAAAAATAATTTTAAAATTTCAAGGATAAATATGATTTGAACAACCATTATGATGTCAATTTATTTTGTGGTATGGAATCTTATATTTTTGTATCGTTTTAATTAAATCATTTCAAAAAGTTGTATATAACCTTTAATTTAGTCCCTAATATCTTTTATGTTTTAAATTTAGTCCTTGACTATTAACCTCTATTTCAAGGATAAATATAAATTTTACCTGCGAAGTGCAAGCCTTCTCAGCGTATCTGAATAAAAGGTGGTTTCTCTCATATGGGTTTCTCCATACTGGTGAGAAGATCTACCCTAAATTGAATCTATAGCATGAAATTTCACAAGTTTCCTCCACATAGTAGCATACTCTTCACAATAAGTATGAAACAAAGAAGAAGATACAATTTTCTCTATTTTGACATTATCTCCTACGTTTGTGTCCAAACCAAGAAAATATTACTCAACACTCTATTGCTAAATTCAAATTATTAGAGTTAAGAACATATAACTTAGCATCATATTATTAGCGGATATTAATAGACAAATCATCCATTAATGAAGTAACTAAGCAAAGAGAATTATATTGTCATAAATCCATAATTATCTTGTCACCTATACTCATTTGTTGAAAATAATTACAAACTTGAAACATCAAAGTAAATTTCCCTTGTTGTTGAATTAGACCTTAGTAAATTTCCCTTGCAGTTGAATTAGACCTTAGTAAACTTCCCTTGTGGCATTAACATTTCAAATTTTAAAGACCATTGGTTCTAACTTTATTTTCTTTAAGATAACATAAAATAATTATTTGGTGACATGATATTTAACATTATTCGTTCAAATGATTATTACTAATTGACTTGAGTCGTCAAACTTTGGTATTGTTATGTTCATACATTTCAAAAAAATTTACAAAGAAGTTCACTATCACCAAGTTTCTATGACAACCCTGTTTGCTGGTCCAGGTTGAGGAGGTGTATGATGAAGATGATGGCTAGACTGGTGATATTGGCGGTGGCAGCGGCATTGAAGGTACTAAAGTGGTAATTTGCCAAATTCCCGATGGTGTTTCTGCAATCCTAGTTTGATAAAGTAACAAGATGGAGTCGATGGACAAACATGGAGTCTTGTCAAATGAGGAAATAAATCGATGGAGCAGAGCAATGGTGGTGAACCAATACTAAGAAAATTGAACTTGCAAGGAAAAAGAGTAATCAGGCAAGAAGGAGAAGCTAATTCAAAAAACCAAAGTATAGGTTTGCCTAAACAAGTACGACTGAATCGATTTCTAATGATGGACAATATTTCATAAGCTATGCTAATGTGAATCCAATATGTTGCTAGACATAATATTACACAACTAATTATCGAAAGTGATTATTTGATTGTCATTAATTCCATCCGACGCACATGAAAAATTTCATGGGAAATACATTCTATTATTACGGATATTTGGAGCCTTCTGTCTTCATTTCCTTCTTTGTAGATGTTTCACTGCCTTCGTGAAGTCAACCGTGCAACTAAATTCTTAGCAACACATCCTATTCCGCCACATGCAGTCCAACAATTTCAACGTCTTCTATGTCCCACTACCAACAATACTCCTTCTATTACTAGTGATAGATATGAGTTCTTACAACTGAACTCTACTTTTCATTCTTTTGGAACTCAGTTTGTAAAAATCATCCATTGGGATGATTTAGGGCAATCATCTGTTTAGGTGGGCCCTAATGTTTGCCTTGTATAAAAAAAAAGGTAAAATGAAAAAGGAATTTACCTTTTTCCAATAAATCAGTAATTGGGAATTTAGAGCACTCATGCAATTTGTTGGACCATTTTGCCCCTCAATAGATATCCATGCAATAAAAATTATCCATTTGTGCTAATTCCCAAAAAAAAAATGGCCTAAGGGTGTAATTCAATTATTGTGGAGGCCTATTTTTTGCTAATTTCTCTATATGTCTTTTGTGTTTATTAGGAGATTTAATAGTAGAATATTTAAAACAGGGAGATATGAGGGGGAGAAATAAGGAGATCAGAGAGTTTATTTTGGCCATTGAATCCTAATAATTTAATGGCTCAAACCGTTTTACACTTTTTAGATTAAGAGTCGAGATTAGGGATCAGGTGCGAAGCGTGCCCCGTGCGAAGCGATCTGAGCCGCTCATCGCTCGCGGGTTCCCAACTCCTTATATTTATTTTTCCTCCTAAACAAAACACATAAAGCACTTGGCCCAACTGGTTTTGGTGTGTGAGAGGGAAGGAGAGGTCGCATGTTCTAATCCCCTGAGCGACATGCCCCTTGTTATCTTTTTTTTTCCACCTTTCTCTTAACTACGTAAAGCGCAAATCTTACAAATTGTTTTAAATTCAATGTGGGAGGAAGGGGATGTTATTATATATGAACATTATAAAATAATATATGAACATCAACACACAACATATGCATCTCTAATGTATGAACCTTAAAAAATTAATATATGAACATGTACATGTTACATATGAACCTTAGAGAACTATTATATGAACATCTAAATGTTTTATATGAACTTCAAAGACCAAGTAAAAAGAATTTCAAACATGAACATGGGAATGTTACATATGAATCTTAGAGAACTAATATTTGAACATGTGCATGTTACATATGAAACCTCAAAGACCAAGTAGAAAATACTTAAACGTAAATGATGATGAGTTAATAATAGGCGCAATTGCAAAGGTACCCAAAAATAAATTTTGGCTTGCAGTAGAGTTCATGGATACTTTTTGTGGTATTCTTGCCATAAAAGGTTCATTTTATCTTTTCTTGCAAATCTAAAAGTTTAATAAACCACTTTGATTCCCTTATAGAAAAAGCTAAAAGAAAATCCTAATCTTAAAAGTAATCAATCTAACTTCATTAAGCTTTGTAATTAAGAAATAAAAAACCTAAAATCTATGCCTTCTCCGTAAGTACAACTATTTTGGCGGGTGATGTGCATAGGTTTTCCCTCCATACTTTCCACCTTCTTGGTGAAGGAAAATTACAGATAAGGATATTTTGTCACCTTCTCTATAATTACAACCTAACAATGTTTCTTGTTTGAAAATCCTCCATGAAGAGCAACACTTCATTCTCTGTTTTTTCGGATCATCTCCATTGAAGCATCCATGCCATGGGTAAGTAACTTCACCTGACAACGTTTCCTTCTTGATAATAGTAGTGAAGGTTTTAGGGTTCAGTCTTTGTTTTTTCGATTCAGCATCCATGGCTAAGTTGCTTGCCAATTATTCGTAAGTTTATCCAGTTCTAAGGAAATCCATTTTTTTCTTTGTGTTTTTTTTAAGTTTGAACGGCTTTCTACGTAAATGTCATAAGTGTAACACCCCCAAAACTTAACCCTTTTGGAAAGGTATTACCGCCAGTGACCCCAGTGTTCCTTACCGAGATCACCCAAGGCTTTACCGTTTAAATACAATTTATGAAATACAAATGATACATAATGATCAACGCATTCAATCCCAAAACATAACATTGTCAAGGAAACAAGAGTTACGGGATTACAACCTAATCCCGAATAGGCTAACACAGAGTTTAAACCAAAAACAACGGAAGTCTTATAAAGTAGGGTACATTACAACCAAAGTCATTGTCCAAAAGATCTCAACCTGATTAAAGAAATAATTAAAACGTTCAAAAACCATCGTCGACTCCATAGTCCTTCTATTCTTCTGAGCTACTTTCGGTCTGATGTGCCGAATCGAACGGATGACACCAGCCCACATGCAGAGAACAAAGTTCGTGGGTTAGTCTACTTGAATAGACTAGCAAGGGTACAAAGCAGAATGGTTCGAAGCAGTCGTATTAGGTTAGACTCATCGCTTCTCGAATAATAATCGATGACGATAGTCAACCATCATACTCCTACTGGAATAGACAAAAGGTATGCACAAGAGAAGATTCTGGAAGACTGAACCTTTACAGAAATCGACTCGAAAAGAAGACTCTAACGGAAATGAGTCTTTAAGGAAGTATGACAAATCTGGAATGTTTACGGCATCAAACAACAATGATTTAAAAGTTGACTGAGATGCTTCGGTTCACGACCAACCTCATCGCATACAGCGAATCCAGATTGGAAAGAGAACGTACTATGATCAAAGTCGAGATGAGTTTTTCCTAGCTGCACTATAACTTAGCTGCACTACTCGCCGAAGGTTTATTAATTATGTGCGTCAGAGTAGCACTTATCTGATTTATATTACAAACCACACATCACATTATTAGACTTTTACATGTGTACCCCGCCATTGGGACGACACATCTTAGTATACGTTTCGTCGAGAGTGACGTACACCGGAAGGTTTGTGACACCAGCTAAGTGTCCTGTCTCTACACACTTGTGAAAGAGACCGATCATGATCTTAGAATAGTAGCAGATGGAGACGAGCCACCCCGATACCAGATTATAAAGAAACGACTGGACAGAGTCTGAGTAACGTTCCTATCTAACAGTGCTAACTAAACAGTTACATCACAATAACAGTTACAGGATAAATCCACATAAAGGCCCGAAAGGCGATCACATATAATAGCGTTGTTCTAACAGATATACAACCTATTATATGATTTTCAAAACAGTTTATCAAAACCATTTCCAGACAAACAGAGTATTCATTCCAAATTAATTACTCAGATAAACTACTGATAATTAATGTAAATATGGAACAAATGAGCAAGAGCGAACCGCCACTTGCCTTAATCCGCAAAATAGAAACAAGCCTTACGACAACGACGGGATTCCGGGCTCGACACGGGTATAGCTCCGCTAGCACAAACACCTTCGAGTTGACCCATAAAAGGAACCCTAAGTTAGATCCGACATAACCACAGTACGAATCTAAAAACGATGAAAGAGAACGAAAGGAAAGACGCCACGACCACAACTGTAACACCCCCAAAACTTAACCCTTTTGGAAATGTATTACCGCCAGTGACCCCAGTGTTCCTTACCGAGATCACCCAAGGCTTTACCGTTTAAATACAAATCATGAAATACAATGATACAAAATGATAACCTTATTTACATAAAACACGAGTCCCGGGATTACATCCCAATCCCGAATAGGACAAACACAGAGTTTAAATAAATTACAACGGAAATCTTAAACAAGGCACAGCGGAAAACTTTTAAAAGATATTACAAAAAGGGTTGTGATCGTAATGATCACCTGCCCAAGGATCTCAACCTGATTAAAAGAAATTATTAAAAACGTCAGAAAACCACCGTCGACTCCATAGTCCTTCTAGTCTTCTCATCTACACTCTATCTGATGTGTCGAATCGAACGGATGACACCAACCCACATGCGGAGAACAATGTTCGTGGGTTAGTCTACTTAAATAGACTAGCAAGGGTAAAAAGCAGAGTGGTTCGAGTGATTGAAACCGTTTACTATCATTGTCCCTCGAATAATAACCGAAGGGACGATACATAACCCGGCACTTTCACGGAATAACAACAAAGGTATGCATGAGAGAAGATTCTGGAAGACTTCATCTTCACAGAAATCGACTCGAAAAGAGACTCCAAGAGATTGAGTCTTTAAGGAAATATGACAAATCTGGAATGTTTAACAGAATCAAACAACAATGATTTAAAAGTTGACTGAGATGCTTCGGTTCACGACCAACCTCATCGCATACAGCGAATCCAGATCGGAAAGAGAACGTACTACATTCAAGTCGAGACGAGCTTTCCTAGCTGCACTATGACTTAGCTGCACTACTCGCCAAAGGTTTATTAATCATGTGCACTCGGGCACATATCTTATTTAATTACAAAACACATTACTGAAACACATTAATGTTATTAAGAGCGGCACACAGCTTAAATCTCAGGATGACAATCATGTCAACCCAAATTAAAACACACACAACCCACACGCGGGACTTAACTTTATTATGCCGAGAAACAACGGCGATTAATATTACACCGGGTGACCTTACGTTCACCCTGATTGCACTATACAGCGCTTACAATTTAATTATGTGCTTAACTGCACTTATCTTATTAAATTACAACACACACACAGTGTTGAGGCTTTTAAGAATATTCCGAGAACACGGAAGTTATTAAGACACCGGGTGATCTTACGTTCACCCTGATTTGCACTGCCACAGCGCTTACAGTTTATTTTACAGGGTGACAGTTACGTCCACCCCAATGCACTAGCTAAGTGCCTAAAACACATGACTGCAATTAAGCTCATCCACTGGCGCTAGCAAGGCGCTTAAAACACTTCAGATCCTTACATGTGGATAAGAAGCATAGGTCATGACCCTTAAATTATTCGGCAATAACCCCGAGGAATATTATGATTTAAAGAAACGACAAATCCTTACTTGGATTAGCGTTCCCACGAATATTAAATTATAAAAAAACGACTAATCCTTACTTGGATTAGCGTTCCTACGCACATTAAGTTATAAAGAAATGACTAATCCTTACTTGGATTAGCGTTCCTACAAACACTCGTGTTAACTAAACAGTCTAACACAACAATTATCACATTAAAGCCATCCAGGCAAATAACTTAAACAAAGAGATAATAGAAACAGCTAATCCTTACTTGGATTAGTTTTCCTATTAATCCACATAAATGCCCGGAAGGCGATCACAGATAATAGCGTCGTTCTAGCAGATATACAACCTATTATATGATTTTCCAAAACAGTTTATAAAACCTTTTCCAGACAAACATAGATAATCATTCCAAATTAATTACTCAGATAAACAGCTGATAATTAATGTAAATATGGAACGATGAGCAAGAGCGAACCGCCACTTGCCTTAGTCCGCAGATCTGGAACAAAGCAGAGACAACGGGATTCTGGGCTCGACACGCGTATAGCTCCACTAGCATAAACACCTTCGAGTCGACCCAAAAAGGAACCCTAGGTTAGATTCGACAAAGAATAGTACGAATATACGAAAGGACGAAAGAAATCGAAGGATACGAGACCCGATCGAAGGTCTCGGAAGCCAACGCACAACTCCCGGGCAACTACCCTTCACGGCCGGCCACCAACAATTGCGGCGGGCGCCGCCACCATCATGGCGGGCGCCGCCACCATCACGGCGGGCGCCGCCATCATCACGGCGGTCGCCGTCTCAAGCACGGCGGGCGCCGCTCATCGGCTTCCTCCACGGCGGCACCAAGAACTTCACGGCGGTCGCCGGCCACAACACGGCGGTCGCCGTCCCCAACACGGCGGTCGCCGTCCACAACACGGCGGTCGCCGTTCCTGGCGGCGGTCGCCGTCTCCCTGGCGGCGGTCGCCGTTCCTGGCGGCGGTCGTCGTCTCCCTGGCGGCGGTCGCCGTCGCTGAACAGAAACTTAAAAACGGACGAGAAATCTTACCCGCGACGCTCGATTTGGTTCGCCTTTCGCCTTGCTTGGCTTCTAGGCTTCTAAGGGCCTTCCAAGTCTCCTTTGGCCACCGAGAACGACACCAAACGAGCCTCCAACGATCCACGAGAGCTTTCCGAGAGAGAGAGCGTTTTTCTTTGGGAGCGGTTTTGAGAGACGAGAAATGGACAGCGTAATGGCGTTTTTCACACCCTTTCTAGCTTCACCCATGCCCTCTATTTATAGGCAAAGATGAGGCTTGTTGGGAGCCAAAAAGCCTTCCAATTGTGCCCTTGGGTATTAACCCATGGTTAATCCATTTGCACCTATTGGACAATAACCAATTGGGTAGAGATTTGGTATTAATCTTAACTCGCGATAACAAAAGTCATACACGAACGAGTATAGACTTCCAACAGGCCTTAACTGTATAATTCTTCACTGAGAAAAATATTACAGATACAGAGCACATTACAGAATGTCTCCGACTTTCTGAATTAAATCCGACGTACTAAACGGGTGTTCGGGAAAATTCCAAAAATTCCCAGAATAATCCTTACAGAATTACGGGGTATCACAATAACCAATCAAGCCAAAGTCACGAAGGCATTCTGGGCACTGGCGACAGGCGCTGTTCTTGGCGGCGGTCGCCACAGTTCATCACGGCGGTCGCCGTGAAGAACTCAGACGACAGAAGCGGCGAGAAAACTCACCCAAATGATGCGCGTTTCGACCCCTTTATGCCTTGCTTGGGTTCTGACCTCCAAAGGCAACCAAAAGGCTTTTGAAGGGCTTCTGGAAACACCACCAAACGACACTGACGAGAGCTTCCGAACTCCGGCGAAACACAACTCCGACGACACGAAAATTTGGCAGAGGTTCGGTGTTTGGGATGGCTCAAATCCCTTCCCCAACACCTCCTTTTATAGCCAAAGCATCGGGAGCACGAAGATGGGCCTACGAACTAGTTCGGCGCTTGCCAGAACCACGCCGACGACCATCGGTTAAAGACCTCTGGGTAATCACGGCGGGCGCCGCAACTTTGCCTACGGCGGGCATACGACGGGCGCCGTAATTACGGCGGTCGCCGTTCCTAGCTCTGGCGAGCCCAGCGTAGGAGATGACGGCCTGACACATCGGGCCCAGCGACGGCGGGCGCCGTGACTGTACGGCGGTCGCCGTTTTGCCTTTTCCCGCCCATTCACCTTTTGGATGAGCAAGACATTAACCCGGGATAAAAATTATCGTATGCGAATGCGTATAAACATTCGAAGCACGTCGTCTGTATTTTATTTCACTGAGAAAAATATTACAGATACAGAGCACATTACAGAATGTCTCAAGCTACCTGAATTAAATCCGACGTACTAAACGGGTACTCGGGAAAATTCCAAAATTCCCAAAATAACCTTACAAAAATACGGGGTATCACAATAAGAAATACATAGTGGAAACTCATTGGAGAAACTAGTCTTATTAAGGGGATAGAACATCAAGGGCAACAGTTGTTTATGAAGGTATTGACTTCAATACATTGTAGAGGAAAATCCGTGATAAGAATCCCTTTGATCAAGAAAGGTACTTACTCCAGATTAAATATGTTTCACCAAAGAAACTTAACATTCCTCCTATCTTTATAAATGATGACGGTGATCTAGAAGTCTACAAGTTTCTTAATATGAGAGCAAAGGAAGTAGAGCGCGAGGTTGAGTTGTGTACCATCCTTGTAATGAAAGAAAAGGAGGAAATAGTTGTACAACAGGTGGCGCAAACCTCTTCAACTGAAAACGATGTTCATGAGACTTTCATTAATCAAACCGCGACACCAGTAACGTAGAGCGAAGACAACAAGGCTTATATCAGGTCTTTATTTACTAAAGTCAGGGAAGAAAATGAAGACGTCAGGAACATAGATGAAATCATTCAGGCTAACAACTAAGCAGATAAGAAGAATTGTCAAGGAGAACAGGGTCGAAGTCATGGAAAACAACAAAAGAAAGAGAAACAGTTCAACGGCATACATTATAGCAGTGGGCATATATGATGAGGACATTGAAGTTACTTTATCGAGGAATAGAGGAAAAGAGCAAACTGAAGAGGTATTTGGGGATGATAGCGATGATGATAGAGATAATGTTGGGGATGATAGAGTTGATGGTCTTGATGATGCTGGCGAGTGTGCTTTAGGTGATTAAGTATGCACTTATGGTCTTGATGATGTGTGGGGTGAAATATATAGAAATTACGGATCAAGTAACGAGAAACAAATGGAAGAGGCATTCGGAGATCATATAGAAGATGTCTACCCATACATTGATGTTGATGAAGACATGCTTAGATAAATTGAAGAACAATATCATCCATCAGAAAGGGACTTGCAAGCAATGATTAAGGATGACGATAATACAAATGTTAACATTGATAAGAAAGAAGTCAAGGCTAGAGAATACTTCAATTCAAAGAAGAAGCTTAAAGATGCATTATGTATGATGGCATTGGAGAACTGCTTTAAGTTGCATGTGAAGAAGTTTGACAAATCCACATATGAGGTTAGGTGTATTGACAATAATTGCACCTTCAAGTGTCATGGCTCAATCTATCGCAAAATGACCTTGTTTAAGGTGCGAGAGTTTAGGGCGGAGCATACCTATGGCATGCGAGTAAGGCACAACCATCACAAAGGAGCAACTTCACGGGTCATTGTTGATAAAATACTCCATATGCAAAAACCATAAGCTTTTACTGAATTGTGTTACGCAAAAGACAACTTGACGTGTAAATGCCCCGACTTTCTCTTATTTCAGGTCTTTAAACGGTCTTACAGGGCCCGTGCTATAGAGATACATGATTACATGAGGGAGATGCGAATAAAGACAAGCTACTACAAGGCCAATCGAGCGCAGATGCAAGCCCAGGATATGGCACATGGTACAATAGAGCAAAGCTATACTTGCATGTATTCTTACATGTATATGTTAGAGCAGTCAAATCCAGGAATATACACACAAATAGTAAGAGATGTTTACCAGCGATTCAAGTATGTTTTATGGGCTTTGAGAGCATGGATAAGGGTAACACCACATCTGAAAAAGGTTAGACACATATTTATCTTTGTCAATGTGTAGTGTATAGTAGTCAGGTCAACTGGATATATGACTGCAATTATCAAATGAAGGGCAATTGGATATATATCAATGTGTATTTGTCAAAGTCAGGTCCCAAGGGAAACATGTCAGTTTATAAATTTAACTATATTGTTTGACATACATAGGTAATCTCATTAGACGACACTCTCTTGACTGCATGGTACAAGGCAATACTTCTCCTAGCGACGTCCCAAGATGGAAACGGACAAGTTTTTCCACTTGTTGTGGTTGTTAACATTGAGAACGATGATGCGTGGTCATTTTTCTTTAGAGAATAAAAGGTTGTTGTTCCAAATGATCTAACGTTGTTTTTTTTGTCTGACCATCATGCTAGCATTGGCAGGGCTCTGAGAAACAAATATGTTTTCGCCAAGCATGGGTTCTGCATATATCACAATTATCAAAACTTCAAGAGGAAATACGATAGGGGAGACCTATTCGACCTCTTCAAAATATCTGCAAAGGAACGCTTTGGTCCTTGACATTGTTGGTTGGCTCACCTGGATCTTGAATGGAGCAAACAAAAGCTCATTTTGTTACATATTCAGGTCTAGCTTCGTGTCAACTTTTGTCTACTAAATTTGGCTTGTCAAGAACACTTTGGTCCACAAGAATGAAGCACCATCATCCACTAACTGTGCAAGCAGACTTATACAAACCATGAAGCTCAATGCTCACGCGAATTGGAACAAAGACCTCCACTCTTGGAGAAATTTAATTTGTTAATCCCTTCTCCCAATTTTGCCCAACATTTTGAACTGATAGCATCTCACCTTTGTTTGACTTGATTGTATATTCTCCTATCAATTCTAACACGTAACCAGAAAATTCAAAAAAAAAAGTTGCAAAGGCGTACATATTGGCTGAGTTCAATTATCAGTTTGCTCAACTTTCTGCTTCCTCTGCAAGGGTTGGTAAATATCTTCTAGATGTTGGAGTTAAAAACTGGGCAAGGGCATATTTCCACAGGAACATATTCAAGATCATGACAAACAACAATGCTGAGTGTCTTCATGGTTTTTGGAAAACTCAGCGTCAGTGGTTTGTTCTTGCATTGTTTGATACTTTGATGCGATTCTGATGACCATAGGTATGTGGTTTTGTTAACGAAGGGAAATAACTTAAAAATGGGACCAACTTTTGTCTCCCTCTATTCACAAGCGGGTAGAACCGAAATACATGAAGTCAAATACCATGAATGAGCGAAGGCTCAGCGAGTTCGATGCAGAGGTTATGCATGGAACTAATAGATTCAATGTTAACCTACATGATTGAACATGTGACTGTAAAGTGTTCCAGATTGATCAAGTTTGATGCGCTCATGCCATAGTAGTTGCAACTGATAGAGGGGTACCACTCACTGATTTGGTTAATCCCATGTTCAAGAATGACTTGGTGAGAGAGGTTTACAAAGAAATTGTGCATCTTGTTCCCCCCCAAGACCGATGGTCAGTTCCAGAATCCGTGGCATCCACCAAATGTGTTACACCACTAGTAAGGCTTCTGGTGGGAGACCTCGTATAAAATGATTTCGAGCGTCGTGGGAGAAGGATTATTCGAGGATGAGACGGTGTGGAAAGTGCGGGATCCTTGGACACAACAACCGCTTGATTTTCAACCAAAAAAATTAACACATTACTTGAGCAACAAATTTCAACCAAAAACTTTAGACCTAGCATGCAACAACATATTGTCCAGATTTTCTCCACTAAAGAAGAACTGAAGAAGAATTTCAATATGAACTAACCTCGCCAAGTGCTTTCGAAGACCTTTTGGACTTTGATTCTTCCGCCACCGCCCACTTTTCTTCTTCTTCTCATGCATGGACACCACTGAAATGGGTTCTTCCTCTTCATCTTCAAAACTGTTGGATATCTTCATTCTTGGTTTCTTCAATTTCCCCAGTTTTAGAGTTGCTCGTTCATCTAGGTCACAATCGTTAGGCCTTTGTTGTTACACATTTCTCACAATCATCGTTGTTTCTTCTTCATCGGAAGAGTCGATTTTCCTCTTACCCTTTGCACGAACCCTATCGTCATTTCTTGCAAAACTCTTCTCTTCCCTGGTCTTCACCATCTCTTTAATTGGGTTTTAGGGTTTTTCTGGGTTGTGAGGTTTCTCTGTTTTTAAATTGTATTACAAAGAGATTTGATGGAATCACTTGGGAGATTTGTCTATGTTCTTGTTCTGGGTTTGTGTAAACATGAAAATTGACAAGGATTTGGGGAAGAAGAAGATGCGGCAGTGGAAAACTTTTGGAGGGAATTTATGAACAATGAAATTTTTGGACAATGATTTCATTTGGTTCAGAAGTGAATTAATGACACATTAAGAGCAAATTTTTTAACGGTCATTAGTAACTTCTATAAATCAGGTTTCCAGCAAAAGAAACCAAATAATTCTAAATTTATTTTACCTTTTCTTCATATTACATTATCCATTAAAAGTTGGTATTTTTGCAAACAAATTAGCCATATATGCAATCTATATATATATATATATATAGTGCAATTTTATTAAAAGCTAGACATTCTTACAAACCCATTAGTGAAAGTATGCATTTTTTGCTAATTCTTCTAATAATTATACACTATGCTTAAGGTTCACGTTAACACAACAGAGGTCCATACTTGATATACTTAATTAATCTCTAGTATAAAGTGTGTGTACATCTCTAGTTTGCTTAAGTTTGTAAACTTCTAGTATAAACTGTATGAACATCTAGTATGAATATATGAATTTTATAATATAAATATATGAACTTGTAGTTATATATGTGAACCTAAAGATAACAATGTAGAGCGATCAGGAAAAAAAAGGTTTGCGATATTTAAGAAAATATCATTGTGCCATTAATCTCGCTCCCTTCCTTGCACTTGATCCAATAGTTTACAATATTTCTTACTTCTTATTTTAAGAGTTAAATGTCAAATGTATGAACACTCGTATTTGATCCCAAACCGTGACATACATATACTCCATTTGTCCCTTCCAAATATTTTTTCATCTGAAAAAGACATTTGTTTCCACATAATGTCTTTTTCACAATTGCTTGGATCTCTTTCATTTTTTTGGTGAAGGCTTCAATCTCTTTCATATTATACTTCAATCACCCATGGTTTAGCCAGTTTGGCCCCGTCGGCCCAAGTTTTGGAAAAAAAAAACATGTTGTCACCGTAATGTGACAAATATAAAATTGTGTCGCCCTAAACTTAATATTTGTGAAAACAAATTAAACCATGGACGATTGTAAATTATGTGTTGTTAGCCTAAGCATTGGGCGATAGAATTGCACCTGGTCATCCCCAGGGCCGTCCAATTACTTTAGGGGCCCCTGTGCGATTATGTCGATTTTAAAATTTTAAGTATCTAAAATTTGTTTCTTGTAATACTTTATAATATACTATTTTTACATTTTTTTATAACTTGAGTATTGTTTGTATAATTTATCAATATAAAAGCTAGATTTTAATGTTTAAAGTCCATCAATCATAAATTTAGTTACAGTTTTTTAATTTTTAATGTATATTTTATGTAACACCATGTATCATAGTTTTAATGTATACGGGTGGATTTTTTTATTAGAAATGTCTATTTTAGATCTTTTTTCTGTAGTTTTTTTATTCTTAATAAAAACAATATAAAAACATGGGGCTATTGGGGATTAAACACGGGTGGACTGACATAAGACACACTCCCCAAACCACTAGAGCAAGTTTCTAATTATGTCCATTATAGGTAACATATTATTATAAGGAGGCCTTTTCAAATTGGGAGTCCTGTTCAATTGAACCGAATGGAATACCCCATTGGACGGGCCTAGTCATTCCAAACAGTTAGATTGACATGTCATAGTCCAAAAGCAAAGTTAATCTACATATCTTAATCTAGCACACTAGTCAATTATACCAGAGTTTGATTTGGATAGATTGAGCCACTCCTATTCAAGATGTGCTGATGGAGTATATTGTCACTCTCTTCCTTAATATGGTCATGCTAGCTCTTAATTTATGAGACAATTGCTATTCCTAAACAATTTTCTAGCACTGGTCACAAGAGACCATGAAATGATGCCCACTGCTAGATGTGAGCGAGTGTGGTGTACACGAGTGAATGATGTCAGCTTATGTCAGAAGTTATTAGAGTTTGTTACTCCCCGTCCCATAATGTTATTCATATTTTGACTGGGCATATTTGTCGAGACGGGTTTTGTATCGTTAATATCTCTAATTACATATTAATAAAAATTATAATTTTTTGATATTATCAAAGTACTCGTTGAGACGAATCAAACAGGACCCCACATGATTATATTTTTTCTTATATTAGAAGAAATCTTAAAAATTCTCTTCAACTATGAATAGTATAAAAAAAAAAATGGGTCTTATATTATGGGACAGAGGTAGTATTAGTTTAAACAAACTTTACAATGTAACTAGAAAGCTATAAATATCTCCTCTGTAACAGATTGATGAATACAACATAGTCATTTTCGCTCGCCCTCTCTTCTCTTCTATCTTTCGTTTCCTCCTTCCATGGAAGTTTAGTAGAACTTTTTCATATGGTATTAGAGCATTGATGGTTCATGATCTCTTTTCTCTTCCGCTTAATTGATCCTTGAAGATCTAGATTGGATCTTTGATTCAGTGAAATCATAGATCAACAATGGAAGATTCGGAAGCGATGAATTCACAGTCTAACAACGACAACTCGACCTCGCAGAATCAATCTTACATTGATCCTTTGTTTCTTTCCAATTCCGATCTCCCTGGCGCTCAGTTGGTGGTAAATCAATTCAAAGGCAATAATTTTTTGAGCTGGAGCCATAGCGTGCGTATGACACTTGGAGTCGGAGAACAAGACAAGTTTCATTGATGGAACCTGTACTACTCTGGCACGAGGTACTGTTTATTTTCAGCGACGGATTCGTTGTGACTATATGGTGAGGTGCTGGATTAAAAAATAATGAGAATTTTTGTGGTAGCTTCATCTATGTGAAATCTGCACATGAGCTTTGGAATGCAATTTTAGAGAGATTTGGACAATCCGATGGTCCTCTCTTGTTTGAGCTTCGCAAAGATCTCATCAATCATACTCAAGGGAATTTGAGTGTTGCGGAGTAACTGAAAATTGTATGGGATGAGATCCAGAGTCTTGATGGCTTACCTAAATGTTCTTGTGGAGCCCTGAATAGGTGCACTTGCAAGTTGTCTATGGATGATGGATCCGACGCCGACAATCAACAAGGCATATTACCTTGTTCAGCAGGTTGAGAGGCAAATGATTGTCAATGGCAACACAGATTTGACCAAAGATTCAAGTGCTTTAGCAGCTAACAAGTTGCCAAGTACTAACAGTAGTGGTGATAAATAAGATTATAAGAAGCTAGTGGTTGAAGAAAAAGCAAACAAGCAATGTACATTTTGTAGTATGAAAGGACATACTGTGGATCAATGCTTTCGCATTGTTGGATATCCTAAGTGGTTCAAAGGAAAAAAGGAGAGTGGCAAGGCATCTGTGCATATGACAAAACCAGTTGACACTCCTCTTGATTCACCTTTTGTTGGGAATCAGGACATCAACACCAATGTTTTGGCCATGTGTCAGCAAATGATGAAGTTGCTCAAAGGCAAAGGGGTTGTTGGATCATCTCTTGATGATTTTTCAGGTAATCTCTCATTTTTCGTTTTCTCTACTTTCCAAAGTTTAGATACTGTGGATTGGATAATTGATACAAGAGCTTTAGATCACATGACTTGTGATGAGCATCTGTTTAGCAGTGTCACTGTTTTGTCTAGGCTAACTCATGTGTGTTTGCCTGATGTTACTGATAAAGTTGTATCTAGAGTGGGAAACATTTTGCTCAAGGGTCAGTTTATGCTTAGACATGTGTTGCCGGTGCCAGAGTTGTACTTTCCGTGGGAAAGTTCTTAGATGACAATAGATTAACTGCTTGTTTTGACAAGGTTTCATGTTGTTTTCACGACCCTAAGAGTGGTCATGTCTACTTTACTGGAAAAGGAAGGGAGGACTGTATAAGCAATTCACTAGCAGCTCAAAAGCTTGTACTGTCAACAGTTCTTCACCAATGCCAGTTCCTATTGCAGCTTGTGATAAAGTTGTTTTAAATAAGTCATGTAATGCTACTGAACTAGTAGTTCTCGGGCTCTTTTACATGCCATTTTAGGACATGCTTCTTGCTCTAAACTTCATCACATTTACAAAGATGTATTTTCCTCATCTGTGGATTTCATTTGTGACATTTGTGTGATGGCTAAACAACACAGACTTGTGTTTCCTAGAAGTGATTCTATAGCTCAATTCAATTTTGAGTTACTGTATGTTGATCTCTGAGGCCCTTATAAAAGGCCTTGTATTTCTAGGGTTTCCCACTTCTTGACAGCTGTGGATGATCACATTCGTGCCACGTGGACTCATTTGATCAACAATAAGCAGCAAGTATTTTCAGTGTTGACATACTTCATTGCTTATGTGGAAAAGCAGTTTAACACTACAGTGAAAACCATTCACAATGACAATGGTATGGAGTTCCTACAGTAAAGTTTTGCACAGTTTTTAGCAACCAGTGGTATCATTCACCAGAGGTCAGCTCCTTATTTTCCTCAAAAAATGGGCGTGTTGAGAAAAAACATTGCTATCTTGTTGAGACTGTCAAAGCCATTAAGTTCAGTGCCAATCTTCCTTTACAGTTTTGGGGGGATTGCATCCTTTCAGCTACTCACCTTATCAGTTTATTGCCTTCCTCAGTCTTAAACTGATGTTCTCCTTATCAAATTCTTCACAACAAATTTCCTGATTTTGACACTCTTAGAGTCATTGGTTGTGAGTGTTATGCTCTGGATCATAGAAGACCTCGTGACAAATTTGCTTCTAAGTCAAGGAGATGCATATTTCTTGGGTATCCCTTAGCCTACAAAGCTTACAAAGTGTTTGATTTGGACACTAAGCAAACCTTAATTAGCAGAGAGGTCATTTTCCATGAGCAGGTATCTACAAACAAAAGTCTTTTTCTTCCCTTACTACTCCTTTACCTCTTGTCACCTTTTCTGATGACGTTTTTCCTCCTCCTACACAACCTATATGAGCAGGTATCTACAAACAAAAGTACTTTTCTTACCTCTTGTCACCTTTTCTGATCACTACTACACCACCTACTTCTTCTTCTGTACAACCTATTCCACATTAACCTTTACCACCTACTCTTCCTTTAAGGAAATCTTCTCGCCACAGTTCTACTTCTAAACATTTTGAGGACTTTATTTTTCCTACATTACAGCCTAGACCTTCCCGTGCCTCTTCTTTCTTAGCCACTAATCTGGGAGAGCTTTCCTACTATCCACCTGACTATGTGGCTTCTCTGGTCCAAGTCCTTGCTCTCAAAGAACCTTCCAATTTTGCTCAGGCTCAAAAAGACCCTAAATGGGTTAAAATTATGCAGAAAGAGCTTCAAGCTCTGGAAGATAATCATACATGGGAACTTACTTCCTAGCCTGAAAGGAAGCAAGCCATTGGTAACAAATGAGTTTGTAAGATCAAACTTTGTCCAGATGGTACTATTGAGAGGTTCAAAGCTCGTTTGATAGCAAAAGGGTATAATTAGGTGTATGGCAAGGACTTTAAAGATACTTTCTCCCTTGTTGCAAAGTTTACTACAGTCAGGTTGTTCTTGGCCATTGCTACTGCTAAATCTTGGCTTGTACACCAACTTGATTAAATAGTGCATTCCTCCATGGTCATTTGGATGAGGAGGTTTACATGGTGCCACCTCCAGGCTATACCAAAGCCAGTCCTGGTCAGGTTTTCCACTTAACTCGCTCTCTTTATGGCCTCAAACAGGCTTCTCGCCAATGGAATGTTGAATTAACTAGACACTTGTAGAAACTGGGTTTTGTTTAGTCTTGCTATGATCATTCTTTGTTTATCAAATCTGTTGATCAAGGGATAATTGTAACATTAGTCTATGTTGATGATCTTATCATCACTGGTGATGATTTAGTTCAGATTGATTCAGTTAAGGCTTCATTGCATTCTACTTTCACCATTAAGGATCTGGGGTTTGTTAGATGTTTTTGGGGCTGGAAATTTTACAGGTCTAATGCAGGTATGTTATTGAATCAATGCAAGTATGTTTTGGACATCTTGCAAGATACTGATATGCTTCAGTGTAAAGCTAAAACTTTGAAACTCTCCACTTATGAGGGTGATTTGCTTAGTGATCCTGAGGTGTACAAAAGACTTATTGGCAGGTTGTTATATCTTAATATGTCACGCCTGACATATCTTATTGTGTTCAACATTTAAGTCGGTTCTTAAGTGCTCTACGTCTTCCACATATGCAAGATGCATTACATGTGGTTCGTTATCTTAAGGGAACTATTGATTTGGAATTATTCTATCCTTTTGATGTTCAACATGGTTTGACAGCATTTTGTGATGCTGATTGGGGCACTTGTGTCTTTAGTGGAAGATCTCTCACATGCTATTGTGTTTCCCTTGGCTCTTCTCTGGTGTCTTGGAAGACTAAGAAATAGAAAACTATTTCTAAATCATCAGCCGAGGCTGAGTATAGAGATATGTCAACTACCTCTAGTGAACTTGTTTTTCTTGACATATTGCTCAGTGACTTCTCTTATTCAGTTCCTGTTATGATCAAGGATCGGGATGGCCACAGTGCAAGAATTGCTCGACAAGGCGCCTCGGAACTCAAGAACGTAGGACAGCAACCCCCAGCAGAATTCCAGAATTTGATATAACTTCAGTGGGGTCGTTCTCCTTGCTCCGAACTCCGAATTGGGCGATTCCGGCGACAGTAGATAGATATGGAAGTCTAGTTTCTGTCCTCCAATTTTCAGAATTTTCTGGGCGGTGGATCAAAAGATATGATTTTTCTACCGAAGGGTCGCTGGTAGTTCCGGGGAGGAAGTTCAGCAAACTGACGGTTGATGATGGATGGAATCGATTGTGATGGGTGATGGAAGTGAGGGATAAGCAATCTCCTTATGGCTAGATTTGACACACTAGTCACAAGAGAAAGACCTAGGGAGATTCGAGATACAACACACTCAAATCTCTCAAGGGAAGAACTTGATATTACACACAAGTTTGATGAACAAGAAGAAAACTCTAAAACTGAAATATTCTGATTCTGGATTCAATTCAACGTTTTGAACAATGAGCCAAAAGTTTTCCTAATAACCTAGCAATACGGTTACTAAAGAGAAATTAAAGAAAATGCTAATAATTAACCCACTAATCCTAAAACGTGTCCACTAATCAAAACACCAATTAATGGACATTTAGGGAATTAAAATATTGTCTAATAATGTTTAAAAACCCCAGCAATAAATTGGAAATAACATCAGTCTTCAAATATTCTTCACGTGGGCTTTTAACCCGGATTTGAGTGGTCTCCGGGTTCTTTGGCTTCTTTACAGCCCGGATCTGAATTGGGCCCGTGTTTTCTGGTGGTGTCCGAGGCAATGTCACGGTCTTGGCCTAGCTTCCCGTCTTGGCTTGAATCATCATCTATGTTTGAAGGATCTTCTTGCTTGATCAAGTCTTGATGGGCCATATTCATATCAGTTCCTTTACCTATACCTTTGTTTTGTGACAACAATGTTACCTTTCATATAGCTTCCAATCCAGTTTTCCATGAGAGAACTAAACATTTGAAGTTAGACTGTCATTATATTCATGACAAACTGCTTGAGGGTTTCATCTCTACTTCTCATCTCAAATCTTCTCTGCAGTTGGCTGATATTTTGACTAAGCCTCTTGGAGAGGTGCAGCACATATCCTTGTCTTCCAAGTTAGGCTTGGTGTCATCTATCCCAATCCAACTTGAGGGGATGAGAATAAGTGAAGTGTACACGAGTGAATGATGTCAGCTTATGTCAGAAGTTGTTAGAGTTTGTTATTAGTTTAAACAAACTTTACAATGTAACTGGAAAGCTATAATAGCTCATCTATAACAAATTGATTAATACAACAGAATCATTTTCTCTCTTCCTCTCTTCTCTTCTATCTTTCGTTTCCTCCTTCCATGGAAGTTCAGTAGAACTTCATAGTAGAAAACAGAAATGTGTACAATCTTTTTTTTGTTAGTAGCCTTTCATCTACAATGACCTCGAGTTATGTTTAACAAATGTTACTGTGATATAATAATAATAGTATCATATAAAATGCTTTTTGGAAATTCTTCTCCCAAGAAAGTCCTCAAGACAAACTCGTTTAATTAGGTAGGCTGCCTGCCTGTGAGCAAGCTTAAGGTGACAACTTGGTGCACATGGCACACACAGTTACGGGCAAAAAGTCGCCTCGAAATCGAATGTACAAGGGTAAATAAAAGTCACAAAGAAAGCTCACAAGTCACAACCACCCAAAAAAAAGCAGGGAATTTAAAAAGTACTGCAATCACGGACTCCATTCTCCATAGGTGCACTTAAATGAAATAAAATATTGACTGGCCGGGCTCTTCATGAATCTTCAATTGATGATTCGTTCTGTTAACTTGATTTCTAGATACAGAAATATCATCAGCCTTCAATAATTCAGAGCTTCAACAGGGAAGACTCCAGCCAAATGTATGAGCCAGAAAAAGAGCCAATCCTACAAGTGAATAAAAGTATAAATATCAGAATGCTTATGAAAATATGGTCAATTTTTCCCATATCTCAACTTGCGGAATAACCTGACAAAGGTCAAAATTCTACAATCACTACTTCAGCTAAAGAAACATAAACAACATATCTCAACTGCTACTAGTTCTTAGAAGCATCTTGTAGAAAGAACCAATATGAAAAGAAACATACAATGTATAATATATTAGAGGAAAAGACAAACAAAACGGGGAAGAGAAATCCACATTGCAAGGCTTTCATAGGATTCAAGAAAAGGTAAAAAGCTTATAGTTGAATTGGAATTTTTGGGCGCCTCAAAGCATATGGCATATTAACATGCATTCAACCCCAACAATTTTCAGGAATCACAAAGAAGTAGCAACCAGCTGACAATAGTTTCCTTGTACATCTCTATAGTCTAAACCTCGAAATAAACCCTTTGAAACTATATGTCGATTGCATATAAGTTAGTTATCTGTGCTTATAAATCATTTTTTGTGCTAAACAAAAGTACTTGGTATACCCATAAGTTTTCCTGTCTAACATTTCAAGTGTTAAGCCTATGTCCCTTGATGCTTGCAACCTTGGAGCAAATTCAAGCATTTTGAGTCGAAGGCTATTATCGTTCTAGAAATTCCCCTTCCATGACTCATGATGATTACTTTTGTCATTTAATGATGTCAAACTATATTCTTCTTTGTTTGTAAGAATCCCCTTTTGCTGGGGGTATATTTCATATGCTAAGCTCCCAGCTCCGCATTTGGCTAAGCATGAATAAAAGGTGGAACCTCATCCTAGAGAACCAAGATATTCAGCTATTATGCTTTCTACCACTACACAAACTCTAGAATATAAGCTTTTTAAATTCTATACAAGAGGGCTTCTTTCCTTTTTCCTTCCTGGAACAGACTTGGTTCCCCTCAGTTTTCAACATGAAGACGAGTAAAAAGGGATGAATAACAGAGATGAGGCAAACCTGTTTAGTTCTGAAAAGAATTATCTGGCTTTTGTCAAGTTTGAACTGTGTCTTTGCAGAGAAATTCCTATTCAAAAATGTTATTTTCTCAGCTCCAGAGAAATTCCTATTGAAAGAATATCATATCTGTAGAAGCACAAAAGAGAAATTACATCATAAAATTCTTCTCGAAATGGCCAATCATATATAAGATGGTTAAGATTCGGTAGATCAGCAAAGTAATCCATCTAAGGGCCACTGTAACACAAGATAATTTCCCATTTCAGCATGTCACTCTCAACTAATTATGCAGGGGAATAGTGCAATTTCTATCTCTTTAAATTCTTTCAAACAAGCAAACACATGTGAACATTCAACAGCTGTCTCTGTTGTCAAATACAGGTCAGTATAAGAAATTTTGCACCCACTAGAGATGATTACAATCACAGTAGTATATTAGCTTCGTATACTAATTGACTGACACAAGCATAGAACTTACTACCAATGGTTCGATTGAGAGCATTCGACTTCCATTTGAATGTATAAATACCCAATCCAAAGGCTGAGAATTGATTCATTACGAGAAAAGACAAGAATCATTCCCAATTACTAAATGATCAGATACTAGAAGCAACTTGCCAAGTGAGGTAATAAAGAAGACGAAGATATGGACTGAAGTATATGCCACACAATATAAGCCGATATAATCTTGAAAATTAAAAATTGGCAAGTTGAAGAATCAGGATCCATGCCCACTTTTAAAGAGTCGTAAAAGTGAAGATCATACAAAATCTACAATGATCCAGTTGAAATAAATATTGTCCACCAACATGATATTTTCCAGAAAATAATACTTAAAAAAAGTGCATACATTTGTTTCCTCCGTACAGGAATGACAGCAAACATTGTTTTTGGCTTTCCATCACAATCATCCACATAACTAAGACTACAGAGAAAGAATACCTTACAGTTAGCCACAAGATGATACCATTTTTCCCAGCTTTCCTCCGTACAGGAATGACAGCAAACATTGTTTTTGGCTTTCCATCACAATCATCCACATAACTAGGACTACAAGAAAGAATACCTTACAGTTAGCCCCAAGATGATACCAATTTTCCCAGCTTTTCTAGCATGGTGTCAAGATGATCAATCTATCAGCTTTCTCTCTTTACAACTTCTTCCCGTTATAAGCGTCCCATTCTTCATATTTGAGTATGAGCGTAGAATGTTAACCAAGCAGAGATGATAATAATACACTTCAAATCCATGTAGAGTACAGTAATACAGCGTGATCTCATGCTATTCTATAAACTTGGTTACTAACTCTAGCTATCATCACGAGCTATGGGATCTCCAAGACATGGGATGAAACAGTTCAGGAGCTTAAATAAATGTCTCTTAAGCTCCTACTACCTGAAAAGTTGAATAGAAATAAGAAACTATGCATGATCTAAGGTGCAGTGATGCTAAGAAAATATGACACATCTTCTTCTTTTTTGGTTTGGGGTCGCTGACTGCTGGGATAGGATTGAATGGTAAGAATCTAACTCAATAAGGGGAGTGAATGGGAAAGGATTCATGGGTAATAATATTATAATCCATGAAAGAATAGTAAAGCACAACTGGGTAATTCAAGAAAACTAACAAAACAGGCAATATAAGAAAGAAAGCCCTTTTAAATGAAATAACTATAATGTCCAAATTCACCTTCTCTTGTATCAAAATGGAAACTTATAGTTGTGGAACACTACAAAATTAAATACAATACTCTCACAAAAAATGCCAAAAATATGTATTTAACTTTCTACTTGTTTGCTAGTTTCACTCTATAGAGAACGTATATCATAACTAGAGATTTAAGAGCTACCAACTCCTTTTGCCTCATAACTATACAGAAAACAAATCCAAAAGTTTACTGTTGAGTATCAATAAATGCAGTCAACATGCTAAGAACACTATTAGAAAATACTAGGAACATGTATGCACCTTTGGTGTGGATTCTTAACCTCACTATCTACTGCACAGTTTTTGTGATTTAACGAGCTGGGAGGTCAACATTACAATGGATTTATATAAAATATATTCCAAAGCTGTATGATCCCCACAATTCCACAAAGTTTGCGTCTCCAGTTTATAAGTAGCTCACTCAGTGATATCCTCCACACTCCATCCCTTGACCTCAAGTAATCTTCTTTACTTGAACTAGTGTTTGTTTTTGTTTGACCTTTTTTTATGTTGATCTACTGCAGCTAACTGTTTGTTTTTTCCCCTTCAGTCCCATTACTGGTTACTGTGCTTATTGCAAAGGTAGGCTACACATCCATGGGACCTTCTTCATGTAGCTCCAGCTCCACATGGACGCGAAATCAAGACAAATTGTTTGAAGAGGCCTTAGCTTTGTATGATAACGACAGCCCAGATCGCTGGGAAAAGGTTGCCAAAGCAGTGGGGAAATCAGTACAGGAAGTGAAAAAGCACTATGAGATCCTCGTCGAGGATGTCAAGCACATTGAATCAGGAAAAGTCCCATTCCCCAAGTACAGGTCAACTAAACATGGTACCTAAATGGAACATCAATATCAACAAACTAAAGGTATTTTCATGGTTCACCTTTTTACACTCCCATTCTATCAAAACCAAATCAATACCTGATGTCATCAGGTTAGCAGGAAACAGATATTCATCTAGTTAGCATGCAAAATTTATGTCCAGTTTTTACAGTGGCAGACACTTCTAATTAAATTTAATCATGCTTATGTGTCACCAATTTCAGATGAGTTTTCTCTTCGAGGGTTTTTTTTTTTTGTGGGATGGGGATAACTGAACAGTTCTTAGCTCTATTATGTCATCAAGAGAGAAGGAGAGATGACATTCAGCTTTCCAACTGTTATATATGACCTATCCTACTCTCGAAAGATCTTGTAAACAGACGTATGCCAAATCAAAACTCTCATAAATCCCAGTGACTTGATTTACCCATATTGAGAGGATTAACTTGCTTTCCCACAGAAACAAATACGTCTTTCATACATGTTAAATCCACATTAGTACATTAATGCAAGCATATCAAGTAAGAGATCATCTTATACACATGATCATGAGCGAAGGTTTGGCCCCAAATGAGTCCAACCTATCACATACCGAGTTATTATTATTTACAAGCATGCACCAACCGCCTTAAAAATGCATCCACCCAACTCGGTCTACAACAGCCTACAGGGCTTGCTTTTCAACTCTCAATGTCTCAAAATCATCAGTACTATTCAGTAAACATTATCACCTCTCCAATTGTATACGAGGATTTAATGTTTCTCTTGTGTGACAGGGTGCTGCAGTACGACAAATAAATTTCCATCCCGGAATGCTCGATACATGAAGCAGGGATTGATTGTTCATCATTGTGTATTTTGATTTGAAAGGGAAATTCTCTTAGAAGCTTCCCAGATAAGTTGTAATCTGTGTGTGTCAGTGGTGTGTAATATTAAACTAGCCAAGTACTAATGCCTAAAATCCCTCATACTTTTTCCAACAAAACTGCTAATTGATCCGAGAGAGGATAAATCGGTACAAAGAAGATTGAATCAAACAAAAACAAAATTTGATTATGCAGCCTGTGAAATGAATATCGAGATTTAACGGATAAACATACAGTAATGAGGATTAAGAGCGAGAGGAGTAAGATCAACACAAGAGCTTACGATCTTCTGACTAGTAATTAGTAACCTAGAAGGAAGTCACCTGATTGCTCGGCGTAGAAATTCCGGCATGGAAGATTGGCAGATTAGGGAGACATAATGAGAGAAGTGCACAAGCAAATGCCTCGTAAAAACGACCTGGGGCTCCAAACGCGGGAAATATCTGTGCCCTGTGACCCTGTCGCACTCGGGCGTTCGTATTCATCTGTTCAAAACCCAAACCCCAAATTCCAAGTTTTTGATAAAATCAAATCTTGAACCGAAATTTACTACAACTCGATTCAATGTATATATATGGATACGGTTCGGGTGCGAAAGCTGCTTATAATGTAAAATACGAAAGAATATTAGCCGTCCACGGTGGCGAGATTCACGACAGGAGAGAATAGGAAAAAGAACATTTATTTATTCACACGCGCTTTATTCGCTCACTGTGTTATTCGCTCGCCTTCAAATGCACCTTATATTTATATGCTTGCACTTCCTCGTTTATTTTCTTGCACTTTATTTTTGTTCGCTTGCACTTAGTGTTTATTTGCTTGCACTTTATGTTTTTTTGCTTGAACTTATTCTTATATGCTTGCACTTTATGTTTTCCTGCTTGTATTTTTGTTTATCTGGTTGCACATTGTGTATATTCGCATGCACATTTTGTTTGCTTGCATTTTATTCTTATATGCTTGTCAACAATGTTTTTCTTCTTGCATATTGTGTATATTCGAATGCATTTTATGTTTATTTGCTTGCACTTTATGTTTATTTGCTTGCACATTATGATAGGTTCAATGAATTAAACAACAGAAAGTGTAAGCCAATAGGAAGAAAGTGTATGGAAATACAGAGTAAAGTGCAAAGCAAGTGAACAGAAAGTGCAAGTAAATATGAGATTAAAAAATATTTAAAATGCAAGCAAGCGAACAGAAAGTACATCAGAATAATGAATAAGTGCAAGCGAATAGAACGAAAGTACAAGTTGTTAAACAGAAGTGTAAGTGGTTAAAGAGGAAGTGCAAATGAATAAAAAAAGTGCAAGGGAATAAACAATAGAAAAGTGCAAGCCAATAGGTAGAAAGTGCATGGAAATACAGAGTAAAGTGCAAGCAAGTGAACAGAAAGTGCAAGCAAATATGAGATTAAAAAAATTTTAAAATGCAAGCAAGCGAACAGAAAGTGCATCAGAATAATGAATAAGTGCATCAGAATAGAATGAAAGTGCAAGTTGTTAAAGAGGAAGTGCAAATGAATTAAAAAAGTACAAGGGATTAAACAACAGAAAAGTGCAAGCCAATAGGAAGAAAGTGCATGGAAATACAGAGTAAAGTGCAAGCAAGTGAACAGAAAGTGCAAGTAAATATGAGATTAAAAAATATTTAAAATGCAAGCAAGCGAACAGAAAGTGCATCAGAATAATGAATAGGTGCAAGCGAATAGAACGAAAGTGCAAGATGTTAAACAGAAGTGCAAGTGGTTAAAGAGGAAGTGCAAATGAATAAAAAAAAGTGCAAGAGATTAAACAACAATCAAATTACAGTGTGAAATTTAAGTACAGTGTGTGAAATTCATCAAACAAACAAACAAAAAAGAATTAGAAAAGCTGGAGCAAAAAAAAGAAGGTTGGAGCAAAAAGCTGGAGCGGAAAAAAAAATTAGAACGCGCGTGTAACAATGCAAAAAATTGGAGCAAATCGGACGGTTAAAAACTTTCGTATTTTGTATTTTAATAGCCTTTCGTACCTGACACTTTTCCTATATATATATATATTAAAGTAAATGAATTTAGAGCCACCATATTAATTTCGGCCCTACAAATCCTATGTATTAATTTATAGTTAATCCACTTTTTTCCATTAACATTATATTTCAATAAATTACAATATCTAATTATAAATAATTTCAAATATTTAAAATTTTAAATCACAATATCTAATCACAAGTAACTTTAAATATATAAAAACTATATACAACTTTTTTATGAAATTTGTTTTCTACAAATTACACATACAATGAGCTTATAATATATGTCAAATTAATATAGGATAGATTTCTTACTAAACTTATATTTAAAATACATCTTATATTCATTTATGTAATTAGTAATATTATTTTCATGCGTTTGCATATATAGACCTATATAAATTTATGGGCCAAAATCATACAATATATACAATTTCCAACTCATAGTACACGTGCTTTTATAATCAAGCCCACTCTATTATATTATTACACATACAAATTTATGGCTCATTTAGAGTAAAATGACCCGAATAAATTTTATGACCCATCTATATATATATATATATTAAAGCTATTGAATTTCGAGCCACCAAAATGCTTTTGGCCCCACAAATCCTACGTGTTATTTTGTTATTAATGCATTTTTTTTCTTAACATTATATTTCAATTTAAATCACAATATTTAATCACACCTAGCTTCAAATATATAAAAACTATATACAACTTTGTTGAATGCTTATACATTTTTTTATAAATTTTGATTTCTACAAATTGCAAAAAATAAGCTTATATATGTCAAACTAATATATGATAGAATTCCTACTAAACTTATATATAAAATACATCTTATATTCATTTACGTAATTAGTAATATTATTTTTATGACTTTGCATATATAATCTGACATATATAAATTTATGGGCCAAAATCATACAATATATACAATTTTTAACTCACAGTACATGTGCTTTTATAATTCAACCCACTATATTATATTATTACACATACATATTTTATTAACAATTTAGTAAAATTTCATAATAATGTATCTTAACAAAATTAATTTATATAATCTTGAGATTTTCTTCTAAACCTTTCAATTTAACAACTCATCTTAACAACAATTATATCATATCAGGTTTTTAACGAATTTGATATATTGTACGTTCCTATTTAACAATTTTTATTTGATTATAATTTCCAAAAAAAAACATGGTCTCCATTTTCCAATTTTACAATGTTTCTATGGGCTTATTACTTATCATTTTGCTAAATGTAATTTTCAGTTTTAAAAAATTGAATTGAGTTTGTTAATCACCAAGAAAATATTCACTAACAAACCGTGAAATATCAATTATTAATTACCAAGAAAGTATTGTTAAATCAAACAAAAAGTTTAACTAAAAAATCCAGGTAAATCTTTGTTGTAACAAACTTTTAATTTCATATAATTATACACATTATCAAAAGTAAATTAAATGTAGTACGTATACAAATTTTAAAAGTATTTGAATTTGAGATAACTTTACACCTACATAAATCAGCCATTACTGATTAATTAATTATTCAAATAACTTTTTAATTATCGTTTTCTAGAAAGAAAAAAAATTAGATGGGTCCACTACGTAATTAGAAAAAACTAAAAAAAATGTGATTTATCTGATTGATTTGTAATGATTTTTTTATATATTTTGCTGAATTATTTCATATATTTATTTTAACAAAAAGTTAAAATATCAAAATTATTTTTTCCCTTCTGATCTCATATCCCCTTTTGAGACACCAAAACAATCATGGATCAACTTTGCTTACGTGTTATTTTGCGATTAATTCTATTTTAGTTTAGTTTTTTCCTTAAACTAACTAAATTTATACTATAAAAATCTTTAAATTTTCACCAAATAACTCAATTTTTTCATATGAACAGTACCTTTGATCGAATATAAACATTTTATTTTATTGATATTAATTTTTACATTTACATTCTACGATAAAAGTGTTATATAAATATTTTAACTTAATATAAGGGTCAAATATATTATCCATTGTGAATATATATATATATGCATGGAATTTTAAATTGAGCTTGCCTTTTATTTTATCGTTGTTGAGTAATTAAATTGATTTTTTAATAATCATTAAAATAAATATATTCAAATATTGAGTTCCACCTTATTTTTCAATAATTATTTTTAGTATTCATTTATAATAAATACATACGAGATAATATCATATTTATTAGGTTGATGTCACTTCTTTTCCATATGCATATGAAATATCTAAAATATAATATTTTATATCATAAAGTAGCTTGCTATGATAAATATTGGTTCCGTAATCTTACGTATATTATTATTTTCATAAATATTAAGAAATCATTGTTTTATATTGTGATTTTTACAAGTATCATTGAGGGTATAACAATAATTTCAGATCCTCATTGTTTAGCTATATATATATTTTTCAAAAACATAAATCTTATTTTAATATAATTTTTTATTTTTATATTTACATTGGCCTTATTCATTAATTATACAAATATAATTTTAATTTTTATAATTTTAAAATCTTCACCTCACTTTATTTTCACCTGACTTTTATCCATGTTTAACCAAAAACTTGGTTTGAAGGTATAAATAGTAGTTAAGATTTAAAATTTTGATTATGAATTGTTCATATCAAACTAAAAAAAAAAAAAATTGTTATAATACTTAATATTCAACATAAATAGGATCATGTTCACGATTTTGTCAATTTTATTTTTTATTTTTTTAAAATTCTATTGTAATCCAAACATGAGTTATACATATTATGAATATTTTTGGCTTTTTTATTCAAAAGATATAATTATTAATCTAATAATTTATGTCAATGAACCATACATTAATTATTTATTTGAAATCTATTTAAATTGCTTAACAGACCATCTATTATATATCCCACGTATAAATAATTTTTTAAACCGAGAATAATTTTATCGAGATTTTTAGATTAATAATCATTATAATATTTCTATATTAACTAACTCTAAATGAGTCTACATAAATTCCTATATATCATAGCATATCATTTTCAATGATCCAACGAGAACTATATTTTTCTAAAAAAATACTTCGATATAACACTAATTTAATTCAATCATAAATATTTTTTTTGATTTTCTCAAATTACATTTACCCGTACAAGGTACGGGTTCTACACTAGTTTTGGTTTGATTCGGTTCCCTTTTTTCCCATTATATTAGTTTAGGGTTTATTTGGTAATTTATTTGACTTATTATTTATAAATATTTATTTTTCTTTTTTGTTTACATATTCTTAGGACTCGTTTAATATTGATATCATGATATCACACCGGTATATCAGTCATACTCATATCTGTGTTTGGTATATCCTGATATCGATATCAAATTGATATATGCGTTTGGTATAGCTAGATATCGATATTAGTGATATCAAAATGATATTAGAGTGATATTGGAATGTTATTTTGATATCTCTCAGGAAATTGATATATCAAATATATCACTTATATTTATACACATATTCGATATCTTGATATCACTCATACTCATATCTTGATATCCATACCGATACTGATACACGAAATCCCATATCTTTGGTATCGATACCAAACGAGCCCTTATATCATTCAAATTTTAAAAACTATAAATTACACCATAAGTTTTTTTTTTATAACAGGCAAACACTAGGACTCATTCAACGAGGAAGGCAATCCTAAATCATCCTAGTGGATGATCTTTTACAAGCTTTATACCAAAACTAGCAAAGAAAGAGTTCAGATTTATGAACTCATATCTAGTGGCAAGCAGGTTGTGAGTAGTACGGACAAAAGAAGGCGGTGAGAGGACTTGCTGAAATTTCTGAAGAGCAGAAGGAGGTATAGGATGAGTGGCAAGAAAATCGACTGCACAATTGGCTTTGCGAAAGCAATGGTGTACCTGGAATACAAAAAAAAAGACGAAAGCAACAAAATAGTATTTGTCATAATGGAGTGAATTCCCCGGGGAATTTTCCGAATTCCTCTAATGGACTTGATAACAACTAAATTATCACCTTCTATAATTAAGTGTTTTATATGAAGCTTAGCAGCTTGTTGAATACAAGAAAGTGTTGCAAGGGCTTCACTACGCAAAGCAGAAGTGGATGGAATATTTTCACGGTGGAAGGAAAGAACGTCACTGGTATGGTCATGTAATAGGTAGCCAAAGTGTGTTATGTCATCATTTTTCTTGGATCCGTCAAAGTTTAATTTGATCCAATGAATAGGACGTTTCTTCCAGGTACGATTGGAAGAGCATAGACGGTTACACTTTATAGGTGCCTTGTTTGTTGTAAGGGCTAAAGTCATCCAGTCTTGAAAGT
This sequence comes from Rheum nobile, assembly GCA_027886185.1. Lineage (NCBI taxonomy): Eukaryota > Viridiplantae > Streptophyta > Magnoliopsida > Caryophyllales > Polygonaceae > Rheum > Rheum nobile. Next base: position 10,431,053 of record WOAB01000639.1, read on the forward strand.
GGTGAAAGGCTTGATCTGAGGGACAAGACTGAGATGCACTATCTTGCTGTCTAAAAATGTGTATTTCGGTGATTCCAGATAGACCACCAGAGAAAGAGAAATGGTATAGGTTGTGAATTGGAGTGTCTGAAATATTCAAAGTTGTAATCAAAATCTGAAGTGAATTGAAGAGAGAATGAGCAGTTCATTTTATTTTCTAATTTAGATATCATAGATTGCATAGAGGAACAAGTGAAGAAAAGATGGTTAAGATCTTTGTTAGTGGAGTTGCAGTGAGAACAAGTGGAAGGAACTATGAAAAAATGCTGATTTAACCGTTTTGTAGTTAGGAGAGTGATACGCTCTACTTTGTAGTGCGTAACTAGGAGTTGTTACTGTATTACTAGGTACCATTTGTATGGGTTTAGAACACAATTTAGGAGAATGGAGTTTTAGAGAAGAAGTAGTAATATGGTGGATTTTAGTGCATATTGTAAAGACATTGAAGATGAAGGCGAAGCCACCAAGAGAAGACCGCAAGCGAGAAGCGGGAGAGCAACAGTGCCAGAACCGCGGTCACGGTGAACAGTGCCGCGGTCGCGGTTTACCAAGACGCCGTTGGAGACAACAGAGGAGAAACCGCGGGCGTGGATGGATGGGCCGCGGGCGCGAATTGAAGACAGAAGCAGCGAAGCAAGACTCGACAAAACCGCGGACGCGGAATTATTTTCGCGGTCACGAGTACTGTTCATGCGCGGGGCGGAGACGCGTTTTCGTCCGAGATCTGTGTTACTTTATTTCTTTTATTTTTTATTCTCTTTTATTTTGTTTATTATATTTTAGGAAGATTATATTTCTTATCTTAGGAAAATTAGGTTTTGCTAGGTTATTTATCTTTCTTTCATAGCAGCCTTTTCATTATCACTTTATAATCGTTCATTATTTTTCCCTTAGAGTTTTATGCTTTGAAGACTATGAAGAACTAAGCAACCATTGCTTAGTCCGACGATTGAAGCCTTCGTTTGTATTTGGTTGTGAGATTATAACTCTATTTCCTTTCCTTTGATTATATTGATTCTCTTTGTGCTTCATCCCATTGATTCTTGCTGATTTGACTAGTCTGATCATCTAGTTGATATTAGTGATTTTCTATTGCTAGGGTTTGGATATTTCTGGTTGAAATTCCTTATCTTGTGTAGCAACCACAATTTACAAGAACTGGTTGTGAATGTATATTGTGAAGAGAATTGATTACATGTTGAATGCTGACTGTTGTTTAGTATTGCATGTATCCTGCTTAATTCCTATGCTTACTGCTGCCGTTAGATTGAATCTTGATGGTTTCTTGATTGTTTAATGGTAAGTATTTTTAGGGTTGGTTGACCTGTCTATATACATAAGATCGGAATAGGAATACTCATTGGTAGAAATTGGAGATAATCTAGGATCAACCAATCAAACTGAAGTGTGGATATTTGTCTGGCTAAGTTACTTCTCACCCATTGATTACATCTTTTGCATTGATTTACATTGTTACTTGATACAAACCTAAATCCCCCTTTGGTTACTATTGGCATACAACCTTTGCATATAGGAAGATTGCTTACCTCTATGTGGGATCGATCCTTACTTACCCTACTACATTAGTTAGGTTTTTAAGGTTATTTGATAGGTGTCTACGACAAACCCCTTATCAGAGAGCGTCTACCACAACTTTCCAAAGAAAGTTCTGGATCTTGGGAGGTATTCTTGTTTCCAAATCCAAGAGAATGGGTGGGTTTGAGGATGGATTGTAACATTATGATTGATCTTATTATGTGTAGAACTCATAATAAATTTGCCATCAAAAGTAAGTTTCCACAGAAGGCAGTCCTCGTAAGGTGTTTGATGGAATGTGTACACCCAAATTTTTTTGTGATAACATGTGCGGGTAACAAAGTTTGGAGATGGTGTATATCCCATTCATTGTTAGGGGTAATGAATGATGAAACTGTAATATGAGGATATGTGCTATTGTTAAAGTACAGAAAGAGATCACAGTCAGGTAGTCAGGAGTCAGTCCAGAATTTTGTTGTCTTACCATTTCCAATTTCCCAACCTAGACCTTTCCAAAATTCATCACGGAGATGCAGGAGTTTAGAGAATTGCCAGGATTGTTTAGATTTCTTTCGATAAGAGAATAAGTCCAAAGAGCGGAGATATTTTTCAGTAATAAGTCTAGTCCAAAGATTGTCAGGTTCGACTAATATTTTCCACAGTAGTTTCATTTGTAAGGATTTGTTCATGTCAGTTGTTGTATGAAGTCCTAAACCACCAAGCAGTTTAGGTTGACAAATAGTATTCCAGCTAACCAACGAACGGTATCTGAGGTTAGCTTTATTCTAGAAAAAGTCCTTAGTAATTATATCAATCTCGTTACAGACCATAGTAGGTAGTAAAAAACTTTACATTAACTAGTTGACCTTGGAAAGTAAATTTGACTGTATAAGTACTAGACGTTCAGCCTGAGACAAAGAGTTGGTCTTCTATTTCGACAATTGTTTCTTAAGGCTATCAATGTAACCATCAAAAATTTATTTTTTGACACTGCCTCTGACAATAGGAATACCAAGATATTTCTCCATAGATTTGGTGACTTGGATATTTAGAATAGAAGCAAGAGACGCGGTTTGTGATGCATTAATATTATAGAAGGTTTGAAAAGAACTCTTTTTGAAGTTAATAGATAGTCCGGATGTGCGGCTAAATTTATCTAGTAGGCCTTGAATGTATAACATGTTTGTTTGAGAGGCATTAGCAAAAATGAAGGTGTCATCTGCGAAGGTTAGGAATGGGATACATGTTCCATTTCGAGTAAGTTGAATACCCACTTTACGATTTCTTTGTTGAGATTCTAGAGTGAGAGTTCTAGAAAGAAATTCCATGGCAATGATAAATATGAAAGGAGCAATCGGGTCACCTTGTCGTAATCCACACGAAGGTGTAAACACTGGACCAGGTTCGTTGTTCACAAGAACAAAAAAGGAAGTAGATGTAATGCAAGTCATAAGGAGTTTTACCCAAGTACCAGAGAATCCGAACTTTAGTAGAATTTTCTAAATAAAACTCCAACTCAATTTGTCATAAGCATTTTCCATATCTAACTTAAGGGCCATCCAACCTTTATTTCCTTTCTTTTTAATGTGGAAAGAATTGAATATTTCATGAGCTACTAAAATGTTGTCTTGAATGGATCGTCCTTCAACAAATGCCCCTTGATATGCACTAATCAACTTTGGGAGGACCAATTTTAATTTGTACACCATAACTTTTGTAATGATTTTGTAAGTCGTATTGCATAAACTGATAGGACGGTAATGATTAATAGTATGTGGGTTGTCATTTTTAGGGATCAGAGTAATAAAAGAATGTGCACATTTTTTAAGAAGCTGTCCAGAGTGGAAAAAGGCATGGATCGCTGAAGTCAATGATTTACCAACAATAGGCCAACAAGTCTGATAGAATTCAGCAGGGTAACCATCAGGACTCGGGGTTTTATTTATAGGTAAGTAAAAAACAGCCGTTTTAATTTCAGCAGGACTTGGTGGAGCAGTAAGGTTTAAATTATCTTGGGGAGTAAGAATGCAAGGAATTATGTTCAGATCGTCATCCGTTGTTGATTGGTTTGTTGCTGGAGTAAAGTGAGACTGTAATTCCAAAAAAATCATTCGTTGAATAAGATGATGGTCATGGAAAATACAGCCATCGTGGGTTTGGAAGGAAAGTATTTTTTGTTTTGGCACGCTATTTCCAAAACAAATGTTGAAATTCCAATAGCTTATTATATTTGAGAAGATGTCGTCTGTATTTGACAGACAGTTGAGGAGAGTGGTTGGATTGTAATAACGTTGTTTGCAATTCTTCTAATTTAGCCTCAGTCGTCTTTAGTTGTTCGTAATTGTTTTGGTGTTTTGATTTTGACCAAGATTTGGAGTATAATTTTAGTAATTTTTTGTTCATGTAGAATTTAAACATGTAGGATCCCTTATGTTTATATTTCCAGACTTTATGAACTAGAGATTTATAGCTTGGATCAGTGATCCATGCATTTTTGAAATGAAAAGGGTACTTTCTAAAGGGTTGTGAGTGATCCAAAGAAATTGTAATGAGACAATGATCAGATGTAGTGAAGGGATGATGCTGAACGAGAATTGAAGAGACAGTACCGGTGAATATGGGATGAATAAGTACGCGATCCAACCTCTCATAGATTGTGTCAATAGTCAATGCAAATTTTCGCCAAGTGAAAGGGAATCCTGAGAAGTTCATGTTAATCAATCCGAAATGATTTAAGAAATTATTAAGTCTACAAAATCTCGAATGAGGAGGAATGGCTCCACCTAGTTTATCAAAGGAAAGGAGAATGTCGTTAAGGTCACCCATAATCATAACATGGAGATTATAATAAGCAATCATATTACCAATTTTGATCCAGTAATAATTTTTCAGGTCTTCGCGGCTTGGAGCATAAAGGAAAAAAAGGAGGAAAATTAGGTCATCTATTACTATATATTAAAGCTCTCCCCTTTCAAACTACCAGAACGATTCTAGACCCACCATTCTTACGTGTCATTTTTTTATTCGTTTTTTTTTACATTATTTTAATTCACTTTATATATAAAAACTTAACAAATTATAAAATTATCTTTACAAATCTTAACAAATTACAAAATACCAATCTTAACAAATCATTCAATCATTCTTACGTGTCATTTTCTTATTCGCTCTTTTTCTATTTACATAATATTAATTAACTTTATATACAAAAACTTAACAAATTATAAAATTATCTTTACAAATCTTACCAAATTACAAAATACTAATCTTAACAAATTATAAAATACCAATTCCTACATAATCACACTTTATATTATATAACGTATAAAAAAACATTCTACGGTAATATAGTAGCTCATACTAATACTATATAATATAGGTTTAACTAATACCTATATTAATATAGGTTTGAATTTATAATATATTATTTTGATAATTATGAGACTATGAATCATTTTCAATCCTCCAGAAATGTTCCATGAGAGTGTTTTTAGCAGGTTGTTGATGCTATATTTTTTTGTTTTTTTCATTCTTTCATTTATTATGAACATAACTAAAATATCAAATATTAAATTAAGCTACACAAACAATTTGACTTGACTAATATATTAATCGTTAAGATATCAAAATCAAATAAAGCTAAAAAACATTAATCAATAACATAGATTATGCTTAAGTGGTAGACTAAAACTAATAACATTTTTCTGAAAAGGGTAGATTGAGATTAAACATAATTATGGGCTCACATAAATGAGGTGTTAATTTGTAATTAATTATTTTATTATTTTATTTTATTTTCAAATTAATTAGCTCTAAATTTTAAAATCTTATCAAATCTTCAACAAAATCTCATCAAAGTAACTTCTCTTTACAATAACTTCTAACATAATTTTCTACTTGAAATGTGATAATTATATTTTTGTTAATGCGTCAATCATATTAACGAATATTTAACATCATAAAAAAATCATTTAGTTAATTAACATAAAATATAAAGTATTATCTAAGATTAGGTTATTCAACCCAAGATATTGAGATAGCATATCTTCTAATAATTTTTTTGGTAAATATCACGAATTAGTGATAAACTATTAAACCAATTAAATAAAACCACGTAAGTTAATTAGTATATTGAAATAGCAATAAGATTGGTAAACGCTTTAGATAGCATATCTTTTTAATAATTTTTTTTATTTACAATGCATCAACACTTTAAAATTTAAATAAACACACATAAATCTTATAGTAACCAAATCTTTAATCGATAAATTTCACATTTTTAAGATTTAAATTCAAATTATTTATGAATTGAAATAATTAATGATGAATAAAAAAAATTATGCATAAAAATATAAATATACTATTTAAAAAAAAGTGAACTAGGCTTTATTTGATTATCTAGTTAAGTTAACTTAGTAGATTAAGAATTGACAATAGATATAACTCCCCAACATATATATACATTTAATAATAAAACAATGATTAAACTAATATGATTTTATTTTCAATAATATGATCTCAATGTCTAAAGTCTGAATCGTATTATAAATAATAATAAAAAACTAACAAAAGTAATATTCTATCAACAAACTAAAATAAGTTTAAACAAAATATAGATCTAAACATATCATCATTAAGATATTGTTGAAAGATTGACAAATAGTATCTTAATAACCTATTAAATTGAAGAAAAAATAGTACATTCCATTTCATATTTCAATTTCGGGTACTACTTCATTCTAAATATACAAAAATCATTGTGCTTGAGAATTGGTGAAATAACATGTACAATCAATTTTTTTTGGTATATTTAGAGTGATTTTTTCTCTTTAATGTTTATATATATAAATTCATCCACTTCCTTTCTATTGATATGTATATGTTTCAAAAAAATATAATATAATACATGTCAATCTCATTTTTTGTATATATGATATTTCTTAATCACATAGTCATTGATTTTCCAATTATATAACGTTTATTCGTTACAAAATTCTTCTTTCATCTTATGTTTAATGTAATCTTAATAATCTATCCGTGCATGGCACGAGGGTTTAAACTAGTTATGTTTTAATTGTAATAACAAAATGTTGGAGTCGTTAAACAAAATGACAATTGATTTTAGAATTGGTGAGTCATTAGGTAGAAGCAAAAGCCCCCCTTTAGAGCCATCAATTGGAGTTGTAATAATAGATTTGAAGCCCATTTTACTGAAAAAGGTTGAGTTTGAAATGTCATTAGTTTCCGTTTTCGCCAGGAAGAACATATCAAGTTGATTATAGTATTTCATGAATGCATTTTTTGTCCAGAAATGGGGGCAATAGACCCCTCTAGAATTCCATTATCCTCTCTTCATGAAATGTAATGGTAAATAATAATGGATTGTGCTTTAATATGATAGATTGTCAATGTGGTAATGTTGTTATTCATTTGATTAATCTTCTTATTGTATAAGTTTGAAATGGCGTGTGACAAGGATGGTATGACCACTTGATATTATCATTAGTCACATGAGAAGTTGTACCGTGATGAAGTAAGTGTAATTGACAAAGTAATGTCTTAGGTGAATAAGGATACCGAAGTAATTGGTATTGATATGAAATAAATGTTATAATAAGGTTCATAATAGTGTCTCGAATCTGGGTCATAAATATGTCAATGGGCCGAAGCCCAAAAGGAGAGCCGAAGCCCAAAAGGAGAGAAATAATCAAGAGAAAATTGGGTTTGAAGGACCATTTTTTTACATAAATAGCATATTTAGGTCTATTTTTTTTAAAATTACAAGTGTGACCCTCTATTACTACACATATGACCCAAAGACATTTTAAAAGTATTTTTTTAGGGTTTAAGATTTAAGAGTTAGGATTTAGGGTTTAGGATTTAGAGGAGTTTAATGACTTAGGGGATCAAGAAGCTAATTTATTTAATAAAGACCCCAAATTTGCTATTCCACTCCTCCTCTTAAGGGGTCAAAAATCCTAAGCACAGAATAATCAAAGCAGAATGAGTAAGGATAGGAAGAAAAAAGCCCAAACAAAACCAAAAAGAACTCATTGGATGGACCTGAAGAAGAGGAAAAGTCTAAGTCCAAGCACATGTAAAATCATACAAGTGGAAAAATCAGGAATGGCAGAGTAGTACGTAACTAAATAGTAGTTTAAACATAACATGTATAAAGGATTTGCTGTCAAGAAGCCTTTCACAAAGACGAAAAAATCAACTTGGTCATGTAAAGGTTCATATGTAATGTATATACATAGTTCATAGCGATGTTCGTTCAATCATAGTAGATACAAAGGTCGAGTAACCATGTTCAATTTCAAACAGAGCAACAAAAAATGGAGACAGTGCGAGATCGTAGTGCTGAAGAATTTGTTAAAGGTGTCAAAAAGAAGAGATCTGATATGAGTTATCCAGCAACGCAAGTAAAGCTAGAGTTAGGAGAATTGAACAAAAAATTAGAATATTTGAATTGCAGTGAAGCCAAAATTTCCTATAAAAATAATGAATTATTAGAGATTCAGGAATGCAAAATAGAATAATTGCTTGATATCGGTAATGGTAGTTCAATAAACACAGGGTAACTAGAAAGATTGTAAAGCTGGGGTTAAAGTAGGTTGAATGTTTTGCATCGCAGAAATTAAAAACATAAACGAAAGGACTAGAACATAAAGAAAACAAGTGTACAGAAGATGGGGAGAAAGAAGGATTACCTGGATTGATTGAATAGGCAAAATTTGATCTTAAATTGGAAAAAAATCAACGACCCAACAAGGGTAAACAGTCAGAGTTTCACTAGTTTTGCTCATATCAGATGAATAAGATCCTTTCCAAAAGGTTGTGTTAATCTTAGAATGAATCTGTAAAGATTTGCATATCTTTTCATTAATGAGAATGAGTATATATACATGAGATAAGCCTTGGAGACCAAGGAAGATATTAATTACAATATATATGGCTAATATCCCCACAAGCTCATGGTGGTGCAACAACATGCAGCTTGGAACGAAGAGTAGCAAAACGAGCCGTGCCTATCGCCTTAGTGAAGATGTCACCAACCTGATCAAGAGAACGAACATGTCGAATAATAAGAGAACCATATGCCACTTGCTCACGAACAAAGTGATAATCAATTTTGATGTGCTTGGAGCGCTGATGGAAGACAGGGTTGGCAAACATAAAAGTAGCACTTAAATTGTCATAGAGAAGAATGGGCGGTGGAGTCAAGGGAGCTTGGAGTTCCTGCAGAAGCTGCTGAAGCCAGATTAGCTCCGTAGCTGCAAAGGCAATTGCTCGATATTCGGCCTCAGTGCTGGACTTAGAGACAACTTTATGTTTCCTGGAAGACCAACTGACAATATTACCACCATAGAAGATAGCAAAGCCGTGCTGCGAACGAGAGTCATCGTCATCAGTAGCCCAGCCTGCGTCAGAGAATGCTACAAGCCGATGATCAGTACAAGGACGAAGTGTGATGCCAAAGTCAATTGTACCTTTCAAATAGCGGAGAATACGCTTAACAGCGGACCAATGAATCTCTGTAGGACAGTGCATGAACTGACACACACAATTGACTGCATAGGCGATCTCAGGGCAGGTGATGGTGACATACTGAAGAGCACCAACAATGCTTCTGTAAAGATGAGGATCATCGAGTGGATCACCAATACGATCAAGACGAGAGCCAGGGACAGCAGGAGAACCAATAGGCTTAGCATCGACCATACGACTGCGGTGCAAGAGATCTCGAATGTACTTCTGCTGGGAGAGAACAATGCTCGACTTGTGACGAACAAGTTCAATGCCAAGGAAGTAATGCAAAGGACCAAGATCACGCAAAGAGAAAGTATCATGCAGCATGCGAATGAACTGAGAGATAGCAGCTGACCAAGAGCCAGCGATAATGAGATCATCCACATACACCAAAATATAGAGAACCAACTTGCCTTGCCGACGAATGAACAGTGTAGTGTCAGACTTACATGCCACAAAGCCGTGCTCTAGGAGAAACAATCTGAGTTTGGTGAACCAAGCTCGAGGTGCCTGCTTGAGACCATACAATGCCTTCTGAAGTAAGCATACATGAGAAGGACGAGATTGATCAAGGAAACCTGGAGGTTGAGCCATATAGACTTTCTCTGAAAAATCACCATTCAGAAATGCATTATTGATGTCGACTTGATGCAGAGGCCAGTGAAGTGTAAGAGCAATAGCTAGAACAAGACGAATAGTAGCAGGCTTCACTACTGGACTGAGTGTATCAAAATAGTCAACACCCTCTTCCTGATTGAATCCCTTAGCCACAAGACGGGCTTTATAGCGCTCAATGGTCCCATCTGTGTTGCGCTTGACCCTGTACACCCACTTACAACCAACAATGTTAGCATTATAGGGACGATGGACAAGTGTCCAAGTCCTATTACAAATAAGAGCATCATATTCAACCTGCATTGCATTTTGCCATTCGGGTAATTTGGATGCTTGAGAGTAGGTTTGGGGTTCAGTGTCTGTATCTGAAGTAGGAGGCAAATGGTGCTTTGTGGAGCTGAAGGTTTTGGGTTTGAGATTGTTAGTTTTGGAGCGGATAACCATAGTGTGTTGGCTATCATCAACTGCACGAAAATAGGATGGGAAATTGGGAGCAGGAGATGGTAAGGTAAGAGAAGGAAGAGAGGATATACCTGACTGTGTCGGTGACGAAGTTGCAGGAGGAGAATCCAAAGGAGACGTTAAGAGGGAATTTGTGGTAGTAGGTGATGTGGGAAGAGAGGTGGGATCAGCATGCTGAGGTGAGGGAGTCGGGGTTTGTGAATCACGACAAGGAGGGGATGATGGCTGATCGTGGTGAGGTGTAGGTGGTGAAGATGGTGGTTGTGGGGCGATAGGACAATGGAGGGTAGAGGATGTGAGCTGCAGCAAGGATAAGGGTAATGTGGGAGGAGGTGATGAAGAGGTAGGAGAGGGTGGGTTCAGGTGCTCGGGATAGGGATAGGTGGACTCATCAAAGATGACATGGCGAGCGACATAGACCCGGTTGGTAGGGACATGGAGACACAAATAACCCTTATGCTGAGAGCTATAACCCACAAAGATACAAGGAGAGGACCGAAACTCAAGTTTATTGGATGTGTATGGCCTAAGGAAAGGGTAACATAGACAACCAAAACTTTTGAGAAAGGCATAGTCAGGATGTTTTTGGTATAGAGACTCAAAGGGAGACTTGTGAGAGAGAGTGGCCGATAGCCCGATAGGGTGATATTGTGGAGATAGACCGAGGTATGAAATCCATGTTCCCAAAAGGAGGTAGGAAGTCGAGCATGAGATAGCAAAGCGAGACCCTTTTCGACTATGGTGCGATGCCTTCTTTCAGCAGCACCATTTTGAGATTGTGTGTGAGGACATGACACTCGATGAGAGATCCCTTGTGTTTGAAGATATGTGGAAACAAATCGATATTCCCCACCCCAATCAGATTGGAATTGTTTTATTTTGGTATTAAATTGGGTTTCAACCATCTTTTGAAAAAGCTGAAAATAAGAAAGGACCTGTGACTTTTGAGAGAGGAAATAGATCCACACAAATTTCGTACAATCATCCACAAATATCAAAAAATATCGATTGCCATTTATAGAAGAGACAGGAGAAGGTCCCCAAACATCCGAGTAAACTAATTCAAAAGGAAAACGACTTTGTTCATGCAAACTAGGGAGATGAAGTCTATGACTTTTCCCAAGTTGACAGGACTCACAAACAGTCTTGAGATTATTACGAGACACTGGTAATTGAAAACAAGAAATAAGACGCTTGAGAGAAGACTCATGGGGGTGGCCTAGTCGCTCATGCCAAGTTTGAAGGTTAGTCTTGGCTCCGAGGAAAGCGCAGGAAAGGGCAGTGGATGGGGATGGTTGTGGTTGAAGGCGGTAAAGACCATTCTCAACGGTTCCTGTGAGGAGCGTCCGTCCCTGCAGATCCTTCACAAAACAATGGGTAGGGAAAAAGATCATATATGTATCATTATCACCAGTAATTTGAGAGACACTGAGTAAGTTTTACTTGATATCAGGTACAAAAAGAATATTGTGCAGTTCAACAGGCTTATGCAAAGAAAGAAGAATTGAAGTACCTAAATGCGTAATAGGAAGGGACTTACCATTGCCAACCTATAAGCCATCATTACCGGTGTAGTTGGTCTGCAGAGAGAGATTGTTTAGATCAGCGGTCACATGGTTGGTAGCACCCGAAGCAAAATACCATGCGGGATCAACAATGGACGAAGGAGGAGCCGAAGCAAGATGAGCTTGATGAGGCTGCTGAGTTTGTGGCCGGCGTTGCCTATTGTCACGACCACGAGCAGGACGACGTGTAGTCGGCGGGTAGCCTCAGTATTCTGTCGTTGCCAACAGTTGAGGGCCTCATGCCCCTGTTTCTTGCAGATCTGACACATGAGAGGAGGACGAGAGGAACCATCAGGTCGGAAGGGAGGCAAAGCCGATGGACCTCGGTTGGCCACATTGGTAGAGAACGAAGGCGAAGGAGGAACCAATGCAGATTGTTCCTGAATCCGAGCTTCCTCTTGAAGGAGAAGACCAAGCAATTGATGTGAGGAGATTGATTCCATCCTCATGTTGAAGGCAATGCGGAAGCCAGAGTAGGAGGCATCAAGGCCGTGAAGAACACATTCAACAAATTCTTCGTCAGGGACGATGTAGGCCCTTACTCGGCCGGAGCGAGACCGGGCTGGAGAAAAGTGACAAGATCACATGCGGTAAGGGCAGCCTTGATTGAATGGCGCCAAAGGGAATAATTGTTTCGTTCAAGACGAAATTGAAGGTTAAGGAGTTTGAGAGAGGGAAGACGATCAGCGGCAGCAGCGGCAAGGATGTCGCCGGAGGTGGTGCCGGATGAAGCAGAATCGTCAACCATGGTGAAGAGCGGCGGAAGAAAAGTTTTAGGGTTAGAGGAACGGTTAGACTGATACCATGTTAATCTTAGAATGAATCTGTAATGATTTGCATATCTTTTCATTAATGAGAATGAGTATATATACATGAGATAAGCTTTGGAGACCAAGGAAGATATTAATTACAATATATATGGCTAATAGGTTGCAACAATGATAATTTGAAGAACATAGATGTCAAGAACACAGTTGATACTAAAATTAATATAATCATATGTAAAGATCAATCCCCTTTCGTAGATATTTCAAAGTTCATGAGTCGTATGAAATGAAAGAATAATAGTAACAGTGGCGGATCCAGGCGGGGGCTTGGGAGGGCTGATGCCCCCGCTTGGACCCAAATTAATAGGGTATATGAAAACAAAATTCAAAAATGAATCACTGCTTTATACTAGCTCAGTTGACGCTTGTAAGTTGGATTTTATTACTCTCTCCATTTCATCCAGTGTTCGAGTCTCTCAACTGAACATTTGCCCAGTTTTTTCCTAATATGCGTGGCCCCACTCAATCACTCATTGGCTCATTGCTTCCTTATGTCTTAACTTTAGCATTTTTCATTTTTTAAATAGAAAGAAAAACATATAACAACTACGTTTTTATTTAACTATTAATTACTTTTAGCTAATGTAAAATGGATTAAAAAAATTTAAATAGTGTTTTGTCAGATCTAAATTTTGGAATTATCAAATAGTATAAAATATTATCAACTTATTATATATTTATTTTTTAATGTACTTAATTAGTAAACTATACTTTATAATATTGGTAAACTATAATGAAAGTAATGACATGATGAATCTTAACCATAAATTAGTATTGTAATTATCTAACAAGTAAGCTTTTATATCAAAATATATGTATACATTTATAAATAAGTGTAAATTTTATAAATCATTATAAATATTTATTTTAATAGGATCTAATATATAATTCGAAATCATTGGCATGCCAAGTCTCTTCTATTGATGAGGATTTTAGGCCCATTGACCATTTAAGAGTTTTCAATTAATAAAATAAATCCTTATTAGTTTTTATATATTTTTTCTACCCCCTACTAGCTTATTTCATTATTATTTTTTTTTCCTCTTTTTTGTTTTTTCTCTCTCTAAAATATTGTTTTTTGGGGTTTAGAATTTAGGGTTTAAGGGGTAGGGTTTAGGGGATAGGGAGCAGGGTTTAGGAAGAGGAAAAGGGGTCCATTTTTGCTAAGGGTCCATTAGTTTAAAATAAGGTTGTCAAATGGTTATTTACTTAACTCACCGTCTATTGAGCGAGTTGGGTTTTTAGCTCGTCGACCTTTTCAATAAAGAGGCTTGTCAGGACGGTCCCAACTCATTCATTGGGCCAGTGATAACTCTACACTTTTATTGGTCTCCCAAACAAATTACAAAACTCAATCCTAAAATTTGTTAAATACTTGGCCCCTCCTTCATTAAATTCCTGGATCCGTCACTTAGATGTAATGGTAAAGACCGAATACATTGCAGATATGGGTCTCGAAAGTCAGTAGATATATGAATTAGAATGGTATGAGGATATGTAAGTAGAAATTTGTCAATTGCTAGATTAATTTCATGGAAAAGGGAGAATAACAAAATCAGAAAAGGTAGCAAGGGAAAAAGGAAAGAATGTACATGAAACCTCCGAGAAAAGTAGCAGCGGTGGATCAATGGATCCGCGATGGGGATACATAGGAGAGAGAGAACTAGGATGTGCTGATGTTTGGTCAAGGAGGAAAGAATGTACAGGAAACCTCCATAGGAGGGAAAAGGCCCCAAAGGGCAAAAAGAATGAAGAAGCTCCGAGAAGGCCAAGAGTTTTCAGAGAGAGATTAGGAGTTCTTTCATGGTCTAAATTACATCGATCATAAGCTATATTTGTCAAACAAAACCTTAGTTTCTATTATCCACATTTGTCAAACAATGGATTATAGCTTAATTAGCATATTATGTAAACAAAATCCACACGAGCAACCGCCTAATACAACTTTTTATAAATTGGATAAAAGATAAATATCAGATGGAATGGAACAATTGACAGATGGAATAAAAGATAAAAGATAAATATGAAGGACATGAATTACCTCCCTAGAGACAGCAGATTCCCCAAGGTGAACGTGAAGCCAAACTTGATTGGACGAAAGAAAACCCGCATTGACTGACGTGTATACGTAGTGGCATAACAGATATTCATCAAAAAGTTTGTCACAATTGTATTGAACTAAAACAAAAACAAACTCAACGGATTACTCTTCCAACCTAAACATATTAAGGTTGAATATGGAAAGGAAACCTAATAACTCATTACCCCCACTACAAGGATGCAGTGCACGCAAAAGGCAGAAAATCAAATATCACAATTGATCGGTTACTGCAAAGCAAAGCCATGGTCAAATATTTTCTACCAATTTTTACCTGACGTAGAAATTCATTCAATCATATTATAATTTGTGTTAAACAAATATTTTAAGCAATTTTATAAGATATTTACGGGTGGAGAAATTCATACAGTCGTATCATGATTCATTTTAAATACTAATTTATTATTTGCAATATTTACAACATGTTTTACGAGCGTGGAAATTCATTCAGTCATACCGTAATTTGTGTTTAAAAACCAAATTTCAACAACTTTATAAGATGTTTTATGGGTGGAGAAATTCATACAATCGTATCATAATTCATGTTAAATACTAATTTATTTCTATCAATATTTACAATTTGTTTTGTGTGGTAGGAATTCATCAATCATACCGTAATTTGTGTTAAAACACTATTTTCCAACAACTTTACAAGATGTTTTACGGGTGGAGAAATTCATACAGTCCTATCATAATTCGTGTTAAAATACTTATTTATTTCTAGCGATATTTACATCATGTTTTACGGACGGAGTAATTCATTCACTCATACCGTAATTTGTGTTCAAACACTATTTTTAGCAATTTTACAAGATGTTTTACAGGTGGAGAAATTCATATACATGTATTAAAAACTTAACTTGGTAGCAATTTCTACGGCATATAATACAAACACCAATAACATAACTTATGTTAAACACTTATTTGTCGTTCCATTTTACACCATGTTTTAATAGATAGCATAAATTCGTATATCGACGTGTCATAATTTATTGAAAACTACAATTTTCACAAATATTTACCGCATATTGTAAAAGTGTATACATACGAATTTATATGTCACTTAATTTATTAAAAAAGTAATTACAAAAAAGAAGAAGTATACTTTGAATAAAAATAGCGGTGCATTATACGAGTTTATACAAGTTCCTCTTTTTTTTTTTCGATGAGGAAAGGATTCGAAGTACCAGACAGACCTGGTATATCGAGAGACCGAGAAACTCGGTAGCCAGGCAAATCGGCGTGACAAACAATACACGGACAAAAAATAAAAAAAAAGAAACAAACCAAATCGAAATGGAAAGCATACAAGATCAAGGGAAGGGATGAGAAAGACACAAACGCAGGTGAGTAGAAACTAACGCAGCGCCATGTAGCCGGGGAGCAGGATAGCAGGAGACAATACTCTTGGGGAAGTGCGAAGAAACTCCTGGGAAAAGCCCCGTCTCGAAGGCCAACAGGAGACACACAACCACAACCTCATCCGGAACACAAACTCGATCCATACGCCCAAGACCAGTTCCACACGAAAAGAATGCTTCTTGAAACATGTGTGACATGACGGATAGGAGTTGGTTAAAAATCAAGGTTTTCTATTCGCTTCTTGTTTGGTCATAAGCGACAACAAACAAAAAGTGATGGGTAACAAGGAGGTCAATTTTGTTCTACAGTGTTGTTGTTGTTCTGTCTTTCAGAGATTAAATTAGTTGCAAATATAAATGCTTCTAATTTATTTAATCTCTTCCATATATTTAGTAGTGTTTTGATATTAATGGGTTTATGCCGTCAAAGCTTGCACAACAAGCTCGACTACTGAATTGTTAGATCTTGTCAGCAACAATATTGTTCAGAAAGAGAGAAGATCTCTTGAGATTCTGTTTTTGAGGGGTATTGTTTCGAACTGCATCATCGAAGTTATGCTGTTAAGCAAACAAAATTATGATTTGTGTTGATAACAACAAGGGGATTTGTTTGAGATGTTGGCTTGTGAAGCCTATCTTTGAGATGGTTCAGAACATAGTACGGTAGAGACGTGGGTTGCGAGGGTGAGAGAGGAGGATCTCCGAGCGGCGAGAGAGGTGGATCTCCGAGCGACGACGCCGTGGACAAAGAAAAAGCCTTTGATTGTTGTTGGTGTGAGATTACTTCCATAAAGAAGCCCCGATTTTGGTTTGCCCTTAGTATTCCTTGGTGTTGATGGTGGGAGGTTGTATTTGGGGGTTTTTAGAAAGAAGGACTCTCCCTTCTCTCTAAGTCCCAGTACCTGAAAATTTTGATGCACGTCTTGTGTAAACTCCAATATAAAATAGGCACCACTAAGTGTTAATAGATACATGTTTTTTGTTAACAAATACATGTTTTTACTGGGAGCTTAAGTTAACAGATACATGTTTTTTGTTCTGTTGGGTGAGCAACTAGAATTTCTCTTAGGACCAAAGATGAACATTGTATTGTGATAACTGATACTTTTGTGGAGTTCCTCTTGAGAGCTTGCAAGATAAGCAGGATAACCTGGGCGCAGAGCATCAAGAAGTCCCTGCAAAGAATCATATAGTGTACACAATAAATACTTGGGAGTTCACTTGGATAATACAAATTGGACTTGGTCTAGAGATCAAATACTTGTTCCTAGTGTTGTATGGTAGGCAACAAGAAATGCTCTTAACAGCATAGATACACCTTAAAGTGTCATGGTTGGGGGTAGTGTTAACAATCCTCAGAAAGTCATCAGTAAGTATGGTAGTTGTTGGCCGCATTAATCCAAAGAATTCCTGCAAATATTCAGTCACTGAAGTGAAGAAATACTTGTAGCATAAAGTATGAGGGCTCGAGATGTAGAGTGAGTATGATATATTGCAGGGGTTAGAAGCAATTGGAAGAGTAAGGGTTGCAAGATATACAACAAGAATTATAACTGATATAGATAATTAAATCACACAACACCAATGAATAGTGCAGGAGAACAATAATGATAACATTACAAATTTCAGAGAGTTGAGATTAACATAAGCTCTTAAGGAGATGAGATTGAATCTTGAAAACCAACAATAATTGAGGGAGTGTAATGGGGAAATGGTGAAATTTATTTCCACTGGATATGAATAAGTTAAATCTTCTTTTGGAACTAGTATTCAGAAGAGTCCTGTTAAGGATAACAGAGGGGTTAGATCCCTTAGTTTTGTTGTTAGCAGTACGCTCATCCACAGATGAGGAGCTATTGGCTATGTTGGTAACAACAAGAGGTGGTACCAATGTTACAATAATTAAATCCCAGTTAAAAAGCAACACACCTGGGATTTAAGGGTTTCGTTGTCAGCATTCAAGGGTTTCGATGTTCACAGTTAATTTGGCTTGTAAGGCCATCGAGATAACAAATTTAGCGGCATGTTTCAATGCTTTATTCTTAAATTTGGAAGAACACACCTGAGATTTAGAAGAGATGTGACGTTCTGTCGTTCGTAGCTGTCAAATATAAAACCTCACAAATAAACTAGTATAGTCAATAAATAAGGGTCGATCCCACATGAAAGGAGCGAAACTAATGGTGGTTGCATACAAGTCACTAAAAGGCGGGGTTTGTAAGTTGGTTGGTCACAATCAAATCAAACACATCAAAGTAGATGAATGAAATATCAAAGAGAGAAAACACTTAGCCAAGTAATGTCCACATAAGTCATCCAACGGTTGTTCCTTGATTATGTCCTATCTTCCTATTCGGTTATTCCTGTCCTGATCTTGGGTAGATTCAAAGATCAACCAAACCTAAGAACCCTTACCAATGAATAACCCTAGCACCACTAGTGATTCAATCCAATGGCAGCAATGCATATAAGAATTAACCAGGATACTATAACATCCCAGGCCAAGCTACCCCAGCCATCAAGCCGCCCAGCCACCCAACGGTGTCGGCGCTGGTACTGGTGCCGCCTGGATGTCCAAGGGCATGCAGCCCACACACCCAACCCTTCCCCCATTTAAATGGGTAGGTTGTTGCCCACGGGGATCAAACCTGTGACCTTTAGATATAAGGGCATTACCTTGCCACGTTCCTAACTAACAGTGCTAACCACACATATACAGCACAATAACAGTTACAGGATAAATCCACATAAAGGCCCGAAAGGCGATCACAGATAATAGCGTTGTTCTAACAGATATACAACCTATTATATGATTTTCAAAACAGTTTATAAATCACTTCCAGAAGAACACAGTAATAATCGTTCTAAATTAATTACTCAGATAAACAACTGATAATCAATGTAAATATGGAAACGATGAGCAAGAGCGAACCGCCACTTGCCTTAATCCGCAGAATAGAAACAAGCCTAACAACAACGATGAGATTCCGGGCTCGACACGGGTATAGCTCCGCTAGCACAAACACCTTCGAGTCGACCCATAAAAGGAACCCTAAGTTAGATCCGACATAACAATAGTACGAATCTAAAAACGACGAAAGAAATCGAAAGGAAAGACGCCACGACGACAACCAACCAAGCCAAAGCCACGAAGGCATTCTGGGCACTGGCGGCGGTCGCCGTTCTTGGCGGCGGTCGCCGCATTCATCACGGCGGGCGCCGTAAAGAACACGGCAGTCGCCGTGAAGAACTCCGACGACAGAACGGGAGAAAAACTCACCCAAATGATGCGTGTTTCGACCCCTTTTTGCCTTGCCTGGGTTCCAACCTCCAAAGGCAACCAAAAGGCTTCACAAGGGCTTCTGGAAACACCACCAACTGACACCAACGAAGCTTCCGAAATCCGGAGAAACTAACACTCCGACGAGGCAAAATTTTGGCAGAGATTCGGTGCTGGGATGGCTCAAAACCCTTCCCCCAACACCTCCTTTTATAGCCAAAGCAATGGGAACATCATCATCACCCCAGACGAGGCCGAGCAGGGCTAGATCGGCGCGGCCAGAGCTCGTCGGCGACCAACGGGTAATGACTTCTGGGTAATCGCGGCGGGCGCCGCAACTTTGCCTACGGCGGGCCGCGGCGGGCGCCGTAATTACGGCGGTCGCCGTTCCTAGCCATGGCGAGCCCAGAGTAGGAGACTACGGCCTGACACCTCGGGCCCAGCGACGGCGGGCGCCGTTACTGTACGGCGGTCTCCGTTTTTGCCTTTTCCCGCCCATTCAGCTTTTGAACGAGCAAGACATTAACCCGGGATAAAAATTATCGTACGCGAACGCGTATAAACATCCAAAGCACGTCATCTGTATTTTATTTCACTGAGAAAAATATTACAGATATAGAGCACATTACAGAATGTCTCAAGCTACTTGAATTAAATCCGACATACTAAACGGGTACTCGGGAAAATTCCAAAATTCCCAAAATAACCTTACAAAAATACGGGGTATCACATCCCCCCCTTAAAAGAAGTTTCGACCCCGAAACTTAGGCCGAAAATAACTCGGGAAAACGCCTGAGCATATCTGACTCGGTTTCCCACGTCTCCCAAGTAACTTCTTCGGTCCCTGACTTGGACCACATCACTCGTACCAATGGCACGATCTTGTTGCGCAAACGCTTCTCCCGACGCTCCAAAATGCGCACGGGCAACTCTTCATAAGTACCATTAGCTTGAATCTCGATGTCCTCATAATAACCTTACAAAAATACGAAGTTGTCCTCTCGACTAACTCTGGCCCAAGCAGAATCTTGTCGGCGTTATCGTCCCAACAAATCAGAGATCTGCATCGGTGACCATACAAAGCTTCGAACGGAACCATCTTGATCGTAGCATGCCAGCTGTTGTTGTTGTAGGTGAACTCAATCAGACTCAAGTTGTCCTCCCAGCTAGTCGGACGATCGAGCACACAAGCTCTAAACATATCCTCCAGAGTCTGGATGGTCCTTTCAGACTGGCCATCTGTCTGAGGATGAAACGTTGTGCTGAACCTTAACTCGGTCCCCATAGCCTTATGAAGTTCTTGCCAGAATCTTGACATGAAACGGCCATCTCGATCCGATACAATGGTCTTAGGAATGCCATGTAAGTGGACAATCTCTTTCTAATAGACCTCTGCTAACTTCTGGGCTTCCCACGTGGTCTTGATGGCTATGAAATGAGCACTCTTCGTAAGCCGATCCACAATTACCCAGATAGCATCTCTCTGACCTCGAGTCTTGGGTAGCCCTGTGACGAAATCCATGGCAATGTCCTCCCATTTCCATTCTGGCACTGGGAGAGATAGCAACTCAACACATGGTCTACGATGTTCGATCTTGACCTTCTGGCAAGTTAAGCACTTTGCCACAAAGTCTGCTACATCCCACTTCATGTTTGGCCAACAAAACTTCTTCCTGAGATCCTTGTACATCTTGCTAGAACCAGGATGCACAGAATAAGCAGATGAATGAGCTTCTCTCATCACCAACTGACGAAGACTCTCTGTGTCTGGCACACAGATCCGATCCTGAAACCAAAGTGATCCATCATCATGAATCACAAAACTGGGAGCTTTCCCGTCCATCACTTCACTGCTTAACTTTACCAAGACAATGTCATCGACTTGCTTTTCTTTGATCTGATCCAACAGTATAGCCTGAATTTCCAACATACTCAGGAAACATCTACGCTGATCATACAGAACTTCAACGTCGCATGACTCTTGGTTTAGCTTGGTCTGAGCAGTAAGTAGAGCAATTACAGTCTCGTGCATTGTCTTCCGGCTTAGTGCATCAGCTACTACATTAGCCTTGTCCGGATGATACAGCAACTCTATGTCGTAGTCCTTGAGCAACTCTAGCCAGCGACGTTGTCTCATATTCAGCTCCTTTTGAGTAAATATATACTTGAGACTTTTGTGGTCAGTGAAGACTTGGCATCTTATACCGTAGAGGTAATGCCTCCAAATCTTTAACGCAAAGACAACCACTGCTAACTCAAGATCATGGGTCGGATAGTTTTCTTCGTAAGTCTTGAGTTGTCTAGATGCGTAAGCAATGACTTTGCCCCTCTGCATCAGAACACAACCAAGACCACACTTTGAAGCATCACTATAGACCACATAATCGTCATTCCCTTCGGGAAGTGCTAACACGGGTGCCGAGGTCAACCGTTGCTTCAACTCCTGGAAACTGGCCTCGCACTTGTCATTCTAGACAAACTTCTTGTGAACCTTGCGGAGTAGATTGGTCATAGGTAGAGCGGTCTTTGAAAACCCCTCCATAAACCGTCTGTAATACCCGGCAAGCCCAAGAAAGCTGCGCATCTCCTTCACGTTCTGGGGCTGTGTCCAATTAGCCACCGCTTCAATCTTTTGGGGATCAACCATAACCCCATTTTTATTGATCACATGGCCTAAGAAAGCCATCTCTTCCATCCAGAATTCACACTTGGACAGTTTAGCATAAAGCTGATGTTGTCTAAGGACTGACAAAGCAATCCGCAGATGTTCCTCGTGGACTTCTTCACTCGGAGAGTAGATCAGAATGTCGTCTATGAAGACCACTACGAACTTGTCCAAGTACTGGTGAAAACATCGATTCATCAAATCCATAAAGACAGCTGGAGCATTTGTAAGCCCAAAAGACATCACTACGAACTCGTAATGACCATATCTGGTCCTGAACGCAGTTCTAGGAATGTCCTGCTCACGAATTCTGAGCTGGTGATAACCCGATCTCAGGTCGATCTTGGAGAAAACCTTTGCTCCCTGCAACTGGTCCAACAGGTCATCAATCCTTGGCAACGGATACTTGTTCTTGATCGTCACCTTGTTCAACTCTCGGTAGTCGATACAAATTCGGAACGATCCGTCCTTCTTTTTGACGAATAATATCGGAGCACCCCACGGCGATGCACTCGGCCTGACATAACCTTTGTCAAGAAGATCTTCAAGTTGATTCTTCAATTCTTGCATCTCAGCTGGAGCCATCCGATACGGTGATTTGGAAATCGGCACCGTACCAGGCTCAAGATCAATTGAAAACTCTATGTCACGGTTCGGGGGTAATCCAGGAATTTCTTCCGAAAAGACATCCGAAAACTCCCTCACCACAGGAATATCAAGAACCTCAGGTCCATCCTTCGCGGGCAAATCCAAGTAGCAAAGATACCCGACACATCCTTGTCGTAGTAGCTTAAACGCAGCCATCGCATTGATCAGCTTGTCGTTATCAGCGTCATTCCGACCTTTGAACTTGCACACGAACTGGCCCTCAGATGACACCGTCACCGTTCTTGAACTGAAGTCGATCACCGCCTTGTGACGCGTCAGCCAATCCATACCGAGGATAATGTCGTATGGAGCCATGGCTATACAGATCAGATCTGCCTCAAACTCCTTACCCTGAATGGTAATCGGAAAGTCGGACAGATGCTTGGTTCCCACCAAACGTTCTCCATTAGGAAGACTAACGACGAAAGGGTCGCACGAATCGTTGTACACTAAGTCTAACTTGCTAACGCAGCTATCCGAAATAAAGGAATGCGTAGCACCAGAATCAAACAGAATGCACACTGAAGTAGAGTGAAGGTATAAAGTGCCTTGAGCAATTGGAGCATTGGGTCCATCTGCTTCACGCATCTCGTACAAGCATTGGCCCTAACTTCCAGAAACAGCTGGGGCCTTTCCCCTGTTCTGAGCAGTCGTCTGCACCGATGGGCTAGGAGTCTCGGCAGGCTTGAACCTAGGTCGGTTGCTCTGATGAACTGATCCTTGCTGCGACTCTACTCCCTTCTGCTTCCCCTGCTTGCAGAACTTCTGCAGATGACCATCACGTCCACACCCAAAGCACGATCTCTTCTCCTTCTGACTCTCATTGCTCTTGTGGCCAACAACGCCACAGTTATAGCACTGAACTGAACTCCTGGTCTGCCCTGAATGCTGAGTCGATCCACCTTGCGTCATCTCCGTCTTAGCTCGGCCGGACTTGGCAAATTTAGACGGTGGCGCAGGGCGCTTAAAGCCACCTCCCTGGTTCTGGTTCTGCATCGACTTCTGTCGGTTGCGCCTCTTGGTCGACTCCTCTAGAGTTACCTCCAGCCTATAGGCACAATCCACATACTGCTCTAAGGTAGAGCATGTGTGGTGCACCATTAACGGCTTGATATCCGGGCTCATCCACTCGTGGAAGTACCAGATCTTTTGGGCCTCGCTGGTAATCTCGGCAGGGGCGTACTGTAAAAGATGATTGAACTTAGATGCCAACTCGGTCACTTTCAGACCATCCATCTTTGGATACAAGAACTCTTTATGCTTCTCCTCTCTCATAGCACGAGAGAAAAAGTGATCAACCATCTTGGTCTTGAACATCGACCAAGTCAACAATGGGCTCTCTGCCAAACCTGTGCTCTCCCACCACTCGCTAGCCTCCTCCTTCAGCTGAAGAGAAGCGATATGGACCTTCTCGGCCTCAGTACACTCCACGTTCCGAAACAGCCTCTCCATATGGGAGAACCAATGAGTCACTGCTACTGGCTCCCCTTTCCCGTTATAGCAATCGGGCCTCATGGAAGTGATGGTCTTAAGAGCGCGACCATAACTGTCTCTAGCCCTGACGGCATTCTCCTGAACCATAGGGTTTCCAGGCTCCACAACATCAGGAACCACTGGGTGAGTAGGCACTTCTTGCGCTTGAGGCACACTGAGTCTCAATACATCTGCAATTGCCTGCATCACAATCCCGCGAATCGCCTCAACAGCTGCGGCATCAAACAGCGCCGGCGCTTGGGTCTGATCCTGACCTTCACGCCTATGCTGGACGCGAGACTCTGACTCGTGCTCATCCTGAACACCTCTCCCTGTTGGCCTGGGATCTTGGCTAGTCCCAGCACCGGCTCGAGTCGAGTTCCTCGTGCTTCTTGGGTTCACCATCTGTTTACCGATCCAATTCCAAGCATTCAATACATTAATATTATGCAATATACTTATGCAATATACCAACGTAAATAAATTACTCAGAATAGATCAACTTGACATTTTATAGATGAACCTTCGAACTTTTACACAAGCAACACATGAGTCAAATCTTCGAGCATCAAAACAGAACTTGCTCGGAAATCTAGAAAATCCACAGACACTAGTCGAAACACTGAAACAAAACACAAACACAACTGAAACACTAGCAAAAGAAGCTACGACACTAGGCAACGCCAAACCACACTAAGGCATTCCAAGACGTCTCCTATAAGACCGGCTATCCATGCAAGGTCTCTTCGGGCTTGGCTCACCATCCTGCTCTGGTGATGAGCTTCGCACCCTGCTTGGTCCTGGGTCACACGGCTCTGGTGACTCAGTTCCAATCTCAGCTGCGGAAAAGAAAGGATCGTCTATAAGAGGTCCTCCAATTCCAGCTCTCCTCTAAGCGCTAGCGATCGCCTGATCCATCTGCTGTTGCTGCTCCATATGAGAGTTCATTTCGCTCTGGCGAAGGATCTCTCTCAACTCAGCCTCTGATCTCCTCCTAATACCGTGCTCAGTGTACAGTGCCTCCCAATCAGCATCAGTCATGAGTGCATAAGCCGACACTGGTGATAGTTCTGGACTGGGGGGAATAAACTGCACCCCCGGCTCCTGACTGTCCACTAGCAAGTGCCTCAAGTTGTCTGGCTCCTGGCTCTGCTCTTCCAGGTCCATCTCGGGGTCCTCCTCAGGATCATCTTCGATGGGATCCTCATCCTCGGGATCAATCTCGATCAGATCCTCGTCCTCGACAGGATATATCTCTATCTGGTAATCGTCAACAAAATACCCTAAGGCGTATCTAGACGACTCACCCACTTCCTGCACTGCTTTCTCCCTGAGTGGCTCTACAGGTGCAGCTACAGTGACCACTGCATCCCTAGGCGTAAGGACAACAGACTCGGAAATCACATACTTGATGTCCTCGGGCGGGCTACTCGGGCCTCCAACCTCGAAACATCGCTGAGGGATCGGAAAATCTAGCCTGCCTGGAGACGGCGGGTCCGTCTTGGCGTCCTTCGACCCTCTATCAAGAGAAAAACACGCACCCATTCTACAGGATAACGAGGAAAGAGTTAGTCTTTCTAGACATAGAAGCAAGCTTACTACATCAGACTATACAGAAGACACGACTATGAACGGTGTTTTGAAATTCTTTTTACTTTGAAAATTCAGAGCCCTTTAAAAGCATTTTCAAAAACGGATAATGATTTATAAAATACCAAACCCGTTTTAAAACCTTTGGCTCTGATACCACAACTGTAACACCCCCAAAACTTAACCATTTTGGAAAGGTATTACCGCTAGTGACCCCAGTGTTCCTTACCGAGATCACCCAAGGCTTTACCGTTTAAATACAATTTAGGAAATACAAATGATACATAATGATCAAAGCATTCAATTCCAAAACATAACATTGTCAAGGAAACATGAGTTACGGGATTACAACCCAATCCCGAATAGGCTAACACAAAGTTTAAACCAAATACAGCGGAAGTCTTGTAAAGTACATTACAACAAAAGTCATTGTCCAAAAGATCTCAACCTGATTAAAGAAATAACTAAAACGTTCAAAAATCATCGTCGACTCCATAGTCCTTCTATCCTTCTGAGCTACTTTCTATCTGATGTGCCGAATCGAACGGATGACACCAGCCCACATGCAGAGAACAAAGTTTGTGGGTTAGTCTACTTGAATAGACTAGCAAGGGTACAAAGCAGAATGGTTCGAAGCAGTCATATTAGGTTAGACTCATCGCTTCTCGAATAACAACCGATGACGATAGTCAACCATCATACTCCTACTGGAATAAACAAGAGGTATGCACAAGAGAAGATTCTGGAAGACTGAATCTTCACAGAAATCGACTCAAAAGAAGACTCCAACGGAAATGAGTCTTTAAGGAATTATGACAAATCTGGAATGTTTACAGAATCATACAACAATGATTTAAAAGTTGACTGAGATGCTTCGGTTCACGACCAACCTCATCGCATACAGCAAATCCAGATTGGAAAGAGAACGTACTATGATCAAAGTCGAGATGAGTTTTTCTAGCTGCACTATAACTTAGCTGCACTACTCACCGAGGGTTTATTAATTATGTTCGTCGAGTAGCACTTATCTGATTTATATTACAAACCACACATCACATTATTAGACTTTTACATGTGTACCCCATCATTGGGACGACACATCTTAGTATACGTTTCGTCGAGAGTGACGTACACCGGAAGGTTTGTGACACCAGCTAAGTGTCCTGTCTCTACACACTTGTGAAAGAGACCGATCATGATCTTAGAATAGTACCAGATGGAGACGAGCCACCCCGATACCAGATTATAAAGAAACGACCGAACGAAGTCCAAGTACGTTCCTAACTAACAGTGCTAACCACACAGATACAGCACAATAACAGTTACATGATAAATTCACATAAAGGCCCGAAAGGCGATCACAGATAATAGCATTGTTCTAATAGATATACAACCTATTATATGATTTTCAAAACAGTTTATAAATCACTTCCAGAAGAACACAGTAATAATCATTCCAAATTAATTACTCAGATAAACAACTGATAATCAATGTAAATATGGAAACGATGAGCAAGAGCGAACTGCCACTTGCCTTAATCCACAGAATAGAAATAAGCCTAACGACAACGACGAGATTCTGGGCTCGACACGGGTATAGCTCCGCTAGCACAAACACCTTCGAGTCGACCCATAAAAGGAACCCTAAGTTAGATCCGACATAACAACAGTATGAATCTAAAAATGGCAAAAGAAATCGAAAGGAAAGACGACACGACGACAACCAACCAAGCCAAAGCCACGAAGGCATTCTGGGCACTGGCGGCGGTCGCCGTTCTTGGCGGCGGTCGCCGCATTCATCACGGCGGGCGCCGTAAATAACACGGCGGTCGCCGTGAAGAACTCCAACGACAGAACGGGAGAAAAGCTCACCCAAATGATGCGCGTTTCGACCCCTTTTTGCCTTGCCTGGGTTCCAACCTCCAAAGGCAACCAAAAGGCTTCACAAGGGCTTCTGGAAACACCACCAACCGACACCAACGAAGCTTCCGAAATCCGGCTAAACTAACACTCCGACGAGGCGAATTTTTGACAGAGATTCGGTGCTGGGATGGCTCAAAACCCTTCCCCCAATACCTCCTTGTATAGAAAAGCAATGGGAACATCATCATCACCCCAGACGAGGCCGAGCAGGGCTAGATCGGCGCGGCCAGAGCTCGTCGGCGACCAACGGGTAATGACCTCTGGGTAATCGCGGCGGGCGCCGCAACTTTGCCTACGGCGGGCCGCGGCGGGCGCCGTAATTACGGCGGTCGCCATTCCTAGCCCTGGCGAGCCCAGAGTAGGAGACGACGGCCTGACACCTCGGGCCCAGCGACGGCGGGCGCCGTTACTATACGGCGGTCGCCGTTTTTGCCTTTTCCCGCCCATTCAGCTTTTGAACGAGCAAGACATTAACCCGGGATAAAAATTATCGTACGCGAACGCGTATAAACATCCGAAGCACGTCGTCTGTATTTTATTTCACTGAGCAAAATATTACAGATATAGAGCACATTACAGAATGTCTCAAGCTACCTGAATTAAATCCGACGTACTAAACGGGTACTCGGGAAAATTCCAAAATTCCCAAAATAACTTTACAAAATTACGGGGTATCACAGATACACATAACACCTCAACCAGAAGCATTCAACATGTAATCAATTCTCTACATAGATAAATTCCACAGTGGCATATATAATCTATGCTCGCTACTCGAACTAGAGCGTTAGCCCAACAGTTCCCTAGTATTAGCAATATGAATGAAAGCAATAAACCTAGGTGATGAATCTAGATAAACCAACAAACATCCAAATAAGAATTTGCGCAAGAGAAAATATATAACTCAATAGGATAAGATAGATAGGAACAAAACCTCACAACCAGATGAATAAACTTATGCTTCCATTACCGGACTAAGCAAAAGAGGCTTAGCTCCTCATAAACATGATGAACTTCAAAAGTATGAAAAGTGGCAATGATGAAATGAAACTCTAGAATGGCGAACTCTCAAACCTAATGCTAAAGAGAGTATATACATGGCTTCTAACAAATGACCTAGCCCAATAAGAAAAGAAACGGAATAAAATGAGAAAATAAGAAAAGAAAACAGAAAAGATAGATTCGGGAAAAGTCCGAACTTCCTGCGTTGATGACCCGCGATCGCGGCCCCTTGTGGCTCCGCGCTCTTCACACTTCTCCGTGCCTGCAGATAATTCTCGACTTGCCCCGAGGGACCGCGATCGCGGCACCCTTGCCCGCGGTCGCGGTTAATGCTCGGCCTTTACTCCTTGGCTTCGCCTCCTAACCTCTCCTCTTCACTTCCTTGGCATCTTCTCTTGGTGGCTTCCTTCCTCAGTGTCTCCTATGATATCAAAGATAACTCAAACACTTCCAAAAACACCAAACTTCGCTCCCAAACGCCATACACATGAATGTGTCTAAATCTATCCGAATGGCACCAATAAAACCCTCTAATAACTCTTAGTTAAGCCCTACAAAGTAGTGCTTATCAAACTCCTTCATGCTTAGACCTTTGCTCGTCCTTGAGTAAACTAATAAAGAGTCTACTCCTCCAATGCAGCACCCAAGGTCTCAGGAAGCATGTCCTCCAACTAAGAGTCACCTAACCCATGCCAAGCTCCTGGCACCAATCTCATTCACAACACATCCACAACTCAACCAGCTTAAAGGGCAAGCAGAGTACTTCCCCCAAGCTTAACCCGGACATCCAATGGTGTGAGTAACCTCTAATCCTAGCCTCCATCTATGACTCCTTATGCCTCCCAGAGTGACCTACCCGACAATCCTTCTTCGACTCCTCTTCTTATGCCGCCCCGTCGGTAAAATGAGATCCTAGAAAACTCTCCTCTTCTTTTCACTCATTTTGCCTAGGAGTCCTTTCGGGTTTTCATCCTAGCCACTCATATTTTTTCTCATAGATGTGCTCACATAAGCTTACGTCACTCAGACACCTTCTTACCCCAGCCTAGCGCTGGTCCGGGCCACCTGCTTTTTACCCAAGCCGCCCTTTCGGGTTTTCGACTTGTCCCAGGATTTTTGTTTTGTTTTTTTTTTTTGAAATTGAAAATGCTGAAATTCAAAGTACAATGCTGGAAGAGAAATATGTACAAGATAGGTAGTGAATACTTCTACTCCCCCATGCTTAAATCATGCATTGTCCTCAATGTATGAAGGACAAATAAAAAGATAAGGGGAAAAATAGAAGTACTCACTAGGGTGGAGGCCAATATCCATAGGCGTTGAAGAAAGCCTCAGCTCTCCTCTGCAGATGAACCACCTGGTCTTCAACGATAGTGAGGTGGTTGTCTAGGCGGTTGGCGTGGTAGGCAAGATTGACCTCCATGTTGCGCTGCCACTCAGCGCTCCGCCTCTCGTGCTCCTCCAGGCGGGTGGAGATTTGGCGCTCCCACTCAGTGCTTCTCCTCTCATGCTCCTCTAGCCTCTGGGAGATGCCGCGTTCCCACTCGGCGCTTCTCCGTATCTGCTCATCCTGCCTCAGCTGTAGGTTCATCATTCTGTCCAGGAGCTGGTCCCAGGGAGCCCCTCTAGAAGCACTACCAGATCCAGATGCCTGGTGAGTGTAGTCAGGATATACAGGAGGGCCCCTGTAACCCGGCGGTGATGGCACATCTCTCTCCATGTCCTCTGCCGCAGTCTCTTCCTCATCGTCGTCATCGTCGTCGTCCCCTTCCTCATCGAACGACGATCCCTGCTCCCCGTCGGCATAAAGGTAGAAATCCCTCGCCCGGGGCCCAAAAGGCATCGGACGAGGCAACCTCATGCGGTGTATGTTGCCGGCCAGGGAGAGCCAGATGTACTCTCCATTGCGGGCCTCCAGCAGATGGGACCTCCGCATGAGCCTGATATTGTATGTATAGCTCTCGTCGGGGAATTCCCAATGGTCCGCGAGGATCTCGTACTGTCGGGCGATAAGCATCACCATGCCTCCCATGGAGATCTTGCCGCCCTTCTTCTCTCTCAGTCGTAGGCAGCTGGAGAGAAACAGCTCGACCCAGTCGGGGATGGTATGGCTCTCTGGTGTCAAACACCAGAGCACTGTAAGGTCCTGCCTGGAGACCTTGTTCACCTCCCCCTGTCCCAGGAAGGTCATGGCTAGCACCTTGTGCGCCAGCCTCAAACAGGGGTGCGTCAGCTTGTAGTTGTACTCGCCGGCGCTGGGGTTGATCACATCCCGGGTCGCACCTTGCCAGAAGAACTCCGGCAAGATGCCTATAGCTTCCCAATCCTCGGTGGGCTCCTCAGTAACGCCAAAAAGGTCCCACAGACCTTGGTAGGACATCCTTCTTTGTCGCCCTAACAGGTTGAACGTGATCCCATCGTCGTGGCGTTCCAGCATGGCCAGGAACTCCAGGGTCAGTTCGTCGGATGTCGGGGCGGATACGTCAATGAATTTACCGAGCCCTCCGTGGCTCAACAACTGATGAGTGCAGTCCTCCAAACCCAGTTGTGTCAGCGTCGGTCGATCGTAGAATTTCGTGTGGAAGATCTTCCGCTGGCTGAACGTCTCGAAATAGCGCTGATGCCTCGGGCTCCTCATGTTGACTACGAAAGCAGACATGGTGGGAATAAGGAGCTAGAAGCACGAAAGGAATACCGGAGGGGCCCGCGATCGCGGGGTGTGGGCCGCGGTCGCGGTTTATGCTCGAATGAAGTCCTCTAGAGAAGAAGGGCCGCGATCGCGATGCTTGACAGCGGCGATCGCGGTTTCTGGGCTGCAAAAAACTTCAAATAAAAATGGCTCCGGTGGTCCTCGGTGGCGCTACGGTGGTCGCGGGGGCTTCAGGCGATGGTCTGGCGATCGCGGCTCGTGAGGCAATGAGAAATCCGAGGGAAAAATGGAGATCTCACCCAAACGATGTTGCGGTGGCGGGACGATGGTCTCGGGGCTGCAGGGTGTCGTCGCGGTGGTCGGAGTCGGAGATCCGAGTGTTTGGAGAGTGAGAGCGTGCGGTGGAGGTGTTGTAAAATACCTCCACCACGCCTCACTCTTATAGGCTCGGCGACGAGATACCGCGATCGCGGGGCTGAGGGCCCGCGATCGTGGGGTTAATGCCCTGCAGCGTAACAGTCGGTATGAATTACGAGGGTTTGACCGCCTCGGAAAACGCGCCGGAAATAAATTCTGTGGGCCAATTTTTTTTTTTTTTTTTGTAAAACTAAACTCTGTGGAACACCGTGGTGGAACCGCGATCGCGGGTTGCTGGGGTCGGGGCTCCGCTGCAAAGTTAGTTCTAGTGGCCCATAGAAGAAAGAAAAAGAAAATAACAGCTAATGCAACAAAATTAAAAACAGTAACAAATCCTAACGAAAACAAAAGACAAAGATGAGTTCAGCAACTCATACCTCGGGTTGCCTCCTGAGCAGCACCATAGTTATCGTCGCGGCACGACGTCCTGCTGTACCTTCTCAACCTGGGTTGCCTCCTGCAACCGTACTCTGCACTCTTGAATCTGGGGGATGCTCCTGAATGGACTCCAGCCTGTGCTCTACCTTCCTCCGGTCAAATTCCATGCTTATCGTACCTATGCCCACGTCGATCTTTGTGTTGGAGGTCTTCATGAAAGGCCTCCCTAGCATTACTCGTCCTCCTTGTTTCCTTGTGTTCATGACGAAGAAGTCTGCAGGGAAGACGAGGGTGTCGACGCTCACCAAAACGTCCTTCACAACGCCCTCTGGAATGATGACGGAGTTGTCAGCCAGTTGGATGACAAATTCCGTGCTTTCTAGTGGTCCGACATTGAGGGTGTTGTAGACGGACAGCGGTAGGACATTGATTGAGGCCCCCAAATCCAGCAATGTCTCACTGAACTCGGTTTCCCCAATCTTGTAGGGTACGCTAAACATCCCGGGATCTTCACACTTTTTCGGGATCTTCTTTTGCATCACAGCCGAGACATCCTTCTTGACTTTCTCCTTTTTCTTCTACCGCTCCTTTTGCTCCTTCTTGAGCTTGCATAGCTCCCTCAAGAAGTTTGCAAAGCGAGGCATTGTTTTGCTCAATTGGGGAGTCACCTTGTAGTTCCTGAATGTCTCGTACATTCCCTTCAGTCCCTCAATGGGTTCGTCATCTTCTAGCGCAGCAGGGAATGACACTGGGATGTCAAAATATCCCTCCGGGTAGACATACCGCATCATAAATGTAAGTGGAGACGGCCCGTTTTCCGAAGTTTGATCACGGTTTTCACCCCGCGATCGCGGTTCTTGCACTGGGGCCCTGCGGTCGCGGCTATCCTGCCTGCGATCGCGCTTAATCGGCGCATCTTGCCCATTCTCTTGCTCAACAGACCCGCGATCGCGGCAAATTGCCCGCGGTCGCGGTTCGTCCCCGTACTTCTCGGTTGGCAGCTTTTCTTCTTCATGCTCCCATCTGGGCCTTGACGTCATGGAGTGGACGTTTTGCCTTGGATTTATCTCAGTTTGAGATGGGAGTGCTTGTGACTCTCTAGCTTCAAGCTTGCTAACCGCTTGGGAGATCTGCCCCACCTGCTTCTCTAAGTTTTGTATGCTGGACTTGGTCTTGTGTTGAAACTGAACCATGTTTTGCTGCATGGTTCCCACGGTCTGCGTCAGCGTAGTCATATGCTGCGCCAGTGTGTTGACCTGGTCCTCAAGATTGGTGGTGCGGGGATCTCCCTGCCCTTGCGGTCTTTGATTTGTTTGGCCTCTGAACTGCTGGCCTCCTTGAAACTGCCTCTGGGGGTACTGCTGCTGGTGGTGGTATTGCTGAGGGGGTCTTGGTCGGAACTCAGGGGGTTCTCCACGTTCTACGTGTTCCCGTACCTTAAATTCAGGTGATCTCTCCACCCGGGATTGTAGGTACTGGAATAGGGGTCGTACCGTGGTCTTTGTTGGTACCCCCCAACAGCGTTGACTTGCTCAGTGGACTCCTCGTGGAGTGCATGACATGCGTCAGTTGCATGTGAAGTAGCATAGCAAAATTCGCACTCCTTGACCCTCTGCGGTCCTTCCTTCCTCATCAAAACCTTGATCATCTCCTTCATTTCGCTCATGTCTTTCACCATAGATGGGGGAGCATGATCACTTGTAGTGGCTTTCACTGCCTGGGCGCTCGCCCTCTTACTGAATTGCCTTGAGCCTTCCGACAACTCGCTGAATATCTCAAATGCTCCGGCAGGTGTCTTGTTCAGTATGTTGCCTCCACATGCCGCATTCACCATTCGTCGCTCTTCATCCAGCAATCCCCCATATAGGTATAAGACCAAATCTTGGTCTGAATACCCGTGGTAAGGACAGCTGGAGCACAACCTCTTGAAACGCTCATAGTACTCGTAGAGCGTCTCCGTCCGATGCTGCTCTATGTTGCTTAGGTTGCGCTTGAGACTGTTAAGCTTTGTTGCTGGAAAGTACTTTTCCAGAAACGCCTTCTTCATCTTTCCCCAGGTATTGATGCTACCTGGGGTGAGGTAGTAAAACCATTCGTTGACTGAATCCTTAAGTGAGAAAGGAAAAGCCCTCAACTTGATTTGGTCCTCCGTTACGTTGCGTGGCTTCATGGAGGTACACACGGCGTGAAACTCCAAGAGATTCTTGTTTGGGTCCTCTCCACTTAGCCCATGGAACTGGGGCAAAAGATGGATAAACCCAGACTTGAGCTCAAAGTTCACTCCCGCTGGGAGCTCAGGGAACTCTACGGCCAGTGGCTGCTGCTCCAAGTTAGGAGCAATCAGCTGCCTCAACGTGGGTGGATTGTCAGCCATCACTTCTTCTTCGTCGATCTCTTCCAGCAGTATCGCTCTAAGTGGATCGGCCAAAATTGCTGCTGCCCTCCGATTCTCCCTCAATGTCCACTCAATCTATGAATCAATAGCTAAAGGTGGAGAGTCAGCAGTATGGGTGTGGACCATAAGATAGGTCCACACACACAAGCAAACACACAAAAATTTCGAAACACACACAAAGCACACAAAAACACCAAAAGCTCAAAACTTGTCTTCCCCGACAACGGCGCCAAATTTGACGTGCTGTCGTTCGTAGCTGTCAAATATAAAACCTCACAAATAAACTAGTATAGTCAATAAATAAGGGTCGATCCCACAGGGAAGGAGCGAAACTAATGGTGGTTGCATGCAAGTCACTAAAAGGGGGGGTTTATAAGTTGGTTGGTCACAATCAAATCAAACACAGCAAAGTAGATGAATGAAATATCAAAGAGAGAAAACACTTAGCCAAGTAATGTCCACATAAGTCATCCAACGGTTGTTCCTTGATTATGTCCTATCTTCCTATTCGGTTATTCCTGTCCTGATCTTGGGTAGATTCAAAGATCAACCAAACCTAAGAACCCTTACCAATGAATAACCCTAGCACCACTAGTGATTCAATCCAAAGGCAGCAATGCATATAAGAATTAACCAGGATACACATAACACCTCAACCAGAAGCATTCAATATGTAATCAATTCTCTACATAAATAAATTCCACAGTGGCAGATATAATCTATGCTCGCTACTCGAACTAGAGCGTTAGCCCAACAGTTCCCTAGTATTAGCAATATAAATGAAAGCAATAAACCTAGGTGATCAATCTAGATAAACCAACAAACATCCAAATAAGAATTTATGCAAGAGAAAAGATATAACTCAATAGGATAAGATAGATAGGAACAAAACCTCACAACCAGATGAATAAACTTATGCTTCCATTACCGGACTAAGCAAAAGAGGCTTAGCTCCTCATAAACATGATGAAATTCAAAAGTATGAAAAGTGGAAACGATGAAATGAAACTCTAGAATGACGAACTCTCAAACCTAATGCTAAAGAGAGTATATATAGGGCTTCTAACAAATGACCTAGCCCAATAAGAAAAGAAACGGAATAAAATGAGAAAATAAGAAAAGAAAACAGAAAAGATAGATTCGGGAAAAGTCCGAACTTCCTGCGTTGATGACCCGCGATCGCGGCCCATGGACCGCGATCACGGCCCCTTGTGGCTCCGCGCTCTTCACACTTCTCCGCGCCTGTAGATAATTCTCGACTTGCCCCGAGGGACCGCGATCGCGGCACCCTTGCCCGCGGTCGCGGTTAATGCTCGGCCTTTACTCCTTGGCTTCGCCTCCTAACCTCTCATCTTCACTTCCTTGGCGTCTTCTCTTGGTGGCTTCATTCCTCAGTGTCTCCTATGATATCCAAGATAGCTCAAACACTTCCAAAAACACCAAACTTCGCCCCCAAACGCCATACACATGAATGTGTCTAAATCTACCCGAATGGCACCAATAAAACCCTCTAATAACTCTTAGTTAAGCCCTACAAAGTAGTGCTTATCAAGATGTCATCCTGAGGAATGGAGAAACGAGTTTGCATCACTAGGGTTGGCACGCCTAGATCCAAGTTCACCGAACGTCGGAGTGCAAAAGCAGAGCCAATGCCGGAGTGCAAAAGCAGAGCATGTAGTCGACGGAGACTGCGGTGGTGCTGGGTAGAGGAGGTTGGTGGGAGATCTGGTTGATGGAGGGACTGCAAAAGCAGAGCCTGGTGGTCAACTGAGACAGCGATGGTGTCGGCTTCGGTGGTGAGCTACTGGACTAAGGAGTGGTACTGAGGGTGGAAGGGGGAGAGCATGGAGAAGACGCGGCCGTGGATAAAAATGAGGACGGTGAGCTTGGAGTTGGAGGCCGAGTCGGGTCGGCGGGTCGAGAGGAAGACGACGACGTCCATCCTTGGAGAGGGCGCTAGAGACGGTAAGAGAAGCGGCTGCTAGAGACGGTAGCCCCACTAGCTGGTTCCGAGAAGCGGATGCGAGAGGAAGACGACGACGTCCATACAAGTTCCTCTCTTAACCCTCTCTTTGGTAAGTCAATAATGAAAGGAAAAAGAAAAGAAGATAAAATAATAAGTGGAGGAGAAAAGAAAAGAAATTGTGGGATTTTAATTAAATATTGTTTGGATAAAAGGAAAAGGAAATGAAATTTTTATGAGAATGGTGTTTGGAAATATGAAGGATTTTGAAGGAAATAAGGAAGAAATTTTTTTTTTAACTTTTTTCTCTAAAAAATTGTTATTATACAAATTCACCCAAATTCTCCATACTCATTCCCCTCCAAATTTCCCATTTATTTTCTCTCAATTTCCCATCTCTTCTCTTCAATTCTTCAAATTAATATATCTAAACACATATTCATATTTTTCCTTCTCTTTGCATCGCTTGTTATTCTTTCAAATCTCATAATCAACAAACACATCGCAAACACCGTTACAGATGGACATGTGGCGAACGTCCTAGCGTCATAGTAACCATCCACGTGGCAAACGAAGATCAGTTCATTGTCCCTTCCCATTTTTATTTCTATGATCCCCGCATTTGCTTCCAGCTCAAACCGTACGTGTTTAGAGCAAGAAAAAAAAAAGAGTGACAGAAAGAGATGGCGAGTTCCACGACGAGCACAGTGGCGGAGGTGGCAGTGGTGGTTTTGGCGGCGGTGGGGGATGGAGTGGACCTGGCCCCACCACCGGGTGGTGGGTGGCAGGAGAGCGTCAAGGAGAAGGCTAGAGAGGCCGCCGATGGCGTCAAGTCTTGGAAGGATTGGGTTGTCGGCAAGTTCAACGGGTTAGTAATCTTCCTTCCTCTTTCTTTCCAATCCCGAAATCGGATCATTTTGGAATTTAATAACACCAATCATCCTTTCAATGTATATCTCAAAACCTTATTTGAAAATTTATAGACAACGAAAACCTTTGTTTGCAAAGGGGTTGTCATAAAACCACCCGTAAATTAGAGAATTGCAAAATAATCAGCCAGCTTTTAGGGTCTTATTTCAACTAGTTTTGGTTGATATGACCGAAATAATGTAAAAGATTAGAGGGTGAGGGGATTTGTTTTTAAATTGGATTTAGTAGTCGGATACTTTTAGCTACAAGTCCTTGGCAGGATTACGTAGATTTAAGTTCTGTTCTATTGTCTAAAGCACAGGCGGGCTTCGTTAGCCCTCTAATTTCAATCAGTTACTGATGTCATTGGTGATCATTTTCCAAAACTCTTGACATAGGACACGATTATGTGAGCATCAATCGAATCGTATACCAATCTCAAAACTTCCCTTCTCTGTTGAAATCAGATCTGAAATTAGAACGTGGGTTTTCTAACCTATATATTGAAAGGATTTGTTAGTCTGTTGTCCGAGTCTTTAGGGCCAGATATGTTAAGTAGGAATAAGCTCCTAATTAGTAGGTTAGTTAGCCTATTTGATTAAGTCTTCTGTTTCTGTTGGTAGTGGCTATTTCTTAGCCTTAGTTTGCTTTTTGTTAAGAACGTGTGTAACAAACTATTGGCTATATAAGATCCTAGTCTTCCATTGAATAAACAAGCAAGTTTTCTCGATCTAAAGCTCTTATATCTTACATTTGGTATCAGAGCGTAAACACTAGGAGTGAGTGAGATGCAGCAGCCTGTGAGAATTATAAAAAACCGAGAGAATGAGTGAGGATAAAACACTTACCAAAATTCCCCATTTCGATGGTCACTATGATCACTGGAGCGAACTAATGGAGAATCTCTTGAAGGCAAAGGGCCTCTGGAGTCTGGTAGAGCGTGGGTTTAAAGAACCAATCGAAGGAACCTTGCTAACTGATGCGCAGCAAACACAGTTAGAAGATGCCAGAACCAAAGATCACCAGGTAAAGCATTAACTCTACCAAGCAATAGACAGAAATGTGTTTGAGCAAATCTTGGATCGAAGCACATCCAAGATCGTGTGGGAATCATTGAAGAAGAAGTTCGAAGGCAATGAGAAAGTGAAGAAATCTCTGCGCAATGCTTTGCGAAGAGAATTTGAAATCCCGGAGATGAAAAAAGGAGAAAATATCACTGATTACTTTGCAAGAGTAATGGTGGTGTCAAACAAATTGCGCAGCAATGGAGAAGATATGCCGGATTCCAAGATCGTGGAGAAGATCTTGCGAACACTAACAGACCAGTTTACTTATGTGGTGGTGTCCATTGAAGAATCAAAGGACACAGATGATATCTCCATTGATGAACTATAGAGTTCATTAGTAATGCACGAACAAAAGTTCAATCGAGTCAAAGTCAACAGAGAAGATGAAGACCAGGCCCTTAAAGTAGAAGAAAGAAAATTTGGGAGAGGCCGAAGCAGAGGACCACCTCGAGGGCGTGGTCGAGAAAGAGGAAGATTCACTATCAACAAAGCAACTGTTGAGTGTTTCAAATCCCACAAATTAGGACATTTCCAGTATGAATGTCCTATATGGAACAAAGAAGCAAATTATACAGAGCTAGAAGAAGATGATCTCTTACTGATGGCATATGTGGGTGAGACAAAGAGGAAGGATATCTGGTTTGTGGATTCAGGATGCTCAAATCATATGTGTAGTGACAAAGGTATGTTTTCAAGTTTGGATATGACTTTCTCTCATTCTGTCAAACTTGGAAACAATAATAGAATGGAAGTGGCTGGAAAAGGTGCTGTCAAACTGATGCTAGGAGGAATCTTGTACAACATAGGAGATGTCTATTTTGTACCTAAACTTAAGAACAACATGTTGAGTGTTGGCCAGCTTCAGGAGAAGGGTTTGGCAGTGTTGTTCCAAGACAAAGTGTGCAATATATATCATCCTCAAAGAGGATTGATTGTGCAATCTGTCATGAGTGCAAACAGGAAGTTCACTATTCTGTCCGAGCCACCAGAAACACATGGAACACAAGAAGAGAAGAATAGGGAGGTGACTTGTCTTCATACAAATGGAGATGATCTGTCAAAACTCTGGCATGAACGCTATTGTCACCTCAGCTACAAGGGCCTAAGCACACTACAGCACAAGAATATGGTTCATGGTCTTCCAAAGTTCCCAGCCTCAACTGTCACATGTGTGGATTGTTTGAATGGAAAGCAGACAAGAAATTCCATTCCAAAGCAGTGTTCATGGAGATCAACTCAGCCTTTGGAGCTCGTTCACTCAGACATTCGTGGTCCCATATCTCCCATTTCTAACAGTGGGAAGAGGTACTTTTTAAGTTTCATTGATGACTATAGTCGAAAAGCATGGGTTTATTTGCTAGCCGAAAAATCAGATGCTCTGAATTGTTTCAAAATATTCAAGAGTATGGTTGAGAACGAAGCAGGTGTGTCACTCAAGTGTCTTCGTACAGACAGAGGAGGTGAATATACTTCAACAGACTTTGACAACTTCTGCAAAGAGAATGGGATTCGAAGGCAACTTACAAATTCATACACACCCCAGCAAAATGGCATCACAGAGAGAAAGAACAGGACAGTCATGAATATGGTGCGAG
Source organism: Rheum nobile (assembly GCA_027886185.1). Classification (NCBI taxonomy): domain Eukaryota; kingdom Viridiplantae; phylum Streptophyta; class Magnoliopsida; order Caryophyllales; family Polygonaceae; genus Rheum; species Rheum nobile. The sequence continues at coordinate 10,471,044 of WOAB01000639.1, forward strand.
CATTACTCTCAGCAAAGAAATTTCCAAAATCATTCTGGCCTGAAGCAATGAATTGGACCTTCCATGTTCTGAATCGATGTCCCACCTTGGCCGTTAAAGATGTAACACCTCAAGAAGCTTGGAGCAGAATCAAACCACATGTGGATCATTTCAGAGTTTGGGGTTGCCTTGCTCATGCTCACATTCCAGACGTCAAACGAGGTAAATTAGACAATAAAAGTTCAGTTTGTATTTTCTTAGGGGTGAGTGAAAACACTAAGGGATACAGACTTTTCAATGTTGTCACAAACAAAATTATAATTAGTCGAGATGTGGTGTTTCAAGAAGATGAGCAATGGGATTGGGGAAAAGGATATGAAACACAAGCGGGTATAGATTTAGAATGGGGAGAGAAAACACAAACCGAGAGAGATAAAGAAGTGAGAAATGACAATGGGAATGAGGGAGGTGGAAATGTGAGTTTTGGTAATGGGGAGGTAGTTACAGAAAGTGAAAATGAGGAGGTAGTTACAGAAAGTGAAAATGAAGAAGAGAGTGAAAATGGAGAAGAAATAGAGTTGCCAGGAGACCAAAATGAGAGAGATATAGTTCAAGGGAGAGAAAGAAGAGTTCCTAGATGGATGAATGATTATGTAAGTGGAGATTCTTTATCTGGTGATGAAGTTCACATGGTCCAAGAAGCAAGAACCGAAGATCCAATCCATTTTGAAGATGCAGTGAAAGAACAAAAATGGAGGCATGCCATGGACAATGAAATCAATTCCATCGAGAAGAATAACACATGGACACTCTTTGAACTACCAAAAGGAGCCAAGAAGATTGGAGTCAAATGGGTTTTTGTAGGATCGTGATTGTTAGATAACAACTTAAGGAACTCATAATATCGATTCTAAGTTCCCTTCACATCGGAAATAAACAATCAAACAAATGACAAGTTCCTTATAGTGGAAACCTTTGATTGCCAACTAGCAATCCAGGATAAAAACCACTACCTTTCTTTCGAAAGGATTTCAAGGTCTACTTCTTGATTTCTTATCTCTTTTGGTTACAGCTTATCCTATGAACAAACACACAGTTTCTTTGCCTTACACACAGTTAGGCAATCATAGATAACTTAACACAATCAATAATCAATCCAAGAAACAGACCTTCGCACCTAGAAACTATCACTTACAGTCACATGAACTTAGCACTCAGCTCTTCTATTCCTTGACTGGTTCCTCTTGATCTTGGTTTGCTTTGATGATCTTGTTTGAAGGTTCACACTGGATATTTGCTAATGTGTGTGAGTCGTATTTCAGTGCTTGAAGATAACCCTTGAGTTAGTCTTCCTTTTATAGAGGATTCTTCGTAGCTTAATCTTCTCTGGGTTCCCACAGATTGAGCTTGCCCTAGGATAAGTGGTTCTCCTTGGTCCACGTTGTTCTTGGCATGTGCAAACAACCTAGGCAGCTCAGAATCCTTCTAGGTTAGTCAACCTCTTCAGCCAAGTCATTCTCTAGCTTCCTTTGTCCGAGGTTCAACACTCTGGGCGCTTGGGAACTGTCTTCTGGACAGCGACATGTTCCATGTCCTGTCGCTTTCACCTTTCTCTGTCCGAGGTTCATTGTTCTAGGCATCTTGGAGTCTTGCTCTTGGATGGTGGCAGGCTTTTGGAAGCTTCTCTCAAGTCGCTTTCACCTCCTTTTGTCCGAGGTTTGGTGTTCCCAGATTTCTCGGGAATCGCAACCTCGCATGCTACGTTTCTGGGCACACCTGGGTTCCTCTGGGTTCCTTCCTTTGTCTTGTTCCTTTGGTTCTCTTGTCCTGTTTGGCTTTCTTGCCTTCGGTATATTCATGTGGTTCCTTAAAGCACATCTTTGAGATAAAACATTAGTATCATAATATTTGTCATCTTCAAAAGTAGAGAAACTGAGGAAAGGAACTCTCAGGGGAACTGAAGTTCCAGAGTTCCGTTTCCTAACAATTTCCCCCTTTTTGATGATGAAAAATATAAGGAACCTGGCAGTATAATAAGGACATGAAATTCATGAGAACAATTGAGCTAAGAGATTTACAACTTTATAAAATAATGATAGAACATTCAATAGTTGCAAATTCCCCCTAAGCAGATAAACTAAGTTATTCAAGTTCCCCCTCAGAATTAGAACGGGTTCAGATTTCCTATAGGTCCAGTAGTTCCAATAGTTCAAGGTTCCTATCCATTCTTCCCCCTTTTGACATCATCGAAAAGATCAAGTTACTTATCAAGTATAGGATATCAATGTGAAATAAACAATTTGCGTTAAACCCATGACAGTGACCATAATAGAAACTTAAGGCAAAGACAAATGATGCATTAGAAACATTGCCAAAGGAGTTCATTAATCATTAAAGTCAAGTATATTATCCAGAGATGCATAGTGGAAAAAGAAACAAAAGATCACAAACAGCTTGACATAGACAAAAAAGGATAGAAGAGGGGAGTAGGACCCTAGGGAACTACTAGCACACTGTGATGTTATAGCACTGAGAACTAGGAGAGACATTCCTATGGCAGCGTAGTGGCCTCCTCTTCAGTTTCCTTCTTTTCTGCAGTTCCTTCATCTTGGCCTGTTGTCATCTTATCGGCCTGATTACCTCCAATTGAGCAAGGTTAAGATTGAGGTTTTTCTTGGCCATTTGAGGAGCTTTGTGTTTTGAGAGAGACAGGTGAACATGAGATTGAGAGAAGGCATGAGAGAACAGAGTGCTCGGCTCAATCAAACAGGAAAACCTTAAATAACCCTTGAGCAATTTTGGAGCCGTTGAGAATCAAGCCATTGGAGATATTTGTGGGAACTCTGAAGAGTTGAAACGGCTAATTTTGTTGAAGCTTTTGCGCCTTTGCAACGGTCACAAATTCAAAGATTAGATGCTCAAAAATGGCAACTGTTCAAGGCTGAGAAGACGTCTCTGACGCTGTGAGATTTGCCATAAATACTGTCTTGGGAGGAGCAATTCTCTTACTAGCCATTTAAGGGGTAGCCCATCCTAGTTCCTTTCTGGCGAAATTTTCAGTGTGCTAGAGGGATATATGGGAACCTTTGATGTGGGTTTTAAAACATAGGACCTGAAAGTACGTTCCCATAAAAGAAATCGGGGAAGGCCATTTATCTCATTACACACTAGTTCCCAGAGAGGGTTAAGAAGAGGATCATAGGGAAATAGATTGTGTAATGAGGCAAGGGAGGGTCATAGTACACAATCATCATTTCGGCTTATATTGTTGGGTTAGAAAGATGATCAGATTGTGACTTTTGGGCCAACAAAGAAACTTGAACAATGATTGAATTTTAATAAGAGATGAACAACCAAGGAGAAGAACTAGAAAATTTTGTCAAAGCCTTTTGAGAAACCATTATGAATATGAGGGTCTAACGCAAGAGAAATGACACAAAGATTCCAAGATAAAGACAAGTAAAGAGTTCTGAACTAGTCAATCAAGGGAACTGGAGAGAAACTTTAAACTAAAGGAACTGCTAGTTTATAGGAATCATTCCCATTTCTAATCTAAGGTTCTCGAAGGGAACTCTATTCAAGGCTTTGGTGAATATATCTGCAATTTGATCTTCAGTTCTACAAAATTTCATAATGATGTTTCCCTTCTCAACATGATCTCTAAGAAAATGATGTCTTATGTCTATATGCTTGGTCCTAGTGTGATGCACAGGATTCTTAGAAATGTTTATGGCACTAGTGTTATCACAAAGAATAGTAAGAGGGCCATAAGACATACCAAAGTCCGCGAGTTGTTGCTTTAGCCAGAGAAGTTGGGAACAACAGGAGGCAGCCGCAATGTACTCGGATTCTGTGGTGGAGAGGGAGACTGAGACTTGTTTCTTTGATCCCCATGACACAAGGCAAGGGCCTAGGAACTGTGCCATTCCAGAGGTGCTCTTTCTATCCACCAAGTATCCAGCATAATCAGCATCAGTGAAACCCATCAGCTCAAAGGGACATTCTTTGGGGTACCAAATGCAGAGTGAGTCAGTTCCCTTGAGATATCGAAGTATTCTCTTCACATCAGCCAAGTGGGTTTCTCTTGGACAAGATTGGAACCTAGCACACAAGCCAACAACAAAAACAATGTCTGGTCGACTAGTGGTTAGGTACATGAGTGAGCCTATCATACCTCTATAGAGCTTCTTCTCCACTAGAGGACTCGAATGGTCCTTATCCAAGTGGGCAATGGTGGATATGGGAGTGGAGAGAGGCTTGTATGAATCCATTTTGAACTTCTTCAGTAGTTCCCTGACATACTTTTGTTGGTGGATTTGAATACCATCTTCCTTTTGAGTGATTTGTAATCCGAGGAAGAAGGTGAGTTCCCCAATTAGGCTCATTTCAAACTCACTGCTCATCAAGTCTTTGAACTTGTCTACAAGGGACAGGTTAGTGGAACCAAAGATAATGTCATCGACATAGATTTGAACCACCAAGATGTTACCTTCTTCTTCTAGGTTGAAGAGAGTTTTGTCAATAACTCCACGCTTGTAGCCATTTGAGAGTAGGAACTGGGCAAGACGATCATACCAAGCTCTGGGAGCTTGCTTGAGGCCATACAATGCTTTGTCTAGAAAGTAGACATGGTCTGGATGATCATCATTTTCAAATCCAGGTGGTTGCTTGACATAGACTTCTTCTTGAAGAATTCCATTGAGGAAGGCCATCTTTACATCCATTTGGAACAACTTGAACCCTTTGTGTGATGCGAAAGCAATTAACATCCTTATTGCTTCAATCCTTGCCACTGGAGCATAGGTTTCATCATAGTCGATGCCTTCTTGTTGATTGTATCCTTGAGCAACAAGTCTTGCTTTGTTCCTTATCACAGCTCCTGTGTCGTCTAGCTTGTTTCTGTAAACTCATCTAGTTCCTATGATGTGTTTATCCTTGGGGCGAGGAACTAGATGCCATACTTTGTTCCTTTCAAATTGATGAAGCTCTTCTTGCATAGCTTGGATCCAGTCGGCATCCTTCAGTGCCTCACCTATGTTCTTTGGTTCCACAATAGATAGAAAGGCATTGAAGGCAAAGAAGGTTAAATGTTCGTACCTGACTGGAGGCTTGACGACTCTTCTTTCTCTGTTGGAAGCTAGGGCACTTGATGTGGAGACATTTTGATTTGAGCATTCAGCTTCCTGGTTAGGATCTCCTTCTCCATTGAGCATTATGTGAGAAGATGAGTCATCGAATTCTCCACATATGTTGTCATCATGTTCATGGTTCCCAGAGATGGATTGTTGTTCATTATCCATGGGAACTGGTAGAGGAGCCATTGGAGGGTTCCGAGCAGCAGGACATGAACTGGGTGGAGTGACATCTTCATCTGGATCTTCTTGATATGACTTGGGAAACGGGTCTTCAAAGGAATTGGTGGTGTTCTGCACAATCTTTCCAAGTGATTTTTCATTAAAAATAACATGAACACTTTCTTCTACCTTTTTAGTCCTTTTGTTGAAGACTTTGTACGCCTTGCTACCCGAGGCGTATCCAATGAAGATTCCTTCATCACTTCTTGGGTCGAATTTGCCAAGATTGTCCTTGCCATTGTTGTGCACAAAGCACTTGCATCCGAACACCCTCAGATGTGAGATGTTGGGAACTCTTCCTCTTAGGAGCTCATAGGGTGTCTTTTCTGTGATTGGGCGAAGCATGGCTCGATTGATGATGTAGCAAGCTGTGTTGATCGCCTCAGCCCAAAATGATTGAGAGAGTCCACTTGAGATCAGCATAGTCCAAGCCATGTCTTCCAAAGTTCTGTTCTTCCTTTCCACTACTCTATTTTGTTGAGGAGTGTATGGTGCAGAGAAGTTATGATCAATTCCATGCTCACTGCAAAAGGTTAGAAATTCTCCATTTTCGAATTCGGTACCATGGTCAGACCGAATAGCATTGAGTGAATAATCAAGAGATTTTTCTAACAAGGGAACCAGATCTTTAAAGCGGTCAATAACTTCACTCTTAGATTTAATAAAGATGGTCCAAGTAAAGCGAGAGAAGTCATCGACAAGAACAAAGATATACATGTTCCCTCCTAGGCTCTGAACTCTCATGGGTCCACACAGATCCATGTGGATGAGTTCAAGAGGCCTTGAGGTGCTTACCATGTTTTTGGACTTGAAGGAACTACGAGCCTGTTTTCCTTTTACACAATCAGAGCACAGTTCCTTAGATGTGCCACTTAGCTTTGGAAGCCCTCTGACTAGCTCCTTTGAGTGTAGCTTTTGAATCATCTTGGTGCTAGCATGACTGAGGCGTTGATGCCACAAATCAGCTTGGTCATTCATAGTTGAGAGACAAAGTTTCTCCTTGGGAACAAAGGATGGATCAATTATGTAGATATTGTTGAATCTTTTCCCTTTTAGGATGATTTGTCCCGAGGAGTCAAGGACTGAACATTCGTTTGATCTGAATCTAACTTCATTGTCTCATTGATCACACAGCTGTGACACACTTATTAGGTCAAAACCAAGATTATCAACAAGGTGAACTTTGTTTACCTGAATGTGATCGTTGAGTTTCACAGTTCCTATTCCACATATTTTCCCTTTGCTTTTGTCTCCAAAGGATATGTTCCCTCCTTGGAGAGGTTGAAGAGAGGTCATTTGATTTCTTCTTCCAGTCATATGGCATGAGCAACCACTGTCGATGTACCATAGTTGAGGTTGCCTCTCTTCTTTCTGCACATAAGGGAACTAAGATTTCTGAACCCAGCGAAGCTTGGCTTTACTGGGGGGATTAGCACTGCGAGTCTGTGAATAACCAGGGAACTGGTTCCTTTCATGGTAATGAGTACTTTTCTCCTTTTCAAAGTTCCTTTTCTTAGCACAATCAGTGTTGTAATGACCATTCTTACCACAGTAGGTACACAAACGATTGTAAACAACATGTCCATATTTTCTTTTTCCTGGCCTAAAAGGTTTTTCAGTTTTCTTTTTGTTAAAATCAACATTGTTTCTAACCTTGTTATGGGCCATGTCAATATATCTTTTGTGAGCAAAGGAATTGGTGAACCATTGGTTTTCAGGAACCATCTTTTCTTTTCCCTTAGGTTCCTTCTTAGGACTTTGAGAACTTTCATTTAGACGTTTGGCAACCTCAGCCTTGTTCTCAAGAACCATGATCTTCTCTGATAGGAATTGATTCCTATCACGAGAAGTGGCAAGAGCAGTACTGAGGTTCTCATTCATCTCAACAAGTTCTCGCCTAGCCTTTTCATTTTCAGCATCATTGTTCCCTTTGTTGTTGACATATCCTATTCCATGATGTTGTCTCACAAAAACAGTTTGATTTATCGTTTTTTCATTAATAGAATCAGTGAGAATGTCCAATCTATCAATTATGGATTGAAGCATGTCATTTCCAAGTAAGTTAGCATGCAAGGAAACTTTGACAGAATCTATGCTAGTTTCATCACAAGATTTGCAAGTTTTAAGGTGACTAGCATGCACATTCCTAATATCAATGAGTTTGGAGTGAGTTTCAGCTAGGTCTTTCTCAGTTTCATCAAGTTTCTTACTCCAAACAGAATTCTCAACATTCAAGCAAGCAATTTTATCTTCACAATCATCAAGTTTCTGTTGAAGGGAACTGGTTTCCTTTCCTAGTTTCTTTATGATCTTAAGATGTTGTTTCTTATCACAATCAGCTAGGGATTTTAAGAGATCGTCAGAAGTTACCTCAAGGTCTTCTGAGTCGCTTGAGTCTCCTTTTGCCATGAGACATCTTCCTCCAGAGAAGCCACTCAGATCCAGTTCCTCATTTGAGTCTTCTCCCCATGAGGCTACGAGTGCCTTCTTTTTCTGAGGTCTTTCTTCTTCCTTGGAGTCTTCCTTGTTGGGACAGTTCTTAGCATAGTGTCCCTTTTCTTTGCACTCATAACAAGAGACTTCTTTGAGATCCCTTCTGGGTCCATTGAGGGAGGAACTGCCCTTTTGGAACCTTCCCTTCACAAAGAATTTTTTGATATTCTTTGAGAAGAGGGCTGTTAGCTCGTCCTCTTCTTCTTCCAGGTCTGAGTTCTCTTGCTCCATCTCGAGCCTGGAGAAGGCTTTGGAGATCTTAAGGGCGATTCCTTTCTCCAGTTTCTTGTCGGCATTGGCCTTGGTGTGCTCTCCTTCTTCAACCTCCAGTTTCCCTATGACTTGGGTCAAGGGAAGGGATTGGATGCCTGGAGTGTTCTTCATGATTCCCTTGAGAAGGGTGAACTTGGAGTTGAGTCCATTGATGACCACTAGGGACTTGGAAACTTCATCCAGATCGACTCCCGCCGCTGTCAACTTTTCAATCAATCTGTTGAAGCGGGAGTAGTACTCTGAGATGGTCTCAGTTTCCATCATTTTGAAGGTGTGGTATTCTCCTTCCAAAGCAAACTTTCTGCTTTGCTTTAGTTCCTCACTTCCTTCATGCATCTCCTTGAGAGCTTTCCATATCTCCTTGGCCGTCTTGATGCCTATGACCTTGTCCATGTCTTCTCTGTCCAATCCATTGAGGATGAACTGCCTGGCCTTGGCATTCTTCTCCATGATGACATAGTGTTCTGGTTTCCAGTCTTCTTCCTTCATGGTGAGATCGACATGGCCATCTCCATTTTCGACTATCCTCCAATATTGGTAGTCGTTGGTCTTGATGTGGCTTTCCATGCACTTTTCCCACCATGTTTCTTCTCCTTACTTTCGGAGATGTGGCTTGTTGGTGGAGATTCCGAGCTCAAACTTGCTTGGTTGAGACATGATCTGCAAACTTAACAAAGATCTAGAGCTTTTCCTGCTCTGATACCAATTGTAGGATCGTGATTGTTAGATAATAACTTAAGGAACTCAGAATATCGATTCTAAGTTCCCTTCGCAGCGGAAATAAACAATCAAACAAATGACAAGTTCCTTATAGTGGAAACCTTTGATTGACAACTAGCAATCCAGGATAAAAACCACTACCTTTCTTTCGAAAGGATTTCAAGGTCTACTTTTTGATTTCTTATCTCTTTTGGTTACAGCTTATCCTAGGAACAAACACACAGTTTCTTTGCCTTACACACAGTTAGACAATCCTAGATAACTTAACACAATCAATAATCAATCCAAGAAACAGACCTTCGCACCTAGGAACTATCACTTACAGTCACAGGAACTTAGCACTCAGCTCTTCTATTCCTTGATTGGTTCCTCTTGATCTTGGTTTGCTTTGATGATCTTGTTTGAAGGTTCACACTGGATATTTGCTAATGTGTGTGATTCGTATTTCAGTGCTTGAAGATAACCCTTGAGTTAGTCTTCCTTTTATAGAGGATTCTTCGTAGCTTAATCTTCTCTGGGTTCCCACAGATTGAGCTTGCCCTAGGATAAGTGGTTCTCCTTGGTCCATGTTGTTCTTGGCATGTGCAAACAACCTAGGCAGCTCAGAATCCTTCTAGGTTAGTCAACCTCTTCAGCCAAGTCATTCTCTAGCTTCCTTTGTCCGAGGTTCAACACTCTGGGCGCTTGGGAACTGTCTTCTGGACAGCGACATGTTCCATGTCCTGTCGCTTTCACCTTTCTATGTCCGAGGTTCATTGTTCTAGGCATCTTGGAGTCTTGCTCTTGGATGGTGGCAGGCTTTTGGAAGCTTCTCTCAAGTCGCTTTCACCTCCTTTTGTCTGAGGTTTGGTGTTCCCAGATTTCTCGGGAATCGCAACCTCGCATGCTACGTTTCTGGGCACACCTGGGTTCCTCTGGGTTCCTTCCTTTGTCTTGTTCCTTTGGTTCTCTTGTCCTGTTTGGCTTTCTTGCCTTCGGTATATTCCTGTGGTTCCTTAAAGCACATCTTTGAGATAAAATATTAGTATCATAATATTTGTCATCTTCAAAAGTAGAGAAACTGAGGAAAGGAACTCTCAGGGGAACTGAAGTTCCAGAATTCCGTTTCCTAACAGTTTTCAAGACTAAGTGAGATGAAAATGGCAAGATCACAAAGCATAAAGCTCGTTTAGTGACTAAGGGATACTCTCAGAAGCAGGTAATAGACTACTCTGAAGTGTTTGCTCCAGTAGCTCGGCTTGACACATTGAGAATGTTGATAGCTACAGCAGCTCAGAAAGGATGGAAGATCTTCCAATTAGATGTAAAGTCTGCTTTCCTACACGGTCAGTTGAGTGAACAAGTCTTTGTTGATCAACCAAGAGGTTATGAGAAAAAGGGGAATGAGCATTTGGTGTACCAGCTACACAAAGCATTGTATGGATTAAAACAAGCTCCAAGAGCCTGGTTTAGTCGCATCAAAGCTCATTTTATCAAGGAAGGATTTCAAGGTTGTGACAGTGAACAAACTCTTTTCACCAAGAGAAGCAAAGAAGGTAAGATCATCATTGTCAGTGTCTATGTTGATGACTTAATATTCACTGGTGATGATGAGAATCTAATGCTGGAATTCAAGGCCTCCATGATAAGGGAGTTTAATATGTCAGATTTGGGATGTATGAGCTACTTCTTAGGAATTAAAGTCTTGCAAAAGAAGGAAGGGATTTTCATATGTCAGAGATGCTATGCAGAAGAGGTTCTAAGAAGATTTGGAATGCTAGAAAGCAATTCTGTCAACAATCTGACTGTACCAGGCATGAAGATTAATAGTGATGCAGAGGGTGTGCCAGTAGATGAAACTTACTACAAGCAAATTGTAGGAAGTCTCATGTATCTTACATCCACCAGGCCCGATCTGATGTATGCTACTAGCTTGCTGAACAGATATATGGCAAGACCTACAGAACTTCACTTAAAAGTTGCTAAAAGAGTTCTCAGATATCTGAAAGGAACGATAAATCTGGGAATATTTTACAAGAGAAGCAGTCAAGAGAAGGAGTTGAAGGCCTACACAGACAGTGATTATGCTGGTGATACAGAAGACAGAAAGAGTACAAGTGGAACGATAAATCTGGGAATATTTTACAAGAGAAGCAGTCAAGAGAAGGAGTTGAAAGCCTACACAGACAGTGATTATGCTGGTGATACAAGAGACAGAAAGAGTTCTCAGATATTCTACAGAAGTAGAGTTTGTAGCAGCAGCTGTGTGTGCTTGTCAAGCTGTTTGGATGAAGAGGATACTTAAGGTTCTCAGTCATGAAGAAAGGGAATGCACAAGCATAAACTGTGATAATAGTTCCACTATCAAGCTGTCCAAAAATCCAGTTATGCATGGCCGCATCAAACACATTGATGTTCGTTTTCACTTCTTAAGAAACTTGTCAGAAGAAGGAGTCATCTCTTTAGTTCATTGTGCAAGTGCTGATCAAGTTGCAGATATCATGACCAAGCCTTTGAAAGCAGATACATTTCAGAAGCTTAGAACTTCACTGGGAATGTGTGACATTGCAGAAGTAAGCTAAAGTATTTCATAACATTAGCTTAAGGGAGAGTATGAAAGGATTTGTTAGTCTGTTGTCCGAGTCTTTAGGGCTAGATATGTTAAGTAGGAATAAGCTCCTAATTAGTAGGTTAGTTAGCCTATTTGATTAAGTCTTTTTATTTCTGTTGGTAGTGGCTATTTCTTAGCCTTAGTTTGCTTTCTGTTAAGATCGTGTGTAACAGACTATTGGCTATATAAGAGCCTAGTCTTCCATTGAATAAACAAGCAAGTTTTCTCGATCCAAAGCTCTTATATCTTACATATATGCCCTAGCAACAGGGACGGATGCAAAATTTTAAATATTTTTAAGTGAAATTATCTTCTTCACTCAACTTTTTTTTTTTTTTGGATGAGGAAAGGATTCGAAGTACTAGACAGACCTGATAGATCGAGAGACCGAGAAACTCGGTAGCCGGGCAAACCGGCGTGACAAGCAAACCAAGGACAATAAAATTAAAAAGAAACAAACCAAATCGAAATGGAAAGCATACAAGATCCAGGGAAGGGGTGAGAAAGACACAAACGCAGGTGAGTAGAAACTAACGCAGCGCCGTGTAGCCGGGGAGCAAGCTAACAGGAGGAATTACTCCTGGGGAAGTGCGAAGAAACTCCTGAGAAATGTCCCAACACAAAGGGTCAACAGGAGGCACACAACCACAACCTCATCCGGAACACAAACTCGATTCATACGCCTAAGATCAGCTCCACACGAAGAGAATGTTTCTTAAAACATATGTGACATGATGGATAGGAGTTGGTTGAAAATAATGTTAGGACCGGATCCCAAAAGGAAGGCCTGTTAGGGCCGGCTGGTACGGAGAGCGTTTTAGCTTCAATGAAAATACCCTAGAGCAATGCTAAATTTGGTAGTGGGCTTTTAAGTCCAAAAATCAAAGTCTGCTAAATTCACCTTAAAGTAGTTTTGATTTTAATTTCCTTCCTTTTTTTCCTTCAATCCGATTCAAGCGTACATAGTACGCTTAAATTAAATTTTGACCTTTTTATTATTTTATTTTTTTTCCTTTTGATATCCCCTACCTAAGGCTTGAGGGGAAGAAACGAAGCTGGTGAAGCATCGGCGACGGCCGGTAAGCACTGGAGGCGGCCAAGGCAGTCGGCGGTTCAATAATATTGGGATAACTTGTTCGAAATTGAGAGCCATCAATGCTTGAACTGATTTTAGGGGTTTGGAGATTAAAGCTCGGTTAGAACTTGGATTCCTGTTCGAAAAGTGATGTTAGATCTAGGTTTCCTGATGGCCAAGGTTCTCCATATCTTGGTTTCCAGATTTTAGGGGTCAAGTGAAAAGGAGAGAAAAGGGGGGTTTTGGATATCATGTGAACTCATTTAGATGAAGTGGACGATTAATCGAGCAGAGCACGTCAATGGCGGATCAACGATGGGGGTGAATGGAGGTCGAGGGAGGGAGGTCTGTATGAGACAGATCTGGTGTTGTGTGGCCAAGATCGAGACAGACATGTGTTGGGGGAAGCTTAGACTTCAAGTTCGGTATGTGGGTTGCACCATATTAAAGATGTTGTACCTTCGATCGGGTTGTGGTTGTTGTTGTTGTTGTTGTTGTTGTTGATTATTGTAGTAAAACGGTTGTTGTTGGAGGCATTTGTTCCTTCTTCACTCAACTTGAACATGCTGGCTGAATTTAGATAATTCCATTAATTTTCTATTTTCCTTGTCCACACAAGGCTCAGAAGCATGGACCCAGTGAGCTATGAATTGCATCACACTACGCATCTCAATCTGAATTACTAATAGCGTTTTTGGGTGTCTCAGTTTTGGAGCATTTTGTTCAGCCAGATGCTGTGCTAGTACGTTTGGGATCTTTATCTTATCTGTAGGGGTAAGATTCAAGGATATTAATAAAAAGTAGGGTGGAAGAGCTTAAAATTCATCCTTCTAGCCAGGTGAAAACAAAGTAGCTGCCCAAGGATAAATGTATAAATACAAATAAGGGCAGTAAATCTAGCATCAAAGGAGTATGCATAGTGGTTACAATCATCCGAAGGATGACTGGATCTCCTCCAGAGTTCTCCCTTTAGTCTCCGGGAGGCAGAGCGCCACGAATACTGCAGTTAGGGCAGTGATTGTGGCGTAAATGGTAAAAGTACCTGCCGATCAAGTAAACAAGCGAGAGTCCAAAGATGTTTGATTATTAGTTTGCACACCACAAGGACTGTTCTGTTACAAGCCAATGGAGGAGAGAAGCAGAGAGTTTACCTCCTTCACTCCAGTCAAGCATTGTGCTGGCAATCAATGTCATAATCCAAGATACCATAAAGTTGGCCATGACTGCTGCACTGCCACCTAGGCTCTTTATGTGCACCGGTAGAATCTGCTCACAAAGTTTCCATATCATCCTCAAAATGCTTACGTAAATCTTGCACATTCTTAATTCACCACAACTAAAATGGGTTTGGGCATTACCTCGGACATTACAAGCAAAGGCACAGGTCCAAGTCCTAACGAAAAACATATCATCATACCCTAGCAAAAACACGTATTTAATTTGATGATGAGAATACATCAATACGTGAGGTTGAGGATGAAGCCCGGTAATGTTAAATGTATATCAGAAAATCCTACCACAACACCAGCAACGGCTAACCAGCCCATCGCACTATAAAGCTTCGAGTCCTCTGATATAGCCTTCTGTTCAACGACAAGATAGATCAGAACTGCACTCTGGCAGGAAAACGTTAAATCTCCACGATAATTGTGCAAGTTTAGAAGAGAAACAACCTCTACATAAAATGCTGCAGCAACTAGGAGCAGACTGATTGCTATTCCAATGGAAGATATCTGTAGCAGACACGTTTGAAACAATGAATTTTCTCTTTGCCAACAAAGTTTTTCATCTGTCAAGTAAAAAAAGGATGTGATGGAAAAACACATACCAGAAGAAGAACTCTTCGTCCAGCCTTGTCCATTAGCCAAGTAGCGACTCCGGTTGCAATAACCTGAAAGAACCAAATGATTCTACATTAATAAAAATGCTCACTGACAAGAAGCAGCAGAAGAAAAAACGTCTATGAATCTCACCTGAATAGCGCCAAGCCCGAATGTGGCAATATTATCTTTAGTAATACCTGTTTAGATGAAAGTAATTAAGTTAGTCCACATCTTTATCCTTGTAATTTCATCAATTATGTTATCCAGCCATAAGCTTCCTAATACCGAGAATATATAACAATTCATTCGTTAAGTTCTGTAGTACAGATTCTCCCCATTGATAGACAAACAGAAAAATGCTAAGATCAGATCTTAGCATAACATGAAGAATTTGTTCTCACCTGCACTCTCAAATATAGTGCTGGAGTAGAATAAGATGACCCGAATGCCACTAAGCTGCTGGAACACAAGTAAACCAATTCCTATCTGTAACAACATCAATCAATTCATACCAAACAATACAAGTGATTAGTTCAGAATCTTTTAACCTTTTATAAAATATCATAGAGGAACAATGGAAACAAAATTGCAAGTCTCAAACAAACCATTCTACCATCAAAGGACGCCAATTTCTTCCCCGCCTAAGGTCTGCAAGACGGATTGCTGTTGTTGTTTTTGATGATTCCACAGCTTTCTGCATCCAAAAGGGAAATCAGCCACTGTAAAATTATCTATGCATAATCTAGAATAGTGGAAATTTTGTCTTATATTGCATATTGTGATTAACATCGGTCAGAAGATTTGTTTCTTTATCAAAAGGAATAAAATCAGAAGGTTTGCAGATGTTTCAAGAAAATACATTGATGTCCTCCAATTCAGTGTTTATATCTGAATTAAATCCTCTTAGAACCAGCAAAGACAATCTCGCTTCATTAGACATTCCCAACTTGGCCTGACATGCCATAGAAAACCAAATATATCATAAATGATCAGCTCAACTAATGGAAAATAAGCTTCATATAAAAGGAGGACAGGTTTTTTCAATATGTAATTACCATCCATCTAGGAGATTCAGGTATGAAAAATAAACCAGGTATTAGAGCTGCACATGGCAAGACCCCTGTACAATTGCAAGAATAGTCAAAATTATGATTCATCCATTACTGATCAGTGATCAATGATAAAGAAAATGGCTCATGCAGAAACAGATAAACTTTATTTAGTAAGCATATTTGAAAGGGGAATCACCTAGAACAGCAAGTAACCTCCATCCAAGAAAAATCCCAAGCAGATAAACAATCATCACTCCAATTGTGATTGAAAGCTGCAGAATAGAATTGGAATTTGAGCTTGTTTGATTATGAGTTTTCTGGATATGATTTGTATGTGAAATTCAAAAGAAATTAAGAGAAAAAATTGCATTTCCAGAGCACTTTGCTGACATGTTCAAGCTTCCGCAATGACACTTGATAAATACAAAAGAAGCAAAAAAGGCAGTAGAAACCTGGGTCACTGCTCCAAGGCGCCCTCTCAAGTTCTTAGGTGCAATTTCAGCTATATACACAGGCACCTGTTGCACAACCAAAGAATATCAGTTGATTAACCATGAATTTAAAGTTATACTCATTACTTGGTCCAATTCATAGTTTCAAATGGATGACACCCTATATAAAAAAGGGACTGAAGATAAATAAAAAATACATAACCGTGTAAGAGATAATGCCAACACCAAACCCTGTCAGTAACCTCCCCAGGTAGAGGATGGAGACATCCTACGCACAATGACAAAAGAAATTAGGTGCCATATTGGTAGAAGTGTAGCTTACAAATGAAAAAGTTCATTGTTATCCACTATCCACTTACTTTGGCAAATGATATGGCAAGCCATCCAATTATGTTGGGGATTGAAGCAATCATCAATGTCTGTCAAAGGATAATGCACAAACAGCATTTACAAGAGAAGGCATTCATAAAGTAGCTAGCCTCGGTAAATCAAGTGGCCTAAAGAAGCCTCATTTTGATGCAAGTTTCTATAAAAATGGACGATGCTACTATATACTGTTATTATACTCTAAGTAGTAGTTGAAGCCATGAATCTATTTTAGTAGCGGCCTGGTTGATTATAACTTATTAAATGGGCTGTTTTGTAGAAGGAAGGGTAAAAGGGAATATGATCTATTCTGACTATTCCTAGATAAACCATTGCTCGAGCAATAATCTTTTATTTCTCTTTATATTCATTTTGGTCCCTTTTACTTCATTTTCTTCTCTCTGCATCAAAATAAAAGCAGTACATTAATAGTTTCTTTAACATTCCAACCCTGAGATTTGATATTTTTTAAATGTTAAGTACAACGCTTTTCTCCTTCTGTTTTAAAATACGCCCCTGAGATGCAGAATGGGACATTTGAGTCCTACAATATATAGGGCATACCCCTTTCCTTCCAATGTATTCAGAAATCTGACCGCTGGCTATCGCCCCCACCATTGCTCCCACATTCGCAAGAGATCCGAACATCGAAAACTGTTCCAGTAGGCAACAAAACCAACCAGCAATGATCAATTATACAATACAAAACACAATTGAGCCCAAAGTGAATGAGCACGGAATCAGAAACTAGTTTAAATTTCCACACGTTACTCCTAAACACAAGAAAGCCCTCCAAAAATGAATGAGTTTAGAAACTCTAGAGGAGACCGAACAGAACAAGAGTTTAATTTAACATTTCCTACCTCACTGTCCGTGATCCCGAGTTCTGAGATGATCAGCGATTCCGTTGGCGAAGAATAGCCGAGCTTCAAAACAAGCACCATGGAAATTGATCAGGATTTCCCTTTTCAATTGAACAAACCGAAGAAGAAAATAACGGAAATTTCTTAGGGTTTAGGCATACAGTGTAGCCGAATTGGATGGTGCCTAGGGCAACGATGAGGACGTAGAAGATGACCGAACTGGAAGGATCACGGAGCAGCATTGACGAACCAAACATGCTCGACTGAAACTGCGAGCCCTTTTTGTACCAACTCCATGTCTGGAGTAACGGCTTCTTCAGCTCCGAAGAAGACGACGTAGCCGATGCCGGCAACAAGCGACCTTCTTCGATTTCCGGATCCATTCGCCTTGCTCTTCTTCTCTGCGATTTCTCTGCTTAAGCCTAAAATCCAATTGACAGATGTGGATGATATTTGAGCACATTCGAATCCTATCTATATCCGATGACGATGAAAACGAACGCATACTGAATTGACCAATCTTGTTGACGAGTCGCGAGCTTATTTTTAATCCAAGGGACAAAAATTGGAATTGTTGTGATTTAGGGTTTCGATCTTACCAGTTGTGAAGGAGTAGTGGTAGAAGAAAGGATTTTTTTATTTCTTTTTAAATTTTTTGGGGGCAGAAAAGGAGACAAATACCCGTTTCTTCATGATTGAAGAATCATTCTTCCCGCGTGTATTCTATTTTATTTTATTTTCAAAAAGATCTTCCACGTCTAAAAAGCACAAAGAGACTACTAGGCGTCGTGGTCCTTGTAACCTTCAAATTCCTACTCGGTTATGATAATATGTTATTTAAATAGGATTAACCCAATAGTAATTTGACTCTGCTAAGATATAATTAATAATAGAACTCATTTTTTTTAAAGGAGCAGCCCTTAAACAAGGCTATTTTATAAGAATGAATTGCATTTGGTTTTCAAACTTGTAGTTGGTATCCATGATTTCTGACATCATTAATTTATACTAAAGTCTCAAATTTATGTTGAATACAATTACTTATCCCTATCTCAACAACTTATCATTAATACATAGTTTGTCATATGCATTATTGAAAATTAATTAAAATAACTCAACTTTGAAAGTGTTAAAGTATTAAAAATAATAATTCAAACTTATCTTTACATGTTAAAAAAGTGACACCAAAATTTTGAAGCCAAAATTAAATCAAAAACTTCAAAAAATCATCCATATTTTTATAATTTTTCTTACAAAACCACCACTTTTTATAATTTATTCACAAAAACACCCAAATGTACCTATATATGTTCAAAAAGTAACACCAAATAAATTTGAGGTCAAAACTACGCCCAAAATTATAAAAAATCATCCATATTTTTGATACATTTCACACAAAAGCCACAACTTTTCAAAATTTATTCACATAAACATGTATGGATTTTTTTTTTGGAAAATTTAGTTTTTTTTTGTGAATAAATTTTGAAAAGTGATGATTTTTGTGAGAAAAGTATGAAATATGGGTGATATTTTCAAATTTTGGGCTATGTTTTGACCTCAATAAATTTTGTGTCACTTTGTTAAACATGTATAGATAAGGTTGGGTGTTTTTGTGAATAAGTTTTAAAAAGTGAAGATTTTTGTGAGAAAGGTATAAAATATGGGTGCCTTTTTTGAGGTTTTAGACTGAATTTTGACCTCAATAAAATCTGGTGTTACTTTTTTAACATGTATAGAAAAAGGTTAGGTTATGTTTATAATGCTTTAAACGTTGAATTATTTTTTAAACACCCCTTAAAATTTGGGTTATTTTAATTAATTCCCCTATACATTATAAAGACTTTGTTACTTATAAACTCCATTTTTTAGGAATGTACATTTGATAATTTCGATAAGCGTATCATGAAATTATTTATCCATACTTTATAACAAAATTATAATGCTTTTTAAAAAAAAAAAACATTCTCACCAAACACACTTTATTTAAAAAAAAATACTTTCAACTATTTTTCAATAAAAAAGTATTTATTAAGACTCTTAACAAACAAACCCTAACACAACGCTAATGTCTTGTGTGGTTGGTTTGGACTAGGGATGAAAATCATCCACGGATACTAGACCCACTCGAGTGTACTATACCCCCCCCCCCCCCCCCTACCCCCTACCCCCTACCCCCTACCCTCTACCCCTTATATATACTTAAACTCATTCATCCAAATTCCATATCCAAACACAATCTTATGAAAATGTCATATAGTAATAACACATATTGGAGTAGTAGAGAAGAGAAGATTTCGACGATTGCAATTTCGAGGTTAGTAATGCATAATTGTTCGTAAAAGCTTAATATTTGTGTTATATATATGCATAGGGGACCATATATATTAGGTATGAATGAGAAGTTCTTTAGTTTAGGTATAGATGAATAAAAGTTCATATAGTTCACATAGTTTTACAGAACTTTTGTATGCAATATCGTATAAATAATAAGACATATATTGAAAGATTAGTATTTTGGAGAAGTTGAGAAGAACATGGAGAATTGGATGATTGCAATTTCGAGGTTAGTAATATATAATTGTGCATAAAAGCTTAATATTTGTGTTATATATATATATATACATAGAAGCCTATATTAGGTATGAATTAGTAGTTTCTTAGTTTAGTTATGGATGAATAAAACTTCACGTTTATTAATGTTGTTATAGTATTACTATTGTAATTTTGTTGTATAGTATTAATTATTTAATTTTGCGATATGTATTTAATATTGGTATCATTAATTTGAAATGAATATATTGTAGGTGTAGGAAGAAATGATTTTAATTAGTATATAATTTCACAAATTATTGTAACATTATTGATTATGTAATCATGTTTAGGGGAAAGACTATGGAAATGAATTTCGTAATTTTCTGAAGTGGAATAGCTGAGAGGAATTAGTTGATTGGGCTAAGAAGAGGGGCCGAGATTCGATGATGGTTATATCCATTCGTAGCTCAAATGTCAGAATGGTTAGTTTGACATGTGAGCACTTAAGTGCATATAGATCGGGGAGGAAGAAAGTTAGTGAATAAGATTCGGTGAAGACTGTTGAGGTAGTTCGTGAAACCAACTTGAAGAAGTTTGGTTGCACATTTGAGTTGTATGGTGTTTGACTGAAAAATAAGCCAGGGTTAGAGACTCGTAAATGGATATTGAATGTGATAGACAAACATCACAACCATAGGCTTTCGACTAGCTTCATTGGGCATGCATACATGGGCTGAATGACCCCGGATGAGGAGCACCTTTCTAGGAGGTTGGATGATAAGTTGATGAAGGACTATTGTTGCAGAGTTGGGAAGCTTATTCCCCGAAAATGTAACATCCAAAAAACAAGTTTCCAACTTTCTGCAAAAGATACAATACGATGATCATGGAAAAATGACGGTTACTCAATGGACTCTAAACTTTTTTCAAAAAAATAGGTACGAAGTGCATCCTCTAAGGAAGATGTCTCTGGACTAGGTGGATATCCTATTTTTTTCTCACCCGTAGTCGCTGCACCATTTGAAGTTGTTCCCCTACGTGGTAGTTATCGACATCACATACAAGATAAATAGGCATGTCATGGCTTTGTGTCTTAATTTTTATTGCAATTTAATAGTAATAGTAATATATTAATTCTATCATCCATTTTAGTTGCTTATAATCTTTTGTTTTTTTACATTTATCATTAGGTATAAAATGCCTTTGGTGAAGATTGTTGGTTATACTTGCACTCACAAGTTGTTCAATATTTCTTATGCATTTACATGGGAGGAAGGAGTTTTGCATTACAAGCTCATAATGCAAAAACTTTTGTACTTGTTTGAAGATGAAGGAGTAATGCCAACGACCATAATGACTAACCGAGAAAAAGCCCTCATCAATGCAATTCGTATAATTTTCAAAGGCCAAGTTAAACACTTTTGTGCTAGGTGGATAGTAAAGACAACATCGAGGCATATGCTTCTCCAATCTTGAAGGATAAAGCTCAAGTCAGTAAGTGGACTTTGGTGTTCAACCATGAAGGAAAGCTACAAAGAGAGGCTCGCGAAATTGAGCAAATTGTGGAAGAGTGCCCTCATTGGATACATTGAGAAGATGTTGACTAATCCTTACAAGGAAAACATAGTCAGACCGTGGACGGATCGTCACCTTCACTTCTTCACGAGGACTTCAAACAAGTATCCCTTGTATATTGTTTAGTGGTTTCTAGGTTCTGGGCCTCGATGTCGTACTAACACGAGGCTTTTTATGTGTTTTGATAGGGTTGAGGGTATGCATCACATGTTGAAACATATTTTGGATTCTAGTATAGGTTGTTTTTACAAAGTGGCAGTGAGGATCCACCATGCGATCGAGAGTCAAAATGGCCAGGTGAGGGCGAACATGGAGATTTCACATATGGAAAGACCTATGGTGTTTGATAGCGTGCCACCAGAAATAAGAATGTTGTTTGCAATGCTATTCTACAAAGTGTCGGTGAGGTGCTTGAAGATGTTGATGGGTTTGTATAAGTAGGTAGTGAAAGATGATTATTCGGATGATTGTGATGATCAATGGATGAGAAACTTCTTCGGCCTGTCATGCGTCCACAGAATTGGAAATGTTATCATTACGAGGACACTGATCTTGCCGAGTGAGATACACCCTTGCAGGAAGCAACTGATATGGGAAGGTCTTACCGGTGATGGGCCCATTGAGGACACAATATCACTGTCTAGTCCATAGTTGAGATTTAAGGAAATGAATCAAAAATTTGAAAGGGGTGAACTGAGAAAAGATCAAATATATCAAATCTCTGAGTTGTACAATGACATGGATAAATTTTTAGGGTTCGTGGCTTTGAACTCGGTGGTGGCCAGAAATCGAACGACAATAGAGGTGGCAGAATTTTTAGGGTTTGTGGCTTTGAAATCGAAATTGGACGCTGAAACTTCAATGATTGAAGCCCTATTTATAGGGGTTGGAAATAGCTCCAAAAGATTTTCAAAATCGTATAAAATTTGGATGGAAACAATCTTGATTTGGCCCCGATTTCTTCGAGTTTCCATGACGCATTTTCGGATCTTTTTCTTGCCTTAAATGGAGAAATTTGATTGTGTACTTTGCTTATTCTTTTTTATTCCACACAGATATGATGCGGTTTGATCTTAGCTTCGAGGCCCATGGTTTAATTGAGCGAATTGCGGTGAAAACGGGACCGAAATCGGGCCTAACCGCCATGGAAGAGCTCGGCCGAGAAGCTTGGGCTGCTTGGGGAAGATGGGTGAACAGTACCCATGGTCGCCCCCCCTCCCACACTTTTGGATTATTTGCAATATTTTGCCCAACTGTTAAAGTTGTGGAAAAAATACCCTTGAATAATTTTTCAAAAATTATAAAAATTACCCAAACTTTTTATTTTATTATTCTAAGTTTATAATATTATTTTAACCCAAAATTAAGATGTAGAAAAAATAACTTAGGTTAAAATCAAGCTTAAGTCACATATCTTTATAAAATTTACCATATTTAAATCTTGATTAACACTTTGTTAATCTTAACTCAAGTAATCTAGGTTAAGATTGATAAGTTTATTTAAATTATAATTAATATAGGGTTAACCATAATTTAAACCCTTCATAACTTAAAGAGATAACCTACTTAAGGTATTTATTATTTTATCCCTCCCATGGATAAACGTAATAATTCTTATACCCTTTATTATTATATTTAAAATTCTAAAACTATATTTATTATTATACTTTTTTTTTTATTTCTACACCAAACTATTAATAACCCATTTGATAATTTGTATAGAATTATCTTAACCTAACTTTTGAACTTAAGTTGTGAAAATTTAAATTACTCCTCTAAAAGAAATAAAATAAATTTCATAACTTTTATTTTTATTAAATTAAAATTACCATAATATCCTTCTAATTTAGATGGGATATTACAATTCTACCCCCTTAAAAATAGTTTCGACCCCGAAACTAGCGCTAACCAGGTAGGGAACAATCACTCATGTCCCAAAACGTTACACCATCCTTTATGAGTCCAGTCAGACCTTATCAACATGTGACATGTACTATTTTTGGCACTCAAGGAATCTCGTATGAACGCATAACTCAAAATAGTAACGAATTTAGTAATTTCCAATACGAGGAAATAGTTCTTTATTAATCGAAACATTGAATTAAAACAAACTGAAGGAATGTTAACAAATTAAACAACTACAGAGACTATAGACACACACGTCATAGCTCCTTATTCTAAGGAAGACTTTAAGATAACTAATCGTCCAGGGTGTCCTGCTCGTCGGACTGACGCACTACAAAGAGTCGTTGCCCTTGACTCGAAGATTGAATATGCGCCTTGCCTTTATTCCTAGCAGCAGATTGATTAGAATCGGAAACTTCCGGCATTGGGTTCTGCCTATTGCCAGCACTAGATGCCTGGTATGGTTGTGCCAACCCTTGGCCTTTCCGTCGACAGTAAGTTTGCATGTGGTCTTCTTTTCCACAATTATGGCATACCCATTTCTCTTTTTGGCAATTAAAATTCTTATGCTCTGCTTCACCACAGTTTTGGCATTGGATTGCACCGCTACTCCAAGCTGAGCCTTTGGTGGAGTCAGACTGAGTCGTCTCGGTCTTAGAACGACCAAACTTCTCAAACTTGGTAAGCGATTCCGACCGCTTCAATGGATTAAACTTTCGGTTATATTGCCCACCTTTGGCCTTATTCTTTTCCTCCGGCTTCCGGGTGGATTCTTCCAGCGTAACCTTTATCTTATAGGCTACATCCACATAATGCTCTAGAGTAGAGCAACCATGACACACCATTAGAGGTTTGATTTCCGGGCTCATCCATCCATGGAAGTATCAGATCTTCTGTTCTTCATAATGTACTTCAGAACTAGCATAATTTAGCAATTGATTGAATTTTGTTGCCAGCTCAGTCACCTTCAATCCTACAGTCTCTAGGTAGAGGAATTCTTTCAGCTTTTCTTCTCTCATAGCACGGGAGAAGAATCAATCAGTGAGCTTGGCCTTGAACATTGCCCAACTTAGATTTGGGTGGTCATCCAATCTAGTTCCTTCCCACCACTCACTTGCTTCGTCCTTTAAATGCAACGAAGATATGTGCACATATTTAGCCTCGGTGCAGACCATGTTTCAAAACAGTCACTTCAATAGGCAACCTTGACTGGTTCTCCGGTTCCATCATAGCTATTCGGGCACATTGAATTAATCATCTTCAACGCTCAGTTATAATTCCCTTCGTTTCTCTCGGGAATCATTAGAGGTGCAGGATCTTCATGTCCCCCAATATTAGCTGCAACTTGAGGAACGGGAGCCACTTGAGCTTGCGGTATTCCTTGGGATGTCATTATCTCGACAACCTGCCTCACTATCAGTCCTATGACCGTAGCATCCAACATGATCGGGGCAGGAGGTGGATTAAGTGGAACTTCCCCCGCAACTTGAGGATCCACCTGTTCCTGACGAACATCTTCCTACAGGGGCGGGTTATTGTTGGGCAAGCCAGATCCCACGTCATCCCCTTGTTGAGCAACACTCCTCAGCTGAATTCGAGAACCATTGCTAGGACTTCAGCAGCCGCTCGGTTGGTGGATCGGGTGTTCATCATCTGTTGATGAACCATAATGTTAATTTAAAGTTTACAACTTGTATCATCTGATACTTAAATCAACTACGTTATGATACAAATTTTATGGGACCAAACTAATAATTCATATTAGATTGACTGACCCACCATCATTACTCTTAAAACGATCTTATCCTCTTACTTGAGAATAAGACAAATAGGAGAAATGTCAACCTTCGAATGACATTAAACCTAAGAATGAAAGATATCCCTATGAATAGACCTAAGGAATAAGTAATCGAATCGAAGCTTGCAGAAGTTTGAAAACCACTTATTATCAAACCTCATACTTTCAAACTTTATATAACTTAATAAAATAGTTATTTATATAGTTAGTTTCTTAAACTAGTGACATAATTATCTATTTATAAAACCCAAAACCACACTTTTAAAATTATAATTATAAACTTAATTTTACCCGTTTATAACACCATTTTATAAAAGAACTATAAAAATTTAATATTAGTGTCTTAATAGTTAAACCATTACTTTTAAATTTTCCTAAACCTTAAGAAATTTTAAAACCTTAAATTTAATACTAACAATTTTATTATAATTTTTTTTGAATTTCCTTAATAAAATAAAATAATTTAAAAATAGTTTTAGAAAATAATTTTAAAAATTCTCAAACCTAACAATAGGCCAAGAATCTTAAAACCATTGCTCTGGTACCACATTTGTAACACCCCCGACTTACGTCGGTAGTGCCATACGCCACTGACCTCAGACTATAAAGTCCAAAGCCACCCAAGGATTTAATCGGAATAATTAAGCTTAAATAAATAAATAAACATTAAATAAATAAAAGAGTAAATAGCGAAGACTTTATATAAAGAAAACTCAATCTTTTATTAAAATTCCTCTCGTAAATTGAAAAGGATAGTTTACAAACGATATTGAAATTACAACGGAAGACTTTAAATAAATCCTAATTACATGACTAGGATATAAGAACTTCACCTATTACATTAATTAGAAAATTAAATCTTATATTTAAACAACCTTGAAAATTCTTCAAACTAAACTTCAACTGCAAACCTTCGTCTTCGATTTGTTAGTTCAAGGCGTCTGAGACCAACCACTGATGTGCCGTATAGGACAGATGACACAACCAACCATGCAAAGAAAAAGAAATTAAGGTTGATCAGTCTAATGAAAGACTACGCAAGGGCGCAAACAAAGCGGTTCTTTGTGATTATATCCAGTTACTATCATTATCTCTCGAATATTAGTCGGTAGACGATATATAACTCGGATACTCTCACCGAAATGATAGAAAAAGGTATGCGATAAGAGAATACTTCAAAGAAGGTAAGTCTTATAGGAATATGCATGTTTGTTTGGGAACATTATCACACAAAGTTTGAAAACCGACCTTGAATATTTGGATCCTCGACCAACCTCACCACATAATGCGAATCTAGATTGGAAAGGGGACTTACTTTAGACAAGAGTTCAGGCGGGTTCCACGTTGTACTTCTTGCCCGAGGGTATATTAATTATGTGAAAAGCGGCACTTATCTTATTTAATTCCAAAACGTGCATTTACATTAAAGCTTTTAATCCACACCAATCTCACAATGAGATATAGAACATGGGACGAATCCCGAATTTCGGCACTAGCTAAGTGCACCACCACTTATATTCGAATAAGGGTAGGTCATGACCAAAAAGTATTAAGAGAATAATCCTCCTAATACCAAGTTATAAAGAAACAACTAAACCTTGCAAGGTAGATAGTGTTCCTACGAATACTCGTGCTAACCAGCATATAAGTCCACACCAATGCACAACAATCCACAACAAAGTTCATCTAGCATTCTATAATAATAATAATAATAATAATAATAATAATAATAATAACATATAAGAGTCGTGATAGCAAAATATACAACCTAATAAATAAGGTTCATTATTCATAACAACTTATCACACAAGTTCCCAAACGATAAATAGAATTATTTATCCCAACTTAATTAAGACAGTAGATTAATTGTCAATTAAGAAAAATATGGAATAAAATAGCAAGAGTGAACCGCCACTTGACTTGAATCACGAAAAAGGTTGAACGGCGTATCAGAGGTGGTTGCTTTCGAAAAGCAAATTGACTCCCTGCTTTATTTCCATTCCAAACGCAAATCCGAGATGTACCCAAATCACACACAATAAATAAATTATAATTAGATAATTTATTCAATATCGATCTTTGAAGGATAAAATGTTTCGATTTCTAATTGAATTTATTTAACTCTTAAATAAGTCAATTTCAAAGCTTTTTAATAAAGCGATTATTTATATGATTCTAACAATTAATTAGTCGTATATTCTAAATAATCATATCATAAATAAATTGATCCAATAATTTATTTATAATCCTAAAAATTTCTAACTCAAAATATTATCTAAATGAAGAGTTATATTTTACCCATTCATAATATAAGATAATATTAGAAAAAATATAATTAATTTAATTTTAATATCCATAAAATTAAATTAATCCTAATATATTTTCATTAATCCAGATTAATTAAGTTAATTAATATTAGACCAAAATAATATAAAATCAACAAAATACGAAACCCAAAATCGGACAAAAGCTTCGCCGGACTTCGCACAATGTCACCGCCGTTATTGGGCCAAATTGGGCCTCGTAGGTACTTTTCCGGCGTCAGGACAAGAGGGCTTTTGAAGGTGGATTCCAGGTGCAGCCGGTGGTTGCGGAAATTGGGGCGGAGAAGCTCGGTGGTGGCCGGAAATCGAACGACAATGGAGGCGGCGAAGTTTTAAGGCTTTGTGGCTTTGAACTCGAAATTGGACGCTGAAACTTCAATGGTTGAAACCCTGTTTATAGGGGTTGGAAAGCGTTCCGAAATATCTTAAAAATCGTATAAAATTTGGATGGAAAAGATCTTGATTTGACCCCGATTTCTTCGAGTTTCCATGATGCGTTTTCGGATCATTTTCTTGCCTTAAATGGAAAAATTCGATCGTGTACTTGGCTTTTTCTTTCCGATTCGACAAGGATATGATGCGGTTTGATCTTATATTCCAGGCCCATGGTTTAATTGATCGAATTGCGGCGAAAAAGGGACCGAAATCGGGCCCAACCGCCATGGAAGAGCTCGGCCAAGAAGCTTGGGCTGCTTGGGGAAGATGGGTGAACAGTACCCATGGTCCCTCCCCACGTTTGGGTTATTTGCAATATTTTGCCCAACTTTTAAAGTTGTGGTAAAAATGCCATTGAATAACTTTTCAAAATTACAAAAATTACCCAAACCTATTTATTTTATTATTATAAGTTTATAATATTAATTTAACCCAAAATTAAGATGTAGAAAAAGTAACTTAGGTTAAAATCAAGCTTAAGTCACATCTCTTTATAAAATTAACCATATTTAAATCTTGATTAACACTTTGTTAATCTTAACTAAAATAATCTAGGTTAAGATTGAAAAGTTTATTTAAATTTTAATTAACATAAGGTTAATCATAATTTAAACCCTTCATTAATGAGATAATCTACTTAATGTATTTATTATTTTATCCCTCCTATGGATAAACATAATAATTCGTATACCCTTTATTATTATATTTAAAATTCTAAAACTACATTTATTATTATACTTTTTTATTTATTTCTACACCAAACTATTATAACCCATTTGATAATTTGTATAAATTATCTTAACCTAACTTTTGAACTTAAGTTGATGAAAATTTAAATTACTCATCTAAAAGAAATAAAATAAATTTCATAACTTTTATTTTTATCAAATTAAAATTACCATAATACTGACGAGGCTAAACTCGTTATGCCTATCAAAGTAATCCTCAAAAACCTAACTAAGTATAGTAGGCAAGCAAGGGTCGAATCCCACAGAGAGATAAACAATATTTCTAAGTGCAAAATGTTGTATTCCAATGGTAACAAATGGGGGTTTTGGTTTGTAAATAAGTAACAAAGTAAACCAAAGCAAAAGGTGTAATATATGGATGAGAAGTAACTTAGCGAGACAAATATCCACCATTCAGTTTGATTGGTTTATCATTGATTATCTCTAATTTCTACCAATGAATGTTTCTATTCCTTTTCTTAAGTTATAAACAGGACAAACAGACCATGAGAATACTAACTATCAAATAACCAGGAAAACCTCCAGATTCAATTCAATAGCAGCAATAAGCACATGAATTTCAATAGATACATGCAAGTGCAACAAACAGTCTTACTATGCATGCAATCAATTCTCTCTACAATAAATCAGTCCAAACAGTTCTTAAAATATCAAAGTTGCTACTCTGAATTAGGTATTTCAAACAGAAATAACCAAACCCTAGCAATAGATAATTACTAATATCAACTAGATGACCAGGCCAGTCAAATCAACAAAAATCAATGGGATTAAGCACAAGAGAATCAATACATTCAAAGGAAAAGAAATAGAATTATAATCTCACAACCAAATACAAACGAAGGCTTCAATCGTCGGACTAAGCAATAGTTGCTTAGTTCTTCATAGTCTTTAAAGTGTAACACTCTAAGGGAAAAGCTGAACGATAATGTAAAACTTGAATAGTCAATTGGCTGCTAATGCCAACTAGGTTATATCCCTAGCAAAACCTAATACTCAAAAGATAAGAAATAATATCTAAAAGGAAACTAACGAAATAAAATAAAATAAAATAAAAAGAAATAAAATAGAACGAAACTCGGACGAAACGAAACCCCGCTTCCGCGTTTGTGAACAGTATCCGCGACCGCGGCATAATTTCCGCGACTGCGGAAAACTCTCTGCTGTCTTCGCTGCTTCTCGTAATATTTCGCGACCGCGGCGGTGACTTTCGTGCCCGTAGAAATCCTTCTGTAGCGTTCTTCAGCTTCTTCTTCGGTCTTCTCTTGTGGCTTCGATTCCATCTTCAATATGTTTTCATTTAGCACTTCAAAACCACCAAATCAACACTTCTTCTCCATAACTCCATTCTCCTAACTATTGCTCTAAACACACATAAATGGTACCTAAAACTCCGATAACAACTCCTAGATAAGCACTACAAAGTAGAGCTGATCAAATTCCTCCATGCTTAAACCTTGCTCGTCCTCGAGTAAGCTAATAAAAACCTACTCCTCCAATGAAATACCTAAGGTTTCAAGAAGCACATCAAAACTATCTCTACTAAGAACTGCACCTAATCATGAATCTCCAAGTATCAAAACATCAACACAACACACAAGCTTAAAGGAAAGCAGAGTACTTCCCCCAAGCTTAACCCAAACACCATAGAGTGAAAGTAACCATCTAATCCTAGCCTCCATCTATCTTCTTATACCTCCCAGAATGACCTACCCAAATCCTCCTTATATCACCTCTTCTTATGTCACCACGCCAGGAAAAATGAGGAATCCTAATAATCACTCTTCTTCTTTTCACTCATTTTACCAAGGCGCCCTCTCGGGTTTTCACCAAGCCACTCATTTCATTTTTCAATAGACGGGCTCACAAAAACTCACATCACTCTTGACCAATTGTTACCCTAGCCTAATGCTGGTCCAAGTCACCTGCTTATTACCTAAGCCGCCCTTTCGGGTTTTCGACTTATCCCAAGATTTATTTTTGTCTTTTTTCATATTTTTGACTTTTTCTTTTATATTTATTTTTCTTTCTCAGACGACTAGCAAGTAGATCACTCCCCCATGCTTAAATATTGCATTGTCCTCAATGTAATAGAAGACTAAAAAATAAAGCACAGGGAAAAGCAGAAAAGTACTCACACCGTCGCCAAGGTGGCCTGGATGTGGATGTTGGTGCTGGCGGTAACGCAATGAAAGCACATGTCGCTGGTGTTACGGCGGTCCTCCTCAATCAAACTCCACGTGCAACCAAATAAATCCACTGTAAGGTGTAGTGGTACTGATAAGGCATTGTCGTGACACCTAAACAAAATAATCCTAACAAACCTAAACAAGTAGTCTGGGCAAGTAAGGGTCGAATCCCACATGGAGGAAGTGATCTTTCTAAGTGTTTATAAGCATGCAAAGTAACAAGAAAGGGGTTTTGATTATCAAACACAGAGTAACAAAGATGCAAGCTTTAGAAGGAAAATAAATATGATGGGTGAAAATATTCCACTAGACAAATATCCACACTGCAAAGGAAACAGGTTGATCACTGATAACTATTTTTCCAAGTTCTTTTCACAATCTTATATTTGTTCCCACCCTGATCTTAAGTACTATCGATTCTCATAGTTGTCGATAGACTTATTACTACGTCAATGGGAAAATACCTCTGATTCTCACAGTTGTCGGTGTACTTTACCACTAACACAACAATAGCAATGCACACAAAGATATATGATACATGCAAATAGAAGGTGCTTCCTTACTACTTAACATGCAAATGATTCTCACTCATGATTGCACGCTCGAAACCCCTATACGCAACAATCGTGTATGCTACTAGATATGCACTCGGAACCCCTATATACAAATCCTAGCAATTGATAGATATCGAAAAACCTAGTTAGCTACGCTAGAAGAATCAACATAAACCAATAGAAAATATGCTCAAGAGAATTAAACCAACTTTATAAGATATAGAACAAGGAATATAAATCTCACAACCAATCCATTGCAATGCTTCAATCGTCTAGCGAAATAAAGGTGTTTAGCTCTCCATGGGTTGAAACCCTGGAGGCAGAATGAAAAACGAACTTCTAAAACTAAATTGTAGATTGTGTGGCAACTAGGTTAACTAAAAAGTGTTTTTAACCTAATTCTAAAAGTGATAAAAATAATAAAATAACAATAATAAAATAATAGCAAAATAAACAATCCAAATTTGGGAATTAATCCCGTAGTTCTTGCTCGGCTTCTCCATCTCGGTCGACAAACGAACAGCAAAGCCTCCACAATTTGGCCCAATTCCAAGGCAGTTGATCTCGGTGCAAGCATCTCGCTTGGCCCAGCAGCGCGCAGCCCATCTCCAAGCAACTTTCCGCTTCAATTTCACGCGGCATTTCTTTCACGCGGGCCCCAGCCTTCACGGGCTTCTTCTTCATTTGTTTGGGCTTTTCCTCCAATTTGGGCCTTTTATCTTCACGACCCAATCATCAAAAGCAACACGCGGATTTCCAGCTTCACGTGATGGCTGCGGGGTGTCAGCCCCCACCGTGGGGCGGTGCTTCTCACCGCGGGGCGGTGACTTTCTCTGAGACCCACCACCGGGTCGCGGTGGCTCTGGCGCGGGGCGGTAGAAATTCGCCCACTCCTTTCTCTTCTGCTCTTCATTACTACCAAGTGTTGGTAGTCTTCTCTAATTAATTTCCAACAGATCCTCATCCATCTTCATCTTCTCCAAATAAGCTGTAAATCCCTTGATATCTTCAATTCTCTCCACATCTTTTGGATTACAGACTTAACCTCAAATCTAGTCATAAACTCCTCTAAATAATGTTAATAATTGCTAGTTAAGGTGCATGAAATGACACCTATCAAATTCCTCCATGCTTAGACCTTTACTCGTCCCGAGTAAGCTAATGATAAACCTACTCTCTCAATCAAACACCAAGGTCTCAGGAAGTACAAGAAAATATGACACCAGCAATTACAACATCTCAACAATCAGCTCCAGACAACCAAAACAATATGCACAACACAACAACACAGTGCAACACAACACCATAGAGTGACACCACTAATCCTAGCCTCCCATCTATCTTCTTATCTCTCCAGAGTGACCTACCCGAAACCTCCTTATATCTCCTCTTCTTATGACGCCTCGCCAAGAATAATGAGAAATCCTAAAATCACTCTTCTTCTTTTTCGCTCATTTTGCCAAGGCGCCCTTTCGGGTTTTCACCAAGCCACTCATTTCATTTTTCGATAGATGTACTCACATAAGCTCACGTCACTCTTGACCACATATTACCCCAGCCTAATGCTGGTCCAAGCCACTTGCTTATTACCTAGGCCGCCCTTTCGGGTTTTCGACCTATCCCAGGATTTTCAATGTATGCCTTTTTTCAATTTTTGGCTTTTTTCATTTTTTAATTCTCCTCAACGACGTAGCAAGTATAGAACCCTCCCCCATGCTTAAACATTGCATTGTCCTCAATGTAATGAAAGACAAAAGAATAAAGAACAGGGAAAAGCAAAAAATAACTCACAAACGTCGCCAAGCTGCTTGGACACTGTAGGTGTCGCTGACGGTCTTCTTCAATAAATGCCCAGGTCTCTGGTGTTGGGCGGGTGTCTTCATCAATTCCAAAATCTTCTCTTACCGTGCAACCATAAGGGAACCACTTTGGTGAGTAGTGGTATAGCAAAAATGTCGGGGTTACACGGCCTTCTACGAACACATGGTGGAGCCCAGATATGATCTTGATGGGGGCTCTAGTGTTCCTTCTGCTCAGCTGTCAATTGTAGGGCCATCATCGTTGTCAAATAATGTGTAGGGTAAGTGTATCCTCCTTGACAACATGATGCGCACCGTCTCCATGAGAATTCCGGACAGCTCGCCTTCGGTAAAACTTTTTTTTTTGCTCCCCGTGTAAGGTTTTTTCGGGGGGGGGGGGGTGACTTAGTACAAGGAAGGAAGAGACTTACATTGGTGTGGAACACATCTTCAATAGGCATGGGTCTCTTCCCTGCAGGTTAGTCGGAAACAAAAACAAAAGCAAAAACAAAGACAAAAACACACTAAAAAAATGCAAAAACAAAGAAAGAAAAACAAGAAAAGAAAAACATACCCCGGGTTGCCTCCCGGATAGCGCCTTAGTTATTGTCATGGCTTGACATCCTACTCATCCTCTCAACTTGGGTTGCTCATAGCAACTGAACACCTGGGATCTGGATCTGTGGGGTGCCTCTTTGTATGCTCTATGTTGAGCGTGACCCCCAGTCTCATGCACTTCTTTGTGGGTGGACAGTTGTGTATACCCATGAACGCACTTGCCATCTTCAGAAATGGCCTACCCATCATCTCAGGGGCTGCATGCCTATCTTGCCCCGTATCCAGCATATAAAAATTCACCACTTGAATCAAGGCCTCCTTCTTGTGCTTCCCTTTCGGTTTCTTCTTGATCATGCCCAGCACCTTTAACATTTCCTTGCAGCGAGGGGTGTTGTTTGCCAATGTGACCAAGGGAACGGTTTTTGTGCAGTCAATGAAGGCCTCATAGATGTTCTCGTTGTTCTTTAGCCTTTGAGTAACTCGGGAAGCCTCAAGGAAAGGTGCGACGGGTTGCAGCGCGATGAGCGGGAAGGAGTTGAGACGCACAAACTCATCATAGGCAGCCTCCAGAGGGTCGGGGACTGCCGGAGCATTTTCGAGAGAAATGGTTGTCTCTGGAGTATTTTCGCAATCACGTCACTCCTCCTCATCGTCGCTCCACTCCTCCTCAAATCTTAAAAAATACTCCTCCTCAGTCAGCACCTTGCGATCCAAAATATCATCTGGAATTTTGGACATCGGGTTGCGTTGATCTCACCGCGGTTCGCGGCGAAATCTCACTAGGAGGCACTCCGTCCACCGCGGGGCGGTGGTCATCGCCGCGGGGCGGTGGCTATGAGGGAGGATTACTGAGGCTCACCGCCGGGTCGCGGTCAGTGTCGCCGCGGGGCGGTGAAATAACTGGGGCTTCACGCCGGGTCGCGGTGAGAGGTGACGCGGGGCGGTCGGCGATTTTCTCCATCTCATATTCGTCCTCCTCTTCAGCACTAGGAGGAATGACCAGTTGCTTTCCGCTCCGGAGGAATACAGCACTAACATTTTTCGTCGGGTTTACTACCGTTTGAGATGGTAGATTCCCCGACATCCTTGCATCGATCCGTGTAATCGCCTCCGCCAACTGTCTCATCTGCCTTTCTAAATCCTTCATGCTTGACTCCCTAGTTTGAGCACCAGTGGCAAAGTGTTGAGTCAAGGTCCTGAGCATCTCTTCAGTTGAGGGATTTGGATCGGATACTAGTGGGCTATGCTCATAGGCAGGATTGTACTGTTGCGGAGCACCCTGCTGATAGAATGACGGTGGCTCTGGGTAGAACTCTTGGTGGTCATAACCATATGGATGGTATTGATGGTACCCATAACTCAAATTGGGGTGATCTCTCCACCCTGGAGTGTATGCGTAGGAGTATGGGTCATATCGCGGCTCTCCCCAGAAATCCATATCTGTAACAAGAATCAAAAAGGAAAAACAAAAGTCAGTAGCACGGGTATGGACCGTAAGATAGGTCCACACCAAGGTAACACGCACACAAACAAACACACGGAAAAATCAAAACTTGCCTCCCCGACAACGGCGCCAATTTGATAAGGCGTTGTCGTGACACCTAAACAAAATAATCCTAACAAACCTAAACAAGTAGTCTGGGCAAGTAAAGGTCGAATCCCACAGGGAGAAAGTGATCTTTCTAAGTGTTTATAAGCATGCAAAGTAACAAGAAAGGGGTTTTGATTATCAAACACAGAGTAACAAAGATGCAAGCTTTAGAAGGAAAATAAATATGATGGGTGGAAATATTCCACTAGACAAATATCCACACTGCAAAGGAAACAAGTTGATCACTGATAACTATTTTTCCAAGTTCTTTTCACAATCTTATATTTGTTCCCACCCTGATCTTAAGTACTATCGATTCTCACAGTTGTCGATAGACTTATTACTACGTCAATGGGAAAATACCTCTGATTCTCACAGTTGTCGGTGTACTTTACCACTAATACAACAATAGCAATGTACACAAGGATATATGATACATGCAAATAGAAGGTGCTTCCTTACTACTTAACATGCAAATGATTCTCACTCACGATTGCACGCTCGGAACCCCTATACGCAATAATCGTGTATGCTACTAGATATGCGCTCGAAACCCCTATATGCAAATCCTAGCAATTGATAGATATCGAAAAACCTAGTTAGCTACGCTAGAAGAATCAACATAAACCAATAGAAAATATGCTCAAGAGAATTAAACCAACTTTATAAGATATAGAACAAGGAATAGAAATCTCACAACCAATCCATTGCAATGCTTCAACCGTCTAGTGAAATAAAGGTGTTTAGCTCTCCATGGGTTGAAACCCTGGAGGCAGAATGAAAAACGAACTTCTAAAACTAAATTGTAGATTGTGTGGCAACTAGGTTAACTAAAAAGTGTTTTTAACCTAATTCTAAAAGTGATAAAAATAATAAAATAACAATAATAAAATAATAGCAAAATAAACAATCCAAATTTGGGAATTAATCCTGTAGTTCTTGCTCGGCTTCTCCATCTCGGTCGGCAAACGAACAACAAAGCCTCCACAATTTGGCCCAATTCCAAGGCAGCTGCTCTCGGTGCAAGCATCTCGCTTGGCCCAGCAGCGCACGGCCCATCTTCGAGCAGCTTTCCGCTTCAATTTCACGCGGCATCTCTTTCACGCGGGCCCCAGCCTTCACGGGCTTCTTCTTCATTTGTTTGGGCTTTTCCTCCAATTTGGTCCTTTTATCTTCACGGCCCAATCATCAAAAGCAGCACGCGGATTTCCAGCTTCACGTGATGGCCGCGGGGCGTCAGCCCCCACCGCGGGGCGGTGACTTTCTCTGAGACCCACCGCCGGGTCGCGATGGCTCTGGCGCGGGGCGGTAGAAATTCGCCCACTCCTTTCTCTTCTGCTCTTCATTACTATCAAGTGTTGGTAGTCTTCTCCAATTAATTTCCAGCAGATCCTCATCCATCTTCATCTTCTCCAAATAAGCTGTAAATCCCTTGATATCTTCAATTCTCTCCACATCTTTTGGATTACAGACTTAACCTTAAATCTAGTCATAAACTCCTCTAAATAATGTTAATAATTGCTAGTTAAGGTGCATGAAATGACACCTATCAGGTACATCAAAGAAAACGGGGTTGCACGGCCCTTCAACGAACACGAAATTGGAGCCCGAATATAATCGTGTTGTGGGCTCTTGTGTTCCTCCTCGTCAGTTGTCGAATGTCGGGCCATCATCGGTGCCAAATAAAAATGCCGGGTTGATGTATCCTCCTTGGCAGCATGATGTGCGCCGGTCTTCAAAGTAGACTCGGACAGCCGGGCCGCGATCGCGGATGTAGGGCCACAGTCGCGGAAAAACATCGAACTTTTTTTCTTCTTTTTTTTCCCCAGGTAAAGGAGACTTACAGTGGCGAAACCGCGGTCGCGGAAATATATCCACGGTCGCGGAAAAGCTTTTGGTGCGAGTTGAACACCGTCTTCTAAGTTTGGCTTCGGGTCTCCTTCCTGCATTTTAGTCTAAAAACAAAACAAATAAAAACTTGAAACGAAAAGACATGAAAAGAATTACATACCTCGGGTTGCCTCCCGAGCAGCGCCTTGGTTATTGTCGCGGCTCGACATAATATCCTTCAATTCAACTTGGGTTGCTTACATCAACCGGACACTCGGGGTTACCATCAGGAGGGTGTCGCTTTGCATCATCGATGTTGTGCTCGACCCTCACCCCATCAAACTCCATCGTGAGCGAACCACTACTCACATCAATCTTTGTATTTGCCATTTTCATGAACGGCCTACCCAGCATCACATGGGCTACATGTTTGTCTTGCCCCGTATCCATCACAAAGAAATCCGAAAATCAGCTTGTCAACTTCTACCAGAACATCCTGCACCACTCCTTTGGGATACACATAGGACATATCCGCCAATTGGATCACCGTCCCTGTCTTCTGTAATGGCCCAAGCTCCAAAGATTCGTACAGTGAGAGAGGCAGTACATTTATAGATGCACCCAAATCCAGCATGGCTTTATCGAACGTGGTATCACCTATCTTGCAAGGAATACTGAACATGCCTGGGTCACTGCACTTCTTGGGCAACCTCTTTTGCAGCATAGCGGAGACATTCTCACTAACTTGGACTTTCTTCTTCTCTTTCACATCTTTCTTTCTCTTTATCTTGCACATCTCCTTCAAAAAATTTGCATAGCGAGGAATGCTCTTAACCAACTTTATTAAAGGAATGTTTACCTCGCAGTTGCTGAAGGTCTCAAAGAGTTCCTTGTCATTCTCCAGCTTCTAGTATCCTTCAGCGCCTCGGGAAAGGGTGCGAGTGGTTTCAGCGAATCGAGCAGAGGGAGATTGGGGCGAACGTAATCGTCTTCAACGACGGAGGAGACCCACGGTCGCGGATCAACAGACGAGCAATCTGGAGATTTTGGGCAATCTGGGACGCCAGGGACTTTTCCGCAGTCGCGGATATTTTTCCGCGGTCGCGGATATTTTTCCGCGGTCGCGGATATTTTTCCGCGGTCGCGGAATTGCTTCAAAATTTTTGTCTCCTCCAGAGACTTTTCCGCGGTCGCGGAAATTCTTCAGAAAAAACAATGCCTTCAGGTATGTTTCTGCGGTCGCGGATGCCCTCTCCGCGGTCGCAGAATTCTTTCTGTTGCCCACTAACTTCCTCTGTTTGCGTTCTGCTTCTCAGCGTCATTGCACACACATTTTCTCTAGGGTTTGCTATCGTTTGAGATGGTAGTTTCCCCGAATCCCGGGCCTCCAGTTTGCTCACTGCGAGAGAAATCTGCCCCACTTGCTTCTCCAAGTTCTAAATGCTAGACTTCATTTCTTGATTCTGTTGGACCATAGTGTTTGCCAACGTCGATACGCTCTGAGCAAGAGCACTATGTTGTTGGACCATATTGTTTGCCAACGTCGATACGCTCTGAGCGAGAGACTT
Organism: Rheum nobile; assembly: GCA_027886185.1. Taxonomy (NCBI): domain Eukaryota; kingdom Viridiplantae; phylum Streptophyta; class Magnoliopsida; order Caryophyllales; family Polygonaceae; genus Rheum; species Rheum nobile. Next base: position 10,509,488 of record WOAB01000639.1, read on the forward strand.
GATCATGTCATCACTGGACATAGATGAACTTGTGCTTTGGCCTTGAGGTCTAGGGTCATATGGAGCTCTGAATTGTTGTTGTTGACCTCCAGGCCGCTGAAATTATTGTTGCTGCTGTAAGAATTGTGGTGGCCTCTGGTGAAATTCGTGCTCATCACGACCCTGAGGAGGATTCTGCTGGTTCCCGTACCTCAAATTGGGGTGATCTCTCCACCCTGGATTGTAGGTGTTAGAGTACGGGTCATGTCTTGGCCTTGGAGGACCGAAACCTCCTATAGCGTTCACTTCAGCAGTGGGTTCCTGCAGCGTTGGACACGCATCTGTAGGGTGCATCGTGTCATAGCATAGTCCGCAGGATTTGACTTGTTGCAGGCTGCCCTTCGTCATAAATCTCCTCATCATCTCCTTCATCTCAGAAAGTAGTGAGGACGATGGCTGAGATTCTGCAGCCTTGACTGTGTGAGCGCTCTCTCTCTTGCTAAACTGTCTTGAGCCTCCAGATATCTCAAAGAAAATTTCAAATGCTGCAGCTGACGTCTTGTTCAGAATATTACCGCCACAGGCTACATTCACCATCCGACGCTCGTCGTCAAGAAGTCCACCATACAAATAAAGTACGAGGTCTTGGTCAGAATACCCATGATAGGGATAGCTAGAAATCAACCTCTTAAACCTCTCATAGTACTCGTACAACGTCTCAGTAGCATGTTGCTCAATGTTGCTAATATTCCTCTTTAGGCTATTGAGCTTCGTTGCAGGGAAGTACTTCTCCAGGAAGGCTTTCTTCATCTTAGCCCATGTATCTATGCTTCCTGGGACCAAATAGTAGAACCAATCATTGGCCGAATCCTTCAGAGAGAAAGGAAAGGCCCTCAGCTTGATCTGGTCCTCAGTAATATTCCTGGGCTTCATAATGCTGTAGACTGCGTGGAATTCAGAAAGATGTTTGTTGGGGTCTTCTCCACTCATCCCATGGAAGTGGGATAATAAGTGAATGAACCCAGATTTGAGCTCAAAATCACGCCATCCGCCAGCTCTGGAAACTGCACAGCAAGCGGCTGCTGCTCTAGGTTCGGGGTAGTCAACTGCCTCAAAGTCGATGCTTCCTCAGCCATCTCGAGTTGCGTACGGGCTGCTAAACGGTTTCTGGAAAGTGTTCATTCGATTTCTGTATCAAAGTCTAAAAGCGGAGAGTCAGTAGCACGGGTGTGGACCATAAGATAGGTCCATACAGAAGTTGGCACACAAACATAGGGTTGAGCACCGGTCCAAACCCGGTCCGGACCGGAACCCGGAACACCAAAAATGCTGGACCGGAACCCGGACCGGAAATATCCGGACCGGTCCGGTCCGGTCCTATTTGGACCGGATTTGGACCGGTTTAGGGTTTTGTTAAATTTAAATCTAATTTATTTACATTTAAACATGAAAAAAACCCTCAAATTTAAATATAATTTACTCTTAAATATAATTTACCCTAAATCCTAAACCCAAAACCTCAACCCTAAAAAAACCTTAAATCCTAAAGTATTAAGATTTTTAAAAAATACCGGGTCGGACCGGGCCCGGAAATTTGAAAATCCTTGGACCGGAGACCGGACCGGTTAGGACCAGTCCGGTCCGGTCCGGACCGATTCGGTCTGATCCGGTCCTGTAATACCCCTCATTTTTAGTAAGGGTAATTGATTAATTTCTCAAACCCTCGTCAATTATTCGGGATGCGTTAGGCGAAGTTCGGAATTTCTGTAACTCGTATAATCTCTGTAATAATTCCCTGAGCTTTATATCATACATTCGACGTATTTTCGGGGCTTAGAATATTTGTTTGGGTACAAATATATAATTTCCGGGATTTAAACCCATGCTAAACCCTTCCCCGGGCAAACAGACGCGGAAATGCCTTTTCCGCGACCGCGAAAGCATTTCCGCTACCGCGGAATAATAGACGCTGGGCACTGGAATTTTCCGCGACTGCGGAAAAGTGTAGGCACGCCAGCGACGCTTCGTCTTCCTCCTCGTCGATCGCGTCACCGTTGATCGTCTGAGCGGCCGTCGATCTGGTCGGGGGGTTGATCTTCCTTTGGCTATAAAAGGGGAGGCTTGGGCCTCAGATTCTTCATCCACAGCTCGCACTCAGTCTCTCTTCCTCTCATTTTTGTCATCGCCGGTGCTGTCAAGCCTCGTCGGAGCTCGTGCCTTCGCCGGAGTTCTTCGTGGCCGAGTGGTGGTGCTTTGGAAGCGTCGGAGTGGTGGTTGTCGAAGCCCCCTAGTCCGAGCCTCGTAGTCGTCGTTGCCGATGAGGATTTGATTCATTAGGGTTCGTCAGATTCATGTCCGTGACCGCGGACATGAACATCCGCGACCGCGGATCGTGTCCAGACATCCGCAACCGCAGAATCCAAGCCGCGACCGCGGTTTGCCTTAGCAAACGCGATCGTGGCCTTGGACGATCCGGTCACGGATGGGACCCTCGTTTCTTTCGTTTCCGTTCGTTTCCTTAGATTCGTATTATTATTTATCGAATCTAACCTAGGGTTTCGTTGTGGGATTGTTGTCGTCGTAGGAATCTGTAACCCGATTTCCGTTCCCGTTTCCGGACCCAGGAACCTGTTGTCATCCGTTCGTTCGTCTCGATCAAGGCAAGTGGCGGTTCGCTCTTGCTTATCATTCCATGTTTCCATTAATTATCAATTGTTTTTAATTGTTAATTAAATTGGGATGAACTATTGTTTTTGTTTGGGAACAGATTTTATAAATGATACGATTAAAACATGACATTATAATAGGTTATATATATTGCTAGAAACAACGCTAATATATCTGTTATTACCATGATGGTATTGGTGTGGATTTTGTGTGTGAACTAAAATGTAGCTACAACGAGTATTCGTAGGAACGCTATGTACCTTGCGAGGTCTAGTCGTTTCTTTATGATTGTGGTGGATAGGATGTCCAAGCCCTAACACCCTTCTCTGGTCCTGATTGTCCCCTATCCGAGTATAGGGGAGGTGCACACAGCTGGTGCAAAATATTCGGGAAATATTCCCAAGATATCTCTCGTATCGAGATGATATATTTATATGATAAAAGCTTTAACGTGAATATACGTTTTGGAATTAAACAAGATAAGTGCGATTATGCACATGATTAATATACCCTCGGGCGAGGAGTACAACGTGGAAACCGCCCGGACTTCGATTAGAGTAAGTCCTCCTGACAAATCTGAATTCGCATTACGCGGTGAGGTTGGTCGTGGACCCAAATGGTCAAGTCTTTTTAAACGCTTGTGTGAAATTATAACGTTCCCAAATATTTGTCAGACTTTCCCGTATGACTCAATCTTTTGGAGTCTTCTCTTCATACGTTTCCCATAAGGCTCATTTCCTTTGGAGTCTCCTTTTCAGTGCATGTCTAAACTTTAATCATTCCGTGAAAGTTCCGGGTTATATATCGTCCCTTCGGTTGTTATTTGAGGGACAATGATAGTAAACGGTTACGATCACTAGAACCATTCCGTTTGCACCCTTGCATAGTCTTTCATTAGACTAACCAACCGGGTTTTATTCCTTGCATGGTTGACTGATGTCATCCGTCCTATATGGCACATCAGTGGTTGGTCCCCGAAGACTCGAAGTAACCAATTGAAGAAGAGGCTTGCAGTTGCAGATTTAAGTATCGGTATTTCAAGGTCGTTAAGTATTACTCTAATATGTATTTTTACAACCTAGTCATGTAATAGGTTTATTCTTAAAGTCTTCCGCTGTAATTTCACTCTGTTGTAAAAACACTACTCTCGTTTGATGAGAGATCTTCTAATAAGAATGGTTGAGTTTCATTTAAAAATGTCTTCCGTTGTTTAACTTTTTGTTGTTTATTATGTTTATTTAAGATTAATTGTTTCGATTAAAGCCTTGGGTGACATCGGACATCAACGTCTGAGGTCACTAGCGTGTGGCATTTCCGACAATAAGTCGGGGGTGTTACAGTTATGGTATCAGAGCAACGGTTTTAAAATTCTTGGCCTATTGTTAAGTTTGAGAATTTTCGGAAATTAATTTCGAAACTATTTTCAACCTATTTTCTATTTGAAATAAATTTCGAGAGTTTTAATGTTAAATTTAAAAGTTTTAATTATTTCTTGGAATTTAATTTAAACTAATGATTTAGCTATTTGAATTTCAAAAGCTATTTATAATTGGTTTATAAAATATCATGTTATAAGCGATTAAACTAAGTTTATGGTTGTAACTTTAAAAGTACAATTTTTGTCTTAGTAAGAGTTTTGTGATAATCATATCACTAGTTTGAGAAACTAACTTTATAAATAATTATTTTTGTATAAGGTTTAAAAAGTATAAAGTATAAAGTTTGAAGGTATACGGTTTTATAATAAGTGATTTTCAAACTTCTGCAAGATTCAAGTTATTACTTATTCCTTAGATTCATTCTTAGGAATATCGTTTCTCCTTAAGATTGAATGTCATTTAAAGGTTGACATTTCTCCTAGAGTTCCTACTTTCAAGTAAAGAGAAGAAGGTCGTTCTGCGAATAATGGTGGTGGACCAGTCAGACTGATATAAAGTTATTAGTTTGGACCCTTATAATTCGTATCATAACGTAATTAGCTCAGTGTCATGTACAAGTTGGAAAAGTTCTAAACTAACGTTATGGTTCATCAACAGGTGATGGACACCAGATCCACCAACCAAGCAGCTAGCAAAAGTCCTAGCAACGATTATTGAATTCGGCTGAGAAGTGCTACTCCACAAGGGGAAGACGCGGGATCTGGCTCACGTCATAATGACCCGACCCTGCGGCAGGATGTTCATCGGAGACAAGCGGACCCCTAAGCTGCAAGGGGAGTTCCACCTCCTGCCCCGATTGTGCTAAATGCGGCGACCATTGGGCAGATAGTGGGGCTAGTGGTCGAAGTATTAACGGCTCAGGTGATACCGCAAGCTCAAGCGGCCCCCTTACCTCAAGTCGCAGCTAGTGTGGAGGCACAGATTAAGGCAAAGGGTGGGCAACAGAATCGCAGGGCTGACTCGTTCAAGTGGCCGGCGTCGCCCACCAAGTTCGAGAAGTCTGGTTGTACTAAGACCAAGGCAACTCAGGCTGGCTCCGCCAAAGGCTCAGGCTGGAGTAACGACGTGATTCAATGCCTCAACTGTGGTCAGACTGGGCACAAGAGTCCTAGTTGCCCAAAGGCAAAGAGGATATGTTACAAATGTGGGAGGGAAGGCCACATGAAGGCCTACTGTAGGAAGAAGAGCCTAAAGACAATACAGACATATCAGGCCTCAATGGCTGGCTGTGGGCAGAACCCAAGGACGGAAGTGTCTGCTCCGGAGCAATCTGTTACTCGTGATAAAGGCAAGGCGCCTATGGAATCTTCGGGTCAAGAGCAACGACTCTTTGTGATACGTCACCCCGACGGGAGGGAAGCTTCGTACAAGTGGTAGTATTTTGTAAGGTTTTTTTTTAGAATAAGGAGCGATGACTTGTGTCGATAGTCTCCATAGTTTAGTAATCTGTCTATTCGACTTTCTATTAGTTGTTTTATGTAACGTTTCGAATAATAAAGAAGTGTTTCCTTGTTCCGGAAATTACTAAATTTGTTACTTTTGCAAATTGTTCGTTCATACGAGACTCCATGAGTGCCAAAAACAGTTATGCCACGTATGGATAAGGGCTGTCAAGACTTATAAAGGAGGGGTAACGTATGAAACCTAGGTGTTCGTTCCCTACATGGTTAATACCAGGGTCGACTCTATTACTGAATTCCTAGATCCATTCTTAAGAATCTCTCTTTATTCTTGGAGTAATGTCACATCGGTATGACATTAATTACTCCCTTCGTTGAGCGGACGAGCGTTATCTCGTGAGTTGAGTTTTACCAAAATTCCTTAAAGTAAAGGAAACAAATGTATGTGGTTAAGGCTCGATGGGACGGATTTTTTTTTCTCTCTCTCTCTCATATGTGTACCCTGAACATTTGTTGTGGTAAAAGTACATAGGAGTGAACTACATGAAGATTAGAATGCCTAGTTTTGAGGTCATTCTGTAGTCGTCTATATGGATAGATTGATGAGAAGGGAACAAATGTATATCAGAGATAGTTCATAGGGAGTCAGTTCTCTAAAAGACCATACTTTATTATGATCTTAAGTTGAACCTTAGGACCCAAGGGTGTGGTTATGGAGTGTGTAAGTGAGTATATGTTCATTGTGGACCAGAGGATTTAACTTTCGGAGAGGCTAAGGGTGTGAAGTCATAGGTATTGTTTTGGAAGATTTATATGAGGTTTCGTTATGAGGCTTTCTTAAGAGAAACGACATAAGGATTGGATGGAGAGTGACCGATGTCTGTTAAAGTGATTTGGTGTCACGTCTAGGAAAATAAAGTGATTAGCCACAACTGTGCTAATCGATTTATCACGATCTTGTTTTGAGGAAACTAGAGGTTTTAAGTTGGAAGTGAGCTTTAGGGCCAATTTTAATAGGGCCAAGGAGCTGAATCAGTGAATTGTACCTTCAAGGGATATGAAGTTATGATATCTGGAGATTTACAAGGTTTGTAACGTGGATTTTAAGAGAGTGTGATGTCTATAAGGCCAATGATATAGCACTTTCTGGGAATTAAGTCGTGAAACAATTGTTTTGGGAGAAAGCCCACTTAGAATTGAAAGGTTATGGTGTAGGGCCTGGTTATTCGGAGGATATCGATACCAAAGGATGTAGCATGAGAAATTATCGCACGTGCATTTAAGGAGAAAAGTAACGAATGTTACTTGTATGTACCCATTGAAGGATTAGGACATAAAGTGATTGATTTTGATGGCAAGGCATCGTTCATCGATATGGTATGTTTGAGTAAATAAATTGAGGAACCTTAAAGGGTTAAGTTAGAGATTGAATAATGGAATAAATTAAGTTAGTCTTGAGTAAACAATAAATATCAGTAAAGCAAAAGGGTACTTGATTTGGGATAATAAATCGTATGAGGACAACTGGTTGTTTAAAGGATTTAGGGGTGAATAACAAACTCAACCAGTAAAAGTTTGTTATGATTTTTGAAGATCAATAGTGTGACATAAAGTAAGTATGTGGACAATACCAAGTGAACTTGAGGAAAATGTGACCCATGTCTATTAAGGTGATCGTATGGAACGTTTGGGTAAGACGAGAGTATAATCTTGCGGAATGGATTAGTAAATCATGTTTGAGATAATCGGACATAGGTTGTGATGTGATTAATTGTGGGAGCACATGAGTAAAGATTTTGAGTTAAGTTATGGCACAAGGTCCAAATGGGATTAAGGTAACCAATGAAATAGGTGAGCCGTGTATGTAAGGAGTAAGGTCTATATGACAAGTGGAGATACTAAGTTGAGGTATAGTTGAATTCTATGTATGTACTTGAAGATCAGATCATCGAAAGGAAGTTAGTAGAAAAATGTTGTATTCTTCTGCTTGAGTACATCAAGGTCTTTACGATGAATAAGGCATAATAGTGAGATTGTGTTGGAGATTATAATGGATACTCTGATTAAGGCAATGGTAATCTGATGGATGATCATATCGATTCTAGCGAGAGTAAGGAATGTAGGCAGTGTAGTAAGTGGGATCACGATCGAATGAATAGTTCGATTTTGGTGATATAGGTTACGAAGACCAAATTTATTTAAGGATACCAACTTAAGGAAGATAAGGTATATACTCTGAGAGAGGCTTAGAGAAAGGTGAAAGAGAAATGTGTGTTCTCAAGCTTAAGGTTTAGCGAGTCTATTGCGATGATTTTGGGAGACTATTATCCTAAGATAATTATGACTTGTGGATATAGTCACGAGTTAATACAAGTGTAGCACGTGGAAATAGGATATGCGAGATAGTGCTATGATTGAGGAAACAAATCGTTTTCCTAGGAGCAAGTACAAGGATGAGATGATTAAGGATATTAAGATCAGGTAGTAAGATTATGGTGAAATCGGACTCTTTAGTTTAGCAATGCTAGTTTCGGGGTCGAAACTCTTTTAAGGGGGTAGTAATGTAATAATCCTTATATTACCATAGAGGTAATGTGATAGAATGCAGGTCTGGTGAAAGCAATTCGCTTAGGTTGTGGAAGGTCTAAATTATGGCTAACCTTACGTTAGCGGTAATTTGAGCCAACTTATAAATTTTAACTTAGAAATGCCTGCACCAATTTTTACAAAGTGTGAAAGGGGTTAGACATGGTTAAAATTATACGGTTGTGTAGCTTAGTATTGGGTCGCATCTCCGGGTTGTTATCAGCCAAGTTTCGGGGTCGAAACTTTTTTTTAGGGGGAAGTGATGTAATATCCCTTATTTTTAGTAAGGGTAATTGAGTAATTTCCCAAACCCTCGTCAATTATTCGGGACGCGTTAGGCGAAGTTCAGAATTTCTGTAACTCGTATAATCTCTGTAATAATTCCCTGAGCTTTATATCATACATTCGACGTATTTTTGGGGCTTAAAATATTTGTTTGGGTACAAATATATAATTTCCGGGATTTAAACCCATGCTAAACCCTTACCCGGGCAAACAGACGCAAAAAATGCCTTTTCCGCGACCGCAGAAGCATTTCCGCTACCGCGGAATAATAGACGCTGTGCACTGGAATTTTCCGCGACCACGGAAAAGTGCAGGCACGCCAGTGACGCTTCGTCTTCCTCCTCGTCGATTGCGTCACCGTTGATCGTCTGAGCGGCCGTTGATCTGGTCGGGGGGTGATCTTCCTTTGGCTATAAAAGGGGAGGCTTGGGCCTCATATTCTTCATCCACAGCTCGCACTCAGTCTCTCTTCCTCTCGTTTTCATCGTCGCCGGTGCTGTCAAGCCTCGCCGGAGCTCATACCTTCGCCGGAGTTCTTCGTGGCCGAGTGGTGGTGCTTTGGAAGCGTCGGAGTGGTGGTTGTTGAAGCCCTCTAGTCCGAGCCTCATAGTCGTCGTCTCCAGTGAGGATTTGATTCATTAGGGTTCGTCGGATTCATGTCCGCGACCGCGGACATGAACATCCGCGACCGTGGATCGTGTCCAGACATCCGCGACCGCGGAATCCAAGCTGCGACCGCGGTTTGCCTTAGCAAACGCGATCGTGGCCTTGGACGATCCGGTCACGGATGGGACCCTCGTTTCTTTCGTTTCCGTTCGTTTCCTTAGATTCGTATTATTATTTATCGAATCTAACCTAGGGTTTCGTTATGGGATCGTTGTCGGCGTAGAAATCTGTAACCCGATTTTCGTTCCCGTTTCCGGACCCAGGAACCCGTTGTCATCCGTTCGTTCGTCTCGATCAAGGCAAGTGGCGGTTTGCTCTTGCTTATCATTCCATGTTTCCATTAATTATCAATTATTTTTAATTGTTAATTAAATTGGGATGAACTATTGTTTTTGTTTGGGAACATATTTTATAAATGATACGATTAAAACATGACATTATAATAGGTTGTATATATTGCTAGAAACAACGCTATTATATCTGTTATTACCATGATGGTATTGGTGTGGATTTTGTGTGTGAACTAAAATGTAGTTAGAATGAGTATTCGTAGGAACGCTATGTACCTTGCGAGGTCTAGCCGTTTCTTTATAACCGTGGTGGATAGGATGTCCAAGCCCTAACACCCTTCTCTGGTCATGACTGTCCCCTATCCGAGTATAGGGGAGGTGCACACAGCTGGTGCCGAACATTCGGGAAATATTCCCAAGATATCTCTCGTATCGAGATGATATATTTATATGATAAAAGCTTTAACGTGAATATACGTTTTGGAATTAAACAAGATAAGTGCGATTATGCACAAGATTAATATACCCTCGGGCAAGGAGTACAACGTGGAAACCGCCCGGACTTCGATTAGAGTAAGTCCTCTTTCCAAATCTGAATTCGCATTACGCGGTGAGGTTGGTCGTGGACCCAAATGGTCAAGTCTTTTTAAACGCTTGTGTGAAATTATAACGTTCCCAAATATTTGTCAGACTTTCCCGTAAGACTCAATCTTTTGGAGTCTTCTCTTCATACGTTTCCCATAAGGCTAATTTCCTTTGGAATCTCCTTTTCAGTGCATGTCTAAACTTTAATCATTCCATGAAAGTTTCGGGTTATATATCGTCCATTCGGTTGTTATTCGAGGGACAATGATAGTAAACGGTTACGATCACTAGAACCATTCTGTTTGCACCCTTGCATAGTCTTTCATTAGACTAACCAACCGGGTTTTATTCCTTGCATGGTTGGCTGGTGTCATCCGTCCTATACGGCACATCAGTGGTTGGTCCCCGAAGACTCAAAGTAACCAATTGAAGAAGAGGCTTGCAGTTGCAGATTTAAGTGTCGGTATTTCAAGGTCGTTAAGTATTACTCTAATATGTATTTTTATAACCTAGTCATGTAATAGGTTTATTCTTAAAGTCTTCCGCTGTGTAATTTAAAGTCTTCCGCTGTAATTTCACTCTGTTGTAAAAACACTACTCTCGTTTGATGAGAGATCTTCTAATAAGAATGGTTGAGTTTCATTTAAAAATGTCTTCCGTTGTTTAACCTTTCGTTGTTTATTATGTTTATTTAAGATTAATTGTTCCGATTAAAGCCTTGGGTGACATCGGACATCAACGTCTGAGGTCACTGGCGTGTGGCATTTCCGACAATAAGTCGGGGGTGTTGCAGGTCCAAATTTCCGGGCCGGACTGGAATCTGCTCAACCCTACACAAACACACACAAAGAAAAATTAAAACTTGCCTCCCCGACAACGGCGCCAAATTTGACGAGGCTAAAGTCGTTATGCATATCAAAGTAATCCTCAAAAACCTAACTAAGTATAGTAGGCAAGCAAAGGTCGAATCCCACAGAGAGGTAAGCAATATTTCTAAGTGCAAAAGGTTGTATGCCAATGGTAACAAAGGGGGGTTTTGGTTTGTAAATAAGTAACAAAGTAAACCAAAGCAAAAGGTATAATCTATGGATGAGAAGTAACTTAGCCAGACAAATATCCACCATTCAGTTTGATTGGCTTATCATTGATTATCTCTAATTCCTACCAATGAATGTTCCTATTCCTTTTCTTAAGTTATAAACAGGACAAACAGACCCTGAGAATACTAACTATCAAATAACCAAGAAAACCTCCAGATTCAATTCAATAGCAGCAATAAGCACAGGAATTTCAATAGATACATGCAAGTGTAACAAACAGTCTTACTATGCATGCAATCAATTCTCTCTATAATAAACCAGTCCAAATAGTTCTTAGAATATCACAGTTGCTACTCGAATTAGGTATTTCAAACAGAAATAACCAAAATATCAACTAGATGATCAGGCCAGTCAAATCAGCAAGAATCAATGGGATTAAGCACAAGAGAATCAATACATTCAAAGGAAAAGAAATAGAATTATAATCTCACAACCAAATACAAACGAAGACTTCAATCGTCGGACTAAGCAATAGTTGCTTAGTTCTTCATAGTCTTCAAAGCGTAAAACTCTAAGGGAAAAACTGAACGATAATGTAAAACTTGAATAATCAATTGGCTGCTAATGCCAACTAGGTTATATCCCTAGCAAAACCTAATACTCAAAAGATAAGAAATAATATCTAAAAGGAAACTAACGAAATAAAAGAAAATAAAAAGAAATAAAATAGAACGAAACTCGGACGAAACGAAATCCCGCTTCCGCGTTTGTGAACAGTATCCGCGACCGCGGCATAATTTCCGTGACCGCGGCATAATTTCCGCGACCGCGGAAAACTCTCTGTTGTCTTCGCTGCTTCTCGCAATATTCCGCGATTGCGGCGGTGACTTCCGCGCCCGCGGAAATCCTTCTGTAGCGTCCTTCAGCTTCTTCTTCGGTCTTCTCTTGTGGCTTCGATTCCATCTTCAATATGTCTTCATTTAGCACTTCAAAACCACCAAATCAACACTTCTTCTCCATAACTCCATTCTCCTAACTATTGCTCTAAACCCATACAAATGGTACCTAAAACTCCGATAACAACTCCTAGTTAAGCACTACAAAGTAGAGCTGATCAAATACCCTTCTTATTTAGGTGGGATATTACAGAATGTGGATTACTTTTGGTTTCCGTACATTTAGGACGCTAGAGATGTACATGTAGACAAACACTGTGGATATCGAACACTAGTGGTATTGTTGGACTCGGAAGAGAATGAATACCCTATGGTTCAAATGCAGCTGGCGGGAGAGTTGTTTGACAACAAAGGTGTATACATGCTCTTCCTGCACGTACCATTCCCTGAGATCACTTACGATCAGCTGATATTTCGGGTGAACTATGTTAGCAGTCCTTGCTCCGGGGAATACTAACTTGACATGCCCATTATTGGTTTAGTGTTTGCCACGCTATATCGGGTTGCTCTTGTTTTGTTGTTCTGGGATGGCCCGTGCATGTTCTTATCAATGAAGGCGTCCGACAAAAGCATTGGCCCTCCAACCAAGATATTGACGATGACCCTCGTACGAGACCAAAACTACTTCATACCGGTAAAGTTTACTCTTTCTAAATAATTGATAATGTTTGGGCTCGATGGTTTAGAGTAATAAGAAAAAACAAATTATCGTGTTTGTATGTAGGTGTGGCTCAAGAATGATTGTCCACTAGCTCCACCTCCGTACGCTTGGTGCCAATTCAAACACCCAAGTGTCGATGGTTGGGACGCTCCGTTTGCGTCGATGATTCAAATGTTTTGAGAGTATCACATGAGATATGACCGTCCACCAGATCCTCAGTGTAGTGATTGACTTTAGGGGTTATGTGTCATTGTAATATTCTAGCATTGTAATACTGCGAATCGGGTGTAAACCCTAAACCCATAACCTAGAAACCCCTGGGTTTGGTTTACCGAAATTTGGCATACGCCCTATTCTGGCGCACCAAACTTGTAAACCCTAGGGTTTCTGGGTTAGGGTTTAGGATTTTAAACTATAATTTGACTAAGAAATTATTTCCAATTTAATTAAGACTCAATTAAGCGTAAAAAGTTCACTTTGAAGCCATGTTTTTTTTTGGAATCAGTCATGTTTTAGGTTATATATAACTATGTCTAAGTATGGATATAAAATAGTTATATATAACTATGTTATATATAGCATAGTTATATATAACATATTTAATCACTATTAACAATGTCTAAGTATTAATAATATTGATCATAGTTATATAACATAGTTATATGTCTAAGTATTAATAATATTGATCATAATTATATAATATAGTTATATATTTTTGTCTAAGTATTATTAATATTAACTATGTCTAAGTATTAATAATGTTGATCATAGTTATATAACATAGTTATATTTAACATACTTATATCACATAGTTATATGTCTAAGTATTATTAATATTGATCATAGTTATATGTATAAGTATTATTAATATTAACTATGTCTAAGTAAGTTGTGGGTGAGTTTAATAATTTATGGTGAATTTTAACAATATTGATCATCTTAATATTGGTGTACCACTTTTAGTAATATTGATAATTTTAATATGACCAATACAACGTCATACATCCAAAAAAACAAGGTTTATGTACAAGTCTAGTCTAAAGCAAATTCTAAAAGCTACTCCTCATCGGGGCGCCTCCTTCTTCCATGTCCCTCCTCGTACTGCGATTAGCAAAATCTTTTCGAGGCACGCATTATAGGATCAGTCATAGGTGGCGTGTCAATAGTCAAAGACTCGATCCGAATGACCGGCGTTGTAACATCGACAGGAAGCCCATTCCTCCGGGCGAGGAATGTACACATCTCAACGACTAAAATCTTACTTTGTTGTATTAAAAAATATTTATTATTAGAGCATAAACCAAAAACAAAAGTACCATAAATGCCCGAAAAAATACATACCGCAATCGTGGATGCCGGGGGAGGTAGAGAGATAGCGTGAGCTGGACGTGGACGGTCTTGTCCGAGGGACCGAAAATCCAGGTTCATATGAGATACCCGGTCCAACCAATCGAGGTATGCATCGTTTCTGTCCCACGCTTAGGTGGTCTCGATGATATCATGCAACTTAATCAGCGGTCTCAGGTCGGCACCCCACAAACAGAGCTATACGGCGTACTTTACGATGTACGACCGCAACTCCACGTGACGGGACACCCTCGACCACTCTGATGGCGCTTGAGGAATGACCTTTCTATAGCCAAACTAGTGAAGGACACGGTCGGGCAAGTACGGCTCCCGCACATCGAGACACTCAACGATGCATCAATGTAGCGACAAAGCAAGGTAGGGAGACTGAAAGTCTAATTTACCCCACGGTTTCCACCAAACTTGAAATAAAAAAATAATAATGTAAATATTATTAAATGTATATATAAAAATAAATGCAATTAAGTACGCGAAAAAATCTTATCTCGAAGGAATCGCCTGAAATTACCTTCTCAAAACTCAGGTCGTCGAGAACATGGCAAAGAGCGATTAGCCGCTCTACATCACTCCCCTGAGGATCTTCCCTCCCGTATCTCTGCGCAGCCCGAGGTCGGCTATGGAGGCCAGGTCAGGTTACATGTGACCGCTAAAGCCATGAAAATACTTCCATATCCAGGGCTGCAAATAACAAATACTATAAAACCCAAAAAATAAATTATTACCCTTAGAAGTAGTGGACATCCAGTGAGGCTCTGTACCTTGGCCCGCTACGCCTAACCCAAATTCATGTACATCAAGGCCACTAGACCAACTCCCCAAGCATAACACGCGGTGCGATCGTGATCGAGGAGGAGCTCCATATACTTGTGCTTGATCTTCTCGTCGACTCGTATGTGAAAATGATATTACACAACAACATGATCAAGTATATGGACTATATGCCGCTCATTCCTCTAAGGAGCTCCTAATAAGACCAAACATCATGCCTTTAGCGTCGTGATTGGAATGCCACAACTGAAAAACAAATTTTAAATAAATTAAGACTAGTTATATTAATTAATAAAACTTAAATGTAATTAACAATAATTTAATATATAATGAATATATAAAACATATTAGCAACTAGAGACTGTATCAACATCGACCCTAGCGAAATCTGCTATGACGGGATATAGATCATCATTTGTCATATTAAAAACTATGGTCGTCCTGTCAATGGGGATCCGCATAATGTTGAAAACATCATGCAGTGTAGTTGTGATATCGACCCATGAGAAATGAAAGGAGTTGGTCTCTGACCATCGCGGAGGAAGTCCATCTCACTGAACGAAGTGATACCGCTATGCTCTGGCAGCGGCCACCACATATTCGGATCCTACCTCTGGTGCTGATATACATCTGAATAGTGTGGATGTTGGGTGTACATCTTCTAAACCTTCCTCATCTGAAACCCCAAAAAAAAATCAAAATAAACGTTACTTTTGGTAATTATAATAAATTACAATATAATTAACATTATTTTAAATATTTTCAAAAATTTAATCAAATACGTACATAGTCGAACGCGCTCGGAGCCAAGGGTTGCAGGGGAGGCTGATGCATCAATCACTCCGTCTGTTGCTAGAAAAACGGGGCGACGTGGGTTGGGTACGTAGGGAGGAGATGGCGTACCCGGGGCCATCCTGGCTGCCACTCCTTGGGAACCTCCTCATCAGGAGCCGTATGCTCGCTCAGGAGAGGGAGTCGTTGTCTCAAGAGCACGGGTAGACGACACATCATTCATCCACAAATCCTTTGATGTCGTCCCGAGGGGGGCATTAATGCCCTCAAAATAGTCTCGCTCGAGGCTCTCGTCCAAGGCCTGCTCATCCAGGTCGACCATGGACACGTCATCATCGTGTTGTACAACGATATCGTAATGGCCAGAAATAACGGTGTTGTCGTCTTGGACGCTCGTCCTGCTGTCGTGAGCGACTTCTAGTCGCGGAAGCATATCCTTCCCACGAGAGTGACATGAAGATGCCATGACGTTCCACCTAGACAACTGACGTGATTTGTGGTAGGGTTGTCTTACCGACAACATCTAGTGTAGCAATATTTTTTATTGTTATGTACTTATGTATAAAAAAATGTTTTTATGCTTTTTTGGCTACATATTTCAATAAAGTACCTTGTGCGTCTATATATAGCGTACGCCAGATTTGGGAGTACCAAATGTAGTGCGAAAAGACACAACATGTAGTGTATATAGCATCAGTCAAGGATCAAATGGCAAAAACCAAGTAGAAATTTCAACAAACTAAATTTTAATGGCTCTAAACTGGCTAATGGTAAAGCTACCTTGGGTTTATCATTAGAAACAAAAAAGCAGAACTAAATTACATGGATTCTTCGAAATGTGAAAGTAACAACATAATCATGGCTGAAGCCTTAGCCCTTCAAGGCTTCATCAAGGAATCCGAAAAGCGATAAACTTTGGAATAAAGTTTCTAGATATTGAGAGAGACAACTTGTGTGTTATTAATGTTTTGACAAGTTTCTGGTCTTTCCCTTGGGAGTTTGAGATGGTGATTGCGGCATCCACCATGACATGCTTTTCTTCTCTGAGGTGCAATTTGACCACATATTTTGAGAGGTGAATCGAGTTGCGGATTAGATTGCTTCTCTTGGTCATTCTTGTTCTCTGGTGGATCTTCGTGTTGACTTAGAACTTCGGATTCTCATCCGCAAGGATGTTCTAGGATGGTCATAAACCGGTGTTAGGGGCTAGCCTAATTTTTTCCTTATAGAAAAATGTGGATACTAGATTTAAATAATGTGTTCTTGTATATGAACCATTTAAGTATGCTAAACTATAGCTTGTTCTTATGTCTCAATTGCCCATGCCTTTTGATTTGGAAGGAGGATTTCGCAAATTGTGTAAATTTGTGTCTTGTGGAGAGACGAGACCAATCGTGTGTGTTGTATTTCATACACCATTCCTTACTATTATTCATCTACTTGTATTCTTACTTCCCTACTTTGTCTTTTGATTTAGTGGGTTATATTCCTTCAACTTGATTGATTTTCTTAAAGCATAAAAGTACAAACCTCAATTTAAATTGATCAGTGGTCAATAATGGTTAATATACAAGAACCCATTATTTAAATCTAGTATCCACATACTCACGTGTAATAATGGTTCATATGAGTAGTTAGTTAGCAGATGATGTAATGCTGATGTCATACTTTGTTGTAAACTCTCTCCCCCATCTTCTCTCAGACTCACGTGTAACAGAACACTCTCTTCTCTCTATAATTCAGAACTTTGACTCTCTTCCTTCAATGGAGTTCGATCTAGTCTTTCATTCCTTTCTTGAAACCATCTTTAGGTTGAAAATACTTCTGAAGTTGTTGATACTGCTTCCCTATAAAATTGTTGACTGATAAATCTTCACCATCTTGATGAACATTTAGTGTTCCATTTACAATTTTCTGTCTCTCAGCCTGCTGAACAAGGTAGAAAGCCTTGTTTACTGAGGGCATCGGATCTAAGGCCAATATATTACTTCTTATGCCATCAAATTCTTCTCCTCATCCCATTAGAAACTGAAAAACTCGATTCTTAGATTCTTGATCTTGAAGTTTCTTCAAGATTTCACAAGTAAACCTCCCTAACATTCCACATTCACACACATGTGAATATTCCAAGCAACCAATCTCATCCCAAATTTCTTTAAGTTTGTAGTAATAATCTCCCACAGATTGAACACCTGGTTGTAGAGAAGCCAAAGTTGTCATAAGCTTATATAACATCGGTCCATTAGTTTGACCGAAACACTCAATCAACTCATCCCACATTTGTTTTGATGAATTTACCTTCATGAAAGTACCTGAAATGTTTCCTTCCATGGAATTCACTATCCAACACTTGACCATATAATCGGCCTTGATCCATCGATCGCAATCGACAGATCCTGCAGTCGGCTTCAAACATGAGCCATCAATGAAACCTAATTTCGACTTCGCCCCGAGCGCCATTTTGACATTATGACTCATGTTCAAGAAATTTGTACCATTCAAATGCATTGCAACCAACTGAGCTCCAGGATGATCTGAATTGGACAAAGCAAGAGGATCGTTATAAGCTAACCCTCCTTGTTGATTCCATCCTCCTTGCTGATTCAGATCGTTTCCTCAAACTTGTTGAATCGGATCATTCCCCGAGTTTGCGGATTCAAAGGATAAAGCGGAGGAAAATTCACGCTATCCATCGCGAAATCAATCGAAAATACTCATAAAAGATCAAGAAAAAAACTCTCGAATGCGAAAAAATTGATAACCAAGCTTGTTTTGCTCTGAAACCATGTGAAATACTCAGTTATCAAACAAGAAACACTACTACAAAAACCCCAAAATAACCCGGGCGTTTATGGGAAAATAACCCAGACTAGGTCCGGGTTAAAGGTCAACGCGGCATTTGCCCTGGACCAAATAACCCAGACCTAAATTTTGACACGCCCGCGTTATTTGCCCATCAAAAATTTTTCCACATAGTGTTGACATCCGGGTTATTTCGGTACTATATAACCCGAATATATATACATCCGAGTTATATAAAACACATACAAATCCGGGTTATTTGATAAGCAAATACACCGATTATTACACATCCGGGTTATTTCCCTAAACAAATACATCGATTGTTTAAAAAGAAAATACGGGTTATTTGAGAAGCAAATACACCGGTTCTTACACATCTGAGTTATTTTCCTAGGTTGTTTGAGAAGCAAATACATTGGCTTTTTATTTCCGGATTATATAATATCGATACTACCATAAATAATGAAATTTTACACACTTGCACTGGTTATACATACGGAGTATTAATTAGCATTATTTTGAAATTCAACTTCAAAACATCATACGTTTTTTGCATTATCAAACTATGTAACTGACCAATCAATGTCATTGACCAAATCAATGTCAAACTACAAATAACTAAGACAATATATGTCATTGCGAACTCAATATCACAACTACAAATAACCGAAATATAACTATGTCATTAGCTAATACGGATATCATGCTCATTGAGCGGAGTGACGGATCATACAGTTGTTCTATTGGTTGAGGTATAGTTCCTCATCTTGTAGAAGATTTGGCCTTTCCAATTGATGTTGTTGCCAACATGAAAGCCCCCCTCGAAACTACCTGACAGTTTGAATTCCACTTCACAATTTGAGAATAAATTCACAAAACATGAAAGTGGAAGAATTCACAAACAACACACATTTGGGTTAACACTATCAAAGAAGACGACATCGTCAAATTCTTTGGAAAGGGAAACACCAAAACTAAACATACCAGTTGAATTGAATTCTGAATGGTGGTGCGGTGCCGAGGTCGTCAAGTGCAGGGTGCTGGCTGGTGGCTTCGAACAACTCCGGTTTGAATAATTGCAGGCTTGCAGTACATCCTTTAGGAACTCCTCCTGAAGAGTTGACAATAACTAAGCAAATGCATAAAATTGATTACACCACAGACTGTGTTTAGGCCTTTAGGGAAATCTCAAAAGAAAGTCATAGCAGTAAAATAGCATAGTCCAGCTAAACCAATGGAAGATATCCTGTATACAAGTATTTGATCAAGAAGCCATTGGTAGAATGTATGGCAGTACACCCAACATTTACACAAAAGTTTGATTATCTAATAATATGATCAATCAACTGAAATTTTTATTGTTCCATGATGTGCAGATATTGTTAAGTATAGGAGAAATTAGTAGAAAAATTCAATATGAACATGGAAGAACACAATAACAGGGTATGTGAGGTCATAATGATATAACATTGTATGCATACAAGAACAATGTGAAACTTAAGGCATCCAAAGTCCAAACAATTCAAATTGTCCCATTCTCAGCATGCTAATTTTTTCCTTGTTAACTGATAACTACCATCGCTTAGCACATCCAGTCAAGTATGATCAACAAATTTAGGCATGATATACTAGATTAAAAACATTGCAAAACCAAGTTTCTTGAACAGTCAGGTTGTCAATCATATTTGATGGAAATGATAGAATTTTGTTCATACCTCAAAGCACAACTGAATTGGAGCCCTACCAAAGCCATGCTTCTTAAAAGGTAATGGGTTCAACGATAAAACATGCTTGGTTTGGGAATTGTTTGACGATTTTCTCAATGGAGCAGGGTCCGATCCTGCAAGACTAAGTTTTGCAGGCTGAACAGTTGGCAAGGTGGTCTTAACTTGGACTCCTTCATGATGACTATCTTGATAAAAAAAAAAAAATAGTAAATGGCATCATCTTATGAAGATGAGCATGTGGTATGGGCCTCATAGCTGCTGCTTCCTGTAAACTGTTGAGAAGGATTCTAGCTTGTTCTCAGTCTCGTTGCATGCCTTTGGGTCCAACGAGATCTGGACACAACATGAATGAGAAGGATGTGAGAATTTGATCAGTGACATCAAACAAAAGCAATGCCAATTTGATAGGATTGACGATCTCTTCAGCCTCGGTGCAAGGAAACACCAAGGACCAAGAGGACGCTACGTCCTATGTGAGGAAGAACTTATTTTCGGTGGAATTGTGGACTGATTTCGTGAAGGGAAGTTGGAGTGGATGGAACTGGGTTTGGCTGGGATGGTGATGAAGATAGGTGATCTTCTTGAGTGGATATGACGCACCACTAGGAAGAACAAAGATGATCAACGCCTAAGGGATGTAACTCACCCAAAGAAGAGGATCGATAGGTAGTTTGATGCTACTCACAAACTAGTGTTGTTGCTGGAATTTTCCAAAGGAAAACTGAACTCTTTGAGAGGTTTTTGATTAAGTTGAAGATGTCTTTACAAGGGAAAGGCGTCAGGCCAATGGCCACAAAATCTTAACTCCTAGACTCTCCCCCTCCTCAATCAATAGTTGTAACTATATGTCCTGTAGCAATCAGTAGTAGTTTTAGAAAATTCTCAATGGAATAATGGTAATGACAGTGAGCAAAAGTCATATAATATTTTAAATTAAGCTCGGATGTGAACTCGCATTTGGGTAAGACGACGAGTACATAACTTGCCTAGGATGAACAAGCATTTGCTGGCCGTACTGCATAAAATTAAAATAAAAGAGTAGGACAAGTGAAGCGAGGAGAATGAATCGAGTGTTAAACAAACAAAAGTGCAATAGCCACGAACCTGACGCACATTAGGAGGGAATTACATTTGTGGGGATTAAACAACCTGGAAAATCACCATTTTCATGTTAAAGTGCATTTACAAGCCAAAGAACTCCTTGCAACCATCTTTCTATTCTTACTCCACAAGATTCTCGTGACGATAGTACATCCTAGGCTCATACAGATGATGCATTATCACTGCCACCACTACTAGATAAATACCAACAAATTATTGCTAAGCTATAGAATCTTCTTAACTAAAGAAGGAATTAAAAATGACAACCACGAGATGACAGTCAAGCTTCATAGAACTTCAACAAACGATTCTGCTTAAGAGGTTCTTAGCTATTTTATTTTTATTTTCAACTTAGTCACTGTGTTTCAAATTATTATAGATCATAGTAACTAGCTCACTCTAAGACCCACATGCATAGGTTGGGCAACATGTATATTAGCGGGAAAATAGAACGGCTTGTCATCCGCAACAGGGGATGCTGGTCTTAGAGAAGTTTGTGTAGGAACAAAACTCTTTGCATTTAATTTGAACAACGTCCTTTTGTATGTTCTCCGTTCTCCGTCACCGGTCGGCCGCTCCTGCAGTCCTGCCAGACCTTCTGCTTCCAAGTTCCATCTGTAAGTCAAACTTTTTTCATTTCTTCATATGCATCCAGTTAAGCCTGTTGTTCCGTAGGCCTCGACAGATGTATTCTTCTTTTCTTGACCCTCTCCCCCGGCGGCCGGCTAGTGGCTACATCTTTAGGCTATGGTTTTCAATTTGGTACTTTTATCTTGTGCAACTACTCAATCGTTTGTTCTGTGTTTGGACTGCTAAGGTCGAAGATATATCAGTAAGGTTATGCCGTTATGAGGTCAAGTTGAAATGATGAACTGTCAACTAGAATATGGCAGAGATTATAAGGTTCAATTTGAAATGATGAACTGTGAGGCATAAATTATGTGGTACTCTTCATAGAAGTGTAGAAACTTGAAATATAATGTACATACAGATTTTAACTGGTGACTAATGCTGATCTAGCTTGATCACTACAAACTATTTTTGTGGAATTTCGGAGTAAAGGAAGAAAAGCTTCAAAGCTTAACAATGGCAGAACATCACATTGACCAGCATAGCCAAGGTTTGTTACAAGCCAGTACGCAGAACATCACATTGCGTGATAGCAGTATCATCAGTCCCAATAATTAAAATATCATCAACATAAACCAATAGTGCTATGAAGGATGAATTTCGAACCTTGATGAATAGAGAATAATCGTTTCTGGACTGAAGAAAACCATGAGAACCAAGAAACTGGCAAAGCTCAATGTTCCATTGCCGAGAAGCCTGCTTGAGGCCATAAAAGGATCGTTTTGTAACACCCCTCAATTTATAGGAATATTTTGAAATTTTTCTAACTCCTGAATTACTAGACGGATTAATTTCTGAAGAGTTTTGGACTTTCTGTAAGAGGTTTGAACTCTGTAAATTTTTCCGAGTATTATAAAACACAGTTGAAGTGTATTCGGGGTTAATTTGACATTTATGTACGAATATATTTAACCCGGAGTTAAGAAATTTAAACCAAGCCGAGTCCGGATAAGGATTAACGAAGTCGGCCTTAAAACCGCGACTCACCGCGATTGACCGCGATCAACCGCGATACACCGCGATCGGCCGCGCTCGCGGTAACGCCTTTTGCTGAGCAGTGTCGTCTTCCTCAAAGGCGGTTACTGTAGCTCTGTTCCTTGATTTTTCTGGAAGGACAGGTGGCTCTCCAGCTGGCTTGACTTGTGTTCCCCAGCTTCCTGCGTGTTTCCCTTGGTGAGGCTCATATTTTCAGTATAAAAGGGGTGGAACCAATCCGAGAGTTGCCTTCGTCTTCCTCCTTGAGCTCTCTCTTTTTCTCTGGTTTTTGCCCACTGAATTTCGCCATT
Source organism: Rheum nobile (assembly GCA_027886185.1). Lineage (NCBI taxonomy): Eukaryota > Viridiplantae > Streptophyta > Magnoliopsida > Caryophyllales > Polygonaceae > Rheum > Rheum nobile. Next base: position 10,532,516 of record WOAB01000639.1, read on the forward strand.
TTCGTGCCTTTCGAGCTCGATTCGAGTGATCCCAAGGATTGGTGAAGCTTGCCCAGGTGTTAGGGAAGGCTTACAAGTGTTTTGTGATCGATTTGAATGCAAAACGAGGCCTCCACGAAACGGGTAAATTCCCCTCTCCGCCATGGAAGCTGTCGAAGCTTTGCCACTGTCGATGAACCGCGACTGGCCGCGACTTGCCGCGATCGCGGTAAGGGCGTCCGAGTCGTGTGTCTTGTGGTTTGTCTTTGGGCTTGGCTCGATTCCTTTGATTTCTTTTCCTATTCTTTTAGATTCATATGTAAGTGTATGGAATCTAACTTAGGGTCTCGTTTTGGATCGTTCCAATGGGATTTTTATCCAGGTTTCGTTCCAGATTCAAGATTCAGGACCCGTTCTTAAGAAATTGTCTTAGCAATCGTCTATTCTAAGGCAAGTGGCGGTTCGCTCTTGCTCATCATTCCATACTTTCATTAATTATCAATTGTTTGTTGTTAATTAATTTGTGATGATTTACTGTTTATGTTGGGAACAGTTTTGATAAATTATTTAATAAAAGAAGTGCTGTTATAATAGGTTGTATATTGCTAGATACAGCGCTATTATGTTCGTAATGGTTTTGTGTGGATTTTAAATATGAACTTCATATAAAAGGATTATAATAGGTTGCATATACTGTTAGTAGCAATGCTATTTTGATATATATATATATATAGATTGTTAGATCTATGATATTGGCCTTGATGGCTTTGATGTGATGTGATATATGACTGTGCTGAACTGTTAGTTAGCACGAGTATTCGTAGGATCGCTTGGACTCTGCGAGGTTCATTCGTTTCTTTATAACTGGCAAATAGCAGGGCGTTCATGTCCCTATGCCAAATTTCTGGTCATGACCAACGATGATGTGTATTTAGGTTTGGTCCCGTGAGGTCCATTCCGTCGATGTATGTCCCTCATGACGACACATATATCTAAAAGCTTATAACGTGATGCGTGTGTTTTGGAAATTAATCAGATAAGTGCCTTTGTCGCACATAATTAATATACCTTGGGCGAGTAGTGCAGCTAGGAAAGCTCGTCTTAACTATTAGTCGCTCGAATGCGATACTGTGATTCTCTTTTTGTGTGTATTCTATAAATTAATGATTCCCAACATTTGTCATGTTTTCCTTTAAGGCTCATTTCATTTGGAGTCTTCTTTTGGGATTGATTACTGTGAGACTCGGTCTCCAGAATCTTCTCTTGTTCATGTTGTTTTATATATGTTAGTAGGAGTATGATGGTTGACTAGCGTACTCGGTTATTATTCGAGGGACGATGAGTCTAACCTAATACGACTGCTTCGAACCACTCTGCTTTGTACCCTTGCGTAGTCTTTCATTAGACTGACCAACCTTTATATTCCTTGCATGGTTGGCTGGTGTCATCCGTCCGATTCGGCACATCAGATAAATTAAGGATTTGAGAAGGCTAGAAGCGACTAGAAGAATGAACGATGTTTGATAAACTGTTTGTTTAAGATTTCCGCTACGTATTATTGTATTTTGTTAAGATTTCCGCTGTAGACTTTGCTGTTAAGCATTTTGTTGTACGTGGGAATGGTTGTATTCCCAGTACATTGACTTTGTAAAAGTTGTAATATATGGCAATATAAGCCGTGATTTGATTTTATATCAACTGTAAAAGCCTGGGGTGACTTCGTGATGTTGAATCCGGGGTCATCGGCGGTAATACTTTCAATTGTCAAAATCTTGCGATTTGGGGGTGTTACAGATTTGGTATCAGAGCCAAAATATTTTCCAAGAGCTCTGAGTTTTCGAATAAAAAGTCATTCATAGTCGTGCCTTTTCTAGAAGTCTGATATGGAAGTTGCTTCTGTATCTAGAAAGACTAATTCTTTCTTGTTGTCCCGAAGGATGGGAGCTTGCTTGTCTTTGATTAGAGAGCTGGACGAGGCCGAGATGACTTTGCCGTCTCTTGAGAGGCCGAGTTTTCCGACTCCTCCGAGGTGTTTTGAGATTGGTGAGTCCAGTAGTCCACCCGAGGAGGTGAAGCATGTGTTGCCTGAGTCAGTGGTGTTGAGAACCCATGCTGAGGTAGCACCAGTTGCAGAGCCAGTAGAGCCGTCGAGGTACGCGCTAGGCCACTACGACAACGACTATTCCATGGGAGTGATCCCAGAGGACGAGGAAGGTGGTGATGAGGAAGGATCATCTAATCACTACATCGACTATACCCTAGAGGTTGAGTCAGTACCGGGGTTAGATTCTGATGAGGATCCCGAGGAGGACCCTGAAGAAGACCCAGAGGAGGATCCAGAAGAAGATCTTGTAGAAGTCGAGGTACAGGTTCAGGTTCAGGAACCTGATAGGTTGAGGCATTTGTTGGTTCAGAGTGACGACTCGGGGATGCAGTATATCTACCCGCGTTCGCCACCAAGACCTACAGGCCCATCCATGACAGATGCTGAGTGGAATGCAATCTTTGTTGAGTTTCGCAGAGAAAGAGGCGACCCTCAGTCAGGTATTGTCCAGGACAGGAGGAGGTCGAGCCAAGAGGTCTCCGAGATCTTTCGTCAGGACCGAGAAGTCTCTGTTGAAGAGCATCGGTTGATGAGCGAGATGGATCAGGTTCGGAACAGGGCGAGGCTTAGCACTCCAGAGCAGAGGGACGAACCGTGTGTTCCAGGACCGAGTAGGGTTAGGAGTCCGCCTCCGGATTCCGAGGACCAACCCCGCTCGAAGAGACATTGTCTAGGGAGTTTGCTCTACAGGAAGCGTTTTCAGGATGCCAAGTAGAGGGTCGACTTAGACAGTAGTAGTTCTTTCTTTTTGTGTGTTTGTTTTGTTGTATATACGGCACAGTGCAGAAATCTTCAGGCAATTTTGTTAGAAGCTCGGGAGATCTTTATTGTATGATAGGTAGTTCTGTTAGAAGTTCACCATATATATATAAAATTTCCCAGTTGATCTATTCCAAGTGACCTTATCATGATAAGTATTATGAAAAAGATATTAATACTTGAGATTTGATCGGTAAACAGATGGTGAACACAAGGAATACCATACGCGCTGGTGCTGGGCCGAGCAATCCGAGGCCAATCATAAGGGACGACCTGGACCGTGTGGAAGAACACGAGTCAATATCACAGAACAATCCTAGGGGCAATGACCAAGCTGAGGTCCAAGCTCCAGTAGTTTTTGATGCTGCGGCTGTTGCTGCTATTCGGGGAATCTTCATGCAGGCATTTGCTGATGTGATGCAACATGTCGCACCGCAGGCACCTGAAGTGCCAGTTTTGCCAGTTGTACAAAGGGTTGAAGAACCTAATGTTCAGGTATACCATGTTGAACCGGCCAGAAACAGGGATAATTATGGTCGAGCTTTGAAGACCATTAACTCCATGAGGTCGGATAGTTATGACGGTAAAGGAGAGCCGGTCAGGGTAGCTCATTGGTTTTCCCATATGGAACGACTGTTCCGTAACATCGAGAGCACTGAGGCTGAGAAGGTGCACATAGCTTCTCTGCAGTTGAAAGGAGATGCTAGTGAATGGTGGGAGAACACGGGGCTAGCTGATAGGGTTGATCTAACTTGGGGGATGTTTAAGACGAAAATGAATGACCGTTTCTTTTCCCAAGCTATGAGGGATGAGAAGCTGAAGGAATTTCTCTACCCCAAGAACGATGGATTAAAAGTGACTGAGCTGGCAGCTAAGTTCAATCATTTACTACAGTACGCTGGGTCAATAGTGTCCAGTGAAGATCAGAAGATTTGGCACTTCCACGAGTGGATGAGCCCGGACATCAAACCATTAATGTTGCGTCACGGATGCTCTACCTTGGAGCAATACGTTGATGCAGCATACAAATTAGAGGTGACTTTGGAAGAGTCGACCAAGCGACGGAATCGCAAGAGATCGATGCAGGGTCAATCTCAGGCCAGTGGTTTTAAGCGTCCTGCGCCACCATCCAACTTTGATAAGTCTGGTAAAGCAAGGACAGAAATGACTCAAGGTGGGTCAACACAACAGTCGGGTCAGGGCAAAGGCCGGATCCAATGTTTCAACTGTGGTGCCTTTGGGCACAAGAACACTGAATGTACGAGGGAAAAGAAGCTATGTTATAGCTGTGGAAGAAGAGGGCATGTGCAGAAGTTCTGTCGTCCGGAAAAGCAGACAGGGACAGAGTCACATCAAGGGTCAGTTAATCAGAATACTCGACCTAGGTTCAAACCAGCAGAGACTCCAAGTCCTTCAATGCAGACTGCCGCGCAGAACAAGGGCAAAACCCTAGCAGCTTCAGGAGGTCAAGGTCAACGCTTATACGAGATGCGTGAGGCTGATGGACCTAACGCTCCAGTTACACAAGGTATTCTATACCTCCGTTCTACTTTTGTGTGCATTCTATTTGATTCGGGTGTTACCCATTCATTTATTTCGGAAAATTGCGTTAGTAAGTTAGGATTAGTGTGCAACGAGGTTTGTGAACCCTTCGTTGTTAATCTTCCTAATGGTGACCGCTTAGTGGGCACCAAGAGTTTGTCAGAGTTTCCAGTTACCATTCAGGGTAAGGAGTTTGAAGCATATCTAATCTGTATTGCTATGGCTCCATACGATATTATTCTCGGTATGGATTGGTTGACACGTCATGGGGCTGTGATTGATTTTAGCTCGAGGACGGTAACGGTGTCATCTGGGGGCCAGTTTGTGTGCAAGTTCAAGGGTCGGAATGACGCTGATAACGGTAAGCTTATCAATGCGATGGCTACGTTTAAGCTGCTTCGGCAAGGATGTGTCGGGTACCTTTGCTACCTGGATTCGCCCGAGAAAGATGGACCTACAGTTCTTGAGATTCCTGTGGTCAGGGAATTTTCTGATGTTTTTCCAGAAGAAATTCCTGGTCTACCCCCGAGTCGTGACGTTGAATTTTCTATTAATCTCGAGCCTGGTACTGCGTCGATTTCAAAAGCTCCGTATCGGATGGCTCCTGCTGAGATGCAAGAATTGAAGAAGCAACTTGAAGATCTTCTTGACAAGGGATACATAAGGCCGAGTGCATCGCCTTGGGGTGCTCCGGTATTGTTCGTCAAAAAGAAAGATGGATCGTTTCGACTTTGCATCGACTACCGTGAGTTGAATAGAGTTACGATCAAAAACAAATACCCTTTGCCAAGGGTAGATGATTTATTGGATCAGCTGCAAGGAGCAAAAGTCTTTTCCAAAATCGATCTGAGATCTGGCTATCATCAGCTCAGGATTCGTGAGGAAGATATTCCGAGGACTGCATTCCGGACGAGATATGGTCACTACGAGTTCGTGGTCATGCCATTTGGGCTTACGAATGCTCCAGCTGTTTTCATGGACCTGATGAACCGATGTTTTCACCAGTACTTGGACAAGTTCGTGGTGGTCTTCATCGACGACATTTTGATTTACTCTCCGAGCATGGAAGCTCATGAGGATCACTTGCAGATCATTTTGTCAGTCCTTAGGCAGAATCAACTTTACGCCAAGTTGTCTAAGTGCGACTTTTGGATCAAGGAAGTGGCTTTCTTAGGCCACATTATCAATGAGAATGGGGTGATGGTCGATCCCCAGAAGGTTGAAGCTGTAGCTAATTGGAAACAGCCTCAGAATGTGAAAGAGGTGCGTAGTTTCCTAGGACTTGCTGGATACTACAGACGGTTTGTGGAGGGATTTTCGAAGATCGCTCTACCGATGACCGGTTTGCTCCGCAAGGTCCACACGAAGTTTGTCTGGAGTGACAAGTGCGAGGCCAGTTTTCAGAAGCTGAAGCAATGTCTGACCTCGGCACCAGTGTTGACGCTGCCAGAAGGAAATGAAGATTACGCGGTTTACAGTGATGCTTCGAAAAATGGGTTAGGATGTGTGTTGATGCAAAGAGGCAAGGTGATTGCTTACGCATCGAGACAGCTGAAGACCTATGAAGAAAATTATCCGACGCATGATCTGGAATTAGCAGCAGTTGTGTTCGCATTGAAGATTTGGAGGCACTATCTTTATGGCGTGAGATGTCAAGTCTTCACGGATCACAAGAGTCTCAAGTACATATTTACTCAAAAGGAGCTGAATATGAGACAACGTCGTTGGTTGGAGCTACTCAAAGACTACGATATCGAGTTGTTGTATCATCCAGGCAAGGCTAATGTTGTAGCAGATGCATTGAGCCGGAAGACGCCGCACGAGACCGTAGTAGCTTTGCTTGTTGCTCAGACCAAGCTGAACCAAGAATTGTGCGAGATTGAAGTCTTGTACGATCAACGTCGTGGATGCCTGAGTATGCTTGAGATACAAGCTACGCTTCTTGATCAGATTAGGGAGAAGTAGGTCGATGATGTGATCTTGGTAAAACTATGCAGCGAAGTGATGAACGGGAAAGCTCCCGGCTTCGTGATTCAAGATGATGGATCGCTTTGGTTTCAAGACCGAATTTGCGTGCCTGACGTAGATGGTATTCGCCAGTTGGTGATGAGAGAGGCCCATTCGTCAGCCTATTCTGTACATCCAGGCTCTAGCAAGATGTACAAGGACCTCAGAATGAAGTTCTGGTGGCCCAATATGAAGAGAGATGTGGCAGAGTTCGTGGCCAGATGCTTGACTTGTCAGAAGGTCAAGATAGAACACCGAAGACCCGGTGGAGAATTGTTACCTCTACCAATTCCTGAGTGGAAGTGGGAGGATATTGCTATGGATTTCGTCACGGGGTTACCCAAGACGCGAAGTCAGAAAGACGCTATATGGATTATCGTTGATAAGCTCACAAAAAGTGCTCATTTCGTGGCTATCAAGATAACATGGGGAATCCAAAAGCTATCGGAAGTGTTTTTACACGAAGTTATCCGTCTGCATGGTACTCCAAAAACCATTGTGTCAGATCGCGATGGCAGATTTATGTCCAGATTCTGGAAGGAGTTGCATAAGGCAATGGGAACCGAGCTAAGGTTCAGTACTGCGTTTCATCCTCAAACTGATGGACAGTCTGAAAGGATCATCCAGACCCTGGAGGATATGCTGAGAGCATGCGTGCTTGACCGTCCGACTAGCTGGGAAGACAGCTTGAGTCTGATTGAGTTCACGTACAACAATAGCTGGCATGCTACTATCAAGATGGCTCCATTCGAAGATTTATATGGTCGCAAGTGCAGATCTCCGATTTGTTGGAATGAGAATGCCGACAAGATTCTGATCGGACCAGAGCTAGTCGAAAGGACTGCCTCAGACATTGTGTTGATCAGACAAAGGTTGTTGACCGCTCAGAATCGACAGAAGTCTTATGCTGATCGGAGTAAAGGAAGAAAAGCTTCAAAGCTTAACAATGGCAGAACATCACATTGACCATCATAGCCAAGGTTTGTTACAAGCCAGTAGGCAGAACATCACATTGCGTGATAGCAGTATCATCAGTCCCAATAATTAAAATATCATCAACATAAACCAATAGTGCTATGAAGGATGAATTTCGAACCTTGATGAATAGAGAATAATCGTTTCTGGACTGAAGAAAACCATGAGAACCAAGAAACTGGCAAAGCTCAATGTTCCATTGCCGAGAAGCCTACTTGAGGCCATAAAAGGATCGTTTTGTAACACCCCTCAATTTATAGGAATATTTTGAAATTTTTCTAACTCCTGAATTACTAGACGGATTAATTTCTGAAGAGTTTTGGACTTTCTGTAAGAGGTTTGAACTCTGTAAATTTTTCCGAGTATTATAAAACACAGTTGAAGTGTATTCGGGGTTAATTTGACGTTTATGTACGAATATATTTAACCCGGAGTTAAGAAATTTAAACCAAGCCGAGTCCGGATAAGGATTAACGAAGTCGGCTTTAAAACCGCGACTCACCGCGATTGACCGTGATCAACCGCGATACACCGCGATCGGCCGCGCTTGCGGTAACGCCTTTTGCTGAGCAGTGTCGTCTTCCTCAAAGGCGGTTACTGTAGCTCTGTTCCTTGATTTTTCTGGAAGGACAGGTGGCTCTCCAGCTGGCTTGACTTGTGTTCCCCAGCTTCCTGCGTGTTTCCCTTGGTGAGGCTCAGATTTTCAGTATAAAAGGGGTGGAACCAATCCGAGAGTTGCCTTCGTCTTCCTCCTTGAGCTCTCTCTTTTTCTCTGGTTTTTGCCCACTGAATTTCGCCATTTTCGTGCCTTTCGAGCTCGATTCGAGTGATCCTAAGGATTGGTGAAGCTTGCCCAGGTGTTAGGGAAGGCTTACAAGTGTTTTGTGATCGATTTGAATGCAAAACGAGGCCTCCACGAAACGGGTAAATTCCCCTCTCCGCCATGGAAGCTGTCGAAGCTTTGCCACTGTCGATGAACCGCGACTGGCCGTGACTTGCCGCGATCGCGGTAAGGGCGTCCGAGTCGTGTGTCTTGTGGTTTGTCTTTGGGCTTGGCTCGATTCCTTTGATTTCTTTTCCTATTCTTTTAGATTCATATGTAAGTGTATGGAATCTAACTTAGGGTCTCGTTTTGGATCGTTCCAATGGGATTTTTATCCAGGTTTCGTTCCAGATTCAAGATTCAGGACCCGTTCTTAAGAAGTTGTCTTAGCAATCGTCTATTCTAAGGCAAGTGGCGGTTCGCTCTTGCTCATCATTCCATACTTTCATTAATTATCAATTGTTTGTTGTTAATTAATTTGGGATGATTTACTGTTTATGTTGGGAACAGTTTTGATAAATTATTTAATAAAAGAAGTGCTGTTATAATAGGTTGTATATTGCTAGATACATCGCTATTATGTTCGTAATGGTTTTGTGTGGATTTTAAATATGAACTTCATATAAAAGGATTATAATAGGTTGCATATACTGTTAGTAGCAACGCTATTTTGATATATATATATATATAGATTGTTAGATCTATGATATTGGCCTTGATGGCTTTGATGTGATGTGATATATGACTGTGCTGAACTGTTAGTTAGCACGAGTATTCGTAGGATCGCTTGGACTCTGCGAGGTTCATTCGTTTCTTTATAACTGGCAAATAACATGGCGTTCATGTCCCTATGCCAAATTTCTGGTCATGACCAACGATGATGTGTATTTAGGTTTGGTCCCGTGAGGTCCACTCCGTCGATGCATGTCCCTCATGACGACACATATATCTAAAAGCTTATAACGTGATGCGTGTGTTTTGGAAATTAATCAGATAAGTGCCTTTGTCGCACATAATTAATATACCTTGGGCGAGTAGTACAGCTAGGAAAGCTCTTCTTAACTATTAGTCGCTCGAATGCGATACTGTGATTCTCTTTTTGTGTGTATTCTATAAATTAATGATTCCCAACATTTGTCATGTTTTCCTTTAAGGCTCATTTCATTTGGAGTCTTCTTTTGGGATTGATTACTGTGAGACTCGGTCTCCAGAATCTTCTCTTGTTCATGCTGTTTTATATATGTTAGTAGGAGTATGATGGTTGACTAGCGTACTTGGTTATTATTCGAGGGACGATGAGTCTAACCTAATACGACTGCTTCGAACCACTCTGCTTTGTACCCTTGCGTAGTCTTTCATTAGACTGACCAACCTTTATATTCCTTGCATGGTTGGCTGGTGTCATCCGTCCGATTCGGCACATCAGATAAATTAAGGATTTGAGAAGGCTAGAAGCGACTAGAAGAATGAACGATGTTTGATAAACTGTTTGTTTAAGATTTCTGCTTCGTATTATTGTATTTTGTTAAGATTTCCGCTGTAGACTTTGCTGTTAAGCATTTTGTTGTACGTGGGAATGGTTGTATTCCCAGTACATTGACTTTGTAAAAGTTGTAATATATGGCAATATAAGCCGTGATTTGATTTTATATCAACTGTAAAAGCCTGGGGTGACTTCGTGATGTTGAATCCGGGGTCATCGGCGGTAATACTTTCAATTGTCAAAATCTTGCGATTTGGGGGTGTTACACGTTTCAATTTACAAACCTCACCAGAATGAGCCTTATCATAACCCTCAGGAGGCACCATGTAAATCTCCTCATCGATGAAGCCATGTAAGAATGTGTTATTCACGTCGAGTTGATAAATTGGCCAAGTTGGCAGCAGCAATAGCAAGGAAGATGCGAACTGTAGGCAATTAGCAACCGGGGAAAACATATGCTTGTAATCCTTCCCTAATTTCTGGCTAAAACCTTTAACAACCAACCTCGCCTTGTATCGCTCAATACTTCCATCACTATGAAACTTAATTTTATAAACCCATTTGGAATGAATTGCCTTGTGTCCTGGAGGTAGTGGTGTGAGTTCCCAAGTTTCATTGGTTTCTATTCTAACGCAGTCAATTCCTTGTCCATATCCTCCACCCACTTAGGATCCTTGCAAGCATCAACAAATCGGTAAGGCTCAACAGTGGATAAGACTGTGGCAAGAGAAGCAAAATATTCTCTGTTTGCAGTAGCAGCCACCTAATTTGTCATCCATATAGGAGTTGATCGTAGTCGTGTAGATCGATTGGCTTCAGGTAGAGAGACATTATCAGTAGCATGACTGATGGGTGGTAAATCAGAAAGAGGTGTAGCAAGCAAACAAGGATCATCATCATCATCACCAGGCAAAGATGGGGACTCAGGAAACAACCGGGAAGAAGATGAAGATGTTGTAGGATGATGCAAAGGAGTGACAAAAGGAGCAAAAGGGAATATTGTCTCATGAAACTCCACATCTCGACTATACAGGACCTTACGAGTCTCAATTTCATAGACTTTATAGCCTTTCTGGTGAGGAGGATACCCGATGAATACGCACTTGTTACTTCGCTGCGCAAATTTATCAAGTCCCTTCTTGGGTATGCCAACATAGCATAAACATCCCATGATCTGTAAATGATCATAAGAAGGAACTTGATGAAGAAGAATCTCACAAGGATTTTTCCAATTCAGTTTGGAAACATGCATTCGATTAATTAGATAAGTGGCGGTTAGCAGGCAATCACCCCAAAATTCAGAAGGTAAATGAGCATGCAGTCGTAGAGCTCGAGTAGTATCCAAGAGATGACGATGTTTATGCTCCACAACACCATTCTGTTGTGGAGTATACACCATACTCTTTTGAGGCACAATACCAAGCTCAGCAAACAAGCGATGACACTCCCAATTGACAATTTCAGTGCCATTATCTGACCTTACTTTCTTTGGGAATACTCCAAACTGATTCTTCACATATGCAAAGAAATCCTTAAGAGTAGTACTAACCTGCTGTTTATTATGCAACATGAAAGTCCAAGTAGATCTACTGTGATCATCCACAATAGTAAGAAAATAGGATGCTCCATTCAAAGCAACCACCTTATAGGGACCCCATAGATCAACATGTAGTAAATCAAAACAACTTGTTATATATGAATCACTGTGTGGAAAGGGTAGTCTGTGAAACTTAGACAAAGAACAAACTTCACAATCCAGAGTAGCACTAGTACGTGCTTTACAACTAGAAAAATGTATGAGTTTTGAATGAGAAACATGTCCCATCCTTTTATGAAGTAGCATTACTGAATCATCAACACCCTGATGTTTAGGAACTTTATCCAAAGCAGCTCCACACGCAACACTAACAACAACTTTTTCTGAGCAAAATCCAGCTTATAGCTTATATAATCCTCCCCTCTGCTGTCCCAATGCAGTTTCTTGCTTAGTTATAGGGTCCTCTAGTACACAATGTCCTTTGTAAAATAGTGCACATACATTATGCATCTTGGTCAGCTTGCTTACTGACAGAAGATTGTATTGAAACTCTAGAATAAATAAGACTTCATCTAGCACCAAGCCATTGTCCAGATACACTGTACCAACAACTTGTACTGACTTTGAAGTGCCATCAGGTAGAATAATTTGAATAGGACAATGCAATGTGGTATGCTTAGAGAAAAAATGCAAATGTGAAGTCATATGATCCGTGGCCCCACTGTCCACGATCCATTCTTCACGTTTACCTGATGAAGCATGAGAATGCAATGCAATGTACCTAAATACTCCATGGAGGAAGACATACTAGGACGAATAACCGACATAGCCCTGCTCTCTGGCTTGAAAGTCTTCATGACCTATTGACAAGCCGAACTGAGGCTACTCACTGCCTCCACAAACTTATGATCAAAGCCGAGCAATTCAATTGCATTATTGCCATCCAAAGGAGTATCCCGAGTCATTTCAGTCTGACTTTCAACATTCGTTGCAACCTTCCTCTCTTTCCTCTTTTTCCCTTATACCAATCCGAATAGCCAAGGTTTGTTACAAGCCAGAAGTGGAAAACGCTCTCAACAGAAAGAGGAGACAAATTGGTCAACAAGAAAAATTAATAAGAGGAAGCGAGAATCCAAAATGAAAAATAGTGACCACTCAGTGCTAACAAACTTTCAATCAGTAAAACAACACCCAATAGAAAAGCGCCAGCTCATCTCCAAATCCCCACGCCGTCTTCACTTAGCTCCGGCTTGAGAATGAGGAACTGTTCCATTGGATATTGAGAAGAAAGCATGACCTATCAACAGTTTTTCACTTTATACAATCTCACGGAGCTGGGTTTATATATGTGTCACTTGTTAACGAGCTCAATTACATTTTCATGAAAAAGAAGAAAGCAAATCCTTTTCTAATTTTTCACCGAGAATCTGCGAGTCTCCTACTTCGAAATTGTGAGCTGTATACTGAAGGGCATTGTTCATTAATATTGTAGAATGGTATTATACTATTATCTATAAGGTGTTGTCTTTGACTTTTATATATAGTTTTGATTTTGATATATTAGAATCAGTAATTTGGTGTAACATGGTCTGCATATATAATATATGTATATCTTATATTCCTATGTGCTATTTACTTAATTATTAGAATCAATAATCAGTAATTTGGTTATGATATATAAAAAATCAGTAATCAGTAATTGTGTCATTTACTTAATTAACATATGTTAATATTATATACACACTCTTATAAATAGATGATTGAATCAGTAAATGCTTCAAAAGGGATCTAGTACAAATCACGGATAGACATTCTTCGAATGTGAGTGTTCTTAAAATGTCATTGACTCATTGTCTTGTGTATTTGATAGAAAATATAATTTATATAGTTGAACTAATCTCTTTGCGTTTTTTCTTAATACAGATGTCGAGCTCTCAATCTATAAGAAGGCGTGGAAAGTCATCGTCAAAGCCCTCATCTAGAACTCAACACGAGTCTCGAGACTTGCTACATTCACATGCATCTAAAAGTTCACATGAGATTGATTTCGTTGATGATGATTATGTGGAGGAAGAAGAGGATATTGTTCAAGATCAGAACGCAAGAGAGGAGGTTGCGAGTGAAGAGAGACATCCCGCCAAGTCAAAGTCCAAGAGGATACCGAAAATGGCGGAGTACTGGAAACACTTCAAGGAAATTAAGGACAGTAATGGAAATACTGCAAGGGTTGAATGCATTTATTGCCAGAGAAGTTATGCAGCAAATTCCTCCAAAAACGGTACCGGCAATTTGAACCAGCATTGGAAGTCTTGTTCAGAAAATCCTGAAAACATGAGCAACCCAATCTAAACTTTTTTAGAACAATTTGATGAAGCTGGAAATTGCAAGATGAAAAATTATGTTCTAGATCTAGAAAATGTGAGAATGAAGTTGTGCAGATTAGAAAGTTGGAGAAGAGTTGCCATTCAATTTTGTGCAAAAGTTTCTTTTTAGGGACCTATTTGCATCTGCATGTCCTACCTTCACATTGCCATCACGTTCTACTGTCACTCGTGATTCCTATCAAATGTATATGGATGAACGAAAAAAGTTAAAAACGTTTCTAAGGAAGAACTGTCAAAGAATTTGTTTGACTACTGATACATGGACTTTCAATCAAAGGGTGAATTATATTGATTTGACTGCTCATTTTGTTGATAGTGATTGGAATTTACAGAAGAGAATTCTTAACTTCTGTACAATTAGTGGTCATAAGACTGATGAGATTGCTAGAGATGTTCAAGATTGTCTAAGGTTGTGGAATTTAAGTGATAAGATTTTTACACTAACTATAGACAATGTGAGTGCAAACGATTTAGCTCGTGTTAAGTTGAAAGAGATGGTCATAGCAAGTGGTAGTAGCTAGGGGTGAGCAAACAGATATATCCGATCCGGTCCGATCCGGTATGTCGGATATCCGGTAAAAAAAAATCACAAAACCCCTATCCGTATCCGGTAAATATTATCCGGATTGGATCGGATATTCGACTCGGATATCCAAATTATTCGGTTACTAGAAAACCTATTAAAAATTAAATCAAAATGTTACTTCTTCTAATTCAATCAAAACTAACAATCCGTAAAGTACAAACTAAATGTCAAACATCAATACCATTTGCAAGTCATTGAAATTTTTTCAAACAATTAAACTTGTCAACCTTTTCAAATTAGGAACCGTAAACGTATATATTATATAACAAGAGGAATTTTCAAGTACATATAAAGTTGTAACTTTGACTTATATAATCAAAATTCAATTCAATAATGAACAATCAATCTTGACAAAAAAAAACATATTTGCTTTGTTTAGTGAGGCAACAATTAGTACATGAATTATTGATTTAGGGTTTTACTTTTATAAGAATAATAATCAAGGTTTTTTATTAAAAGGAATAAAATAAGGAATGTTGTATTGGAGAATTGAAGTGGGTTTAATTACTTAAAAATGTACAAGCACCATTTTGAGATCATCTAAACTAATTATGTAACACCCCCAAATATTCCCTTGGAAAGGCATTACCGCCAGTGACCTCAGATGTTATGTCCGATGTCACCCAAGGCTTTACCAGTTGATATAAATCATCAAACAACAATTATGATACAAAATATCATAACTTTCATTTAAACCAAAGTCTCGGAATTACAACATAATTCCAAATACATCAGAAATACAGCGAAAGACTTAACACAAACATATTTAACACAGCGGAAGACTTTAAATAAACAACAAAAGGGTCTTGATCGCAATGATCACCCGCCAAAGATCTTAACCTGAATAAACTTGTCAAAAACACCGTTTGCCTTCATAGTCGTTCTAGCCTTCACAGGACGACAACTTATCTGATGTGCCGAATCGAACGGATGACACCAGCCAACCATGCAGAGAACAATTACGGTTGGTTAGTCTAATGAAAGACTACGCAAGGGTACAAAGCAGAGTGGTTCGAAGTAGTTGTATTAGGTTAGACTCATTGCTCCTCGAATCACAACCGATAACGATAGTCAACCACCATACTTCTACTGAATACATGAAAAGACATGAACAAGAGAAGATTCTGGAGACCGAGTCTCACAGCAATCAATCCCAAAAGAAGACTCCAACGAAATGAGTCTTATCGGAAGCATGACAAATGTTGGGGAACATTAATTAATCACAGAATCACAGTATCGCATACGAGCGATTTAAAAGTTCAGACGAGTTTTCCTAGCTGCACTATCGCCTAGCTGCACTACTCGCCCAAGGGTATATTAATTATGTGCGACAACGGCACTTATCTCATTAAATTCCAAAACAGACATCACATTATAAGCTTTTAGATATATGTTTCGTCATGAGGGACATATATCGACGGGAATCCTTCCCAACGTTTGTGACACTAGCTAAGTGCACCACATCTATACTCGGATAGAGGACGATCATGATCCGCCAGTTGGTGTCAGGGTCTCCGATGCCCTCTCAACCAATAATTATCAAGAAACGACTGGACCCCAGGGTCCCAGTAACGTTCCTACGAATACTCGTGCTAACTAAACAGTTCAACACAATAATAATCCACATCACAGCCATCATGGCCAACATCAAAAATATATATCTATACTAGCGTTGTTCTAACAGATATACAACCTAGTATAATATCATGTTTTAATCACATATATAATAGCGTTGTTCTAACAGATATACAACCTATTATAATATCTCCTTTTTAATCATATCATTTAACAAAACTGTTCACAACGCAAACAGTAAATCATCCCAAATTAATTAACAACTAAACAATTGATAATTAATTGAAATATGGAATGATGAGCAAGAGCGAACCGCCACTTGCCTTAAATCCGCAGAAGCTTAAAGACGACGATGGGATTTCCGGGCTCGAAACAGGGACAAATCTGGCAACACAGATTCCTTCGGATCGACCCATAAAGAAATCCTAAGTTAGATTCGACAAACACGAGTACGAATCTAAAGAATAACAAAAGGAATCGAAAGGAACGAAGCCCGATCGAAAGCCACAGAAGCCAAGGCCGAAACAGACCAAGGGTCATTGGGCGGCGGGCGCCGCTATTCGTGGCGGCGGTCGCCGCCTGCCTTACGGCGGGTGCCGCTGTTCGTGGCGGCGGTCGCCGCCTGCCTTACGGCGGGCGCCGCTACGAACTGCACAGAAAATGCGAGAAGAAAATCTCACCGGCGACGTTCAATTTGCTACTCCTTAGCCTTGCTTTGGATTCTAAGCTTCTAAGGGCTTCCAAATCTTCACTTTGCAACCACCAAATAACACCAACGAAGCTCAGACGAGAGCTCGAAAACAATTCCGGCGACAAGCTCGAAACTCCGGCGAGTGATTTGGGAGAGATTGAGATTGGTTTTGTGCTTCAATTCAGCTCCCAATCTCCTCCTTAAATAGCCAGCACCAGGGGAGACAACAAGGGGCACGTGGATGGCCAAGATCGGAGGTCTCCCAATCGCCGGCAACGTAGAGGCTAGGCCTCTGACAACCTGCAACATTGGCGGCGGTCGTCGCTGTCGACATGGGGTCGCCGCCCATTTTGTGCCTGGCAGCGGTCGCTACTTTCCGGCGGCGGTCGCTGCTTTTAGAGCCACTTGGCCAGATGAGGATGACGATGACGTCGACTAGTTGGCGGCGGTCGCCGCTTGCCTTACGGCGGTCACCGCCAAGGCCATTTTTCATCTGTTGTAACTTGGAACAACTTGGCCTTAGCCCCGGATAAAAATAATCGTACACGAACGAGTATTAAGTCCCAAAATACGTCGAAATGTATTTTATTTCACTTAGAAAAATTATTACAGAGATCAAACATATTACCGAATGTCTGAACTTCTCTGAAATAAATTCGACGTGTAATACGGGAGTTGGAAAAATTCCAAATTATCCTTATAAAATGAGGGATATTACAAATTAAACATTATATATTAGTTATAAAAACATATATATATTATATTAATAGTACCAGATTCTTGGATATCCGATAAGCAAAATATCTCGATCCGTATCCTGTCCAAGTATCCGGAAAAATCACTCGGATCGGATCAGATTTGGATAAAATTAAACAAATATTTTCGGATACAGACTTTTAGGGTTCAGATTGGCGGGTTATCGGATCAGATATTTTTTCTCACCCCTAGTAGTAGCATTAATGGTGGAAAGAATTTGCACATGAGATGTACTGTTCATATTGCTAATCGTTTTGTGAGAGATGGTTTAAAGGAACATATTGATTGCATTGATAAAGTTCGACTTGTTGTAAAGTTTGTAAGGGGCTCTCCTAGTAGATTGCGCATGTTTAAAGAAGAAGTTAAAAGCTGAAAATTGAATGCAAGTCTTCATTGGTATCTGATGTTCCTACTAGATGGAATTCAACTTATGTGATGTTGGATGTTGCCTTGAAGTATAAACAAGTTTTTCATCGGTTAGAAATTCCAAGAGATGGTGATGGTAAGCTTATAGAACACATCTCTATAGAGGAGTAGACTAAAATTGAGGTCATTGTGAGTTTCTTGAAAGAGTTCTATGATTTCACAAACTTGGTATTCGGGTCCTCTTATGTGACGGTGAGTAATGTATATTTGTACATTGGAGGAATTGTAAGTTTGTTGAATCAAGCTGTGGAAAGTAGTGATCCAATTTATCAATCTATGGTTGTCCAAATGAAGAAGAAATGTGACGAGTATTGGGATGGAGTTGAGAAGATGAATTTGTTCATTTTTGTTGGAATTATGCTTGATCCAATGTATAAGTTTGAGGGGTTGAAATTGATACTTCAACGCTTATATGGTGAAGAGAAAATATTGGAATTAGCCACAAACCTAAGGGGTTCTGCAAAGGAGATATTTGACGAGTACATATATGCTCCTTCGAGTTCTGGTGTTGGGTTCGTTAGGATGGGATCGGGATTCGGGATGTCTGCGTGGACAAGTATTGTAGTTGGTCCAATTGGCGGTCAATCAAGTTTTGTGAGAAATCTCACTTCTGATTTAATTAAGCTTAGTGAATCTGGTGGTGCAATGTACACAACAAAGCTTGATAGTTACTTTCATGAGCCAAATTGCCATGATTATGATGTCTTGACATGGTGGAAAATGCATGGGATTCGATTCCAAATTCTTGCTAGAATAGCTTGTGATGTGTTAGCCATTCCAGTCACTACAGTTCCATCCGAATCAGCCTTTAGCACAGGAGGGCGTACTGTTGATCAGTTTCGTAGCTCATTGTCTCCTAAGGTGATGTCTTTGACTTTGTAATTTTCTACACAATTCAACTATATTTTATAATTTTGTTATAAACTTTAATCATCTTCTCATTGTGATTAGATGGTTGAAGCACTTATTTGCACACAAGATTGGATCCGCGCAGATATGAAGTCTCGTGAAAAGGGTGAAAACGCATGGGATGAACTTCAACGTTATATTGAGTCAGAGAAGGTTTCAAAAGGTATATACATCTTATTTTTTATGTTTTTGCAAGTTGTTTGTATAAATAGGGTGAATATTTTTTATTAATGATGTTTCAAGTTCAATTGTTCAATTTATTTGTTAGATATGGACAATACACACATTTAAAGTGATGGTTGTGATGATCCAAGAAAAAGAATTTCGTTTCGGTTTGCTTATGAGAAAAAAGGTATAAATTTCTAATTTAGTTTGAATTATTCATGAATTACTATGACGCTCTTAAGGTTTATTTAAGTTTATTCAATAAGTTCTAATTCAATATAGTTTTTGTGTGTTTAATAGGTGCTCTTGTAGGTGAAGTATTGAACATGTGGAGTGACGATTGGTGTAAGGATTCTGGGATTGTGAAGTTATGCAACTTTTTGCTTGAAGACATGGATTCTATCATCTATGTTTAGTATTTTGATTGTTAGATGGATTTCATTTTCAGACTCTTTTCATTTTGTTCTAAAAATTCTATGTTTCGTAAATTGAATGTTAACTTGGTGGTTTCGGTTTTATTTAAATACATGGCAAGATTGTCTATTTAGTTTATATGTTATTATTGTTATATGTAAGTATTGTAACAGGTAAATCAAATCCGGCTTCGACCACCTTCGGTTCGGCTTCGGCCACCTCCGGTTTGGCTTCAGCCACATTCGGTTCGGCTTCGTCCCATATTCGGTTCGGTTTCGGCCATATTCAGTTCGGGTTAATTCAGTTTATTCGGTTTGGTTCATAACGATTGGGTTCGGTTAGCATAATTTTAGAATTTTGGTTATTTTGGTTTTATCTGAACCAAACCGATAAAAGCCGAAGCCGAACTGAACCGGACATATTCGGTTCGGTTTTCGGTCTACTAAAAAACTATATTCGGTTTTCGGTTCGGTTCGGTTTTGGGCCGATGAACATCCCTAACAAGAATTCAATAATAGCTACATATAAAGGGTACTTGCATCTTCATTCAACAATTAATATTTAAGCAGATCAAGTATAATAGGGACTAATAGAGCAAGACAATTATTCAATATAGTGAAGACCAGTAGCAAATGTAGAAATCAGCATCAACCTTCAAGTCTATTCCTCCAAAATGGAGAAACTCTCCGTGTAAAACTCCATATCAAGACCATGCCCATCAAATTCTTCAAAAAAAGACTAGAGTTTCAGGATAAATCAAAACGAGATCTCAATGGTAACATGATAAGACCATAAGAATCCATTAAATAAAATGGACATAGAAACTATCTTTCATGAGAAGAAGGCCAGAGGAAGTGTCAAGGAAGATCAACATGACAAGGTAAAACATAAGTAAAAGAAGCAGGATTGAAAGCAAATTAGCATTAGGAAAACCAAATCATCAACAAACTTAATTTGATTCTACATAAAATCTGCAAATTAGCATCTCAGAGACAAATATGACGCTATATAATGCCACAGCTAAAACCATTAACACAGTACCAAAATTTATGCAGCATCAGACGTACAAATAAAAAAACAAGATTGAAAGCAAACACAATTTAGCAAAATTCTAATCTTTAATCTCGCAATAACATCGCCAAGTAAACCAGACCCAACTTTAAACGAGTCACAAACTCTACATAAAAAATGAACACACACAACAAAGTTAATGTGAGGGAGAGATCGAGTACCTGAAGAAAGAAGTAGTGACGACGAGGCCAATAGCGAGTATCAACACAATTACGGTTGGGTAAAGGGAAATTTGGGGCTAGGGCAACATTGCAGTGAAGACGACACCATCTGAGAGGTGGAGAGGCCGCCGCGAACTGAAGAACAAAGGACGACACCAGCAAAGAGGCCGGTGCTCGGTGCGATCGATGGTGGTCAATTTGGGGATAGGGCAACTTTCATCAAAGGAGAAGGATCGAAGAAGAAGATGTACCCGACACTTGTACCTAGAGGTTAATTGGGATATAGAATAACGCGGGCGTCTCACAATTTTTTTTATGAGCTTACAAATATCACATATGGTGAATTTACGGCTTATATACACATAGGCGTTTATAATTACAAAATATTTGATATGTCTATATAATCTGGATTATAAAAAGTCCGGGTTATAATATAAACCTTTTTCTAACACTTTTATAACCCGGCAATTAAACGTCCGGGTTATATTGTACGAGTTATTAGGTGAATTTTGTAGTAGTGAAAGACTAGAACTCCATTGAAGGAAGAGTGACAAAGCGATGTATAATGTATTACATTACATGTGAGTATGAGAGAAGAGGAGGGAGAGAGTTTATAATAAACTATGACATCAACATTACATCATCTGCTAAGTGCTAACTAACTACTCATATACTTCATAAATAAGATGTGCATTTAACTTGTGTATTTTTTAGCTTGAAGAATAAATGCATGCGTTATAACTCATTTGTTTTATGATTCCAACACTTATCTATGGAATTATCAGCTTAGTGATTCATCTATTAAAAAATCAGAAATGCTAAATCATCGTATAAATTTGACATGTATGCTTGATTGAATTGGTGCTTTATATATTTGAATGTTATTAATAAGCATTGATGCACTACTGTACTGCATTTGGTTATCCTTATTTTCTTATGCTCATTACAAATTGCTTGTTTATATCCCATATGACATTGGTCCTTCGGCATTCTTCTTGCTAGTAAGATAATTAACAAGTATAAATTCTATTGTTTACTTTCTATATATATTCTTCTTGCTAGTAAGATAATTAACCGTAGGTCCATTTTAATTTTGTGTTTATCAGGCTTCCACTCAACCAGATAAACACAAAATTATTTTCTTCTCTTCTTGTTCTCTTAGTTTATAAGAATTTATTCTCTTAGTTTATAAGAATAGAGCAAAGTTGAGACGAACTAAGAAGTATAATTACTCGACTGCGATCAACCATATCAGGAGCACCATTTTGGCTAAATGTGACCGCAATTGCTGGGCTGTCCTCACTCAACATTAGCTTGTAATCCTTGTCTGCCTCTCCCTCCTTTTGCCTCTCTGCAATTTGGCAGCTTAACTTTGTACTCCCAACATTTATTTCTAGCGTTTTTAATTCAATTTACCAAAAATTCAAAGGAAAAAACAGCTATAATTACAGAATCAAAACTTGCATTCATTATATATATAATTACTATTTTTCGACCAAAAATAAATTGAGCTTACAAAAGATAATTGTCAAGTACAAGTGTAAACCAGGCTCATCGACCCAAAAAATTGTAAGTAAATTAACAAAGGGCAAAAAGTGAAGAGAAGAAAAAGGAGAAAAAAGAAAAAGCAAATCTGTGAGAAATATCCCATTTGCACTCCGCCTCTGTGTTGGAGAAAGAAAAATAAAGCAGGGCATTCCAAGGAATGAGAACATCAACTTTTTTGACTCTGAATTCAGAAGCATCGCCATGAATCCAAGCGAAAACGACGTCGTATTCATGGACAAGGCTGGTGGTAGGCCTGTCCTGTGACGTCGTAGCGCCACGTGACGAACTGGGTTCCGGAATCGGAATCCCGGCCGTCCGCTTGATCATCCATGTAGCCGTACTCGTTGCCCATCGCCGCCGGCGGTGAAAAGTACTGGTAGTATCCGGCGGAATCCGTGAATCCTCCTCCGCCACTTGCGGCGGCATTGGCTGCGGCTGCGGCTGCTGCTGTCGCTCTTCTCTCTTCTTTCTTGTACCTTATCCCGCAGGCATTGCACAACGACTGCAGCCGCCGACACAAATTGCATATGATGTTATATATTGAAATCTTGACTAAATAATCTAAAGACAGTGAAAAAATACAGTAACAATGAGGACCTCAGTACCTTTTTATATCAATTGATTTTATAATGAAACCTTACTGAGTTTATCTACTGAATTTATATGAGTTTATGCATCCACTTCCAATATGGAATATACTTATCTTTCTATAAATTTAGAAAAACATTGTATGAATGTTAATTGGGTATGTTTTGGCTATGGGGATTTTAAAAATGGTTAATCTTTTATCGGTAACGGATGATCTGAAATGATTTAGTACCTTGGGGCCTCTTGGACCGTTGCGCCAGAGAGGGGTGGAGGTGGTGTCGCAGTTGGCGCAGCGGCGGGCGAGGAGAGGATGGCCGCCCGCTTTCGAATGGGAGGAGGAGGAGTTGTACTGGTGCTGGAAGTCCCCGACGCCGGACGTCCGACGATCCTGCCCTTCGGAGCTCCGGCGAGTGGCCGGGGTACCAAGTGAAAGAGTGCAGTCGACAGAGGGGGAGTAGTCCCCGGCGTCGTCATAAGGGCTGTAGTAGGCCAGGGGGGCGGAGCAGCATTGCTGGCCGTTGCTGTGGTACGTGCCGCAAGGACAGGGCCCCACCATCTTTGAGTTGCGGCGCCGGTCGATTTTGTTTGGTTTTGGAGTATGAAGATTGAAGAGAGTTTGGGTGGCATGCGATGCGGCAACCGAGTAAGTGAGGTCCTCATTTTATACTTGAGATGGATATACCACTCTACTCTACTCTACTCTACTCTACTCTACTCTACTCTACTCTACTCTACTCTACTCTACGCGCTTAGTAATTGGCCTGCTTCCGATCAATGGGATATGTCAATGGGGCGGTCCCCGTCTCCATCCTCGTTTAAGTTTTAGACTCGATTGGTCTCCGGATGGGAGACCAATCGAGTCGAAAGATTTAGACGTCGATCGCTTCAATATTCGAATAAGAGATTGAACTAGAGAATCATTCTTGATAGCGAGAATAACAGTAGAATATAGCTTGAATTGAGTAAAATTGATAATGTCTCCTGTTACATGATAAATCTCCTCATATTTATACTATTTCTACACCTAAGTCGGTTAAAATCGTCCGAGATCTGCGGGAGTAGTCAAGCTACGTATTGGTCACTCCGAAATCCGCTGAGGTCGTCACTCTGCACACTGGTCGCCCTGAGATTCGCGGAGGTCGTCACTCTGCATACTGACCGGACCGAGATCTCTAGAGGTCGTCTTCCTGTGTTTACTTTGTCCAGGCCTTCTAGAAGGCAGTCCGGTTCAAGCTTATTGGGCCGAAAAAACGAGGCCCAACAGTTCCCATCTTATTTTTCCATTTACTCTTTTCACGGATTTTCTCGTTACATTCCCCATTTAAATTTCTTATTAATTTATTGTTTAACAAATATTGTCTTAAATTTAAATTAACTTTTTAAACTTACAATCATATTAAACATTATATGTTACAGAAGATTCAACATATTCAAGTTTAATATAAAAAAATACATAAAGTTTCATAACGTTTAATCATAATATTTTATTGTACATTATAAGTATTCTCCGTAAAATTCCCCATCGGACATCCCAATGAGAATCCCCGCTGGGGAGCGGGGTGAGGCGGAGAACGGGTTGGGGACCAATTGTCCTCGTCCCTATTTATTTTCACCATCCCCTCTCTCATGCAGGGATTCTCCACTGATTTTGAAAAATCTTCTCCCCATTGACATCCCTACACTTTTGTACTTTAGAATTGAATTTCAGAAAACGATACTGAGTGGTAGTTTTCAATTAGATTAATCGATATCAAGAGTGTAACACCCCCAAATATATAACCTTGAAGGCATTACCGCCAGTGACCTCAGACGTTCTGTCCGATGTCACCTAAGGCTTTACCAGTTGATATAAATCATCAAACAACAACTATGATACAAAATATCATAACTTTCATTTAAACCAAAGTCTCGGAATTACAACATAATTCCAAATACATCAAAAATACAGCGGAAGTCTTTACACAAAACATATTTAACACAGCGGAAGTCTTTAAATAACCAACAAAAGGGTCTTGATCGCAATGATCACCCGCCAAGGATCTCAACCTGAATAAACTTATCAAAAACACTGTTTGCCTTCATAGTCGTTCTAGCCTTCACAGGACGGCAACTTATCTGATGTGCCGAATCGAACGGATGACACCAGTCAACCATGCAGAGAACAATTACGGTTGGTTAGTCTAATGAAAGATTATGCAAGGGTATAAATCAGAGTGGTTCGAAGTAGTCGTATTAGGTTAGACTCATCGCTCCTCGAATCAAAACCGATAACGATAGTCAACCACCATACTCTACTGAAACACATGAAAAGACATGATCAAGAGAAGATTTTGGAGACCGAGTCTCACAGCAATCAATCCCAAAAGAAGACTCCAACGAAATGAGCCTTATCGGAAACATGACAAATGTTGGGGAACATTATAATTACACACAAGCGTTCAAAATGACTTGATGTTTCGGTTCACGACCAACCTCACCGCTCAAAGCGAATCCAGATTGGAAAGAGAACGTTACTCTGATCAAAGTCAAGACGAGATTTCCTAGCTGCACTACTCGCCCAAGGGTATATTAATTATGTGCGACAACGGCACTTATCTCATTTAATTCCAAAACGATCATCACGTTATAAGCTTTTAAATCTCCTCACAAGAGATATCGGATCTCCTCACAAGAGATATCAGATCTCCTCACAAGAGATATCAGAGGGAATAAATCTCGAAAGATTTGGCACTAGCGAAGTGCACCAACCCTGAGTAAGGGCATGGTCATGACCAGAGAGAGTACTGGAGAAAAATCCACCAAGTACTAGTTATAAAGAAACAGCTAAACCCCCACAAGGTACATAGCGTTCCTACGAATACTCGTTCTAACTAAACAGTTACGAACGCAGTAATAATTCACATCAACGTTAAGAATACTTGTGCTAACTAAACAGTTAACGCACAGTAATAATCCATTTTAATGTTAAGGATACTCGTGCAAACTAAACAGTTAAAGCACAGTAATAATCCATTTTAATGTTAAGGATACTCGTGCTAACTAAACAGTTAAAGCACAGTAATAATCACATCAAAGTCATTAAGGCCAATAACAGATAAAATAGCGTTGTTCTAACGATATACAACCTATCATAATATATGTAATTAATCACATATAAATATATATATAATAGCGTTGTTCTAGCAGACATACAACCTATTATAATATCTTTTAAAATCACAAACAGTTATCAAAACTGTTCCCAACGAAAATAGTAAATCATCCCAAATTAATTAACAACTAAACAATTGATAATTAATTAAAATATGGAATGATGAGCAAGAGCGAACCGCCACTTACCTTAGATCCTACGAAAGCTTGAACAAAGCTTAGAGATGACGGGTTTCTGGGTCAGAAGCAGGGACAGATCTCGAGTACCAGATCCCTAAGAAACGACCCATAATGAGACCCTAAGTTAGATTCAATATCCACATATACGAATCTAAAAGAATACGAAAGAATCGAAGGAAGGCAAGCCTCGCCCAAGAACACACAACCTGGACACAGGCCACCGCGGGTGCGGTGGGGCGCTTGCCGCAGGTGCGGTGGGATCACAGAGGCAGAGGAGCTTCAGCGACAACGGGGGGAAAACTTACCACTTTTGATTCGTTTGCCTTGATTCGATTATGGTTTAATCTCCAAACACCTTAAACCTTCAAACACCACTTGAGGGCACCTAAACCACTCAAAGGGAACTCTGGCGACAACTCCGGCGAAGCTTGCAAGCTCAGTCAACAATGGAGTTTTTGGAAGAAAAACAGAGGAGGAAGAAGATGATGCTTCAGCTGTGGCTTCTCCTCCACGAATGCCTTTCTTTTATAGGCCAAGCAATAGCCACTTGCAAGGGAACCAAATGGAACGGCTAGGCGAGCTAGGCCTGACGACCGGCGCCACTTGCAGGAGCAGAGGGAATACGATAACGTTCAAAAATATCTCACCGCGGGGTGCGGCAGGGTGCGGTGGCCGACTCCAGAATTGGCCTTCACCGCGGGTGCGGCAAGGGTGCGGTCAAGGCCAATTTTGCCTCTTTTTGTCCGTTTTACTTTTGGGTTAATTATCTTAACTCCGGGTTAAATATATTCGTACACAAACGACTATTTAATCCCGAAAACACGCCAACTGTATTTTATATTACTCAGAAAAATTATTACAGAGATCAAACATATTACCAAATGTCCAAGCTTCTCTGAATTTAATCTGACTTGAAGTACGGGAGTTGGAAAAATTACCAAAATACCCTTATAAAAATGAGGGATATTACAAAGAGAAACTAATATTATGAGTATTTCTCGACACCGAATATCAAATTATCCAGTTCGATCGATTAGAGTTTTATTGATCGATTGAATTAGGTGAGTCAAACACAACTACACAAGGTTAAAAAAAACAATATGAGTTACTGGATGTGACTATAAAAGCTAGTTAGATTCGAATGTGAGAACAAGTTTGATTTTATGGCTAATGTTGATTTATAGTTACATTTTATTTTAACAAGTTGTATTTTACAAACTTCGCTAGCTTATAGATATAAAGTACAACTCTATTGGATCGATAATATGGAAACATCATATTTCTATTATATTTCACAGAGAGAATGGTCAACGGGTTTTTAAACCGTAAGATCTTGTCATTTTTCATTATCTAGATTGGAAAGTTGCAATAATGACTTTTTCATAACGCACATCTTCAAAAAAAAACAAGAACTTCTTTACACAAACAACATTTGGAAAATAACACCATCACAATGGACAAAGCTTAATTTTGATGATTCAAAAATATATGACCAATCTTCTCATATTGGATTTATCCTTCGGAACCATCAAGGCGAGGTTCTCTATTTAGATAGAAAACAAATCATTGTTTTGTCCATTTTACAGATTGAAGCTCATGCAGCTTTAGAAGGTGATCGCAAAGCAGTTTCCTTACACATTTATAAACTGATAATTGAAGGTGATAATTTAACAATCGTCAATTCAATAGAAGGAATTTGAAAAAGACCATGAGAAATTCGAATAACTATTTTAGACATTCGATCCTTACTGAATTGCTTCGGTTCAATCTCAGTTTTTCACTATTACAGGAAACTCAATAAAGCAGTTGACTATCTCGCAACACATGACATTAGTTCTATCTATGACGTTGGATTCTTCATCATTTGATATGTATACTCTTAAAATAATTTAGATATATCCTTTATCTAAAAAAAATACTAATATTTGCGTTGTAAAATAAACAATCTATCGGATCTTACTCTATAAGTTTTTGTATACGTGTATGATGTGGATGGAATTCTGGTCAATCATTTGTGAGCAGGCCCGTTTTTGTCACCTCGAAGAAAGAGGCGAGAGGAGGGGCCCGCGGAGCCCACAAGCAAGGATTGACCCCTTTACTCAAACAAACAGACAGAAAAGAAGTAAGCTGAGGGGACAAATGGGATTCCAACCGTAAAGGATTCAAACTGCCCCTTCCAAGACTCCCAATTTCCCATATCCATATGCATCCAAATTGAAAGTTACACTTCAAAGTTAAAGGAAGATACAAAGAGGTGGATATATAACACATGACACAATGCATATGGTAACGTCAACCTTATTAGTATATCACATTACGATTTAGGATGCTTTCTGCAATCAACAAGAGATAAAAAAAGAAATAAAAGGAAAAGATAAATTGGATTTCTAAATCAACAATTCAATTCTCAGCTCTTCTTTTAATCAAAAAGAGGCTCTTAATTGGTCTAGTTATCTTGTTGATGGATGGATCTCTATATGCTAAAGGCAAACAGTAGCTTGGACTACATATTTCCCATGCTAGGAATTCGAGAAAGACTATATAAGTTTACCATGTCGAGAAAGAGGACAAATTAGCTAAATATATACTCCATCTGTTTAATAATACTTGTCATTTTAGCCTTTGACACAACTATTAAGGAATGCAATAATTAAGGTAAAATACTATAAATTTATCCTAAAAATAATAATAACACACTTTATTTCTAACAAATATGTAAAGAGAATTTGCATAAATAGTGACAATATGTGTAATTTTTAATAACAAGCTTGTAACTCACCAATACATCATTACCTGAAATCCTAAAATGACAAATATTTTTTAATTAAAATAAATTATTAAAACGACACTTATTACCGAATGGAGGAAATATATACATATACATATACTAAGAACTAGTCTAAGAATCTTATTTAGTATAGTGAAATAAGGTATATAAGGTAAGGATGGGCAAAACTAGACCGGACCGTAAGACCGGACCGGAAATTTACGGTCCGGTCCAAGACCGGACCGTCACGGTCCGGGGATTTTACGTTTCCGGTCTTACGGTCCGGACCGGTTGGACCGTAAAAATAATAAAAAAAAGGTTAAAAATATTTTTAGGGGTTTTACGGTCCGATCCGGTCCATAATATTTACAATCCGGTCCGGTCCGGACCGTAACTTTTACGGTCCGGACCGTAATCAAACCCTTTAAAAGCCAAAAAATTTAAAATTCGATCTTACCGGTCTGGACCGTGGACCGAACCGTAAAGGACCGGACCGTAACGGTCCGGTCCGGTCCGCGATCCATACTTTAAAAAGTTTACGGTCCGCCGGTCCGGACCGGACCGTAAATGTCCGGTCCGGTCCGGACCGGATGCCCATCCTTAATATAAGGTTAGGGAGGAAAATGAATTTACCCTAGCTTTTTATGAAAGGTTTTGGATGTTTAATTCTTGAGCATGTCAGGTTCCATTGAATTAAAATTTAGAATTAACATTGTTAAAATTTATAAATAAATATTTAATGAATTATTAAGATTAAGTTTATGTTATAGGATGAAATTTATATATGAAAGTCCGCATTGTGATGAATCGGCATCGATGAAAATCTTTGAAATCCGGGAGTTATAACTTCAATTAATATCTCTCTATCTCTTATATATATTCGGATCAAGTGTGTATGGGGTTATGGTAAAAATACTAACAAAAAATGTGTGGACCGAAAAAAGTTCGCGATATTTGTAAAAATTCCAATTTGTCATTTAATCTCACTCTTTTCTTTCCTTTGATCCAATGGCTCGGAATGCATCATACTTCTTAAATTAAGAGCCAACTGTATAGGAACCACCCTCTTGATGTTAGTGGTATAAGGCCCAAGGTCTTAGAAACGTCATTCCATGTCAACCCATAGACTTTCCAAAAGATCACCCATCCTAGTATTACTCCAGTCCTAGCACGCTTAATTTCAGAGTTTCTTGTTCTCACTTGAACCCTGAAAGGAAGAGCTCTTGTTGACATGGGCAGGGCCGGCCCAGAAGCATGGGCAAAATGGGCGCTGGCCTAGGACCCAAAATTTCTAGGGGCCATATATTGGTTATATGTATGTATACTATTAGTAGTGTGCATATATGATGTGATCCGACGGGTTCGGACCACGTTTGACGTCGGATCTAGGCAGGAAGCGGCCTCAATCCTTCTCCTTAGTAACCGGGATAGGTAGCAACCAAGCGTGGGCTCGGTTACCGGCTCTCTTGCTCTCGGCGGGGCCGATTTAGGGCGAGAGGATCTCGCAGACGAAAGCTAGCGATGGAGGGATATGTTGTGTTTGTGAACCGTGACGTGGTTCAATCAGGTCTAACCAGTTTGTGACGCCGAGGCTTAAGGGAGGAGATGATCTCAACTGCAAGGCTTAAGCTTTAATTTCAACGTTGAGAATAATGAATACAATGAAGGCTATTTAAAGCCATAAGGCTCGGCCAAGAACCCTAATGGGCTTGGGCCAAAAACACACTAATGGGCTAGCCTTCTCTAGCAAGAGAAAGGCACACGCCCGAAATAGAAAGTACGGAAATGAAAATACTAAAAAGGGAAACATGCTAAAACTGGAAATACTATAAAATATGTTAAACTAGACTAAGTCTTGAACCAAGGAGGACGTCATGGTCTTGGTCGTCTTGGGCTCGTTGTTGCTCGGCTTGATACGAGCCCGGAACGCATCAATATATCAGAAAAGTAAATTAGTCTAGTGGTTTTTTCCCCAAATTTTAATTAAATGAACACAAGTTCAATTCCCCTTGTGCCCATTTTTTTTTTTTTTTTTTTTACTTTAAAACAAATGGGCCTAACAATACCAATTTCATTTAAAAAGGCCCACTAGGTCCACTAATTCAATACTAATTTTTTCTCTTGGACAAAAAATGAAATAAAAGCAAAATAAGTAATTAATTAGCACATATTCCATTGAACTTAATCAGTGCATATTTCAGATTTTTCCCATATTCCAAATCTTGCATTTTGTACGTTGTATTTGTGAGGAATACATATTCCAGATTTTTCTCATATTCCAAATCTTGCCTTTTGTAAGTTGTATCTGTGAAGAGCACATAATCAAGATTTTTTTCCTATTCCATTGAACTTAATTAGCAGTTTAGCACACATTCTAGATTTTTCAATATTGCTACTATATGTAATGTTGTTGTGGAGCTATATACATTGATGTTATAGCTCTCTTTTTTTATGCACTTTTGTTATATCTCTACTTTTTTTATCGCAAATATTCAACGTTTTCTGGTGTAATATACAACTTTATATTGTTTTTAAAATTAATTATATGAGATTTCAAGTAGGGTGTGTTATGTTTTTTATCATATGTGTTAAGTAAGTAAGATATTAGGGCCCATAATTTACTTTCGCCCCGGGGCCTCTAAAATGTCAAGACCGGGGCTGGACATGGGTAACACTTTTTAATCCTTATAAGGGATCACAAATTTGGGGTGTTACAATCAGTCCCACTTAAACCCTTGACGGCCAATTGTCAAGGCCCAAAGATCACCCTTTGGGTCGAGCGACCACCCTCAAGGCTAAGTCCACGCGTAACCCAAAGTCGGCTCTAATACCATTTGTAAGGCCTGAAACCTTAGAAGCGTCATTCCATGTCAACTCGAAGACTTCCCAAGAGGTCACCCATTCTAGTACTACTCTCGTCTTAACACTCTTAACTTCATAGTTCTTTGTCCTCACTTGAACCATAAAAATGATTAGATCTTGTTGACATGGGTAGCACTTTTACTCTATAGATCCTCTAGTCCACTATTATGGTCCATTTTGTGGTCCGTATATGATAACATCAATTATTAAATGGAGTTTTGTTATATTGTGTGTTGATTTAAAACATTCCCAAACAAATTCATATCTTATAAGGGATGACAAAGGTTTGCTTTTTGTCCTCACTTGAACCCTGACATTGGTTCGCTCTTGTCATTTCAGTAATTCTTTGACCGACAATTAATATTGAAATCAAATGTTAATTAATTGAGTAATTTGTAAAACCTAATTAACACTTGTGTGCTTATATGCATTTCGTATCTAGGTTGATAGTTATTATCGATATATGTATATATATAGCTGTATAGCTTTCCATTTTAAATGTTTTATCATCTTAATGTGATATTGTGTGTGAACTTTGTGTGTTATGTGTGGACTTTAATATTCGTGTGTGTCATGGATATTATGACATTGCGAGACATAATGATTTCTTTATAACTAAGTATTAGTCAGAATAATTTCCTAATACTTTAAGGTCATGACCATTGTTTTTTATCCACTCGTTAAGGATAAGAGGTGTTTAATCACTTGTTAGTGAATTGGGTTGGACATAATGTCGTCATGTATTGTTATCGTTTTTTCAAGAATGTTATAAAAACTTTTTTAATAATGCGTGGTGTGTTGAAATTAAATAAGATAAGTGTTGCGAGCACATAATTAATAAACTATGGGCGAGAAGTACAACTTAGAAACAGCTCGTGTTCCAGTTTAAGCAGGTTGTCTTTCCAATCTGAATTCGCAGTATGCGGTGAGATTGGTCGGATGCAATTATTCAATGGAGTTATGTTATATTGTGTGTTGATTTAAAACGTTCCCAAACAAATTCATATCTTCTTTCCATAATACACATTCATTCGGGTATTCTCTTGTTACATATCTCTTCCGTCCACCGTTCGCTTCAATGGAAGTATTTTAGTTATTTATCATGTATCGTCTTTTATTCAAGAGACAATGATAGTAACTAGATATGACCACATAGAACCTCACATAAAATACTCTTTCTTCGTTTATCATTAGACTAACCAACCACTATTTTTCCTTGCATGGTTGGTTGGTGTCATCGGTCCCACACGACCTCCTGGGAAGTCCCTGGGTTGGCATGGATGACACTTATAAGGCCTCGAGATTTATATATGGTATCAGAACTGACTCTAAGTTACCAGTGGACTTGGCCTTGAAGGCGGTCGATTGATTTAGACGACGGTCTTTAGGCCTTGACGAGGTCGTCAAGGGTTTAAGTGGGGGTGATTGTAACATCCCAAATTAAGGATTAAAAGTGATATCCATGTCAAATCGAACTTTTCCTTTTTAGGATTTAAGGTGGACAAAGAACTCTGAACTTAAGCGTGCTAGGGCGGGAGTAGTACCAGGATGAGTGACCTATTGGGAAGTGCCCTGATTGACATGGGATGACGCATCTAAGACCTCAGACCTTACATCAATATATTAATAAAATATATTGACCAAGCAAACTCTCATGTCATTCATACCATCCCTTTAATCAGGATCAATCAAAGTATATACTCTATTTAAAAATGTCTAAATTTACTATAACTAGTGTTCAAGCCCGTGCTTTGCATGTGTCATGATGGATGCGTTATGGTAAGATTTTTAGCTATGTTTTATAAATCATGTTTTTGATTGTTTTAGTTATTATTAACTAATACAAATTTCGAAGGTGATGGACTTTTTTTTTGCGAATAGTAAATAAATCGTATAATTCATTTTATTATATAGGCAATACACAAATTAGAGTAAATACCACAATTTTTCTCATAACATATCAATTTTGAGTTTATATGATCGCGTAGTATTCGGGTTTTGTCGAACCAGATTGTATAATATTTTAGGGAGTATCAGTGTACTTATAACCATTTTTTGTTGTAAAATATTATAGTTTAATTCATATGAAAGCCATATAGTTCTATATGTAATTCTAAGAGTCTTAAAATGTTACTATTTTGTGTTTATATAATACATAATATTTCATCAGTTGTGGTAGAATGTGAATAGACTTTTATGTTGTTTTTGTGGGTATAGAGGTACCTTGACATATACCCTAGTATGTAATTTTGTGGAGAATATCATGACAAGTTTGGCTTACTCTTTTTCATGTTAAAAAACAGGAATTCTTTTCGTAAATTATTATAGAGAAAGAAAATATAAATGAATACAAAGGAAACATATAATGATTAATTAATTTACATTTAGTTCACATTGACCAAAAGTTCACATCTCCTAATTTGATTTGATTTTTTAAAATAAAAAAGACAAATTCTTATTCTCAAATCATTGATTTTAATAGGTATTGTGTTTCCAATTTATATATAATATATATATTATATGTTTTATATAATTAAACCTGTCAAAAACCGACTCGACCCAAAAACCCGACCCGACCCAATTTGTTTGGGTCGAGACCCGACCCGAAAGTCACTGGATCAAGAAGGAACTGAACCCGAAGGACCCGACCCAACCCAAATAGTGAATTCGAGCTCGAGGGACCCCATTATTTCATATACTTTATTTCATTTATATTAAATATTTTAAAATAATTTATTAAAATATTTTAAAATATTAATTTTTTTAATATAATTTTTTTATTAAATTTAAAAATCATAATATCAATCATAAAAAAATGGGCACCGTCGACCCGCTGGGTCAACCCGAACCCGACCCGCCCGACCCAAAAATTTTAACGGACCTAATTGTCCCGAACCCGATTTGACCCGAGCCCGACTTGACCCGAACCCGATCCGCCCGACCCAATTGATAGGTCTAGTAACAAACAATCGATAAATGGTTCAAAAATCCATTGTCTTTGATGAGTTCATTTTCTATAGTCATCATAGTGATTCATTCATATGAAAAGCCATTGCTTTTGATCATTCATCCCCTAATTTATATTTTAAGAGAAGAGATTGCTTATTTGGAAAAATATGATAGAGATTAGGTGTTAATGAAAGTTTGAAAGAAGAGTTCTTTGTCTTTTAAATTTTGATTCGGGAAATTTCTTTGTCTAAAAATTATAGCTAGTGAATGTAGAATATCTAAGGTGTGTTGTGAGATAAACGAATAAAATAAAGTAATAGGGATAAAAGTTAATGTTGATTATCTATAAATGTTTATTGCATAACCGAGTTAA
The DNA here is from genome assembly GCA_027886185.1 of Rheum nobile. NCBI lineage: Eukaryota > Viridiplantae > Streptophyta > Magnoliopsida > Caryophyllales > Polygonaceae > Rheum > Rheum nobile. The sequence goes on from WOAB01000639.1 coordinate 10,567,280, forward strand.
GAGCATTTTGTTGGATTTTGGATTGTAACAATTCCACTGAAGTTAATTAAAAGGAATTGTTGAATTTTAAATTGTAATAGCAATTTTAATTGAAGAATAAAGGTATTTTGGCTCTTATTTGGACAAAGATATTTACTCCGTACTTATTAACTGTTAAGAGTATAGGTGTTTTTTTTGTGATTATAAATTTATGATAAATAGTTGGTGTATTAATTGGACTAATAGTCTATTTTATATGTTTACAGATGTTTATAGATGTTTAAATAGTTAAGGAATATTTTTTAGAACACAAATTATAATTCCAAAATTATCGATAAAGATTTACAGACGTATGATTTTATAAACTTTCAAAGTAAAAAAAAAAAAGGCTTTATTAATCAATATGCATGTTTAATTAGTCTCAAATGTGAAATCCAACACTCAAAGCAATTAAGCCGTAATGCGATGCACATGTTATTATGCAAAATTATACAAATCTTTGTAAGCTAAGCATATTAGTATAATTTTTTATTTAAAAAAATGTTAAATTCAACACTAAAAAATGGTGCAAACTTCAAATTTATAGTGGTTATTTGCATGTAAAATATAAGTTAATTATAAAATTGCGTAATTAAATATAAGTGCACTGTATAACTTTATACATCAAATCGATCTCTTATTACGCGTAAATTTTGGAGAAAGATCTATTTTTCTTATACATGGTTGATGTAATTGAAAAGCTAGAGGTATGCGATCTACTTTAAATTTAAACTACTTGGCAATTATTTTGTTTTAAAAATAATTTTTATAACTTGTAAAGAAAAGCATAAAATTGAATGAGTAATTACTGGTAGTGGTGTTAGTATGTTATTGTAACCACTTCATACTTGCTAGCTTTTGCTAACGTTGTTGGTTATATAATTGGAGTCTAAATAACAAAGACATTTTAAAACAATTTTTGTTTGTATGCAACATTAAATGACATTTTAGAACAGTTCTTATACATGTTACATGATTACATGGTTTTGTGTGTGGGGTTGTTGCAAACACCTCAAAATTCACCAACCCTTTGGCTACCTTGTCCTTTTTTGCTGAGGCGAAAGGCGGCCAAGAAAGCCATGGATTTGTCGAGGACGAAGAACACAAAGCCGACGACTTGCAAGGAATGACTCAGGCCTTCCGCATATCATCCAACACAACCTCTGCTGTATCTATCTGCATAGCATTCACTGCCTTGGCCTTGCCTTTCTTCATGGGGCTTTTAACCCAGACAACGGGTTTGATGACTAAGGTCCTGGCTTATGCAACCCTGTTGTGCGGGTTACATGGCTTGGAATATAGGAGCCAACGACGTGGCGAACGCCATTGGGACTTCTATTGGATCTGGAGCCTTGACTCTAAGGCAAGCTATGGTGACTGTTGACGTGCTCGAGTTCTCGGGGGCCCTACTGACGTGGCGAACGCCATTTTGGTTGTGAATGCTTACTAGGGGAAGGACATGCTCCTGTTTGATAGATATATATGACAACATCAATGCTACATTCATCCTTATTGGGCATCACAAAATAGTGTGTGAGAATTATATCAGAGGATTGTAAAGTTAGTATACACGTAATAATATGAATTGAGGTCTCAATATTACAAACATTTGCAAAGTAACTTTAAGTAAGAATATACTATATTGGATGAGATGAGGTTAGAAAATGTAGTGGTTGTCTACTTAGGTATGATTGAATATAATAAAATTAAATGCATACCATTGGAGGAAAAAAAAAAAAAAAGACGAACCTCAAACTCTCCCTTTTTGACTAATTGCTTAGTTCGAATCCTTGTTCAGGATGGTCATGATTGAACCATAATCTTGGTTGCATGATGAACGAAGCAGGAGAAGAAGTTAGCAGTGTCGAATGAATGTGGAGTCCATATATATAACATGGAACAAAATAGAAAATAAAGAAATTTCTTATCTTGTAACGTTACTCCATAAATATTGACAAGTGAAAAGTTTGATTTGCAAACCTTGTAATAAATTAGTTGGGCGTTTATCTCATAGGAGCATTAACGGCCATTTATTTCTTTTACTCCATAAATATCTTGTAAAGTTACTCCTTAATTCTTATATTATCTTTTCGATATCTAGGCCTTTTAATTTAGTGAGACAAATAGAATTTTAGGACTTCTTTTTTATATATATTCTCATTTCTTAATCTGGGAGTAAATAGGTTCGTTAAAAGAGAAAAACTTTTTTACTTTCTTAAACGCATTTAGTGAAATTAATTCATTATTAACCATTGACATTAAATTCCCTAAGAAATTTCAAAGATTTCTAAGTTATTCATTTTACGATGGATTCAAAATGTTCTTTCAATGGACATTGCTAATGTTAATATTTATTGTTTTTAATTTTAAAGTAATTATGATTTTCAAAATTATTTATTTTTATTATTATAGCTTAGGACTAGGTGTTGATTTAGATAAGCTAGAAAAAGTTGTTCATTTTTAAAGTAATTATGGTCTTTCAATGGACATTGCTAATGTTAACATTTATTTTTATTCATTTTATCTTTCAATGGACATTGTTAATGTTGGTTTTGTCTTTCAAAGTTATCATTCAATGACCTAGAATGTTAACTTTTAAATATAGATTTTTTTAATTTTAAAGTAATTATGATTTTCAAAATTATTTATTTTTATTATTATAGCTTAGGAGTTGATTCAAAAGCTAGAAAAAGTTGTTCATTTTTAAAGTAATTATGGTCTTTCAATGGACATTGCTAATGTTGGTTTTGTCTATCAAAGTTAGCATTCAATGACCTAGAATGCTAAATTTTAAATATAGATAGACTAGGCCACTTCGATAACTAATTTAAAAAATGATAAATTAACCCACTTTAATATATATAGCAAAATACTTTTATATTGCACACTTTAATGGTACAAGTTGTTCAATACATTCATCCAAGGGCCTTATCATGTAGAAGACCTACTATTAAGTAACCAACGGTTACATGAATCCGATTCTTGGTTCAATATGTAGTTGTTTTCATGGTGTCAATTAATTAATATTTCATGGAAAAATATACCAAATAATTCTAGCTATACTTTAAATAAATAACCAACTAACAATGTTAGCGGTGTTCATCTGGTCTAGACCGAATCAGACCGGGCTGTTTTTTTCAATCTGGTCCGATGGACCGAAATTTCTACGATTCTTGGACAGGAGATCGGACCAGACCGATATGATTCAGTCCGGTCTTGGACCGGTAAACATATTATTTTATATTCTATTTTTATATCAATTAAAGATTATTTATTTTTTCTATTTTTATAACTATTGTTTTTAATATTGGACAATTTATTTTGTTACTAGTTTATTTTTATAATAGAAAATATTTTTTTAATTAAGCTATGAGAAATTAATACATAAAATAAAAATAAGAATAAAAAATTGGTCCATCTAGTCCGGACTGGAAACCGGTCGGGTTTGGATTGGATCGGACCGGATTGGAAACCGAAATCTTGAAAAGGATGCACCGCGAACCAGATCACAATATACTTGGTCCTGTTCGGTCCGGTTTTCCGAGTGAAAAGTCTCAATTCAAGTTGAGTTTCCTTAAGGTTCATATTTATTTGCCTGAAAACATTTGTGTGTGTTATTCATTCTATGTGTTACATAGGTTCATCTTTTGCATATGAATGTTCACATTATCACATATAGTCCTATAATGTTCATATATACTACTTTGAGCACATTTGTGTTTGCGATTTATTTTTTCTGAGTTCATAAAAACACTAGAGGTTCATATGATGCATTAAATGTTCATATATAGACATCTAAGATTCATACTTATTCTTATCAATTCTCCATTTCCAATTCACACACATCTTCTAATGCTCATATGTTACATGTCAATGCTCATATATTGTTATCTAAGGTTCATATTATTTCTATTATTTCCCATACTCAATTCATCCTTTAAACAAATTAAAAGTTCATATGTTATGTGTCAAAGTTCATATATAATTAGCGTTGTGCATCCGGTCTAGACCGGACCGGAATTTTTACAATCCTTGGATCGGAGACCGGATCGGACCGATACGATTCGGTCCGGTCCGGTTCCGGTAAACATTTTTTTTATAGTTTTATATAAATTAAAATTAAGTATTTTTCCTATTTTTATAATTGTTGTGTATAGTATTAGACAATATATTTTGTTATTAATTTATATTTATAATAAAAACTAATTTTTAATAGTGTTATGAGATATTAATATATAAAATAATATTAAAAACAATAAAAAATCGGTCCATCCGGTCCGGACCGAAAACCGACTGGGTTTGGACCAGAATTTTAAAAAGTATGGACCGCGGACCGAATCGGAATACACCCGATCCGGTCCGGGCATTTTCGGTCCGGTCCGGTTTTCCGATCCGGGCCAATTTTGCACACCCCTATATATAATCATCTAAGGTTCATATATAATAATGTCATGTTCATATTCAACCCAATGTATTTCATTTTATTTTTGCCTTATCACGATTTTCTCATATTCTTAATGTCAAAAGTAAAAAGCAATGTAAAAAAGAAACCAATATATCCACCCGATAGGGCATTTCACTTATGTACAACTCATGATATCTCACCCAAGCATTTCATCGAACATCTTGCAAGCCTCACTCAACTTATCCATCCTAATCAAACCCAAGCTTCTCAAATACATATCCACTTATAACACCCCGTATTTATGAACCTTTATAAGGACTAAAAGTTCTACCCATGTCAACAAGAGCTCTTCCTTTTCAAGGTTCAAGTAATGACAAAAAACTTTGAAATTAAGTGTATTAGGGCGGGAGTACTACCAAGATGGATGACCTCTTGGGAAGTCCTCATGTTGGCATGAGATGACGTTTCTAAGGCCTTGGGCCTTACAAATGGTATAAGAGCCGACTCTATATTATGAGTATACTTGACCTTGAGGGCGGTCGCTCGACCCAGAGAGCGGTAATTGGGCCTTGACGAGGTCGTCAAGGGTTAGAGTAAGGGTGATTGTAACGTCTCGGATTTGTGATCCCTTATGATGATTAAAAGTGTTACCCATGTCAATTAGAGATCTTCCTTTTCATGATTCAAGCGAGGACAAAGAACTCTGAAGTTAAGTGTGCTATAGCGGGAGTAGTACTAGGATGGGTGACCTTATGGTCTCAAATCCTATCTGACTACTTATTCACGTTATCACCTCTCGATCTCAAACCCTAGTAGGATCCAATTCACATAAGCTACAATGGCATAAAGTTTTCTAGGACTGAATCAACAAACTTGCAAGTTTCCATTCAAACAAATATCAAACAAGTCTACCTCTACATTACTCGGATCACCCCAACCCAATAAATATGGAATTAGCCATACATAATTGCAAGAATAATCAAAGAATTCATATTAACAAAGGAAATCATAAACAAGATTAAAGAGAAAGGAAAACTTAGTTTTGAATCCGGTAAAACAATCTCCCAAGTCGAAGTCTTTGATGGCGGGATTGGAGGCACACAACTAGATCTAGACAAGTAGAAAAAGTGGCAAAAAGATCCATACAAAATCCTATAACAAAGTATTTATACCTAAATATAAAGGTTTCCAAAATAAAAGATCATGGTGAAGTGCACGGTGTGCACCTAGGTTCGTGCGAAAAATACACGGCAAGTGCACGACTGATACACACAATTATGTTGCGTGTATTGACGGAGTTTTGGCATGATTTTAGTGGTGTTTTAGGATGCTCTAGTGATGATTTGGAGACTTGGCAAGGAGGCGTGGAAGTTACGTTTGTGGAGCTTTTGGAGCTGAGGAGCGAAGTATGAAGAAGCAGAATTACGGCGACCGCCGCATAATTACGGCGACCGCCGTTAATTCCCCCTGGAGAACCTCAGCTACGACATTGAAACGGCGACCGCCGTGTAATTGCGGCGACCGCCGCAATTACGGCGATCGCCGTGGGAAAAGCAGCGGCCGCCGCCGCTGTTGGACGAAGCGCCGAGCCGATTTCCCTTTTTCTACGTTTTGTTTTTATTTTAAGTTATTTTCAGATTAAATTCCCTTTGGTATTTAAGGGTTGAGAAGACTTGTTCTTTTCTCATCTCGGAACCCTAGTTTTATTTCTTACGTATTTCCCTTGCTATGAAGGACTAAGCCTCTCTTGCTTAGTCAGACATTGAAGCTCTTCGTTTGATTCAGTTGTAAGTTTCTTACTTTTAATCTATTGCTTTGGCTTTTATCTTTTCTCTTGCTTGAATCTTATGATTGATATTGGTAAATTCTAGTCTGATCAACTAGGGTTTGTTGGTATTTATCTATTGCTAGGTCTAGATTGTTACTGGTTGAGCATATCTATTCCCTAGTAGCAACTGCATCGTGTTAGTAACTGGTTGTGCTAATCTTATGCAGAAGAGGATTGATTTGCATCTTAGGGTAAAAACTGGTTGTTTTATTCTAGGTTGTATCCAACTATATTCCTATCCATAAAGCTGCTGTTAAATTGAATCTTGATAGTTTCAGGGTTGTTTAATTAGTTAGTTCTAATAGTATCTGGTTGTGCTATTAGATACTTTTGAAAAGGAATTGGAATTGCCATTGCATGCGATTTTTAGTGGTTTCTATGATCAACTTGTCATTCGATTAGTGAATATTGTTTGACTAAGTGCCTTCCCCATACTTGATTTCAGCACTTTAATTGCTTACTTACTTTCGCATGCTTGGTTACTCTACAAACAAACAAAATCCCCCCTTTGGTTACTTCAATTGACATACACTTTACATACTGCGATAGATTGTGTTTCCCTGTGGATCGACCCTTACTTGCCTAAGACTGCGTTTTAGGTTCTGTTTGGATTTCTTGCATAGTAGGAATTAGAACGACAAAATTCCTGTTATCAAATTGGCGCCGTTGCCGGGGACCGCCGTTTCACCCCTACGGCGCCCGCCATACGGCGCCCGCCGTTTCACCCCTCCTCGATCACGCTGTTTGCATCAAATGACGGCGACCGCCCTTTAATCACGGCGACCGCCGCCGTTTCAGGTTCGATTCTTTTTTTTTTCTTTTCTTTTAATTTTCGCAAAAAAAAATAAAAATAAAATACATCCCCGAAAAGACCTTAAATGGGGAGAAAAAGTCAAAAATCCAATAAAAATGGACCCTGAGAAAACCTTAAACAGGGTGCAAAATGCATAAAAAGAAACCCGTTAAAACCAAACGGGGTAAAAGCCAAAAAAAAAAAAAAAAAAATGGGCCCCCCTTCCCAGACCTATCATCTAACCTACCCCCTACCCTCTCCCTCACTTTCCCATTCCCCATTCCCCTCTCTCTCTCTCTCGCCACTCCCCCTCAACCCCAGATCCGGCGACCGCCGCGCCAGCTCGCCGCCAACTTCGCTCGCCGCTCGCCTGCCGCCAGCCAAGGTCGCCGTCGTCGCTCGCCATTTCGGAAATCTGCAGAATCTGTGAAAATTGAAACGGCGACCGCCGCATTCAACACGGCGACTGCCGTTCTTAGCAGCGACCGCCGCTCAACCCGGCGACCGCCGTTTCGTCGAATCTGGTGATTTTATTTTTATTCCCTCCATGTTCTGCTTTTTGCTGTTGCTAGTAGTTGGGATTATTGAGATGTCGGGATTTTTGAAACGCTCATTGTCTTCCCGGAAGAAATCAACGGGAGGTGAACCCTCTCGAAAAAAATCATCGGGGGTTGAGACCTCCCGTAACAAGGTTGAGGAGGCTCGTAGGAGGCTTTTGCAGGAGATGGCTTTTCAGTCCACATTATTCTTTGATCCAGGCACTCTGCGGGAGTTGCAAATATATGAGAGTACGCAGGAGCTTTTTGTCAATGGTGGGCTGGGTAGTTTCTTCCATTTTGCGGCGCCCACATTCCCCAGCTGGACTGTGGAGTTTCTGGCCAGTTTTGATAGTCATTGCGATGAGGAGAGGATCACATTTAGTTTGGGTGGTAGCAGGCACTCTATGTCCTGGACGGACCTTGATCTAGCGCTTGGGATTACCAGGCCACCATCTTCTGCGCAGGCGTGGAACGCCGCCAACGGTTACTTCCCCTTTTGGTACCACTCCACAGGGTCCAATGTTTACAACCCGCAGGATGGGGAGTACAATTACAAGTGGTCGCATCCGGGCCTGCGGCTAGCACATAAAGTAGTGCGGATGGCCTTCCATGGCCAGTCCGAATTGAACAAGCTCCCGTACGACGATTTGTATGCTGTATGGAGTATGACCCCCGAGTGCCCTCTGGTGTGGGATTGGCGCACCCATTTTATTGCTGCGTGCAGAAAATTTCAGGATAACAAGGGGCAGAAGATCGTCATTGGGGGCATGATCACTTTGATAGGCCGCCACCTAGGTCTCGAGCAACCCGACCCTTCCCAGCAACTCTCTCCTGCTTTTACATATGATTGGAAGCAGCTCAGGACTTCCACTGTGGTATCTGGGACCGGGTCTAACCCGAAGTTCTGTCTGTATGGCACGCGGGGTATCTACAAAATCCCTATCCCTTTTCCGTTTGAGGTGACCTGTGGCCCGCGCTACAGAGACTTTGATGTGAGCAGTTATCGGGTGGGAGCCCCTGGGGTGCGTCCCGTGCCAGCTGGAAGTGTTGCTCAGGATGATGATGATGACAGTGAGGATGAGGACGATGATGCCAATGACGATGAGGACACTGCTATGCCTACGGTACAGGCTACCGCTGCTGCTGGACCGTCTCAGGATTACCAGAGACAGACTTGGGAAATGGTCCAGGGGATTGACTCTCTCCAGCAGTCTATGCAGTCGGACTTTGCTGCCTACCACCGGGAGTTCATTGACTTCCGCCAGGAGTCCAGGGATCACTACGCGACGCAGGCCCAGGACATTCAAGCCCTGGAGGAACAGATGAGGCAGTGGAACCTTTTCATGGCTTCCCAATATCCCGATTTCCCACCACCGCCGCAGTAGTAGGTACATTCTTCACTTCTCCTCTGTTATTATGTCTGATATCATTGAGGACAATGCTTATTTTAAGTGTGGGGGAGTGGATTATGTATTTATTATTGCGAGTATATATAAAAAAAAAAAATCCTGGGATGGGCTAAAAACCCGAAAGGGCGGTCCAGGTAAAAAGCAGGTAATCCGACAGGCACTAGGCATGGGCAAAAGTGGATTCAGAGTGATGTGAGGCGGTGAGTCCATCTATGATAAAATGAAATGAGTGGCTAGGATGAAAACCCGAAAGGGCTCCTAGGCAAAATGAGTGAAAAGAAAATGAGTGTTTTCTAGGATCTCATTTTACCGGCGGGGCGACATAAGATGAGGAGACAAAGAAGGATTGTCGGGTAGGCCATTGAGGGAGACATAAGGAGTCATAGATGGAGGTTAGGACTAGTGGTTACTTTCATTTTTGGATGACCGGGATAAGCTTGGGGAAAGTATTCTGCTTGCCCTTAAGCTTGGATGTGTATTGATTATGATGCTGGTGTTGAGGGTGTAGTTGTGTTGTGATTGGTTGGTTGAAGGATGTTGGGCTTTCATGTACATGCTGTTACTCTTGGTTGTGGGCTTTCCTTGCATGTTGATGATCTAGGTGCTTATTGGTGATGGGTGGTAGTTCTCTATCCACTCGAGACGAGTAGAGATTCAAGTGTGGGGGAGTTTGATACACACAATTATGTTGCGTGTATTGACGGAGTTTTGGCATGATTTTAGTGGTGTTTTAGGATGCTCTAGTGATGATTTGGAGACTTGGCAAGGAGGCGTGGAAGTTACGTTTGTGGAGCTTTTGGAGCTGAGGAGCGAAGTATGAAGAAGCAGAATTACGACGACCGCCGCATAATTACGGCGACCGCCGTTAATTCCCCCTGGAGAACCTCAGCTACGACATTGAAACGGCGACCGCCGTGTAATTGCGGCGACCGCCGCAATTACGGCGATTGCCGTGAGAAAAGCAGCGGCCGCCACCGCTGTTGGACGAAGCGCCGAGCCGATTTCCCTTTTTCGGTTTTAGTTATTTTATTTTATTACGTTTTGTTTTTATTTTAAGTTATTTTCAGATTAAATTCCCTTTGGTATTTAAGGGTTGAGAAGACTTGTTCTTTTCTCATCTCGGAACCCTAGTTTTATTTCTTACGTATTTCCCTTGCTATGAAGGACTAAGCCTCTCTTGCTTAGTCAGACATTGAAGCTCTTCGTTTGATTCAGTTGTAAGTTTCTTACTTTTAATCTATTGCTTTGGCTTTTATCTTTTCTCTTGCTTGAATCTTATGATTGATATTGGTAAATTCTAGTCTGATCAACTATGGTTTGTTGGTATTTATCTATTGCTAGGTCTAGATTGTTACTGGTTGAGCATATCTATTCCCTAGTAGCAACTGCATCGTGTTAGTAACTGGTTGTGCTAATCTTATGCAGAAGAGGATTGATTTGCATCTTAGGGTAAAAACTGGTTGTTTTATTCTAGGTTGTATCCAACTATATTCCTATCCATAAAGCTGCTGTTAAATTGAATCTTGATAGTTTCAGGGTTGTTTAATTAGTTAGTTCTAATAGTATCTGGTTGTGCTATTAGATACTTTTGAAAAGGAATTGGAATTGCCATTGCATGCGATTTTTAGTGGTTTCTATGATCAACTTGTCATTCGATTAGTGGATATTGTTTGACTAAGTGCCTTCCCCATACTTGATTTCAGCACTTTAATTGCTTACTTACTTTCGCATGCTTGGTTACTCTACAAACAAACAAAATCCCCCCTTTGGTTACTTCAATTGACATACACTTTACATACTGCGATAGATTGTGTTTCCCTGTGGATCGACCCTTACTTGCCTAAGACTGCGTTTTAGGTTCTGTTTGGATTTCTTGCATAGTAGGAATTAGAACGACAAAATTCCTGTTATCAACGACCTAACAAACAATACAGAGGGGAATGCATTGTCCGTGCGGTGAGGTGCACATACTAGTTCAGGGTCGTGCAATGAGAAAATCACTACCTACATGGACGTCGCATGAAATGCTCGGACCGTGCACTAAAGCGCACAAACGTGGTCTTAATTCAGACATGTGTGCACGGACCGTGCATTTAAGTGCACATATTTGAAAGAGATTTGCGGGTAGAGTACACGAACTTCAAATGGATTTGCGCGTAGAGTGCACAACCTTCAAAGGGGTTTGTGTACTTCTCGTTTTGGCTCAATTTCCACCCAAAATTTTCCCATTTGGCCTTCGAAAGACATCCATGGTCCTACTAGCACCCATAAAGAGCCCGAGATATCCACCATAGTACCTGAAAACACACAATTTTCTCGTTTAGACATCTATAACATAGAAAAATTATACAACTAACCATAATTGCAATTAAAATTCACAAAAAAACCTAATCTATATCACAAATGCATGTCATAAACATGTATAATTGGATGTTATCAAATTCCCCAAGCTTAAACTCTTGATTTTCCTGAATCAAGAACGAATACCACTATTCCACAAGTAATGCAATGATTGTTTCTACCCAAGAGACAATGGGCAACAATTATGAAAAAGTGGAAATCTAATAGAGGCAATCACATGTAATGATCAATAAAGTGATGTGGCTATTTCCTCCATTCATAGACATCACCAGGAAAAGAAATAAGAGTCACTCTTGCTTATATGTTTAGGGTAAGTGTTTCGCTCAAGTTTCGACTTTGAAAACTCATCTACCATAAGCTTGCATCAGCGTCCTATATCTCCACCCTCTAGGGACCTTGCATATGACATAAATCAAGATGACTTTTATTGGGTTGTAATAAGGCTAAGGTAAAATGAAAGGTATGGATATAATGTGGTGCTAAATCCGGGAAAGTGAAACTAACCAAGTCAACACCAAGGCTTAGAAGATTTAACATACCGTCCTTTTTAACTGAATGCCCTTTTTCAGTTCTTATGCTTCTTCTTCTTCGTTTTTTTTTTTTGAAGAGTAAGAAGCAGAACAATATTAATACTAACAACCAATACATGTAAACTTCCCCAAGCATGATTGTACCCATAAAAACAAACTCAAACCATGTTCCTAATTCCCGAATATGTAAAAGGCTATTAATTAGCCTTGGGTTGTTTGTGTGGTACTTCCAAAGAATAGGCTAATAAGGCTCAAATTAGCTTGAAGCATATGAATAACATGCAAGGTGGGAAAAGAAAATATAGGCTAATAAAAAATAACGCCTCAATCATTTTCATATCATGAACAAGAGTCATAAATGTGGCCTCGAAAAAAGGGTCTAATGCAAGTTCTAGAGATAAAGTAATCAAAGCAAGAAACTCATACATGAAAAAAATGAGAGGACACATGAAGTTTTGTCCTTAGGCTCAGTAGTTCACATGCTTTTGTCTTGAACACGAGTCCTAATTAGTCTCAATCAATGATCTTATGATCAAGTAAAATACTAAATATCCAAATTGTCATAATCATGTCCATAAATCAATTAAAGTGTCAACAACCAAAGCATGCTAAGGGGAATAGCATCAGACAAAACAAGTAAGACTAAGCATGAGAGTCCTATTAAACTTCCAAAAATGCAACGAATGCAAACCTAACACTAGAAACATACGTATATCACATAGAAAAGGGAAAAGTAACACTAAATGCAAATGCAAACATGAATGTCTATTAATGAATATCAACCCTAAGCTAAAATCTACATTCTCTCCAATGTAGAAGAATAACAAGAGGAAGATGAAACTAACTGATTAAATATATTGAGATGATGGTGGATACGGGTCGTTTGGATCGAAGTGATACTCAAACATGCGGCGGTGCATTTTCTTGTCCATCTTATTTTTCTTTTTTCTTTTTTTTTTTAACAAGAAGGAGAAAAAAATAATAATAAAAATATACATTAGGTTGCCTCCCAAGCAGAGCTTGTTTTGGGTTGTTATCTTGACCTTCCACTAGCTTTAAGTATGGGTGTCAATCGGGCGGGGCGGGTCGGGTCATTTCAGATTCGGGTTAGTTCGGATTCAGGGCAATGTCCAATATTATAACAAGTCGGACCATATCGGGTCGGATCGGATATTCATTTATCGGATGAGATCGGGTATTCGGGTCAATTTCGGTCGGGTTAATTTGGATTTCGGTCAAACTTAGGGCTGTCAATTGGGCAAATCGGATCGGTTTCGGGTCGGGTCATTTTGGTTTCGGATTAATTCGGATCCCGGCTAATGACGTATTCACGTGTATTTTGACAACTCAATCCAATTCGGGTCGGTCGGGTCCATTGTTCATTTTATCGGGAGAAGTCATATATTTGGGTCAATTTCGATGGGCTATTTCGGATTATGGCCGAACTAGATTTTGTGTAAATCATATTTCGGTTGAGTCGGAATTCATATGAATATGAGTTCGAATGAATAAGATTTCGTTTAAGTACGATCTCAAAATAATCGCATTTCATAAAATCGAATTGTGGTTGAAATGTATTTCGATGGAATCGGTTTTCGATTGAAGGCAAACATAATTACAATAAATATATATATTCACTATAAAATCTCATATCATTGAAGTTCTATATTTAAGATTGGGTTTTGGTAAGGATGATTCTTACGGTAATAGTGAGGATAAACCTAGACCTTTGACTTTATGATTTAACGATAAGGAAAGTTTATGATTAAACGATAAGGAAAGTTTAGGATCAAGTGGCATTAACTTTTTCTATGATTTCGGGCTATTGAGTTTTGGTTTTCATGTGATTTCGAATGAGTCAACTTTGGGTTTTCGGGTGATTTCGGATTGGGCAACTTCAGGTTTTCGGGTGATTTTGGGTCGGGTGACTTCGGGTATCGGGTTGATAATGGGCTAGTCCGTTCGGGTTATTTTTTGGGTTCGGGCTAGTCGGTTTGGGTCGGGTCGGGTTTGAATATACAATTTTTTAATTCTTTTCAGATATCAAACGGGTTCGGTTTCGGGCGGGTCGGGCGGGTCAAGTTTTGACAGCCCTAGCTTTAAGTACTCAGATCAGGAGGGTTGGTGGTACCCTGCTTGATCGGATCATGTGTGAGAATAAGCTTTAGACGATGATTCTGCACTTTGAACTTTCCGAAGTTTTTATACCATAACTCAACCATACCACCTCTTAGAACTCGAGTCACCAAATATGGTCATGACCATCTTGTCCCCATTGTTTGTGGAAACATGTTAGATTTCTCATGGAATAACAACACCATATTTCCACTTTTGAACTAAACTTTTCCTCTATTCTTCGTCTTTTTTCTAGGAGCTCACATTTTCATTGCCTTAGTCGAGCAATATCAGATATGATCTCATCCTATTCAGGATCAACATCAATCCTACAGTAGGTTCCCTTAGTAGGAGTTGGGGAAGTTTCTTTATATATCTCAAGGAAGTAATCCTTGAAATATTTGTACTCTATCTTCTCCTCCTATATTGTGAATGAGATGTTGCCATTCTTGACTTCAATATTAGCCTCAGTGGTGGCTGAAATAGGTTTCTCAATAATGATGGAAGTCTTATCACTAACCTCCCTATCAAGGATCACAAAATCTCATGGTATGAAACACTTTGCCACTTTGATAGGAACATTTTCTATGATGCCCAAGGGATGAGTAACTAACGTGTCAACCATGATGAGATGCATCTTGGAGGGCACATGATCACCCAATTTCAACTCTTTGCATATCATGAGAGGCATAATATTGACACTAGAGCCAAGATCACAAAGACAATTGTAGGTGATATTGCCAAAATAAGCAGGGATAAAGAATTCACCATGATCATGTAATTTCCTTGGCATCTTCTCAGCATAATCCGTTGTTAGGGCTACTGTCTCATAGTCATGTAGCCTTCTCTTCTTAGTCATAATATCCTTCAGAAACTTATCATACACATGCATTTGAGTGAGGACTTTTGTGAATGGTATGTCAATATACAACATTTTCATCATCTCCTTAAACTTCACAAATTGTTGATCTTGTTGTATCTGAACCTTCCTTTGAGGGAAAGGAAGAGGTGGCTTGTATGGTGGGGGAACAACATACTTGGGTTCCTTTTTTGTGGCATCTCTTTAGGCTCAATTGTCACTTCTTTTTCTCTTGGACGGTCATCCTTCAACTCTTCTCCATTTCTCAAAGTGATAGTCCGACAATGCTCTTTGGGGTTGACTTCATGTTGATCAGGGAGTTGGCTAGCTGGCTTGGGAGCATTCATAGCAGTTTGTACCAATTGATTCTTGAAATGGTTCATCATCTTAGTTATAGTTCCTAAACGAGAAGAAATTCCTCCATCATAAGGACTATCTCGACATTCTGAGAGGGTTAGACATGAGCCTGATTTTGTGGTTGAGGACTTCTTTGTTCACACCCTAGAGGTGGTCTATGTTGAGCCTAGTTGTTCCTATATGAAAGGTTTGGATGATTTCTCCAACCAAGTTTGTAAGTGTTAGAGTAAGGATCATTCTTTGGACCCCTGCTGGAGTTGTTCATGTAGTTCACCTCACCTTGGAACTCATCTTGGCAAGCAAATAGATGACAAGCAGATATAGGATGCTCATATGACCCACAAAACTAACAAGCTACTCCAGAAATAGCTTATATAGGTTCTCATGCACTATGGGATTGAGGCCTTTGCACCAAAAAACTCAATCGCTTGATTTCTTGAGCCATAACATGTACCTAGGCTTGGTGGTGTATCTCAAAATTAACCTCATACATGCATTCTGACCTTTTAAAACTTGAAGCAGAGCAAACATCATTATAATAATGAGAGTATTGAGCACTGCTCTTAATTAAGTTCCAAGCATCGTCAACTTTCATGCCATAATTCTACCTCATGCTGAAGAATCAATGATTAGCATGTTAGAACTTGCAACAACATTGTAGAAGACATGGATAAGATCCCATTTAGGATGCCCGTGATGAGGGCACAACATTAGCAGCTCTTCGAATCTTTCTCATCCTTCATAAAGAGACTATCCATCCTTCATCTAGAAGGAAATAATTTGGTTTCTCATCTCAACAATCTTATTGAGTGGGAAATATTTTTAAGAAAGAAGGATTTGGGTAACTCATTCCAAGTTGTTATGGAACCTTGAAGAAGGACCTTGGCCCTGCCTCATAGAGAGAATGAGAAATCGCACAGCAAAAGTGCATCCTCGAACACATCATGAATCTTTACCATGTCCGTCAGCTCCATGAAAGTGTTCAAATGTTGGTGAGGGTTCTCAAAAGGTAGACCTCCAAAGTGATTTTGCTCAGCCATATTGATCAGAGAAGATTTTAGCTCAAAATTACGGGCGTGCATTCGAGGTCGGACCACACCCAAAATAGGATCGAGATGATTTGGCATCACATAATCACCAAGCATCATAGGTTCCGGCTCAAGTTACAGATTAGGATCGTTCGGGTGTTAATTGTCAGTCATTATTTGTTCTCTAGCTTCGCGTTGTGGCCTTTTTCTGAAGCAAAAAGTACACCTAGGTTCGGGATCGTAATCGTTAAGATTTTTAGCGCTCATGAATCTTCACATCAGAAGGAAACAAACCTGAAACCAAAGACATAATAAACAAGATAAAAAATAAAACAAAGACTTAGTCGAACCAGGTGTAGGAAAACAACATATACTAGCAATAGTCCCGGACAACGACACCAAAAACTTGTTGGGGCTAAAACCTACCCGCAAGTATATGGGGTCAGTTGTAGTTTTCAACTATCGTTCCCACAAGGACTAATGTAATATCAATTATAACCGCAACTTGTAAGCTAAGTCGTAAAAAATGGATTTTTGTTGACTAATCACTAAATAACAAGAAACAATTACAGAAGATGGTTGTAAATCAATAGAGGAAGCTTCTAGGACCAAGGATCTCCACAATAATATTTCAAATAGACTCAACTAGATAAATGCTTGAACTTAGCCTGACTTTGTTGAAGGTAACTATCTAGAGTTATTACTATTTCATCTCCAATGATAGTAAATATGCCTAGATTCAATTAATATTCACTCTAATGACATGCTAATCAAGATTTAGACCCTATGGGCACTTAGATTCTAAGGTCAAATTGAATTAATATCCACTCTCGTGACTTGCTAGATCCAATCTAATCTTAGGGTTTCTATGATAGTTATTATTCCACAAGAGAAATCAAAATGCTCTTGCAATAATAAAATCTCAGGTTCAAATTCTAGGGTTCCAATAGAAGTTAATACATTTGGTCTCAAACTCTATCTGACTACCTATTAATGTTATCACCTCTTGGTTTTAAACCCTAATAGGATCCATTCACATAAGCTACTATGTGCACAAAGTTCTCTAGGATTAAGTCAACAAAGTTTCAGGTTTTCATTCAAACAAATATCAAACAAGTTTACCTATGCATTGTTAGGATCACCGCAACCCTAGAAATATGGAATTAGCCAGACATAAATGCAAGAACAATCAATGAATTCATATAAACAAAGGAAATCATAAACAAGATTAAAGAGAAAGGAAAACTTAGTTTTGAATCCAATAGAACAGTCTCCCAAGTCAGAGTCTTTGATGGAGTCACACAACTAGGTGTAAGCAAGTAGAAAAAGTGGCAAAAAGATCCTCACAAAACCCTAAAATGAAGTATTTATACCTAAGGATAACAAGTTTCCAAACTAAAAGATCCGAGTAAAGTGCACGGTGCGCGCCTAGGTTTGTGCAAAAAAGCACGGGCAAGTGCATGGCTCAACAAGCAATACAGAGGGGAACAGATGTTCCGTGCGGAAAGGTGCACAGACTAGTTCAAGGTCGTGCAGAAAATCACCACATGCACAGACGTCGCATGAAACGAACGGACCGTGCACTAAAACGCACGGACCGTACAGTTAACCGCATAGACTTGGTCTCAATTTAGACACAAGTGCATGGACCGTGCAATAAAGTGCATAGATTTGAAAGGGATTTGCGGGTATAGTGCACAGACTTCAAAAGGATTTGCGTATAGAGTACACAACCTTCAAAGGGGTTTGCGCACTTCTTGTTTTGGCTCAATTTCGACCCAAATTTTCCTAGTTGACGACGTTGACCTCCAGAAGACATCCATGATCCTACTAACATCCATAACTAGCCCGAGAAATCCACCAAAGTACCTAAAATACACAATATCCTCATGTAGACATCTATAACATAAAAAATGATGCAATTAACCATAAACACATTTAAAATGCACAAATCAACCTAAACTATAGAACACATGCATGTCCCAAGCATGTATAAAATGGATGTTATCAATGCTTCAAAATGTGTGATATTTTATGAATTTTAATTAATTTTTCAAAGCACTAGTAGGTAAGCATGTATAAATATTTACAACTTCATCAAGTCTATTTGCATCTTCTATCTCTCTTGTGAATTTCAAATGGACTAAACTATGATGATTGGTCCTAACAAATCTAGATTACACTAGGTTTTATGGCTTTGGACCTTGGAATAGTGAATGAGCAGTCCTCGACCATTACAGATGATAACTCTGATGTTAAAATGTCTGTTTATGAGGCATGTAAGTAGTTTAACTGGTGAAGTTTGAACCTTGTAAAGATGACTATGGTTGCAAGTGTTAATCCATCTTTGCCAAGGATAAAGAATGCAAGATAATTCTTGCATAAAATTAAGAAGTGTTCACAATCAGATTTGGTTGTAAGACGATAGTAGGCATTCTAATGAATGAGCTAACTACGAAGAGGTTTGACTGATCTCATCCTATATGCATGATCATTTGATCCACATGTCTAGTTTGGCAGCAAAGTTGAAAACTATGAGGATAGATGTAAATGAGACATTCTTAGTCCAATCCGTCATTAATTCTATACTTCTTGAGTTTGGCCAATTCCAAGTGAATTATAACACCATTATTGACAAGTAGAAATTTATAGAATTATAGGCTATGTTGGATGAAGGGTCAATCTATACATCTTTTAGGTCATGATGACGCTAGTAGTAGTAAAAGAAAGCCATATAAAAGGGACAAGAAGAAGGATAGGATATTAATGACAAGCCTTAAGACCCAAATCCGAAAACACAAGAAGTGTTTCTTTTGTAAGAAATTGGGACACTTCAAGAAATATTATCCTAAAGGGAAGGCATGGTCACAAAGAAAGGTATAGATATATAGTTATGTTTGCTTTGAATCATACTTATATAAGTGCCTAATAATACATGGTGGTTAGATACTGGTTCTAATACTCTTGTGTTTAATAATAAACAGGGATTCAGTTCGATCAAGCCCATAAGATGAGTTGAGTAATACTTTTTCATGAGAAACATAATGAAGGCACAAATAGAAGGCATTGGGAGTAATAGGTCAATCTTAGACACTTGATGTCATATTGATCTTGAAGGATGTGTCTATGGTCTCGAGTGTGCTAGAAATCTTGTTTCTATTACTAGACTGGATAATTTAGGTTCTTATGTTGAGTTTGGACATGGTGGATTTTCATTCTACAAACATAATTACTTGTATAGTTGTGGTACTTTGATTGATTCACTTTATAGGTTCAGTCTTGATAGTACATTTTCTGAATCCTTATTTCATATTGAAAGTCAATGAATTAAATGGTGTGCATCTAATAAAAGTTTTTCTTATATGTGACATCAAAGATTGGGTCATATTTCCAAATAAAGTTTGATGAGGTTGGTGAAGAATGTAATCCTTCCTCAGTTGGATTTCAGATGACTTAGATATGAGCATATATTGCGTCAAATAAAAGCATACTAAGCACATAACAAAGAAACAAACCACGAAAAGCACTCAACTTCTTGATTTAATTCACACCATCATATGTGGTATTTTGACATTTCTACATGGAATGGTGAAAATCATACTAATTATCACTTTTATCGATGATTACTTATGTTATGGATATGTATATATATGTATATCTATCTAACTACTACATGAAAAGTCTTATTTTGTGAATGTCCTAAGGTGTTCATTGATGAGGTGGAAAATCAATTAGATGAAAAATATAATGAAAATGGACAATACCCATGTCCATTTTCAAGTTCCTCGAGTATAGAGGCATTTGTATACAATATACAATGCCATGTATACCTTAACAAAATGGTGTAGCTGAAAAGCGGAATCGTACATTAATGGATATGGTTAGGAGGATGTTAAATAATTGCTCTTTACCCCTTTCGTTATGAATAAATTCATTAAATAATGTAGAATATTTGCTAATCAAGGTTCCTAGTAAGGAAGTTCCTAAGACACCTTATGAACTGATGACGGGAAGGAAACCTAGTTTAAGGCATCTTCTTGTTTGGGGTTGCCTAGCATAAGTAAGATTATATAATTCACATGAAAAGAAACGTGTTCCGAGGACATTTAGTGGGTCTTTCATTGGCTATCTTGAAAATTTAAAGGTGTGTGTATTTTATTTTCCTAACATAGTATGAGAATAGTTGAGACATGTAATGCCAACTTCATTGAAAATGGTCAAACTAGTGGGTGTGATAAACCATAAAATATAGACAATCAAGAAATTCAGGTTGTTACATCACAATCAAATGAAACATTGGAAAAAAAATGAAGTCCAAATCCCACAAGATCTAAGTATAGGGAGAATCATTCACAATTCAAGAAGAGAACAATGAACCATATGAACCGTTAAGGCGGTTTGTAAGGGAAAGAACTAAGAAGACTTGTTATTTCAGATGATTATGTGGTTTATGCTATTGAATATAAATGTGACTTAAGAATTAATGAAGAAATTAAGTCGAAGCAACTATGAAAGATATAAGGTCGGGCTTTTTGCTAATGGTTTCACCCAAAAGGAGCATTGACTACAAAGATACATTCGTTCTAGTGTCAAAGAAGGATTTTTTGAGAACTATTTTGGATTTGATGGTTCATTATGATCTCGAGCGTCACCAAATGAATGTGAAAACCTCCTTTTTAAATGGTGGATTGGAGGATAAAGTACATATGGACCAACCTAAAGGGTTTTTGGCCACTGGAAATGAACACATGGTATGTCAGCTAAGAAAGTAAATAAAATGGACTAAAACAAGCTTCCATACATGGTTGAAAGTTTAATAATATTGTCACATCATATGGTTTTGTAGAGATTATTGTTTAATGGTTGGGAGTTTGAATTATCTTCATACTTGTACTCGACATGATATCATATTCATTGTAGAAATGTTAGTTCGATATCAAAGTAACCTCAAAATGTACCACATGAAATATGCTTAAAAGGTTCTCACATACTTGCTAGGCACCAAGGAGCTCATTCTTACATATAGGAGATCTGGTCATCTTGAAATCATCAGATATTTAGATTCAGATTATGTTGGATGCATGGATAGCGGAAACTGGCGTTTAGCTATTTGTTCCTACTAGTTTTAGGGGATGTGTTATAGAAGAGTCGGAACCAATCTATCATTCATCATGGAAGTTGAATTTGTAGCATGCTTTGAGACCACTATTCATGCCTTGTGGATACATAACTTAATCCTTGGACTTGAGAATATCGATAGCAGAGTTAGGATGCTGAGAATTTATTTTTAAAATTTCACAGTCGTATTCTTCTCAAAGAACAACAAATACTCTAAGGGTGCTAAACACATGAAGTTGAAGCTCTTGTCAAGTATGTTGAGAGTAAAATTGTTGACTAAGGGTTACTATCCAAGACGTTCATTGGCCATGTAGAATGTATGGGTGTTAAACATATAGTCTTGTTATTTTCAAAGTAGTTTTATCATTATGTTTGTGAAACTTTGAATTCACTTATAGTTAAGTTTATGTTTTATCGAACATGTTATTAATATTGTTTATGTGTACACTTATTGTTCTTTTCATGACATGGCGTGACTTTGACATTTATTTTAATTCTCAGTTTGAAAGTAACATTGAATTTGGATTGGTTTGTGATACATGATAGGAATTATGTTGCTGAAATGACTTTTGATTAATGATATTGAGGCTTAATACCGTATTCCCCAATTACCTACAATATAAACATATTGATGCATGTTTATAAAAGAGAATTAATAAAATCATCTTTTTATCTCTTTGTCGAAGATATGATTGTGTATATTCTATTCTTGGATAGTTAATATTCTTTTGTGTAACTATATATTGGATTGTCAATACTGAATAATACAATTAAGAATTCTCTCATCCTTTATGGTATCATGTGCTGACACACACGATTGACCGCAAATGGACCAAACCGAGTTGGGATCGTCTGGCGAAGAAATGGGCTTGGCCTCGAACATGTCACAACGACTGAGAACATTCCGAAGGTATTTGTATTGGGCTAGCTGAACACATACAACGGAGTAGGTGACTTCAATACCAATAAAATATGTTAAACGACACGGGTCTTTGAGAGACAATAGTTTGTGTAGCTCGACAATGATCTTGGTTTGAAAACGCAATCAGATTCTATGACAATGATATCATTGACATATGCAAGAATATAAGTCACATTGGTGGAGGTATGTCAAACAAATGAGGAGTATTGTCATCAGTAATAACAAAGACAAGATGTTGACATATCAAGGGGATATTTGGTTCAAGAGGTACTTCATCCTCTTTTTTGTCAATTCGGTGGTGGATGGGCACGTAAATGGGAAGTTGAAGTTTGAGATACTTGATCTCCTAGATGATGTTGACAAGATAAACCAATATAATTGGAGTGCATTTGTCTTTGACAAGCTTGTTGAGTGTGGAGGTAATTGGAAACCTAGTACAACAAAACCATACACGGGACCTCTGTTACTACTACTGGTAAGAATAAAACTTTCATTTCTTTGAATTCATTATTTCTGAAATTTGTGTGCATATATGAGTACTTATTTGTGCATATCCATACACTTGTGTGTTCAATCTTAAGCAACTGGGAAATTGTGTATATTATGAACCATTGTGTGCATATGCTTACACTGTTGTGTGCATATGTCTCAAACCTGTGTGTGCATATGGACATAAATGTGTGCATTTTGGTCATATGCACACACATGTTTGTGCATGTGCACACACTTGTGTGTGCATATGGACATAAATGTGTGCATATGTGCGTGCACTGCATGTATATGTGTGTGCATGTGCACACACTTATGTGTGCATATGGACATAAATGTGTGCATATGTGTGTGCACTGCAACCATGTGTGTGCATATGGACATAAATGTGTGCATATGTGTATGCACTGCACACATATGTGTGTGCATGTGCACACACTTGTGTGTGCATATGGACATAAATGTGTGCATATGTGTGTGCATATGGACATAAATGTGTGTGCATATGGACATAAATATGTGCATATGTGTGTGCAGTGTGTGCATATGTGTGTGCATGAACATAAATGCACACATGTGTGTGCATATGGACATAAATGTGTGCATATGTGTGCGCATTGCACACACATGTGTGTGCAGTGTGTGTGCACTGCACACACATGTGTGTGCATATGGACATAAATGTGTGCATATGCACACAATTGTATGGATATGTCTCGTACTGTGTGCATATGCTTATACTGTTGTGTGCATATATCTCATACTTGTGTGTGCATATGCACACAATTGTGTGGATATGTCTCGTACTTTGTGCATATGCTTATGGTGTTGTGTGCATATGCTTACAGTGTTGTGTGCATATGTCTTCTACTATGTGTTTACCTCTTTGTTCACATCTTAATGTGTGCATATCACTTCTTTACAGTTGGTATATGTTGACCAAATGGTGTTCAAAGGAAAGTCATCTGAGAGAAAATTCCCAATAATCAAGAACTGGAACACAAAGACCCTAAAGGAAAGAGAAGACGAAGAGTTAATCCATTGTGGATTTGGGAGAGGGTTTGCAAGGGGAAGACCTCAATTTCACGATCAAGATGAATCAACAAGGCAGGAAGAGACAGATTCTGCCCAAGATAAACAGAATGATGTTGCTCCAAATGACGACAAACTCAAGACATTCATGAAGGGCTATCTACATGATGCTGAAGAAATGGTTGTCAAGATTAGAAAGTTTGTGAATAAGAACAAGGGGACACCACCACAACTTGCTCACAATGGTTTACTGAACAAGGTCAACATTGGTTGTGAAAAGATTTTAAATGTTAAGCTGAGATCGGAATCCTTGTCACAAACTGATGATGACGACTTCGACAACCAATCTGAATTCTGGGACGAAGCTGTAAAGTGCTTGGATGAAATTGATAAAACTTTGAAGGAAAAAGAGAAGCATGAGGGATCTATGTGGGTACCCGGACTGTCGGATTTTGTTCAACAAGTATCAAGGGATTACAGTGAAGTAAGTTAATAATGTGTTTTGTTTGCTATATATTTTGTTACAATATAACAAGTACTAATCCATATGTTTACCTTCTAATGAAGAAAACCAATGATGAAGAAAACATGCACGAATCCCAGATTGTTGGCAATGATGATGATAAGGAAGAACGAGAAAACATGGAGGAGCCTCACACTTACGAAGAAAACATGGAGGAGGCCAGCAACATTGAAAAGGAAAAAGAAATTGTAAATGACAAGGAAGAAGAAAATGAGGAAGAACAAAACCAGGTAAACATAGAGGAGCCTCATAATGAAGAAGAAATCATGGAGGAGGTAAATATTAATGACAAGAAAGAAGATGATGGAAATCAGGTAAGAAAATGTTAGGACTAAGGACATATGGATTAGTACTTGTTATATTGTAACAACATATGTTGAGTCCTTGTGTGTGCATATAAATAACTATTGTGTGTGCATATGTTGAAGTTTAAGGGTTCAAGTGAAATGCCTGGCCAAATCAATGAGGAGGAAGATAAGGAAGCATCAGGAGAGAAAAAGGTAAAAATCAGAATACCTACTGTGTGCACATCTTAAAACTTGTGTGTGCATATAAATTGTTTATGTGTGTGCATATGATACTTGTGTATGCATATAAATAACTCTTTGTGTGCATATGTTGAAGGTTGAGCGTCCAAGGGAGATGCCTTGTCAAATAATTGAGGAGGCCCAAATCATTGAGGAGGCATCAGAGAGAGAGGTAAAAATCATAGTACATCCTACTGCGTGAATTTTGTGTGCATTTAGTATTTATTGTGTGTGCGTAAGTTGATACTTGTGTGTTTATATAAACAACCCTTTTGTGTGCATATGTTGAAGGCTGGAAAGGCAGAAAGGGAACATAAGGTGGTAGCAGGAGAAAAAAAGACTGTAGAAAATAAAAAGGTAAAATCTGAATAGAAATTTTTGTGTGTGCATATGATAAAACTTGTGTGTTCATATGATAGTTAATGTGTGTGCATATATTGTTCCTTGTCTGTGCATATATTAAATCCTTTGTGTGCATATAACAATGCTTTTGTGTACATACTGCAGATCAGTATGGATTTTGATGAAGTTCCATCATTTGACTTGGGGATCTCACCAATTTCTACTCAGGAGAAAGACATATTGAGGAAACAAGAATTGAAGGAATCAACAGCAGTTGAGGCAACAGAATCAACCATTCCAAAGAAGGTACAGAGAAAGAAACTTTGGCTGAATTAGAACCTTTTATAATTTGCAAGACTCTAATGGTTTGTGTGTATTATTAGGTAACATTTGCGGTTGGAAACTCTTATGTGACACCGGTGCAGAACGTACAGAAAATGATAAATAATCCTTCAGAATATGTGAAATCTCCATTCAAATCAAGAGAGGTTGATATTAATGAGCATGCAACTACAGAGGAGAAAAATATCTACGATTGGCTGATGAACACAAGAATAAATTATTGGTAAGTTGATATAAATGTTATTTTCAAATATTATGTATTCGTATGATAGTTAGTGTATATGCATATGTTAATCCTTGTGTGTGCATATATTAAAGCTTGTGTGTGCATATACTAAAGCCTGTGAGTGCATATTAGAACTTGTGTGTGCATATCTTGATTCTTATGTGTGCATATATTAAAGCTTGTGTGTGCATATCTTGATTCTTATGTGTGCATATCTAATTTTATTATGTAAGTATGTTAAATAATATTTCTAATGAAATAAGTTTCATGCAGCGATGTGATTTTCAAATTGAATGAATTCTCATACTACAAAAGTGACTTCGCCTCATTAAAGGAAGGACAATGCCTAGACAGTGTTTTTTTTTATGGATATATTACAATATTAAATGAAAATGAAATATACAAAGATGAAGCGTCTCCATTAAGGTTCTTCCTACCAACAGTGCATATGGTACATATTACATAGTGTAATAAATTATATCATTATTAACGAATTATATTTTCTAACTTTATTTTTCTTAAACATGCAGATATATACTGTGTTGGCAAAAGAAGTTTCAATAGAAGAAAAATCAATATTGTTCAACAAATGCTTAATGGCGAACTTTAACTCTGTTGAAGGTTTCAAGAAAAAGAATTTGAAGATCCAAAACGTTGACTTAGTAAGTCAGAATTGTTCAACCATATGCACACTGCAGATTTATGCATAAGTCTTTTGTGTGCATATGACCACACTTTTGTGTGCATATGTGTACACTTATGTATGCATATATGTCTTGTGTTACATATGAACACTTGTGTGCTTATGTGTGCGTACAAACACACTTGTGTGTGCATATATGTACACTTGTGTGTGCATATATCACTTGTGTTACATATAAAAACTTGTGTGCATATGCACACACACACAGACAAGTTCTGGATGCATAAGTGTGATGACATTTTCTGGGTGCATATGCACACACTTGTATTTTGTATGCACACAGAAGTGTTGATATGTTCTAACATACATTATTTTTATTGATTAAACAGTTATTTTTCCCACTGACTGTCCATGCACACTATTATGTGATTGCAATCAATGTCAAGACACCAAGTGTGCACATAATTGACAACTCGTCAGACGGAGGGTATGACAAGTATGGACAAATTCCCAGCGAATTGGTGAGTATAAGTTGACTATAAATGATAAATTTATTAATATTGAATTGGAAAATTATTACTAACTTATGTTTTTTTTTTGCAGAGAACTTTATTTGTGAATTTTCTCATGGAAAATCAGATAACAACGAAAGCTCAAAGTATAAAGGATGTAAACAAAGTACTCACTGAGAGACTAGAGATGAACTGGAGGGATGGGAAAAACAAGATAGACTGTGGGATTTTTGCCATGAGACACATGAAAATATACAAAGGGAATGGGTTGTCAGATTGGCGCAGTGGCCTGCTGAAGGACAACCAGAAACAGTTGAACAATTTGAGAGTGAAGTACTGCTCTACTTTCCTCAAATGTGAGCACAATGAGCACAAGAAGAAATTTGAGCAGTTGCTTGAAGCCTATCTAAAGAGGAAGAATTATGCAGCCAACAAGAAAAGGCTATGAATGTTGTAACGTTACATTGTGTTTTGAACAAAACAATTTAAGGTTGTAGTTGCTTGAATGTTAGTAAGACATCTATGGTAGAAGACAATTGAAGGTTTCATTTTGTTTTGTAATGAATAACAATATACTGCTTTTGTGAGTGAATGTATAAAATGCTAATATTTTGTGTCCATTTATTCAGTGTTTTGTGTGCAAATGGTAAGCTTACCGTGTGCATATGTATAGCTAGTGTGTGCATATGTCGAATACTTGTGTGTGCATATATGTATTCTTGTATGTGCATATAAAGGAAGTCTAGGAATGTTATATTATTTTGTGTGTGTATCTTGAAAGCCAGTGTATGCATATGATGAATTCTTCTGTGCATATGATGAATTCTTCTGTGTGCATATGTTGAATTCTTGTGTGTGCATGTGATGATTATTGTGTGTGCATATCATGAAAGCTCTTGTGAGCATATGATGAGAGCCAGTGTGTGCATATGACATACCTAGTGTGTTCATATAATATATCTAGTTTATGCACATGAAACAGTGTATGATGATTTCTTCTCTGTGCATATGATGAATTCTTCTATGTGCATATGATGAATTCTTCTGTGTGAATATGTTGAATTCTTGTGTGTGCATGTGATGATTATTGTGTGTGCATATCATGAAAGCTCTTGTGAGCATATGGTGAGAGCCAGTGTGTGCATATGACATACCTAGTGTGTTCATATAATAAATCTAGTTTGTGCACATGAAACAAAAAGTGTGTAAAAGTTTAAATAACAAAAGAAAACACAGAATGTTTGAATAACAAAAGCTAACGAAAAAAATACAACTTGAATCAATATTCCGTTAAAATTTTGAATCTATAACAAGTGTTCGCTAGTCCTCATATTGAGGGCAAGTCTTATAATTGTGTCCAGACTTTTTGCAAATCACACATATTCTCTTTTGCTTCTTTGAGTTTTCTATCCCGATCTCTTGTCCACTCCTAATGCGTCTCTTCCTGCCCTTGTTGTTTGCTCGTGGAGGAGGATGAACATTAATTTGATATGGTAAAGCACCTACAAATTTTGAATAATTTCTTGTTGAGGTGGAAGCAGATGTCTCAACTGTTGCTATACTCATAAAAGCTACCTTTTGATCCTTTATCACACACAAAAACTCCTTCATTTTATCAACATTGTCACCCAAAATATCAACACAATAATGCATCTCTGACAAAAGTTCGGTCACCAATTGCTTCTTCTCATCAATCTGAACACTACCATCGTCAACTGAACCATCCACTTCAAAAAGAGGTTGTAAAATTACTTGCTTCGTCCAACGAGTATTAATGAACTTTGTAGGTAATGACTTGATACCAAGATTTTTAAATACCATGAAGATGTGGCAGCAAGGAATACCTACACTAAGGAACTTGTTGCAAGAACAGTGGTAGTCATCACTAGCAATCACATGTTAAACTGTATGATTTTTCCCAACTGGGAAGCTAACTTCATAGTGATGAATATCGGTTTCCTTCCTCAGATCAACAAGCGAACACTGGTAAGTAGCACCACAAATCTCTTCATACACATCATAGAACATATTGATGGTGTAGATTGAAGCACAATGCCTTTCTATCTCCAAAGGCGTCTTCAGGCGTGGAGAGCAAGTGAAAGAATCCAAATCCAACTTCTTCTGATTGTGCCTTTGTGACTCAATTGCACTATTAAACTGCATCATGAACACAACAAGAGTTGACTGCGACCCAAGAGAATTACCAAAGAAACTGTTTTGGCTTTCAGACCGAGACGTTGTCCTCAACAAGCCAGCCATCTTAACATCATGGAAAAATGAAGGTATCTAGTAACATCTTAGATCAAACATAACTCCCAACCACTCATTCATCTCCAGACCATATTCAGAAATAATAGTAGACCACTGCTCTTCAAACTGAATAGGAGTAAGTTCATCGCTCCAAACAATGCCATTAAACTTCTTATGGAAGCCATCAATAGTAGTAGGACATGTCATATGAGGGAATCTCACTTTCAGATTGACCTTCTTCATGATATGCCACATACATAACCGATGAACAGAACCACTAAAAACTTGCTCAACAACAGATTTAACAGCAACATCTTGGTCAGTTAGAATCACATACGGCCCATTGCCTTTTTCAAATTATCAAATAACCACACATAAAAAGGTATATCTTCATTCAAGAGCAAACCAGCAGCAAACGTAATAGACTTTTTATGATTATCAACACTAGTAAATGGAACAAAGACCATGTTATACCTACAACATCAATAAAAAGTAAACACATCAATACTGTGTGCATTTGTTATTGATAATTTGTTCATATGAAATGCATTAATGTGTGTAGATGGTATACCAAATGTGTTCATGTGCAACGAAGAAATTTACAAGTCAGTGTGTTCATATCAAATACCTAGTGTGCATATCCCAAGCCTCATGTGTGCATATGTTAAATCATGGATGTGCATATGTAATTGATTACTGTGTTCATATGTCTTCTTATTTCAGTGTGCATATGTAATTAATAGATTTTAAGGGTGATGGAAGAAAGTACATACGAATTCAGTTGGTAGGTAGCATCAGCTGAAACAACGTCACCAAAATAAGAGAAACTCTTCCTACTAATAGCATCACACCAAAACAAGCGGCATAGTTGGTGCTCCTTGTTAACAAAATAGTCAAAGTAGAACGAATCAGATCGTTCCTTCCTCTTGTAGAAGTCATCAAGGACCATTTGTGCATCAGAGCCTACCATATATGAATTGAGACCTCTCAAAAATTTCTTGAAATCAACAACAGTAGTACCTACATTAGCATATGAACCAACTAAATTCTTGTAGACTTTGTAACTCTTGCTAACACCGACATTTGATTTAATGCAGTTCATGATGAAGTCTTGGTGAAATGGTGTGACTTTCCTGCTGCTTTTAGAAAACTGCATTTCAAACTTACGTAGCATGGGATGTGTATGTTCACTAACAAAATGTGTCACTCGGTGGCCATCATTTCCTGCGAATCTGAACCACATTTTAGCATCACATCCGCACCTGTTGGGCACTGTCCTTCTTTTAACAAGATCTCCTTCAGCAGGATTGAACTCAGCATAAGGAGATACATGCTTGAACCCTTCTCTATTGCAAACTAGATACTTCCATATGATAACATTTGATCCATCCTTTGCTTTCTTTGATGAATTCACACGTATAGAAAAACCACATGCTTCTGCATAGATTCGATAAAACTGAATGGCAGCTTCAACCGAAGGGAAAAGTTGTCTAACATTTGGCTTTAGTTCATCATCACACAGAGGAGAATGATACTCAATAGTACTGCATGGAGAAACAGTACCCTTCTTCTCCTCCATTTCATCCTTTCCTGAAAAAAGTTGTCCAACATAATACAAAAATATAAGTTGTAGAATGTTGTGTGCATATGATTAACATTGTTGTGTGCATAACTTAACTTTCAATGTGTGCAGAGATAATATATGATAGACTAACTAAATGGTGTAACAACCCCAGGTCAGTGGTACTACAGTGCCATAATCCAGAAGGATTATAAGGCGGGTGAAAGAAAAATTGCGAAAGAAAAATGCAAAACATAACCCATATATATATAATGTATCAAAAGCGGCATAGCGGAAAACCTGCAAAACCTGTCCAAAGTTGAAACCATAATCAACTTAACATACAGAAAGTACTACAATTTACAAACCAGAAACCAACAACCAAAGACCAAAAGCCAAAAGCCATTACAACAAGTTCGACCACTTCAAGGTCCAAAACCAAAACGATACATACAATCAAGTCAAAGTCTCAAACCAAAAGTAGAGTTCTCGACTCCAAAACCAACGGTGATCAGGATCCTCCTTGCTGGCGCTGAACCTGAAAAGCCTGATTGACTGGGGGACCCGATACCCCAGCCAAACGCGGCACGTAAACCAAAGTTGGTCAGTCTTTTGAAAGACTGGCAAGACTCCTCAAGCCAAAACAGTTCAAAACACATACATATATCACCAATCAACTCACAACAACGACAACACGCCACACAATATATAATATCATAACTATACTTAATCATATCGACCAACCAATGCCAACCACACGTCAAAACATATACACACACTATCACATACCATTCATTACACATCCTTATCCAACTCTTCACTATACTAACCTCAATCAATCCATCCTCAAACTCATCACAAGCATAAACGAATAAAACGATCCAATCCAACTTCACTGACACGTCCAATCCATCCTTCTCTCTATTACTAATACCTCAATCACCAACTCTATGCACATACACATCTCTTACTACTGACTTACAACCAAAGCTAACCAATTATACTGAACTCACTACTGCACTAACACAACAAAATCAATTAACCTTCACATCAACAAACACATAAGCATCAACGAGATAATCATCACATATAAACATAACAAAATAACGATCCAGGCCAGCCACCCTTCTGGTGCCGCCTGTTCGTTAACATAGACTGTAACTCATACACTCAAATTCAAACCATGTGGCCCACACCCTCAAGATGGGAAACCAACCTTCACAACATCTACACAATCGACCTTCATAATCAATCAACATACACCCTTTTATCCGAAACTAGCTAATACCAGCATCCACATCAACAGAGATTCACAACTTTGACTAGTTACAATTAACAATATAACACACGAAATTCACAACCACAACCAATGGCCAACAATGACCCACATCCACAACTAATAACAATCAACGTCCAACATAAACCAATTATCAAACATACAACCAAATTACCAACACAACCACTTAATCAAGTACATAATCAACATTCATCACAAATCCACGTATTCAGGTACACAACCAATATCATTAACAGAACCACTTAATCAAGTACACAACCAACATTCAACACATAACCAACACACACAACCACCAACACCTCCAATCCAACCTCCGTCTCTACCACCACATCACCGGATGAGACAATCAACACACACAACCACCAACACCTCCAATCCAACCTCCGTCTCCACCACCACATCACCGGGTGAGACAATCAACACACACAACCACCAACACCTCCAATCCAACCTCCGTCTCCACCACCACATCACCGGGTGAGACAATCAACACACACAACCACCAACACCTCCAATCCAACCTCCGTCTCCACCACCACATCACCGGGTGAGACAATCAACACACACTTTCCGGATGGGACTTTCACCATCCAACCCTTGGCCCTTAACGACGTAGGCGTGCACCCTACGCGGTTTGGTGAGACTATCATCACCTGACCCTTCGACCTTCGGGGGTTCATACCCACCGAGGCCCTAAATATAAGGACTTTCACCAACCAACAACATTCCACCACTACACCGACACCAATTCAAACACTTCATACGACAACCAATCAAATATCACATAATCACATACACACACACAATCCAACACACACACACACACACACATTCAATCCAACACACGCACACACACGATCCAACACACGCACACACACACACACATTCAATCCAACACACACACACGACCCAACACACACTCACACACACATTCAATCCAACACATTATCACACCTCATCACACATTATCACACATCTCATCCAAGCCATTATATAGTCAAACAAACCAATTAAAATAATAGCTCAAGCAATGGTAAAATTAAACATAATCAGTTTATAAAAATATATAAGTTAGCAAGGATCCTCTTGCCTCAAGTTGAACCACAACGACCTCAGAGATCTCCAGTCAATCCGAACGAACCTGCGAAATCAATCCGAGCAAATCCCTGGCATTAATTACTCATCCAATCCACAACCAAATAAAACCCCAATTCCAAACCCTAAAATCAAACCCTTAATTAATTAGGTCAATCACACCCTATCTCAGTCAATTTATGCCTGCGCAATTCAAATGAACCCAGTAATTTAAACCCCCAAATCAAACCCTAAATCATACCTTCTAAATCCAATTTAGCAAACCACACAAAATCAACCCTAATTCTCAAATAAACAAATTTCTGCACACACAGAATTCAGGCCAACACAAATTCTATCAACACTGAAATTCAGCAACAAAAATCTGTAATTACAGAAATTTTACCAACACAGAAATTCAGCAAAGCTTCAACCAAAACGAACCCCAAGCAAACCCCAAATCAAACCACCACCTTACCTCTTCGCTAGTACTCGCCGAAAGAGAGCTCCCGACGCCGGAGACGACCACCAGCAGAAGCTCTCGGCTCGACCCACACCAGCGGCAGCTCGAAGCCACGAACACAGCAGCACGACGGCATGAACAGCAACCACGAACGGCTTCAGCAAGGAACGAGGAGGGAAGAGCAGCTCGCCGGACGGAGGAGAAGCTCGGCTTCGTCGGAGAAGAAGATGGATGGTTCGTGAGGAGGAAGATGGGAGCTGGGCACTTCGTGGGAGAGACGAAGGGGATGAGTTCGGGAAGGAGATAATCGATCCTTTGAGGGATTTAGGGATTTTAAATCCCCAAAATTCTATTTCTCCCACTTAAGTAAAATTCCGTAATTAATTTACCCTTATGCCCTTCTCCTAATTTTATTTGGGGTATTTCATTCTCCCTCCCTTACAACAGTTTCATCCTCGAAACTCGGATCAAACCGGTGCGGATAACTGCCTCGCATAACTGATTCCAGTTCCAAAGTCCCTTCCTCGGTTCCATGCCTAGCCCATAACGGATGATACACATATTTCCTCAGTCGAGACACACGAAATACGTCATGCATTCCACTCATCTCTGGCGGCAATGCCACTTGGTAAGCTACGACACCAACTCTTTTCAGAATCTCAAAGGGATCAACGTACCTAGGACTCAACTTGCCTCGTTTCCCAATTCTGAATACTCCTTTGGTCGACGAAACTTTAATAAATACATGATCTCCCACACTGAACTCCAAAGGACGTCTACGAACATCCGCATACGATTTCTGTCTGCTCTGAGCTGTCAACAACCTCTGACGAATCACATCAAAGTCATCCTTAGTTTTCTACAGAAGCTCAGGAGCAACTAACACAGCATCAGTCAAATCATCCCAACACAAAGGCGATTTACCGCGACTATCATACAAAGCCTCATAAGGTGTCATCTGAATCAACGCATATCAACTACTGTTGTCGAAGAATTGCTTTCCTTGAGAATCAATATTCTAATCTCTTATCAGCTGTCACATATAACCGATTATGAAGTCACAAAACTCCATCCTCATGAATGAGAATTCCGGGTGCCCTTCCTTGAGAAACTCCACTGCATAACTTGTTCCTCACAGAATCTTGCGATTGTTTCTCTTGGATCAACTCTACTAATGTCGGTTGAATTTCCATCACATTCAGCATCATTTCCTTCTCAGACCAATCTCAATCTCACCCCGCACAATTCTTGTTGCAACTCCGGCAGAACTGATAAGCACGCAACCGTATACTCGAGAGTCAACTTCCTACTCAAAACATCAACTACCACATTAGCCCTTTCTGATTGATACACAATATCTTTTCCACAATCTTCAATCAATTCTAGCAACCATCTTGTCTCATGTTCAACTCTCTCTTATACAATTGAGCTGACGAAAAGACATACGCAATGACTTTCCCATTCTGCATCAAGATGTAACCCTGACCCTGCTTAGACACATCACTATAGATGACAAACCTTTCTGTTCCCTGCGGAATAACCAACACTGACACACTAGTTGCGACCTGTGCATTCTACTTCTCAGCTCAGCCGAATCCCATAGTCGCGAAATTCTACTTTTTCAGATGCAACTGAGTTCTCTGTTCCTTACTACTTCCAACATCAATAGCCTGATCAAAATCAACTGTAGCAGTCTCCCTGATCAGCACTCATCAGTACTCAAGGATTGTACAGCTATGCCTTACCATCAAAGTTCATCTCAGAACACAACCATATCTGAATGCGCTTAATATGTCCTGCTCAACCCTAACAATAACAGTAGCATAATAATTCATACAGAATCATCACCACTAAACTACCTGCATCAACCTCTTGACGATAAGCCCAACGGCCTCATCCTCTACCATACTCATACTCTTTAAACCTCTAGCACATCCCACTTACCAGGGAACGCACCATAAAATTTACTTAACAACATTAAACATCGCATATGAAATTAATCATCAATACTCAACATCACATATAAATATATCAAACATTAGCACAAAACATCACAAACAACCAATACTTACCAACACAACTCACTACGGTTGACAGCAAGGATTCCTGATCACCCGATCGTTCATAACAACAACGTATAAAAATTCTCAAGTTGAAAACTCGAAAAGAACACATTTTTTTGAAAAGAGCTCTGATACCAACTTCTGTAACACCCCCAGGTCAGTGGTGCTACAGTGCCATAATCCAGAAGGATTATAAGGCAGGTGAAAGAAAAAATGCGAAAGAAAAAATGCAAAACATAACCCATATATATATATATAATGTATCAAAAGCGACACGGCGGAAAACCTGCAAAACCTGTCCAAAGTTGAAACCATAATCAACTTAACATACAGAAAGTACTGCAATTTACAAACCAGAAACCAACAACCAAAGACCAAAAGCCAAAAGCCATTACAACAAGTCCGACCACTTCAAGGTCCAAAACCAAAACGATACATACAATCAAGTCAAAGTCTCAAACCAAAAGTAGAGTTCTCGACTCCAAAACCGACGGTGATCAGGATCCTCCTTGCTGGCGCTGAACCTGAAAAGCCTGATTGACTGGGGGACCCGATACCCCAGCCAACCGCGGCACGTAAACCGAAGCTGGTCAGTCTTTTGAAAGACTGGCAAGACTCCTCAAGCCAAAACAGTTCAAAATACATACATATATCACCAATCAACTCA
Source organism: Rheum nobile (assembly GCA_027886185.1). Taxonomy (NCBI): domain Eukaryota; kingdom Viridiplantae; phylum Streptophyta; class Magnoliopsida; order Caryophyllales; family Polygonaceae; genus Rheum; species Rheum nobile. Next base: position 10,603,573 of record WOAB01000639.1, read on the forward strand.
CAACAACGACAACACGCCACACAATATATAATATCATAACTATACTTAATCATATCGACCAACCAATGCCAACCACACGTCAAAACATATACACACACTATCACATACCATTCATTACACATCCTTATCCAACTCTTCACTATACTAACCTCAATCAATCCATCCTCAAACTCATCACAAGCATAAACGAATAAAACGATCCAATCCAACTTCACTGACACGTCCAATCCATCCTTCTCTCTATTACTAATACCTCAATCAACAACTCTATGCACATACACATCTCTTACTACTGACTTACAACCAAAGCTAACCAATTATACTGAACTCACTACTGCACTAACACAACAAAATCAATTAACTTTCACATCAACAAACACATAAGCATCAACGAGATAATCATCACATATAAACATAACAAAATAACGATCCAGGCCAGCCACCCTTCTGGTGCCGCCTGTTCGTTAACATAGATTGTAACTCATACACTCAAATTCAAACCATGTGGCCCACACCCTCAAGATGGGAAACCAACCTTCACAACATCCACACAATCGACCTTCATAATCAATCAACATACCCTTTTATCCGAAACTAGCTAATACCAGCATCCACATCAACAGATATTCACAACTTTGACTAGTTACAATTAACAATATAACACACGAAATTCACAACCACAACCAATGGCCAACAATGACCCACAACCACAACTAATAACAATCAACGTCCAACATAAACCAATTATCAAACATACAACCAAATTACCAACACAACCACTTAATCAAGTACATAATCAACATTCATCACAAATCCACGTATTCAGGTACACAACCAATATCATTAACACAACCACTTAATCAAGTACACAACCAACATTTAACACATAACCAACACACACAACCACCAACACCTCCAATCCAACCTCTGTCTCCACCACCACATCACCGGGTGAGACAATCAACACACACAACCATCAATACCTCCAATCCAACCTCCGTCTCCACCACCACATCACCGGGTGAGACAATCAACACACACAACCACCAACACCTCCAATCCAACCTCCGTCTCCACCACCACATCACCGGGTGAGACAATCAACACACACTTTCCGGATGAGACTTTCACCATCCAACCCTTGGCCCTTAACGACGTAGGTGTGCACCCTACGCGGTTTGGTGAGACTATCATCACCTGACCCTTCGACCTTCGGGGGTTCATACCCACCGAGGCCCTAAATATAAGGACTTTCACCAACCAACAACATTCCACCACTACACCGACACCAATTCAAACACTTCATACGACAACCAATCAAATATCACATAATCACATACACACACAATCCAACACACACTCAAACTCAATCCAACACACACACACACACATTCAATCCAACACACGCACACACACGATCCAACACACGCACACACACACACACATTCAATCCAACACACACACACGACCCAACACACACTCACACACACATTCAATCCAACACATTATCACACCTCATCACACATTATCACACATCTCATCCAAGCCATTATATAGTCAAACAAACCAATTAAAATAATAGCTCAAGCAACGGTAAAATTAAACATAATCAGTTTATAAAAATATATAAGTTAGCAAGGATCCTCTTGCCTCAAGTCGAACCACAACGACCTCAGAGATCTCCAGTCAATCCGAACGAACCTGCGAAATCAATCCAAGCAAATCCCTGGCATTAATTACTCATCCAATCCACAACCAAATAAAACCCCAATTCAAAACCCTAAAATCAAACCCTTAATTAATTAGGTCAATCACACCCTATCTCAGTCAATTTATGCCTGCGCAATTCAAATGAACCCAGCAATTTAAACCCCCAAATCAAACCCTAAATCATACCTTCTAAATCCAATTTAGCAAACCACACAAAATCAACCCTAATTCTCAAATAAACAAATTTCTGCACACACAGAATTCAGGCCAACACAAATTCTGTCAACACAGAAATTCAGCAACAAAAATCTGTAATTACAGAAATTTTACCAACACAGAAATTCAGCAAAGCTTCAACCAAAACGAACCCCAAGCAAACCCCAAATCAAACCACCACCTTACCTCTTCGCTAGTCCTCGCCGAAAGAGAGCTCCCGACGCCGGAGACGACCACCAGCAGAAGCTCTCGGCTCGACCCACACCAGCGGCAGCTCAAAGCCATGAACACAGCAGCACGACGGCACGAACAACAACCACGAACGGCTTCAGCAAGGAAGGAGGAGGAAAGAGCAGCTCACCGGACGGAGGAGAAGCTCGGCTTCGTCGGAGAAGAAGATGGATGGTTCGTGAGGAGGAAGATGGGAGCTGGGCACTTCATGGGAGAGACGCAGGGGATGAGTTAGGGAAGGAGATAATCGGTCCTTTGAGGGATTTAGGGATTTTAAATCCCCAAAATTCTATTTCTCCCACTTAAGTAAAATTCCATAATTAATTTACCCTTATGCCCTTCTCCTAATTTTATTTGGGGTATTTCAAATGGAAAGATGAATTAATATTGTATTCATGCCAGGTAAACACATGTGTACATATAAAAAGATGTGTTCATATGTGTGCATATAATTAACACTGTTGTGTGCATACCTCAACTTCCAGTGTATGCATATATATAATATATGAAACACTAAAACTACATGGAAAGATGAAATTAAGATGTGTTCATATTCTAACACAGATGTGTTCATATGCTAAACACATTTGTGTGCATATGATTAACACTATTGTGTGCATACATCAACATCCACTGTGTGCATATACAGTATATGAAACACAAAAACTTTATTGTGTGCATATGCAGAATTTAGAGATAATATATGAAAGACTAAATACATGGAAAGATGAATTAATAATGTATTAATGACAGGTAAACACATGTGTGCATACATATAAAAATATGTGTTCATATGCAAAAGCCAAGAGAATGTACGTAATCCTAAAGAACAAAGAGAATATGTTCATATGAACCAGAAAATGTGTTCATATGTGAAATACAAAGAGAATGTGTTCATATGTTAAAACAACAAGAAAAACAATAGAAACTATAGAGAGTGAAAGCAATACGAAGCAAAATACGATATTATAAACAAAACAACAACAACAACAACAACAAAACTGAGAACTTACCTGAATCCATCGAAAACGATAAAGAAAAACCCCAATTTCAAGGGATCTGCAGGCGAGACTAATTTGGCACGTCAAAATCAGTTGAAGCAGGTAATCAACAACAAATTTAGAGCGAATCAAAGGAATAAGATGAATGCGAGATCAAAGAGATTGATGCGAAATCAAACAGCAAACGATTTCAGCAAATCGAGGGAGTGTAGAAGACGGCGGAAACGATTTCAGCAAATCGAGAAGAGCCGTACTGTTGGATTGGCGAACAAGAAAGAAGAAGAAAAGAGCACACGCCAAGGAACGCGCCTGAAATCTAACTTAATGAAGGAGGGTGAAACGGAGAGCGCAGATGAATCCTTATTCCTAACACCCTAGCACGTCCTTACGGGATCTTTTCCCTTTTACATTATATATAGATTCCCAAGGGATGTTGAATCATCGTTTGGTTTATGTAAAACCAAACTTTATTCTTTCCTATATAGATACATCTGAGAAAATCCTATGATGGATAAATTCAAGTTTCTGTCATAAATTCATTGAATACACATCAATGAAAGTAAAAATTGTGATATAGCTTATAGCAAAATAGTGAATAAGAGAAAGAAGAAAGAATATCACATTTTCTATATTCTTGTGAAATTATCGTTTGTAGTCACGAAAATAATCAAGGGAGCTTGTGTGAAGGATACATAATAAATATACATTATATGATGTTTTACATACATGAAATTATCGTTTGTAGTAAGACATTTTCAATGATGTTTTACATATACGATAATTTTTTATACTATGAGATTTTTCATCATTCTTTATTAGTTAATTTGTTTTTGATTTATTTAAAATAAATTTATAAAGTATTTAGTTTAAGACACAATATAAAATACTAAACATATTATTGTTAGTGCTTTTAAAAAAACATTAATATATTTTTAATGTATTTTCAATTATAAATAGAAAAACATCATATAAACAAAAATAATCAATCATATGTACAATTATAATTTATATGCTAACAGTAAATTTTAAATTAATTTAAATAAAATACATAACACTTGAATTAAAACATAAGAAAATATAAAATAAACCTTAAATAATATAAGAACTATACTAAAGTGTTAATATATTTATCTATACTTGTACTAAAACACTTTATGGGCATAAAACAATTATCATTATGTTGGTAGTGTACAATATGTTGGTGTTTAATTTCTTTAATTGTTGCATGTTTATATGTATGTTAATAATTGTGTAGGTTAGCACATTTATATTTATACTTTTGACTAACAGTAACTGCGGTTATTAGAAAATATTGACTATCTTGCTAATTATAATTTCATTATTTTATTTTTTAAGGGTGATTGAGAATTGACTATTCAGTAATATTCACATTATGATTATAATAATTAAACTTATTTGGGTCAAATTAATAATTAATGAGAGCAATTGAGAATATTAATTGACATTATATCACACAATGCATTTTACACAATTGCTTTACTATTGGGTATTATTTAATTGGTGAGATTGAGAAGTAGGAATTGTTATTTAATAGTAATAATTTAAAATTGACAAAAACAAATTTAGTAATTCAAAAGTAGAACAACAACAAACTCACAAATTAAAGGGATTTTGATAGAAAGAAAATACGTCTAGGAAATTATTACTCCATGTAATAATAAATAGGATGGGCCATTAATTTTTTGAAACTATAATAGAGTTTGATAAACAAAATTACTCTAAATCTATAATAAATGGAATCGACATTATTTATCAAGAATTCATTTTATATTATATATAGATATATAAATAGATATTATATATAATCAATATATATTAGAATAAAATGTTATATATTGAAGTACATTGTAAATTTGTAATTTATATAATATATAATATATTTAAAATTTGTAATAACTATTCATGTAAATTAAATCAAACTATACAAAACTTATTGAGAGAAGTGCTACTTTAATATATATGTTTATATATAGATATATAGATGTTTAATATTTGTGTAATTTTGTGACTATTTTAAACCTATAATAAATTAGATGGTCATTAATGACCTAGGATTGTATTTTACGTTATATATAGATGTAGGAGTAGTTAAAAACGTATATCTCGCCGCACCCCTACAGTTTCTTGGCACACCTGTTTTTTCCTTCAAGGGACAACTCTAGCATTGTAAATAAGAAAAGTAAAAATCTTATTGAAGTAAAGGATGCAATCATTTGTAATATTTTTCTTCTTCTAATCCATCCAAATGGCCTTTAAATATCGATATTGGCTCGACTCAATACTCGTACCACCTTCTATATTATTACAGCCCGCCACTTCATTATAAAACTCGGTACAAACCCATAGACTTGAATATAATTTATCGATGTATGAAAACACCACATTGTAGGAACATATAAAGTACAGAGGACTAAGTAATCTTTCACTTTAAGATTTTCCTTGCAAGAAGCCTTAATCTGAGCAATGTTTCCAAGTCTGGAGGAATCTCACACTTCTATTATGAAGCTACCAAACAAACATGTACTCGGCAAACAAAATTGTACTCCAGAGATATGTATAAGAGGACACCTTAGTTTGTGATATTGTAGTATTTTACCACACTTTTATTATGAAGCTACATAACAAACATGTAGTCATGACAGTTGTTTAAACTTAAGATTACGTTTTTATCGTATCGACAACACCACGATTTTCGATTGCCTTTTCATTCTCTCCAAGTAAATGTTAAGTGTCTTACAATTACGATATAACAACGTCATTATCGTCAACCTAAACCCTAAACTTAAATTGTTTGTTTAGAGGAGGGGTGAGAGAATAATTAATCTTTTTAAGACATACACCTATATCATGTAGATGAGTAATTTCATCTAAGTAGAACACAGACCAACTAATATGTTGAAAATGGAATGTCACAAGACAAACTTAAAATCTGTATTAATGCGTGATAGGGTTGTTCATCGGTCGGCTTTTATTCGGTTTTGAACTGAACCGAAGCCAAACCGATCTATATTCGGTTCGGTTTTCGGTTCACATAAAAACAATATTCGATTCGGTTCGGTCAAAACCAATTATTTTTAAAAATAAAAATAAAATCCTAGATTTCTAGATAAACTAGTACAACCTTATTCGGTTCGGTCCAGTTCGGTCTAGTTTGGTCCAAGTTCGGTTCGGTCTAATTTGATTTTGTGCACTAAAATCCGCTTCAATAACCTAAATTAACCTAATTTTATTATGTTCGGTTATTTCGGTCCAAAACCGAACCGAATAAAACCGAACCCGAACCGAACCGAGTATGTTCGGTTCGATTTTCGGCCCACAAAATTCCGAAATTCGATTTCGGTTTGGTTTTATTCGGTTCGGTTTTGGACCGATGAACAACCCTAATGTGTGATGATATTAAAATAGTTTATTTTGCCACATTCCAAAGGTTTCTTGGTACTCCTATTTTTTCGTTCGTTGGAGAATTGTTGTTGTACGTGGTATATGTTGGACACAATTGCGAGCAAAATGTATCACCTATTATCATTTGTGATAAGATTTCTCTTTGTGATCCATCCAAGTGCCTTCAATTACTGATATTGGTTCTCCTCGATCCTCGCATTACCTTTTAATTATAGTTGTACATGTCGCCACTGCAATAAAATACGCGGCACAAGCCCATAGACTTGAATACAAATTCATCGATGTATGAAAACACCAGATTGTTGGGAGAGATGAAGTACGGAACACTAAGTAATCACCGACGTTAAGATTGTCTCCTTACAAGAAGCATACGTTTGAGCAATGTGTCCATGTTTGGAGGAATCTCATATATTTTAACTTTTGTCATCCTCAACTAAGTTCATAATTGGAGCCTTAATTGTAGCCTCGACTTGTTTAAAGTCGTATTGGCAAATGCAATCTGAACGTGGTTCAAACTTTTTATACTCTAAATATATGTATAAGAGGTCACCTCAGCTTATGATATTGTACTATTATTACACCTCTATTATGAAGCTACAAAACAAACATGTACTTGGCCAAACTATTTTTACTCCGGAAATATGTATAAGAGACCACCTTAGGTTATGATATTGTACTATTATCACACTTCTATTATGAAGCTACAGAACAAACATGTTCTCATGCAACTTGTTTAAACCTAAGATTATGTTTTTTTATCGTAACGACAAAACCACGATTTTCAATTGCCCTTTCATTCTCTCCAGATAAACGTCAAGTGTCCTAAAATTACGAAATAACAACGTCATCATCGACAACCTAAACCTTAACTTTAAATTGTTTGTTTTAAGGAGGGTGTGAGAGAATATTTAATGTTTTTGAGACATACACCTATATTATGCAGATGAGTAATTTCATCTAAGTGGATCACGTGCCAACTTTTATGTGGAAAGTGAAGTGTCACAAGACAAATTCAAAATTTTGATTAATTTACGAGTAATTAAAAAGGTCTATCTCGCCGCACTCCTAAAGTTTCTTGGCACGCCTGCTTTTTCTTTGGGGGACAACTCTATCATTTTAACTAAGAAAAGTAAAAATTTGTTTTAAGTAGAGGAGGCAACATCAATTTTACGTGGCCCTGAGAAGATCACACTTGGGATCTCCACCTCCTCGCAATCCAGCACAAAAGACATTTACCCACAACAATTCTGGAGGTTGTATATGGGCACCTCCGCTTAATTTGATCAAAATCTTATACGGTTTTTGTGTATTTGATATGTAAATTACACTTGTTAATTATTTGGTTGCATTTTTTCTATCCATAATTTATAAATTGAGAGTTTAATGGAGAGGAAAAGAACTTGCTTTGTAGTTGCGTATAGTTTTACTTGTAGTTGATGTATTGATTGATGTTGTAGGAACGCAAATTCGATATGTAAACTGTAAGGAGAAATCGCACAAGGATTAAACGAAATAATACCGAACAAAGATCGGATGCAGAGTCGAGAACGAAATCTCTCTCCTTAATTCTGAAAACGCCCCGTATTGTGACGGTTCGATGACGTTCCGAATCCCAGGATACAACTGCAAGACGACTCCGGATTTGCACAACCAAAATTCCCGAAGGCTACGAACCAGAAATGTGTAGTACTCTCAGACACGATTTTTTCCGAAAAAACAGAGAAGGGAATAGAGGATTGTTGTGTTCTATATATGTATGAACGAGAAGTGGTCTGCTCTAATATAGAGCTTCTGAAGGAGGAGAGCGTTGCAGATCTTCTTGTGAACGTTGAGGATAACGTTACAAATCTTCTGCATTAGTGGAGGACGTTACATATCTTTCGGTATTAATGGAGGACGTTACAGATCTTTCGGTATTAATGGAGGAAGATTCAGTATGCAGCCCGAAATCTCTCCATGTACCAGATCAAAGCCCACTAAATGGGCTTCCGGATTGGCCCAAAAAGATAGGTGACACCCAAGCCCAAGCCCGGCCCGGGCGCTCGCCCGCCCCGACCCGACTCGACTCGGCTCGGCTCAGCGCGCGTGTGGGCTTGATGAGCTAGGTCCTCTCCCCATTGAAAATGGATAATGACCCAAGGCCACAACCTTGACTCCATTTCTCCACTATATATGGTGGTAATTCTACCTCCAAGTTTTCAATGTGGGACAAGAGATTTGCCCCCACATTTCCCAAGTTTTACACTTCATGCAAGCTACTTTGGGCCTCCATTTCTCATTCAAACGGAAATCATTTTCGTCGTATGAGTACATTACGAGAATGTGCTCGCGTAGAGGAAGCCAATGCTTCCACTTTCCGGTGTTGACAATGGCCGGAGCTCACCGGAATTGTGCCCGGAAAAGTGCTCGGCGCCACTTGTTAAAAATGAGTTCCAACAATCCCCCACATGAATAGAAATGATTCTAAACATTGGTTAAAAACAGAAAGACTTTTGAGAGTACAGTCGAAAAATCACTGCATCTGGGCTGGTAGCATGTTTCAGCCTTGAACCACCCATAGTGAGTAGCTATCGGATTTACTCGACCAGGTAGTGAACATGATGTCTTGAACCACCCGGGCTTTGATGTAAACCGAGACAATAACTATCACACAGTTTCATCTTCTCACAGAACTAGGTTCTCTTGTTGTGTTCATTTTGGCCTTGAACATCCCTGGTTATTCATGAGTGAACTTGGAGAATTCAGCCTCTCTTAATTCTCCTAGAAACGGCCCCATTTCACACTCATAAGGTGATTTTCATAAGGAGTATCCTGTCATACCCCACTTTTATTTCAAAGCTATGGAATCATTAAAAGCCAAGCTTAACCTTAACTCATACAGGTAGCACTGTTCATCATTCTAGGAACTGGGAGGAGACTTAAAGCTCCCAGTGCTCATATTGATTCAACTTGATTTAGTTGTCACTTTGAACCTACTTCTTGGGATCTCCAGTCAGGTAGGTAGGGTTCGCCATCAAGCATCCTCTGTAGTCATAGGCTTTAAACCCATTCCTCTTGATGATTTAACAACTTGATCTCGTGACAAACCTTTAGTAAACGAATCCGCTAGGTTGTCAGCCGACTTGATATAATCTATTGAGATTATACCATGCGAGAGTAGTTGTCTAATGGTTTTATGTCGTCTTCGTATATGACGTGACTTACCATTGTACAAACGACTCAGTGCCCGAGCTATAGCTGATTGACTATCACAGTGTACACTTATTGATGGCACTGGTTTTTCCCACATCGGGATATCTTCCAAAAGATTTCGAAGCCATTCAGCTTCCTCTGCTGCTTTGTCCAAAGCAATGAACTCAGACTACATTATGGATCTGGCCAATAGTGTTTGTTTGGAAGATTTCCATGATATCGCTGCACCACCAAGTGTAAACACATATCCACTTGTGGACTTTGAGTTTCTGGAATCTGATATCCAGTTTGCATCACTGTATCCTTCCAGAACTGCTGGGTATTTTCCATAGTGCAGCCCATAACTTTGAGTATATCGCAAGTAGTTCAATACTCTTATCCCTTTCCAGTGTTTGTGTCCTGGATTACTTGTGTAGCGACTCAGTACATTGACTGAGTGTGCCAAGTCAGGTCTTGTGCAATTGGTCAAGTACATGAGACTTCCAATCACAGGTGCATACTCCAACTGTGACACTGCATCCCCCGAGTTCTTAGTTAGATGAAGACGAGGGTCCACGGGACTCTTTTCAGTCCCGCTTGAGTAGTTCTTGAATCTCTCAAGTACTTTTTCAGCATAATGTGCTTGAGACATGATAATTCCTTCAGAATGTCTAGTGATTTTAATCCCTAGTATGACATCTGCTAATCCCAAGTCTTTCATGTCGAACTTCCCACTAAGCATGTTCTTAGTGCGGTTGATCATGTCCTTATTGCTTCCAATAATGAGCATGTCATCTACGTACAAACACAACAAAATGTAACCATTTGGAGTGTCCTTGAAGTAGATGCATTTGTCACATTCATTGATGCTGAATCCATTTGACATCATGACATTGTCAAATTTTTCATGCCACTGCTTTGGAGCTTGTTTGAGTCCATATAGAGACTTGACAAGTCTGCACACCTTGTGTTCCTATCCAGGAACAACATAACCCTCAGGTTGTTTCATATATATCTCCTCTTCTAATTCTCCATTTAGAAAGGCAGTTTTCACATCCATTTGATGGATTTTGAGGTTTTGTAATGCAGCTATTGCTATTAGCATTCTGATTGAAGTTATTCTCGTAACTGAAGAATAAGTGTCAAAGAAATCCAAGCCCTCTTTTTGCCGGAATCCTTGCACCACAAGCCTCGCCTTGTGCTTATCTACTGAGCCATCGGTTTTCAATTTGGTTTTGAAAATCCATTTGCACCCAAGTGCTTTACACCCTTATGGCAAATCAACTAATTCTCATGTATGATTCTGCATAATGGAGTCGATTTCGCTTTTAACTGCTTCCTTCCATGAAGGTGCATCAGGTGTAGACATGGCTTCTTTGAAAGTTCTAGGCTCGTTCTCCAAAAGAAAGGCCGTGATGAACTCATGCCCAAAGGTTCTTTCCTTTCGAGCTCTTTTGCTTCGTCTAGGTTCAGATTCTGTTTCTTTTCGAGCTCTTTTGCTTTGTCTAGGTTCATCTTCTGTTTCATTTACAGAAGTGCCTGCTTCACTTTGTTCATGAGTTTGTTTCGGATGTTCTTTATCCTTGCACGGAAACACGTTTTCAAAGAAGGACGCATTCCTTGATTCCATTATTGTATTTACATGTATATCTGGTATATCAGATTTATGTACCAGAAACCGATAAGCACTATTGTTATGTGCATATCCTATGAAAATACAATCAACGGTTTTAGGTCCAATTGTGACCTTCTTAGGAGGTGGCACTGCCACTTTTGCTAGGCACCCCCACACTTTGAGGTATTTGTACGAAGGTACGTTACCTTTCCAAAGTTCGTATGGCGTCTTGCCGATAACTTTATGCGGTATCTTGTTGAGGATATAATTGGTGGTAAGCAGCGCTTCCCCCCACATGTTCTGGGGTAACCCAGATTCCTGCAATATTGCATTCATCATCTCTTTCAGAGTTCGGTTCTTTCGTTCCGCAACTCCGTTAGATTCTGGTGAGTAGAGAGCAGTTGTTTGATGAATAATCTTGTGTTCTCTACAGAACGCGTTGAAAGGTTCATCATACTCGCCTCCTCTATCACTTCGGATTATTTTTATGGTTTTACTAAGTTGGTTTTCAACTTCCAACTTGTATTCCTTAAACTTTTCCAAGGCCTCATCCTTGCTTCTTAGCAAGTATACATAACAGTATTTTGTGCAATCATCAATAAAGGTTACGAAATACTTTTTACCGCCTCTAGTTTGCACATATTTTAAATCACATAAATCTGTGTGTATTAAACCTAGAGGTTCGGTTGTTCTCTCAACATGTGGGGATGGCGTTTTTGTGAGTTTGGCCTGTACGCACACTTCACATTTGTCTTTACTTGATTTGCATTTTGGAATCAGGTTTATGTTCATTAGTCTTTGAATAGACTTGTTATTCACATGCTCTAACCGTTCATGCCAAATATTAAAAGACTCAACAACATAAGCAATAGGATTAGTCTTATTCATTGAAACATCAGTTACAATAGTTTTTGGGATGACTGTCATTACATTCATTTTGACCAGTCCATCCTTTACATAACCCTTGCCCAAAAATACCCCATTCTTTGAGAGAACCAACTTGTCAGACACGAAGTTGGTCGCGAATCCGTTCTTGCTCAGCAGAGTGTCGGAGATCAAATTCTTCCTTATGTCAGGCACATGCATGACGTTGGTGAGAGTCAGCTCCTTTCCTGAAGTCAGCTTCAACACCACTTTTCTGTAACCTTCCACCTTGGATGTGGACGAGTTCCCCATAAACAGATACTCGTCGCTCTTGCTCTGCTGATAGGTGGTGAAGCATCCCTTGTCAGAGCAGATATGTCTGGTAGCACCTGTATCGTACCACCATTCCCTTGGGTTGCTTCCAACCATGTTGACTTCAGACACTACAGCACACAGATCTGCATCCGAGAGCGTGCCTTCAGTCATGTTGGCTTGGGATTTCCCCTTGTCCTTGCGCGGATCAGCCTTGCTACGACACTCGTCAGCCTTGTGACCCATTTTGCCACACTTGTGGCACTTCCCACTGAACTTCTTAGCTAGTTGCTTCTTGAAGTTGTTGGAGCTTTGGGGCGAAACTTCCGCTTCTTCCCTTTGTCCTTGTCCTTGTGTTCAGCCAGATTAGCCTTCTGTTCAACATGCTGAACCCCATCTGCCTTGCGGTTGGTTGACTCAATCCGCAGCCTGACTATCAAGTCTTCCACAGTCATTGCCTTTCGCTTGTGCTTAAGGTAGCTCTTGAACTCCTTCCAGCCTGGAGGGAGCTTCTCAATGAAAGCAGCCACCTGGAACGTCTCACAGATGGACATCCCTTCAGCAATGATCTCATGTGTAAGAAGCTGAAGCTCTTCGACCTGTTTCATGATGGGCTTATTGTCCACCATCTTGAAGTCCAGAAACTTCGCCACTGCGAACTTCTTCGAGCCTGCATCCTCAGACTTGTACTTCTTCTCCAAAGCAGTCCAGAGCTCCTTGGAGGTCTTGATCTTGCTGTACACATTGTACAGTGGATCTATCAGGCGGCTTTGAACCCAACCTTTGCACAGAAAGTCTGCGTGAGTCCAGGCCTCAACGCTGGCTAGCAGGTATGCATCTGTATTATGAGGCGACAGCACAGGCTTGTCCTCAGTCAGATACTTCTCAAGCTTCAACGTGGTCAAGAAGAAGAACATCTTCTGCTGCCATGTCTTGAAGCCAGTTCCATCGAACTTTTCCGGCATCAAGCCAGCGTTCACAGCGCCAGGCATATGGACTGCCGGTACAACAGTCTGAAGATCAGCTGGGTGGACAGGCTGACGAACCTCAGAAGTTCTGACCACTGCGGCTTGCAGATTAGCCGCCGATAGGTTTGCATCTTGCAGATTCACTGCTTGCACATTCCCTATTGGCAAATTCACCGCTCGCAGACCACTCCCAAACTGAATTTGGGGCGTCGACTCAGTCCGGTTTCCGTTTCCAGCTCCAGTAATATTAGCAACAAATTTCTCGATGTTATCACCCATGAGAATTGAATCTGTTCACAGGAACGCAACCCGAAGTCAGTAATTTAAATCTCGAATTAATTAGAAAATTCGAAATAAAATATTGTCAGATATGATTTTCGAAACAAATTCGAATGGCCAAGACAGATTCGAAATTTAATTCGAACAAAATTCCAGATGCGATTTTTCCTGCAAAGAAACGTTAGAAACCGCAAATACAGATTCGAATCTAATTTCCTGCAAAAGACAGATTATAAAACACAAAAATTAAACTGCGTAAATACAGAATCACAGATCTGGAAATACAGAAACGAAATTATTCCTGCACAGAATATTAGAATCGCAAATTCAGAATGAAATTCCTGCGTACAGAAGCAGCAAATACAGAATTAAATTGTTGTGCATAGAAATAGCAAATAACAGAAGCGAAAATACAGCAAGCAGTTTGCAGAATTACAGATCTGGGAAAAAATGAGAATGAATTTCTGCAAAGAACAGAATGTATATTTCCTACGAATCTGAATTGAAAACTGCACAGAAATAAGTCACGAACTGCAAAAAAGTAACGAACAACAGTTTTACAGATTCAGGAAAAAATTCGGACAGATTTATTTCTGTACAGAGTCGAAAATTCCTGTGCAGAACCAAAAAAATCATGTACAGAATCACAATACAGAAATCCTGCAAACAACCAGTTAGAATTCGGAACTACAGTTCCAAAAAAAAAACGAACGTAATTCCTACAATTTCCTGTGAATCCGAATAGAAATCTGCACAGAAATATGTTAGTGCAGATTCGGACACAGAAAAAAAATTGCACAGAAAATGGAAAATAAAATCCGAAAATGTTCCTGCGAGATCAATAAAACTCAGGAAGCACAAATTTCGTTAGCGCGATTAGAGCAGTTTAAACGTTTTCAGAATTAAGACTGTAGGAACGCAAATTCGATATGTAAACTGCAAGGAGAAATCGCACAAGGATTAAACGAAATAATATCGAACAAAGATCGGATGCAGAGTCGAGAACGAAATCTCTCTCCTTAATTCTGAAAACGCTCCGTATTGCGACGGTTCGATGACGTTCCGAATCCCAGGATACAACTGCAAGACGACTCCGGATTTGCGCAACCAAAATTCCCGAAGGCTACGAACCAGAAATGTGTAGTACTCTCAGACACGATTTTTTCTGAAAAAACAGAGAAGGGAATAGAGGATTGTTGTGTTCTATATATGTATGAACGAGAAGTGGTCTGCTGCAGATCTTCTTGTGAACGTTGAGGATAACGTTACAGATCTTCTGCATTAGTGGAGGACGTTACATATCTTTCGGTATTAATGGAGGACGTTACAGATCTTTTGGTATTAATGGAGGAAGATTCAGTCTGCAGCCCGAAATCTCTCCATGTACCAGATCAAAGCCCAACTGTCAAAGCCCACTAAATGGGCTTCCGGATTGGCCCAAAAAGATAGGTGACACCCAAGCCCAAGCCCGACCCGGCTCGCCCCGCCCCGACCCGACTCGGCTCGGCGTGCGTGTGGGCTTGATGAGCTAGGTCCTCTCCCCATTGAAAATGGGTAATGACCCAAGGCCATAACCTTGAGTCCATTTCTCCACTATATATGGTGGTAATTCTATCTCCAAGTTTCCAATGTGGGACAAGAGATTTGCCCCCATATTTCCCAAGTTTTGCACTTCATGCAAGCTACTTTGGGCCTCCATTTCTCATTCAAATGGAAATCATTTTCGTCGTATGAGTACATTACGAGAATGTGCTCGCGTAGAGGAAGCCAATGCTTCCACTTTCCGGTGTTGACAATGGCCGGAGCTCACCGGAATTGTGTCCGGAAAAGTGCTCGGCGCCACTTGTTAAAAATGAGTTCCAACAGATGTATACTTAGAAGAAAAGATATCGTCTTTACCAATGGTGGGATGAACGGGGTAGGTGAGAGGAGTGCTTTCGGACTGTTGGTGTGCTTGTGGTTGACGGACAATAGTGGTTCCAGTGGCAAGGCGACATGATTGGTGGGGGTACGGTCATTCAGTACTTGATGGTGGTGTAGAAA
Organism: Rheum nobile; assembly: GCA_027886185.1. NCBI lineage: Eukaryota > Viridiplantae > Streptophyta > Magnoliopsida > Caryophyllales > Polygonaceae > Rheum > Rheum nobile. The sequence goes on from WOAB01000639.1 coordinate 10,619,406, forward strand.
ATATCAGAGATGGGAATAGAAAATTCAGAATGAGGGTGGTGGACTTGTTGTAAATTTGGGTCATGTTAAGGGTATCATTATCCACGTGGGGTCACATATTGAAATTTTTGAGAGGTGTGTAAAGAAACCCCCTATTAAAATAGATTACATTTGCTTCTTTGCCATTTATTTTTCCATGATTAGACAAACAAGGGATAAATCTTAACCAATGTTTGATTTCTAATTATGGAAATCAAAGTTGGAGACTTCGCATCACCCTTGATTTCTAATCGACACCCATTGATGTGGTTATGATGGTGATGCGAAGTCTCCAACTTTGATTTCGTTGAACTCAAACTCTTCCCAACTTATGCCAACATGAAGGAACAAGAAGACTCCGGTAAACTTTGTGGAATACTTAAACTTGTTTTGAGGTTTCTTGCACGAAGGATCAACGTGATGAACCTTCTTGATGGAACACGTTAGTGCTTGATCGAATTGGATGATACTGATGAGTCTATGACTCGTTGGGGATGCCCAAGGTTTAAACAAGGAGATTTCTCGACTTAGAATTTTAACCAAAATTGTATATGACTTTATTAATGCATAACAAACAAGCGTATTTATAACATAAATTTTGTTCCCTAATGGCTTGCAACAGAAGAAAACTATCTAATGCTAAAAGATAAGGAAACTAGAAAAGATAAGAAACTTGAAAAAGAAGAAACGAGGGAACCAAAATCGAACTTTGTACGAACTTTCCTTTGCTTGAGTCTCTTCCTTGGAGGCCATTGATGTTATCATTCTCCCCTTCTTTGAATCGTCCTCGATTCAACGTCTGTGGTGCGAAAGACGTTGAACAGAAGGGCAAAAGTCAACGTGTTGTTCTCGAACAATCTCAAAGTCGGCAGCTTTGCGAGGAATGTCGTGTTTGAGGCGGTAGTGTGGTGGCTGAACGTAGTTGAAATAACCTCAAATTTTCTAGAAACACTGATACAAACGGGGCTTCCCCTACGGACACAATTACCACGGTTCCGTGTTTTTTCGTAGTAATTTTGTTGTCATGGTAAAATTACTACGGTTCTTTGAACAACCGCGGTGTTTATGCATCTTTTTTACTACGATTCTGGGAGAACCGTGGTAATAAACTGCTAAAATACCACGGTTTCATGTTTTTTTGTAGTAATTTGTTGTCATGGTTAAATTACTACGGTTCTGCGAACAATCATGATTTTTATGCACCTTTTTTTACTACGGCTATAGGAGAACCGTGTGTGATAAATAATCTGTTAAAATACCACGGTTGCGTATTTTTTCGTAGTAATTTTGTTGTCATGGTTAAACTACTATGGTTCCGCGAACATTTGTGGTTTTTATGCATCTTTTTTTACTATGGTTATCAGAGAACCGTGGTAAATAAACTGCTAAAAGTACCATGATTCCGTGTTTTTTCGTAGTAATTTTGTTGTCATGGTTAAATTACTACGGTTATGTGAACAACCGTGGTTTTTATGGAAAATATTTTACTACGGTTATGGGAGAACCGTGGTAAATAAACTGCTAAAATACCACAGTTCTTTAATTTTATGTTATAAATGAGTTATATTACCACGGCTGTGTCAGAACTGTGGTAAAACAACTGCTAAAATACCACGGATGATTGTGTTTATGCGTCTTTTTTACCACGATTGTTATACAACTGTGTTAAAACACCTGACAAAATACCACGATTCACTTATTTTTTGTTGTAAATGAGTTAGATGAGTTAAATAATCATGGTTAACAATAGTTGTTGTTGGAGGCAGCACTGTGGGCATCGGCGGGCTGCGAAGCAGTGCGGTAATGACGACATCCAGGGTTACGATGACCTCCTTTGAACAACTTGATTGGGTGCAAGTGTGGCTTGATTTAAGGGTATGAAAATTGTTTCCACATCGCCTAAACCAATAGGCGTCGGAGAAGAACAAATAGTGATTGGCGTCGGGGCGCATGGAGTTAGGGGAGCACGGTGGTTTGGACATGGATGGGAACCAAAGTAGCCTTAAGCGTTGCAAGCTCATCCCTAGAAGCCTTCGAATCTTCTCGTGCATGGTCTAAGGCTTGGGCTTCTTCGGTGAGGGCGAAGGCAAGCTTGTCAGACGGCGTCATAGAGCATTGAACCAACAATGTTGTCTCCTTATACATGCGTTCTACATCTTTTGGAGGTCTTCGCCTTGGTTTCTCGTAGAAGTGAACCCATGGTGGTGGAGAACACATCCCACAATAACAACAACAATCGTCATCTTCATAGAAACGACAGCAGAGATGTGGTTGGTGTGGCTCATAGTAATCTTCATAATAGCGCGAAGATTTTCGATGTGAATCTTCCTAAGAACGACATTGTGAAGGCCGTGAGGGAGGGATGTAGAAGTCTTCCTCGTCATAGAAGTCATAAACGTTTGAATAAGTGACTTCATACATGGTGAAGATGATGAAACGTGACAATCAACGTGATGACTGCCGAAGGATAAAAAAGAACCTTTGTTGAGGTTGGTTGGATGAAAACTCAAGCACATGTTAGTGATCGAGGCATAAGGATATGATGAGTCTATGATTCGTTGGGGATACCCAAGGTTAAAACAAGGAGATTTCTCGACTTAGAATTTAACAAAAATTGAACATGAATTTATTAATGCATAACAAGTGTATTTATAACATATATTTTGTGTCCTAATGAGTTGCAAAAGAACAAAACTATCTAATTCTAAAAGATAAGGAAACTAAAAAAATAAGAAACTTGGAAAAGAGGAAACGAGGGATCTAAACAAGCTTGGTTGACCCTAGCTCTTCTATCTAATCCTAATAATCTTAAAACAAACTAATAATTTCGAAATTAGAGATAAACATAATCAATAACTAACTATAAGATAAGTTAGATGTAGCTAAATAAGGAAAGTGAATAATTCTCCCAGGAAATTTTACTTTCTTATGTAAAACTGGATTTTGACCCTCTTTTGATCAGAGTTTTGATTCGACGTAAACTATGAAGTTGTAGATCTTTGAATTAATCAGCTTTTTCTATGCATCTTGAATCATCTCGAGATCAATTTTCTAGCCAAATTTATAGTCGTATTACTGAAAATCGTCCGGAATTTGACGCGGACTAAAAACTTCAAAATTTGTTATGAACTTTTCTTTGCTTGGGCCTTTTTTTCAAAACCTTTTAGATGCATTTCCATATATGTTATCAGATGGTATGAAGAGAGATATCAGAAGTATAAAGTAATCTTTTCACCCAAAAAAAGGAATATAAAGTAATCTTACTACCTTTACGGATAGGTGATGATATCTTTAACCACCGGGTCATGAATACAAATTCATCCTTCCTATCCATAATGGTTAAGTGTTTTCGATCTAATGGACCAAAACAAAAGAAATCGAGTAATCAACAAGCTGATAGAGACGACATGGCCTTTAGATAGCTCTATCTTTCAAAAAATGAACATCAATGTAAACAGAGTTAGACTTTAGAGGCAAACCAACGAAAGCACTCCCATCATTATATACTAATAAGCAAACATATCAGGTCTAGTGATTTGACACTAGGCTCCCTTAAGCATTCTATTCAGAGGTTGGGAGGGGTTTAACATTGGAGAAACCTTGAACCATAAGAGGAAACCCATCAACAAACATCATGAGACAACTCATCTACAAAACAAGAAATCAATGGTTTGCCATTGAAAAAATCTTGATTATCGTAAACAACCCCCCAGAAACATAATCACAAGCAACAACTGTAACACCCCATGGGCCAGAGGTGCTACAGTGCCATAGTCCCGAAGGACTATAAGGTGGTTTTTTAAAAGAAAAGAAATCCAAAACTCTTCCAAATATACACAAGTTAGCAAAATTAAAATTCTCTGCTCAAGTTTGAAACTACACTTAAACATTTCATCCAACTCAATGCATAAGTTTATATCCAAAACAACAAGCATTTAATGCAACCTTTTCAAATTCGCAGCAAAACCAAATCTTTAACTGTGAAGACACATCTGTGATCCAGAACCCTCTTGTTGCTGCAAACCTGCAAAGCCAAATTAACTGGGGGACCCGAAACCCCAGCCAACCGCGGCACGTAAACCGAAGTTGGTCAGTCTTCCATCAAGACTGGCAAGACTCCTCAAGCCAAAACAGTTTAAAATCCAGAGATTTAACACAACAACCAATTAATACCAAACGACAACATGCCACACAATAAATATACATATATATATCATAACTATATCATTATTCCACCAATATCAACCGCACATCAAAACATATACACACACTATCACATAACCATTCATTACCCACTCTTATCCAACTCTTCACTATGCTAACCTCATTCAATCCAACTTACTAACACAACCAACCAACCTTCGCATCACCGAACACATAAGCACCAACGAGACAATCATTACCTTATACAAATATAACGACCCAGGCCAGCCATCCTTCTGGTGCCACCTGTTCGTTAACATGGGCCGCAACCCATACACCTCAACCCAACCCATATTGACGCACACCCTCAAGATGGGAAACCAACCTTCCTAATCAATCAACGTAACCAACCTTCTCAAACAATTCACATCAAGATCCAACAACCACTACCAATGGACAACAATAGCCCACAACCACCACTAACAACAATCAACAAACGACTACTAACTACAACCAACTGACAACCAAAGTCTAACACAAAACCAATAATCAAAAACCCCACCAATATCCGCAAACAAAACCATTAACTAAGCACACAACCAATAATCAAGCACACAACCCATAACCGAGCACACAACCACCCACACACACAATCCAACACATAACTGTCAACACACACACATGTCAACACCCACAGTCCAACACACACAAGTGTCAACACACACAACTGCACACACACACATGTCAACACCCACAGTCTAACACACACAACTGTCAACACACACATATGTCAATTCACACACAATCCAACACACACAACTGTCAATACACACAATTGGCAACACACACAATCCAACACCCGATCCAAACTCCGATCCTACCTCCAATCCAACCCACCACCGGATGGGACTTTCAACCATCCAACCTAGCCTTAACCAACGGAGGTCACACCCTCACGCGGTCGGATGAGGTCACACCCTCACCCCGGCTCCATAACCAACCATCACCAATCCACCAACCACCCACCACCGGATGTGACTTTCAACCATCCAACCTAGCCTTAACCAACGGAGGTCACACCCTCACGCAGTCGGATGAGGTCACACCCTCACCCCGACTCCATAACCAACCATCACCAATCCACCAACAACCCACCACCTATCACGATCAACCCGCAATCAAACACAACACACGATAACTAATATCATATAACGGAATTTCACCATCAAGTTAATCAACAATCAATCACAATTAGTCACAATTGACTATCACGTCGACATTTAATCAAACACAACACAAGGCAAATACTAACACACACACACACACAACCATGTAATTCCACAACCAACTACAACCAACAACCACACCAACAGAAATCAACAACCACAACTAGCTACAATCAACTACCACACCAACATCCAATCGATCGTAACACAAGGCAACAACAACTAACACATTCAACCATGTTCAACACAAAACCAACTACCCAGCACATAACCAATATCCGCCAACCATCCAACAACCAAACAAACAATCAGTATCCAACACAAGGCCAATAATCAAGCACACAACCAACATTCGCCAACACAACCACTTAATCAAGCACACAACCAATATTCGACACATAACCAATAACCGAGCACATAACCAATATCTAACAATAAACCATTAGCCAAGCAAATAACCAATATCCACACATTCAACCATTTAATTCTACACCCATAATTCTAAATCAATCTAACGAACCATTACTGAGAATAATATTATACCAAAATAATTATTTTAAAAAGAGATAGGTAAATGTATGAGCAAGAATCATCTTGCCTCAAGCTCAACAACCACGACCTCAGAGATCTCCAACCAAACTCGCACGAACCTGCGACAATAATCCGAACAATACCTGACATTAATTAACCCATACCAAGCCACAACTAACAAACCCCCAATTCAAACCCTAAATTCATACCTCAACTTCCAATTCAACAAACCCCCACAAATCCACCTAATTGCTCCAAAAACAGAGTGTGGGCTGCACAGATTCAACAAAATCAGTCAAACAGTTTTAATTGTTGTCCAATACCCTTACAATTCAGCCGAATCTGCACACACAGAATTCAGCTGCACTCGGTTGCCCCAGAAAATCAGATTGAAGAAACCCCCACACTTACCTCATCGTCACCTTGCTCTCGCCGCCGGGATGGGGCTTCTCGTCGCCCGAGGAGCAGCACCAGCAGCAGCGACTCAGCTACAGCAGCAGCACCTCATGACACAGCAGCAAAAACACGCAGCAACAACAGCAGCAGCTCTCTGACGCGATCCGAACCAGGGGAGTGAGGGCGCAACATGTGGCAGCTGGGGTCGTGCTCTTCGGCGGGAGTCCGAGTTGCTGGAGATGAAAGGTAGGAGGAGTCGGTGGTGTTCTCACGAAAGAGACGAGGGTTTAAGTCCAACTTTTCTTCCCCTCTTTTGCTGAGTTTTCTCCCCAAAAATCTGCTTTTGTTGACTTAATTAGACATGGTAATAATTTACAATTTTGCCATATATATAACCTTTGGGGTATTTCAACAACAAAAGTCTCCACCATTCTCATCTTCTTTCAAAAACACAAGGTTTACATGGGTGTTTTGTGAGTTTTTTTCACTTGCCCTCACTCTTAGTTTGCACCAGATCTAAGGTTGAAAACCAAAATACTCAGGCTAAATAAGCCAATTTAACTCAGGGGAAACCCAAAAATATCAAAACTCCAGCAGATTGAGGGAAACAAACAAGAGCTTAATCTCTTATTTGTAACAACTCATATTCTGTACAAATCAAGAACCAATCGAGTCTACATATTAACTACAAGAAATTGTGCTTCACCGGAAAAACTATCGAGAGCAATCTCCCCCAACCGAATCTAGCTTTCTGTTTTGTTAACAACTCAGATCTGTTTCGCTAGCCGGTGAAGACCCCACACCAATTACAAACCCAAACCCTGAGGTTCTCCAATTTGAATCTGCTTTAGATTTGCTCGAAACACATTATTCTAGAGTTGAATCTCCCAAACATCTCTTAAAAGCTTCTTGTCTGAACATGGATCCTATACGTATTTTCACCTGTACGCCAAGACATGGCTCGACTCGCACTTGAATCTCCTATTTCTCGGCTCAACCCTTGTTGAGCCACTCATCGGGCTGTTACCAGCCTTTAGCCATTCTCTTCTCTTCCTTGTTAACATGAGGGATGAGTTGATAATAACAAATAAAAAACGAGCCTGCTATATACACGACATTTTTCACCTATATACACGACAATCTGTACGCCATGTCTTGGCGTACAGGTGAAAATACGTATAATTGTAAGATTATATGTATTTTTTTTAATAAAAAAAGTATAAATCTCTATGCCAGAATCTGGCGTACGCCAGATTCTGGGGTACAGATTGGGCCAGCCCATATTTGGGTCGGCCCAACTTCTAAATTTGATTTTTTACAATCTTCTGTACGCCAGAATCTGGCGTACGTCAGATTCTGGCGCAGGATTTTTTTTTTTTTTTAAATAAAAAAATAAAAAACAATTTGGCGCACCCAAGTGAACATTTTTTTTAAAAATCTGTATTTGACTCTAGTAATAGACGTTTTCAAGTAATCAGGGTTACATGGCAATAAATTCGGTTATATCATGAGTTTTCAATATACTTTTATTCATGTATGTTTCTCCACCAATTCATTTGATATTAACTGTTTGTTATTATTATTCTCGAAAATCACATATAACTATGGTTATATCTTATAGTTATATCCAATTTGGTTATATCTTATAGTTATATGCTACGGTTATATTCTTTAGTTATATACTATGGTTATATCCAATTTGGTTATATCTTATAGTTATATACTATGGTTATATCCAATTTGGTTATATCTTATGGTTATATCCTATGGTTATATCTTATAGTTATATCCAATTTGGTTATATCTTATCGTTATATCCTATAATTATATATTATGGTTATATCCAATTTGGTTATATCTTATGGTTATATCCAATTTTGTTATATCTTATAGTTATATACTATGGTTATATCCAATTTGGTTATATCTTATGGTTATATCCTATAGTATATAACTAAAGGATATAACCATAGTATATAACCATAATATATAACTATAGGACAATAGTACATAACTATAGGATATAACCATAGTATATAACTATAGGATATAACCATAAGATATAACCATAATATATAACTATAGGACAATAGTATATAACTATAGGATATAACCATAGTATATAACTATAGGATATAACTATAGTATATAACTATAAGATATAACCATAGTATATAACTATAGGACAATAGTATATATAACTATAGGATATAACCATACTATATAACTAAAGGATATAACCATAGTATATAACTATAGGATATAACGATAAGATATAACCAAATTGGATATAACCTTAGTATATAACCATAGTATATAACTATAGGATATAACCATAGCATATAACTAAAGAATATAACCGTAGTATATAACTATAAGATATAACCATAAGATATAACCAAATTGGATATAACTATAAGATATAATCATAGTATATAACCATAGTATATAACTATATGATATAACCAAATTGGATATAACTATAAGATAAAACAATAGGATATAACCATAGTATATAACTAAAGGATATAACCATAGTATATAACCATAAGATATAACCAAATTGGATATAACTACAGGACAATCGTATATAACTATAGGACAAAAGTATATAACTATAGGATATAACCATAGTATATAACTATAGGATATAATCATAGTATATAACTATAGGACAATAGTATATAACTATAGGACAATAGTATATAACTATGGTTATATCTTATAGTTATATCTAATTTGGTTATATCTTATCGTTAAATCCTATAATTATATATTATGATTATATCTTATAGTTATATTCAATTTGGTTATATCTTATGGTTATATCCTATAGTTATATACTATGGTTATATCATTTAGTTATATCCAATTTGGTTATATCTTTTGGTTATATCTTATAGTTATGTACTATGGTTATATCCTTTAGTTATATACTATGGTTATATCCTATAGTTATATACTCTTATTATATCCTATAGTTATATAGTATGGTTATATCCTATAGTTATATCCTATTGTCCTATAGTTATATACTATGATTATATCCTATAGTTATATACTATGGTTATATCCTATAGTTATATACTATTGTCCTATAGTTATATACTATGATTATATCCTATAGTTATATACTATGGTTATATCCTATAGTTATATACTATGATTATATCCTATAGTTATATACTATGGTTATATCCTTTAGTTATATACTATGGTTATATCCTATAGTTATATACTCTTATTATATCCTATAGTTATATAGTATGGTTATATCCTACAGTTATATACTATTGTCCTTGTAATATCCCACATTTTGTAAGGGTGGTTTTTGAATTTTCTTATGCCCATATTACAAGTCAGATTAAATGTAAGGAAATACGAACATTCTGTGAAATGTTTGATCTCTGTAATATTTTTCTGAGTAATATAAAATACATTTAAGGTGATTTTGGGTTGAAAGATCGTTCGTGTACGAATATATTTAACCCGAGGTTAAGAAAATTTAACCATTCGTTAAGAAAAGACAAAACGGGCGAAAAGGGGTAAATTTGGCCTTGACCGCACCCTGGCCGCACCCTGCCGCACCCACGGCGAAGGCCAATGCCAGAGGCGGTAACAAGTTGGCCACCGCACCCTGTCGCGCCCCGAGGTCATCGTCAGCTGTGTCGTCAGCTCTGAAGTTTGCAGGTGTAGCTCGCCTTAGTTGGCTCGTAGGCCATCATTCCGGTCGGGCCACCTCCTCCTTGGCGTCATGGCATGGTAAGCTGTGAGCTTGGATTATAAATGGAGGAGGAGAAATCTGGGACAAGCTCCATATTCATCCTCTGAACTTTTCTCTGAAAACTCCATTAAAACACAAGCTCTTGAGCTTCGTTCAAGAACGATTTGGATCCCTTTGAGTGTTGAAAGAGGTGCTCCTAAGTGTTTATCAAAGGTCTAAGTGTTGGGAAATCAACCAAAAACAAATCAAAGTCGAAACGAATTGATTTAGGTGAGTTTTCTTCCCGAAAAAGTTGTCGAAGCCCCGCCTCTGTCTCCTGACCGCACCCCGCGGTGAGGGCCGACTGCACCCGCGGTGAGCCGGGTTCGTGTTGTGTCTCTCGGGTGTTGTGGTCTTGGGCAAGGCTTGATTCCTTTGGTTCTTTCCTTATTCTTTTAGATTCATATATGTAGATATTGAATCTAACTTAGGGTCTTGTTATGGGTCGTTCCAGAAGGATTTAATATCCAAGATCTGTCCCAGTTTAGACCCGGAAACTATTATCTTTAAGCTCGTTAAGCTTTCGTCAAATCTAAGGCAAGTGGCGGTTCGCTCTTGCTCATCATTCCATATTTACATTGATTATCAATTGTTTAATTGTTAATTAATTTGGAATGAATATTGCTTTTGTCTGAGATCAGTTTTGATAAACTGTTTTGGAAGATTAAAAGATGACATTATAATAGGTTGTATATTCTGTTAGAATCAACGCTATTATATATATATTGATAGGTTGAGATATATCTATGATTATTACTGTGTTGAACTGTTTAGTTAGCACGAGTAGTTAGGAACGCTAGACTCTTCGACGTCCAGTCGTTTGTTTATAATATATTAAATGGTGTGTAGGGCGGCAAAACCCCTAACATCATTCTGTTGGTCATGACCGGCCTCTATACGTTTAGTGTAGAGGTGGTTCACTTAGCCAGTGTCACAAATCTCGGGAGTTGCTCCTAAAAGATCTCTTGTCTCGGACGAGATAATTATAAAAGCTTATAACTGGATTATGCGTTTTGGAATTAAATAAGATAAGCGCCGAGTCGCATATGATTAATACACCTGTGGCGAGTAGTGTAGCTAGGTAATAGTGCAGCTTGGAAAGCTCGTCTTGACTTGATCAGAGTACGTTCTCTTTCCAATCTGGATTCGCATTATTGCGGCGAGGTTGGTTGTGAACCGAAACATCTTGTCGTTTTTGAACGCTTGTATGAGATGTTTATGTTCCAGACATTTGTCATGTTTCTAATAAGACTGAAGTTCTTGGAGTCTTCTCTTGGATAATTCCTATAAGGCTCACTTCCGTTGGAGTCTTCTTTTGATCATGTCTTTTGATATATATATATATATATATTCAGTAGAAGTATGAAGGTTGACTATCGTTATCGGCTGTTATTCGAGAAGCGATGAGCCTAAACCTAATACGACTACTTCGAACCACTTTGTTTGTACCCTTGCATAGTCTTTCATTAGACTAACCAACCCAAATTGTTATCTGCATGGTTGGCTGGTGTCATCCATTCGATTCGGCACATCGGATAAGTTGTCACCTCGTGAAGGCTAGAGCGACTATGGATGTAAATGGTGTTTTTGATAAGTTTATTCAGGTTGAGATCCTTGTCAATGATCGCAGTGATCAAGACTTGTATTTATTTTAAAAAGACTTCCGCTAAACTATGTTTACTCTGATTACACTGTATTTCGTTTGCTTTGACTACTCTTTGTTTTGTCCTACAGGGGATTGGGATGTAATCCCCAGACTTATGTTTTATTAAACATTTTGGTGTGTTGCACCTTGATTATCGTGTTATGAATTGTGTGTTATGGAAAAGCCTGGGGTGGCTTCGGTGTGAACCCGAGGTCACTGGCAGTAATACCTTTCCAAATGGGTTAAGATTTGGGGGTGTTATAGTCCTATAGTTATATACTATGATTATATCCTATAGTTATATATTATGATTATATCCTATAGTTATATACTATTGTCCTATAGTTATATACTATGATTATATCCTATAGTTATATACTATGGTTATATCCTATAGTTATATACTATTGTCCTATAGTTATATACGATTGTCCTATAGTTATATCCAATTTGGTTATATCTTATGGTTATATACTATGGTCATATCCTTTAGTTATATACTATGGTTATATCCTATTGTTTTATCTTATAGTTATATCCAATTTGGTTATATCCTATAGTTATATACTATGGTTATATACTATGATTATATCTTATAGTTATATCTTATAGTTATATACTACGGTTATATTCTTTAGTTATATACTATGGTTATATCCTATAGTTATATACTATGGTTATATCCAATTTGGTTATATCTTATCGTTATATCCTATAGTTATATACTATGGTTATATCCTTTAGTTATATAGTATGGTTATATCCTATAGTTATATATACTATTGTCCTATAGTTATATACTAGACGTGTACAAGTCCGGGCTAGCCCGACCGGCCCGGACCGTCCGCCCGGTATAAAAACCGGGCCTGGACAAGTATATTGGCCCAGTCGGGCCGGGCCGGGCCAGCCCGGTACAGTAACGGACCGGGCACGGACACACTTCTAGGCCCGACCGGGCCTAGAAGCCCGGCCCGATACCCGGTACTAGAAGCCCGGCCCGATATCCGATACTGTTCATCTTAATAATATATATTTTTATTTTTATATATAAATATAAATAACAAAACTAAAACCCCTAATCTAACTTTACCTTTCCTCTCTTCTTTTCCTTTCCGCCTCCATCCTCTCCAGACTCCCATTCTCCATCTCACTCTCCCGTCTCCACTTCTCCATCTCCCTCCATCTCCATCTCCATCTCCATCCTCCTCCATCACGTCACCACCTCCATCTTCATCCCCCTTCCACTACAACCAGTCGCCACCGCCGAGCCATCGATCTGTGCTAGGCCAGTCGCCACCGAGCCCTTGCCAGCAACGGTAGCCACCGACTCACCGAGCCATCGATCTGCGCTAGGCCAGTCACCACCGAGCCCTTGCCAGCAGCGGTAGCCACCGACTCACCGAGCCATCGATCTGCGCTAGGCCTAAGGTAATTTCTTTTTTCTTCCACTGTAACAGTCCACCGTACCATTATTTGCTGAGATTGAGAATGAGATGGTTCAATTTTTTTGATGAGATGGTTCAACCAATTAGGGCTCATAGATTAATACAGGGAGCCAAAGTCAATTTTTTTGCTGAGATGGTTCAAAGTTCAAACCAATTAGGGCTCATAGATCAATACACTGATCGAACCAGCATCGGTTGTTCTCCAATCTTTTGCTGAGATGGTTTGAGTGTTATCCTTGTCACAACGTCCATATCTAATTATCTATCTGGATTGTGAAGTTGCTCTGTGCTTCTATTTATGTTTTGTTTTTGTTATTTTTGGATTTTTAACCATTTGCTATTTTCAAACTGTTAGGGAGGGAACCACCAATGGAGTAAGATGATGACAATGTGGATATTCAAGTAGATCAAATCCATACAAATACTCAGTGCACTTCAAAAGGCAAAAGACTGAAGTCAAATGTTTGGGATAATATGACAAGAAGCACTCTAGGTGATGGTTCGATCACTGCTCAATGCAATCACTGTAAGACTAACTTCAAAGCTAATCCAGATAATGGTACGTCTCATCTTTGAAGCTCTTGCATGTCAAGAGGATTGGCTTCGTGCAAGAGGATTGGATCCAGGTAAAATATTATATAACTTAAACTAGTTGCTTTTGATATTATAAAGTTCTTTACCTATTTATTCACACTCTATCTAACATGTTATTTTCAAATTGTAAGGTCCTCATAGTTGCTTCATCATTGGTCCTCGTGTTGAACATGAGGATGGAGAAGTTGTAGAGTAGAGATGGTGTTTGAAGAGCAAGGAGCCAAAGAAGATTAGAGGATTGCTCGTTATTGTGTTCCTTTTGTTTGGTTTGCAATGTGGATTTGTATTTCCGGATTTTTGCATGGAATTGTATCTTTATGAAGTTGTCTTGTTGGCACTTGGCACTCTTGTTTGCATGATTGTTGTTTGCAGGATTGTTGTGTTTTTATGTTGTACTTTTGCAGGATTATTGAACTTGTGCTTGTTGCAAATGATTTGCACTTTTACAGGATTGTTGAATGTTTCTTTTTCTTTGGTTATATTTTGCTTTTATATTTGTAAGATATGTTGCGATTTTATGAAGTTTTTAGTATTTCAGGTACCCAACAGCCATATTAAAAATAGGCGCATTAGCAAATATACCAGATTTGGAAAGCCAACTTGCAAAAAACCAAGATTTTGAAAAGTATTGCAAGGATATCAGAATTTTGTACGGATTGTGATACTTTTGCTATTTTTAAGGGTCAAATTTATCTTTTCTTTTAAATAGAAAATCCATAAAAGTTGGCTAATATTTTCTCAAAAAATTATAAAAGAAAGGGTTAATCTCTCCTTAATGACTTTGAAGCCGCCGGTCGGTGACAGACCCATCACATCAACCTAGCTATTTTCTGCTTCTTTGAAGTGTGACTAAATTCCTCCTCATTAAAATTGGCGGGCAAGTTTCCCTCCAAAAGAAAACTGGCCTCCTTCAACCTTTAATCCCTCCAGCATAGCTACCCTGAAAAGTATCCCTGAATATTCCTGGAGAGCTTCAAAGCAGCCTGACTGTAGGACTTATTCCACGTGAGATATTGCACACCTGCTATTTAACACCTGACACATGCAATTACAGCTTGAATGGGTGAGTAAACTCTCCTGAAAAACAATCGTTTTTCCCTGTCTGTATACGTGAAGTTCAAAAACCTTCTTTATTTGTAGGTACGAAACTAGTGTATGTGAAGTTCATCAGTGGTGGAGAATGGAAACAACAAGGGAAAAGGTGGTTGTATGAGGGTGATAGAACAGTGAAAGCCATGTTGCTTTCCCTTGACATGGACTTGGCTACACTGCGCAACAAGTGGACTGAGAAAAATCCATTTGATGAAGAAAAGTTGTTTGTGCAATACGCTTATGAAAATAAACCAGAACTTCCACCCATCTTTATAAATGATGACGACGATCTTGATGCGTTCAAGTTCTTGAACAACTGTGGAGAAAATTCATCAGAGTGGAATATTGAGTTGTACACCAACCTTTTAAAGAAGGAAGAGATTCGAAGTGAAAGGGTTGAACATCGTACTCTTCCTTCTCCAACAGCTCCACCACCAACTCAGAGCGAAGATAATAGAGACTTTTTCAGGTCATTTTTTCAAAAAGATAGAGCACTATACACTGATGTCAGGTCGATTGATGAAATTATTAAAGCTGACAACGAAGCAGAGTTAAGGAGATTAAAAAGGGATGAGGGGGAAAGACAAGAGAAAGTGTCCCATGATACTGGAAGACATTATATCATTGAGTAGCGATGATGAGGACATTGAAGCTGCTACATCAAGAAACAAAGGAAAGGAGAAAATGACTGATTATGCCAACAGTGGAGATTATTTGGAGGATGAAATAGAAGATGGCTTTGACTACGGGGGCAATTATCAATCAGGTGATGATGATCGTGTTGATGGTGGGGATGGGTTAGGGTATGCTTCAGGTGATGATGTGAATATTGTTGGTCTAGATGATGTGTGGGAAGAAATAAATGGCATTGAGGGAACACAGAACGAGGAGCAAATAGAGGCGGATAAAGAAGAAGAGATTGATGTTGATGAAGACATGCTTAGAGAGATTGAAAAGAGGTACTATCCAGCGGAGATGGAAATATTAGTTGAAGATGAGGAAACAAGTGAAAACAAGTCCTCATATCCAACAATGAAGGTTGCTCAACTCTTCAATTCTAAGGAAGAGTTCAAAGCTGTACTCTTCTCCCTGGCAATGGAAAACTTCTATGAGATGCGTGTGAAGAGGTCCGATAAGTCCAATTATGATGTTGAGTGCGTTGACGACAAATGCACCTTTTTGTGCCGTGGCTCATTGTATCGAAAAACGTCGTTGTTTATGGTGCGACAATATGTTGCGGATCATACCTGTGGCATAAGAGTAAACCACAATCATCACAAAGGAGCAACTTCTCGGCTAATTGCCGATAAAGTACTTCACAAGTATGTTTTTCTTGCATTTGAACAGTTTTTGTGATCAAAGGCCAATATGAATGCATCTATAGATTCACTTCGTTACATCTCAGGTTTTTAAATGGCCGTAAAGGCCTACTTGCTTCAGAAATTCAAGATTTCATGTTACAGCATGGAATAAGGACAAGCTACTACAAAGCCAATCGAGCGCGGGTCTTCGCCCAGGACATGGCACATGGTACAGCTGTGGATAGCTACAAGGCAATGTACTCTTACATGCACATGTTACAGAAATGTAATCCGGGAACATACACGAGAATAGTCAGAGATGCTGATCAACGCTTCAAGTACGTCTTCTGGACTTTAGGTCCATGGATAAGGGCAACGCCACATCTGAAAAAGGTAAGTATTCAGTCGTGATGTTGTTACGTCAGGAAATATAGTCATTTTGTCAGGTAAATCTACTATATGACTGCATATGTGACAAACAGAACATGCATCATTTGTCAGGCTATATAACGTAGTTTCAAAGCTTATACATATCTTCTCAGGGCAACATCTGAGAAAATAGTTCTGCGTGTGTAGGTAATATCAGTTGATGGCACTCACCTCACAGCCAAGTTCAAGGGGATACTTCTTTTGGCAACGGCACAAGATGGAAACGGCCAAATATATCCACTTGCTGTTGTCGTTGTTAATAGTGAGAACGATGATGCATGGTCATTTTTCTTCAGTGAATTGAGGCTTGTTGTTCCTGATCATCCCGAGTTGTATTTCGTGTTTGATCGTCATCTTAGCATTGGGAAGGGTCTGAGAAATAGCTATCGTTTTGCCAAGCATGGATATTGCATATATCACATATACCAAAACTTCAAGAGGAAGTTTGGTAGGCAAGACCTCTTCGGCATATTCAAAAAAGTTGCTCATGCTTACACAGTAGCTGAGTTCAATCATCAGTTTGCTCAAATAACAGCTGCATCTCCAAAGATTAGTCAATATCTAAAAGAAGCTGGAGTTGAAAACTGGGCGAGAGCGCATTTTCATGGGAACAGGTTTAACATCATGACAAGCAACAACGCCGAGTGTCTTAATGGCTTGTGGAAAACACAGCGTCAGTGGCCTATTCTTGCTCTGTTTGATGCGATTGTTGAGACCATTTCTAAATGGTTTTGTCAAAGAAGGGAAGCGGCCTCAAACTGGGACCAATACTTGTCACCCTCTATGTACACGCTGGTAGAGGTGAACTACAGAAGGGCAGCAAAGATGAGTGTTCGAAGACTAAGCCAGTTTGAAGCGGAGGTCATGGTAGGAACTTGTAGATACTCGGTGAACCTTAATGCTCGTACATGTGATTGTAACATGTTCCAGATTGATAAAGTTCCTTGTGCTCATGCCATAGCGGTTGCAAGTGATAGGGGCGTGCGACTCACTGATCTCGTCCATCCCATGTTCAAGAACGAGTGTGTGAGAGAAGTGTACAAGGAAACTGTGCATCTTGTTCCTCCCACAGGCCGATGGTCAATTCCTGAAGCCGTGTCATCCATTCCATGCTGTCTACCAAATGTAAAACGTCCTCCTAGAAGGCCACGAATTAACCGATATAGGGCGACGTGGGAGGGGAACTATACTAGGAAGAGGCGGTGTTCGTATTGCGGCAACCAAGGCCACAACAAGCAGTACTGTAGGAGGAGAAGGACTGACGAAGGATTATAGGAAGAGAATGGGTTAGTTTAGGTATGTTTAGAATTGTCACCATGTTGGTGTTTTTGGGTGTTTATGCTAGTAAATGTTGTTGTTGGGTGTTTCAGTGAAAAGATGTATGGTTTAAGTCTATATAGTCGTAAACCACACCTCTTTTTTGTGGAGGCTCCCTTTTGGATGATATACAAACTAGATAAATTAAAGCTTTTGCTTAAGATTTACTTGTCATCTTGAACCTTCAGCAACCTTAGAATCAGGTGCGAAGTTGTACTGACAAAGTTCTCAGGTTCTCTGCAAACGTTGCATTTTGTCCTGTCATCATCTTTGCTTAAGAGTTGATTACTTCTCAGCATCAGTCAGTGTTAAACTCCTCACAAGGAGAAACCATAAGACTCTATAACACCCTGTAAAACAACGTATATGTCCTGACATACTCATTTGCTCGAGAAAAACCTAGTACATAAAAATGACCTGTAAAGCCACAATACGTCCTGTAAAACGCTAACATGGTCTGACAAAGGAAAACCTAATACATAAAACGACCTGTAAAGCCACAATACGTCCTGTAAAACTCTAACATGGTCTGACAAACATCTGCGAAACCATTTCAGTTGCGAAGTCTATAAATTATTCATAAGAACCCTAGAATCAGGTGCGAAGTTGTACTGACAAAGTTGTACTGACAAACCTAATACATAAACACGACCTGTAAATTCACAATACGTCCTGTAAAACTCCAACATGGTATAAACCTTATAAACACAATCATTATATTACGTTGTTCAACTTTACAAAAAACGTGCCCTTGGCATGGCATTCCCACACACAAAATAACAAAAAAACTAGCATTGCAAAGTTCATACATTAAAAACACTTATCCACACATACTCAGAAACTACCCTGTTATGAAAACATTATCCCATCAAGATAGATATGGGGACTTCAGCTTTCCCTCCAGCGACTGAGCATGGTCCAACACCCTTTTTTATGTTGAGCTCAGTGAAGGTGGTGTCCTATTCAATCTGCAAAAACAAAAATTAAGCATCTTAGGCACGTCCCTTGCACATAGGAAGAAAATATACAAGAAAAGCCTTACCAGTCTAAGCTTGAGCTTGATCCGGGCCTTTTCTTCTTCGGTCTGAGCCCCTTCCGGACTCACAGCAGCAAGCTCCTGCCTCAGGCGGCGCAAATCCTTAACTAAACTTACCAACTCCAAATCTCTGGCCACAATGTTGCGATTGTACTCCTGAAAATCGGCCTCGGTCATCTTCCGGCCTCCAACATGATCCTTCACTTCCCGGGCAGATTGAAGCAGTTCATTTACTTCAAAGTATGTCCCAGTGACAAAGTGATGTTCTCCCGCCATGAATTTAGAGTATAGAGAGGGAGTATTTGAAGAACGTGGGAGTGGGAGTATTTGGGAAAGTGGGAGTATTTGAGTTAACAAAAGAACGTGGGAGTTTTTGAAGCACCTTGGTAGACAGCGTGGGAGTGTTTTGAGATTCTTGGTAGAGAACTTTGGTAATGGACCGGTGAGTATTTGAAGAGACTTGGTAGAAAAGATTTGGGCAAGTATGGGTGTTTTAGGGAAAATTAAGAGGGGTCAAATCGGATACAAATTTGAAACGAACTCACTTATTTCAATGTTACCTGACAAACCTGAATACGTACTGTAAAAATGTTTATAATTCCTGAGAAACCCGAAAAGGTAAAAACTATCTATGTTGTTATTTATCCGACTTCAATATGACCTGACGCGCGAGTCAGACAAACAATAAGCCCTGAAAAATTACATATCTCAGAAACAGAACAAGCATTAATCGTCAGTCGACATATGGTTGTTTGCAAGGCTTATAACTACGTTGTCAGGCCAAATTTTGAGTATGTAGAGAAGCAAGTGAGAGCATCGAAGTTTTTTTAAGAACCTTGCTACAGAGCGTGGGAAAAGCTAATCTCATTATATAATTGAATACTATTAATTATTTTATCCAATAATACTAATTATTTTCATTGAAAAATTTTGATTATTTTTATTGATAATCAAATATATTAAATAAAATTGGCCCCGTTAATTTGTTTAAATAACAAAAATTAATCTCATTATATTATTTTACCTTTTAAAAAAAACTCATTGGAAATACATAATTAAGTGATAACCTGAAAACTTACCCTAGAAGACTTAATTGGAAGAAGGATTTGGATGACGTCAGGTCAAGATTTGTATACGGTTGCAACAATTTGAAATTTTTTGACTGAAATCCTTCTATAAGAAAAATATGTTGACCTTCACAGACATCACATCAGTAGAGTAGAAAAAGATTTTGACTGAAATCATGCAAGTGCAGTTCTCTTTCTTTAATACAAACAACAAAAAACTAGTACGGACACAAGGAAGATCATCTTCTGGAGAGGGCACGAAGCTGGACACAAGGAAGAACAACTGCATCTCCAAATTCGAAAATTTGCACCGAAGAAAAAACAAAGAACAGCGCAGAGTAGAAAGAGGAACACCGTCTTCGAAAATTTGGCCGAAATTTTACGATGACAAACGGCTGGACACAAGGAAGATCATCTGCCAATTCAAATTCGTGGAGGAGAGGGCCGGAAGTTGGTGAATCATCAACTAAAAAATGTTTCCATGGCCTCCCTGCAACAATACAAACTTGCAAACACACTCAAAATTCGGGAAAACAGTTCTATGGCTGTCCATTATGGAAGGTATTGTTGAATGTGAAATTTTGTGTGAAATATGCTTTTCAATTGGGATTTCATTTAGAATTAAATTAGTTGATTGGTTTAATTTTGTATTAAACCTTAGGCAGGGCACGATTGCAAATACTTCAAATGGGTGGATGGTCAAGCTTATAATTTTAGAGCCAATGAGTCCATTGAAAGCGTAAGAGTTGTTGAAGATCACGGGACAACCTCTCGGCCAAATATTTACCCGTATCAATCGATTTCAATGAATGACATTATGAATATCAAAACAGAAAATTTCGTTTTGAAAGTTGTACTTGGTGTGGTGGTACTTGTGGTGTTACTTGTTGTCTTCGTTGTCCAATTTGTAACCTTGTTGGTTAAATTATGATAACTACTCATAACCGTATGTTTAGCAAGACAATGTATTATGGTTCCTTGTTTATAAAACGAGGGTTTTCTGCAGGTAAAACATGAATATTTCCTGACTTAAGCACCAATTTGCTTGAAAACATCCTTGAAATTGTCAACACAATTTCAAATACAATTACCACATGTTGTTAGTACTCTGACATATGACGCGAATTCTCCTGAATATGTTTCAGTTGTCCTGAATATTCATGTACACATATTCGATGTTATTGCTCTGAAATATTAATCTTTTTGCCCTGAACATTAGTACATTTAGTATGAACATGATAAGTTTTGTCCTGAAATGAAAATAGTCAAAAGTAGTAAATGCGAGAATAAGGGCAAAGGATCTATATTATTATCAGTCGCTAGCATTACATAAGTAAACAACCATCTTCAAACAGCATAAAAAACAAAGCAGCATCATTAAAAAACATCCCCACGGCCATCATCACTGGGGCAGATAAAGATCTGGATCGTCCCGCACCACATACACCTTCACTCTGGCGACCCTCTCGCCGAGGCGGGCAAGGTCTGCATAGTCGGCCTGTGTCTGCAGCTGTTGAAGAAACCGCTGGCCGGATGATGGGACCTGTTCAAAAAATAAGGATTTTGAACCGGGAGAGAGCAGGCTTATCATACCATGCACGTACCAGATGTTCATCTTGTTCGCTGGCAGTTTCAGGAGTTTGGTGCTCCCGCCAGTGTACTCGTGGGTAGTCAGGAGGGCCATCACCCCGCTGGATGGCGATAGTTGGCCATCCCAGTAGACTTGCAGGAAAACTTTCTTGCGAGAGTGGGCCATGTTGCAATAGAGTTTTTTGGAAATGAGAGAGGAGTGCGAGGAGTTTCAGAGAGTAAATGAGAGAGGAGTGCGAGGAGTTTGAGAGAGGAAATGTGAGGGGTTGGGACAAGGCAAGAAGGCTATTTATACACAAGGATGAGTGGATAATGGAGTTAATGACGGGTAGTTGAGGGAATACAGGATATTTAATTGAAATTTAAGAGGGGTCAAATCGGATATGCATTGGAAAAGATGACTTTGAATAGGATTTATTCATCATGACCTGACAAAGTACATCACTTACTGTAAGGAAGTAAGGTCACCTGACAAAGCTTATTGCCAAAGCTTTGGTTTGATTCGAAAACTTGTTAACCCCATCTTTTAACTAGCTTATTGCCAAAGCTTCGATTTCAAAACCTTTTACAAACGTTTTATTTTCCTACGGTTATTTACCATTGTGATGTTTCTTCCAGATCCGCCATAAGTCATTAGATGACTTTGAATAAAAATTCTACAAAATAACCTGACAAAGCTAAATATGTATTGTAAACCTTTATTGTGGACTGACGTAAGTAACTATTAGATAACTACGTTGGTCTCAAGAACTAACCCCGCGGTAAAAAACGGTTTAAACCGTTTTTAACTGTTTTTGTGTACTTTCCCCCCTCGTTTTAAAGGCTATTTTTCGATTAAAAAACCCTTTAAATGTAGAAAATATTAGGTGTCAATGTGGGAGTTTTTTCAAAGACAATTGTGATGTTTGTACGATGACAGGACTCATTGGAAAGGATGAATTTGAAAAAGATATATCAAAATAATCTGACAAATGTGAATATTTACTGTAAAGCCGTAATATGGCCTGACGTATGTAACAATTAGAAAAAACCTTTGGTTTATTCCAGAACTAAACCCGCCAATTTAAACGGTTTTTAAACCGTTTATAACCGTTTTTGTACCATTTTTTCCCGGTTTCATAACCGTTGAAATGTAGCACAAATTTAGGTTAATATGTACTTTACCCCCCCCCCCCTTTTAAAGGCTATTTTTCAATTTAAAAACCCTTTAAATTTAGGAAATATTAGGTTTCAATGTGGGATTTTTTTTCTAGCGTCTTTGACAATTTAGGAAATATTAGGTTTCAATTGTGATGTTTGTACGATGACACGACTCATTGGAAAGGATGAATTTGAAAAAGATATATCAAAACAACCTGACAAATGTGAATATTTACTGTAAATCCGTAATCTGGCCTGACTTAAGTCACATTTTTTCAAAGCTTTGGTTTTATTCGAAAACTAACCCCACCATTTTAAATGAAATTCACCTGACAAACCGGGGTGCCTGCTTGTAAAACCAATATCTTGTCTGACATAAACACCATCACAAGCATGTAAACATGCTGAAAACAGTATCTTGTCTGACATAAACACCATCACAAGCATGTTCCTAGCCGAATGTTTCCCAACAACACAATACAATTACCACATTACATCAAAAGTCTTTAAATACCATCCCAACAACATCTAAAAATACTATGAGCCATTTGACTTCTATGTGCATCTATGAATTTGTCCGACGCAAGATCCAAGTTTGACATGCCGAGAATCAATAACCCAATGTACTTCAAGGTGTAGACCCCACAATCTCCTCTGCAAGATGTACAAAACACGTTAGAATTGTATCAATTGCAGTTTGATAAGGATTTATCATTGCATAAATACATGTATACTTACCCGCGCTTGTTCTGCTTAAGGTTATCACGACGGGACACCGACATTGGATTGTCCAAGAACGGTTCACATCTCTTTGTCAGTAGCTCGTACATCTTGACATATCTTGGAACAGTCTCAACGATGGGGCGGATCATATCGAAAATATCCTTGTCTGAGTGCAGGTCCACATTGCAGTCATAAACCGTCATACACCAGTCGCATAGATCAATTTCTAAGGCAAACCAGTGGTACTCTGGGATGTTAAAGCACGCATATATGCGTTCCGCATCATCCCGTCTCTTGCCATAATCTTGCGGACATGAACCCATCATGTACAGTATCAGTTCATCCTTACCAACAAGTGGGGTATTATTCTGGAAGCGATCGAATTCACCTTTGACATAGTTTTGCCAAAATGGGTCAAGCACAACCACCTTCGAAAACCGCTGTGGATCCTCTAAAATCCTTTGACGATAGAGGACCATCATTTGCGCCAGATGCTGTAATGGTGCAACAATGTTAATGTATCCACTGGAAACTATTTTACACATGCATACTATTTTGTAAGAATGCATTGGAATATTACCTCACCGCGCAACCAGATCTTTGGGGCAAACAATCTCTCAAAGAACTCATTGTCCAATGATTGCCCACCCGGTCCAGTTCGGGGTTCAATACTGCATGATGGTACATATTCATTTGAATATTATGCAAGGCAATATATGTATTAGTACATATACAGGCTATATACAAGTTAGTCAGTCCACAAAGTATCAATTGCAGGTCAGAATTCTAACAGTCAGGCCAGATAAGATTTTGACATTCAATTCATCAATTCCTTATTAAGTTGAGTATAATGGTTAAGTCACTAACCTCTCACTCTGCATCCACTTTACCAGCTCTGTCATCCCTTCCACCTTGCTATTTTTGGTAATCTTTTTTGCCAATTTCTGCTCATCCATATTGCGGTAGGGTGATTTTGCCTTGGCAGCAAGCTCGCGAGTGCGACTTGGATATGTCTTGTTCGAAACTTGGCTACCCTTCCTTGGTCTGCCCTTCCTCGGCACTTTGGACTCCTTGGTCTCCCCTTCATCACCCCCCACGTCATCAAAATCAGCCTGTGATACCTTCTCACCTTGTATTTCAGTCCTCGCCTCAACACCTAGCTCATCAACCTTGGTCCTCCCTCCACAACATCTCCCATTGATTCCTCCATAACTCCTTCATCAACCGGGTTTAGTCCCTCCACATCTCCCTTCGGTTCCTCCACAACTTGGTCATCAACCTTGGTCCTTCCCTCCACATCAGCTCCCTTTGCTACCTCCTCAACATCCACACCTCCGTCGTCAACCTTGCTTCCTCCCTGTAATACCCCTTATTTTTAGTAAGGATATTTGGGTAATTTTTCCAACCTTCGTTCAAATTAATTATTTCGCTTTCAGTGGAGTTCGGATTTTCCGTAACATCCATGATCTCCGAAATAATTCCCTGAGTGGTATAAAATACATTCAATGTATTTTCGGGACTTAGAATATTTGTTTGAATACAAACATATAATTTCCGGGATTTAAAACCCATACCCAAATTTTTCCCGAAAGCTTATGTGGTTGGGAAATCTGTACGTAGCTTCCCCCGTGTTCAAATCTCGACCAGATTAAATTGTGTGGCCCGTAAAAGCTTGCGTGGCCTCGTCTTTTTCCCAGAAATTTTGTGTGGCATGTGGAGTTGTACGTGGCCTCCTTTAGACCCTCTTGTGTGTCCATGGTAGTAAGCGAGCCACGTTGTTCTCCTGCTGCCTCTCGTTGCTTGATGTGGTAGTCCGAATGCCACGCCTCCTCCTTGGGCAGTATTTATACGGAACAGATGGGAAGAGCCAACCACCTGGATCCCTTCGTCTCGTCTGTTTCGGAGCCCCGCCGGCGACGAAGACGCAGCCGCTGTCGAGTCGCCGTTGTTGCCGCCGTTGTACTGTCGCTACTGCCCGTAGCCGCCGCCGCTGGTGCTCCTCCCCGGCGACGCAAGCCAGTCCGGTGGCGAATCCATTCCTGGCGAGCTACGCGTGGAGCGTGGAGCCGAGCTGCGTGTTGCCATGTGTGCTGCGTGTTGAAGGAAGCCATTGTTGTGTTGCTGAGTGCTGTTGTTGTGTGGAGGTAGAAGACAAGAAAGGAGGTAGAACCCCTCTATTAATTTCTTGTTAGGCCGAGAGGCCCAAAACCCATCCAGTCCAGTTTTGACCCGAAATTATTCGAGCGGTATAATTTCGATTCCCTTTTATCCATATCTGTCTTTAGGAAAATTCAATCAATATTCTTATGATTTAAGATCATAAGAATTTATTGAATTTAATTTCTTGAGTTCGTCCAGAAAAATTAATTGATATTAATTAAATTGTCACGTGCTGGATCGCGTGTGGACTCGTAATCTGTTGGAGTTATTTTGAAGCTTAGGCCATATCCTCGGAAAGGATATCATCGGTAGTCGTCTCGTCTAGATTCATCGCCGAATCTACTCCAGGCAAGTGGCGGTTCGCTCTTGCTCATCATTCCATATTTCCATTAATTATCAATGGTTTGATTATTAATTAATTTGGAATGATTTACTGTTTTGTTGGGAACAGTTTTGATAAATAATATGGATTAAAATATGATATTATAATAGGTTGTATATCTGTTAGAACAATGCTATTATAGATATATATTTTATGAGGATTGCCAGGAGGGCAACAATATGAAAAGAATATGATATTATAATAGGTTGTATATATGCTAGAACAACGCTATTATAGATATATATTTTGGCATGAGGGCTTTGATATGATTATTACTGTGTTGAACTGTTTAGTTAGCACGAGTATTCGTAGGAGCGATGGACTAATGGAGGTCTAGTTGTTTCTTGATAATGAAAATGGTGCTAAGGGTTCTAAACTCAAAGACCATTTGGTGGGTCATGACCGATCTCTATACTCGGGTATAGAGATGGTGGCACGAAGCTGGTGCTACAAATCTTGGGATTCGTCCCATTCAGGAGTATGTCCCTCATGGCGAAACATATGTCCTATATGTCCCTCATGGCGATACATATATTTAAAAGCCTATAACGCGATGCGTGTTTTGGAATTAAATAAGATAAGTGCCGTCGTAGCACATGATTAATATACCCTTGGCGAGTAGTGCAACTAAGTAAATAGTGCAGCTAGGAAAGCTCGTCTTGACTTTTGATCAGAGTACGTTCTCTTTCCAATCTGGATTCGCTGTAAGCGATGAGGTTGGTCGTGAACCGAAACATCTTAGTCAGTTCTTAAATCATCGTTATGTGGTTCTGTAAGATTCAGACTTTGATGTGATCTGTTGATGAGTTTAACTGTTTAGTTAACACTCGAGGATTTGATGTGATCT
This sequence comes from Rheum nobile, assembly GCA_027886185.1. NCBI lineage: Eukaryota > Viridiplantae > Streptophyta > Magnoliopsida > Caryophyllales > Polygonaceae > Rheum > Rheum nobile. Next base: position 10,646,251 of record WOAB01000639.1, read on the forward strand.
GTTGATGAGTTTAACTGTTTAGTTAACACTCGAGGGCTTGATGTGATATGTTGATGTGTTTAACTGTTTAAGTTAACACTTGAGGCTTTGATGTGATTTGTTGATGTGTTTAACTGTTTAGTTAACACTTGAGGCTTTGATATGATTTGTTGATGTGTTTAACTGTTTAGTTAACACTTGAGGCTTTGATATGATTTGTTGATGTGTTTAACTGTTTAGTTAACACTTGAGGCTTTGATATGATTTGTTGATGTGTTTAACTATTTAGTTAACACTTGAGGATTTGATGTGATCTATTGATGAGTTTAACTGTTTAGTTAACACTCGAGGGCTTGATGTGATTTGTTGATGTGTTTAACTGTTTAGTTAACACTTGAGGGCTTTGATGTGATTTGTTGATATGTGGAACTGCTTGTGTCAGCATTTGTGTGAATTAATTGTTAATGTTTTCCGCCCTTGCTTAGTCTATTCACTAGACTAACCCCTTGTATTTTATTTATCTGCAACGTCATGGTGGTGTCGTCCGTCCGTTTCGGCACATACAGGTCCAAAAAGGCTAGATCGACTATGAACATGAACGGTGTTTAAAAATGTTTTAATCAGGCTACGATCTTTGGGCATTGACTACTGAGGTCAATACTCTTGTAAATTATTTTAAGTCTTCCGCTGTATTGTAATGACTCTGTATTTTGTCATCTTTGGAATTGTGTTGAAATTCCGCGACTATGTTTTAAATGAAAGTTATGGTAATTTTGTACCATAATTGTTCTTTATGATTTGTGTTTAAACCGGTAAAGCCTGGGGTGGCTTCGGTGTGGAAACCGAGGTCACTGGCGGTAATACCTTTCCAAATGGGTTATAGATTTGAGGGTGTTACAGATTTGGTATCAGAGCCGAAGGTTTTTAAAACGGGTTTGGGATTTCATGAACCATTTACTCGTTTTGTTTGAAAATGTTTTCAAACGGCTCTTGTGAACTCTCGAGCGACACCAGTACCGGCACCGTTGGGTGGTTGGGTGTGTGATGTGGCTGGGGTAGCTTGGCCTGGGGATGTTATAGATCTGGTTTGAAATATTTTCACTCGTTTGAAATATTTTCAAAGGCTCTGAATTTTCAAATGAAAAATTATAACCGTTTATAGTCGTGCCTTCTTTAGTCTGATATGAGAGGTATGGGAGTTACCTCTATATCTAGAAAGACTGATTTCTTCTTGTTGTTATAAGACATAGGTGTTAGTCTATTCTTTTGAAAGGACTCGAAAGGTGCCGAGATGATTCTATCATTTCTAGTAATGTTAGATTTCCCTGTTTCTCAGAGGTATTTCGAGGTTGGAGGACCTAGTAGTTCCCTCGAAGGTATCAAGTATGTACATCATGAGTTGGTAGTACTAATACCCTAGTGCTGTAATCTCCGAATAATTTGGTGTGAACGCTCGGGAGATTAGTGTAGATGAATCTTGTGCTCTATGTTCATAATTCATCTATAGAATTACCAAGTTGATCTATTCTAAGTGATTTTATTACATTGATATATGGGATAATTAAGGAATCACTCTTAAGAGTTTTGATGTCTAAATATGATGTCATAGTCGTTGACATTAATTGTTGAGAAAATGGATACAGAGGATTAATGCTCGATGCAGTCGGGATTTGCATCCGTATGAGAATTCATGGGATGAACCTATGGTAGAGTTCGTTGAGCCATTAAGGTAGGCCAACGAAATATTGTAATAACGACGTTTAAATGGAAGCGATTTCCAAGGGAACTCTAAGGAAAATCCCGAGGAAAATCCTAAGGAAGATCCTCAAGGAGAGGAAAATCCCAGGGGAGATCCCGAGGAAGATCCTCAGAAGAAGGAAGATCCGGAGGAAGATCCTCTAGAGGAGGAAGATCCTGCGGAAGATCCTTAGAAGGAGGAAGATCCAGAGGAAAAACCCTGAGGAAGATCCTCGAGAGGGGGAAGATCCGAGGGAAGATCCGGAGGGAACTTCCGATGAGAACCCGGAGGAAGACCTCGTAAGGCAAGGCTAGAAGAGTCTGATGCCTAAAGTGTTCATTTATGCGTATCTTTTAGGAAATACGTATATTGGGAGAAGTTATGGAAATATTTGTTTCTTCTTGAGACATCATATTCCTAGTATTTGGAGGTATAGGTTATGTGAAGTTAATGTTCTAAGAGATTAAGAGTTATATCTCACTTGTGTACTTGAGATTTTTTGTTCCACTAGAAGTATATAGAGGTGGACTAGTGCAAAGTCTGGAATGTCTAGTTGTGGAATCATGCTGTAGGCATTAGTGTGGATATAGTGTTGTGAAGGAATAAGTTGATTAAGGGAATAGTTCAATAAGAACTCGATTTCCCTATTTTGCGATCTTGAGTAAGACTGTGAAATCCGGATTTATGATGGTCGGGATCATAAGTAAGTATGACCCATGTAGGACCAATGATTAAAGCTTTTGAAAAAAAAAAAACAAGTGTACGAAATCATAGGTATCCTTTGGGGAGATCTATTTGAGATTCGTTGGAGGTAAAATAAGGAAATGATGTGATTAAGTCCAGGATGGATAGTAGATTGTGTGAGGAATATGAGGATTTTAAGTTAGAAATAAGTCATTTAAGACGGTACGAGTCGTTGGACTCGATAAGTGGAAATTTCAGATGATGAAGAGTTATGACTCTTGGGAATTGTCAAGGATTGACATCTTGTGAGTATGTCATCTATAAGGCTTATGGTATCATTCTCTTTGAGGAAATATGAGTAATATCTTATGTGAGACGTTTTGAGGAACGTAGGAATAAGATATTGTGATTGTTCTTGAATCTTAAAGGAGTTAAGTTAGAAATTGTTTAAAAAGACGTGTTAAATTATTCTTGTAAGGATTTTAAGTTAGAGATGGCGTATGACCAGTCTTACTTTGAGATAAATGATGGAATTGTGAAAAGTACCATTAAGGGAATTAAAGGAGTTATGATTCGAGGTTACTAAGATTTGATGTCTAAGTTGTAAGAGAATAATGTGTAAACTTTGAGGTTGTTTATAAGAAGATTGAAGGAGAAAGTGTGTCCCTATTAAAGGTACATTAATAGCGTTATGATTTTGGGAAACCATTATGCTAAGGTAGACCTGAACATGTGAAGTTAATCGGAATTATTACATGGTATGTTGTATGGAGATAATGTTATAAGTTGATATCGTGATTGAGGAAATTAATTGACCTCTCTAAGAGAAATTTCAAGGATGAGATGATTAAGGATATTAAGTTCAGATAATAAGTTTGATAGTGAGGCAGGTTCCTCATTAGCTTAATGCAAGTTTCGGGGTCGAAACTTTTCTTAAGGGGGTAGTAATGTAATACCCCTTATTTTTAGTAAGGATATTTGGGTAATTTTTCCAACCTTCGTTCAAATTAATTATTTCGCTTTCAGTGGAGTTCGGATTTTCCGTAACATCCATGATCTCCGAAATAATTCCCTGAGTGGTATAAAATACATTCAATATATTTTCGGGACTTAGAATATTTGTTTGAATACAAACATATAATTTCCGGGATTTAAAACCCATACCCAATTTTTTCCCGAAAGCTTATGTGGTTGGGAAATCTGTACGTAGCTTCCCCCGTGTTCAAATCTCGACCAGATTAAATTGTGTGGCCCGTAAAAGCTTGCGTGGCCTCGTCTTTTTCCCAGAAATTTTGTGTGGCATGTGGAGTTGTACGTGGCCTCCTTTAGACCCTCTTGTGTGTCCATGGTAGTAAGCGTGCCACGTTGTTCTCCTGCTGCCTCTCGTTGCTTGATGTGGTAGTCCGAATGCCACGCCTCCTCCTTGGGCAGTATTTATACGGAACAGATGGGAAGAACCAACACCTGGATCCCTTCGTCTCGTCTGTTTCGGAGCCCCGCCGGCGACGAAGACGCAGCCGCTGTCGAGTCGCCGTTGTTGCCGCCGCTGTACTGTCGCTACTGCCCGTAGCCGCCGCCGCTGGTGCTCCTCCCCGGCGACGCAAGCCAGTCCGATGGCGAATCCATTCCCGGCGAGCTGCGCGTGGAGCGTGGAGCCGAGCTGCGTGTTGCCATGTGTGCTGCGTGTTGAAGGAAGCCATTGTTGTGTTGCTGAGTGCTGTTGTTGTGTGAAGGTAGAAGACAAGAAAGGAGGTAGGACCCCTCTATTAATTTCTTGTTAGGCCGAGAGGCCCAAAACCCATCCAATCCAGTTTTGATCCGAAATTATTCGAGCGGTATAATTTTGATTCCCTTTTATCCATATCTGTCTTTAGGAAAATTCAATCAATATTCTTATGATTTAAGATCATAAGAATTTATTGAATTTAATTTCTTGAGTTCGTCCAGACAAATTAATTGATATTAATTAAATTGTCACGTGTTGGATCGCGTGTGGACTCGTAATCTGTTGGAGTTATTTTGAAGCTTAGGCCATATCCTCGGAAAGGATATCATCGGTAGTCGTCTCATCTAGATTCATCGCCGAATCTACTCCAGGCAAGTGGCAGTTCGCTCTTGCTCATCATTCCATATTTCCATTAATTATCAATGGTTTGATTATTAATTAATTTGGAATGATTTACTGTTTTGTTGGGAACAGTTTTGATAAATAATATGGATTAAAATATGATATTATAATAGGTTGTATATCTGTTAGAACAATGCTATTATAGATATATATTTTATGAGGATTGCCAGGAGGGCAACAATATGAAAAGAATATGATATTATAATAGGTTGTATATATGCTAGAACAACGCTATTATAGATATATATTTTGGCCTGAGGGCTTTGATATGATTATTACTGTGTTGAACTGTTTAGTTAGCACGAGTATTCGTAGGAGCGATGGACTAATGGAGGTCTAGTCGTTTCTTGATAATGAAAATGGTGCTAAGGGTTCTAAACTCAAAGACCATTTGGTGGGTCATGACCGATCTCTATACTCGGGTATAGAGATAGTGGCACGAAGCTGGTGCTACAAATCTTGGGATTCGTCCCATTCAGGAGTATGTCCCTCATGGCGAAACATATGTCCTATATGTCCCTCATGGCGATACATATATTTAAAAGCCTATAACGTGATGCGCGTTTTGGAATTAAATAAGATAAGTGCCGTCGTAGCACATGATTAATATACCCTTGGCGAGTAGTGCAACTAAGTAAATAGTGCAGCTAGGAAAGCTCGTCTTGACTTTTGATCAGAGTACGTTCTCTTTCCAATCTGGATTCGCTGTAAGCGATGAGGTTGGTCGTGAACCGAAACATCTTAGTCAGTTCTTAAATCATCGTTATGTGGTTCTGTAAGATTCAGACTTTGATGTGATCTGTTGATGAGTTTAACTGTTTAGTTAACACTCGAGGATTTGATGTGATCTGTTGATGAGTTTAACTGTTTAGTTAACACTCGAGGGCTTGATGTGATATGTTGATGTGTTTAACTGTTTAAGTTAACACTTGAGTCTTTGATGTGATTTGTTGATGTGTTTAACTGTTTAGTTAACACTTGAGGCTTTGATATGATTTGTTGATGTGTTTAACTGTTTAGTTAACACTTGAGGCTTTGATATGATTTGTTGATGTGTTTAACTGTTTAGTTAACACTTGAGGCTTTGATATGATTTGTTGATGTGTTTAACTATTTAGTTAACACTTGAGGATTTGATGTGACATGTTGATGAGTTTAACTGTTTAGTTAACACTTGAGGATTTGATGTGATCTGTTGATGAGTTTAACTGTTTAGTTAACACTCGAGGGCTTGATGTGATTTGTTGATGTGTTTAACTGTTTAGTTAACACTTGAGGGCTTTGATGTGATTTGTTGATATGTGGAACTGCTTGTGTCAGCATTTGTGTGAATTAATTGTTAATGTTTTCCGCCCTTGCTTAGTCTATTCATTAGACTAACCCCTTGTATTTTATTTATCTGCAACGTCATGGTGGTGTCGTCCGTCCGTTTCGGCACATACAGGTCCAAAAAGGCTAGATCGACTATGAACATGAACGGTGTTTAAAAATGTTTTAATCAGGCTACGATCTTTGGGCATTGACTACTGAGGTCAATACTCTTGTAAATTATTTTAAGTCTTCCGCTGTATTGTAATGACTCTGTATTTTGTCATCTTTGGAATTGTGTTGAAATTCCGCGACTATGTTTTAAATGAAAGTTATGGTAATTTTGTACCATAATTGTTCTTTATGATTTGTGTTTAAGCCGGTAAAGCCTGGGGTGGCTTCGGTGTGGAAACCGAGGTCACTGGCGGTAATACCTTTCCAAATGGGTTATAGATTTGAGGGTGTTACACTCCCTTCACAACATCTTCATTTAGCTCCTCCACAACTCCATCATGCACACCCTCATCAGACACTGCTTTTGTTGCCACCTCAACTTGTGTTGCCACCACAGTCCCATCATTAACCAACTCGTCATTAACCAACTCCTTGATGAGTCCCTCCACATCTTGCGGTGTTGCCTCATTAACCAACTTCTCATCTCCATGTAGTATTGTACAAGTTTGGACAAGAACTGACAGTGGATCTGTTGCATCCCCTTGCTCTTCTTCCTCATCTACTATTGCGACATCTTCACCCGCCTCTTTCTGACAACCTACATTAACTGCATCATACACAACTATTTCACCAGTATTTTGCTCTTCATCCATTGTCTCCTGAAACGATGATATAAGGTCTGAAATAAGCAAATATTTTTGGAATTGTGCTCAAATTGACTGAAATGTGCATATATGGACTGAATACATATATGGACTGAATTGTTTACTGAAACGATGATATAGGGTCTGAAATGTGCAAAAATGGACTGAAATATGTACATCTGGACTGAACTGTACATATACTAACTGAAAGTTTTGGGCATACATACCTCATCAGTCTCAGTCTCTTCGGACTCTCCCTCTTTGGACTCATTGTCTTCGTCATCTTCAGACTCCATCTTTTCCTCTTCATCATTTGCTTCAGACTCCGTCTTTGCCTCCCTCATGCTCTGCTGGTGTTGGGTGATGTTGGGTTCATTATCACTGTTAATCTCCCCAGATGCCCCTGTTCTAGGAGCTTTGTCTCTTATGAACTTGTTTAACTCAATAAATTCCTCCCTTAGAGCATGCATCATTTCATGCAATTCATTCAAACAACACATAAATTGCCTTGGGTCGAAACCCTCAATGTTTTCAGCTTGCCCTCCCTTACCAACTCCCTTGGCCTTTTTACCAGCATTTTTCCTTCTGGGCTTCAAGTGCTTAACAATCTCATCCAAGGATTTGTGTCCTTCCTCCTCCGGGAAATAACAGCTTTCTCCCAAGTCCTCTTCGTCCTCCTCAACAAGGATCTGTTTAGCAGGGAAATTCCCCTCTAGGGCAGCAGAAATCGCACCCAAGCTTGGCCTACTAGATTTAAGCCACCTCACACCTCGGGGCTGCACATCTTTATTCAGCTTTTGGGCAAATGTTCTGCCAATATGGGGAACTGCCTCATACAACCATATCTGAAATAAACAGAATTGGAATTAATCCACAATTATGAACAGAGGCATTAACCTTTCTCAGTTTTACATACTCAACTACTAACACATTACCTGAAACACCATCGGGAAACCCCGTATGGTGTATCCTGCTTTGGCATTGTCTGAAACTGCAAGTGCAGCCTGAACTGACTCCATTCTTGTGTCCAAAGTAGAAGCCAGACTTTGATGGAGGTCAAGATATGCACTCCTACCCCATGGGAAATTATTGAAACGATCTAAGTCTTCGGTCAATTTCACATGTAAGGGTCTGACCTTCCTCTTCTTATCACCCCCAAGTACAACACCCTCAAGAATTAACAACAAGGCCATCTTCAGCTTATATACATTGTCCTCCCGATAGGATAAGAACTTGGTTAAAAGGTTAGCAATAGTAATACTCCTCACACCAAAAAATTCAAACACTGCATTCTTATCCTGCATACTATCCTCCTCATCGGGCATCCCACAATTCAGTCTTGTTATTAGCCTAAACTCCTCTATTGAAAACCTATATGGTTTTCCACCAAGATCATACCATGTCTCAAACTGCTTTTTTGTGTCCAGTTGCCTAAATAAGACATGGTGAATCAGTTGTGCAGATAGTTTCATGTTTTTCATTATTTTGATTATTGGGCCAAAGGGCCCCTGCATAACTGTATGCCAGTCTGTTCGAGTTAGCGTGTTCTCGATACAAGAAAGATACTGAAGCCTTGAGTTCTGATTTATCCGACCAAAAAACAACTCCTCAGAATGCCACTTGTAACTTATCTGTAATGAATGACATTCACATATACATGACAGGTAAGAATGACTTTCATATTCACATAAAAGAGAGGCACCATCTTACTTTGTCAGGTAAAGATATATGTTTTCAGGATACAAAATAATTTGTCAGACTACATTACGGTTTGCCAGGACAAATGGAAGTTGTTGAGGATAAGTCTTTACCCTAGAGTATAACTTACACTTTTGTATCAACAAATGGAATTTGTTGAGGATAAGTCTAACATTCTAACCACAGAACAAATACATGACATTCATATTCACATAAACCCTAAAACTTACTTTGTCAGGTAAGATAATTCGTTTCGTCAGAATATAATTTCGTTTGTCAGGCCATATGGATGTAACAGTTTAGGCTACTATAAATTTTGCACATCTCTCCGTGCTCTGTTTATCACAGAGCAAATCATGCTCTCATTTTCACATAAGCCTAATTTTAGCATGCATCACATTCAGACAAAATTTTGTTTTTTTTTTCCAGAAAATTAAGAGTTTGAGAAGATCACTAACCCCGCCAACCGACTTCGATGGCTCCTTCCTCAACCTCTTGGCTTTTGGTTCTTCAGCCATTATCGATTTCTTCTTCTGAATCGAAACGACTGGACTTAGTGATTCTTCTTCCTCTGACGAACTGTAGGCTCTCTTCTTTCGGCCACTCGCCACTGGAGCCGCCTTCGCATTCGCGCTCTCCTCAACCCTTCTCTTCGACTCTGTAGAACCATTCGACTTCTGCTTCTTCACTCTGGCTTTCGCAGACTGCAAACCTCTGGTCCTCACCATTGTCGATCTAGGGCTTCAGAAAGGGCTTCACAAGGGGCTTCAAAAAGGGCTTAACAAAGGGCTGAACAAAGGGCTTCTCGCCTTTGGGGATTTAGGATTTGCTGTGAGGAATACGCTTCAAGAGTTCAGGGATGAAAGGAAAAAAGGTTCTTCAGCGGAGAACATTAACTGGGGAAGATGAGAACTGCTACCGGTTGAACAGGTATATAATTAGGCTTACTCATATAACCGTTTACACTTAACTGCATCTTAAGCACTTTTACTTATTTTCATAAAGGTTTATTCATATTTTATTTTACCTTTTTAGTTTTCCAAAGTGTTGCAGCTTTATGGCATATTTGCAATACTTTCTAAAATCTGATATTTATGCAAACGGCCCACTGAATTCTGGTAGTTTTTGCAAATCCTTCTTAAAAATAAATGTAATTTTTTAAATGTGTACAAAAAATGCAGAAATATGAACCGGGCTAGCCTGCCGGGTAACCCGGCTCGGTTGACCGGACGGGTCCGGACAAAAAACCCAGCCCGGTCAACCGGGTAAAAAATTGCGAATTACCCGGCCCGAACCCGGACTTGTATAGGTCTATTATATACTATGGTTATATCTTATAGTTATATACTATAGTTATATTCTATAGTTATATACTATGGTTATATCCTATAGTTATATACTATTGTCCTATAGTTATATATTATGGTTATATCTTATGGTTATATCCTATAGTTATATACTATGGTTATATCCTATAGTTATATACTATTGTCCTATAGTTATATATTATGGTTATATCTTATGGTTATATACTATGGTTATATCCTTTAGTTATATACTATGGGATATAACCATAAGATATAACCAAATTGGATATAACCATAGTATATAACTATAAGATATAACCAAATTGGATATAATCATAAGATATAACCAAATTGGATATAACCATAATATATAATTATAGGATATAACGATAAGATATAATCAAATTGGATATAACTATAAGATATAACCATAGCATATAACCATAAGATATAACCAAATTGGATATAACCATAGTATATAACTATAAGATATAACCAAATTGGATATAACCATAGTATATAACTAAAGAATATAACCGTGGCATATAACTATAAGATATAACCAAATTGGATATAACTATAAGATATAACCATAGTTATATGTGATTTTCGAGAATAATAATAACAAACAGTTAATATCAAATGAATTGGTGGAGAAACGTACATGAATAAAAGTATATTGAAACCTCATGATACAACCGAATTTATTGCCATGTAACCCTAATTACTTGAAAACGGCTATTACTAGAGTCAAATACAGATTTTTTTAAAAAAAAATTGTTCACTTGGGTGCGCCCAAAAAAAAAAACTATTTTATTTAAAAAAAAAATCTTGTGCCAGAATCTGGCGTACGCCAAAATACAGAAGATTATAAAAAATCAAATTTAGAAGTTGGGCCGGCCCTAATATGGACTGACCCAATCTATACGCCAGAATATGGAATACGCCAGATTCTAGCGTAGAGATTTATATTTTTTTATAAAAAAAAATACATATAATCTTACAATTATATGTATTTTCACCTATACGCCAAGACATGATGTACTGTCTTGGCGTACAGATTGTCGTATATATAGATGAAAAATGTCGTGTATATAGTAACAGCCATAAAAAACAAGAGATATGAGCATTCTTTTGATTAGCGTGGGTGTCGGACCCGCTTCGCGGAGCCCACTAATCCCACGTCCGTCCAATCCAGGCCCACGATCCACGGAGCACGATGGCCCGCACGCAGGTGTCCCCCTAGTCAGACGGACTTAAATCCGAGGCGCAAGACACACAACACCCCATCCATTTCGAATCCAGAGGGATTGCCCACCCCAGCATTCTGCTCCCCTTGAGAACGGCGCAAAACCGCGCAGTCGCTTTTTTTTAGCCGCGCACTTCCCCATGGGAGGCTCGACATGCCGCCGACAAAACCCGACGGTCGATGTGGGCTGCACGTAGGGCCGCCCAGTACAGGTGTAGCCGGCTATATAAATTAGGGATGTATTGTATTGTATTGTATCCAAATCTAGAAACTCATTTTCATAATAAATGTCGTCGTCAAGCGGTTCTGGTTGGAGGGGATTGTCGGAGTCCTCTTCGAGCGCTAACACATCTGTAGATGATGAGGGTGATTTGCAGGCGCCAATTTCTCCCGAGTACTTCAAGGTATGTAATATTGTAATTTTTACTGTATAAAATAATTAGATCTTAAATGTACTTAGTCTTTGAAATGTTAAACTGTTTTGAAATAATATTTAATTTATTGATATTAGTTTTTAGAAATTTAATTATTAATTAGTCTCTAATGTGATAATTTTTGTATATAAATAGGGTGATTCTAGTGATGATGGATTTATAGCTATCGACTTCTCATCCCATTTTACTACTACTGAGATATTTCCTAGTAAGGAAGGATTGCGAGATTGGGTGCAAAGGGTAGGTTTTAGTCTTTTTATGGTGATCACTACTAAATCATCAAATCCTAAAAAGATTATACTTCACTGTGAGAGATCTGGGTTACCTAGGTCCGGCAAGAAGAAGGTGGTAGTCGATGGTATAAAGGTCAGCCCGATACGAGTGAATAAAACTAGGTCAGAAAAGAAGGGTTGTCCCTTTTTGCTGCATGGTATTTTTAGGGAAGGAAATGTTATTAGAGATCCTGGGTGGACCTTATCGGTTGTTAGTGGATCCCATAACCATATGCTTTCTACCACCTTGACCGGCCATGCATTTGCTACCCGACTTACGAAGGAGCAGCGTAGGAAAGTGATGATTGATACTGCGGCGGGTGCAAGACCCAAGGTTATTTCTACACAGCTTAGGAATGAATATTCGAGTGCAACAAGTTCGAGGAATCAGGTGTACACTGTTAGGGCTAAGGAGAGGTTGAAATCCCTGGGCAATCTGAATGTGACACAATGGTCATTGGGATTTTTGAATGAGAAAGGCTATTTGTTGGACACTGCTACTAAGACGAGGGAAGATGGGAAGGAGGTTTTGGCGTGCTTGTTTATTTCTCATCCAGACGCTCGACATTTGTTGTGCATGTTTCCTAATGTCGTCATTATGGATTCGACCTACAAAACCAACAGGTAAACCTTAGTCTTTTTTGTATTATGTGTAGATAATGGTATTTTCTACGGGTTTTAATTTTTTTTTGTGTATAGGTACGGTATGCCTCTGTTCCAGATTGTTGGGTTTACTTGCACCAACTACACATATTGCATTGCTCTTGTGTTCATGGAAAGGGAGACGACAAACCACTATGCATAGGCGCTGAGACGATTGAAGTGGTTGTACGGGGAGAAAAATCCCGTATGCATCATGTCTGATCGAGAGCTAGGACTGATCAAGGCTGCCAAACTGGTGTTTCCGAAGGTTCGTCATCACTTGTGTCAGGTCCATGTAGACCGTAATGTGAAGGCATATGCTAAGACGATGAAGATTGACGAGAAGAAATTCTCGGGAAGTGTTCGTCGGGTGATGAGGTCTCACACAAAGGAGGAGTACAGAGAGCGGCTTGCTCACTTTAAGGGGATATGGAGTGAAGGCTTGGATGCCATCTCTCAACGAATGCTGAAATGAGGTTGTGATCAACATTGCCGAACTGCAAATCAAGTAAACCTGTCAACCCCGTCTGCTGCGCAATCCAAAACCAGGAACCCTCCACAGGGACCCCTCTAGGAATACGATCCCTCCAAAATGCAAACTGCATAGGGCGTGTCTGAACCCTCAAACTCCTAACAATGTCCTCGGGTGGGTCCAACGACGCCTTCGTCCATATCAGCTCTGCAATATGCGTATCAAAGTTCCTCAACAAAGATACAAGCTGCTCAGCTGGCTCATGCGGAGATGGGGCCTGTGTGGCTGGCTCAGACTGAGACGGGGCATGCTGAGATGGCTCATGATGTGGAGATGGGGTATGCTGAGATGGACATGGGCCATACTGAGTCTCCTGTGTGGCTGGCTCAGGCTGAGACGGGGCCTGCTGAGATGCCTCACACGGAGATGGGACATGCTGCTCATGTGACTCCTCCAGAGATAGCCGCTGCTGAGGTGAGTCATCAAGATGTGGGTCCTCCTGATGTGACTGCTGAGGTGGGTCCTCCATAATCACGTCCTCAACTGAGCGGACGGGACCAACATCGTCCTCACTAGCGCCCTCACTATCGGCCTCACTATGGCCCTGCAATACACCGCCAACCCTCCTCTTGCGAGCAGATGCAGTAGTAGGGCGACTATCTCGATCGGACCGTGCGATCTTACCCAAAACTTCCTATTTTCGCATAAAAAATATAGAAAATTGTTTTCTTACAAACAAAATCAATATATTAAAATTTTCATAACAATGACATATTTTATATTACAGTATAATTATCGCGATTTACCTATACTATTTTTTATAATTATTAAATACAATAAAAACCAAATTTACAAATATAACTATATTCATTTTACCCACTATAACCTATTTACATATGTCCAAATATTATTTTCTTACAAACAAATTAATATATTAAATTTTCATTACAATGATATATTTAATATTATTTAACACTATAATTGAGTCTATTACCTATACTATTTTTTATCACATAATGATTTAATAATCTAAAATCCAAGTATATATAAATCTACAAGTACAGTAACAATTTAATTAAATAAATTAGATTTAACGATTACAAATTTAAAAAACACCATACCTTTTCAGTTGGCCTCCGTTCATATTTTCGCTTTTGGCGAACGGGAATTTCACCCAAGTCTGACATAGCTTGATGAGCAACCGCGCACGCGACGTCAAAGGCATTCTCCGCCGCAATATCGCCCTCCTCGCCCAAAAACCCCCCAATATCGCCCTCCTCGACATCGGTTATGGGCGGCACCACGAGCGGCCCAGATTCCTCCATAGTGGGCGGCACGCTGTGCAGCCCAGCCTCGCCTCCCTCCTCGGCCCCCGCTTCGCCTCCTTCCTCCGCCAGCCTCGCTTCCTCCACCGCGTCCCTTGCTTCAGCCGCCTCCTCCGCCGCGTCGCCACCCCTCTCCCCCAGCCTCGCCTCCTCCAACGCCTCGTCGCTGCTGCCCCCCGTCAAACAGAGATTGGCCGCCGACGCCGCCGCCGCCAACGTCGAATCGGCCGTCGATTCTGGTACATCGCCGCCGTCTCCGCCAAGAACTCCTGCCGCAGCCATCTGATTTTCCGTCCGTTCTTCCTCCGCCAAGAACTCCCATATGTCGTCAACCGAAAATTCGCCACCGGGATCCATTTTCGCTCTCGAACTCTGGAAATCGCGATCGGAGAAGACGACCCTGGGCGGCTTTTACTAACGCCGAGAAGACGACCCTGGGCGGCAAGATGTGCCGCCCACGTTTCAATTTCAAATTCGCCCTTTGGCGGGAAGCTGTGCCGCCCACAATTTTGGGTTTACACTTGGCGGCTAACCGTGCCGCCGAGTTTTAACCCGGTTTCCAGAAAACCATATTTTTAATTTTAAAATAAATAAATTAAATTACAAAATCGGATTCTACAAAAACCTAAAAATCTGGGCGGCAATATGTGCCGCCCAGGTACAATTCGAGTTCATAAAAAATCGGTTTGCATGGGCGGCATTAGGTGCCGCCCATGTGCAAACCGGATTTTTGGAAAGGTATTCTGGACGGCATGTAGAGCCGCCCAGGAGGAAGTGCACGGCTAAAAAAAATCAACTGCGCGGTTTATCGGCCTTCTTTGTACGCTTTTTAAAAACAAAAAAATCTTTCCCGAGATCTGTAAGCTTTAGGTGCTTGCACATTTAAAATATGTGGAGTTTATCTTTTCAAGTAGGAGAAATGTACATATATAGGAATTTAATTCTTACTGTTAAAAATTGCCACTTGTTAAAAAAGTTCTATTTTTTTTTGAAAATGTTGAAAAGTAAAGCAGTAGAGTTACTACTTTTAAATCTCCATTTCAATAATCTATATATTCAAATAAATAGAATTAGTATATCTATATATGTAAATTTTAATAATGGCTACCATCTTCTCCGACTAGTCACCAAATTTTGAGAGTTTTAGCCATGGTGCCCACTCCGACCGCCACTTTCCTTTTTAGACCACCGTTGCCGCCTCCCTTCTTTGACCGCCATCGCCGCCTCCCTTCTCCGACCACCGCGACCACCTCCCTCTTCGGATAGCGCAGCCTCCGACCACCAGATCTCAAGTGATTTGAAGCTCGTAAGATCCAAAACCCACAGTTTGCTACATCAAATCATCATCTTCCTTCTATCGCTCATGGTATTTCTTTCAAACCCGGACCCAAACACCATCCCAAATCTCTACTGAAATTGCTTGGCATCGTGAGATTAGGTTTAAAAATCAAATTTATGTCTATTGCTCTCAAGTATGTTCAATTGGGTTGTGTATCAAATTGCATTTGAACATGTTGTATTAATGAATACAATTGTGCCTATGTTTATATTGATTGTGAAATTGGGGCTAATTTTGGACAAGTGTGTGCAACGGTGGGAGATGGTGTTTGTCAAATTCCGGCAAGGTCGATTTTCCGCCGAGATTGGAAGAGGATAGTGGTGCAGTGAACGAGATGAAGAGGAAAATGAGTGGATTTCTCATAAAAAAAAGTTATGGAAAGTAATAAATCTGGGCCGATAGATCTGGACATGTGATAGAGGAAGAAGAAGAAAATCATGAGTCAAAATTAAATTAATTTTTATGGGACCCACAAGCTTCAATTCCTAAAATATCACGGTCCTTTTAAGTAGGGTGAGCAAACGGATCGATCTGATTCGTTATACCGGATATCCGGTTTAAAAAATTTACAAAATTCTGATCCGTATCCGGTCCGTTTTAAAACGGATATCCGATAAAAAGGATCGGGATCGGATCGGATATCTGAGCCGGATATCCGAATTATCCGGTTACTACAAATCTATTAAAAATAAATCAATATATTCATTTTTTAAATTCAAAAGTAATAAATTTGTAAATTAAGAAATAAAATTTATAGGTTGTTTCTTAATTTGTTCGTACCATTTAAATTATATACACACTTATTATTCATATGAAAATGTATTTACAATATTTTACTTGGACAATAATATAAATATGTGATTAAGAATGTAAAATTTATTAATATATTACTCAATATATTAGTTATAATAAACAAATTTATGATTATAAATATTATATGAATAGTATCGGATATTTTCGGATATCCGGTAAGCTAAATATCTCGATCCGTATCCGGTTCAAGTATCCGGCAAAATCACCCGGATCGGATACGGATAAAAACTTAAAGGATATTTTCAAATACGGATTTTTAGAATAAGGATCGGATCAGCCGGATTGGATATATTTACTCACCCGTGCTTTCAAGTCCTACCCACAAAACAAATCAGCATTTTTTTTACAAAAAGAAAGAAAGAAGAAAAGTACTAGAAAAAGGAAAAAAGTTGATTGTAGTGTATTGAGTATGCTTATCGAGGCGATTTTCTGGGCCATTACAATGGCCTCTAGGCAGGGGTGGTCTAGCATCCTTATCGAGTCTGACTGTCTCCAACTTAGCTTGTCCACAAACTGAATGGAAGGTCGGAGCGGCGCGGGACTCTTGGTATAGTGCTGAAGCGCATCTCTCAAGTGACGAAGATGTTCAGTTCGTATACTGTTATGCTATAATCAAAGTTTGTACCACTTAATTGTTTTTGTTTACAATTGTAACGCACTTTAAGATTTGAGCAGAACACTTAGGAAAATTAAGCACACAAGTTGGGAGGCTTTTATTTTGGAATCGGTATTAGTTTTGGGCCTGAATGGAGCATCTATGGGCCCATTGAGTAGCTGCTGGCAACGACATCAGGAGGCCCACTTACCTCCTTGTGGAAAGGTGGTCACGTGCAGGAGCATAATACAAATTGGCTCATTTGTCTCCAAACAGAAATCAGAACAAGAAATCAACATTTTCTAGGGTTTGTGCCGTTCAGCTCAGAGAGAGAAAAGAAGAGAAAAGAGAGGCCTTGGACGAGAGCTTGAAGGGATCGATCGGTCAGAGGAGCAAAGGGAAGACGAAGGCGGTGGCGCTTCCAAGTTCGGTGGTGACTCGGTGGTGTGCGTCGGAGCCGAGAAGGTCTTGGTGTCTCCTGCTGTGACGAGGCCTGTCGGAGTGCAGAAACTTGGCGTTTCTGCGGTGGTGCTTCACAGGGGCGTTATCTCTTTCGATCCTTGTTCTTGTGATTCCTTGTTGTTGTGTGCTTCAGATTTCTTTCGTGTGTTTTGCTCTCTTAAAGTGTGCTCTTGTAAACCGAACGATTGATTGCCTTGAATGCTTAGTGGATTGGGTGGATCCCCTTCTAAGATCCCGCGGATATAGGGTAACCGAACCGCGTTACCAAGTCTTGGCGTTTATTCTGTTTTCGTTCGTTTCTGTTTTTAGCTTGAGTTTGCTTGAATCGGATATATTAGATTCACATATACCTTTGGACACTACTGAATTTGTTTTTCCAAATCTATCGTCCCTCCCTCTTGATATTTTCTCTGCTGAACTTGCTGCAAAGTTTGCTTGTAATTTGTTGTCTGACTCTTTGAAATGAAGTTACGGTTTTTAAGCTCAAAAAATAAAGTATGCTTTCCTTGACCAAATTCCAATGATAAAGCAATCAAAATCATGTTACTGTGTGCTTGCTTGGCAAGTTTTGATCAATTTTAAAAAAAAATTGGGAGCGAAGGGTCTCTCAAGGTTATTTTAACTCTATAATTGTTTTGTTGTAATTTCCATATTTGATTTTTTGTTCGTATTGTCCGATTTTGACCGACACCGATTTATCGGCCTCTCGATTTAACCGACGTTGTTATGTCGGGTAATTCGAATTTTTTTCTCATCAAAAAATAAATAAAATAAAATAAAAAATAGCCACTTATTGGGAAAACAAATGCAAGTGGGGCAGTCCTCCTTTCAGGTACGGTAGTCGGTAGGCATGCAGCACACAACAAAACGCCCACTAATGCAATAAACTATGTTCTAATAACCGATTTCCGCTGGCCGGTTTGGACTCTTATTAACAAACTCCCGCCCTTGGTTTTATTTATTGCATAATCTAATTCAACTGCCCCCCTTCTCTCTCTCTCTCTCTTCATTTCTTAGGACTATAAAAGAACTTGGCTCTTGCTGCTTCTTCTCGCCAACATCCTCTTCTTAACACGAGCTAGCACAAAATCAACAATAGAGTTCATCGATCTTCGTGTCATTAGCTTCATTCATAGACTTTCAAAATGGCCTCCGTTGGGTTTAATTTCGCTCTGGTTCACGTGCAACAGAAACGAGTCGCGAAGAAAGTAGCAGAACCAAAGAAGAAGGGAGATGATGGTGAGGGGAGGAGCGATGCTTCTTGCAATAATAATGGTGCAGCAGCAGGAGTACAAGGAAACAAGGTTTACCCTGCTGTTGATCATCAAGCTGAGACATGATGGCCGGGAGTCTAACTCAATCTCCCACGGCTCGATTGATCTCTAATTGTATATATAAATTCAAACTTCTTCTTATTTGCTACTCATCTTCGAGATCAATTTGTCGAGTGAGCTAGCTAGCTAGGTAGTATCTTTTACAATTAACATGTAATTTAGATGAACATGGCACTAGCTAGCTTTAATGTATTGTGTTTAATTTGCTTAAAAAAATATCAATTTAAAATATTGTTTTTTCTATAATAAAATTTCCGTATGTGAAAAATACATAAGCTAGGTAAAAGATGAAAACGCTCCCTATCACGAAAACACTCCCTCCTCAGTTTCACCCTCAAAACCCTAGAAGCTGAGCAGTTGCCGTCTCAAAACTTCACGATCTTGAATCCTCACTGCAATCCCTCATCCCAGATCACCCATGCTTGCGATGAAGACTCTCTGCAAAACAAAATCCCCTTGCCTTGCTTTGTTTTCTCTGTTGAGAGGGCGAGTGTTAGGAATAAGATCAAGGATATGACTGCCCTATTGTCTCTTTTCACCCTCATATGTGCTCATCTACTACCGATTTCAACTACTCTTCAAAATCTCTTAAATCTCATATTCAACCGTCTTCGAAGCTTTCTCCTGCTTGTTTGGAGGCCGATCTTCCTGGATAGTAAGATCATTAACTGGATCTGGGTAGGTAAGGGGCTCTCTGATGATAGCTCTGTTGCCTACGACGAGATTTTCGGGGATTGGAGTCTGCTCCGCCACTCGAAGGCTTGGATCTGGTACTGCGGAGGGGATCTGGTCCTCGTGACTGTTGAGGGATGGGCTCTTTGGAACAGTCCATTGATCAAGCCGTGTGGGTTTGGTCTCTCTCCTTTCGCGATTCTAAGGTGCTTTCGTTCTGACTCCCCTCTGTCTTATTTTTCTCTTTTGTTTGCTGAACTTGTCTCTTTAAATATCTTACTTGAATGGCTGAACTTGATACACTACCCCCCTGAACCTCCTAAATGATCTCTGTTTTACTTTTATCTAGTGCTCTGTTTTTTTTCGCTTATCATCTCAGTGTTTGTGCTAACTTTTCCCCTATCCATCTTAATGGATAAAGGGAAGAATACGATGAAAGAAGCTCTTTGTTCTTTTCCTGAAAACCCTAGTTCCTCTGTTGAGGTTGAAATCTCTAACCTTGAACCTATTACGCTGGATTCCTCTGAGTGTTTTTGTTACTGCCACTATAGTACTTCTATTAGCTCTTATAATCATTTTCTGCTTATGACTCTGATTAATGACAAGGATGGCAACTTTTGGCTTTGTGCTGAGATACACAAAGCACAAGAATCCTTGACGAATCAAACACTGAAATCTGGAGTTGGCTCCCAAGCCAATAAACCAACAGACTGTGATCCCATGGAAATCAAAAAAATATCGAAAACCTTTCACATGAACAATCTTCTTTGGAGGTTTACCTCTTTGACCAATTGTGCTTTGAAGCTGATTGTGAATATGTTGTTGTATGGCAAAGTGACATGTGAAAACATTAACTTCAGCTTCGTGTGCTACCAGGTTTGGAATGGGATTATGCATCCTGAAGTTTTCTCATCTTTTAGTGATACATCCCTTCCTTCTATCAACAGAGATGACACTTGTGAACACACATTTTGTTTCTTTGATGCAAGCATCTTTATCTTTAGGCAATGGATGTATTCTGTCAAGAATGATTCACAAAGCCAGATTTCTTATGAAGACAGCAATGTTTCCTACTATAATCGGTTTATGATTATTATGTGGAGCACTAATAATTATAACAATGAAACCTGGACCATTAGGAAAATTTATCAATGTAATCCATCTCTTACAAGGCTTCTTACAAGGCTTTTCTCTTCTAGCAAGGAAAGTTTTGCTTTGAATAGAGTTTTGGGGGTGGGTTGTTCGTACAAAGATTTAATTCTGTTGTATGAAACACTTGACAAGAATTATGGAAAAGGTTTGACTCGTGAATCGATATATAATCGGTTTATGGTTACTAAGGAACAATTTGAAATGACACCCACAAATATTGAAATTGAGCTCAGTTTCTATAATAACTTCATGGCACGGTCCCTTATTATGGACAAAAGTGGAAGCTTACAAGTAAAACATTTTATTGAACAATACACCAAAATTAAACTCCCTTATATTCATTATTGCCATAAGCATCAATCTAAAATATTAAGAAACAAATCCCCTAACTATTATTTGAATCAAAATAATACTTTTAGAAGCAAGTCCCCTAACTGCCCATGGATATGGGGCAATGATATATTTATTTTTTATGAAGATCACAATTTGGAACTGTCGAGGGATTGGAAAAAAACCATTTGGTCGGATATTGAATCATTCTGCAAGATAGAACAGATTCAACTATTCGCATTATTCGAAACAAGAACGAACAAAGAGCCTAGTGACAAACTCTGGAAAAAAGCAGGTTTTGACCAATTCTATTGCGTCTCAGCCACTGGGTTCTTGTGGTATTTGTGTCATGTGGAAAACATACTAACTTACCAATGAAATTCTTGAAATAGATAAAATTGGACCAAGATTTGTCAGTCTTAAATACACAAATATAAGCACAAATATCAAACTCCTGCTTATTCTCACATATGCACATCCAAATGAATCTGCTAAAAATGAATTTTGGCAAGCTTTGATCTCCTTCATCAACAATAGTGACTATCCTTGTATTATTATGGGTGATCTGAATGAGATTCAAGACCCTTCTGAAAAACTTGGTGGTTCTCTATCACCAATGACAAAATTTACAAGATTAAGAAACTTTAAGGATAAATGTGAATTATTGGATATACCAATACAAGGGAATTCTTTCACTTGGAGAAAAAATAAAACTAAAATTGACAACATATATGAAAAACTGGACAGGGTCCTAATTCACCACCAAATTTTACAATGGTATCCACATATTTGTACCAAACATTATGCCTTTACTAGCTCTGATCATTGCCCCATATCAATTGACCTTGCATCTACTACCCCTTTTAAGAGTCAACCCTTCAAATTTGAAAAAAAATTGGATGACTAGAAAAGACTTTAGAAATGTAGTTAAACAAGCATGAAGAACAAATTATCATGGTTCTAGAATGTATAATCTAGTAACTAAGACAAAATTACTCAAAAAACATGCTAAGATATGGAATAAAAGCACATTTGGAAATGTGTTTACTCAACACCTTTCTGATATTCAAATCGTTATTTGTACAAACCCTAGCAATGAATTAATCCATAAACAAAACAGACTCAATAATAAAAAAAGAAAAACTTCTTTGTTTCCAAAAGATCTATTGGAATCAAAGAGCTAAAGTTAAACACATAAAATACACTGATACTAACGCTAGTTATTTTCACAAAATAGCTAGTGGGAGACGAAATAAGAAAATTATCAAAGAAATCAAAACCCAAGAAGGCACTAGCATTATTGGAGAAGAGAATATCATAAATGAAATCAGAAATGATTTCATAAAAAGATTTAGAAGTGAGGAAACTAACAATGGATTACTTAGGGACAACCTTGATTTAATCCATTCTGAAATTTCTGTTGAGGATAATGCAGAATTGACAAAGAATGTGTCCAATGAAGAAATTAAGAAGGTTGTTTTTGACATTGGTTCGGATAAATCACCAGGTATCGATGGTATGACAACATAATTCTATCAAAAATACTGGGATATTGTATGTCCATCAGGGAAATTACTTAAACAAATCAATCATACATTTATCTCCCTAATTCCAAAATATGATAACCCCAACTCAACTAATCACTATAGACCTATTAGTCTATGTTCTACAATCTATAAAATTATATCAAAAATCTTAACAACAAGACTGAAAAATACTATGGAAAAATTAATTCATCCCTTATAGGGTGCATTTGTTGCAAATAGAGCTATCCAAAATAATATCTTAATACCTCATGAAATTTTTCACTCTTTCAAATCAAAACAAGGAGCAGAAGGATTCATTGCCCTAAAATTAGATATGGAAAAAGCGTATGATAGAATTGAGTGGAACTTCATTATTAAAATAATGGAGAAGTTTGGTTTACATGAACGATTCATCAACTGAATCAAAGAATGCATTACGATTGTATCTTTTTGATCCGCTCTACTTTGTAGTGCATAACTAGGAGTTGTTACTAGGATTTTAGGTACCATTTGTATGGGTTTAGAACACAATTTAAGAGAATGGAGTTTTAGAGAAGAAGTAGTGAAAAGGAGATTTTAACGGAGCATTGAAGACATTAAGGAGCGGTGAAGGTGAAGCATGCACCGAGTGAAGGCCGCGAAAGCGAGAAGTAGAAGTCGCAGCAGAAGCATTTCCGCGGGCGCGGAAGCTTGGCCGCGGGCACGGATGGACGACAGAAGCAAGAATTCAGCGAAGAGAATTTCCGCGGGCGCGGAAGCTTGGCCGCGGGCGCGGAAGTATTGCCGCGGTCGCGGATCCTTTCCCAGGCGCGGAGCGCATCGACGATTCGTCCGAGATCTTTTATTTACCTTATTTCTTTTATTTTATTTTCTTTTATTCTGGTTATTATATTTTAGGATATTATTATTATTATATTTTTAGAGATTAGGGTTTGCTAGGTTATTGATATTCATTAGAGCAGCCTTTTCATAATTACTTTATCGTTCATTAGTTTTTCCCTTAGAGTTTTATGCTTTAAAGACTATGAAGAACTAAGCAACCATTGCTTAGTCCGACGACTGAAGCCTTCGTTTGTATTTGGTTGTGAGATTATAACTCTATTTCCTTTCCTTTGATTATATTGATTCTCTTTGTGCTTCATCCCATTGATTCTTGCTGATTTGACTAGTCTGATCATCTAGTTGATTTTAGTGATTTTCTATTGCTAGGGTTTGGATATTTCTAGTTGAAATCTCTTATCTTGTGTAGCAGCCACGATTTATAGGAACTAGTTGTGAATGTTTATTGTGAAGAGAATTGATTACATGTCGAGTACTGACTAGTTGTTAAGTATTGCATGTATCCTACTTAATTCCTATGCTTACTGCTGCCGTTAGATTGAATCTTGATTGTTTCTTGATTGTTTAATGGTAAGTATTTTCAGGGCTAGTTGACCTGTCTATATACATAAGACCGAAATAGGAATATTCATTGGTAGGAATTGGAGATAATCTAGGATCAACCAATCAAACTGAAGTGTGGATATTTGTCTGGCTAAGTTACTTCTCACCCATTGATTACATCTTTTGCATTATTTACATTGTTACTTGATACAAACCTAAATCCCCCCTTTTGTTACTATTGCCATACAACCTTTGCAATTAGGAAGATTGCTTACCTCCCTATGGGATCGATCCTTATTTACCCTACTACGTTAGTTAGGTTTTTGAGGTTATTTGATAGGTGTCTATGACAAACCCTTCATCAAATTTGGCGCCGTTGTCAGGGAGGCAAAGTTTCATTTTTTCCTGTTTGTTTGTTTTTGTACCAACTATTGTGTGGACCTATCTTATGGTCCACACCCGTGCTACTGACTCTCCAATCTTAGATCTTGATACAGAAATTGAGAGGACACTTTCCAGGAACCGTAGAGCAGCCCACACGTAACTCGAGATGGCTGAGGAACAAACTTTGAGGCAGTTGACTGTGCCGAATCTAGAACAGCAGCCGCTGGCTGTGCAATTTCCGGAGTTGGCTGATGGCGTGAATTTTGAGCTAAAATCTGGGTTGATTCATTTACTACCCCACTTCCATGGGATGAATGGAGAAGACCCCAACAAGCATATCTCTGAATTCCACGATGTCTGCAGCAGCATGAAGCCAAGGAACATTACTGAGGACTAGATCAAGCTGAGGGCCTTTCCTTTCTCTCTAAAGGATGCGGCCAATGATTGGTTCTATTATTTGGCATCAGGAAGCATAGATACATGGGCAAAAATGAAGAAAGCCTTCCTGGAGAAATACTTCCATGCAACGAAGCTCAATAGCTTGAAGAGGAACATTAGCAACATCGAACAGTATGCTACTGAGACGTTGTACGAGTATTATGAGAGGTTCAAGAGGTTCATATCAAGATGTCCATACCATGGTTATTCTGACCAAGACCTCGTTCTATATCTGTATGGTGGACTTATTGATGATGAGCGTAGGATGGTGAACGCCACTTGTGGCGGTAACATTCTCAACAAGACGTTGGCTACAGCATTCGAGATATTCTTTGAGCTATCTGAGGGCTCAAGACAGTTTAGCAAGAGAGCGAGCATTCAAGCAGTTAAGGCCGCAGACTCTCAGCCATCATCCTCACTACTTTCTGAGATGGTTGAGATGAAGGAGATGATGAGGCATTTCATGATGAAAGGTGGACCGCAGCAAGTTAAGTCTTGCGGACAGATCTCTCTAGCAGTGGGCAAACTGGAGGCTAGGGATGCGCGTAAACTCCCGTCACAGACGGAATTGAATCTAGTGTAGAACGTCAGCGCGATGAAGCTAAGAAGTGGAGCACAATGGAAGGATATGAGGGAGGATGCAGAGGAGAAACCGCGACCACGAGTTGAAAACCGTGACCGCGGTTTGGTGCCAGACCACTCTCTGCAAAGAGACGAAAATTCGGAGGAACAACGTCAAGATCCACGACCGCGGAAATTTTTCCGCGACCGCGGATTTCCCCCAGAAACTTCAGAAGCTAATCCGCGACCGCGGATTCTCCACTGGCGTCCCAGAACTTACAGAAGAAGAATCGCGATCGCGGGCCCCAAGACGCAACCGCGGATTACCTGTTGACGTCCACGACGACTACGTTCGTCTATATTTTCCTCCGCTCAGTTCGTTGAATCCACCCGCGCCATTCCCTGAGGCACTGAAGGATACTAGAAGGCCGGAAAACGACAAGGAGATCTTCGAGACCTTCAGTAATTGCGAGGTAAACATTTCGTTAATCACGCTGGTTAAGAGCATTCCTCGCTATGCAAAATTTTTGAAGGAATTGTGCAAGATTAAGAGGAAGAAAATAGAGAAAACGAAGAAAAAGGTCCAGGTGAATGAGAATGTCTCTACTATATTGCAAAAGCGGATGCCCAAGAAATGCAGCGACCCTGACATGTTTATAATTCCTTGCAAGATAGGTGACACCACGTTCGATAAAGCCATGCTGGATTTGGATGCATCTATAAATGTGTTGCCTCTCTCGCTGTATGAATCTTTGGGGCTTGGACCATTGCATGAGACATGGACAGTGATTCAATTGGCGGATATGTCTTATGTATATCCCAAAGGAGTCGTGTATGATGTTCTGGTAGAGGTCGATAAGCTTATTTTCCCTGCCGATTTCTTTGTGATGGATACGGGACAAGACAAGCATACAGCCCTTGTGATGTTGGGTAGGCCGTTTATGAAAACGGCGAACACAAAGATTGATGTGAGTAGTGGCTCACTCACCAAGGAGTTTGATGGGGTGAGGGTCGAATACAACATTGATGATGCAAAGAGACACCCTCCTGATTTTGATCCCAAGTGTTCGGTTGATGTGAGCAACCCAAGTTGATCCGAAGGGCACCATGTTGAGCCACGACACTAACCAAGGCGCTGCTCGAGAGGCAACCCGAGGTATGTAGTTCTTTTCATGTCTTTTCTTTTTAAGTTTTTATTCATGTTGTTTCGTGTTTAGACTAACCTGCAGGTAGGAGACTCGAAGACAAAAGTTCGAAGACGGTGTTCGCCTCGCAACAGACACGAAACCTCGACCGTGGAAATATTTCCGCGACCGCGGTTTTACCACTGTAAGTCTCCCTATCCTGAAAAGAAAAAAAAATCCGAAAATAAAAAAAATTCTAAAGACACCGCGACCGCGGCCTTAAAACTGCGATCGCGGCCCAGCTGCCCGATTTTTACTACGAGAGACGGCACGCATCATGCTGCCAAGGAGGAGACATTAGCCTGACATTTTTATTTGGCACCGATGATGGCCCGACATTAGACAGCTGATGAGGAGGAACTCCAGAGCCAACTGCAGATATGATTATTGATATGGAGTGACAGAGCCCACTACCGATTACACTAGGGCTCTGAATCTGTGTTCATAGAAGGCTCGTGCAACCCCGTTTCTTTGATGTACTACTTCACCTTACAGTGGATCTTTTTGGTTGCACGTGGAGTTTGCTTGAGTAGGACCGCCGCAACACCAGAGACTTGTGTTTTCAATGATTTACCGCTAGCCCCGACGTCCACATCCAGGCCACCTCGGCGATAGACGTGAGTACTTTTATGCCTTCCCCAATGTTTCATCTTTTAGTCTTTCATTACATTAAGGACAATGCAATATTTAAGCATGGGGGAGTGATCTATACTTGCTAGTCGTTTGAGAAAAAGAAAAAAAAAATCATGGGCTAAGCTGAAAACACGAGAGGGCGGCTTAAGAAATAAGCAGGTGGCCCGGACCAGCATTTGGCTGGGGTAATAAGAGGTTGTAGAGTGATGTGAGGAATGGTGAGCCCATCTATGAAAAATGAAATGAGTGGCCAGGTGAAACCCCGAAAGGGCGCCTGTGCAAAATGAGTGAAAAGAAGAAGAATGATTATTAGGATTTCTCATTTTTCCTGGCGTGGTGACATAAGTGTTGGAGCTATAAGGAGGATTCAGGTAGGTCACTCTGGGAGCTATAAGAAGATAGACTGGAGCTAGGATTAGATGGTCACTTTCACTCTATGGTGTTCGGGATAAGCTTGGGGGAAGTACTCTACTTTCCTTTAAGCTTGTGTGTTGTGTTGATTGTGTTGGTGCCTTGGAGATTCATGATTAGGTGCAATTCTTAGTGGAGATAGTTTTGTTGTGCCTCCTAAGACCTTGGGTATTTCATTGGAGGAGTAGGTTGTAACACCCCCAAATTCTCCCTTGAAAGTATTACCGCCAGTGACTTCAGAATACACGTCTGGGGTCACCCAAGGCTAAATCATTTTATAACAACCATATAATAATACAAACTTTATTAAATATCATAAAGATTACCAAATATTATTCAAACCAATGTCATGGTTTTACAACTGTTCTCAATCAAATACAGAACCAAATACAAAATTATTTAACACAGCGGAAGTCTTTGAAAATTAATAAACGCCATAAAGGGTCTTGATCTGAGCGATCTCACGCCTAGGATCTTCAACCTTGGAAAACTCTTAAACCATCATCTGCCTTCATCATCGTATTTTGGCCTTCACGGAAAGGGACGTTTACCTGATGTGCCATATGAGACGGATGACACCAGCCAATCATGCAAAGGAAAATAACCGGTTGGTTAGTCTAATGAAAGACTATTCAAGGGTAAAAGTAAAGAGGTTCTAAGTAGTCGTGTTAGGTTACACCTGTCGTTTCTCGAATAATAACCGATGACGACAGTGAACCTCAATACTTCTACAGAAACATACGAAGAGGTATGAACAAGAGAAGACTCCAAAGAAGGCGAGTCTTATGGGAACGTATGAAGAGAAGACTCCAAAGAAGTTGAGTCTTTCGGAAACTTATGACAAGTGTTTGGGAACGTTATAGTTTCACACAAGCGTTTAAAAATGACTCGATCATTTGGGTCCACGACCAACCTCACCGCGCAATGCGAATCCAGATTGGAAAGAAGACTTACTTTAACCGAAGTCCGGGCGGGTTCCAAGTTGTACTTCTCGCCCGAAGGTTCATTAATTATGTGCATAACCGCACTTATCTTATTTAATTACAAAACATACATTCACGTTAAAGTTTTTAATTTATATCATCTCGACACGAGAGATATCTTGGGAATTAATCCCGATTGTTGGCACCAGCTGTGTGCACCTACCCTGAGTAAGGGTACAGTCATGGCCAGATAGTACTAGGGCAAAATCCTCCTAATACCAGTTATAAAGAAACGACTATACCTCACAAGATACATAGCATTCCTACGAATACTCGTTCTAACTACACATTAAGGTTCATACATAAATCCACACCAATACCATCACGGTAATCACATGTATACTAGCGTTGTTTCTAGCAATATATACAACCTATTATAGAATCATATTTTATCACATCATTTAAATCTGTTCCCAAACAAAAACAACACTTCATTCCAATTTAATTAACAATTAAATAATTGATAACTAAAGGAAATATGGAATGATAAACAAGAGCGAACCGCCACTTGCCTTAATTTAGACGAACAGAGATGTCGGGTTCCGGGATCTGGAAACTGGAATCTGAATACGGATTCCTACGACGACGTCGAGACAAAAGACGGAACCCTAAGTTAGATTCGGTACAAATAGAACGAGGGTAAATAAATGAATAAACGATAAGAAACAAGGCCTAAGCCGTGACCGTGTTTGTCCAAGCCACGATCGTGCTTGCTAGAGCAAGCCGCGGTCGTGGTTTGGACATCCGCGGTTGCGGAATTCTAAGCACATCCGCAGTCGCGGAATTCATTCCCGCGGTCGCGGATCTCCCTTCCGACGACGGCTCAACTCGGCTTCGAGGCTTACCTACGAAGAAGGCGACAACTTCTTGACTTTGGACGAAGGCTCACCACGACCACCACCACCTCGACACCTCCAAGGCACTCCCGACGACACCAAAAACTCCGGCGAAGCTCCGACGATCTCCTAGAACTCCGGCGATGCACTAAACGAGAGAGAGAAGGCTTGAGAAGTTGTGGATGATTATTTCCGAAGCTGATGACCCCTATTTATAGGGTGAGGGGGAGCTCAACGCCGAGAACACCAATCGATCGGCATCCCTATCGGCGTAACGGCGGCACACGAACCGGAGAAACGCGGAAAGGACGAAGGACAGTGTTTCCGCGACCGCGGAAACACTTCCGCGGTTTCGGAAATGCTGCGAGCGCGTCCTTTGGTCGCGGATCTCGTTCAATGGGCATGCTAAATCTTTATTTTTAGCACTCCAAAAAAATAATCCAAGGCCCAATACACACTAAACGTATATTATTACGTTCAAGAGAGTTATTACAGAGATTACAAAGGTTACAGAAATTGCCCATTATGTCTTTCATACAAAATGACAGCTCGGGACTTTTAGGGGTTATTACATTACCTCCCCCTTAAAAAAAAAATTGACCCCGAAACTAGGCCGAAAACAGCTTGGGAAAACAACTAAGCATATCAGCCTTAGTCTCCCAGGTTTCCCAAGTTACCTCCTCAGATTCCGACTTGGACTAGAGGATCCTCACTAATGGTACCACCTTGTTCCTCAAGTGTTTCTCGCGGCGTTCGAGAATACGCACAGGTCTTTCCTCGTAGGTACCATTTGCCTGGATCTTGATGTCATCATAACTTAGCACATGAGACACATCTGACACGTACTTCCTTAGCAGAGACATGTGAAATACATTATGCACTGGATGTGCCAACGGCGGCAATGCTAAACGATACGCTAGAGATCCCACTCTATCAAGGATCTCAAACGGTCCCACGTAGCGAGGGTTGAGCTTCCCACGCTTGCCGAACCTGAACACGCCCTTGGATGGCGACACCCTGACAAACACCTTGTCACCAACCTCAAACTCGACATTCCTGCGCTTCAGATCTGCGTAAGACTTCTGTCGACTCTGATCTGTCAGCATCCTTTGTCTGATCAAGGCAATGTCCGAGGCAGTCCTCTCGACTAACTCCGGTCCGAGCAGAATCTTGTCGGCATTCTCATCCCAACAAATTGGAGATCTGCACTTTCGACCGTACAAAGCCTCGAATGGAGCCATCTTGATGGTAGAGTGCCATCTATTGTTGTACGTGAATTCAATCAGACTTAAGCTGTTCTCCCAGCTGGTCGGACGATCTAGTACGCAAGCTCTTAGCATATCTTCCAGTGTCTGGATGGTCCTCTCAGAATGTCCATCCGTCTGAGGATGAAACACAGTACTGAACCTCAACTCAGTTCTCATGGCCTTGTGGAGTTCCTTCCAGAATCTCGACATGAATCGACCGTCACGATCCGATACAATGGTTTTTGGCATACCATGCAAACGGACAATCTCGTGTAGGAAAACTTCTGATAGCCTCTGGGTTCCCCAAGTTGACTTGATGGCCACGAAATGAGCACTCTTCGTGAGCCTGTCAATGATCACCCATATGGCATCCTTCTGACTCTGAGTCTTCGACAAACCCGTGACGAAGTCCATTGCGATATCCTCCCACTTCCATTCTGGCACTGGGAGAGGTAGCAATTCACCACCCGGTCTATGGTGTTCTGTCATGACCTTCTGACAAGTCAAGCATTTTGCCACAAATTCTGCTACGTCCCACTTCCATTCTATCAGTGTTGGTAAACAATGGACCTATAGAAATCTTTAAACCAACTAGAGGACTTCGTCAGGAAGATCCCCTATCACCTTTTTTATTCATTCTAGGATTAGAAATCCTAGCTCGAAAACTACAAACAGCATCTGAAAGAACACGAAACCCCCTAGGTTTCCAAATCACTAGACAAGGAACGAGAATTCCTTTCTTAGCATTCGCGGACGACATTATGATATTTTCAAAAGCAAAACAGGAAAACTGCAAAGAAATTAAGGATATTATAGACGAGTACTATAAAATCAAAAGGTAAATTCCCATAAATCTGCTTTTCAAGTCACAAAAAAGTGACCAATATAAAAAAAATGGTAATTCAAGGTATTCTCACAATCACTAATATGATTTCTCTTGAGAAATACCTAGGATACCCTATCATTAATGGTAGAGTCAATTCTAACACATTTGCTGATCTTTTAATTAGCACACAACAACATCTTACCAAATGGAAGGCAAATTTTCTTTCCCAAGCAAGAAGAACAACCTTAATAAAAGCAAACCTTGCATCAAGACCGAATTACCTTATGCAAAGCTTTATGATGCCTACACATACCCATAATGAACTAGATAAATTAAACAGAACCTTCTTCTGAAATAAAGATAATTCTTATCAGCCTCTTATAGGTTGGGAAAAAATTTGTAAACCAGCACAACAAGGAGGACTTGGGTTGAGAAAATCAAATGATATGAACAAAGCATTACAACTTAAGCTTTTATGGAAAATCCTAGCTAATCAGAATAATTTTTGGGTTAAAATTGTCACCGAAAAATATATGAAAACACAACATATTTTACAATATGAGAAACAATGCAATTGTTCTTGGCAATGGACCAAAATGATTGAAATTTTGGACGAATTCAAATCTGGACTAATTTGGCAAGTTGGAGATGGTAGAAATGTCAAATTTTGGTCGGATAAATGGTTCTCTAAAACCCCTTTATGTGACATTATTGATGCACAATCAATTCTGAACAAAGAAGCTATGGTTGCAAATTTCATTCTACCAAACAAGACATGGAATAAGAATTTGATTGAACAAAGTCTACCCCAAGAATTAGCTAAACAAATTGCATCCATACCAATACCTTTAAACATGATCCATGATAGAATGTACTGGGAAGCTAGTAAAAATGGATGGTTCTCCACAAAATCAGCTATGGATATGATCAACAGAAATAAAAGATACACTACTTATGACTCTTCCTGGATATGGAAGCTGGACACTTATCCCAAAGTTTAAAAAAATTGTGGAAAATTGTGAAAAATGGACTCCCAAACAAAGCAAGATTAGTTGAAAAAGGTGTTGCAATCCCTCAGAATTGCATCCGCTGTAATGCACAAACGGAAGATTCTAATCATCTCTTATTCCAATGCAACCATACCTTGAAGACAATAGAGAAAATAAATCTACTAACATTTGGAATCCTTAGATCTCTAAATGTAAGAAACAAAAAAACATATGAAATTATTGATGAGATTCGATAAAAAATTGACAGATCACAATTTTTAGAATTAGTGGTCTCATGGTGAGGAATATGGTTTTATAGAAACCAACAAACCTTTGGAAGAACAAACATTGATACAGACTTAATAAATGACGTACCATTTTACATTAAAAAACAAATTTATAATTGGAAACAAACAAAAAAAATGGAACCCATATTGCCTGGTTGATGAAAAACCAAAAATAAAAAACAATAATAACCTTCGACGTCCAAAAAAAGAGATGGAAAAAACCACCAGATAATATAATTAAAATTAACACTAATGGATCCACCAAAACCAATAAGGATTCTAGTTTTGGTTATATCTTCAGAGACAGTAATGTCAAACCAGTTTTCCTATTTGGTGACAAATGTGGAAAGTCAAACCCTTTAAGAACAGAAACCTTAGTAGTTAGAAGCGCTCTAGTTAAAGTCTATGAATTAGGCATTACCAACATTCATCTTGAATGTGACAACTTTACTATTGTAAACGTTCTAAATAAAATCTGGCATTGTCCTTGGGATATTGAAATTTTAATTTCGGATATCCTTTGTGTTTTACAACTGTTTTCTTCAGTGCAGATTTGTCATATCTTTTGAGGAACAAACACGGTGGCCGACTGCATTGCAAAGCTGGGCCAGCGGAGTTCCTTGGAAGATATCCATGCTAATCTAAAGCTTTTAGTTCTCATCCGCAAGAATATTATAGACTGAGAAATTATTTTTTCTTGTGGTTTCCAATATAATTTTTACCTTATAAAAAAAATGTGTAGACCGAATAGTAATGCATGATATGTAGGAGCATTATTACGGAGTGGCTTACTCGTAGATTGGAAGAAATTGAACTCCACCCAAAATAAACAACCTATATATATGGTCCAAATAGGAGCTCTATCATATATATCAGCCAAGCAAAAAGTTTATACGCCCAAATTGATAAACTACAAAGATGATGAGAATACTTACCTTCTATTGTGTTCTTGCTTTTCCACTCGGATCGACACATATACTGCGGGGGGGGGGGGGGGGGGGGGGGGGGGGGGGGATTTTATAAATTGACTTGGTGATATTGGATGTAAAAAGTCTGTAAATTATGATCATTCTACCTAATAATTTAGGTTGATCCATTAATTGAAAGGGCAGCCTAGTACTCCGTATGTTCTTGTACAAAAGGAAACTCAAATACAAACTAGTGAGCTTTTTAATTAGGCAAACTAAAAATAGAGTAGTGAAGTAGCTTGGTAAATATAACTCGTCCATTTATATTTAACAACTAGAAATCAGAGCACTTTTGTTGGGGGCTTATTCAGTTGATGCTTGGATGTGCGGTGAAGCATTGTCGTTATGGGGTATCCAGAACGATCGAAACTAATGTGTTGTTGAGTTAATTGTGTGGATTTGCCTCGTTTGGCATCTTAATGTTAAAATTTTGGTTGTACATGTAATAGTATAATGTTTGATTATATTTATTTGGTTTGAGAGTCTAAAAGTTGTTGTCCTGTATCAAACTTTGCTTGTATGAAAAGTTTCATGTTGGGAACAATGGGTAAAATTGTATGATTGAGACCTAATATTGGAATGCTATGCAACAATGCACTCATTTGAATGAGCACGTCGCTCAGCGTGAGTGCTCGTAAATGAAGCAACTGAGGAGTCTACGAAGCCCCAAACCTGCGACAATAGAAGCTTGTATGGTTAAGCCAATGGATTTATTATATTCTTCTAAAGCTATTAAAATGTTTGAGCACAACAGGATTCTCAAAGCATATGTTTGAATAAAACATTGCATTCACGTACCTCATGTTCACCGGATTGGTTAATATGCGCTCCATGTTATCCAATGGTGACAAATGTGTTGTATCATATGGTGCTAGACCTGGACATGAGCAAATATATTTGAGGCAGCTATGGTGAAAGCGTTATATTATGATGAACATAGTGCAGACCAAGTATGTGCTGTGTAACATTATAATCCTATGTGCTGATCATTCCCGACATGTTTATAGAATTTAGTGGGTTTGGAACATGTTTTGTGCGTGTGTTGTAGTACTATTAGAATTGTTTTTAGTACTTACATTCATTTCGGTGACCAAGTTGTTGAATGTCTCTCGGAAGACTATGTTCCACGTGTAGTTTGCCGGCTCTCTTCCCGTGTGTAGTAACAATATATTGAGGCCATGTGGGTCTGTCACTCTAGATATTGCCACATAGAGTTGACTGTGGCAAAAAATAGGTTTTGGCAAGTACAATCCCACATGTTTTAGTGATTGCCCCTGGCTTTTGTTGATAGTCATAGCATAGCAAATTTTGAGGGGAAACTGACGACGTTTCATTACGAATGGCCATTTGGATTGGGTGGTGCTTAGTGTGATCCTAGGAATTAGCACATTTTTCCCTACACACGTGCCTGTTATGATCTCAGCCTCAACAATCCAGTCCCCTAAATGCGTAATGATGAGCCGCGTGCCATTGCACAACCCTTGCGATGGGTTGACATTCCTTAGAAGCATCACTGGCAACCATTCCTTTAGTTGCAACGCATGTGGTGGGATTCCTGTAAATTTGTTTGAACGTTATTTCATCCATTGGTGATTTGATAACTTAACAGGCATAGAGTATGGAGGTGTTAGTGTAATGTACCGGGAAAATCCTGGTTGTTTAAGAGTTCAGGTGGGTACAAAAGCTCTTGTGCAGCCACATCGGTAGATGCCTTGCAAATCTCATCTGCGCTTTTGTATGTCTTCTTTTGCCCCTGTAAACGGTTGAACATGTAACTGTTTATCTGATCTGCATCTTCGTTTAAGGGGGTCAGGATAGCCTTGTCTTGGATGTACGGCGGGTTGGTTCCATTTGCAACGAAATCTGGAAAGACTTTGTCAATTAGTTGCTCAATCGGGTTTGCCCCTGGTGCGATTATGAACTCTCCTGGGATCTCGATCCATGTTTCTTCCTCCTCATTGTCTAGCGCTATTGCCTTAGCATTTCCATCCCCGATATTTTGAATCCAGTTGTTGAACTGTTGTTTGCGGATGTCAATCTCCCCATTTTCTTGTTGGTCATTGGTCCTCATATTTTTGGTTAGCGTGAGTAATTGGCATTGACTCCAAATAGGTGAGTTGTTGATGCACGCTTGATCAATGTCTTGTCGTTTGCCTTTGGTAATGACTGGCAGTATTTGCTTGAAATCTCCTCCTAGTAGGACCGTTATACCGCCAAACAGCTTGTGTTTGTTTTTGCCTCTTTGATGCAATGGATATCTTGCAGTGTTCTATTTAATGCCTCGAACGCATTTCTATGTGTCATTGGAGCTTCATCCCAAATGATCAGTTTGACTTCATGCATCAACTGTGCTAATTGCGTGTTTTGCTTGATTCCGCATGTGCTGTTATCTAGCAGTTCGATCGGGATTAGGAATCTATTATGGGTTGTCCGGCCGCCCGGTAGTAGAAGGGAAGCAATACCTGTGGGGAATAAAAGTGTTAGAGATGAGCTCAATTGAATGTGTGAGGTATTCGTTTTTGTATCTAAAGGCAACATGCAACCACCAGGTACGTAATGATGTTGTAGTGTTATTGCTATGGAGCTACAATGGGTGTAGCGGACATAAGCAAGTTGTTTTGTATGCAGTATAATTTCATCGATAAGAAATGGATTAGGTATTACAAATTTGATGACGTAAGTAAACGGAGCTTAGGACTTACCCGGCGATGCTACGGCAAGGACGATGTTCCCTTGTGATCGTATACAGGCCATAATTGTCTTGTACAAATAAGTTTTCCCCGTTCCTCCTGCACCGTAGATGAAGAAGAACTCTCCGGATTGTCTATTCACTGCATTGATCACCTTGGCGTAGATTGCTTTTTGGTCCGCGTTCAATGAACGGTACATGGCTGAATGCAACTCTTCCATTTTGTGGGCATTATAGGAGAGTTCTTCTTGTATGAGCCGGTTGTCCATTGCGGTCAACAGTTGCTTATCTGGCATCGGAATTCCCGAGTAGTCAATCAATGTTCTCCCGGTTTTTGCAAGAAGCTCTTCAATGTCAAGTAAGCAATAGTTTTTTAGCTGATTTTCACTGAGTTCTAAGGTCGGGAATTGGAATTCTCTTCTCTTCCTGTATAGTATGTCTTCTGATAGCGCGGGCCAATTAGTCTCCCACAGTTTTCCCGGGATGGCAACCTCACAAAAAGTTAGAATCGTGACAAACAAATCCCTCAATTGTACTCCCGTTGCCCAGACTTGTGCTTCTTTTATTGCGTCGGTCCATTCTTTGTCTTCCTTGAGCATTCCACGGGCATAGCATGCTTGCCTGTAGGTGTCATATTGTTTCCCATTCACCGTCCTGATTTCTTCAAATGTTCGGGGTCCTGCAACCACATTTAGAAGCATGCGTAGGTAATACCTTTCACCGGAGGCCGGGTGAGCGTACACAATTCTGCCTATTGGTTTGAGATTCCGCCTTGGCCCCCACACCTTTTGTGATGCATCTCATGTGTACTGTCTGGGTATTTCTGCATACTTTAATTTTCGTGTTGCCTCATCCTTGCTGTTTAGAGTAAACCACTCTATAAACATTGTCGAGTGCACTCCTTCTCAGCGTATCATAGTGGGCAGGTTTTGCGAATCTGACATTGTCACTGATTGTTGCTCTGGGAGATGGAATGTCAGACGTATAACAGCAGGCCAGCTGTAATGAATGTTGAACCCATAAATACGCTAAGCGGCTTCGCATGCAGATAGGTAGCGGCAATCTAGGTATTGTTTGATCTCATTTATTTCCTGGCTTGTGGATTGACCACCTCCATGTGGGTGCGCATCTTTCTGCATGAAGACAACAGTTGCTTTGTCTGGTCCCTTGGTTATATACTTGAACAGGTACTTGATGGTTCTTGTTTTGTTACACCATTCAACATTGATGTGTGCGCCATATTTCAGCAGTAAGTACCGATTATATGGCACGACATGGTTGTTGGTAAATGTCGCATGCCCTTTTTTCACTGTAATTCCATTATTTCGACGCCGGTAAACTGGAAACCCGTCCTCATCAAGCGTTGTTTCTGCATAGTAGGGCTTGGGAAAGTGTTTGTTACATTTCCCATTGTGCATACATGGTGCGTTAGGGTTTGTATCTCCACATGGCCCGTGCAACATGTGCTCAACCACAAGTTTATGCGCTTTCGGGTTCGTCTCTTTGCACGGGATTTCCGCTGAAATGAAATCATCTATGGCGTCTTCTGTCCTGGCCTTGCACCCTTCTTCCAACCATAAGAGAATGTGTGTGTGTGGAAGGCCACGCTTTTGGAATTCAATGGTGTATATGGCTGCACGTTTACAACCAGAAGGGAGTTAATTAGTGGGACATATGCGTTGTGAATTTGTTACATGTCACAGATACGGGGTACAACTTCACATAGGGTTTTGACCTAATTCATTTTAGGGTACACGTACCTGCCTTTGTGGGACCAAATATCTCGTGTGTTTTAAGATCTTTTAGCAACTGACACACCTTGCGCCTAAAAAGCCTGCTCATGACTTCGGGCCTATCATTTGAGTGTTGCCCCGCTAATTCCGCTAGCATTTCTCCTGTCTCAAACCGCTTAGGGTTAGCAGTGAATGTAATGAAAAGGGCAGGATTCTCGAATACTCTACATAACGCCATTGCGTCTTGGTAATTCTGAATCATGTATCGGGGGCTTCCCATGTAGGTAGCTGGGAGGACTATTCTTTTGCCAACCATTCTTGCATCTGTATCGCCCTTGGTAACAGCATCACAAATGTTGTTGTATAGGTCGGCACGAAGTTGCACTTGGTTGTCTCTAATCCAACGTAACCTCTCCTCTTCAACAGCAGTGTAGGCATCTACTATGTACTGGTGGTATAGGGGGCGGGGCCTCCGCGTATTAGCGTGGTCCCCTCGCCCGCCCTCTATTGTAGCCTGTATGAATATTATTCTTTCATTGTTACGTTATCCCTTTGTGTTTCTCTCCTCCCAGAGTTTTTATCATATGGGATTTGTAAGTGATACCCATCTTCGCCGTGAGGAAACAATAAAGGATATTGAAGGGCCATGTATGATGGATGTAGCTCCGATATCCTCCTTGGATATCCTGCTTTTGTTTGGACGTACACGTCTCTGGGCTCTCTGTTGTGCCCGAAGTCCCCTATAATGAGTGCGGCTACTTCATCCGTGGTAGGCAAATTGTACTGCCTTTTATCAGGCTTCCTCTCTCCTATTAGTTTGATCGTGAACTCCAAAGAATCATTAGCGTGAGACCAATCTCGTGCCTTCCTGAAGACTTGTGCTACAACACTTGTAGCATCCAACATGGCCATTAAATTCTGCACCGTGCTTGCATCAATTTCACTGTCGACGTTCATGCATCCAAGTCTGTTTCGAATTTCATTGGTAGTATCGTAGAAGTACAACTGTGCAAATTTTGGCGTGGCTCCTTCACCTGGCATTAGGGCTCCCAAACGGTGGTAGTTCTGGCCAGAAATCCTGAAGGTGTACGGGCCTTTGGTGCGGTTGATGTGGTCATCTATCATGGCACCAAACGATGTGAAGGAAAATAAGCTGTTGTAGACTCTAATTTTCCGCCTGAACGTAGTAGCATTGACGGTGGAGCTGCATAGTAGATGCTTGAGTGGCTCAGGTGTTTATTTGAGCTTGGGCAAGCTGACCTTGTGTGATACCCCGTATTTTTGTAAGCTATTTTTGGAGTTTTGGGATTTTTCCCGAGTACATGTTTTGTACGTCGGATTTAATTCAGAGAGTTTAAGACATTCTGTAATGTTCTCTCTATCTATAATATTTTTCTCAGTGAAATAATATACAGACGACGTGCTTTGGATGTTAATAATCGTTCGTGTACAATTATTTTTATCCCGAGTTAAATCGATATCGTCCAAAAGCTGAGAAGGGCAAAGCCACGGTGGCGGCGACCGCCGCAATTAAGGCGGCGACCGCCGCAAAGGGCTCGAGGCATCAGTGCCCTCGTCTTCTAGCTGGGCGCGAAGACCAGAAAACGGAGACCGCCGCATTAAGGGCGGCGACCGCCGTAAGTTGCCCGCCGTAGTGGTTTTGTGAGGCGGCGACCGGGTGAATGGCGGCGCCCGCCGTGAGCTAGCTAGCGGGTAATACCCAGGAGTCACCGGCGAGCCTCTGACGCGCCGATTTAGCCCTGCTCCGCCTCGTTGTAGACCATCATGGTGTCCCCTTGTTCTTTGGCTATAAATTGAGGAGGTTTTGGGTCAGATTGGGCACAAATCTCAGCCTAAATCTCTCAAATCTCTTCTCGCCGGAAAAGCTTGCTTCGCCGGAGTTTAGTGGTGATCGTCGGGGGTGTTGTTGGTGTGTTCCAGTAGCCCTTGAGAAGCCTCTTGGTTGCCTTTGAAGGTCAGAACCCAAGCAAGGCCAAAGGGGAGTGTTTCGCGTGTGTTTGGTGAGTTTTCTGCCCTCGCCGTTCTGTTCTGGGTTCACCGCGGTGACCGCCGTGTTCTCGGCGGCGACCGCCATGATAAACGCAGTGCCCGCCGTGATGAACCCGGCGCCCGCCGTGATGAACCCGGCGCCCGCCGTGATGAACCCGGCGACCGCCGCCAGAAGGTCGTGGCTTCTTTTGGCCTCGGCCCTGGGTGGTCGTTGTTCAAGCGTCGTTCCTTTCGTATCCTTTCGTCTTCCTTTAGATTCGTACTATTGTTATGTCGGATCTAACTTAGGGTTTCTTTATGGGTCGACTCGAAGGTTGTTGTGCTGTTGGAGCTATACCCGTGTTGAGCCCGGAATCCCGTCGTCGTTAGGCTTGTTCCAATTCAGCGGATTAAGGCAAGTGGCGGTTCGCTCTTGCTCATTGTTCCATACTTACATTAATTATCAGTTATTTCAATTGAGTAATTAATTTGGAACGATTATTGTGTTTGTTTGGAAATGATTTTATAAACTGTTTTGGAAAATCATATAATAGGTTGTATATCTGTTAGAACAACGCTATTATTTATGATCGCATTACGGGCATTTATGTGGATTTATCCGAACTATTGTTGTGCTGGAACTATTTAGTTAGCACTGTTAGATAGGAACGTTACTCGGACTATGTCCAGTCATTTCTTTATAATCAGGTAGAGGGGTGGCTCGTACCCATCCAATACCATTTTAAGGTCATGATCGATCTCTTTCACAAGTGTGTAGAGGCATGATACTTAGCTGGTGTCACAAACCTTCCGGTGTGCGTCACTCTCGACGAAACGTATACTAATATGTGTTGTCCCAATGGTCGGGTACACATGTAAAAGTCTAATAATGTGATGTGTGTTTTGAAATATAAATCAGATAAGTGCTACTCGACGCACATAATTAATGAACCTTCGGCGAGTAGTGCATCTAAGTTATAGTGCAGCTAGGAAAAACTCATCTCGACTTTGATCATAGTACGTTCTCTTTCCAATCTGGATTCGATGTATGCGGTGAGGTTGGTCGTGAACCGAAGCATCTCAGTCAGCTTTTAAACCATTGTTGTATGATTCTTTAAACTTTCCAGATTTGTCATAATTCCTTAAGACTCACTTCCGTTGGAGTCTTCTCTTGTGCATACCTCTTGTTATTTTTCTGTAGAAGTATGAAGGTTGATTATCGTTATCGGTTATCATTCGAGGAACGATAAGTCGAACCTAATACAACTACATCAAACCTTCTGCTTTGTATCCTTGCTAGTCTATTCAAGTAGACTAACCCACGAACTTTGTTCTCCGCATGTGGGCTGGTGTCATCCGTTCGATTCGGCACATCAGATAGAAAGTAGCTCAGAAGAATAGAAGGACTATGGAGTCGACGGTGGTTTTCGAATGTTTTAGTTATTTCGTTAATCAGGTTGAGATCTTTTGGGCAATGACTTTGGTTGTAATGTGTTTTGTAAGACTTTCGTTGTACCCTACTTTATAAGACTTCCGCTGTATTTGGTTTAAACTCTGTGTTAGCCTATTCGGGATTGGGTTGTAATCCCGTAACTCATGTTTCTTTGACAATGTTATGTTTTGGAATCGAATGCTTTGATCATTATGTATCATTTGTATTTCATAAATTGTATTTAAATGGTAAAGCCTTGGGTGATCTCGGTAAGGAACACTGGGGTCACTGGCAGTAATACCTTTCCAAAAGGGTTAAGTTTTGGGGGTGTTACACCTTACCCTCCTGGCAGCAGATTGACGTAGTAAACTTGGCGAAAGTCGCTTTCTCAGCCTTCTCCTCCGGCCACATCCATGCATTATAGTAATAACACTTTGTTGTAGGCGACTTTAGTTTTGCGTAGCTTACCTGTACATCTGCAATTGAAGATAACATCATGGTATTGCCGAGCAAATATTATTGGATTTAGTTATGGCATAAAGCTATTGACTGTTTGAGTGTCGTGCTACAGCTGCACTTGCGCCGCTCTCCTTGGGAGGTCGTCCACGTGGCCCTGTTCAAAGACGCGATGTGAATTGTAATTTGGTCCAATAATAGGGGGGGAACGGGACAGTGGGCTTCGATTCCATATTGTACAAATCTTACTTGGGGCTCCCACTTGCGCGAGTTGGCTAGCGACTTGGGAAGTACCGGCTATATTTTCCTCTAGGTGTTTCGTCTTTGGTGGCCGGCCATGTCGTCCTGATGCGGAAAACAACAGGAAAGACTTGTGTGCTCATAAACTATGGTATGTATGCATATACTTAAATTGTTTGTGCAAATCTTACTCGGGGTCGTCAGTGGTGCAGGTTGGCTTGCACGTTTGGCAATACCGGTTCCACTTCCGCCTGAGCGTTTCATCGTGGTTAGTCACTTACACTGGCCTACTTGAGCCGTAAAAGTGAACGACACATGCTTTCATAGTGTGTGGCATGAACGTATGGATAAGCAATAATGGGGGGCATTGTTGTTTGTGAAGTTGCTCAGGATTTCGTAA
This sequence comes from Rheum nobile, assembly GCA_027886185.1. NCBI lineage: Eukaryota > Viridiplantae > Streptophyta > Magnoliopsida > Caryophyllales > Polygonaceae > Rheum > Rheum nobile. The sequence continues at coordinate 10,688,597 of WOAB01000639.1, forward strand.
CTATGTTCCACTAATAAAGACATCTTTTAATTAAATACTGCTCCCATTTTGGAAAATCAACCCCTTTAATTCCAATTCATATATTTATCTCATAAAGTTATATGTGCTAATTACATGATTTTTACTGAATAAAAAAACTTTACTCTTAAGCTATTGTTTATTAGTATATTGTTTTTTATATAAAATATCGGTCTATGCTAATTTAATTTTAAATGTAAATACTTCAAGAAAGAAAGAAAAAAATACTATTTTTTTTTGGCTAAGAGGTATATTTATAAGAGGGTTATTTTTCCAAACATTGAAGATTATTTTAGATAAGAACTCCTAATGTATCCGATTTTTCTTTTCAATAATGTAAATAGTTCATTTCAAGCAATGAGGTTTACTTATTAGTAGGTGTTATATTTTCAAAAAGTGCAAGTCATATATGCATTATGAGAATATAAAATTGTTGATTAATGATAGATAAAAATGACCTTAAATTAGTATATTTATCATTGTACTTATTACGGGTGAAGAGAAAAACATAATGGTAATTATGTGATACCTATTTGCATGACATTTAGCCTGCAGTAAACCTCTACCCTTTCGCTTGGTCGTTTGATACTCGTTGCCAGTAGTTGTAATGGGAAGTCCATGTTTCCAAACGCGGGTAGGCTACTTGTCAACAGAATATATACAATATAGATATAAAAAATGTTAGTAGGACAATAAGTACAAATTGGTTGTTTGGTTACAAATATGTAAGCTGTGATAAGTACAATAATAGATATACTAATTTAAGGTTATTTTTATCTATCATTAAACAACCAATCCTAGATTTGTTCATTTAGAAGTCTTAGTTTGTTTTAATAGAATTTACCTTTTTCGATTTAGGATAATAAATGAATGCTTGATCATAACATATACCTAAGGAATTTATCTTTTTCGATTTAGGATAATAAATCAATGCTTGATCATAACATATACCTAAGGACATAAGTTGCTTTGTACGAAGTATGTGGGCCTTTTAGCAGCCCACTTCGCCCAGTTCCTATTTTGTTTCAATCGGAAGCTGCCAAAAAACCTAAACCCAGCCCCTCGCCACCACCGCGAAGGCCGCCGCTAAAGCCATTTTCTATGGTCACGAAAACCCGCTAGGAAGCCGTTGTAGCCACCTACCGCTCCCACGCCGTCTGATCTACTCCGGTGCTTGATGGCTCATGTTCGTCCGCATCCACGTTGCCACTTACCGCATCCACGCCGCCACCTCTAATCGTCTTCCCCCAGCCCCCTATTTGAAATCGGAGCGCGTTCCGACGTCCCCACACTGGATTTTGCTTTGTTAGCTCTCGATTGATGGAATCATCGCCGGATTGGAGCAGCTGAAGATGAGAAAGGAGGAGATTTTGGATCGGTGGATTGGAGAGTAGGATGATGTGGGTGGAATCGTTAATCTTTTGCATTGTGTGTGTTGATTTGGGCACTACTGACCTCGGTTTTGAGTTTTTTGCTTGGCCGGCATTTTGTGTTTGACGCCGTCGTCGGTGCCTGTCTCGGTGTTTTTGAAGGTTTGGTTGCTTATCACTTCTTCAGGTTTTAGAGTTATTTGGTGGTGTATTTCTTGATGATTTTAGTCAGTCTTTTGATTGCAATTGTACATCTAAAACATCTTGTAAATTTTGATTGACTGTATTGTGTATTTGAAACAATTGGTATCATGTTTTTCAGTTGTTCAATTGTTCTTGAAATAATAGAATTAAAGTGCATAGGTTTATGTTGGAATCCAAGATAACCTTACCTCTAGCGTAAGTGTTATTCTCCGTAACCATGCCTGCAGGAACGTCAACCTGGACAAAATAGAGATTGAAATCACGGACTTGCAAAGGTAGTAGCTCCCATTAGGGGGTAAAATAAAGCCCTTATCGGATTGCTTGAGTTGTGTAGGATAGTAGTTGTATCCATTGTTGGCAAGAGAATGAGAGCTCTGTAGGCATGTGCTAGGTTGCATGAAAGTGGGAATTGCATGAATGTCTATTTAACACGAAGCTTGAATGGCTTTGGTAAACCGCAACGTCTTTCTTCATAGCTAATTTAACCCACTGCAGTTTTTTTCCCTAGGAATGAAATACACTAATAATTTGGAGGTTACTTTTTCCAATTAGCAGGGGTTAAATACACTATTATTCCAGGGCTTAAATGCACTATTATTTCAGTTAGACTTGTTGGTTCTTTTTACGACTTAAGCTATGGGGTTATGCAAGTTGTTGTCAGTAAATGGGCTCCTTCAATATCCTCAATTTTCTTTTGGTCTGGTCTGTGCCAGTTCTTCTCATGTAAATGGAGTAGGTCTTTGTCATTTTTAATGTTAAACAACTAATTATTTTTTGGCTAATGATATTGTATTATTAAATTCTAGATCCAGGGATATGCATTGATCGAGTTTGAGAAGTTTGAGGAAGCACAACTTGCTATAAAAACACTGAATGGAGCTGAGCTTCTTACTCAAGCCATTAACGTAGATTAGGCATTCAGCAATGGGCCATATAAAAGGAATGCAAGGAGGAGGTTTGTATTCACATCGAAGTTCTTAATACATACAATATTGTGGTTAGATGTCATTTGGCTGTTCAAGCATTCTCTTGTTCAAGGCCCCCCTTATGCTGCTCATTGGTTAAGCATTGATTGTTTTGAAATCTACAGATCACCACCACGGGGACGTCGCTCAAGGAGTCCGAGGAGAAGATTTTGAAGCAACCAGAGCATTCAACAATAACATGATATGAAGTGTCAATGGTATTTACAATGTTACATGAATGTATCCAGACAATGTCTTCTTCTTGTTGGCTCCTGATTTGATGAACTTTTTGGTGAATCAGCGGTGTGTGGAGTGACAATCAAGCACCGACTTCAACCTAGAAAAGTATTGTGTAACACTTTGAGCTTGGTTCTGTCTTGGTTTCATGAACTTGAGGCAGACTGTAGATGTTTGAGCTTAAAACCTTAATGCGAGCTGACAACCTTGATTCATTTGTGTGTACTGTTTTATCTGATTTTCTTACTGGACCTATGTTTGGCTTGGTTTCAGTCGTAAGTGTATTTCCTCTATGACCTGTTTTTTGAAGTTCATTGATGGATGATTCATCTGTGGTGAAAGCCTAGATGATGTAATCATTTTTCACTCCAATATCCATTGATGACTGACCTGTTTTTGGTGGTCTTATTACTTTCATTTGGCACCTTGTATTATAGAATTTTATATGCGCTTTCGAAGTTGCACAAATTTCTTTTATTAGCAAACTAAGACAATGGCAAAGTTTTATGTGTCTACCAAAACAAACCGAAATATTTGAAGGCAAAAGTGGTTTAGTCTGCCTTTCTTGCTAAAGCAAGGAACACCTTAGGTCTGTAGTTTGCTTGGTGTCAAAACATACGCATGATGAATCCAAAACACAAGTGCTCAAATGCACATCAATCGAGTCTTAAAGGCTCTCCGCCTGTAACCAATTCGTCATCATGACCCGTTTCCTCATCAGATGATGAGGCGCCAGCCTTCCTTTTCCTCGTCTGGGTTTTCTTAGGAGTTTTGAGAGTGGGTGTTATCTCCTTTACACCTTCATGCCTGACACCAAAAAAGGGAAGCATGACCTTTTTTTCCAAAACCTAACCGGATGCGTACATTCATTTGAACTGATCCTTACTTGTCATTCTGCTCTATTGCATCTAAAGCAATAACATTGTCTTCAGTAAGGGGCTTTTCAGAAATTGAGTTCGCGGGCGCTACCGACAATCCACCTACACCCTCAGGGGCCTGCACAGTGTATTATTTTTTGTGAAAAACCTGTGGAATATTATTGCATTACGCGTAGGCGTGTAGCATCAAAGTAACTTTGGTTCGGTGGCTACCTTAAGACCAGGGTCGCTGCTCACAATGCGCGACACGATAAATTTTTCGATGTCGTTTGAGGCGGCGAAATAGGTATGAGTCTTGATCTCAAACACATGATATGTGTTGGCCAACTGCTTGATTTCCAATGGGAGTACACACTCCTCAGGGTTGTCCTGCACAAGCCAAATGGCCAAATTGATTAGCTATAGGAATTGAGCGACCCCACACATGATATGGTAGGCACGGTTTAAAACTTACAGACACTTCTTTCATCAATGTTGCGGCTCTCTTCTTCACCAACATTTCAGCAAGATCATCAAACACAGTTATTGGAAGGGTTGCTGTGTGATCAGAGACCTCCAGATGTAGTCTGTACCTGCAAGAAATTAGAGGTTCGTTCATGTTTCCACTGTGCGTGTGAGTTGTAGTGGCTCGGTCACAAACAAATAGAGCACGACATACCTAATTCGAGGGAAATCAACCGCCTTACAACATGACATGCAATAAAGTTGCCCTCCAACATGAGTCAGCCCTTTTCTACAGTTACGCCCGCCGCACGAAGGGTAGTTCCAACTGTTCTCGGGAAGCACCCTTTCAATCTTGACTGCTATGTTGAAGGTGACGGAATCCTACAAAAGTAAAACAATATTGTCATTAATTGGTTTTTAAAAAGCGCAAGTTAGAGACTACATACATTATGCATTCCCATTACCTTTTTAGGAAAATCCTTCTGCTCCCTCCCAAGGCGTAGCAGCTCAGAGAGGGTGCCTTTCTTGGCAAAATATGCAAGGACGGATGGCGAGGTTGTAGGAAGACCGTTGGTACTGGCATATTGCAAAGCCGGGAATTAGAGATATAGTTGAATTTGAAGCACCATAGTTGAGTTTGAAGCACCATATAGGGTTGGGTGTAGTGCAAGTATGTACCTCATTACATCTCTCAATTGTTTGATAGCAGAAATGTCCTCGGTATCATACATTGTTGTAGCCGAGGTGGTGGACAAATATACGGCACCTGCGCATTAATATGGTAGCCTTAGGTTGTTTGGTATGCAAGCATATAAACTGATAATCGATTAGAAGACGCCTAAAGTACCATTCCACTGGCGCACATTCATGGAGGTAAAAACAACAACGTATGGGGTCTTGCCCCGCTTCATGCACTCTAGAAAGTCATCACCTATACCACCCCACGTGGACACCTTGATTGTGTTTCCCATGTGCGTATAACAGGGACCACACGCAGGATAAGTGCAACATTTGCTTGAACTATGTGATGGATAGCATGAACAGGGGAAACGTGTATGCTTTATCTCTCGTTAATGAGGTGGCACTCGAGCAGTTGAGAACCTGTAGGAGTAGTCTTAATCGTCCCAATATTAATAGGACACCCCACAACATCTGGCACAAAAGAGCCACATGAGATGAAATATTGAATTTTCTGCTTTTGGGAGGCATTTCTGAATTTTACTTTTGGGAATTCATTTTTCCCTTCCATAGTAGATTAGTAGGCGTATGAGATTAGATTTTCTTTTATAATTTGCCTAACGTTTTTGTGGTTAGATTTCATGATCAATAATGAAGTAGTAATTAATCACTAATTGGAAGGGTTATCTCGGCTAAAGTTAAAAATGCCTCTAGAATAAATGCAAACAAACAAAGCCTAAATGTTAAAATCAGGTAGTAAATAGTCTCAGATAATTATTTTATTCTTCACTATTTATGGTTTGTTTGATGAACTAATGTGTAAAGGCATTTGTAGTTATGGAGTCGTTTCATTATTTTATTTTTCCCTATTAAGGATTCGTTTGATAAACTAATTTATAAAGGCATTTGTAGTTATGAAGTGATTTATTTGGGAAATTTATTATAAAAGGTTCGGATTTTGTGTAGCATTTTGGATTTTGGGGTTTCTGGGTATGTTAGGATATTTGATTTTTAACAAAGTTATTTACAAAAGAGGCCTTTGACACCAAACACTCTTTTTGGAAATAAATATTTAAAGTCTAAAATGCCTAAATGCAAACAAACAAAACCTAAATGTTAAATTTAGGTTGTGAATAGTGTGAGATAATTACATTTCCCCCCCTACTAAGGGTTTGTTTAAGAAACTAATTATAAAGGCATTTGTAGTTATGAAGTCATTTATTTGCATAATATTTTATAAAAGCTTTGAAATGTGTGTTGCATTTTGGATGTGGGTGTTTTTGGGTGTTTGAGAACATTTAACTTTTAACATTTTTTTTCCAGAAAATCCCGTCTATACCAAATAGTAGTACTTTTTAAAATATATGTATCTAGCTTCTTAAAATGCCTTTAAAATAAACGGAAATCAATAAATCCTAAATTAATAATATCTTATTTACTGAATTGATAATTGTTTCTTTTGAGCCACGTATAATCAATAATATATCATTTTTTTAAAAAACATTTTATAATAGAAATATATTTATAAATATATGAGCTAAACAAATCCTAAATATATTCTTTTAAAATGGAATGTATCTTGCTTTAATGGGTGATTCTTATTTTAGTAAGATTTTCGGAAAGAAAATATGAAGAGATCTTTTAGTGCATAGAATGTAACCGTTTATAATATGAATTGGAGCTCTTAAACTGATTATTACAAGGTTATAAGAATGATAAATCAAGCCATAATTCAATTACAACTGTACTTTCGTGTTGAGGCAAGGACATTCATCACTTAAATAAATGGGATTAATTTTTGGTAAGTTCCCTTTAGTCTGTACTCTGAACCTGCTTAATTATTATTTTTAAATCTCTTAATTCAAAAATAGAAAGTAAAATAGCTGTTCATTTTTTTGTGTGATATGTTCCCATTTACGCGTATAAAATGTATACAATACAATTCATTTGGTTTTCTCTCTCGCTCTTCTTTCTCTCCGCGAAGGCTGAAGTAAGCTGTCAATTTTGTCTTCTCTCTTTTTGGCTTCATTGTCAGATCTGCTACTAGCATCGAGGTAATCCCTCTGATCAAATCTAGATCTATGTTTGTATTGTTCTATTCCAATTGTTGCGTTTCTTCGTTGATTTAAATCCTCAGATCTATTGAGAATTGTTGTGGTTTCCATCGAAGCCCTAAACCTAGATTACCGATATTATCTTGGAACTTCGGAAATTGTTAAATTAGTCCTTTTACAAGGCTTCTTTTCGATGTTTTCTTCTCCTGTTTGCACTAATACGGTTTACTTGTCTGTTGATTTGTGCTTTTGCTGGTTTAAGTGTGTCGGTGTACCAATGTATGTAGCTGAGAAACTTGGATTTGAATGTTTCGGAAAGTTGTGATAGAATGTGTTTTGATGCCATAACTGGTGACTCTCTTGGATGTATGTTTCGCTAGTGGAGGTTGCTGAATTTGTGAAATTGTACCTTGGTCAAAGTTTGTTATCCTGTGTATGAATTTCATCTTTTCTGGAGGGGATCCAATTGAGTATAGTGAGGGCTTTAGTCATCTTACCTTGAACTCAAATTCAGTAGGGTAATGTAATTTTCTGAATCATGCTTGTGAATGCTTTAATAACTGTTTGGGAAAAGAAAGAATACCCAAAGCATGGGAAATATGAAAATCAGTTGGGCATTGAAGTAGCCGCAGAGAAATCTAATGTTAACGCTAGGTATTTCAGTGCTTTGTGTTGTGGGTGTTGATTATGCGTGGACGAAGTGTGGTCGAATTCATGATTTCATGTATATCCCTTTCTGTGCATTTTTTGACGCGTTGTTAAAGTAACTTAGTGGTGTTGTGTTTACGATCTTGCAACAGAAGGAGGAGCAAAAAATAGTTGAAGTAACGCTGACCTATAAGGAACTTTGAGCCGTTGTCCTCCACATCCTGTATGGGTACCAACTGGAGCGGGTACTTTGTAAAGCCTTCCGGTGAGCAGCGAAGGTGGCGGACAATAGTGTTGCCCTCCAAGTGTAACACGAAAGGGTCCCCGTTGCGGAGGCGATACCGGGACTTTGGTTGGGCAACAGTGAAGTTGGTGATGGAGTAAACTTCCCCGACCAGGAACTTGCCCGTGAAGCAGTGGTTGATATTTGCCCTAGCCACGCAGTGAATGGCACCTCCCTGGCGCACAAGACAAATAGAGTAAGCACGACAACAACCTTAGAGAGCGGCCAAAGTAAGGTAAAGCAATCTGTTATCACCTGATGATCGGCCAATATGTAATCTATACTAATGTAATGTTTTTGCAGCGTCATGGCATCCCACTTGCGGATCACCATGACCTGCACAGGCCGGTCCACACCGACAGCAAGCTCAGAGAATGGGATGTACGAAGAAGCCAAAAAAACATCGACCGCCTTCGTCAACCCCTTACAGATGGCTTGTTCGGAGGAGCTGGGCGTGGAGGAGTTATTCGCAGATGCTGAATGCATTTCAGTGTTGGTCTAGGAAAGGTGGCTCTCGTATAAAGACTCTAATGCAAGGATGGTTGTCATATGAGGAAGACTCATGTATGCCGGTTACGCAGGGATTCAATTCACTTTGAATGATAGCTAATTTGTAACAGGTACTTGGCATGATTACTGTACGTTACGTTAGGATTTAACAACTTTTAGCCGTTTAATTTGTGTATAATGGGTTACGTTTTTAACCCCTGTAAGCCATTACTTTTGTCTTCAATGGGGTCCAGGTGTAAGCCCCGTTTAATTTGTGTAGAATGGGTTACGTTAGGATTTAACAACTGTAAGCCACTGCATTTAGTTATCTAGAGATTTTTCCTTGATTTTCTCATAGGACAAAATTATAGTAGATATAGATTCAATTCAATTTGTGTTGCTCAAGAAAAAAAGCTACTAAAAAAATCTATTATCTATCTATCTATATATTACTATATATTAAAGCTCATACATTTAGAGCCACGAGAGTATTTTTAGAAAAATGTTATTGAGGTGTGTTATTATTTGATTTTCAATTTATTATTATATTGAATAATCTATAAAATCTATATATCTAAATTAAAGCGATTCACCAAAACAATTTTGGACTCACATTACTCATGTGTCAAATTTTAGATATTAGCAAAATTTGATGTTAACTAACCAATGATTTGAATTTTAAATCAATATATCTTACATTATTTATGTTTTATTTATTAGACTATCAAACTCGATTTTAACCAACCAAACTTCTCAATTTAATTAATGTACAATATTAATGAGGTTATTTTATTGTTAAATGTAACACTTTCCATTTAATCTAATATTGATTTATTATTAAAATAACATAAATTATGGTCTCACTATTTTTTTTTGGCAAATCTCATTCTAAGAACATGACAATTTAATCTTATTTATAAGAACATGGCAAATCTTATCATAGGCTCACTCTTCTTTTCGATATAAATTGTAGTATTAGCTACGTTACTACTGCAATGACAATTTTTACACCACAAAATAATTAAGACATGTTAAATACAAAAACGATTTATCTAACTTATGCCTTGGGCATAGGTTAAGCACTTAATTTTAGAAGAATTTTGTTGGGTGTAATTATATCAGGAATTTTAATATTTTGTAAAAGGATTTAAACATTCCTTTTTAAGGAACAGTTTCTAAAACGAGAATTCTTAACATGTGTCCTTACAGCATAGGTTAGAAAACCGATATAAAATTTTATTAGCATTAACTGCTTAATGTATATTTTAATTAGGGTCAATTACTAAAAATCACCCGTTCAATATGTCATATTGTCCATAACCACTCCTCTTTTTCAATATTATCGAAAATCACCCGAATTTCGTATGTCGTCAATAAATCACCATCCTTCCGCTGACTCTGTTTGAATTGTCGTTAAATGCGTGAACATGAGCAAGCTTTTTCTTTTTTATATTACAGAATAAATGTAAAGTAAAAAAAATAAGAAACAAACACAGTTTTAGGTCGTCTTCCCAACAATCCATCCCTCATGGGGATTAAATTCATCCATTGTCTCCATCCTCCATGGCCGCAGATCTGAGGTGACGGTTCCAATGGCGGTGGTCTGACACAACTCTCTTCTTCGATTAGGGTTGGTGGTTCCCTAATTTCACCTCAATTTCGCCCAATTTCTCAACAGTTGTATCGTCCTCAACCCAACTCCCTCCTCAGTTGTCGTTGCTGAGATTTCCATTATCCACCAAAACTCACTTCTCAAACCCTTTTTTCGGACTTTACTAATCAAAATAAATAGGAAAAAAAAGAGATAAGAGCAAGAGAATTTGAAAGTTACTCCTCCAAATCTGAATTCGTATTAACCAGGTCCAACCACCAAAAGCTTCACGAACCTACCCTACGTGATTGGCCAATTCGACAACAGAGGAGGGCAAGAAAATATTTGGTGGAGCTAGATGCAGTCGAACCGCTTATAAATGCTATAGTTGTAGAATCGAATTATCATGCCGATTGATGAATCAGACTTGTTCGAGTCGGGTTATGTGAGCTCTGAACTGTCCAACGCTTAAATTAGGATTTCCACCTTTTCCATGGACACCGTCTCAATATACTAGGCCGTCAATTAGGCTGAAATTTGCCTTAATCACCCTCCATTTCTATCGATTATGCTTGATTTAGCAAGATTATGCAAGTTTCCCGAAACCCTTAAAATTTCCAGTCTTTCAATTTCAAGCAAATGAAGTGAAGAAAGTAGGGAATACATTGAATGATTTTTTCCTAAACCCAAAATCTTTGAATTTATTTAATTTTGTTTTATTTTAATAAAAAATTATAAAAATTAGCACGTGTAACAAGTATCAAACGGAGTCAGCGGATGGGTGGTGATTTATTGATGGCATACGAAATTCGGGTGATTTTCAATAATATCGAAAAATAGGGATAGTTGTGGGCAATATGTCCTATTGAACAGGTGGTTTTCGATAATTGACCATTTTAATTACCCAAACATTTTCAATTTAAAAACTTATTTATGTTTTCTTTAAATATAAATACACATGTAAATAAACTTATCATAACAAAAAGGAATAACCTTTGGTATATTCTAACTATTCCAAACTTTTGTTATTTCAATTTTTTTTGATGTTTTTTAGACTACTGATTTACAATTAGTCATTAATTTTTTTTTTCATTTTTGAGTTAATATGATTGATATTTTTATATTTTTGAATAATATATTTTTAATATAACATTTCAACATGCCATTTTTAAAGCTAGAATTTTATTATAAGTACACATATTTATGTTTAATTAATATTGTGGCTTATAATTTTTAATATTAAAATATTGACATAATTTTAATATTTTATGTTAATATATATAGTTTATTGAAAATACACAATAAATGGTAGTAGAATACGTACAACTTCAGCAAAAATATCACGTGTATGAAAATTATTACAGGATTAAAAATAAAAAGGATAACTATACGAGAATATGTATGAATACAATATAATATATGTATACAAGTTATATAATTAACAATAAAATGTTTAACAAATTGATTTTACATAACAAATTTATGTTATTTCAATCTTCCATTTATATAATTCTTAAACAATATCAATAAAAAAATATTCTTAAAACCACTTAAATATAACATAATTTAACTTAATTATAAATAATTATTGATGATTTTATAATATTAAGTCGGGTACTACACTAGTATATATATAAAAGTTGGCTCTTTTTAATCCTCTAGAGTATTTTTAGGCCAAGTAGTTAAGGTGATATTTTTCTATTGTTTTATTTATTATTATATTAAATAATTAACAAAATATACATTAATTTTCTTTGGTTTTCGATTTAATAAATTTTTATTATTTATAAAATATGAAATCAAGATACAAAGTAATTTAAATTTGTTAATAAGTTAATATACATTATATGTAATTTTATATATTATATGGATTGATTTGTACATATACATAACAATTTGTCTTTTTAGGTATATTATCACACAATATCTTATAGAATTGTTAACAAGTAATAAGTTATATAATAATTGTTCTTTTTGTCAAAAGCAAAATATGAGTAATTTTAATTTGTTGCATTTTATAATATTCCAAATAGTATAGTTTAGATTTGGAGATTTTATAAATAAATATAAAAATAAAAATAAAAACATATTATATCGTTTATTTAATTTTTTTTAAATTGTATGTATTAAGTATAGAATTCAGTTAAATTCATTAAAAGGTAGAAAAAACTTGACAAGTATTGATTTTAACTCAACATATCCAATACTAATTTATTAAAAATATATATTTTAAAAATCACACTTTATCCTATATATATATATATATATATATATATATATATATATATATATGCTCTAGTAAAACAGACTCTTATGATGAAACGAGTGTATTAATTTAGGACGTTGGATGAGAGGAGGATGGATGGCTGAGATTGAATCTAGAAAGGTACAAGATTAGGGGGTAGAATCACCCACACTAGATTACCTAATTTTATGGAATTTGTTTCCCCAATTTACTCCCTCTCTCTCCAATCTACAGATTCAGTTTCCATTAAATCGTTTTTTCCTCTCTGCTCTCCCTAAAACATCCATTAAACGCTTCTCCTCTTCCTCCTCATCCGACGATGAAGATATCAACCACCACCAAATTGACCCCACGAACCCTAATCTTTTCCCCTTCCGATTCCACTCCCTTATCAAAGACCACCATCGCAAACACCCGCCCGCTGACCCGAACCCGACTTTGTCATCCCCGAACCTCACCATTTCATCCCTCTCTCACGACTTCTCCTGTATCGCCGCCGACGTCGAAACCCTAACTCCCGACGTCGTCTCCTGAGTGATCGAGCAATGCGCCACCATCCGCCATGGGATCCCCTTCCTCCCGGCGCTCGCTTTCTTCAACTGGGGGACCAATCGAGAAGATTTCGCCCATTCCCCCGAGATTTCGCCCTCATCGCTTTCTTCAACTGGTTGGTTTCAATTTTTTTCTAATACATGCCATGTTGTAATTGGCTTTCGTTTATTTTCGTTTTCAATTGCTATTCCTGATAGTTGATGTTCTCGTGTGTCTGAAAGAGGAGATTTTGATTTCCAACGGGGGTTTACTATCATTTCTTCTTGTTTTTGTACTAGTCAAAGAATTAGACTGGTTAATTGTAGACGAAAAAAGAGTCTTTGATTGTAATTATTTCTTTTCTGTGATCGATCAGAGCCAGAAAATGTTGATGGTTGTTCACGTCAAACAAAACCGGAGAAGATGATAAGGGGGAATCTCGATCGACAAGCTCGAGGGTGATGGCCCTGTTTGCGAAGTTCAACCACAAGGTGTTCGACAAAATGCCCCTGAGAAGAGGTTAATTCTATTGGGTATTTAATAATGTAATGTTTAATTTTTTTTATTAACTTCACTTCGCCTATGTTGTATAATTCGATGGTATATATGGCAGGGCGATACAAAAGAAAGTCTGTTAAAATTTGAAAACTGATTTGAGTCTACATAACTTGGAAGATTTACTTCAATGCTGAGATAACAATCATACATTATATGAATATGCAAATATTTTATGGGTGTGATATTCAGTTTTTTGGGTGTGATATGCATGATTCACATCTAACCGATTAATTGGATTACTTCATTGGTCGTGAATGTGATATGTATTTATGTGGGTGAGATATGCATTTTCCATACATTGATATGCGAAATAGTTGTTGGATTGATTATTTCTGACCGTAAATGTGATATTCAGTTGTAAGGAAGGGATGTAACACCCCCAAATTTTAACCCATTTGGAAAGGTATTACCGCCAGTGACCTCGGTTTCCACACCGAAGCCACCCCATGCTTTACCATTGAAACACAATTCATAAAGAACAATTATGGTACAAAATTACCATAACTTTCATTTAAAACATAGTCGCGGAATTTCAACACAATTCCAAATGCGACAAAATACAGAGTTATTACAATACAGCGGAAGACTTAAAATAATTTACAAGAGTATTGATTTCAGTAGTCAACGCCTAAAGATCGTAGCCTGATTAAAACATTTTCAAACACCGTTCATGTTCATAGTCGATCTAGCCTTTTTGGACCTGTATGTGCCGAAACGGACGGACGACACCACCATGACGTTGCAGATAAATAAAATACAAGGGGTTAGTCTAATGAATAGACTAAGCAAGGGAGGAAAACATTAACAATTAATTCACACAAATGCTAACACAAGCAGTTCCACATATCAACAAATCACTTCAAAGCCCTCAAGTGTTAACTAAACAGTTAAACACATCAACAAATCACATCAAGCCCTCGAGTGTTAACTAAACAGTTAAACACATCAACAGATCACATCAAATCCTCAAGTGTTAACTAAACAGTTAAACACATCAACAAATCACATCAAAGCCTCAAGTGTTAACTAAACAGTTAAACACATATAGTTATCAAAATTGTTCCCAACATAATTAATAATCCTCCCAAATTAATTAACAACTAAACAATTGATAATTAATGAAACATGATTAAGCAAGAGCGAACCGCCACTTGCCTGGAATAGACGAAAGCTTGAACAAAGCTTAGAACAACGGGTTCCTGGGTCTGAAACTGGGACAGATCCTGGATAATAAATCCCAAAGAAACGACCCACAACGAGATCCTAACTTAGATTCAATATCCACATATATGAATCTTAAAAGAATAAGAATCAAAGGGTCCAAGAAAGCCAAGCCAACACCCAAGACACCCCTTCGGACAAGCCCACCGCGGGGCGCCAGACCTCACCGCGGGGCGCTAGACCTTTGTGCCGCGGGGCGGTGGTCGAGCAGAGGCGATGAAACGAGAAGATTTATCGGGAAAAACTTACCCAAATCGATCCCTTAGGCTTCGATTCGTTCTTGGTTGAGTCTCCCACCTTCTTAAGCTACAAACCATCTCTTAGAAACCACTTTCTAAAGAAGGAAAAGAGGCTCGAAAGTCTCTCGAAACAAGCTCTCAAGTTCAGCAAAAAAGGTGTTTGGGAGGAAGAAGATGGTGAAGAAGCTAACTTATGGCCTCTCTCACGGCTCTCCCTCTCTACTTATAGGCCAACCAGGACAACCACAAGCAAGCCACGCATGCAAGGATGTGTCTCAACCAGAAGAAAAGCCTTGGGGAGCAAGGATCGGCCAAGAATGACGATGCAAAAAAACCTAATCGCGATGACGAACTCACTGACGTCTTACCGCGGGGCGCGGCACCCTTCTCACCGCGGGGCGGTGGCGACCATCAGGAAATCGTCCTGACTTAGACGGGGCCGTTCTCTCAGCTACGAACTCCGAATGAGGTGATTCCAAATCGAGGAGTTAGATCTAGAAGTCTATTTTAATCCTTCCAAATTTCACTTTGAACGGATCATGGAATCAAGAGTTACGACGATTTTGCTAAAAGGTCGCATTAAATGGCCGAGGAAAGTATGGGTACGGGTTCTTTTAACCCCGGGTTAAATATATTCGTACCCAAACATCTTGTACAACCATCTCACACACAAATCTCATATAAATATATTGCACGAATATCTTATATAAATATTTTGTACACAAATATCTTGTACGCACACCTGGCACAAATATCTTGCACAAATATCTTATATAAATATCTCGCACAAATATCTTATACAAGAAAAGCTGGAAAAAAACCAAAATTTCCTTATCAAAATGAGGGATATTACAAGGGATATGCATTTTCCATATAGTGATATGCAGAATATACTTGTATGATATGCAATTTGTAATTATAGATTATTTTCTTGGCCGTGAATATGATATTCATTTGTGTGGATATGATATGCATTTATTGTACAGTGATATACAGAATACACTTGTATGATATGCAATTTTTTATGATAGATTATTTCATTGGTTGTGATTGTGATATTCATTTGTGTGGATTAGTTATGCATTTTCTATACATTGATATGCAGAATAAGCCACGGGCGCGGAAAGGGAGCCGCGTGCGCGATCAAGGAAGATCTCGCTGAGTGATATTCTCGTCAGAAGATGAGAAGAACAAGTTGCGGGTGCGGAGAGGAAGCCGCGGGCGCAGCCAAGGAAGATCTCGATGAGTCCGGCCATGTAATTATGTGGATGATATATGCATTTATTGTACAGTGATATGCAGAATACACTTGTATGATATGCAATTTGTAATTATGGATTATTTTCTTGGTCGTAAATATGATATTCATTTGTATGAATGGAATATGCATTTTTTGTACAGTGATATGCAGAATTTACTTGTATGTTTTAAATTGGAATATCAATTACCACAATGTGCATATCTGTTCAATGTTTTTGAATATCAGTATATATACGACTGACCATGATCATGAATAATAGTTATTCAATAATACTTGAACGATATTCAGATAATGTGCTTTGATATTAACACATTGTATCTCAATTCAGTCGATGCATTATATACGATGGAACATGAACAAGATTAACATATATGCAAATTATATATAACAATATTCATCTTTTTTGTCTCGATATGCAGATTTTTTGTGTCGATATGCAGAACGGTTTAAAATTTTTTCTGGACCAAATCCACGTTTTCTCTCTCCAATCTTTCTCTCTCCAATCTCCTTCTAATTGCCTATTTTGGTGGTGATATTTATTCCATGATTCACACCCCCACTACACCCTATTTTCTCTCTCCTAATCTAGCCATCTATCATCCTCAATCCAACGCTCCAAAATTGTCCACTCGTTTCATCATAAGACTCGTTTTACCTGAACGCCCCTCTCTCTATATATATATAATCTTAAATACATCAATACATTAGCAAACCCTTTTAAAAAAATCTTCAATTGTCATAGATTCGATATTGTAAAAACTAGATTCCACTAATGAAATAAATATAGCTTCCATGTATTCCCTCCGTTGTTGTCCATAAATATCAATCTCCATAATAGCTTTATTTTTTAGTTTATTTAGAAATAATAAATTTAAATACCATCCTAAAAATCTAAATTTTATTTAAGTGTAAAATTTCAAATTACTAAAAGATATGAAGGTTATATATGAAATTTGTACATCGTCATACGTCAATATTCTAGTTTAACATCTTGATTTGTTAAACTTTTACAAAGATTTACTATACTAACAAGCAAATATTTAAGTACCAAAAGAAACAATTTTTAATAAGAAAAAAAAATTTAGCCTAATGTTTTATCACCTATTATGTGGCCTTTGAATTTATTTATTTTATGGAAATTTGTGAGTCCGTAGTAATATAAGAAAATATATACTTCTTCTACAAAAAAACAGGAGATATATACTTTTCATTTTAGTCCAATGTTTCATCATCAATTGTATGGCCTTTGATATTTTTTTTATAAGGTCGTAGTAATACAAGAAAATATATACATTTTATTTTAGACTAATATTTTATCACCAATTTTATGGCCTTTGAATTTATTTATTTTATGGAAATTTGTTGAGGTAAGATCCGAACAAGTTTGATTTGGGTTGGATTGATATTTGCTGGTGAAATTGAATTTAGGGTTTACAAGTTTGATTTTGGGTGGAGCACTTAAACCCTTTGCCGTGTTCTACGACTCCGCTCTTGTTGTTTGATATGGCTGATACATCTCTTGTTGTTGCAATAAATTCTCTTAAAGTTGGAGATTTCCAGGGTATGTATATGTGAACATTTCCTTTGCAAATTTTCATATGTACATTATTTATCATGAGTGTTTAATTTCCATATATGTTGATGCAGGTGTGTCGTTGTCAGCTTTATCCAAAAGCATACTACAGATAAACCCAGATATACCTGAATCCCAGAAACTGAGATCATGGTAAGCTTCTAGTCTCGAGCAATTGACTTTGCATTACACTTCTCAGTATCCTGAAACCTGTCTGATTCTCCTGTAGGTATGACTTTGAGGGTAAGGAGGCGTCAATGGATTCTATTTGTGCTGGTATGAGCCCATTCATGCCTAGTGGAGGGAGGTCTATGTACAGTGATCGAGTCCCGCTGTCTCACATTACAAGTAATGCATTGCTGGGAGAAGATAAGGTAGTGTATCATTAATGAGCAGACCATGAATTTCTTTTATGAAATATTTTGCTGGTTTTGATTCATTGCATCTGGTTTGTTCTGCAGCCTACTTTCTTTAGCCTAAAGGCATACATAAGCTTCATTAAGCCAGATCAATCTATGTGGTATCGGGCCTGCAAGACATGCAGCAAGAAAGTCACAAAATCTATTGGATCTGGGTACTGGTGTGAAGGTTGTCAGAAGAATGACGCAAAATGCAGTTTAAGGTTAGAACTTAGAAACTATGGAAGTTCTATCACAATGTGAATATGTACCAAGTACTATTTATTGTTTTATTCCATTTCTAATGCTTGTTTTTTTAGGTACATTTTGGTGCTGAAAATGTCTGATGCAAGTGGTGAAGGATGGGTTTCTGCATTCAATGAACAAGCTGAAAGATTAATCGGATGCTCTGCTGAATAGCTTGATAAGCTGAGATCACAGGTAACTAATGCACATTGCATTTGATCAGTTATTACAAGACTAATTTCTTGTGTTTCGTGTTAGATCTTCAACAATCGATTTATGAAATCCTTGAGAATAATTTACATCTCTTTGAATTAATCTGTTACAGGATGGAGAAGAAAACCCTTACCAGTTGAAACTGAAGGAGACTACATGGATTCCTTATCATCTCCGAGTGAGTGTTTCAGTGCAAGAGTACATGGGTGATAAGAAGCAGAGGATAACAATAAGAGTTGTGGCTCCAGTTGATTTTGCCGCTGAATCCAAGTTTCTGCTTGACGAAATATCCAAGATGAAAAGCTCTCAGTAGAGTTTTCTGAACAATCAAGGAGTGATGCTTATCGAAGGAAAACTTGCAAGAATTTTTTATCATAGTAGATTAGTAGGAAAGCTGTCTTGTGCCTTTTTGTAATTATAGCCAATTTTTTGCTCATCAACGTAGGTTTCTATATTGACTTGACTTGGAAATGGAATACACTTGCAGCTTGTATCAAGAACTGATTTCTTCTATGCTTATTTTATTGTAACTGAGCAGTTGCTTCAGTTTATATATGAATGCTCAGTTGTGCAATTTTTGTGCTCAAAATCAATTTTAGATTTCTCCATTTATGTTCAGAATTAGCCCACAAGTTTTGTGAGTTCACTGGTTTACTTTGGAGTATAATTTGAACTTGGAAAATCTGAGGGTACTTTTAGCAGTATGAGGGTACTTATCTAAAAGACCGGGAAAGATCTAAATGAAACACAAAGACAACTCGTAACAATATTATTTAGTGGTTTGAAATATTCTTAACTTATACAAGTCTGTAGAGTATACAAAAGCAATAGGGTCTATTACTTTTGTTCAAATCCAATTGGAAAATCAAATAATTCTAATATTGCTTTACCATTCTTGCAATCTCATGCAACAGTCTAGCTGTATTTTTGCCATCTTTACTGTTATCATCATCAGGATCAGGCGAAACCCATTCTTGATAGTTGTGAACGTTGCTAGTGAAATCCGTAAACAGGCCATCTACTCCAATCTTGTTTAACCAATAGTCATATTCATTATACGAGTCTTGGTGGAAGTCAAAGTGCAAGAATTGGTTCTCATTTCTGAATGTGTATGGGTGCACCTGGGAATGAAAATACAGTTCAGCTTTCAACATATATTTGAGAAAGTCTGAGCGAAGTCGTAGAACACGGCAAAGGGTTTAAGCGCTCCACCCAAAATCAAACTTGAAAACCCTAAATTCAATTTCACCAGCAAATATCAATCCAACCCAAAATTCAACCCAAATCAAACTTGTTCGGATCTTACCTCGTCATCGCTCGCCAAGCTCCAGTCGTCGTGGTCGCGCTCGCCCCCGTGGTCGCGCTCTTCACCGGTCGTCGCCCACCATCGACAAGCCACCGGAAGAAGACAAGATGGAGTAGAGGGTGAGGAGGAGGTGGAAGATGGAGTATCACGGCAAGGGACTGAAATGGGGGACGAGACCAAAAATTACCGGGAAACTTTTTTCTTTTTTCTTTTTTTTTTCTTTTTGCCTTTTATTTTTTGTAAGTTAACGAATGAAATGAGAATTTGGGAAAATTTAACAGTTTTTAACGTCAAGGGTATTTGGCAAAAAAATTCAAACTCTCAGGGGTACCATGCGAAATAGTTCAAACCTTCGGGTATCTCGCGAAAATTGCAAAAACTCAAGGGTACCACGCGAAAATTCCGAAAATATTGTTATAATACGTGTAAATAATATTTTCATCCATTTTGTGAGTAATATTTCTAATATGAAGTAGACACATAATTTGAATATCTTTTGTGATATGATATATAGGTTTATTAGAAATACATGAGGAATTAAATTAATACTATACTAAAAAAATTATAAATATATACCATGCATGGCACGGGCACTGATCTATTTCAATTTAATTTTTTAAGATTTTAAACTTTGATAAAGAACTCACTTCAGTGTCAAACCTTATGCTTGTGACCTAAATGGCAAGATCCATGAATCAGATAAACTGGCTTATGGCTTGACCTAATGGATAGAAAAATGATAAGATTTGGTAAATCATCCAAGCTAGGTGAAGGGGTGAAGACAGGTATCGTCACTAGCGGACGTACACGAGGTCCGGTGGGGGCTACAGCCCCCACTGGGATTTTACAAAAATAATAAAAAATTTATTTTTTTATTTTTTTAAACTTTTTTTTTTTGATTTTTTTCCAAAAATTGTCAAACTATTTTTTGTAGTTTTCAATTTTAAAAATAATTTGTATGTAGAATTTGTTATGCATAATTCTCAAAAATACTAAAATTTATCTAAATTTGCACACAATTTTTCAATAAAAAATGTAATATTTTCTTTATATCTATCCTTATTTGAGTTAAATTTTTTAAAATTTAGGGTTTATGGATTTGGAAATTAATTTTAATACAATTTTTTTGAGATTACACAGTGAAAGTAGTATGTAATGATGACATTTGTTTAATTTTTGTAATTTTTGGTCAATTTTGAGTAAAATTTCATTTGAAGTTCGGATATAGAGTTTGTTGTTTGAAATTAAGGTTGTTTGTGTAAAATAGATAGTAGACTTAAAAATTACAGTTTAGGATTTTATGTAAGGTAGACAGTAATATTTTACTCTTCAAGAATTTAGCTCCCACTGGACTAAAATCTTGCGTCCACCCCTAAATATCGTATATGATATCTCTCAACATTCTCAATCCCACTTCCACTAAGCCTCCACAGTCGTGACAACAATTCAAAATTTGCTAACTCAAATAACTCATTAAAAAGTATGGATGTAGTAGTTAGATTTTGTCAATTTCCAATTGGTTTAGCGGTAAAATAAGATAGATTTTGTGATCACCTGGTTTTTCCGAGAGGGAATTAGTTGGCGGTTCACACAAAATCAACTTCGGCTCGTCTCCCTTTAGATGCTTTTTCCCCTGTTCCCCGTCGGCACTCCTTCGTCACGTCAGATGTCGCTTGCCACGCCGTCCGATCCTGGAAAAAGGAGCCTGAGGGAGCCTCAGGCTTGCCACTCCGATGATCAAGTCAGTTCACTGCACGCTCAAAAGGAGAGAGAGAGAGAGAGAGAGAGAGAGAGAGAGAGAGAGAGAGAGAGAGAGAGAGAGAGAGAGAGAGAGAGAGAGAGAGAGAGAGAGAGAGAGAGAGAGAGAGAGAGAGAGAGAGAGAGAGAGAGAGAGGAAAGAAAGTGAAGGAAATCAAGGGAGCTAGATTGTGCTTGATTCTGGGCGGTGGTCCAGGTTTTTCTCGTGCTCCGGTCGGGTCGGGGGAATAGAGATCACAAGGGGAGAGTCGAGAATCCCTCTTCCCGGCTCCCCCCTCTCCCTTTTATACATTGGGTCATGGCTCATCCTTGTCCTGACTGGGCCGAACTGGTTTGGAGGGTGGGTTTTAGGACTTGTTCTAGTTGGGCCGTTTTACAAATGAACCTTCTTTACTTTTGGGTTGCCTTTCCTTAGACCGGGCTAAATCCGACTCTCATATATTCCTTAAGCGGTTAATATTTAGGGTTCAAATCCTGGTATTGTGAATCCAAGCATACTGAATTGAGAGGGTTGTCCCCATATGAACCTCTGCACTATACGAATCCAAATTAAGCGGTGCACATTCGGATAGCAGATGGTAAATAAAGACAAAAAAAACTTGTATACAAAATGAACGTGTATTTTAATGATATTATACCGATCTTTTAGTCCACTATATATATACGACGTCAGCTGATTTCCACTCTTGTGTTTGATCGTTATGAATGTGGAGGCAACACCTACTGTTTCTGGTAAAACATTATAAATGTCGGGATCAAATTATAAATCATAGATGTTGCCTACCACTTGGAATTGAAGATTCAAGCAAGGATTTACGATACAAGTAGCATTGACAAGTACGTCGACGGTTCTAGAATCAGTAAACCACCACCACATGCATGCAGATCGACGTACTTGATCATTTGAACTAGATTATATATAAAGCAAGGAATACATTTTCTGACGTGCCTTTCATCTATATTGTTGTGTTTCCCTCCTATATTGTTGTGTTTCCCTCCTATATATAAATCAAGGAATACATTGATTGTGTGGCCCAAAGTTGCATTTGGGCGACGAAAAAGATTTTGTCGCCTTAATTTTGAAATTTTGTTGCCCAAAACACTTTTTCTTGTAGTGTTGGAAGGTCTAAATGATGTCCCACTTGTGGGAAGTCTTATCCTAATTGGCTCTCATATTTAAGGGAAATAATGTGACTTTTGGAGGTAAGAGAGATAAACCAAAAGAGACACAAAAGGAGAGCTGAAAAGCAGAGGAGAAAAGAGTGAGTTTGGAACTCGTAGGTGTTGTTGCATCCAAATCTGATCTGCCCCGATCGACATCAAGATCATCTCCGATTGGGACGAAATTTCAGAGTGTTGTTCCTGCCATCAAGACCTTCACATCCAACGGTTGGACTGTGTTTTGGTGCCCTCTAAGTCAGGTTCTTAAGAAGTTGTCTCCTTGTTCTTTTTCTTGTTGTTCCACCTTGTTGGGTGAAGATTGTAACAAAGGTTGTAGCCTTGATGGTTGTGTATTCCTCTAGTGTTATCTAGAGAGATTGTACCCACTTGTAATCCTTGTTGATAGTGGAAGTTTGGTACCCAAAGGGTCCCGTGGTTTTTTCCCTAGTTTGGGGTTTCCAAGTAAAATTCTGGTGTTCGGTTCTCGTTGCTTTTATTTCCCGAAGTTTGTATATTTCTCCTGAAATATCTCATTGCTTCCTGACATTGTTGTTGGTAGCCCATTCGATCATGTTGGGGCTGTTTGTGGACAACTATTTGTTTGTATGTATTTGATTTTCGCACTTCAGACTGGTATCAGAGCATAAGGTTCCGATGGATGAAAAGAACGATAGCTTTCATGGAATGATTGTGTTGAACTCCAGTAACTATACAGACTGAAAGATTAAGATGGAAGATCTCTTGTATGTGAAAGATCTTTATGAGCCAATTGCAAGAAAGGAAATATCGACGGGAGCAATAGATTCAGAGTGGAAGATTCTGAATAGAAAAGTTGTCGTGACGATGAGACAGTTTGTTGATGTGAGTGTACTTCAACATGTGGCCAATGACACAAATGCTTATGAGCTGTGGCATAAGCTTGCGGGTATGTATGAGCGAAAGAATGCCCTGAACAAGGCGTCATTGATGAGAAAGCTTGTGAGGTTGAAGTACTCAGATGGTGAGAGCATTGTGGTGCACACCAGTACTTTATGGGCTTGGTGAATCAGTTAGCCGCAGCTAAGATGACATTAGATGATGAGTTGTAGGCCCTGCTGTTACTTTTCTCCCTGCCAGACAGTTGGGAAACTCTTGTTGTGTCACTAAGTAATTCATGTCAGGAGGACATGTTGTTCTTAGAGGCGGTAAAAGCAAGTTTTTTGAATGAAGAGACAAGAAGAAAGGAGATGGGTTCCTCTTTACAGTCTCAGTCAGAAGCAAATGTGGCAAAAGATTTCAATAGAAGAAGGATGAGGCAGAGGGGTACTCAGAACCAAGACAAGTCCAAGAGGAGATCGAAGTCCAGAGGTAAACTCACGTGCTTCTATTGTGGGAAACCGGGTCACTTCCAAAAGAATTGTCGAAAGTTCAAGAAGAAAAAGGGCAATTGTAATAATTCAGAGACTCAGAGAAAACCTCAAGAGGAAAGGGACACCACTGCTATTGTGACTAGTGATGAGGAGTTGTTGTTCATTGGTGAACAAGGTTGCTTGAACCTTGCTAGTGATGAGTGCACTTGGGTGATTGATTCTGGTGCATCGTTCCACTTAACACCGAGAAGAGAATACTTCTCATCCTACACATCTGGTGACTATGGCTATTTTAGGATGGGGGATGATGGTTCACGTGATATTGTGGGCATGGGCAATGTATGTTTGATGACATCCACTGGTTGCAGATTGATCTTGAGAGATGTTCGTCATGTTCCTGATGTTAGGTTGGATCTAATATCTACTGGGAAACTTGATGATGAGGGCTATCATGGTAGCTTCTATGGTGGTGTATGGAAGGTCTCTATGAGAAGTTTGATTGTTGCCCGAGCAAAGAAGCAGAATTCGTTGTACGTGATGCAAGCAAAGTTGTGCAGAGATGAAGCAAATATGGTGGCTGACTCAGTTGGCGAGTTATGATACAAGAGGCTTGGTCACATGAGTGAGAGGGGGATACAGACGCTAGCCAAGAAGGACTTCCTCCCAGAAGTGAAAGGTATAGGTCTAAAACCTTGTGTTGATTGCTTAGCTGGAAAGCAAAACAGAGCATCCTTTCATTCTCGTCCTCCAGTTAGGAGAAGACATGCATTATATCTTGTTCATACTGATGTGTGTTCTATGGATACCAAGTCACATCATGGTGCACAATACTTTGTCACATTTATTGATGATTACTCCAGAAAATTATGGGCTTTTGTGTTGAAAAGCAAAGACCAAGTATTGTCAGTGTTCAAGGAATTTCATGCCAGATCTGAGAGAGAGTCAGGGCAGAAATCGAAGGCTGTCAGGTCAGATAATGGTGGAGAGTATAGGGGTCCGTTTGAGGAATATTGCAAGAGTCAGAGAATCAAGCTTGAGTATACAGTTCCCAAGACACCTCAGTTGAATGGGCTTGCAGAGAGGATGAACAAAACCATAGCAGAGAGAGTGAGAAGCATGTTGTCGCATGCTAAGCTGCCAAAGTCATATTGGGCGGAGGCAATGTTGAATGTTGTGTATCTCATCAACAGATCTCCTTCAGTTCCTTTGGATGGTGATGTTCCATAGAGGGTTTGGACTGGAAGAGATGTTTCCTACAAGAATTTGAGGGTGTTTGGATGCCTGACATACATGCATATTGCTAGAGATCAGAGAACAAAGCTTCACAGTAAGACGAAGCCATGCATCTTCCTAGGGTATTCAGAGGATGAGTTTGGGTACAAATTGTGGGATTTGCTTGACAAGAAAGTGGTTAGAAGCATAGATGTTGTGTTTATGGAAAATATGACGATTGAAGACTGGAAGCAGAAACATCCAGAGTCGTCTTCCAAGCCTGCCACTATCACCTATCCAGTGTTTCCTGACAACAGTCGTGTACATCTTGACAATGTACAACAGTCAGATGAAGTTCACCAGGAAGATGTGCATGATGTTGGTGATGATGGTGATGTTGATCCATCAGAAACTATTAAGACTGAATTGCAAAAACCCCCCGAAGAGCCAACTGTTGAGTTGAGGAGATCCACCAAACAGAGACAAAGTTCCTCAAGGTATCCAGTCAGTAAGTATGTGTTGTTGACTGATGAAGGAGAGCCAGAGGACTATGAGTAAGCTATGATAGATGCACACCAGAAGGAGTGGTACAATGCCATGCAAGATGAGATGAACTCCTTGCGTGAGAACCACACCTATGACTTGATGAAGTTGCCTGAGGGTAAGAGAGCTCTTAGGAACAAATGGGCTTTCAAACTAAAAACTGGAGAAGATGGTTGTCCACCCAGATACAAGGCCCGAATAGTGGTGAAGGGCTTCCAGCAGAAGAAGGGTGTTGACTTTGATTAGATTTTATCTCCAATTGTTAAGATGTCGTCCATCCGGGTTGTTTTAAGCATAGCTGCAAGCATGAATCTAGAGATTGAGCAGCTAGATGTGAAGACTGCATTCCTTCATGGTGATCTTGAAGAAGAGATATATATGGAGCAACCTGAGGGTTTTGAGATCAAGGGAAAAGAGAAGCTTGTATGTCGATTGAGAAAGAGCTTGTATGGCTTGAAGCAAGCTCCTCGACAATGGTACAAGAAGTTTGAGTCCTTCATGATTGAGCATGAATTCCACAAGACACAAGTTGATCATTGTGTGTTTGTGAAGAACTTCCATGAAGGTGACTTCCTCATTCTCTTGCTATATGTGGATGATATGTTAATTGTTGGTCGTGATACCAACAAGATTGCTAGCTTGAAGAAAGCTTTGAGCAAGTCCTTTTCTATGAAGGACTTAGGCCCTGCAAGACAGATTTTGGGTATGCACATAGCACGTGTCAGGAAGAAAAGCATGTTGTGGTTGTCACAAGAGAGATACGTGACAAGAGTACTGCAGAGGTTTAACATGGACAAGGCTAAACCCGCTTGTTCTCCACTGCCTGCGAACATGAAGTTGAGTTCCAGTCAGTGTCCGAAAAGTGAGAAAGAAAAGATAGAGATGAAGAATGTGCCTTATGCTTCAGCTGTGGGTAGTTTGATGTACGCCATGGTTTGCACTAGGCCAGATATTGCTTTTGCAGTAGGGGTTGTTAGCAGGCTCATGAGTAATCCTGGAAAGGAGCATTGGGCTGCAGTTAAGTGGATCCTCATGTATCTCAAATGCACTTCGAGTGTGTGCTTACGCTTTGGTCCTGGAAAGCTGATGCTTGATGGCTTTACAGATGCTGACATGTCGGGTGATGTTGATTCCAGCCGATCTACGTCAGGTTACTTGATGACATTTACAGGGGGGGCTGTATCATGGCAATCGAGACTGCAGAAGTGTGTGGCTTTGTCAACCACAGAGGCTGAGTATATGGCTGCAGTTGAGGCCGATAAGGAGCTGGTATAGATGAGAGATTTCATGGCTGAGTTAGGAGTGGAACAAGAGACGTTCCCACTTCATTGTGATAACCAGAGTGCCATCCACCTTGCCAAGAATGCCGCCTACCATTCTCGAACCAAACATATACGGAGGATGTATCATTGGTTGCGAGAGAGGGTAGAAGATGGAGATTTTGATTTAGTGAAGATCCACACCAATGACAATGGGTCAGATATGCTGACGAAGACCTTGCCTAAGGAGAAGCTTATTGCTTGTTGCTTGAGAGCGGGCTTGGTTGATTTCCCCATATGGGAGTGAAGGGGGAGTTTGTTGTGTTTCCCTCCTATATTTGGAGGAAGAAGCCATTACTTTTAATGGGCTTTTAATGCCATTTGGAAGGCCCAAATGATGCTCCACTTGTGGGAAGTCTTACCCTAATTGACTCTCGAATTTAAGGGAAATAAAGTGACTTTTGGAGGTAAGAGAGAGAAATCAAAAGAGACACAAAAGAAGAGTTGAAAAGCAGAGGAGAAAAGAGTGAGTTTGGAACTCGTAGGTGTTGTTGCATCCAAATCTGATCTGCCCCGATCGACGTCAAGATCATTTCCGATTGGGACGAAATTTCAGAGTGTTGTTCCTGCCATCAAGACCTTCACATCCAACGGTTGGATTGTGTTTTGGTGCCCTCTAAGTCAGGTTCTTAAGAAGTTGTCTCCTTGTTCTTTTTCTTGTTGTTCCACCTTGTTGGGTGAAGATTGTAACAAAGGTTGTAGCCTTGATGGTTGTGTATTCCTCTAGTGTTATCTAGAGATATTGTACCCACTTGTAATCCTTGTTGATAGTGGAAGTTTGGTACCCAAAGGGTCCCGGGGGTTTTCCCCTAGTTTGGGGTTTCCACGTAAAATTCTGGTGTTCGGTTCTCGTTGCTTTTATTTCATGAAGTTTGCATATTTATCCTGAAATATCTCATTGCTTCATGACATTGTTGTTGGTAGCCCATTCGATCATGTCGGGGCTGTTTGTGGATAGCTATTTGTTTGTCTGTATTTGATTTCCGCACTTCATATATCTATTTATATAATATATTAAAGTCTTAATTATCTCTTCTATGTGTCAGCTTGTGAATATACTATATAGGCAAATCTCAATATCCAATTACAACTTTATCCTTTTTATATTTATATATTTTTTATAATAAGCATTCTCTCAAAGATTATTTATATCTTTTTACCTTATTAGTTTCTTCTTATTTGTAAATAAAATCATATATAATATATTTTACCTTATTAGTTATGTTAGTTCTAGCTTAAATACATAAATGTATATATTTGGTAACATTCAATTGAAAATATAATTGGTAATATATGATTCTTGATGCAAAAGTGGTAATATATATTAAAAATATTTTAAATAAATATGTGATATAATTTAGCCATTTTTTTCATTTTCATTAATGATACATAATTAATCGTTCTTAATACTTAAATCTAATTTATATGTTTTCTTATTCAGTTATTTGTATGAAATTCTTAATTTATTTTTCATTTTTATATACAAATTCGCGTATATACTTTTAATTCTAGTCATACAAAAATCTTATCACCATATGTGTCAAGATATTAAATTTATAATTTTTCAGATTAGTTTTTGTAAATATTTAACAATATTTCAATTTCGTGTTTTATTAACTAAACTCGTGCAGGGCACGGGGACATATACTAGTTTAATAGTAAAGCTAGTGCGTAGTAATTATTTAGAAGATCGTCTGTACGTCCGCATGACTTCACAAGGAAGGTCTTGTTTTGTTTAAACTTATGGAAACGGTGAAAAGAAAACGAATCTAGTCAATTTTGACATCATGATACGTTAATAATAATAAAAAGTTATTTTGGCTTAGGGCTCTAAAATTTGTATGTCAAAAGAAAGGATAAAGAAAACGATTTCACCATTTTAAAACTTATTTTATTATTGGAGAAACAAACATATCTATCATAATGTTAAAAAAAAAATCATTATTTCGATCAATAAATAATGATATTAAAGTATACTCTATTTTGGTTGGGTCACACACTCACACCCATCCATCACCCTACTCCCTACTTTGTTTGAATTTTCACCGCACTTCGATTACATATGATGTTTCTATTTATCTACGGCCTAAAAATAGATTCATAAGCACGCCACATGTGAGATTTTCAAATTTAAGCCTAAATTACAATTGGCAAAAGCATTATATATTTGGCCCAAGAAGTATGAAGGCCCAAATTTAAAGACTATGAGGATGATAAAATCCCATTATATAACCTAATTGGCCTAGATAGGTCATATATTACTTCTTTATCTAATATATCTATATCTATATCTATACTATATATAAAAGTGCGGTGTCCTTGAATGAATAGTGTTCAACCTATAAAATTACTACAAGACCAGAAAGGATATGAACTATTATCCTCTTAACAATCCTTCTTGGAAATCCTGGCATGACCTGCCACTTATGACTACAAACTTCAAATCTTGGCATGACCTGCCACTGGATATTAGAATTACTGAACAGAAAATTGAAAACAAATGTAAATGTATGAGATCTGTTAAGATCATTGTTCATATATTCTACTATGTTTCTAACTTCCCTATTTTCGGGATAGCTTACCCAAATCATGGTGAGAAATCACTTAATTGCATGACAAATTGGAAAATACAGATCAAACAATATACTCGTAAACTTACAAAGAAAACCGAGTTTTGGAATGATCATCACGAATCTTTGACAGTTTGCACTCGTCATAACTGTCATTACTATGAACCTAAGAACAAGACCCCTAACTGTCATTGGATATGGGGCAATCAATCAATTGGTTTTTATGAAGATTACAACATGGAATTGCCGTGGAATTGTGAAGAAAACCTTTTGGATGGATGTTGAATCCTTCTGCAAAATTGAACGAATTCAATTAATTGCACTTTTTGAAACAAGAACAAACAAAGAACCAAGCGAAAAAGTGTGGAAAACAGCCGGGTTTGATCAATTCTACTGTGTCCCAGCAACGGGTTTCTCGGGTGGTATTTGTGTTATGTGGAAAACCTACCAACTTACAAATGAAATCCTTGAAATTGAACAAATTGAAACAAGATTCATTAGTATTAAGTATACAAACTTGCTCACGAACAAAAAACTTATGATAATCCTTACTTACGCCCCACCAAATGAGTCTGCTAAAAATGTGTTTTGGAACGAACTTATCTCCTACATTAAAAATTGTTCTCTCCCGTGTATTATTATGGAAGATCTGAACGAAATTCAAAACCCTTCTGGAAAATTACGCGGGAATATAGCGCCATTATCAAAATTTGCTAGACTACGTCATTTTAAAAATGAATGTGAACTCTTAGATACTCATATCCAGGGAAACACCTATACATGGCGAAAGAACAGCACGGAAATAGAAAACATCCATGAAAAACTGGATAGGGTTCTTATCCACCACCAGATCCTTCAATGGTATCCTGATATCTGTACTAAGTATTATGCTTTTTCCAGCTCAGACCATTGCCCAATATCCATCGAGCTAGATTCAGCTGTGCCTTTTAAAAACTAGCCGTTTAAATTTGAAAAAAATTGGATGACTAGAAAGGATTTTAGAAACGTGGTAAAACAAGCATGGAGAACTAACTACCATGGATCTAGATTGTACAATCTGGTATCCAAAACAAAACTACTAAAAAAACATGCTAAGATCTGGAACAAAAGTACCTTCGGAAATGTCTTCACACAATTACAAACTATAGAAAAATAACTTTCTGAAATCCAAACTGAGATCTGTAATCACCCTACAAATGACCTCATTAAAAAACACACTAGAATCATAGAAAAAAAGGAAAAACTTCTGTGTTTCCAGAAAATTTTCTGGAACCAAAGAGCTAAGGTAAAACACATCAAATATAATGATACGAATACTAGCTATTTTCATAAAATAGCAAGTGGAAAAAGAAACAGAAAAAATATAAAAGAAATCAAAACCCAAGAAGGAACAAGCATCACTGGTGAAGAAAACATCAGAAATGAAATCAGAAATGATTTCATAAAAAGATTCAGAAGTGAGGATATAAATCAGAGACTATTTCAGGAAAACCTTGAATTAATCCAACCTAAAATCTCTTCAGAGAATAATCTGGATTTAATAAAAAATGTATCCAACAAAGAAATTAAAAAGGCGGTCTTTAACATTGGCTCGGATAAATCTCCGGGGCCGGATGGCATGACAGGAGAATTTTACCAAAAATATTGAGACATTGTAGGCACTTCTGTGACCCAAGCAGTTAAAAGTTTTTCCTTTCTGGGAAATTGCTTAAACAAATAAATCACACATTCATATCCTTAATCCCGAAATATGATAATCATACCTCTACAAATCACTATAGACCCATAAGTCTGTGCTCTACTATTTATAAGATCATCTCAAAGATTATAACAACTAGACTCAAAGGAACCATGAAAAAATTGATACACCCACTTCAGGGTGCCTTTGTTGCTAACAGAGTCATTCAAGACAATATCTTGATTGCACGTGAAATCTTCCACTCTTTTAAATCAAAAAAAGGAACTGGAGGATTTATCGCCTTAAAACTAGACATGGAAAAAGCTTATGATAGAATCGAATGGGATTTTATTATAAAAATAATGGAAAAGTATGGATTCCATGAAAAATTTATCAACTGGATAAAAGAATGTATTACAACGGTGTCCTTCTCGGTACTTGTTAACAATGGACCCACAAAAATATTCAAACCTTCAAGAGGACTTCGACATGGAGACCCCCCTCTCACCCTTCTTGTTTATTTTAGGATCTGAAATCCTTTCTAGAAAACTCCAAAAAGCATCAGATCGACCTCGAAATCCCTTAGGATTTCAATTCAATCAACAAGGAACACGAATCCCCTTTTTGGCCTTTGTGGATGACATTGTGATATTCTCAAAAGCCAAACAGAAAAACTATAAAGAAATCAAAGTTATCATTGATGACTACTGCAAGATCTCAGGACAAAAGGTAAATTTTCATAAATCAGCCTTTCAAGTTACTAAAAAGGTCACAAACCAAAAGAAATTAGCTATACAAGGCATTCTCACAATCACAAACATGATATCTCTCGAAAAATACTTGGGTTGCCATATCATCAATGGTAGAGTTAACTCGAACACCTTTGCTGACCTTTTAGTTAGCACCCAACAATAATTATCCAAATGGAAAGCAAATTCCATTTTCCAAGCAGGAAGAACAACACTAATAAAAACCAATATGGCTTCAAGACCCAATTATCTTATGCAAAGTTTCATGTTACCTACACACACACAATGAACTTGATAAGATAAACAGATCCTTTTTTTGGAACAAAGACAACTCCTATAAACCTCTTATAGGTTGGGATAAAATTTGCAAACCAACTCATCAAGGAGGTCTTGGCTTGAGAAAAGCTAAAGACATGAACAAAGCTCTTCAATTCAAATTACTATGGAAAATCTTAGTCGAACCAAACAACTTCTGGGTTAGAGTTATTACGGATAAATACCTGAAAACACAACATATACTTCACTACGAGAAAAAAGGAAACTGCTTCTGGCAATGGTCCAAAATGATTGAACTTATGCCTGAGTTCAAATCTGGACTAATTTGGCAAGTTGGTAATGAAAAAACTATCAAATTATGGACGGATATCTGGGCTCTGAACACCCCCTTATGTGATAACATAAACCCACAGTCAATCCTGACACAAGGATGCCCTGGTAGTTGATTTTATGCTGCCAAATAAAACATGGAATAGGGACTTACTTGAACAATACTTACCAAACGAATTAACCGAAAAATTAACCTCGATCCCAATACCTTTAAGTGAGATCCATGATAGAATGTATTGGAAAACGAGCAAAAACGGCTGGTTTTCTACTAATTCTGCTATGGAACTAATCAACAAAAATAAGAGTTATATTGTCTATGATTCCTCTTGGATCTGGAAAATGGACACATATCCCAAAGTTAAAAACTTTGTCTGGAAAATAATGAAAAACGGGATCCCAACTAAAGCTAGATTAGCAGAAAAAGGCGTTGCAACCCCCCCGGGTTGTATACGTTGCAATGCTCAGTTGAAAGATTTGAACCACCTCCTCTTCCAATGCAAGAATATATTAAAAACAATCGAAAAATTGAATCATGACACTTTTGGCATAATCAAATCCCTAAACATAGGAAACAAAAAAATTAATGAAATCATTGAAGAAATTCAACAAAAAACTAATAGATCATAATTCTTAGAATTAATGGTCTCTTGATGGAACATTTGATTCTATAGAAACCAACAAAGCTTTGGAAGAACAAATGATGATGTTGAACCCATTAAAGATGTACCAAATTACATTAAGAAACAAATGGAGAACTGGAATAAAACGAAAAACTGGAACCCTGACTGCCTAACTGAAAACAATCAAAGAACTCACAAAAAGAACATTGTCAGACGACCAATAAAGAAATGGAAAAAACCTTCGGATAACATAATTAAAATCAACACAGATGGATCCACCAAAACCAATGGTGAATCTAGCTTTGGCTATATTTTCATAAACAACACGGGAAAACCATTTTTCCTCTATGGGGATAAATGTGGTATTTCAACCCCGCTTAAAACAGAAACACTGGCAGTAAGAAATGCCCTGGTAAAGGCTTATGAATTAGGCTTTACCAACATTCATCTTGAATGTGACAACCTTACCATCGTGAACGTCCTTTAACAAATCTGGCATTGTCCATGGGATATTGAAATGCTAATTTCTGATATCCTGTGTATTTTACAATTGTTTTCTTCAGTGCAGATTTCTCACGTCTTCCGAGAAACCAACGTCGTAGCCGATTTCATCGCGAAGAAGGTTCATCGGATTTCCTTTGAAGACTTTAGAGATAGTCTAGAATTTATAATTCTCATCCGTAAGGATGCTATAAATTGAGAAATCGACCCTTTTATGATTTTCAATCTAATTTTTATCTTATAAAAAAAAAACCTATAAAATTACTTTTTTATCCTACACCGCCTTGCTCTCGATCAACTTCACATGCTCCCACTGCTCATCGCTCTGTCTCAAACTCCCCTTTCTATGATCTTTCTCGCACTCCCACCGCCCGCCTCCCTCACCTACACGCCGCCGCCGTCGCCGTCATCGTCCCACACCGCAAATTACCTTCCGTCGCACCCGAACTGCACCGCCTTCGTCTTCTTTGCGCCCAGGTAAACGTCTCCTTCCCTTCTCCATCCTCCGTTGTTGCTTGTTCTGCACATTGTTGAGCAATTTTTTCTCCCACCGCCTTCAATTGGTCTCATCTATTTACTGCAAATTGGTCTCATCCGTTTGACAAAAAAAAAGGCTTCAATTGCTCTCTTTCTCCCACCGCCTTCAATTGTCCTTTCTCTCATACTTTTTGCAACAACACTCATTTTCTTCTCTTTGATCTTCATCACATCAGGTAACAAATTTCTCCTTTCTCTCCTACTTTCTGTCTTAGTTATAATTAATTATTGCTCTTAAACGCACTACTACTGTGGCTGCCTAAGGAGAATTGATATCCAATCCAAACCCATCCTTGCAATTACGCTTCTCAAATTAATCATTTTGTGTGTTGATTGCTTAATTAGGTTACGGTGCAATAGATCTTGTTAAGCAAGACTTTATTCTCATGTGATGGGATCATGCACGGCTTGGCTTGTTCCCAAGCATCGCAAGACTGCAGTATTCGGCATCACACTTCTGATAATTTGAGCTATAATGTGAAATAGCATTATTTAATGTTTCTCAATTTGATATGATTAATGATTTTATGATATCAACCGAATGATTTTTACTAATCAGGATCTTGATCTCGTGATATTGATTGTATAATATTGGATGAGTTTGTGAGCAATATGGAGTATATGTTCCATAGTAACTATTCACATCAAATTCCATGGAATTTGTTCTCTGTAGTGTTATTCATGAATTTCCTATTCTTGGTGCAGCTTGCAGTAGAGCGCATATTTTGCTCAACGTGTATCCGGTTTGTGGAGGGTTGTCCTCAAGAAGGACTTACAGGTTTGTTTGGATTCCAGATTTCATTGCATTTGGCTCTGGATTTTGCTCTAATGTTGCAAATGATCTAACACTTAATGCAGAAAAGCTGTGGTCTGGCCTTGAGAATTTTGTGTTTGATTGGCTAATAAATGCTGACAGGTAAGATTGGTTTCTCATAAGTGACTTCGCTCCTTGATTTTTTCTCCATAATGTGACATTTATCTATCCTCTCCGAAATTTTTTAATCTTACAACTTACCTTTTAAGGGCTCGTGTGAGGTTTCCACAGGGGCCACTATGGTTGATGTGAAACAAGGGGTTGAATGCTCTTGTCTCATTTGCTTGAGCTCCGGATCGTGGCGCAAGAGAGGCTTGAACTTCTCCTTGGTGTTGGCTGGCTTCTTAAGGCTCTTTGGAGGTGCCTTGAGAGCGAAAGCAAGGAGGATGCCTTTTGAAGCTGAGGGAAGCAATGGCTGGCCGAGAGGAGACAAGGTGGCTAGCCGTGAGGGTGCTTAGCTGGCTGGTCGAGACTAGGGGGGCAAGGGAACCTCCCCTAGAGGTTCCTTGGATGAGTTGCTTTGGATTGAACACAATGAACGGAATTGATTGAGTGAAATGTTAGAGATTGAGAGGAAAAAGGAGAGATTTGAATGCTTGGGGTTGATAGAAGTAAGTGGAAGCCTTGGGGAAGTATTTCTCTAACCCAAGGGGAATATTCCACTTCTATAATCTTCAACCAAGTTTCAAATGAACTACAAAAGGGGTTTAAATAGTCAAGGCATTTCAGCCAACAAAGGAAAGCCTCTAATGGGCCTTAGTGAATTGAAACTCATATGCAAATGACTCTTCACACTCACTAAGGCAAGACTAGAATCATGAAACTAAATAACAAAAATAGAAAGGGGATAAAAGCCTTAGAGGCTTGGATATAGGTGTGCGTATGAATGTCTTGGAATCGAAGCATGGTCGATGCTTTAGTGTTGTGGCATTGATGCGTCGACGCCTTGGTGGTCAAGGCCTTGGCTCTTCCATGGAGAGGCACAATAGTAGGCGCAGGCCTTGGATTAGAGGTTCCTTGTTGATGGGTGGTTGACACTCATCACTCTCCCCTTCTTAAGGGAGAATTGTCCTAAATTCGTCATCGGGGACCGGGGGCACATACGGGCCGAAGTCCTCCACAAGGAGGCTCGAAAGTGCACCCAAGACAATGGTGAGCTTGCACCGAAGAGGCGCCTCAAAGTCCAAGAGCATGGCAGTCGGAGAAATGTACCTACAACAATGCAACTCAATAAGAAAACGTGAGTCCATCCAATGGCTCGGGGTTGGCCTACGGCTGAACCTAGGCAAGGATTCAAAGCAAGGGTGAGGCACCAAATAGTAAACCTGAGCGGGGCCAAGGGCGTGCGGGATTCCATTAGGTGGCCACTCATGGAAAACCAAGAAAATAGGCATGTTCGGGGCATTGAATGTCATTGTACAAGCTAGGGCATTGGTCATGAGGGGGAGGGGGGATGAAATGCTACAGCTATAGTGGAATCCCTCCCCTTCTTAGAGTTGAGCATCCCCCGTACAAGAGACATGGAGACAGTCGTCCCAAGAGTGGTGGGTGAGGGAAAGGGCACATTAAGATCAGGGTGGGTAGACTTAGAAACCACCAAAAGGAATACCTCATAAACTTTAAACCCCAAGGAAAGATGGTGGAACATCCTAGGTCGCCAAGGGGGATCTAGTGTGTTGGCTTGGAGGAAGTAGCCCTCATCCTCAAAATAACTCTCACCCGGAGGTTGTACTAACATAGGCCACAAGGAGGGGGTTCTAGCCGTGACATGGTGTGTGGGCATTCCCAAGGGGCCACGGTCTACCTGAGTATCCTAAAGTATTGTCCGCTTAAGAAATGAGCTAGGACTTTGTATCCTACCGGTATGAGTGTATCCTATCGGTATGGGTGCAAAAGCTCTCAGCCACAACAACACTATCAAGCTCAATGTTAGGGCAAGAAACCTCAAGAGGGGGCCTTGGAGGGCCGAGAACGAATGATTGTGCTATCCTAGGCAAAGGGACCACAACACATGAAGAGATGTCGGCGGTAGGCACAATTAATATAGGACACCGTGTGGGCATCAACAAAACATATAAGCCGACAAGAAAATCAGAATAATGAGGCATCCTTATTCCCTCACAAAAAATGGACAATATAAGAACAAAAGGTCCAAATTCTATATGAAGTGCAAGGACGCATGCAAAAATAATGTCACTACCCTTCTTATGCCTAAGTAGATGCCGCATGATATAACAATTTAGACAATGACCATACTTAGATATAGAGAGAATGACACGCATTAAGTGAAACCTTTTGGACATAAATTGAGACATGAAACTATAATGCAAACAAGAAAACATAGTTTTAGATGCAAAACAACTTGTCATCATGAAAAGTGCTCTTGTTACATTAAGCTCATGCAATGTGTCACCTAATGACATATAAGAGGAGAGAGAGAGAAGGGTTCTTCCCTAGCCTTTCTTTTCTTGGCCAAGAGTTGATGGCGGGAGCAACGAGGGCGCCGACCAAGGCGGTATCAAGGCGCAAGCCTCCTTTGGTGGGGCAGCCATGGGGTGCCGACCTCCATGGGGATGGGTCGATGGGGAGCCGCCAAGAGGCAACAAGGGACCGCTCACGGCGATGGGCGGCGGCCAACCAAGTCGCGGTTGATCCAAGGGCGCGGCCTGTTGAGTGGGCGCCAAGGCACCGCCCTCCTTGGTAGTGAGGCAAGGGCGCGACACCAAGGAGGAGATGGGGGTCGCTCCGGGGGTGGGAACGCCAGGCGGCGGTGGAGACCCGAAGGCCCCGAGGTGGGCCTTGGTGGCGTGTGTCTCCTCGGTTGCGGTGGTTGGCTGCCGGTCACTAGGCACATCCTCGATGTGGTCCGGCGGACGTCAACACGGTGGCGGCCGAGCATCAAGAAGCTCGCTAGGCTCCTCACGTGCCAAAGCCGCAAGATGGCGGTCAGTCGGGCCGCGCGAGGAGGTGTCGGGAAGGAGGGGCACTGTGGGAAGTGGCGCCAAGGCCGGAGTGGGCGGTAGGGAAGTGGTGGGGATGATGGCCAATGGGGCCCCATGGCGGCCATCCGGTGATCGATGGCCTCCGCCGCTAGGTGCTCCTCGGCGGCCATGACCTTCTCCTCTCGGTGCCGCTCGGCCTTGGCGATGGTCTCGTCACGGCGGCCCGCGGTGAGAGTGAAAGCTGGAGGGGGCTCCTTCATGGAAGTTGTGGGCGTCGCGGGCGCGAGGAGGAAGGCGACCAAGTGGTGCTCAAGGGAAGCCATCCAGGCGTTGATGACCTTGATACGCTCCTTCTCTCGGCGGAGGGCGGCGCGCAAGGCCTCGACGGTGGCCTCATCACGGCGGTCGGCAGCTTCCTTGGCGCGGCCCTCTTCGGCTAGTCTAGCCGCAAAGGACTCGTGGGATAGCATGGTTGTGGAGTTGGCCAAGAGGCGTCGGCCTTGGTGGGGGTAGGGAGCATGGCCATCGACGCGGCGGGTGGCGCGGGGAGGCGACAGCCAATCCGGGTCATGGTGGTCGAGCGGGCGCCAGGGCTGGCTCCGGGTGCGATCATATCCCCGATGGTTCACATTCGTCCAAGCCTCCACTTCAAAGGTCTCGAGATACTCGCTATATGGGTCTTCCTCATGATAGTGGCAGTTGAACTCATAATAGGCTGCGGGCCTAGGGACGACGCGTGGATAAGAATCCCCATACAAGGGCGTGGGGTCACGAGTGTGGCTCTGGGGTCGCCGGCCCGACAGCGGCCGGGCGGAATAAGGCCAATATGGCTCGGCCATGGGAACTCACCTAGCACAAGCAATAGGCATACCAAGTAAAAAATCCCAAACAAACAAAGCAATGCATACTCAAGAAAATATGAATATCTTAGGCCTAAGACAATCTAATCAAAGCAATACAAGGAATAAGGCAAGCAAATCAAAGTTCTAGGCAATCAAGTAATGCAACAATGAAGGCTCAAGGCAAGGAACAAAGTCGGCCTCGGTGGAGCATGTAACTTGCTAACTTGAAAAGAACCTTAGGCACTTGCAAACCTTCCAAATGGGCGACTAAGATGGGCAAGCCAAGCATGTAGTCAAGAAGCCAAAGTCAAAACAAGCAAGCAACTATGACAAATGAGCAAAGCAAGCATGGATAGATCATAAAAGCAACTTCAAGAAAACTTATAAAGATTTTAAACAAGGTGAGACAAGATCATGCAAATCAAGAGTGAAGTGGATGTAGAGCAAGAAGGATTATGGCAAAGGGGAAGAACATGGAGGGTGGACACAATGAACCTTGGCACCAAGTGAAAAGGGTGCTTCTCCAAGCCTTGCAAACTTTGAATGTCTTTTTCTTTCCTTTTTTTTTTTGAATCGTTTTTGCTTCTTTTTTTGACTTGGGAGCAACCGAAATTACAAAGGGTGGTAGCAAAGGAGACTTTGGAAGACTTAGAAACTTACTTTTGAAGTGAGTAAGCTCTTGGTTTGACTAGAGAAAGGGGGAAAAGACTTTGCCACAAAGGGACTTAGCTTTCCATCCAAATCACCACAAGACAAACACAAAACCCCACACAAGCTAAGAAAAGTAAAGCAACTAAGAGTTATCCAAAATGGCTCTAGACACACTTGCTTTTGATCAAGTGGGATGTTGGTTTTGCCACTTTGGATAAAGATCACATGCAAGGTTTAAGGAATTCAAAAGGGAGCTAGAAAGGGAGCATGGGTATATGGCCGGCCCTGGGGGAAGGTGATGGGGAATGTAGGGTGGTGGTGGGCGACGGTAAGGCGGAAGGGGGCGACGACGTGGTGGCCGGTGGTGGTGGCAAGGCGACGGAAGGCTTTTTCTTTTTTTTGAGGCGATTTTTGGAGGGGAGCTAGAGTAAAGGCTAATAAGCATAAAAACATAAAAAAATGAGAAGAAGAAGCACTTAACTTGGTTGTTGAGCTCTGATACCAGTTGATGTGAAACAAGGGGTTGAATACCATTGTCTCACTTGCTTGAGCTTCAGATTGTGGCGCAAGAGAGTCTTGAACTTCTTCTTGGTGTTGGCTGGCTTCTTAAGGCTCTTTGGATGTGCCTTGAGGGCGGAAGCAAGGAGGATACCTTGTGAAGCCGAAGGAAGCAATGGCTAGCCGAGAGGAGACAAGGTGGCCGTCCGTGAGGGTGCTTGGCTGGCCGGGTGAGACTAGAGGGGGCCAAGGGAACCTCCCCTAAAGGTTCCTTGGCTGAGTTGCTTTGGATTGAACACAATGAACTGAATTGATTGAGTGAAATGTTAGAGATTGAGAGGAAAAATGAGATATTTGAATGCTTGGGGTTGATAGAAGTAAGTAAGAGCCTTGAGGAGGTATTCCTCTAACCCAAGGAAAATATTTCACTTCTATAATTTTCAACCAAGTTCCAAATGAATTACAAAAGGGGTTTAAATAGTCAAGGCATTTCAACCAACAAAGGAAAGCCTCTAATGGGCCTTAGTGAATTGAAGCCC
Organism: Rheum nobile; assembly: GCA_027886185.1. Lineage (NCBI taxonomy): Eukaryota > Viridiplantae > Streptophyta > Magnoliopsida > Caryophyllales > Polygonaceae > Rheum > Rheum nobile. Next base: position 10,729,136 of record WOAB01000639.1, read on the forward strand.
ATATGCAAATGGCTCTTCACACTCACTAAGGCAAGACTAGAATCATGAAGCTAAATAACAAAAAAAATAGAAAGGGGATAAAAGCCTTAGAGGCTTGGATATAGGCATGCGCATGAATGCCTTGGAATCGAAACATGGTCGATACTTGAGTGTCATGGCATTGATGCGTCGGCGCGTTGGTGGTCAAGGCCTTGGCTCCTCCATGGTGAGGCACAAGAGTAGGCGCGGGTCTTGGACCGGAGGTTCCTTGTTCATGGGTGGTTGGCACTCATCAATGGTTTCTTTGGGGCTTTTTGTATTTTAATCAGCATGGTCTATAAGACTATAAAATATTCTTTGAAGTATGTGCACTAGAAATACATTTTTTTTCCAGAAGAATAAATTCAGTGTGATTAGGTCTATAATTCTGAGTCTCTTAATATTTTTAAAAGTATGTGCACTAGAAATATGTTGATTTTCAGAGGAATGATGATGTTCTGTGAGAAGAAAATCAGAAGATGACATTATATGTTTGTAGCCGAGGCTCCTATAGCCTGGTGGAGGGGGCACTAGCCTCTTGTCCACAGGTCGGGGGTTCGACTCCCGGGAGCGGCATGACCCCCTCAATTTAATTGAGTGGGGTAGGGACTGTCTCTCCGTTTGAGATGAGTCCCGTTTCTAGCCCGATCAAAAAAAAAAAAGACATTATATGTTTGTAATAGAGAAGGGTTTTTAAGACAATGGAAATTTGTTTTATTTTTTTAAATGGACAATGTTAAGATGTCCATTACTTTTATATCTAGCTACAGATGATGATGTATGTATTCATGAAGGTGTTAATTATTTTTTATTACTTTTGCAGGGTTGTTACTTGTTAGCCAAGTTGAATATCCATCATTGGTGGACTTGAGAGGGTTGCTTTTGGACCATGTTCACAACTCTTAGGTGCTTTATCCATCATTTGTATAATACTTGTAATATACTACATAGCAATATATTTACAAATTTTACCATAGTTTAATCACATGGGTTTTTGGTTAAGGAGAATGGACAAATTTCATTATCTTTGATCTTCATCAAACCAGCATAAAAAATAAGAAGTTTTTATGCCTTTTCTTATGCATGTCAAGTGTTTGTTAAAATTCCTCAACAAATGTACTTGTGACAGTTTGTCACAAAAAATTCTAAATCGTTAATCTATACGCGTCAAGCTCGGCGACGGCAAAGACAACATCCGGTCCAGCTCCGGCTAAAGTATGGAAGCTCCGGCTAAAGTATCAACCTTATGAATTAGATAGTGTTGACCAATTAGATGTTTTTTGCTTCAGAAGTATATCCAAGAACAGGAAAAATACATGTTTTATGCATTACAGGCATTTGTAACTGAGGAGGATGACATGGATTCTATGGCACATCGGTTTCTCTCAGCTGCTGTGAAGGTAAAATCACTTATGATATGTCATGAAGCTATTATACTCTCACTTAACAATACATCGTATATGCAAATGTCAGAGTTGCATTTCTTAATTGAAGTTGTGAAAGTCCGTGGGCCCATAGACTGGGGGTCGTGCGGACACGAGCGCATAGGTGCAGATAGACCCAGTACATAAGCTCAGTGAGGTTCCATCCTAAAACCAATTGACAATAGGAGGAGTAGTCCATCAAGCTTATATACTAGGCAATTTATGACCCAACTTTAGATGTAGGATGCTATATTCCAACATGCCCTCGCAAGTGTAACGGACGGGCAATTGGCCTAGCCCAGTTGACAATTGGACAAACGGGGGTGGATGGGCATCTCAATCTCAATCTCTTTATAGCCAGACCCAATCAACCCAAGAAAGGGGCCCAGGACCGAACCAACTCTGATACCATGTGAAAGTCTGTGGGCCCATAGACTGGGGGTCGTGCGGACACGAGCGCATAGGCGCAGATAGGCCAAGTACATAAGCTCAGTGGGGTTCCATCCTAAAACCAATTGACAATAGGAGAAGGAGTCCATCAAGCTTATATACTAGACAATTTATGACCCAACTTTAGATGTGGGATGCTATATTCCAACATGCCCTCGCAAGTGCAACGGACGGGCAATTGGCCTGGCCCAGTTGACAATTGGACAAACGGGGGTGGATGGGCATCTCAATCTCAATCTCTTTATAGCCAGACCCAATCAACCCAAGAAAGGGGCCCAGGACCGAACCAACTCTGATACCATGTGAAAGTCCGTGGGCCCATAGACTGGGGGTCGTGCGGACACGAGCGCATAGGCGCAGATAGGCCCAGTACATAAGCTCAGTGGGGTTCCATCCTAAAACCAATTGGCAATAGGAGAAGGAGTCCATCAAGCTTATATACTAGGCAATTTATGACCCAACTTTAGATGTGGGATGCTATATTCCAACATGCCCTCGCAAGTGCAACGGACGGGCAATTGGCCTGGCCCAGTTGACACTTGGACAAACGGGTGTAGATGGACATCTCAATCTCAATCTCTTTATAGCCAGACCCAATCAACCCAAGAAAGGGGCCCAGGACCGAACCAGCTCTGATACCATGTGAAAGTCCGTGGACCCAAACGCATAGGCGCAGATAGGCCTAGTATATAAACCCAATGGGGTTCCATCCTAAAACCAATTGACAATAGGAGGAGTAGCTCATCAAGCTTATATACTAGACAATTTATTATCCAACTTTAGATGTGAGATGCTATATTCCAACAGAAGTGCTCAGGTGGGTGCTTCTGTGTATTCAAATTGTATGGTTGAAAATTACAACAGAGGCATCAATTACGTCAATGTGCAATTACCAAACATTCCATCCAAGTTTTCAGTCCCCATTTACATGTACTGATTACCACTAATAAACCCTCAAAATCATTAATGAATTATGCAAATGTTGTGTGTGAGAAGTTATAATATATTTTTATCAAGTTTGCATTGTTTGCTCATTTTCTGACTTCTGTTCATCCAAGATGAATGATAAATTTGTTGGTCAATCAATTAATCTAGGAAGAGGAGAGCTAGAAATAGGAATAAGTTTTATGGAGATGGTGGGGAGCTCAGTGGGTGGAGAGGGTAGTTAAAATAGATATAGTGATCTGTTGGCCTTAATGTGCAAATCTGAAAACAGAGCTTTCAACTTTATTTTGTTTTCCTGATCATTACTCAACAGAATATCATATACATATGTGTGTATGGTTTACATGGTGGTGCCCATGCCACCTTCCCCAATCACATTTACCAAAACCAATTCAAGGTGTTTTTTTTGTCAATTCTCTTAATTTCTTCTTCTACTGGATTTTTTCCTGTTGTAGAATTATACTAATTGATAATTATGATATCATGATTTCATGTAATTTTTCCTGCATTTCACTTTGATTTATAATAATAAAAAACAGAAATACGCTTTGACAACTCCTAATAACACTGCACACTTGGCCTGCGAATTTGAATATTTTTTTCAACCCATTCATAGCTTAATAGTGTGTATTTCTTCAAACAATGAGCATGATTTAGCAGAAATTAGGTTATTCCAAACCCATATATAATGGATCATGGATTATGAGTTATCTCATTTAGTTTATTTCATGCATCTTTTTATTACACTTGGTAATATTAGCAAAGAAATATCCTATTTGTGTGGACTTTTTGATATTATTATCAGAATTGCACAATTAATTACCTAGGAGTGTCCCTGCAATCCCCGCATGCATATTGATGACCCGCGTACGCAGCACGTGGGTCCTTAGTCCTTACTAGTAACACTAAACAGAAACTGTTTAATATGTAACTCTGAAAATATGTCTCATCATGTTACTATAAGTTATGTATCTCCTTATCCTTTTGACAAATTATTTATTTTTATTTTACAAATAAAATTTGTATATTTCTTTTTTCAATTTCCTTGTTAACGGATTTATTCTATTTTTTTAGGGTAATTTTACCCTAAAACTAGAATTAAATCTGAACAAAAATATGTTGTTATTTCTTATTGTAATTTTAGAGACCTTATACAGTATAATTATCATACGTGAATTAAGATTTCCTTTTTTCATTTTGTATTATTTAATTATTTATATTGTTATACGTTTCTAAAATTATTTGGGTTGCTTTGCTTAAACAATATATTTTCTATCTTCAAAAATATCACACTTTAAAAAATATTATAAATTGTTTAAAAAAAGTATCCATTTTATCTTACTTAACTCTATTGTGATTTCCATACAAATTTATTTTGATTTGTGGAGTTTTTTTTTTCAATTTATAAATATAGAAAAAATAATTATGTCAAGAACATTTTAAAAGAATGAGTTCGCATATGGGGCTGATCAGGTGCACACGACGTTCTCGTGTGAACGTGCGTACATAGGTGCACAAGTCCGTGCAATATGGTGCACAAAAGGGATGAGGTGCACATGTATTTTGGTGCACAATTGTGCATTGCATCGGTGCACAATTGGTCTCCCACATTGACCAATCGGAGCTCCAACGTTGACCAGCGTTGACCATTTGTTGATCGACACTATTTTATAGTACATATCTAGGAGTTATTACCAGTTTTGAGGTGTCATTTGGATGGGTTTAGAGCACAATTATGGAGTTGAGAGTTAGAGACGAGAAGTGAAGAAATCATGGGATTTAAAGAGGTTTGAAGTGCATTGAATAGTAGAAGAACAGTGGGCTGAATTCAAATGATTCGTTCTCTCTACTCAGATGTCCAAATGAAGTGATTCCAATTCGAGGAGTTAGATCTTGAAGTCTACTACAAGTCCTCAAAATATGAGCGCAATCCGAGTTGAGAATCAAAAGTTATGGCATTTTTACGGAAATGTCGCAGAAACTGGAGAAGTCGTCTCCACCGCACCCGCGGTGGGATGGCCGCACCCGCGGCGAGCACAACAGAAGCCACTGGAATCCCACCGCACCCAGCGGTGGGTGTCACCGCACCCGCGGTGGAGACGCGCTGAAGACTTTTTCGAGTTTTTATTTCCCGTTTTATTTTATTTCCGAGACTTTGTTTCCAAGTTTGTTTATTTCTTTTGTTCATTTCTGAATTATTTCCTTAGTATTTAAGTTAAGTTTAAGACTCTTTTAGAGGGGTTCTATTCTCAAACCCTAGTGGCCACTTGACAGTTTGAAGCCAGCAATTGATTGGTTGTGAGTTTGCTACTCTTGTTCGTTTTCCTATCTAGTTGGATTGATTCTCTTGTGCGTGATTGATTATTGGTTTATGTTGATTTATCTAGATTGATCACCTAGGTTTATTGATATCTTCCTAATCGCTAGGACTTGTGATTCCGGGTTCGGATTGCATATCTAGTAGCAAGCATGATTGTTGCGTATAGGGGATCCGAGCGCTTCATCGTGAGAGAGAGTTAATTGCATACTTATAGTAACGGGTTGTTTCTATTGCATGTATCTTGTTGAATCCTTGGTTGATTGCTATTGCTTTATTGAGTCTTGAAGGTTTTCGGATTTGATTTGGTAATAAGTACTATTAGGGCTGGTAGAACTAATAGTTATCTATGATCGGGATAAGAACAACTATAGGAATATTAAGAACTTGAGATTGATAGAATTCCGTGATCGACCTTTCTATTGTTGTGTGGATCTCTGTTGAGTGTGGCGCTTTTCCCCATAATATTTACAACCTTCACTTGCGAATCTGTTTTTCTTGCTTTGTTTACTTTGGTTACGAAAAACACTACAACCCCCCCCCCCCCCTAGTTCCTAGTTGGTGACACGTGAATTACAAGAATAGATAATCTGACTCTCTGTGGGATCGACCCTGACTTGCTTACTATACTCTTTAGTAGGTACTTTAGGATTTCTTTGATAGACATCACGACTTTAGCCCTGTCAAATTTGGCATCGTTGTCGGGGAGTCAAATTTTTTGTTTTTGTGATTTGTTTGTTGCCTACCTTGGTGTGAACCTATCTTATGGTTCACACTCGTGCTACTAACTCACCTCTTCTTGATTTTGATCCAGAGATTGAGAGAACTTTGTCTCAGGAACGCAGAGTGAACCGTACTTTGGTTTTTGACAACCATGCGTTCGAGATGGGTGACGCTGATAGAACGCTGAGACAGTTAACTGCGCCAGACCTACAACAGCAACCTTTGGCTGTAGTAATCCCTGCTATGTGAGAAAACGTGAACTTTGAGTTGAAGTCGGGGCTGATTCATTTGCTCCCATCTTTCCATGGACTGGCTGGAGAGGACCTAATCAAGCATCTGGGCAAATTCCACACAGTCTGCATGAGCATGAAACCGACGAATGTTACTGAGGAGCAGATAAAGATGAGAGCTTTTGGGTTCACCCTGAAGGACACTGCCGATGACTGGTATTACCATCTTCCTACTGAGAGCATTGACACGTGGACCAAGCTTCATAAGGCGTTTCTCGAGAAATATTTCCCTGCAAAGAAGGCAAACAGTTTAAAGAAAGCTATTAGCAACATTGAGCAGGAAGCTGACGAGAGCCTGTATGATTACTATGAGCGGTTCAAGAGACTTTGCTCAAGCTGTCCATTCCACGGGTATTCCAACCAGGATCTGGTACTTCATCTCTATAATGGGCTGCTGGACAACGAAAGGAGAATTGTCGACGCTGCATGTGGTGGCAATATTCTCAACACAACACCGGCAGCTGCTATGAAAAAGATTCAGGAGATGGCAGAGGGCACTAGAAATTTCGGTAGAGCCTCTACCAAGAGAGAAGTCAATGCTGCTGATTCTGGTCGCTCTGCATATGCTAACGATATGGCTGAATTGAAGGACATGGTAAGGAGACTTATGCTGCAAGGGACTCCTCAACAACTGAAAGCGTGTGGGGTCTGTGCCGATCAATTTCACCCCACCGACGCTTGTCCTCAACTACAAGACGATGCGCCCGCTGAGGTAAACGTTGTAGGAGGTTATGGCAATCCAAGACCTCGGAATGATCCCTACTCCAACACGTATAATTCGGGATGGAGAGACCACCCAAATTTCAGATGGAGGGATCAACCGAATCAATAACAACAACCTCAGTATCAACAGCAACAACAGCCAAGACCGCTCTATGTACCAAGGCCACAAGTTCCACAACCTGATGCGTCTCCTTCGATTGAAGATATGCTCAAAGAATTGACAAAGCATTTCAGCACTCACGTCCAAGCTACGATGTCGAGTATTAAGAATCTGGAGACACAGATAGGACAGATGGCTGAGGCGTTTACAAGGATTGATCAGCGGACTTCGGGAAATCTACCATCTCAAACGGTAGTGAACCCAAGGGAAAACGTTAGCGCGGTAACCCTTAGAAGTGGAAAGCAATTGCATGTCGATCCTAGTGCTGAAGAGGACGACTCAGGAAAAGAGGGTATTCTGGAGAACCACCGCACCCATCGGCAAGGTGACCACACCCGCGACGAGCATGATTTGGAAAAACAGAATGTTCTGTCAAGTTCACCGCACCCAGCGGTGGCAACCACCGCACCCGCGGCAAGCGGTACTGTTTCTCAAGAAAAATCTGGGGATTCACCGCACCCGGCGGTGACGTCTCACCGCACCCGCGGCGAGATTTCTGGAGCTGTTGATGAGCCTTATGTGGACACCTACGTTCGTCCATACTTTCCTCCTCTCGGTTCCGAGAAGCCACCCGCCCCTTTTCCAGAGGCGCTCAAGGAGAGAAGGGTAGTTGATGACAAAGACCTCTTTGAGACGTTCAGCAAGTGTGAGGTCAACATTCCTTTTCTCAAGCTTGTGAAGAGCATTCCCAAGTATGCTAAATTCTTGAAGGAGCTTTGCACGATAAAGAGGAACCAAAAGTTGAAGGGAAAGCAAAAGGTCAAGGTGAGCGAACGTGTCTCAGCGGTGTTTCAACGGCGTATGCCCAAGAAGTGCACTGACCCAGGTATGGTGAGCATTTCCTGTGTTATAGGTGATACTAAATTTGATAGAGCTATGCTTGATCTAGGAGCTTCTATTAATGTCTTACCTTACTCTCTCTATAAATCTCTTGGATTGGGACCTTTGCATGAAACAGGAATTGTTGTGCAACTTGCTGATAGGTCTAGTGTTTACCCTAAGGGGGTAGTTGAGGATGTTTTAGTTATGGTTGACAATTTGATATTCCCTGCTGATTTCTTTGTCCTAGATATGGAACATGATGAGCATGCGGCCCCTATTCTGTTAGGAAGGCCTTTCTTAAAAACTGCTAGGACTAAGATTGATTATGTAAGTGGGACACTTACTATGGAATTTGATGGGGATGGAGTTGAATATAACATATATGATATGAAACCCGTCATTAACACCTCTTTGAACTTTGTTGATGTAATGAGTCCTAACCCTTTGGATGAATTGCAACCTATACTAGAGGATCTCATAGTTGACTTGCCTGTCGATATTACTGTATCTTCTAATCTGCAGGAAGTCACGACTTTATTGGATGAGAAGGGTGAGTCTCCTACTTCTCTTTTGGGCATTGGCCCCACTGTGCTAACTCCGAGCGAGAAGCTCGTTCCCTCTATGGTGCAGTCCCCTGAAGTTGAAGTTAAACACCCCCTGATCGATCTAAGTATGGGGGGAAGGCGACTACGAAGGCCAAGGTGGAGGAGAAAGAGGAATGGTCTAAGGTTCAAACCTTTCCATGATTGGTTCAGGAAGGAGGTGCTGAATGAGAGGGTACCTAAGGAACCCGATGCTGTGGATTACGGTTGTTCGAGTAGTATGTCGAGCCAACGACATTAACTAAGGCGCTGCTCGGGAGGCAACCCGAGGTATCATTTTTTTTCTTCTTTCTTTTATCTTTGAGATTTCATCGCATAGCTAGGTAGTTTGTTTTTGCTTCTGTTTCGTTTCGCTTGTGCACTAACACGCAGGTACATAAGAAAATGAGCAAAATGAGGTTCTGGAGAGCTCACCGCACCCACGGTGAGCAGCCCACCGCACCCGCGGTGGGCACCCTTTACTTTCTGCTGGTAAAAAAAAAATCTGAAAAAACCTTAAACGGATTTAAAAAAAAAAAACAAAAAAAAAAAGTTTTACCGCAAGCCAGCTGTCCGGAATTCCCATGGAGATGGTGCGCATCCTGTTGTCAAGGAGGAGACACTTGCCCTACACTTGATTTGACAACGATGATGGTCCTACAATTGACAACTGAGGAGGAGGAACACCAGGGCCCACACCACGATGACATCTAGGCCCATTTTTTGTGTTCGTTAAAGGCCGTGCATCCCTGATTTCCTTGATGACCACTACTCACCACAGTGAATTATTTGGTTGCACGGTAGGAGAAGATTATGGAGTTGAAGAAGACACCCGCACAACACCAACGACCTGTGCGTATAATGAAGACCGCCAGCAACAAACGAAGTGTCCAAGCCAACTCAGCGGCGTCTGTGAGTTATTTTTTGCTCTTCACTGTGCTTCTACTCTTTTGTCTTTCATTACATTGAGGACAATGTAATGTTTAAGCATGGGGGAGAGTTCTATACTTGCTATGTCGTTGAGGAGAAAAATAAAAAAAAATTGAAAGAGCCAAAAATTTGAAAAAAGGCTAAAATAGAATTCCTGGGATAGGTCGAAAACCCGAAAGGGCGGCCTAGGTAATAAGCAGGTGGCTTGGACCAACATTAGGCTGGGGTAATATGAGGTCAAGAGTGATGTGAGCATATGTGAGCACATCTATGAAAAAATATGAGTGGCTTGATGAAAACCCGAAAGGACGCCTTGGCAAAATGAGCGAAAAAGAAGAAGAGTGATTTTAGGATTTCTCATTATTCTTGGCGAGGCGTCATAAGAAGAGGAGTCAAAGAAGGATTGTCGGATAGGTCACTCTGGGAGATATAAGAAGATAGATGGGAGATAGGATTAGATTTGTATTCACTCTATGGTGTTTGGGATAAGCTTGGGGGAAGTACTCTGCTTTCCCTTTAGCTTGGTTGTGTGTGGTGGTGTTGTGTTGTTGTATGTTGTGCTTTGCTTATTGTGTTGGTGCCTGGAGTTTATTGTTAGGTGTGATTCTTAGAGGGGTTGATTTTTCTATGCTTCCTGAAACCTTGGGGATTGATTGAAGGAGTAGGTTGACTTTAGCTTACTCGAGGACGAGCAAGGTTTAAGCATGGGGGATTTGATCGGCATTATTTTATAGTGTATATCTAGGAGTTATTACCAGTTTTGAGGTGCCATTTGGATGGGTTTAGAGCACAATTGTGGATTTGAGAGTTAGAGACGAGAAGTGAAGAAATCATGGGATTTAAAGAGGTTTGAAGTGCATTGAAGAGTAGAAGAACAGTAGGCTGAATTCAAATGGTTCGTTCTCTCTACTCAGATGTCCAAATGGAGTGATTTCAATTCGAGGAGTTAGATCTTGAAGTCTACTACAAGTCCTAAAAATATGAGCGCAATCCGAGCTGGGAATCAAAAGTTATGGCGTTTTTACGGAAGTGTCGCAGAAACTGGAGAAGTCGTCTCCACCGCACCCGCGGCGAGCACAACAGAAGCCACTGGAATCCCACCGCACCCAGCGGTGGGTGTCACCGCACCCGCGGTGGAGACGCGCTGAAGACTTTTCCGAGTTTTTATTTCCCGTTTAATTTTATTTCTGAGACTTTGTTTCCAAGTTTGTTTATTTCTTTTGTTCATTTCTGAATTATTTCCTTAGTATTTAAGTTAAGTTTAAGACTCTTTTAGAGGGGTTCTATTCTCGAACCCTAGTGGCCACTTGACAGTTTGAAGCCAGCAATTGATTGGTTGTGAGTTTGCTACTCTTGTTCGTTTTCCTATCTAGTTGGATTGATTCTCTTGTGCGTGATTGATTATTGGTTTATGTTGATTTATCTAGATTGATCACCTAGGTTTATTGATATCTTCCTAATCGCTAGGACTTGTGATTCCGGGTTCGGGTTGCATATCTAGTAGCAAGCACGATTGTTGCGTATAGGGGATCCGAGCGCTTCATCGTGAGAGAGAGTTAATTGCATGATTATAGTAACGGGTTGTTTCTATTGCATGTATCTTGTTGAATCCTTGGTTGATTGCTATTGCTTTATTGAGTCTTGAAGGTTTTCAGATTTGATTTGGTAATAAGTACTATTAGGGCTGGTAGAACTAATAGTTATCTATGATCGGGATAAGAACAACTATAGGAATATTAAGAACTTGAGATTGATAGAATTCCGTGATCGACCTTTCTATTGTTGTGTGGATCTCTGTTGAGTGTGGCGCTTTTCCCCATAATATTTACAACCTTCACTTGCGAATCTGTTTTTCTTGCTTTGTTTACTTTGGTTACGAAAAACACTACAAACCCCCCCTAGTTCCTAGTTGGTGACACGTGAATTACAAGAATAGATAACCTGACTCTCTGTGGGATCGACCCTGACTTGCTTACTATACTCTTTAGTAGGTACTTTAGGATTTCTTTGATAGGCATCACGACTTTAGCCATATCACCGACATTGACCCAACCTTGACCGGTCAGTGCATTAGAGCTACACATAATTGTACACTGCTTTGGATATACACCATGTTATCAATAATTGTGCACCATGTTATCAATAATTGTGCACCATGTTACAATAAAGTTGATAGAGATAATTGTGCACCATATTACAAATAATTATGCGTTGAGATGGAATGTATACTATATTACAAAATACTTGTATAATGAGATGGTTGTGCACCATGTCATAAATAAATATACACCACATTACAAATAATTGTGCACCACAGTCCACCGTTCATGTGTTTGTGCACTATGATGGAATGTACACTATTTTAAAAATAATTGTGCATTGTGATGATTGTGCACCATGTCACAAATAAATGTGTATCATGTTATAAATAATTGTGCACTAAGATTTTTTGTAATAACCCGTTAAATTTTAGATTCAAATAAAGTTGTTATTGTAGCATACATGGATTCTCCAAACCGGTAGTAGCAATAGTGAGAGGATGCCGGGTTATCGATTTTGATTGTGGCTGCAGAGTCATTAAGAAAAGAAAACAAATCATGAAAATTTAAGAACAACTTGATATGGTAGATTTTGCACCAAGCACAAGGCAAGGTACAACACTTGGTATGGTAGATGAACACTTATTTTAAGTTGAGGCAGAGTCCACTACTAATTGGAAATTTGGAGTTTATAGCACCAGGACATGAGTCCTGACTTCTCAAGGCTGCAACATCGTACTTGATACACTCTTGTTGACATGACACCAGTAAGAGATGATCATACCTGTAAATCAATGGTGAAGCCTTTACAAGTAAGATTGTGTTCAACATGCCTTCCAACACCGTACAAAGCAGGAGTTTGTACAACTCCACCTGAAGTTGAAGGAGGTTGGCGTTATATATAAAGGTCCAAGTCATATTTGAGAATATGCATATATTGATTCTTTATTTCATAATTTTAATTTCCAAAATATCATCAGCAAACTAACACATATATGTAAACAACATTTTTGGTAATTTCTGGATCTAATACTCAATTTAAACATAAGGAATCAGAAGCTACCAGTCATGCATTACGCGAACCAAGCCCCTATCCAGAACCAACGGCATGTAGTTATCCCATTTGTGGGATCACATTCATAACCCACACAGATTTTTTGGCTTCCAACAAAGCATTACTGAAGCCACCAAAGCGAGCATTCATGCCAATCACATTTCTTCCTCTAAAATCCGAATCTTAAAATCTAATCAGGCGCCTACTATTATCAAATCAGAGTTCCAAATTTCTACTCAAAATTGAACAAATGCGATCTTAGTTACAACTACACCGCCTAGCATGCCACCGCCTGCCATCAATCACTAGCCGATATCCTCCTTCGCACCAGATCCACCACCGCAGAGCCTATCAAAACCCCCACTATCTCTTCAAACCAAACCCATATCCAGAGTTTAACACCCAAATCTGCTCCCGGGCCACCATCCTTCGTTGCGACAAATCCGACCACCAGTAGCATGTTCCCCTTCTCAAGCCCACAATCTGTTTAAGATTGTTGCAACAATTTGTTTAAGATTAGTGATGACAAGAGAGATCGAATAAGAGAGAGTTACCAGATGATGTGGGTGCGCCGGAAAGACACTGGAGTCATGAGAGGAGACGAGACAACAAAGGAGATCGAGCAACAATGGCGTGCAATAGAGTCTACAACAAAGAAGTGGTGTCCGTGAGAGGAATTAGATTGAAGAGATAATCGTCTTCCCTTTACAACTTGAAATAATTGAGAGGGGAAAGCATATCAGGGGAAGGGGTACAGTTTGACGGTTCATCCCATCGTGGGAGTAGTGGAGATGGGCAGTTGAATTCCAGGACAAATGTTACCACAAGGTTAAGCCATATGTTAAACGTAGGAGCAACCAAGTGGCTAAATCTTTTCTATTAACATTCCTTCAACTTTAGTTATTTAGGGTAGATATAATTTGATACAAAATTTTACTAAAATTATTATTTTTCAGCAAGTCTGATTTCATGCATTCTCAAGTTTTATATTAAGAATATGGATATTGCTTGAGTCTAGAGGTCTTACTTTGATGAAGGATAACAAAAATTTAACCTTAGAGGTACAATGATGATGCCCAAGAACATCAACTAAAATGGTTGCCAATACTTGTTTTTAGGACTCATGTTTGACCGAAAGCATGAGTGGTGATTGTGAACTACACAATGAGTATATTATTTTCAAGCAAAGTTGATGTAGTTGTAGCATGTAGGACAAGTGCAGAAGTAATATATGTAGCCTGTAATTATAAAATAGGCTTGCCGTTAATTCCTTAATGATAATGAGGTATTAAAACGAAAATTTCTTTAGATATTTATTTTTTGCAAAGAAAATTTTGCTGAAAATTATATAAAGTCCTTCTACACTGGTAACTATTCCACAATTTTGATCCTCATTCGCTTAAAATTGTAATCTGATAATCTGAATGTGTGATACAAATTGGCATTGCAAAATCAAGATGTGGGCGAATACATATACAAAAATCTTGAAAATTTTCATACCATTCTAATGCATAAAAAACTAAGATATTTCAACAACATAGAAAATTGTAATCTAGTATGTATGTACTAAAACAAAATCTCACTATGTAACTTGACACTCCCACAATGAAAATGACACATGTCATTTTCTAAAAAAATTTTAAATATAAATTTATATAGAAAAAAATTGTATCGTAAACCTAAATAATTCATAATTTAGATACAAATCAATCACACAAATGGACTAATCACTTTCTAATTTTCATACAATTTCCTAATTTAGATACAAATTAATCAGATAAATAAACTAATCACTTCCTAATTTACAGTCAAATGAATCGAATAACAAAGATTGTCGATACAAAATTTCCACAACAATCTACCATAATAAAGATTATAAATACAAAACTTTCCTTATAAAAAAAAATAGTCTACTATATCTATATACTAATCTATATATTTATATACTATACTAAAACCCTAATTATCTCTCATAAGTGTTAGCCCTTAAGCAATGTCACATAGACAAATCTCAATGTACAATTACAATTTTATCTTTTCTAATTTTCATATATTCATATTCTATTTCTTATCTATTTATTTTTTACCTTAAATTATTTACCTTAATTATACAGATCTTATCTTCTCAAAGATTATTTATATCTTTTTACCTTATTAGTTTCTTCTTATTTGCAAATAAAATTATTTACAATATATACTCTATAGATTTGTCAAAACAAGACCGAAATCGTTTTACCGACCCACATTTGAACCCGATCCGAACCGACCAAAAAATTTCGTAACCCAAAATTAACAAACCCGAATCTGACCCGAGAATATGTAATCCAAACCTAACTAACCCGAACCCGACCGATTAACAAGCAAATGTAAAATATATATATAATAAATGAGATATAACTATAATTTAAATAAAAATAAAATAATAATTTGTACTAATCTCATTTATATAAATAATAAATTTTCTTTAAAAAAAAATTAAAATGATTTTAGTTTATTTTTACATAGTTTTCATATTTTTTAGTTAATTAATATTATTTTAAAAGTGAATGAATAGTTTAAAAAATTCGCTCTTGACCCATTGGATCAACCTGAACCGCCCGCTCATCTGTAATGACCGACACGACTTGACATGCAAATTGACCCGATCTGTACTCAATCGAACTCGAAATAAACAAACCCGAAACCGAATTGACTGACCCGAGTGACATGTCTAATACTTTAACTTATTAGTTATTTTAAATATAATATGTAATTGAAATTATTTATAATTTATATATGTGTACAAAACAAAAATTGAAAACTATGTTAAAATTAGTTATAAATTAATATATAAAGCCAAAAATTAAAATATACGTTCTAAGCATGTCAATGTATGTTTTTCAAAATTATATACCTAAAAACGTAATATATTTACAATTTTAAATATATATAATAATTGATAACATGTAATTAATAATATAATTTGTAATGTATGATTCATGATGCAAAAGTTGTAATATGTTAAAAATGTTTAAAATAAATGTGTGATATAATTTAACCATTTTCCCCTTTTAATTAAACATACATAATTAATCATTTCCATTACTTTAATCTATTTATATATTTTCTTATTCAGTTATTTGTATGAAATTTCTAATTTATTTTCATTTTTATATACAAATTCGTCTATATATTTTGAAATATAATCATACAAAAACCTTATCACTATATTTTCAAGAAATTAAGTTTATAATTTACCGTTTTAGTTTTTACACATATTTAATAAAATTTTAATTTTGAATTTTATTAATCAAGTCCGTACGAGAACATATACTAGTAATAACATTAACTTTAAATTTACACCATCCCGTACAAGGAGAGTATTAAGCTAGTGTGCTATAGGTAACAGTGAAAAACTAATCGCACATAAAGAACTAATGATAAATGGAAGGCGTTTTTTCATATGAAAATATGAATAATGATAACGGGCTTAATCAGTCTAACTGGAAGTATGATAATCAAAAATTGAAGCCCAGCCCAATTATTGTATGTCATAAGGTGAATACTATACGCGACATAGATAATATGTTGGCGCCCAACTCTCTAGATCTTCCCGCCATTTTACTTCATCCACTTCATTTCACTTCCCGCCAGAGGAGAGAAACCCTAGGAATCGCAATGGACTCTGAGAAACAGAGAGAGGCAGAAATGGAAGACGAGCAAGCAACGGTGGCCGGCAGGCGGCGGACCAGAGGCACCGGAGCAACTGACCGTGCAAAGGCTTTGGAGCGCTTGAAGGCTCTCCGCCGTGGCGAACGCCGGAATGGATCGTCCTACCAAATCAAGCTGGAGGACCCTATCTACGACACCGTCGACGAAGACGAGTACAATGCTCTCGTCTCCAAGCGCCGCGACGAGTTCAGCAACTTCATAGTCGACGACGACGACGGTGCCGGCGCCGGAAACCTAGGCTACCGTGATTTTGGCGAAGAGGAAGACTGGACACAGAGCGGCCTCCCTGATTGGTCTGACGAATCGGACGGCGGGAAATCGGAGAGGCCTAAGAGGAAGAAGCCGGAGAAGAAGGAAAAGGAGAAAGATTCACAGCCTAAGAAGCCCCCACCTTCGTCTCTCTCAGCGGCCGCCGCTTTGATGGGTAAGCAAAGGATCTCATCTATGTTTACTTCTTCGGTGTTTAAGAAGAGAGGCGAGGATAAGAGCAAGGCGTTATTGTCTAAAGATAGCATCGTGGACGATGTGATTGCTGAATTTGCACCTGATGAACTTGATAGGGAGATGAGGAGAAGGGGGCAATCAAGAAGTTTAGGGTTGGGTCAAAGGAACTCTCTGAGGATTGAAAATTCGGTCAACGTTAGTCCTCATTTGCAGGGAAATGTTAGTTTAGAGAAGAAGCGGGTGGTTTATAACAGATCTTCAATAGATTTTGGGGATGTCCCTCACGATGTTGAGGAGAAGGCTTCAGCCAAGGAGGCTTCCATGCTCGATATGGGGGATAATGCTCCTAGGGACGATGAGGATTTTCCCATGGTTTCCGAACCGACTGAGGTAACTGGAAGTGCGGCTGAAATGATGCCTGAGGAGGAAGGGAAAGCTAAGATGCAAGATGAGTTTATGACGACTCCTACTGAGGAAGAAGACAAAGTGAATCCGGGATTACAGGACAAGGAAGAGAAAATATTCTCACTAAATGCAAAAATTAAAGAGGAGAAAGTTCATAGCTTCAGCGCCTCAGCTGAATTGCAAGCAGTCAGGTGCTTAGCGAATCAAAATCATGCCAGTGGTGAGATTCAGGAGAATGCTGTCGTTGATTCCGTGGAGAAATCAGAGTTTGCATTGGAACCTGATGGTTCTTTGCCCTTTTACATTCTTGATGCCCATGAGGAGGCCTATGGTAGCAATATAGGCATCATCTACCTCTTTGGGAAAGTAAGTTTGCAAATTTTGAATTCAAGATATCTAATGTACAAGCTTATAAGTTTCATGTGCATTGATGGTTTATTTCTCTATGAAGACTTTGTGGCTGACATTTGTATCATATCTTGTGGCTATCAAGGTCAAAGTAGGAAACACATATCAGAGTTGTTGTGTCGTTGTAAAGAATATGCAGAGATGTGTGTATGCAATTCCTAACAGCAACACATTTCACAACGAAGAAGTGCTGAAGATTGAGAAAGATGCTGCAGACTCTAAGATTCCCCCTGCCGTTTTCCGCACAAAGCTTCATGTAACTATTTTAACTGATTTCCCTTTTATAACTAATCTCATATGTTTTTCTGACGGATTCCTGCTTGCTTTTTTGGTAGGATGTAGCATCGGGTTTGAAAAATGAAATTTCAAAACATTTACTAGACCTCAATATCTCGACTTTTAGCATGGCACCTGTAAAGGTTTGGGGACATTGTTAATCTTGTTATTTTGAAGTTCAAAATTAATTCCATGTTTTCTGGGATCTTATAACTTCATGATTCATTTGTTTTGTGTTATGAATTATGAAAATGTGGCAGAGGAGTTATGCATTTGATCGATCTGATGTACCTGTTGGGGAGAATTATGTTTTGAAGATCAACTACCCATACAAGGTAACTACTTGGAGATGCCTGTTCAATATTTTTTGCACGGCGTTGAGGTTGGGGTGGGGGTGTAAACAGTCTTGTTGTCATCCTTTTTTTCATGCATTTGGATTCAAGGGTCTCAAAGATATATATGAACTTTGAAGTAATAGCTTCATGGGATTTCGTGATGTGTTAACTGTCCAAATCTTTAATTTGCAGGATCCCCCACTTCCATCAGACCTTAAAGGAGAGACATTTTCTGCAGTTCTTGGAACTAAATCAAGGTAGAAAAGAAGTTATGTCATACGTAGTATCTTGTCTTTCCTGTCTGGTTTTGTTACACTCACCTTATATTAGATTCTTTTTGGTCGAAAAAAGTATTTACGTAAGAGGGATATCCCTATTGCCTTGGACTCCTTACTTACCCATATGTAGTTTTCATAAATGAGCAAATTTGGTTCAGTTACCAAATTCAATGTGGAAAATGGAGGTTGAAGTATTGTCTCAATTTTGGCTTTGTTACCAAATTGATAAGCTTTATATCTGTGAAAGATAACATTAGCAGTTACTCTAAGTTTCTTGAGTTGCCTGCTACAGAATTATTATCATATATATTCTTGTGAGCTAGTATTAAACAATTTCAGTTGTAATGATTTCATATGGTTGAAAAAATCATACTGGTTCCCATCTTGATAGGCAACTAACTATGATCCTCACTTGCAGTGCATTGGAGCTATTTCTTGTTAAAAGGAAGATAAAAGGACCGTCATGGTTATCTCTTTCAAAATTTTCTAGCCTCTCTTCTCATCAACGAGTTAGATTTCTACTCCTTCACAATTTTTCAGCCTAGAAATAATTCTAGGAAAGATGCTGTCTTCTGCACTTGACAAGCTAAGAAAGATTGATGTTGTATGCAGGTGAGTTGGTGCAAATTTGAGGTAATTGTTGATTGCTCAAAGGATGTTCAGGTTGCAGCTTGCACACAGCACCCTGCTGAAATCCCTCCAGTAATTGTTACAGCAATCAACTTGAAAACGATTATCAATCCAAACCAGAATGTACATGAGATAGTTTCTGCATCAATTATTTCCTGTAATAAATCCAAGGTATGCACCATATAGCTGATATTCTCTATTTTGCAGCATGGAGCATTGAAAACAGAAGATAAAAACCTAATGTCATAGCGAGTTTTATTTTAAAGACATGTTAAGAAAGTTTTTAGTGGCTGCTCCATTCTGAATGAAAGGTGAATTTCATTCATATTTGAAGGTCGTTACAACTATACATTATGCAAAGAATTGTAAAAGCAAAAGGACTGGACACCATGTGATTCTTTTTCTTTCATAATCTTGGAAATCTGAGGATGTTAACATACTTGACAGCATATAAAGAATTCAAGATATGGAGTGGTTAAAGGAATGAGTCATGAATGGTTTTTAAAGGCATCCTCAAGCTATGGATTTTAGTTGCTAATTGAGTGTCGCGTGGACTTCTGTTAGTCTATAATTTGGAAGTTCATGACTTCACTTTATTGCAAAAGGAGTTTAATTGATATATGTAGTCCTGTATGTGCTCCTAGTATAAATTAACTCTGAAATATTAGAACCCTATAAACTTCTATCACCAGTTGATGATGATCAACACCTTCTTTATTTGGATCCATGAAGTGCCTATTGTTGATGTTGATCATAGTCTGGTCTATTTTTTGAACATAATAAGTTTATTGTTGTCGTATATAAACATCTGATCACGTATTCTACTGCGGAAGCTTATAAATTATAAGGATGACCTTGGTTACTGGATATTTCAGATTGACACTCCCATGCTGCCCTCAGAGTGGAAGAGGCATGGTATGCTGGGTCATTTTACTGTTATAAGAAAGCTGGAGGGAGGAATATATCCAATAGGATTTGCTAAGAAGGTCGTAGATAAAAATGCAGAGGCACAAAGCAACATATTAGCATCTGAAAGCAGGCAGGCCTCTTTTGCTCTTTCATTTCAAACTGTTCTTTATATAAAATTCCAAAGACTTGCCAATTTCTTCTGCTAATCCTACTTCTTGAAGGAGCGTGTAGGGATATCTATTTCCATTTTCCCTTCTAACATCTCAATTTTTGGTCATTTTGGTTTCATACTCGCAGTGAGAGAGCATTGCTAAACCGCCTGATGATTGAATTGTACAAACTGGATAGTGATTTTCTTGTGGGACATAATATTTCAGGATTTGATCTTGATATTCTCCTTCACAGAGCCCAGGTTGGTAAATTGTGGCAGCACATTTTCAGTTACTTCACCAATTTATACAAAGTTGGATCCTATAATATATATTCCCATCATTAAAACTGTCATGGAGATAAAAGCTGGATTCTGGTGAACTATTAATTAAGCTATTGATCATCTTCTAAAATAGAATTACAGGGTTAGATTCTTAACCATTTAGATAGTGCATATTGATGACTTTTGTTCTATTTCACTAACTCTTAATCATGCAGGCATGCAGAGTGCCTAGCAGCATGTGGTCCAAATTAGGCCGCCTTAAGCGCTCTATAATGCCTAAGCTTTCAAAAGGAAGTACTGTTTTTGGATCAGGTGCAAGTTTAGGTATAATGACTTGCATGGCTGGCCGACTTCTTTGTGATACGTTTTTGTGTTCACGTGATCTGTTAAAAGAGGTATTATATCTGTACTGTTATAAAGAAGAATTGATCTTAAAATGCCTAAGAATTATGATATCTTTAATATGATTCTCTTATCTATAATGCAGGTGAGCTATTCATTGACGCAACTTGCAAAAACCCAACTTAACAAAGATCGCAAGGAGATCGCTCCACATGATATTCCCAATATGTTTCAAACAACAGAATCACTTATGGAACTTGTATGATGCTATCCTCTTTTTGGCTCATTATAATTTTGAATCAACAACATTCAACAAGTGCTAAAAGTTTCATATATTTAAATACAAATCCTCTTTTTTGTGTTTTTTTTTAAAAGAAGTGCTACTTTAATTTTAAAGGTGAATCACTTAGCTGCAGTTGCAGTGGCTTCCTTCTTTCTTTTTTTTGGAAGGATTGCAGTAGATTCCTAAGAGAACAGAATATATGATTATATGTGCTGAAATTCTTGCACATAATATCTTCTGTACTATTGCAATTCCTGGCTTTGACAAGGTACAATATTTTCAGATAGAATGCAACAAGACTGATGCATGGTTATCTATGGAACTGATGTTTCATATGAGCATTCTTCCACTTACACGCCAGTTGACCAATATCAGTGGTAATCTTTGGGGAAAGACTCTGCAGGTTAGTTCAGGTTACTCTTTCTATTTTTTTGTTTTTTTTGCAAAAGAAAAATTACAGCATGATGGTTATGCAAATGTATGGTATTTAGGGTGCTAGAGCGCAAAGAGTAGAGTATCTTCTATTGCATGCTTTTCATGCGAAGAAGTACATTGTCCCGGACAAATATTCTTCACATGAAAGAGAAACAAAATTGAGTAAGCGTAAAGTGGATCGTGGCAACGATGATACAGTTGAAGCAGCTGTTGATGATGCAGCTCCACCTGATCATAAAGGGAAAGGCAAAAAAGGCCCTGCCTATGCAGGTGGACTAGTGTTGGAGCCAAAGAAAGGCTTGTATGATAAATATATACTCCTTCTGGACTTCAATAGTCTTTATCCTTCTATCATTCAGGTCTCTCTCTATCTCTCTGGATTTCTGTCTCTTTATTTCCACATTATCTCCATCTATGCATTATTAGTTATTCATGAATATACTCTTCATACTGTTGCAATGTGCATTATGTAACAAGAAAATGTATTGGCAACAGGAGTATAATATCTGCTTCACTACAGTTGAAAGGTCATCTGATGGGCCAATGCCACGCTTACCATCTTCTCAAATGAGAGGGGTTTTACCAGAGGTAGAATGATTGACCCTTTGGATCATTATATATGTTTGATGCTTAATCCAATCCGAAAAGGAGACTTTTTGATATCTTAATTTTTTCACTAGACCTTATTACCTTTTTAGACTACTAGTAAAAAAAATCGAAGTAGTAATTGCATACTCATTCTTATAACAAGCGTTTGTCGTAGTTTGTTTGAGGGACATCCATCTATCCTTACTGCTTGTCGTAATTATTGTCATTCCTCTCTGCTTTAGTTACTGAAAAATTTAGTGGAGAGGCGGAGGATGGTAAAATCTTGGATGAAGAATGCATCAGGGCTAAAGGTGCAACAGCTTGACATACAACAGCAAGCACTGAAGCTTACTGCAAATAGGTTTGCACCTTTTGGTCATTTCTGTACTGTAAACACATCAGACCTGCTATGTATGTAACTGATCTGTTTAGGGCTTTATTTCTTACCTGATTTGCTTCCAATGCAGTATGTATGGATGCTTGGGGTTCTCCAATTCCAGGTTTTATGCAAAACCACTTGCTGAGCTCATAACATCACAAGTAAGGATCTCTTGCTCATAACTGCATTTTATGAATGATTCTTTGTTATAAACTTCTTGAGCAAACTATATAATGATTTTGCAGGGGAGGGAAATTTTGCAGAGCACTGTTGATCTAGTTCAGAACAACTTAAACTTAGAGGTAGATAAATTAAGGACATTGATTTTTTATTAGCATCTGTTGCTATAAAGGTCTTAACACAGCTTTGTCAAATCTCTTTCAGGTGATTTATGGTGATACAGATTCAATAATGATATATAGTGGGCTGGATGATATTGCAAAGGCTAAGGCAATTGCTGGAAAAGTAATCCAAGAGGTAGGTTATGCTGTTGATTAAAAGCTTCACCCATTAGGTTTCTTACTTTAGGCGGGAAATGTACGTGGTTAAGAGTGCTTGATCTCAAGAGAGCTCTATTTTGGCACTATACATGCTAAATCAGTAACAACTTCACATTCAAAAGCCAAGTCATCGTAACCCATGCAATTTACAAAAGGGCATGTGTGATGCTAGAAGAGTTTGAGTTTAGATTCTCCAAACTTATCCATTATTAGTGTCTTGTTATTTTTAGAGAAATGGTCTTTCTACAATTTCTCTCCCTTACCACCCTCCTTTACTCATTCTTTCAAGCCTACATGCTCCTATTTACTTGAACTTTCTCATAGGTGAACAAGAAGTACAGATGTTTAGAAATTGATCTTGATGGTTTGTACAAAAGAATGCTGCTTTTGAAAAAGAAGAAATATGCTGCAGTCAAAGCTCAGCTCAAGGATGGTACAACATATGAGGTAGTTTTGGCCACCGTACTATAAATTTTGGGACCCAACTTTTTGAAAATGTCTTAAGAATTTGTTTGTCTGTGCAGGTAATTGAACAAAAAGGTCTTGATATGGTTCGACGTGACTGGAGTTTGCTGTCCAAGGAAATAGGGGATTTCTGCTTGAGTCAAATTTTATCTGGAGGGTATTTCTTTTGTCAATTGAGCTTATTTAGAAAGTTATTGGGCGATAAATTGAGCTTTATCGCATTTTTATGTATGCAAATTTTGACTACACTTATGTTCACGTTACAGCTCATGTGAAGATGTTGTGGAATCAATACATAACTCTCTCAGAAAGGTGAGCAGAAAATGGAGTCTGATGTTCTGTTGAAGTTCAAATCTAAGCATTAGCACATTAAAAAACTAGATGGTTTTAATCAATGCACTAAAAACATGATAGAAGAATAAGCAAATATTGAACAGTCAACTGCTGATGACGTACTATGACATGATTACTCATAATACAAGATAAGTACTACTCTTTCATTAGGATCAAATGTTAATCTAGATTCAGGAGTACATAATTTGTTTACTCTTGTTTTGTAACTCAAAATAATCACTAGACGATTAAAAATGTTTTTTGAGTCCTCAACAGATACAAGAGGAGACGAGGAATGGAGAAGTGGCACTAGAGAAATATGTCATCACAAAGACATTAACTAAACCACCTGAAGCATACCCAGACGCCAAAAATCAGCCACATGTTCAAGTTAGTAGTGCACATACTCATATGTTTATTTACTGTCAATCAATTACCGCCTGAAATTTAAAAGGTGGGTTTTCAAGATCTGGTATAAATCCTCATGCTCATCATACACTATTTTCTTGGCTATTAATCGGTCCTCAGGTTGCACTCAGACTAAAACAGAGTGGTTATTCAGCTGGCTGCTCTGCTGGTGACACCGTTCCTTATGTCATATGCTGTGAGGAGGTTTGTTATCGATCTTCAGATTGCAGTGGCTGGCAAGCCAAGGAGTGGGCTGCATATACATAATGAATAACTTGATTTGCATGTTTGTTATTCCAGGGGGGTAGTTCAGGAACCTCAGCAGGGATTGCTCAGCGAGCTAGGCACCCTGATGAATTGAAAAGAGAAAAAGGCAAATGGATGATCGATATAGATTATTATTTGGCTCAGCAGGTAATGCTTTCAACTTGAGACCAACCTAACCCTGATATCCACGTAATCTTTAATCATCTGCTTCTATAGCTCTGATCTGTTATCTTCCATGCAGATTCATCCTGTTGTATCACGATTATGTGCATGCATTGAGGGCACTAGCCCTGCACGTTTAGCTGACTGCCTAGGGCTTGATTCATCAAAGGTGCCTGTCTTTCTTTTTATTTTGACAATAAACCAATTTATTTGTTTTTCTTGCTGATGCTCATGGTCTTTGTGCCGTTTAGTTCCAAAGTAAGACAGCCGAAACAGTCAGCCATGACACTTCTAGCTTGTTGTCAAGTTCTGCGGATGAAGAGAGGTAAAACTGCCAATATACTAACCTTCAATTGCAATGAACGTTCAGCTTCAAATTGATTGTATTTAGTTCTGGCTGTAGGCTTTACATGAATCTGAGTTTTGGATATTCATGAGAATGTAATGCTAAAGTTAACAATCCTGATGAACCATGAAGTCATTGTTTATAAAAGATGCAATGCAAAATATCTGTATTATCTTCCCTAGTGTTACTAGAATCATGCTTGGGTGCTTCTTCATGACACTTTTAACTTTCACATTTTCTTATTGATAATGATAATGTCCCAATCCAACTATTTTCATCCCATTCTATCATAGAAGACCTTTCTTATGCTAATTTACCTCCCTAAAAAAATAAAAGTAGGTTTCTTTGCATGTGGGACAGGAGTTGCATTGGAAATAGCTTCTGATTTAATCTATTGAACTGCAGATATCAAGATTGCGAGCCATTAACTTTGTCATGCCCCAGCTGCTCCAGCAGTTTCAAATGTCCAAGTGTGTTCCGGTCCTTGTGTAATGCAGTGAACAACAAGGGTCTTGATGTTCCAACAGACGACACCGTTAGCAAATTTTGGCAAGACCTGCGTTGCCCAAAGTGCCCCCAGGAAGGTGATGTCGGTGAAATTTCACCTGCAATGATCGCCAACCAGGTAACTGCCTTATTTTGTCGAATGATCTTTTTCTATAAATCATTTTGGAGAAAATTCTCAGATTGGTTGGAATTATGAACACTTTCAGGTCAAGCGGCAAGCAGATGGCTTCATCTCTAAGTACTACAGGGGTGTAATGACGGTTAGTCTGTTGTCCTTCCCTGAACGATTTACTTTACTGATACTTACTAGACCTCACTAGAAAGTAACTATTTGCTTGCAGTGTGATGATGAAACTTGCAACTACAGTACTCGTGCGCTTAACCTTCGGGTGATTGGAGATTCCGAGAGGGGAACAATCTGCCCCAACTACCCTCGTTGCAATGGCCATCTTGTTAGAAAGGTTTTCATCTTTATTCTGATTCTACTTGCATTATTGTTAGGGATTGGTTTTGTTCCTTCTTCTAGTTTTTTTCTTCTGTAACTAACGGCTCTGTTATGATCCTCAGTACTCGGAAGCAGATCTCTACAGGCAGCTTTCGTACTTCTGCCATCTCCTGGACACCACCCGCTGTGTCGAGAAGGTTTGCTTCCTGCCCTCTTCCTTTTTTTTTATGCTGGTTCGAACGTGACTTTGACAGAAATTTTGATTGAGTCATAGGTGGATGTGAATACAAGAATGCAACTTGAAAAGGAGTTGGCCAGAGTGAGACCTTTGGTTGATTTGGCAGCAACCACTGCTCAGAAGTTGAGAGATCGCTGTGCATATGGATGGGTTCAGCTGCAGGATCTTTTTGTTACAGTTTAGTCATCCATTTTACATCTTATTATAACTTGATCATAGCTTTCTGGTTGTAAATAATGCTTTTACACCCTGTCAATTAGTCTTCGCGTTATGCCAGAGCAGTTTGATGTGTAAAACTTGTAATGTAGGAAGTGGCTCCGGAAAACTAAAAGATCAATAATTTAATTACTTGGTAAATTTCATTTTTGTTCCTAATGGTTTGTAATTTGTTTGTTATATTAATTTCTATTGGCATTTTTGTGGTTAAAGGCTTTTTTGATATAATAGTGTTTGGTTAAATATACGGAGTATTTATAAATCCATTTTTATAGTAAATTGTGAAGTAGTAATTACACAAACTCCAAAACATCACAAATATTTATTTTTGATAAGCCTCTTTATAAATAATAAAGTCATTATAAATGATTTTAACAAATAAATCCTAAGTTGTTATGTGTGTTTTATTTTGATCCCTATCCCTTAACTTTTTCACGTTTTTACATAAGTAGCAACTTTGGAGTTGCTACCAAAACGTCAACAAAAATTCTATTTTGCAAAAATGTCAATGTGTCATGACATGCAATTAAAATTTGACGATGTGATGGGTTAAAATAACATTATCTTTTATAATTTGTGAAAATAGAATAAAGTCTAGAACTAAGTAATTATCCAATTCAAAAAAAAAAAAATCACAATTTTCAAAAATGTAGATCAAATAGAAATGATTTATTGGAAAGTTGTGACAAGACATTTATGTATTTCTTTTGGGATTTAAGAAAATGATAAAGAAATAGGAAATGCAGGATTTTGGGTGTGAAGGAAAGTAGTTTCCGAAGGAATGAATACTGGAAAAAACATGAAATTTAAGACAATAAACAATGTGTTTGGTTATATAAGACTATGATATGCGCTTTTAATATGAAGTGTTGCGTACTTTCATGTGGTTGTCAATACTAGATAGGTTAAGAAGTGTGAGGCAAGTTAAACAAAAGTAGATAAGAAAAGGTTGAAAATACGAATAATGGGGTGAATACGTTGAATTTTAATGTATGGTAGGAATGAGGTAAAAATTGATTGTGCTTGTAATTAAGATGAAGTCAGTTGGAGTGACATTCGAGTGCATTTGTGTAGTAGTAACATGAATGAATTTGCATTGTTGATGAAGATGGATTATCGTGTTTGTTGGTAGTATCAATTGTATCATGTGACGTATAAATAATTGCGTCGACTTCGACAATTAGTTATGAATTAGCAACTATGTTTAAAAGACACGTGAGAAATATTAGTTGGCAAACGTACAATGACGTAATAAATAGAAGTTAATTTAAAATGGTTAAATTAGCAAAAGTAGATGTGATAGATACTGAGATGGCAGGTTGATGGATGTAAGCAGACTTTTTTGGCTCCAAAAAATGCACAACTTGGCGCCAACAATGAAAAGTTAGGGCTTAGTGACTAGTGTGTATCCTGGCTGCTGAAAGGTGAAAATTGTAAATGCCCATTGAAAAGGCCCGTTTAATTCTTAGGCATATTAGAGAGAAATAAGCTTTACCAGTGGTTGAGGGATATGAGGTATGTTTGTTCTTTGACCAGGTTAAGAATTCGTGCAACAAAGAAGAGAACTCGTAGCAGTAATACATTTCATAACTTTTGAGACATTTTTCCTATCCACAAGTAAAGTTAATCCCGTTAGGTTGCACATTACTTGGGAAGCAGAGAACGACAATAGTAATGGGTAAGTTATCTGTTGGTAAGAACATGTATAAAATGTAACGAATGTAATGGTGTGATGGCCCTTGTTCATATATGCCAATACATGATCATTTGTTTAAATGATGTAGGGTAAATGATTTTTGTTTTGCTTACTTCCAAACATTGAAAATGAATTCTGTTTCTACAGATTGTAGGTTGGTAACAATGATCTTTGATGGTGAGTAGAAGCAGGAGAAATACATGGTTATTCGAATGCCAAAAGATATCAAAGACTATGATTGTAGATCAAAGTGTAACCCTTGAGGTGTTTAAGTCATTGGTGATGGATAAGTTAAAGGTGGACATGAAGTAGTATGACCTACAGTTCACGTATGTACTACATGATAAAGAAACTTCAGGCCGTTTGATTTGAATGATGAAGGAGATTTCGGTGCTTATAAGTTTTACAATTCAGGTGGAGAGAAGGAAGTGTGGTGCATAGAAATATATGCCACTTTGATAAGTAGAGTACATGCAGATGCAAAAGAAATTCGATTGGGTTGCAGTTACCTAATCTTAACTCAATCTCAAGACGATATACAAGATAGGGATACGCCAGTAAAATTCCCTAATGGATCCATTGATTTGGGAGGAGGCAAGAAAGCGCGGAGGAAAAATGCCCTGTTATAGTTGATTGTGATGTCGATGAATCATATTACGTCAGTCTTGTGAACCTTGGTGACAATGATATCCTGTACGTCGACACGATATCATATGAGAAGTATGGTTCGACGAGAAGGGGCCATGACAATGATATCATGTACGTTGGCACGATATCTTCTGAGAAGTATGGTTCGAGGAGAAGGGGCCAAGAGGCAATGGACAAATGGAAGTCTACTGTTATGATTTCTAACGACGAAGAAGGAGAACCTGTACGCTTCGAGGATCGAGGACGCGGCCGCAAAGCACAGATTTTGTGCACAATAAAGAAGGGATATCCACAGTTGTTATATATGACAATAAAGATGAAATAGACATGTTGTTTATTGATGTGGATGAGAAACACTTGATATAGGTGGATGAAAAAATGCAAACATAGTACAACGTAGTAAAAGGAGGAAATCGTGTCAGCAAATGAAATTGGAGAAGGAAGATTATACGAAGGAAAAGCATCCATTTTGGGTTGGCAAGACATTTCCCTCAAAAGAAGAACTCAAGGATGCTTTAGATTGGCTGGCGGTTTGAAATTTCTTCAACACGAGGGTGGAGAGGTCTAGCCCAAGATGTCTTAATGTGAGATGCACAGTGGAGGGGTGCACCTGGACATGCCGAGGAAGCAACGGCAAGACAAAATTCTTTATCATATGGAAATATGTGGAAAAGCATACTTGTTGGATTACAAACCATCAGCTAAGCATCGTGGTGGATAATAAGTAATAGCCCAAAAACTTATGTTGATGTTTAGTTTGTGTTCATATATGTGTATTGCTATATTTCTTATAAACTTTATACCATATCTTTATGATGACAACATAAATGGTACAATTTTACAAGCTGTAAACTCTTGGAGCCAAAGCAAATTCAACAGATGTTCACATCTAATTATGGAATAACTTGTAACTACTCAAAGATATATATGGGCTTGCTGAAAGCCAAAGATAAAATAAGAGGTACCGTCGCTGTGAGTTATAAGAATCTCCCATCGTATTTGTATATGATGGAGAATGTTAATCTGGGGACCGTGACTGCATTTTGAGACTGATTTGAATGATCGGTTCAAATATGCATTTTTGAGCCTCAGATTATGGGTTAGAGACTTAGAGGGATGAGTGTGATGTGAATGCTAAGTTAAATACGAATTGGTTATTATACTAATTGCTTATGAACACTTACCCAAATTCCTTTTGTAACTTACCATGTTCACTATATTACGTAGGTTATTTGTATTGACGAAACCCATCTATAAGCTAAGTACATGGAAAGTCTATTAGTTGCAACAACACAGGATACAAACGGGCATGTCTATCCCGTAGCATACCCAGTGGTGGATGGGGAGAATGACACTGCCTATGATTTCTTCTTCCGTAACCTTCTGCGAGTAATTGAAGACGCCACAAATATTGTATTTGTGTTTGATCGCCACAGAAGCATCACCAACGGGTTGAGAAGGAACTACATATTGTCCACACATGGCCATTGTAGGTGGCATTTATACATGAATGTTAAGTCAAAGTTCAGTCGTGCCTTGGTGGGCGAAATGTTTTTCAAGGCATCTTGTACATACACCAAACGAGAGTTTAGGCGTAGTTTTGAAGAATTGTGCGCTGTGTCACCTAAGGTTGTAGAGTATTTGAAGATGTAGGGCTTGAGAAATGGGCACGGTCCCACTTTTTTGCAAATCATTACAATATTCTGATGATGAACAATTATGCGTGTATGACTCTACTCTAAAGGTCGCCCGTGGATGGCCAGTGGTTGCCATGTTTGACTTAGTGAGAGAAAAAATGGCAAGATGATTTTATGGAGGAACGCTGCTACAAAGTGGCCATATGCTGTTAGTAAAAAAAAACCCACCTTGCAATGGCTTTATCTATGGAGAAATCGACATTCATGTATGTCCAACCTCTAAGTCATATGAAGTTTGATGTTTTCAAGAGAATATGGAGATGGAATGTCAATCTCATGCAAGGACATGCACATGCAAGGTTTTGACATTGAGAATGTTCCATACACTTATGCAGTTTCCGCAATAATGTCTTTGAGCATAGATCCGGTAATGTATGTCACCCCTGTATACACGACGAGAGCATGGAAGAAATGTTATGAGGAAGTACTGTATCCTATTCCAAATATTTCAGACTAAAAAGTTTCAACAGAAATTGCACAAATCAAGTGTCTTCATCGTATTGTTAAGGTTGGGCCAGGTAGGCCTAGAAAGAACAGGATACCCAATGCAGGTATGTATCGTAGCAAGAGAAGGGTTTGTAGATGATGTGGCAGAAGGGCTCATCTAGGCACGAATTGCCCGAGGTATTGAGGATCATTTACCTTTTTTTGGGGCCGATGTACGAGTCTATAAACTGACCTTTGGACAATCAGTCAAGAATATTGTTAGTAGATGGACCTTAGGTATGATAAAATCCCTACTTTATGTTTTTAGGTGTGTTTGTCTTATATTATGAATTGTAGCTAACGCATGTATGTAGTGTCGGAGGGGCATAAATTCTAGTTGATGTTTCATTAGGGGAAGAATTGTCGGTACTTTTGAGGAGCATATAGGTCATATTTTGCACCGTAACATGGTTTCATAAACTTCATATGGAAAACTAACGAAGGAGGTTGCCACTAGATAGACCATTACCTTATTTTGTAATCCCCTGATGAGGCAATATGTGTGTGTTTGTTATTATGTAGGCTTCAAAGACTCTGTTTGGTGTCTGTGTAGTTATATATATGTGTGCTATTCGCTTTGTGCTACCATACAAGGCTCAAAATCCATGTTTTAGTGTGTTTACTCTCTTGGAATACATGTATGCCAATTTGTGTGGTTTTTGTTTTATTTTTTTCCAAGTTTGATTCATAGAAAGTTGGGTGAGGTCGCTTATCCCATCAATATGTTTTCCACAAATGACAATAGCGGAACAACATGACACAATACAATAGTTAATAAGATTCACTAGTTATGTTTACTGGTTTTCTATTTCATGATACAAAGCTAATTGATTTTGAACTCCCTTGGGGATGACCCATAAGTCTTAACTAAATTGTTGTACTTAATGTGTGAAAATCACCGAAATATCAATAAGAAGCGTTTGACATTGTCAAAACAAACCACACACATTACCATCCATACCTATTGAAGTATGGATTGGTCACGTCACTGAACAAGAAGGAATAACATTGCAATCATAAGGAACACATGAAAGAAACCTTGGACTACAATCACAATAAAAGCATAAAAACACAGCCACACAAAGTAGAACTTTCTACTTGTAATTAAAGATTGCACTTAGATCCTTGAATAAACATGCACTATTTTCTCTATATCTATCCTTATTTGTGTTATAATTTTCAAAATTTAGTGTTGATGGATTTTCAAATTTTGAAATCAATGTTTTATACAAATTTCTTGAGCTTACGCAATGAAAGTAGTAAGTAATGATGAAATTTGTTTAAAATGTGTAATTTTTGGATCAATTTTGAGTGAAATTCCATTTGGGGTTCGAATATTGGGTTTGTTCTTTGATATCGGGGTTACTTGTGTAAGGTAGACAATAGCTTTGAAATTGGGGTTTTGTGTAAGGTACACGATAGACTTTTGCTTTTCAGGATTTTAGCTCGTACTAGACTACAATCTTGCGTCGGCCCCTGCCTGTAAAACATAAGTTTGGAACACCAACGCCAAACTTGTTGCTTTCCACCAACGTACGTATGGGTGGATACTTTGGCGTCTAGTCCGGTTGTGGGCACCAATTTGCCATGGCTGTAGACGCCAATAAAACACTCCCATGAGTGAACAAAAACAGATGAAGAAGAAGACATTTATATGTTTTGGGAAAGCTAATTTGCAAGTGAAACCATGTTGGAGTTTGGTGAACATATGGCCCTTTAAATAGATAGCCATTTGAGGGGTGACTCGTTGGATAGAGAAATTTAGCATAAAATGCCCAAAATATCCATCATTTGATAAGGTGCATTATCAACAGAATCATGTTTTACTTTGTATCAAGTACATTTATTTTCATATTCGACAATAAATAACTGATTCAGGATTTTTCCAAATCGTTCAAACTGGAAATAACATCTTGAAACGTTGCACCCTCATGTTAGAAAATTGTAACTGCCTAGGGATTTGAATGTTTGCAAAATGCGTTTATAATATAATTTTTGGGCCACTTTCATGAATTTGAAAATAAGATATGGTAATTATATAAATAATGCGCCGATACATGTATGTCTAAGGTACCCATATGTTAAGTCTTTAATATTGTAAAAGGGTTTAGGGTTAGGGACAACTAGGGATCGCATTACCCTAAGATTCAGTAAAAGGTATGTACTGGGTATGACACATACACATCACCTGTCTTGTCCAAGTCATTTTGGGTTACAACCGTGTGTGAGCTTATGTGAACTTATACTGAAGTGTTTATTGATTCAAGAGTTTTTGAATAATGAAGTGTTTGTTGATTCTATATTGACCGGGTGTGAACTTAAACTACATTACTGCCTCACAATTTGATATTAACCGTGTAGTAATGTAAAGTTGGAAAATCATAAAAGTAGTATAGTTATTGGTTTAGTGAAACCAATGGTTTCTTGGCATACAAGGGGTAGAATAAGGACTTACACGATAATAATATGTAACTACAATAAAGAAAGAGAAACACAACTAGAGTAGACGGGATACCATTTAATTTAAATACTCTTTTAGAGTACAAATAACATAATGGAAGACAAAGTGACGCAAGTAACCCTGAGATCCATAACCATGCATCTTCCATATAAAGTGTTTAATGACCAATGCCACGGGGGATGCGAGGTACGCTGGTAATGGAGTAGATCTTCACCTTGGCAACGGTTTGGCATAGTTGTCGGAGAACATGAAAATCCTCCTAGTTTTGGAGGACCCTAGCATACAAGGATCTCTGAAGCTGTGGGTGTTGTCTTTGAAAAATAAAAACATATCCGTAGCATAGCTTGTTTGATCTCTTAAGAAGTAGTAAAACTCACCGACATTTATTTGGTTGGAGTCAAAGCGACACATTTTGTGCTCACCGCCCACATAAACGTGGGTGGACACTAGTGCATCTCGCCCATTGTCGGACTCTAAGTTCCCCCGGTGTTAAGGTCGACAAAGCACTTCCACGATGCAACACAATAAGAGTTCTCAGACATGTTGTAAGGTCAGCAAATAAATGGTATTATGAAATGTGAGGATAACTCCGAACTTGTCAGAGTTTAAATAGAGTACAAATGAGAAATATTAGATTAGCGACTGCCAAACTAATGTTACATCCTCATGAATTTTCAAATTTATAAATATAGAAACAAGTTTTGTCAATACATTTATGTGTGAAATTCCTCCATATGCTTTGTAACCATTTGTGGTTATATTACTTCAGTGATGCCTAACACAATGATTCCTTGTTGTTGTCTATGGTTATGGTTGAGGTATTTCATGGTGTACTTTCAACAAGTATACTGGTTGGTTTAACAAGTGTATACCATATGTTGTCACTACGTGACTCACTTCTATGTAAATTTTGGTTTAAGAACGAGACTTGTTTATGACTAGTCAAAATGAGATTTTATGGTAATTTTAAACACTTGACAACGACTATTTGTAGTTAATAAGAATACAAGTTGTGTAAACATTTGGTTTCCTAATAAGCATTTGCAATGATGTTGGTTACACAACTTTAAGTGTTATGTGCATACACCATCTTATAATTAATCAAATGAGATATCAAGCGGGCATTTTTTTGATTTTACACATTATTGTGTATTGGGAATGGGGTATTCATACTCAAGAAGGGGTGGTAAATTGGTAATTGCATGTACAAGAAGTCAACTAGATCCTGCAACAAGCAAATGTATAATGAAATCACGTGTCTAGTCATGTACGACAACCGTCAACGTATTTTATGGTTTAGGCCCATATGTAAATAATATGAGTCGCAACCATGTGTTTAAATTTTTATTCAACATAGCATCAACTTGTAAGTAGTTATTAGGTTTAGGGAAAGATAACATGTCCTCTTAAAAGTGATGACAACTCCTATTCTGTGGTGGTTTAAATACAGAACAAAACATTGCCAAAAACCCCTAACGTTTTTTCATAATTTGGATTTCATCCTCATGCCATGACACTTTAAGACATGCAAACATAAATATGACATTACAATATACTCAAGGTGTCCCGATATGCACTACAATGTACATGGAAATATTTTCCTGATGTATTGCATATAATGTTTGATTTATAAAGGGTATGACCTTGCACTTTATATCAATCTAATGAGACACTGATAATAAAAAAATAAAAGACTTGGAATGAGTACACCCAAATTCAAATTATACGACTTGTAACATCAACTGTACCTTACAATCAATGTTGGTAACATCAAAATTCGACGATTGGATCATAAGCTGATGTTTGAATCGGAACGTAAAATCGATTCGTAAAAAAGTAAATTTGTACAACATAAATAATTAAAATAGAAAGCCCAATAAATGGTTGGATTATACTAGAAGTGGAAATATTCGCCGGAGAAATTGTTAACAAGGGCTATTGATATGGAGTTATTTGACATAATGTCTTATGCAATAACTATATCTCGTGGTAATTTACCAATGTAATCAAAGTTCAAACATATACAAAAATAATAAATATATTTTACACTTCAGTTATACAACTTCATCTCAAAGTGTAAGAGTATCGTACAATAAACATGTTGTACATTGTACTAGTATCATTCATAGACGTGTCATAATCGTACACTTATTTTGTATTACATGGCAACAAATCTTTACATTAGCCATACCAGATACAAATTGTGATAAATAACGCAATGTCTTTTACATATGCCTTGTTCATAAAATTACATAACCACAAGAACGTCTTCAACCCGACAATAACATTAATAATATATCTATCAAATTCCCCCACAACTTCAAGTCCGACATCTATGGTCAACATAAAGGGCGTGTTACCATAACCGTCTTAAGATTAAGAACCACTAAAGTATGTGTTAACATAACCTTTTTAAGATACACTAAAATGCTTTGAATTTGGATAATTTATGTATTTTGTCAGTTAATACATGTAACCAGTGGCGGATCTAAAGGGGGGCTGCGGAGACGGCAACCCCCGCTTCCTCCTGACAAATCCCTTATAATATGTAGAATTTTTCATTAAGCCCCCCTTTGAATTTTTAATTTTCATTATGTATATATAAAATGATGAGCAAATTACAAGAAAAATACATTGGCCTAGTGGTATTTGTCTTAAAACTTGTGTAAAAAAGCTAGAGGTCATGGGTTTAATTCTTCAACCCTCTCCCAACCCTTCTTTTTTCTATTTTTGTTAAAAATTAGAGTCTTAATTGCCTTATTAAAATCTTTTTGTTTATTAAACATGTTTATTTCTCTTTTATTTTTTATTTGTCCTTCCATGTTTTATTTTTTATTAAAACGAAAATTGAAAATCTTACATTATTTAAATAATTTTTAAAAACGCTAAAAATAGAGTATATATTGCATGAATTAATCAAATTTCAAAAGGTGGATCTCATACTTTTTTTAGTTTTAAAATATCAATATAAATGTAGATTTATGAAGTGAAATTTATATAGAACTAAAATCTCCCCCCCCCCCCCCCCCCTCGACAAATTCCTAGATCCGCCACTGCATGTAACTAAGTCAAAACCGGTACCATGCTATAGGGTGGAGGTACCGCTACTACCCACACTCCCTAAAGATGGGTTTAAATGAAGAAATTAAACGAAAATAAAACATAAATGTCTTTGCTTATAAATACATAATACAACTTTATTATCTTGTACTCCCCTAATTTATGCTTCTTCCTTTTTGTAGCATAGAGCAAACTCCAAACCCTCATATGTGAAAGAAACAGAAGGCTCCCATTTTAGATTCACTCTCTTAAAAAGGTAATCACGATCTGTGGAAACCGAGTTCAACTTTATTATTTTGTAATCCCCTAATTCCCTGCTTCTTCCTTTCTGTTGCACAGAGCGATTAGAAGATTTTGGACAAAAAAATCAAATTAGTATGCTTTGTTCCTTTATATTGTTTTAGAGGAATTGATTTGTATTGTCACATATTTTCCTTATTATAATCGTCTGGTCTTTTTCCTGTTCCCCTTTCCATTAGGGTGCAAAATGTCGGATTACTAAGGATACTGTGGACCCCTCATCACTGACGATTCGGATGACTCCGGAGACAAGTGCGGCGAAAGCTTGGGTGAGTATTTCGATCGCTGAGATAATATGATTCCCAAGGATTCTCATTACTGCTTCTCTTCTTTATCAAATCGATATATCGACGTATAACTCCTGACTTCACACCCCCTCTTTTTGGATGGTTCCCTTGTGTAATTCCTTACTAATGCGATCTACAATCGATTTTCCTCGGTTATGAATACGATTTGACCAAGGAGGAACAATTTCTGGATGGTCCAACGATGGTGCCTTTGTGTATAGAGCTCCAGGAGTACACCAAGGATATCATATGCCGCCTCACAAAAGTTGAACACGGCCTCAACAAGGCGATGGTTGTGGTGGATGATGTGAAAAGAGGAAATATGGAGTTGCTTTCTAGAGTCACTATTTTGGAGGCTACAAACTCTGAATTATCTGAAGAAAGATACCACTTCAGATCAGCATGCACAACAACGCGGACGAAGCGTCCTCTGAATGAACCATGCAATACAAACTCATGTGCTTGATGTCACCGTGCCTTGTTGTTGTTGGATGCATCCTCTATTTACTCATGTAACCTTTTTCGTTGTTTTGCTTCTTTTGGGTTGCAAGTAAGTGTCATATTTTTGGGAAAGGAATGTTATCACTCATCTATAAACTAACTTGCTAATTGTATGTTTTTTATGCAACAAGTGCTTTATGAATGTTTTCTTATGTTTACATATGTTGTGCTTTGTCTTTCCATTAGACTTGCTTGGTCTGGGCTTTTGTGTGGGAAACGAGGACAAATTTAAGTCTTGGTTACAAGCACAACACGCCATAGGATTGATTGAGTTCACAAACATGACATTGTGTTCATACCATAAGAAACGCTTAACATTGTTAACAAACGTACGAAGTAGGCATACAGATTACAACAACTTCCCGTTGGAATACAAATTACAACAACTTTCCATTGTAATTATGATGTAGAGCATGCAAAAACAACAACAATATAAACTACACGGTCATCTCTTCAACCCCTAGATGAAAGCAAAAGCAAATGTGGCAAGGTTGTCAAAAACATGTCTTACACTGCCCTCCATATTTCATTGTATCGCATTTCATCATGAGAAACACCATCATATCTCGGTGGACAACAAGTCGTTGGGGAGGCAATGCGTCAGATTGAGCTCTAACAACTTGTTCTGCCTTCGTGGACAAACCGAACCCTAGTGGTTGATAGAATTTCCTTACATTTGTTGAGACCAATCTCTATCATTAACTTCATCCGCCTTTGTAGCCGAACACCTCGTTTCGAGCTTGATCATATACTACAAACTACAAATATATGGGAATTGTCCCTAAAATGACCCAAATTCAAAATCATCCACACAAAAAGATAATCGTCCCCCTTCAACTTTTCTTTCTTGTTCAGCACCAGACCCGATTCAAAACCTGCCAACCCCGAGCATTGTCTCAATTTTGAATGCGTACGTGAACATATTGTCCATCCCCCGGTACATTTCATTCAAATAAGCCATCATTTGCAAGAATAATGATGGAATTGGGTAAAGGATAATTCAGTAAGGCGGGGAACCAATATCATAACCAACTACCTGGAACAACGTCATCACACTTTGAAAAGTTTTGCCCTCCAAATCTGGATTGCTTGCGAATATTGAATGCATCCTCAGTGTCACGTTATCACGAGCTATTAACAACTTCTTCTCCTCCATGTGCCTCCACAATGTCATCCTCATTATATTTGTCATTTGACCAGTGGTAATCACACTGTCTGTAACACAGAGATTGTGAACAAAAGCAAAATTCAACAAGATATGGAACAATAACATGTGTGAACTAATATGAGATTGAAAACGTATTTCAACTTACATTCATTTCCCATTTCAAACTGGTTCCTCAACATCATGTGCTCCCACAAAAAAATTAATGTGTCAAATTGCCCAAACATTTTCCCTCAAACACAAAAGCAACCCAGACACTTGATGCATTTTTGTTTCGTCAACACAACACCCTATTTATCACTTCTCACAATGTCCTTGTGACATGACAATAAAGTATACGTGGCATAACCCTAATACTAAATATTACTTCCCACATGTTATTTACCGAGGGGATGGACAATATGTTATAGATGGAACCAATGTAACACCCCCGACTTATGTCGGTAGTGCCACATGCCAGTGACGTCAGACTATAAAGTCCAAAGCCACCCAATGCTTTAATCAGAACAATTATGCTTAAATCAATAAATAAACGTTTAATAATAACAGAGTAGCGGAAGACTTTTATAGTGAACACTCAATACTTTTATTAAAATTTCCTCTCGTATATTGGAAAGAACGGTAATATAAACAAAGTGAAACTACACCGGAAGACTTTTTAAATTACAGCGGAATATTTTTTAAAGAAACCCTAGTTACATAACTAATCTATATAAGCATCACATTTATTTCAAAACACACACACCTTTAAAATTATTACTACTTAAGACGCAACCTTCAACTGCAAGCCTTCTTCTTCGATTGGTTACTTCAAATCGTCGGGAACCAACCTATGATGTGCCGTATAGGACGGATGACACCAGCCAACCATGCACATAATAGAAATGGTTGGTTAGTCCAATGAAAGGCTACACAAGGGTGAAAACAGATTGGTTCTTGTAGTCGTATATAATCACTACCCTTGTTTCTCGAATATAACTCGGTAAACGGTATATGACTATAGACTTCTACCGAAAAGAATGAAGAGATATGATTAAAGAGAAGACTCCAATGAATCGAGTCTTATGGGAAATTACATGAATTTGTTTGGGAACATTATCACACAAAGTTTTAAAAACATCTCGTTGAATATTTGGGTCCTCGACCAACCTCACCGCGTAATGCGAATCCAGATTGGAAAGGGGACTTACTTTAGACAAGAGACCGGGCGGGTTCCACCTTGTACTTCTCGCCCGATGGTATATTAGTTATGTGCACACGACACTTATCTTATTTAATTTCAAAACTTGCATTGACGTTAAAGCTTTTAATCTACACCAATCTCGCAATGAGATATATACAACATGGGACGAATCCCGAATTTCGACACTAGCTAAGTGCACCACCACTTATATAAAATAAGGGTAGGTCATGACCAAAAGTATTAGGACAATTATCCTCCTAATACCAAGTTATAAAGAAACAGCTAAAAGTCGTAAGGTAATAGTGTTCCTACGAATACTCGTGCTAACTAGCAATTATTATCCACACCAAAGCACAACAATCCACACCAATTATTATCTAGCACCCTATAATATATATATATATATATGAGGGTTATAGCTAGCATATATACAACCTAATAAAAAGGATCATTTTACACAACATTTTATACACACAAGTTCCCAAACGAGAAATTAAGAATATTTATCCCAACTTACTTAAGACAATAGATTAATTGTCAATTAAGAAAAATATGGAATAAATTAGCAAGAGCGAACCATCACGTGCCTTGAATCACGAAGAAGATGAACGACGTTTCGGAGATGGTTGCTTTTGAAAAGCAAATCGGCTTCCTACTTTAGTCCCGTTCCAAATGCCAATCCGAGACGTACCCAAATCATACACAATGAATAAATTATATTAGATAATTTATTCAATATCATTATTTGAAGGGTACAATGTCTCAGTTTCTAATTGATTTTATTTATCTCTTAAATAAATTAATTTCAAGGCTTTTTGATAAAATGATTATTTATACGATTATAAATTAATTAGTCGTATATTCTAAATAATCATATCATAAATAAATTAATAAAATAATTTATTTATAATCCTAAAATTTCCTAAGTCAAAATATTATCTAAATGAATAGTCATAATTTACCCATTCAATAATATAAGATAATATTATAATAATTTTAATTTTCATAAAATCAAATTAATCCTAAAATATTTCCCACTAATCTGGATTAATTAATTTAATCAATATTAAGCCTAAACAAATCAAAATTAAAATAACAAAAACACGAATTTGGTAAAATTCAACCTCGCCGAATCGTTCTTGGACACTCGTCGGAAAACGCCCAATATGCGCGGCGGACGGCGGTGGTGGATCTTCGGCGTCGAAAGGATGGGGCTTTTGAAGAGGACAAGTAGACGAGTCTAATGGTGTGCTTAATTGCTCGAACAAAACTCAAATGCTCTCTAATTTGGATGATGAACACGATGGTACCGATTTCTAGGGTTCTTAGGGCATCTTTAATGGAGTCCCATGCCATGGGTTTTTTAGCTCTTTTTTGGATGAAATAATTGCTAAAAGACTCATGGTGTAGGAGGGGCTTTTATTGAGGGGTTTTTAACTCTTATTACATTAAATTACAATTATACCCCTTATTATATATTAAATTACTCTTCCAATATAAAAATTAGTATCAATGATTTTAGTTAGTATATATTTATAATTTAAAACTATCTTAAATAATAATAATATGGTTTATTTGGACTTAATTATATTAAAATTTGTAAAAAAAACATAAAATTTCTAAAACTTATTTACAATTTAATTTTCATATAAATAAATTAAATTGGTATTTATTTTACTTTAAACCACCAATAATAATAATAATAAAATGATTTATTTTCACCTAATAATACCTATAATACAAAAAATATTAAAATATACCAAATATATACAAAATGGATGTCTATGAATATACATAAATGTAATTAGAATTATGTAATTTTTTTTAACAAGCCCCAATTTTTTAATAAATGAATTAAAAATAAATAAATAACGGACGACCAGGATTTAGGCGCGCGAGCGCGCGCCAATCAGACAGCGCCGCGTGGCACTGTCCATGCCAGGAAAAGCAAGAGGCGCGTTTGGTTTGTATGTAAAACGACGTCATTTTTTGCTTCAGCGGAAGCCAAAAAAATTTGCTGGCCAAACAGGCCTCTCAAAGCATTTGTATGGGACGGTCCCGTAAAAGACCCAAAATTTGGGACCCTTCATGGGTCTTTTAGCCCAATTCCAATAATTTAATATAAAAGGCCTAAAAGTCCC
This sequence comes from Rheum nobile, assembly GCA_027886185.1. Taxonomy (NCBI): domain Eukaryota; kingdom Viridiplantae; phylum Streptophyta; class Magnoliopsida; order Caryophyllales; family Polygonaceae; genus Rheum; species Rheum nobile. Next base: position 10,770,980 of record WOAB01000639.1, read on the forward strand.
ATATAAAAGACCCCCGATAAAAATGCTCTTAAATTGAATCTTGAAATTGGATGCCTTAAACGTCCGAATAGGGATGGCTTTTATAGGGTTTTGATAGGTGTGAACATACCAAGCATTAACCCTCTCATAAATCCATCCAATTCAAACCAAATTGGATCAATTTTGCAAAATGGTGAATTTGCCCTATAAATGTCGTGAGGTTCATTGGGGACAAATCCCGGATTTTTCGTCACCATTTAACCCGATTAAATGAGGAATTACGTGAGTATAGGGTCGTCTCAATGCCCAATGAGTAATGGCTTCAGTTGGATCTGATGATGTTGCAGAACCCGCCATTAAAGCTTAAAAAGCTTCACGGCCAACTGCTAGGAAGAAGATGACTGATTTCCGGTTAATTACAAATGGGGCCCAAAGTTTTGGGTTGTGGCAAAAATGCCCTTTTTAACTTTTCATAAATTACAAAAGTTGCCCAAATTTAATATTGTAATATCCCTCATTTTATAAGGATATTTTGGAATTTTTCCAACTCATGTATTACAAGTCGGATTAATTTTAGAGAGGTTCGGACATTCTGTAAATTGTTTGATCTCTGTAATATTTTTCTGAGTAATATAAAATACAGTTGACGTATGTTCAAGGTTAAATAGTCGTTCGTGTACGAATATATTTAACCCGGGGTTAAGATATTTAACCCAAGATTTAAAACGGACAAGAGGGTGAAAAATGGCCTTGACCGCACCCCGCGGTCAAATGGCCGCACCCGCGGCGAAAGCCAAACAAGTGAGTCGGTCACTGGGCGCCACCGCACCCTGCCGCACCCTTGCCGCACCCCGCGGTGAACGTCATCTTCTTCGTCATCGCGATAAGTCTCGGCTGACTTTACCGGGGATGTCAGGCCTAGGCCGCCCAAGTTGGCACCTAGCCTTGCCCCATGGTCTCCTTGCTTGTTCCCTCAGAGGAGGCTCGTTTTGGGCTATAAAAGGGGTCGAAATCAGAAAGGGAAGGAGCGTCATCTTCCTCCTCTGTTTTCTCCATTGAAGCACTAAGCTTTGAGCTTTGTTGTGAAGGTGTTCGAATCCCTTTGAGTGTTGGAAAAGGTACTCCTAAGTGGTGTTAGAAGGTCTAAGGTGTTGGGAGATCGAACCATAATCAAATCGAAAGCAAACGAAGTGATTGGGTGAGTTTTCTCCATTAAAACATTGTCGCGAGCTCGCCACTGTAACACCACCGCACCCCGCGGTAAGAGCTCCACCGCACCCGCGACGAGCCTTGTCCGAGTGTGTGTTCTTGGGTGTTTGACTTGGGGCGAGGCTTGATTCCTTTGATTCTTTTCCTATTCTTTTAGATTCAATTATGTAGATATTGAATCTAACTTAGGATTTCTTTATGGGTCGATCCGAAGGAATCTGTGTTGCCAGATATGTCCCTGTTTCGAGCCCGGAAATCCCATCGTCGTCTTTAAGCTTCTGCGGATCTAAGGCAAGTGGTGGTTCGCTCTTGCTCATCATTCCATATTTTAATTAATTATCAATTGTTTAGTTGTTAATTAATTTGGGATGATTTACTGTTTTTGTTGGGAACAGTTTTGATAACTGTTTGTGATTTTAAAATATATTATAATAGGTTTTATATCTGCTAGAACAACGCTATTATAGATATAATTGATTAAAAGATGATATTATACTAGGTTGTATATCTGCTAGAACGACGCTAGTATAAATATATGTTTATGATGTTGGCCATGTTGGCTTGGATGTGGACTATTACTGTATTGAACTGTTAGTTAGCACGAGTATTCGTAGGAACGCTTGGACTTTGCGAGGTCCATTCGTTTCTTTATAACTTGGCAAATAACAGGGCGATCAAGACCCTATGCCAAACTTTCTGGTCATGACCAACCGCGATGTGGATATAGAGGCTTGGACTCTGTGATGTGGATATAAAAACTTATAACGTGATGTGAGTTTTGGAATTAAATAAGATAAGTGCTCTTGACGCACATAATTAATATACCTTCGGCGAGTAGTGCAGCTAGGCGATAGTGCAGCTAGGAAAGCTCGTCTTAACTTTTAAATCGCTCGTATGCGATACTGTGATTCTGTGATTAATTAAGTTTCCCAACATTTGTCATATTTCCGATAAGACTCAATTCGTTGGAGTCTTCTTTTGGGATTGATTGCGGTAAGACTCGGTCTTCCAGAATCTTCTCTTTATCATGCCTTTTCATATAATTCAGTATAAGTATGGTGGTTGACTATCGTGATCGGTTGTTATTCGAGAGACGATGAGTCTAACCTAATACGACTACTCGAACCACTCTGCTTTGTACCCCTTGCTTGGTCTTTCATTAGACTAACCAACCGTAATTGTTCTCTGCATGGTTGGCTGGTGTCATCCGTTCGATTCGGCACATCAGATAAATTGCGGATCCGAGAAGGCTAGAACGACTATAAAGGCGAACGATGTTTTGTTGTTATTTTAAGACTTCCGCTGTGTTAATTATGTTTTGTATTTAAGACTTCCGCTGTAATAATTCTGATAATGTATTTGGAATTATGCTGTAATTCCGAGACTTGGTTTTAATGGAAGTTATGATATGTTGTATCATAACTGTGGTTTAATGATTTATATCAACTGGAAAAGCCTTGGGTGACATCGGACAGTACGTCTGAGGTCACTGGCGGTAATACTTTCAAGAGGTTATTTGGGGGTGTTACAGACTTGGTGTCAGAGCCTAAAATTTTAAAACGGGGTGGGTATTTGAAAACCATTTACTCGTTTTGATTGAAAAGTGTTTTCAAAAGGCTCTGAGTTTAAAAAAAAAACGGTGTTTCATTTTCAAACCGTTCATAGTCATGTCTTCTATATAGTCTGATGTAGTAAGCTTGCTTCTATGTCTAGAAAGACTAACTCTCTTCTCGTCGCCCGTAGTTTTGGGTGCTTTCATTTCTCTTCAGAGGACTCGGAAGAAGCCGATGTGGTTTCGCCATCTCCAGTAAGGCTTGAATTCCCAGTTCCCTCGTTAAGATTTAAGGTTGTAGAACCTAGTAACTCGATTTGAATTCATCAATAGAAATTACCAAGTTAATCTACTCTGAGTTGATTACATTAAGTATTTTTGAGAAATATTAATGTATAAAATACTTGGAACCTGATCGGTAAACAGATGGTGAACATGAGGAACACTATTCGTGTTGGTGCTGGGCCAAGCAATAACCCCAGACCAAATGCGAGGAATGTTGCGAACCCTGGAAAGGAACACGAGTTTGTTGCTCACAACAATCCAGTGGGCAATGACCAAGTTCAGATCAACACACCAGTGATGTTTGATGCCGCAACAATAGAGGCAATCCGGGGTTTGGTGATACAAGTGCTCATCGACATTATACGAACAATCGCGCCTCAGGCACAAGTTGTGCCAGATCCTCCAGCGGTTCCCAGATTTGAGGAGCCAGCTGTCCAAATACCTCATGAGGATACTGTCGGGAATAGAGACAATTATGGCCAAGCATTGAAAGCCATAAACTCTATAAGGCCTGACAGCTACGATGGGGAATGAGAGCCAATAAAGAAGCGTAATAGCCAGAGGCAAGTGCAGAACCAGTCTCAGGCAAGTGGGTTTAAACGTCCTGCGCCATCGTCTGATTTTGCCAAATCTGGCCGAGCAAAGACAGAAATAACTCAAGGCGGGTCAACACGGCAATCGGGGCAGAACAAGAGTCTGATCCAGTGCTACAACTGTAGTACGCACGGACATAAGAGTAATGTGTGCCCAAAGGAGAAAAAGACGTGCTTTTCCTGCAAAAGGGAAGGACATTTACAAGCGTTCTGTCAATGGAAGAGGCAGAAAGGAGCTAAGTCACGGCAGGGGTCTGTTAATCAGAACAACCAATCCAGGATCAGTCCGGTGGAAGCTCCTAGTCCTTTGCTGCGGACAACTGCGCAGAACAAAGGGGAAAACCCCAATGGCTTCTGGAGGTCTGGGTCAACACTCTTACGTTATGCATGAAACGTAATGGACCCGATGCTCCAAATGCTTAAAGTGCCTTATACCTTCATCCTACTTTTGTTGTATGTTGTGAATTCGGGTGTTACCCAGTCCTTCGTTTCATATAGTTGTGTTAGTAAGTTTAGATCAGTATGTAGCAAGGTTTGTAAACCTTTCGTTGTAAACCTTCCTATTAATAAATATTTGGTTAGAACCAAGCTTCTGTCAGAATTTCCGGTTACCATTCAGGGTAAGAAGTTTGATTTGTATAGCCATGGCTCCATACGACATTATTCTCGGTATGGATTGGCTGACGCGTCATGGGGCGGTGATCGACTTTAGTTCAAGGACGGTGACGGTGTCATCTGGGGGCCAGTTCGTGTGCAAGTTTAAGGGTCGAAATAACGCTGATAACGGCAGGCTTACCAATGCGATGACTGCATTTAAGCTACTACGACAAGGTTGTGTCGGGTATCTTTGCTACCTGGATCCGCCCGCGAAAGATGAACCTTCAGTTCTTGATATTCCAGTGGTTAGAGAATTTTCGGATGTCTTTCCGGAAGAAATTCCTGGATTACCCCCGAAGCGTGACGTGGAATTTTCTATCGATCTCAAGCCTGGTACCGCGCCGATTTCTAAAGCACCGTACCGGATGGATCCTACATAGATGAAAGAGTTGAAGAAGCAACTTGAGGATATTCTCGACAAAGGTTATGTAAGGCCGAGCGCATCACCTTGGGGCGCTCCGGTGTTATTTAAGAAGGATGGATCGTTTCGACTTTGCATCGACTATCATGAGTTGAATAAAGTCACGATCAAGAACAAATATCCTTTGCCAAGGATTGATGATCTGTTAGATCAACTACAAGGAGCAAAAGTCTTTTCCAAGATCGATCTGAGATCTGGTTATCACCAGCTCAGGATTCGTGAGGAAGATATTCCGAGGACTGCATTCCGGACGAGATATGGTCACTACGAGTTCGTAGTCATGCCATTTGGACTTACCAATGCTTCAGCAGTCTTCATGGATTTGATGAACCGATGTTTTCACCATTACTTGGATAAGTTTGTGGTGGTCTTCATCGACGACATTTTGATCTACTCCCCGAGCGTGGAAGCTCATGAGGAACATCTTCGGATTATTTTATCAGTCCTTAGACAAAATCAATTATATGCGAAATTGTCTAAGTGCGACTTTTGGATCAAGGAAGTGGCTTTCTTAGGCCATGTGATCAATGAGAATGGGGTGATAGTTGATCCCCAGAAGATTGAAGCAGTAGCCAATTGGAAGCGGCCTCAGAACGTGAAGGAGGTGCGTAGTTTTCTAGGACTTACGGGTTACTACAGACGGTTCGTAGAGGGATTTTCTATGATCGCTCTACCTATGACCGGTCTGCTCCGCAAGGCCCATAAGAAATTTGTCTGGAATGACAAGTGCGAGGCCAGTTTTCAGGAATTGAAATAGTGTCTGACCTCTGCACCAGTATTAGCGCTACTAAAGGGAAATGTATAAGAGAGATAGTTCATAGGGAACTCGTTTCCTCTATTACGACCTTGAGTAGGACTTTAGAGTTCAGAGTTGTGGATACAACCGGTGTAGGACCAATGGTTAAGGGTTGCTTTTGAAAAGCCGAGTGTGCAAAGTCATAAGTATTATCTTGGAAGATCTATTCGAAGTTTCGTTTTGGGGTTTGTTATGAGACTTCCTTTAGAGAAGCAATATAAGGATTAGACAAACAATGATTGATGTCTATTATGGCGATTTGATGTCACGATTAAGGAAATAAGTGATTAGGCTCAACTGTGCTAATTGATTGATTGCGATCCTGTTTCGAAGAAACTAGAGGCCTGAGTTGGCAGTGAATTTTAGGGCCAAATTTAAGTAGGCCAAAGGATTGGAGTTAGAATGTTGTCCTTTCGAGGAATAAAGAGTTATGACACTTGGGAATTTACAAGATTCGATATTTGGACTTTATGTTATTGGGCCATCCATAAGGCGTATGGTATAACCCTTATTGGAAAGATCAGGTTGTGAAGTTACTGTATTAAGGAAGAGGCCACTTAAATGGAAGGATTCCAGTTTAGGGATCGATCATGTTGATGATTTCGATAAACTGAAGGATTTAGTACATAGATTACGTTTATGTATGCTTAAGGAGTAAAGTAACAATGTTACTCGTGTACATCTATTGAAGGATTAAGACGCAAGTGATTGGTTCGGTTGGTAATGAATCATTTAGCAATTCGATACTTTGAGAAAATAGGAGTAAGCTCTCATGTGATTGGGTTGAGGAGCATACGAATAAATGTTGTGATTATTCTTGGAGAAAGTATGGGAATCTTAAAGGATTTAAGTTAGAAATGACATAAGGTCAAACTTACTCCAGATAATTGATGGAATAGTAAGAGGTACCTTTAAGGAAATTGAGGATGTAATGTTTTGAGGTTACTAAGAGTTGACAATTGGATTGTAAGGAATTAAGATGTGAACTTTGGGATTTTGCATATAAGGAAATTGTGAGGGAGATGCGTGTTCTCCTATTAAAGGTATAATATATAGAGATGAGGTTGCGGATGAGATCAAGTGGACTTGAGAAAAAAGGGCAACCCACGTTGGTTAAGGTAATCTTATAAAACGTTCGGGTGAGACAAGAATATAATCCTATGGAATGGATTAGTGAATCATGTTATGGTAATCAGACATAGATTGTGAGATAAATATATGGCATAAGGGCCGAATATGATAAGGGTAACAAGTGAATCGTTTATGTAAGGTCTGTATGACAGGTGGAAGTACTAAGTTGTAGTACTGTTGATTTCTAAGTATATATTCAAGGACCGAACTGTCGAAAAAAGGTTAGTAGAAATATGTTGTATTCTTCTATGAAAGGACATTAAGGTCTTCCGGAGGAAGAATGCACGACAGTAAGGTTACATTGGAGATTTTTGTAAGGATACTCTGGTTAAGGCAATGGTAATCATGTAGATGATTACATCTATTCTATCGAGAGTAAGGATTGTAGACCAAATTGGTTAAGGATACCAACCTAAGGAGGTTAGGGTATTTACTTCGAGAGAAGTTTAGAAGTAAGAGTAAGAGAATATGTATTCTCATAATTAGTATAGCGAATCTATTGTGGTGATCATAACTTTGAGAATGGTCACGAGTTAGTACAAGTATAACATATGGCGATAGGATATGCTGAGAACTTGGGTACTCGATCGTCCGACTAGCTGGAGGGACAACCTGAGTCTGATTGAGTTCACATACAATAATAGCTGGCATGCTACTATCAAGATGGCTCCATTCGAGGCTTTGTATGGTCGAAAGTGCAGATCTCTGATTTGTTGGGATGAGAATGTCGACAAGATTCTGCTCGGACCAGAGCTAGTCGAAAGGACCGCCTCAGACATTGTCTTGATAAGACAAAGAATGTTGACCGTCCAGAGTCGACAAAAGCCTTATGCTGACCCGAAGCGTATGAATGTTGAATTCAAGGTTGGTGACAAAGTATTTGTCAATGTGTCACCATCCAAAGGTGTGTTCAGATTTGGTAAGCGTGGGAAGCTTAACCCTCGTTACGTGGGACCATTCAAGATCCTTGATAGGGTGATATCTCTAGCGTACCGTTTGGCATTGCCGCCATCGGCACATCCAGTGCACAACGTGTTTCACGTATCCTTGTTAAGGAAGTATGTGCCAGATGAATCTCATGTGCTGATTTATGAAGACATCGAGATCCTGGCAAACGATACCTACGAGGAGATACATGTGCGTATTCTCGAGCATCGTGAGAAGCAGCTACGCATCAGGGTGGTACCGTTGGTACGAATTTTGTGGTCCAAGTCAGGAACCAAAGAGGTTACTTGGGAGACTGAAGAGGATATGCTTAGACGCTTTCCAGAGTTGTTTTCGGCCTAGAATAATCAAGTTTCGGGGTCGAAACTTCTTTTAAGGGGGAGGTAATGTAATATCCCTCATTTTATAAGGATATTTTGGAATTTTTCCAACTCCTGTATTACAAGTCGGATTAATTTTAGAGAGGTTCGGACATTCTGTAAATTGTTTGATCTCTGTAATATTTTTCTGAGTAATATAAAATACAGTTGACGTATGTTCAAGGTTAAATAGTCGTTCATGTACGAATATATTTAACCCGGGGTTAAGATATTTAACCCAAGATTTAAAACGGACAAGAGGGTGAAAAATGGCCTTGACCGCACCCCGCGGTCAAATGGCCGCACCCGCGGCGAAAGCCAAACAAGTGAGTCGGTCACTGGGCGCCACCGCACCCTGCCGCACCCTTGCCGCACCCCGCGGTGAACTTCATCTTCTTCGTCATCGCGATAAGTCTCGGCTGACTTTGCCGGGGATGTCAGGCCTAGGCCGCCCAAGTTGGCACCTAGCCTTGCCCCCTGGTCTCCTTGCTTGTTCCCTCAAAGGAGGCTCGTTTTGGGCTATAAAAGGGGTCGAAATCAGAAAGGGAAGGAGCGTCATCTTTCTCCTATGTTTTCTCCATTGAAGCACTAAGCTTTGAGCTTTATTGTGAAGGTGTTCGAATCCCTTTGAGTGTTGGAAAAGGTACTCCTAAGTGGTGTTAGAAGGTCTAAGGTGTTGGGAGATCGAACCATAATCAAATCGAAAGCAAACGAAGTGATTGGGTGAGTTTTCTCCATTAAAACATTGTCGCGAGCTCGCCACTGTAACACCACCGCACCCCGCGGTAAGAGCTCCACCGCACCCGCGATGAGCCTTGTCCGAGTGTGTGTTCTTGGGTGTTTGGCTTGGGACGAGGCTTGATTCCTTTGATTCTTTTCCTATTCTTTTAGATTCAATTATGTAGATATTGAATCTAACTTAGGATTTCTTTATGGGTCGATCCGAAAGAATCTGTGTTGCCAGATCTGTCCCTGTTTCGAGCCCGGAAATCCCATCGTCGTCTTTAAGCTTCTGCGGATCTAAGGCAAGTGGCGGTTCGCTCTTGCTCATCATTCCATATTTTAATTAATTATCAATTGTTTAGTTGTTAATTAATTTGGGATGATTTACTGTTTTCGTTGGGAACAGTTTTGATAACTGTTTGTGATTTTAAAAGATATTATAATAGGTTGTATATCTGCTAGAACAACGCTATTATAGATATAATTGATTAAAATATGATATTATACTAGGTTGTATATCTGCTAGAACGACGCTAGTATAAATATATGTTTATGATGTTGGCCATGTTGGCTTGGATGTGGACTATTACTGTATTGAACTGTTAGTTAGTACGAGTATTCGTAGGAACGCTTGGACTTTGCGAGGTCCATTCGTTTCTTTATAACTTGGCAAATAACAGGGCAATCAAGACCCTATGCCAAACTTTCTGGTCATGACCAACCACGATGTGGATATAGAGGCTTGGACTCTGTGATGTGGATATAAAAGCTTATAACGTGATGTGAGTTTTGGAATTAAATAAGATAAGTGCTCTTGACGCACATAATTAATATACCTTCGGCGAGTAGTGCAGCTAGGCAATAGTGCAGCTAGGAAAGCTCGTCTTAACTTTTAAATCGCTCGTATGCGATACTGTGATTAATTAAGTTTCCCAACATTTGTCATATTTACGATAAGACTCAATTCGTTGGAGTTTTCTTTTGGGATTGATTGCGGTAAGACTCGGTCTTCCAGAATCTTCTCTTGATCATGCCTTTTCATATAATTCAGTATAAGTATGGTGGTTGACTATCGTGATCGGTTGTTATTCGAGAGACGATGAGTCTAACCTAATACGACTACTCGAACCACTCTGCTTTGTATCCCTTGCTTGGTCTTTCATTAGACTAACCAACCGTAATTGTTCTCTGCATGGTTGACTGGTGTCATCCGTTCGATTCGGCACATCAGATAAATTGCGGATCCGAGAAGGCTAGAACGACTATAAAGGCGAACGTTGTTTTGTTGTTATTTTAAGACTTCCGCTGTGTTAATTATGTTTTGTATTTAAGACTTCCGCTGTAATAATTCTGATAATGTATTTGGAATTATGTTGTAATTCTGAGACTTGGTTTTAATGGAAGTTATGATATGTTGTATCATAACTGTGGTTTAATGATTATATCAACTGGAAAAGCCTTGGGTGACATCGGACAGTACGTCTGAGGTCACTGGCGGTAATACTTTCAAAAGGTTATTTGGGGGTGTTACAAATATTTTAAGTTTGTAATATTATTTTAACCCAAAATTAAATTATATAAAAATTTAACTTAGGTTAAAATAAGCTTAAAATATTTTTCTTATAAATTTAACCATACTTAAATCTTTAACAAAAAATTATTAAACTTGATTTAAATATTCTAGGTTAAATTTGATAAGTTTTATTTAAATTATAATTAATATAAAGTTAATTATAATTTAAACCATCCTTAGCTTACAGAAATAACATACTTAGGACAATTATTATTTTATCCCTTTATGGACAACATAATAATTGTTATGACCTTTGTTATTATTTAAAATTCTAAAATTTTATTCATTGTTATACTTATTTATTTGTTTCTACACCATACTATTATGGCTCATATGATAATTGTACCAAAAATTATCATAACTCAACCTTTGAACCTAAGTTCATGAAAATTTAAATTACTCCTCTAAAAAGAATAAAATAAATTTCATAACTTTTATTTTTGTCAAACTAAAATTATCATCTTACCCTTCTCATTTCAGTGGGATATTACAACCAAAATGTTGGATAAATTAGAAGTATGACACATTTTTGAGGCTCCAAAATTAGGTTGGATAAATTCTACACAACACATCCACTATAGCCGACGTATTTATATAGAAATCAATTCTTCAGTTATAACATATGTAATTTAGTTAAATAATATACCTACAAGCCTTGTTAAGAGGTCAATATTATACTGGAGTATACATAGGTACCCCGTCGTAGTGCTTAATTCTACATCATTATAATGTATTTGGCATATGGTATAAGTAGGTAAGAAAGTTAACTCCCTTGTTTAATACTCCCTCAGTCTCATATTCTTTGTCCTGTTTGACTTTGATATATTATTTATAATTGAAGATAATTTTTAAGATTTCTTTCAATATATAAAAAAAAATATAATTATCTGGGGTTTTGTTTAATTCGTTTAAACGAATACTTTGATAATATCACAAAATTATAATTTTTATTAATATATAATTAGAGATATTAACGATATAAAATCCGTCTCGATAAATGTGTCAGATCAAAACAGGACAAATATTATGGAACGAAAAAAAAGTATTTTTTTTTTGTAATTGTACATCAAGATGAAAATTGTGGTACACATTTGACAAGGCTTTAATTTCCATAGCATAGCTCATCAATCATCGTTATAGGCGCCTAGGAAGGAGAAGGGACTGTTGATATGTACATGACACTCCCACATGTACTTCGAATATGGTTACTGGTCAAATTTGATTTTGTTGATTCTACAATATGTAGTATTGCTCCGTCCCATAATGTTCTTCCTATTTTGACTGGACACATTTGTCGAGGTGAATTTTGTATCGTTAATATCTCTAATTACATATTAATAAAAATTATAATTTTTTGATATTATCAAAGTACTCGTTGAGACGAATCAAACAAGATCCCACATGACTATATTTTTTCTTATATATTAGAAGAAATCTTAAAAATTCTCTTCAACTATGAATAGTGTACAAAAAAAAACATGCCTTATATTATGGGACGAAGGGAGTATCTAAATATTACATTGTTCAAATATGACACATATACTATTCACGTTGACATTTTACTACTCCCTCCATCATATAATGTTTGTCCTGTTTTGACCGGGCACATTTGTCGAGTCGGGTTTTGTATCGTTAATATCTCTAATTACATAATAATAAGAATTATAATTTTTTGATATTATCAAAGTACTCGTTTAGACGAATTAAACAAGACCCCACATGACTATGTTTTTTTCTTATATATTGGAAGAAACCTTAATTTTTTTTTTCAACTATGAATAATGTATAAAAGTCAAACAGGACAAACAATATGGGACAGAGATAGTATATTGTAATGTCAAATCCAAACCATGTAGCCAAGGATGTTTCAAAACTGCTTATATTGTTATTTAATGTTTTACATTGTTAAAATAAACCATGAAGACATACTATGGTCCTATGTACCTTGTGCAAAGCTTGTTTGTACCCCAATGAAGTAGAACCCATCATAAACTCAATAAATAATAACGTTGTACCACCGAATTAGACCCTACATAACCCCATACATATATAATTTAATAAAAGTATCGTAGCTTTAGCATAAATTACATTACATAAAAGAAGTGTAACCTTAGATAAATTAGCGGAACCTTACATCGTATCCCTAACTTAGAAAACGAAGCATAAATTCTAGATCCTTGGCATAATAATATTATGCCTGGTTGTGCCTGTTTAAAATAGGCAGCAAAATCATTACCTTAGAGTGGGCATGTTCTAGTGATATGAGATTAGCACTAATCTTTCTTTCAGTCTGAAAAAACAAGGGCAACTCATTTGAAGATGTTAGTGAAGATGGAGAAAACACCATAACTAAGTGAATAGTTACTCAAAATACAAACCTCCTCCATAGTCATGCTATTCACCCGAATTTCTTATGGAGTTTCAGGATTGGCCTGAATGAGTTCATCGACTATCGCAAGCCTTCTCATTTGAAATCTCTATGAATTATAGTGCGGATCAAGAAACAACTCACTTCCTCACCCATTGTACACCCTAATGGAACCAAGATGTTGTATCAAGATTAGACCTCATCAGATGCAATCTAAGGGAGTAAATTCCCAAAAATCCAAACCCTATTGGATACAATGATATTCAAACTAATGTATTACCTCCATTCGGTTGCTCAGCGTGTCTCGCATTTTAGAGGAGATTCCATAGATGTTGACATGTTGTTGTGCTTGGGTTGAATTTGCCCCGATTCGACATTGGTTGCACTTGAAATTGTGGAACACAACAACTTTCAAAAACTTGCAAATTTAGACTGTTAAAGTAATAGGAAGGAGATAAGATTAAAGTTAACCCTGCGAGAATTGTTGGTTTTTATAGCAAAGTAGTTGTTATAACAAGTGCCTTGTTCAACGATTGGTTTTTAATTGATCAACGAAGGCTTGAGGGGTCAAAATCACCAAAATAACCATGCCAAGCCTAATTTTGAAATTGACACTACAAGCGCATTATTTTATATTTTTACCATTACCAAAGTGTGATTTATCATACTTCTCATGTCATGGTTTGTTTGTGAACAATGAAATAAACACCAATTTAAGCAATTTTCAAATTCTCATGCTAGCAATTAGCTGCCTTATATTTTATGGAACATAAGTTCGTTACATATTCTCATTTTTGAGCACTTAAGTATCCTCTATATCTCGTACACGTTGGGAAAAAGAGAAGTTGAGTTAGAGATGTTGCTAACGAATAGCACACCTTCCCGTGTGTTGGGTGATATAGTCAAACAATTACGTATCGAGAAACATGAATGTGAGCACAAAGTTATGGAATTGCATACGAATTAATGGCAGTTGGAGGCTACAATTAGGGCCGTCTGTACAAGGATGGAAGAACGTGAAGGTCAAAACAAGAAACTCTGTGCCCAGAAGAAAATGAGACAACTCGTATTAAATCCTATATGTGCATTTGACATTGGCTTATTTGTAGGGACAACTGCTTCTAGTTTTTTTCTCATGCAGGTCATAAGTACGAAGTAGGTACTAGACGACTTGGTTTTTATGTAAGATGATAAATGATATTTGTACTTTTATAAATTAGCAGGTTTGGGTCATGGCCCTTATTTAGCCAGTTAATAACAAATTACCGTCTTGTTGATAAATTGACACATTATAAGATAGTGTGTAAACATTTGGTCTTTGCGTAGTTACATTTAATAATTTGAAATTACGGAGTATTCTGCGAATAGTATTATTTGTGAATGAGAAGTATAATCATGTCACGTGGTTGCATGAATATGACAAAGCACCAAAATATAATGTCACTCTTTATGTAAGGATGCCTAAAAAATGGCATACTACCACATCTTGTATGTGATAAGTATTATGTGTTGTAATACCCGAGAAAATTTGGAATTTTGAATAAGGTTATTATTGTAAATGACTTTCTTTTATTTTTATATGAATTATAAACTTTATTCTATTTTGATAAGTGCATTATAAACTTCAATATATATTTTATGTGAAATAAATTACTTGTGAAAAGATAATGAAAAAAGTAACGTGTTCAAGTTTATCGTTTTCTTTTGGGTTTCATCCAAAATAAATATTTTCTTTCCAAAAACTTCATCACAATTGATTTCCTCCCTTCCCAATAAACAAGGCTTTGTTTTACCCTAGAGGGATGCACCTCTCATCCCTTCTTCTTCTCCACGCCGCTCCATATTCTTTTCGGTTTTTCTCTCTCGTAACCCTAAACTCAATCAACTTCGTAACGCCTCCATTTATACGCCCAATGTCAGATTAATATGATTCAAATTACATTCTCTTATTCTCTTTGTCTTCTCCAATTTCATATGAAGAAAGTAACCTGAAGCCCAAGGATGCGCCCGCAGGCGCTGTCGCAAGGCTGGGTTGTCAAAAACTCTTCGCCATGAAGTTCTGGTTGATAGTGTTAAGAATTTTAATTGTTAAAAATAATTATAGATCTTATTTTCACGCAAAACTTTATTGTTGTATTTTAAACATATATATGTACTTGTGTATCAAATATCGTAGATTTTAGATATCCTTTTATATACATAACAATTGTTGAAACAAAGCGGTTGTTTTTGTTGATTTGAGTTTTAGTTCTTGAAACGTTGTGCTTATAACTTGTTAATGATTTATCGTACCCTAATGGTATCTTATTTGATAAACTAAGACATGTTTTTTAGTGTTTGGAACTGGTTTGAGCCCTAAACGAATTGTTTAAATTTTTAGGTATTTTTACAATATGATACTTCATATTATGCAAACCTGAATTAGAGAAATTTTTAAGGTCATACAATAAGAGATCTTTCGATGATTCAAATCGGAGGATCTTAAGAACTTCTGGAAACATATGATTGTTATTTTTAATTTATTTACTATACTAAAAATATATTTTTCGTGGATTTAATTCTCAATTTCCAGAAATCTCAAAGAGATTTGGTTTCGAGTATCTATGTTTCATAACGTGAAACTGTATTCACACATTTTTTTAGAATTTTACAGAATTTTTTACTGATTCCTTTTCTAGAATTAAAATGTGAAAGTTAATAAAATGTAGGCTTTGGAATCACTCGATTTCAGGTTATAATGAATTGCTTATGATTTTTAGAAAATCAGTGCGCATGATATGCAATGCTAACTTGGTTGATTTTTAACGAGTTATTTATAAATTATTTCGAGTTTGTTCCACTTGGAGAATGACCTAGACTCATTCACGATTATTCAAAAGATCTTGTTCTTAATTTTTGAATTGTTAGAGATCGAATTATAATTATGTTTTTGAATGGACAATAAGTTGTCAAATTTCAGATTTTGATTATGAAAATTAAGCATTTATTGTGACATCATTGTCATTATGTGGTATTTGTTCGAGGATATATGGCATTGATTGATACCTTTTACAAGCCCAGATGTCATTAATAAGGCAAGTTCCTATACTTGTTCAATTGATCAATTACGTGTCTGTTTAAAAAATACTTATGCGTCTAAGATTTGTTATAATCAATGTTTGTGTGAGTTTGTTGATGCATGTCAAGGTTATTGTGACTCATTCATGAAATTTTATATCATATAGTATAAATCTGAATGATTCCATGTATGTGCTTGACTTGTTCGTCATATGAATGACTTGTTCATGTGTGTTGTGAAAATGTGTGTTTTCATTCATACGAGGGGTCAGTAGAAAAAGTGAGGACATCCATCCATATGGAGGTTTGCATGTGATTAGGATGACACAAATGTACCACCCTCCGAATTATGGGCCCAGGCGACCCCGGTTATGGGAGTGTAGTAGTGGGTGCATACCTCAAAGGAGGCCTTCGATGAGGTATGTACGACCATACTGTAGACTTGAGGAAGTGACATTTGTATAGACACAGACTTCCAATATGAGCTTGGATTTGGCCAATATCCATGGTGTGTGTGGTTAAGTGATGCGACCCTGCCCTCTATGACGGCCATAGAGGAAAAATAAGCCATGAGCCTGCGCTCCGAAGGCCCAGTGACACGATCGCGTGCCAAGGCCATCGCCGCCGCCGTGCAATCCCTAATCGCACGCGTCGTCGCTAGCCAAGGCACACCCGAGACAGAGCCCGTGCTCAAGCTCCTTGCCACCATCGGCATCGCAGAAGAAGACCCATCTCACTTGGACCCTGGCGCGCCCACCGTCGAACCCACTCAAGACTAGACGTGGCCGTTGTCCCATGTGTCCGCGCCCTATGCCTCGCCACGTCAATGATGCCTATCTTTAGCATTTAGAGGTTATTTTACTAAGTGTAGACATTTCTATTTTTGGTACTTTCTCATTTTAGTAGTTTCCATTTTTAGTTATTTCTATTTTGGGTGTGTGCTCCATGTGTGTCGCATGGGCTAGCCCGTTAGGCGAGACTCAGCCCATCTGAGTCACGCGTCTACTATTTAAGGCCAACTCGGCCTCTTGTAATTTCTTACGTTCAAATTAATATAAGCATAAGTTTTGAGAGCCAATTGCCTCCTTACCTTAGATCGGACGTCAACCCTAATTCTATCTTCGCACCCCCTTCCTCCGCAGCCGACGCTACGACAACGCTCGACCCATCGAGCAACCTATCCAACCATCGCGCCTAGTCCTGAGGCCGCGAACCACCAATCACTTCGCTCACAACCGCTCGCGTCGCATATCGAACCCGCTATCGCACCCAGTGCACCATCGCAGTCGCTAGTGCCATCGCTCGCGCCATCGACTTCACCCTCACTATCGCACCCACCATCACACCCACTCCCTCGCCAACATCGTGATGCGACCCTGCCCTTCATGGCGGCCATAGAACAAGAAGCCATGATCGTGAGCTCAGAAGGGCCAAGTACGAAGACCGCGATCTTCGTCACACTACTCGCATCGAGTACAGAGACCGCGAGCCTTCGTCATACTTCTCGCATCTGGTACAGAGACCGCGATCTCCTTCAAGCATCTCCAGCCAAGGCCAGGGATTGCGTTCTATCTCAAGATCCTCACCTCCAGCCCAGTCCAGAGACCGCGTTCTATCTCAAGATCCTCGCCATCATCATTGAACGCGTTCTTTGAATATTTTGTATTTATTGAACATAATTATTTTCAGTATTTTCTTTTGGGTGGGTGTTCCACGCGAGGGCCAACTCATTAAGCGAGACTCGGCCCATCCGAGTCCCGCTATCTCTTATAAAAGGTCATCTCGACCTTCTGTACTTGGTTACGTCATAATTTAATCTAAGCTTTTGTCGAGAGCCATTTGCCTCCATCCTTAGATCTGACGTCAAACACCTCTCTTACTTCTCATCCCCAGTCCTCCGCTGTCGACGCTACGGCCTTCACTCGATCCTCTCGAGTCTATCTCCCTCCGCCGCCGACGCTACGGCCTTCGCTCATCTCTCGAGCACCCATCAACACCGCGTTATTCCACTCACGCGACGCGTTCCACTCATCCTATCACTGAAGTGACCCGCGTGACTTCCCACCAAGATCATCGATCCGGCATTCACAAGCAGGAACACATCAACTGGCATCAGAGCCTTTGATCTTGTAAGTCGCTTGTCAAGTCTCATTTGTTCACATTTTTTTCTTCTCCATCATCTTGCTTCCGCCATTGTCACAATTTTTTTTTCTTTCTCTTCAAACACATGCTAGTCCTTTCGATTTCTACAAGAGAATCTCTTGGCCAATAATTGCTTGATCTCCTCGCGAAATTTGTGTGATTTGCTCGCGTGAAATCTTCTGAAATTAACTGCTTAATTTGCTTAATTGATTCTGTGAATTTCGCATGCCATAAATGCCATATCTTCTTGTTGATTGACCGTCATAAATCTGAATCAATCTTCTCTCTCCTATCGCGTAAATCTCGCGATTTCTTTCCATAGTTACTTAGCCGTTTATTTTTATTTTGTTTCATTTAATTCTTATCCGATCTTCAATCAAAGACTAAGATCTCGGATTTGAATTTCAAATTCAAAAAAGAAGAAGTCAAAGTCGCATTTCAAAAAAAAAAAAGAACGCGACATTCATTCAAAAAAAAGAGAGAAGGAAAGCCAAAATAAGAAAACCTTCTTTCCCCCTCTCGGCTAGGCTCATCTTCTTCATCTCTCCACCGTCTAGGTTAACACCTCGAAGGTTGGTTCTTGTGTGTTTGTGTTGTTTACGTAAGAGGTTAAGACTTTATTCAATTGGTTTCGTTTGCTTTTGTGCTTGCATATCACACTTGCTTTGCTTGCCTTTAGCCGCCCTCACGGCCAAAAGAACGCGCCCTCCTACATGAACAATTGTTACTTGCTCGTTGCTTGCTTGATCTTTGGTTGTGTTGTCTTTTGTTCGATTTTACTCGCGATGTCTGGTCACATTCTCTTAGGAAATGAGAGCGCGCCAAATCTACCCTTGGTGCCACAACAAGACCAACACAATGAAGATACCCCTATGGAGCTCTCGGCTGAACAATGCGAGATCCAAGAACTTAGGTGCCAAGTTGCCCAATTTCAGGCCATGCAACGCGCTGCACCAGCCCAACCTACGCTAACACAAATGATCCCAATGGATACGACGGCAGGACCGCGACAAACTAACACTGGTCCAAGCCAACAACGCATGGATAAGGGAAAAGGGTTGATGCCTTCAACCTCCAACCGCGCCTACAATGGCTTCAATCAATCATAGAGAGTCGTCATGGATACGTGTCGCACCGCAAAAATTCTGCTCTGCGAGCAAATCCTAACGACTACGACACCGGCTCCGACCGCGACAATGTTCATCAAGGTGAGTTTTCTCAACCATACAATTTTGATGACATGTATGCATCTCGACGCACCCAGTGCCGCGTTCAAGGCTCAGCACATCACAAAAGCCGATTACGCAAAGCCGGGTTAGCCGCTGCGACGCCGCGAAGACCCAGTCACCGTCCCAGTGGGCACAAGCGATGCGATGAGGCCAATTTCGAGACGCCAACTACCTAGCCATGAGGCTACGAGGTGCGTGACCACCTACGACATCAAAGTGCTCGGACGCCACGCTACGGGTTCGATGGCTACGTGTCAATCACACCCAAAGTCCAAGACGACTTCGACGAGTTCGACGACGAGGAAGTTGAAGACTCAGGTATGATAAATTCTGGCTATTCTTACCCCCCTCTTGGAGATCCACTTGAATTGCAGGAACACCCTTCAGATTGGATTCCTCCACCGCATCTCAAAGCACAAAGAGATCGCGATCATGGCATTGGCGGCGAGCGCCGCGATGTCATGCCCAGAGATGTCCGCCAAGCCGATCATGGCACCCAGCCGCGACAGCGTCAATGCGATGACGCCTACGCGCCCAGGGACGATTTTGCTCGCGGTGAACCTCAACAAGCACGCGAGAGGCTTCGCCATGCACGCGTTGAATATCCTGGCATTTGCGCCTATGAGAATCCTCTCTATGATGCCGCACCACACAATGGGCTATTGCAAGCCCCTGCCCAACCTCGATACCAAAGACACGAAGTCAAGGTAAAAATCGAGCATTTTTATGGTGAATATAACCCTTCTATTTTTCTTGAATGGGTGTAGGCTGCGGAGTATACACTTCGCTCTTGTCGAGTGCCACCTGAGGAGCATGTCGATGCCGCAACACTTCACTTCCACGCAGCAGCCATAGTGTGGTGGCATCATTTCGAGGATGACTGCGTGTGTCGCCACCGAACAAGGGTCACCGAATGGCACCAACTCGTGTACGTGATGACCAAGAAATATGTGCCTCCAGATTACAGAAATCAAATGAGAATGGAGATAGCCATGGCTCGTCAAGGCTCACAAACTCCCCTCGAGTTTTTCTCCAAGCTAGAGGACATGTATTACAAGGCAAACATAAGCGTTGCACCATTGACTTTAAGGACCAAGTTTCTAAGTTCCCTGAACGCGCCAATCCGCGACCAGCTTGAGATCTTGCCCATTAAGGATCTCAACACGTTGACCCACACGACGATGCAGGTCCACAACCAGCTCGCGCGTCGAAAGCAATCCTCTTGGCAAAATCAAGGTCAACGAAGGTATGATCCTAACCCTAGTCCATCCCTTACTACTGATGTGCGTGCTCCAATCTCATTCGCGACGCCCAATTCCATGGCCTCTCGCACGACCACGCCAAAGGCCCACTCCTAGGGCAATGATCGCGCACGTGACATGGAATGCTTCAAGTGTGGAGGGCACAACCACTACCAATGGGATTGTCCAAACAACAAGAAGGTCCTCTTCTCCACAAATGCCGCGGGATATGAGTCTTACGAGGAGGAGGAGACCCATCTTGATACAATTAAAGAAGGATTCGAAGAAGACTGTGAGGCCGCTTATGCGTGTGAGGTTGTCGCGCTCTATGCAGGCACACCATTGAGCCTAGTCACGCGGCGCCTCCTCACCGTCAAGGAAGGAAGCCTTGTCGATCAGCGCGAGAACCTCTTTCACACACATTGCCTGGTCCAGAAGGCGTCCCTTAGTGTCATCATCGATGGAGGAAGCTGTTGCAACATCGTCAATGAGAAGGTGGTCAACCATCTCAGCCTGCCGACAACGCCTCATCCACAACCTTATGAACTACAATGGCTATCTTCAAGCTCAGGTAACACTGTCTCACGACAGTGTTTTATTACCTTTTCCATTGGTTAATACAATGACAAAATTTTATGTGATGTGATTGCAATGGACGCCACCCATCTCTTGCTTGGGCGTCCATGGCAGTTCGATCGTCGCGTGCTTCACGATGGGTATCTAAACACCTATGTGTTTATCTACCACGGGAAGCGCGTGACTCTCTTACCAATGTCTCCACATGAGATTTTCCAGGAGCAGGTGGAGCGAGATCGCCACAAGGATTTGCAATCGACCAAGACCGCGGACACAACACAGTGACCCAACTCCATATCTGACGCGTCTTTAACAACCCCAAACCCTGGTGAACGAAGGACGCGTCCTCCATCAGGCCAACACAACGCGCCCAAGGATTGCACGCGTTGTAGAGACACTGGGAGTACCGCACCACCGAGCACTGCGTTGCAGGGCAGTTATGCCCACCACGTGCTTCTCGCCCGACCAAGGGACTTCACTGCCCGTTTGAACAGCAAAGTGCCTTCTTCCCTGTTCGTGCCAACTCCAAGCTTGCACTGCGCACACATCGGCGCGCCTTTGCCCCCAGCTTTCACTGTGTTGCAAGCGGAGTTCATCGCAGAATTGATAGAGGCGCCTCCAAACGTACTACCACCCTTGTGTAGCCTTCCACAAACAATCAACTGGGTGAATGGTGCCTATCTGCCACATCGTGGCCGCCGTCGATTCGTGTTTGACATCGGAGACCTCCAGGGGGTGCACTTGCACGAGTATATGGAGCACAAGATCGATGTTGGTGAAGCGGGGACGCTTCACAGCCAAGTGGGGGAGGGTGATGCGACCCTGCCCTCCATGGCGGCCATAGAACAAGAAGCCATGACCGTGAGCTCAGAAGGGCCAAGTACGAAGACCGCGATCTTCGTCACACTACTCGCATCGAGTACAGAGACCACGAGCCTTCGTCATACTTCTCGCATCTGGTACAGAGACCATGATCTCCTTCAAGCGTCTCCAGCCAAGGCCATGGATCGCGTTCTATCTCAAGATCCTCGCCATCATCTAGGGGTGAGCATCGGTCCGAAACCGAACCGAAAAAAACCGAAAACCGAAAACACCAAAATCCTAAACCGAAAACCGAACCGAACTATATTGGATCGGTTCGGTTCGGCTAAAAACCGAAAAAACCGAATTGCCTTATGCCTATAATTTAGCTGGCGAACTTAATTTTCTTCTTTTTACCTGTAATCCAGCCAATCCTGCATATATGATAATATGAATCATAAAACCCCAAAAGCATATAATTTAGCTGTTTAACTACTTTACATATCAAGTTCGACTTGATCTACAAAATAATAAAGTTTCACGTTGCTCATGCAAATACAGAAATATCCAAAACAACATAATAACAAGTAAATTCAATGTTTCACTACATTGTCAAGAAAATCATTTCATCCTTTCAAGTTTGAACTTTGAAGTTTTGAACACCCAAAAAAACCCTTTTTCACTGCCAGCTGCAAAGAGCCTAAGACCCAAGAGGGAGAAGTTCATCCTTCCATTGCAAATAGAAAAGGTGAGCAAACCACTTGCAAGTGAAGGAACTGAGGGCAGGTCGCGGGCGGCGACGCGACGTCGTCAAGCAGGGACTGGATTACTGGAAGTAGGGCCACAGGGGACCGGGACGAACCGTCGCACCGAGCCACCGGCGACTGGGCGAATGCCGACTGGGAGGAGTTGGAAGAGGCGGGCGACTGGGCGAGACTCGAGAGCTTGGAGGAGGCGAGCGACTGTGGAAGACTGGGAAGAGTCGGAGGAGGCGGGCGACTGGGCGAGACTCGAGAGCTTGGAGGAGGTGGCCGGCGGGCGACTGTGGGAGACCGGAGACTGGGAGGCTGGGAGCTTGGAGGAGTTCAAAAATCGAAACTTTGAATTGAAGAAGACGATGGAGTAGCCGAGTAGGTAGGGCTGGCTGAGGATTCTTCATTTCTTCATATGGGCAATTGGGCATGCTGCATCCTTTCACTTATTTTTCATATGGGCTTGCCTTTCACTTATTTTTTTTATTTCGGTTTAACCGAACCGAACCGAAATTAAACCGAACCGAAAACCGAAAACCTAAAATACATGAACCGAAAACCGAAATATTTCGGTTTCGGTTTGGATGGGTTTTTTCGGTTCGGTTAAAAATTTCGGTTTACCCGAACCGTGCTCAGTCCTACCATCATCATTGAACGCGTTCTTTGAATATTTTGTATTTATTGAACATAATTATTTTTAGTATTTTCTTTTGGGTGTGTGTTCCATGCGTGTCGCGTGGGCCAACCCATTAAGCGAGACTCAGCCCATTCGAGTCCCGCTATCTCCTATAAAAGGTCATCTTGACCTTCTGTACTAGGTTATGTCATAATTTAATCTAAGCTTTTGTCGAGAGCCATTTGCCTCCATCCTTAGATCTGACGTCAAACACCTCTCTTACTTCTCATCCCCATTCCTCCACTGCCGACGCTACGGCCTCCACTCGATCCTCTCGAGTCTATCTCCCTCCGCCGCTGACGCTACGGCCTTCGCTCATCTCTCGAGCACCCATCAACACTGCGTTATTCCACTCACGCGACGCATTCCACTCATCCTATCACTGAAGTGACCCGCGCGACTTCCCACCAAGATCATCGATCCGGCATTCACAAGCAGGAACGCATGACATCGCTAGTGTCATCACTTGCGACCTCGCCCTCGCCTTCGCCTTCGCCATCGCTATCACCACCGTGACACTCCCTTCGACGCCCTTGTCGCGTGTCGTGTCGCCCACTCCACCGCCACTGCCTTCGCATCGCTACCGTGTCAGTAAACCTCTAAAGTTACTGTTCACATACGCGCATCCCATTGTCAACCTTTCGTGCAATTCAACAAGGGTCTAGCCCAAGGTTTCCACGACAGGCTTGACAACGAGACGAGTGACTTCCCAACCAAGACTAGATCCATCGTCGCCTTCAACAATTGACCATCATTCGGAGGCAAGAACGCATCAACTGGCATCAGAGCCCAGCGGTTTTTGTTCACGGTTTTTTTTTCAAGTCACTATCTCAAGTCTTCACTTTGTTCACGATTTTGTTTTCTTGTCCATCTCCTTGCTTTCGCATCATAATAAAAAAAAATCGAATCTTTCCTTGTCCTCTTTGGTTTCGCAAGGTAAGCCCTTGGCCGATAATTTTTTCTTGCCCTCCAAGTATTGGTGTGTTTGGTAACTTCGAATATCTTGCATGATTTTGTGATTGTTTCCTTGTTTCATGCGTTTATTTAGTTACCATATCTTTGCTTGATTTGCTTTTTAGGTTGTTAGCCGATATTTCCTTCTATAACAAATCAAATCTTATCTACTTTTCTCTCTCCTATCTCTCAAGATCTCGCAGAATCTTTTTCTTGTTACTTAGGCCATTTTTCTTTTATTTTCCTTATCCGGTATTTTCAAAAAGTCAAAGACTAGATATTTGGATATTATTTCAAAAAAAAGAAAAAAGAAAAGCCAATCGGTTATAAAAAAAGGGTAACCGAGTGTAGGGAAAGCCAAAATAAGGCAACCCTACGCACCAACATCGCATCGGCCTAGGCTCATCTTCTCCATCTCTCCGCCGTCTAGGTTAACCCTAGAGGTAAGTCTTGCTTGTTTGGTTGCTAGTTTACGTTTGGATTAGGGTTTTAATTACTTGATCTTGTTTGATTGACATGCTTGCTTCTCACACCATCGCTTGTGTCTAGCCTAAGCCGCCCTCACGGCAAGCCGTTTAGCCCTCCCTTACGTGAACTTTGTTGACTTGACTAGTGCTTCTAGTTCGTTGTTGCTTGTGTCTTTTGTTCATTTTTACTTCTATGTCTGACCATATTGTTATAGGAAGCATGACAGACCCTACTCATTCAAGTGGAGACGGCAACGTCGCCAACAACGACCCACCAAACCCCGCTTTGGTTCCCCCATAACATCCACCACTAGACGATCCAATGTTGGAGCTCTCGGCAGAGCAAAGGGAAATCCAAGCTCTCCGACAACAAGTGGCTCAACTACAAGCCATGCAACGTGTGGCACCGATCGTGCCCACGCCGACACCGATGATCCCCATGGACGCAACGGCTGCGCCATGCAACACTGATGCCGGTCTGAGCCAATCGCGCCTAGACAAAGGCAAAGGGTTGATGCCATCAACCTCGAACCTTCAACCACGTCTCCAAAGGATCCAATCGGTGATAGAGAGTCGACAAGGCTATGTGTCGCAGTGAGATCGCTACGCGCCGCGTGCCACACCAGCCAGCTACGACATCGGCTCCAACCGCGCCAACGACTCCCAAGGTGAGTTTTCTGAGCCCTTTGATTTTGATGACAGGTACACCTCTAGGCGCTCCCACAGACGTGAACCATCCTCTGCGCCGCGCGATAGATGATCCCACCACACCGCGGATGAGACCGGCACGCCGCGAAGACCCAATCGACGCCCACGCCGCAAAGATGCTCGCTTGAGGGCACCTGCTCCGACACCCGTGCCGTTCAACGTCAATGAGCATCTTGGCCACCAGAGTGCGCGAACCCCGCGTTACGGCTCCGATGGCTATGACTCCACGACGCCGACGATCCATGATGGTTTTGAAGAGTTTGACGATGAAGAAATTGAGGATTCAGGTATGATTAATCTAGGCTCTTATCCTCCTCCTCTTGGTGATCCTATTGAGTTACAGAACCAACCCGCAGACTGGGTTCCACCGCCGCGCCTACAGGTCTAGCCACAGCCACACTTCCAAGGCGCCATGGAGCGTGACACTCGCGGCCAGTGCCGTGATGCCATTCCATACGACTTTCATCGTTGCACCGACACCGATGCCCAACCGCGACAGAGATGCCGCAACGAGGGCAACGCACCCATTGGCAACTTTGCCCACGGCGATGCCCAACCAGGCCGCGATCGGCGACAGCTCGGCCGCGCCCCACCTTCTGTGTTACGCGCTTACCAGAATCCCCTCTTCGCTGCCGCACCACACAACGCGTCCCAGCAAGCGCCACTCGCGCCTCGCTACCAACGTCATGAGGTGAAGGTAAAGATCGAACACTTTCTTGGTGAATATGATCCCGCTATTGTTCTTGAATGGGTGAAGGCCACTGAGTACACCTTGAGGTATTGCCACGTCCCACCAGAGGAGCATGTCGACGCAGCCACGTTACACTTTCGCGGCGTCGCCCGTGTGTGGTGGCACAGATTTGTTGACGGCCGTGTCCGACGCCATCTTGCTCCAATTACAGAGTGGCATCAGCTGGTCTATGTCATGACGAAGAAGTATGTGCTAGCGGATTATAGGAACCAAATAAGGATTGAAATCGCCATGGCTCACCAAGGCGCCAAGACACCTCTTGAGTTCTTTTCACAATTAGAGGACGTGAACTACAAGGCCAGCATTAGCGTCGCCCCTTCGATGCTACAGACAAAGTTTTTGAGTGGCTTGAATGCCCCCATCCGAGAACAACTTGAGATCTTGCCTATCAAGGATCTCAATACATTGACACACACGGCGATACAGCTCCACAACCAGCTCAACCGCCGCAAGCAATACACATGGCAATCCAGCCAACGCATGTATGACTCTTCCCCTGGTCAATCTGTTTCTACTAATGTGCGTGCCTCCGCCTCAGGTTCTGCAGCGTCTAGCCAAGGCCGCCAGCCGAAGCCAGCGACGCCAACCACTGCTAGTCGCGTGCCCGCGCCCAGGACCTCCTCGACGGGCAATGAGCGAACGCGTGATCTTGAGTGTTACAAATGTGGAGGCAGAGGCCACTACAAGAAAGATTTCCCTAATTCGAAGAAGGTGCTTTTCTCTTCCACTGCCGCCGGCTACGAGTCCTACGATGAGGAAGAGGCCCAACTTGAGGCCATAGAAGAAGGAATCGAGGACACCTATGAGTGTGAGGCAGTCGCGCTCCATGCGGGCACGCCTTTGAGCCTTGTGACACGGCGCATCCTCACCATCAAGGAAGCAAGCCTTGTTGACCAACGCGAGAACTTGTTCCACACCCGATGCCTGGTCAAAACGGCTTCCTTGAGCGTCATCATAGATGGAGGTAGCTGCTGCAACATTGTGAATGAAAAGGTGGTGACGCACTTCAACCTGCCAACCACACCCCATCCGCAGCCATACGGCCTCTAGTGGATTTCCGTGAGCCCAGGTAACAAGGTGTCTCACCAATACCTTATTTCTTTCTCCATTGGTCAGTATTGTGATTCCATTTTATGTGATGTCATTGCAATGGACGCCACCCATCTCTTGCTTGGGCGCCCATGGCAATTCGACAGACGCGTGCTCTATAATGGCTATTTAAACACCTATGTGTTTACTTACCACGGGAAGCGCATCACGCTGTTACCAATGTCTCCTCATGAGATCTTGCAGGACCAGGTCGAACAAGATTGCCAGAAGGACATCGAGGCCGCCGCTACAAGGAAGGACGAGACGCCAACGGCCATGCCAAAGCAAAACACCACCAATTATGGCAATTTTTCGTCTTCCCCAGGCACTGATTCTAAGGAGTCCAACGCTTTAGGTGGGCCACCAAGTGCCTCCCTGAATCATAATGGCGCCGCCAACACTGTCGCCAAGAAGCCGAAACAGAGGCCTATAGAGACATGGTCGGGCTCTCAAGATTCTGGCTCGAGCACTGGTGTCCACAACCCCAGTGCCTCCCAAAGCACACCCCGTGCCTCGTTGCCTTCGCAGTTGTCCATTCGATCACCGCAAACGCCTCCGTTCTAGGGCCATTGTGAGCACAGGTTGCTTCTCGCGCGGCCTAACGACCTCACTGCCACCTTGAGCGGCAAGGCACCATGCTTTCTGTTGGTGCCCACTCCGTGCATTCCAGAAAGGCCCGTCGCCGAGCACTTGCCTGCCGCCGTCACCGCTTTGCTAACCGAGTTCGACGACGTGTTTCCAGAGGAGCTTCCACAGGGCCTCTCTCCTTTGTGGGGCATTGAGCACCAAATTGACTTGGTTCCTGGTGCCTCCCTGCCCAACCGCGCCGCCTACCGCTCCGGCCCTGAGGAGACCAAGGAGTTGCAGCTCCAGGTGCAAGAACTCCTGGATCGCGGCTACATGAGGGAATCTCTAAGCCCTTGCACCGTGCCCGTGATCCTCATGCCTAAGAAGGATGGATCGTGGAGCATGTGCATCAACTGCCGTGCAATCAATCAAATCACGGTGAAATACAGGCACCTGATCCCGCGCCTAGACGACATGCTTGATGAACTCCACGACGCGACCCTCTTCTCCAAGATTAACTTGAAGAGCGGCTATCACCAGATTCGTATGAAGGAAGGTGATGTGTGGAAGACCGCCTTCAAGACGAAGTATGGGCTTTATGAGTGGCTCATCATGCCTTTTGGGCTCACCAACGCCCCGAGCACATTTATGAGATTGATGAACCACGTGTTGCGAACATTTTTGGGCAAGTTTGTTGTCATTTATTTCGATGTCATTCTGATTTATTCACGTAGCCTTATTGAGCACGTTGAGCACCTTAGGCTTGTCTTATAGTGCTTGAGACGTGAGAGCTTGTATGCCAACCTTGGCAAGTGTCGCTTTTGCTCGTACACAACTAATTTCCTCGGCTATGTGGTGTCCAAGGACGGCATGTGCGTGGATGAAGACAAGGTCAAGGGTATTAGGGAATGGCCTACGCCGACAATGCCCACCATGGTACGAAGCTTCCTTGGCCTCGCAGGTTTCTATAGGCAGTTTGTGCACGACTTTAGCTCCATCGCCGTGCCACTGCACGAGCTTACCAAGAAGGGTGCCACGGTGACTTGGCTTGAGAGACACGAGAAGGCCTTCACGGCATTGAAGGACGCCTTGTGCCACGCGCCTCTTCTCCAGCTCCCTGACTTTGCCAAACACTTTGAGGTGGAGTGCGACGCGTCCGACATCAGCATTGGAGACGTCCTTCACCAGGAGAGGCGGCCCATTGCCTTTTTCAGTGAGAAGCTCACCGGGGCAACCTTGAATTACCCCACCTACGACAAGGAGCTTTATGCACTCGTTCGTGTGCTCAAGACGTGGCAACACTACCTTTGGACACGACTCGCCAAAGCACCAAGACCCCTCTTGAGTTCTTTTCACAATTGGAGGACATGTACTATAAGACCAGCATTAGTGTCGCCCCTTCGACGCTAAGGACGAAGTTCTTGAGTGGCTTGAACGCTCCCATCCGAGACCAACTTGAGATCTTTCCCATCAAAGATCTCAATACTTTGACCCACACAGCGATGCAGATCCACAACCAACTCAACCGCCACAAGCAATACACATGGCAATCCAGCCAACGCAGGTATGACTCTACTCCTAGTCAATCTGTTTCTACTAATGTGCGTGCCCATGCCTCAGGTTCTGCAGCGTCTAGCCAAGGCCGCCAGCAGAAGCCCATGATGCAACCGACTGCCAGCCGCGCGCCCGCGCCCAGGACCTCCTCGACGAGCATTGAGGGAACGCGTGATCTTGAGTGTTACAAATGTGGAGGCAGGGGCCACTATAAGAAAGATTGCCCTAATTCGAAGAAGGTGCTCTTCTCCTCCACTGCCGCCGCTATGAGTCCTACGAGTAGGACGAGGCCCCGCTTGAGGCCATTGAGGAAGGCATCGAGGACGCCGAGGATGCTTACGAGTGTGAGGCTGCCGCCCTCCATGCGGGCACACCTCTGAGCTTAGTGACACGGTGCATCCTCACTATCAAGGAAGCGAGCCTAGTGGACCAACGCGAGAACTTGTTCCACACAAGATGCCTCGTCAAAACGGCTTCCTTGAGTGTCATCATCGACGGAGGTAGTTGCTGCAACATAGTGAATGAAAGAGTGGTGAAGCACTTTGACTTGCCCACCACACCACATCCGCAGCCATACGCCCTCCAGTGGATCTCCTCAAGCCCTGGTAACACAGTATCTCGCCAATGCTTAATTTCATTTTCTATTGGTCAATATTGTGATTCCATTCTTTGTGATGTCATTGCAATGGACGCCACGGATCTCTTGCTTGGGCGCCCATGGCAATTCGACAAGAGCGTGCTCCATGATGGCTATTTAAACACATATGTGTTTACTTACCACGGGAAGCGCGTCACATTATTACCAATGTCTCCCCATGAGATCTTGCAGGACTAGGTGGAGCGAGATCGCCAAAAGGCCATCGAGGCCACTGCTACCAGGCAGGAAGAGACGCCAGCGGCCATGCCAAAGCAAAACACCTCCAATTCTGGCCATTTTCTGTCTCCCCCAGGCACTGCATCCAAGAAGTCCAACGCTTCAGGTGGGCCACCCAGTGCCCCTCTAAATCATGATGGCGCCTCCAGCACTGCCGCTAGGAAGGCAAAACAGAGGCCCACTGAGACCTGACCAGACTCACAGGATTCTGGCTCGAGCACTGGTGTCCACAACCCCAGTGCCTCACAAAAATCGCCCAGTGCATCACTGCCTTCACAGTTGGCCGTTCGATCGCCGTAGACGCCCCCGTTGTAAGGACGTTGTGAGCACATGCTGCTTCTCGCGTGGCCCAATGACCTCACTGCCACCTTGAGCGGCAAGGCGCCTTGCTTTATGTTGGTTCCCACTCCATGCATCCCTGAAACACCCGTTGCTGAGCCATTTCCGCCTGTCGTCGCCGCTTTTCTCGCCGACTTCGACGATGTGTTTCCACAGGAGCTTCCACAGGGCCTCCCACCTTTGCGAGGCATTGAGCACCAAATCGACTTGGTGCCTGGTGCCTCCCTGCCCAATCGCGCCGCCTACCGCGCCGGCCCTGAGGAGACCAAGGAGTTGTAGCGCCAGGTGCATGAGCTTTTGGATCGTGGCTACGTGAGGGAATCCCTAAGCCCTTGCGCTGTCCCTGTGATCCTTGTGCCCAAGAAGGATGGATCATGGCGCATGTGTGTCAATTACCGTGCCATCAATCAAATCACCATGAAGTACAGGCACCCAATACTGCGCCTAGACGACATGCTTTATGAACTCCACGACACGACTCTCTTCTCCAAGATTGACTTAAAGAGAGGCTATCACCAGATTCGTATGAAGGAAGGTGATGAGTGGAAGACCACCTTCAAGACAAAGTATGGGCTCTCTGAGTGGCTCGTCATGCCTTTTGGGCTTACTAACGCCCCAAGCACATTCATGAGATTGACGAACCACGTGTTGAGAGCATTTTCGGGGAAGTTTGTTGTCGTTTATTTCGATGACATTCTTATTTATTCACGTAGCCTTATTGAGCACGTCGAGCACCTTAGGCTTGTGTTAGAGTGCTTGAGACGTGAGAGCTTGTATGCCAACCTTGTCAAGTGTCGCTTTTGCTCGGATACAACAAATTTCTTAGGCTATGTGGTGTCCAAGGACGGCCTGTGCGTGGATGAAGACAAGGTCAAGGCCATTAGTGAGTGGCGTACACCGACGACGCCGACCATGGTACGCAGCTTCCTTGGCCTCGCAGGTTTTTATAGGCGCTTTGTGTGAGATTTCAGCTCTATCGCCGTGCCACTGCATGAGCTTACCAAGAAGAGAGCGATCGTGACTTGGCTTGAGGTCCATGAGAAGGCCTTCACGGCATTGAAGGCAGCCTTGTGCCATGCCCCTCTTCTCCAGCTCTCTGACTTTGCCAAGCACTTTGAGGTGGAGTGCGACGCATTCGACGTCGGCATTGGAGGCGTCTTGCACCAGGAGAAGCGACCCATTGCCTTTTTTAGAGAAAAGCTCACAGAGGCCACCCTCAATTACCCCACCTACGACAAGGAGCTTTACGCACTCGTTCGTCTGCTCAAGATGTGGCAACACTACCTTTGGCCACGCGAGTTCGTGATTCACAGTGACCACGCCGTGCTCAGCTACTTGAAGAGTCAGGCCCACCTCAACCGAAGGCATGCTCGTTGGGTGGAGTTCCTTGAGACATTTCCCTATGTCGTGATCCACAAGAAGGGATAGGAGAATGTGGTTGCCGATGCCCTTTCTCGCAGGTACGTTCTCTTGACTCATGTTCAAACTAAGGTTCTTGGCTTTGCTTTGATTAAGGAATTATATGTGCTCGATCCATTCTTTAGACCCATATTCGAGCATTTCCTTAAGGACCGTGAGTTTGACACTTACTGTAACACCCCGTAATTTTTAAGGGTATTTTGAATTATTTTTAAATTTTTCTTATGCCCGTTTTGCTAGACGGATTTAATTCAGTGAGTCTCGGACCTTCTCAAAAGGGGTTTGAGCTCTGTAAAATTTTCCGAGCATTATATAATACAGTTGAGGTGTTTTCGGGGTTAATGTATCGTTAATGTACGAATATATTTAACCCGGAGTTAAGAAATTTAATCCAAACCAAGTTCGGATAAGAATAAACGAAGTCGGCTTAAAACCGCGACTCACCGCGATTGACCGCGATAAACCGCGACTCACCGCGATCGGCCGCGATCGCGGTAATGCCTTTTGCAGAGGCGGTCGTCTTCCTCGCGTGGCGGTTACTGTAGCTCTGTTTTTGGCTCGGTTGGGATATTTTTTGGGCAGGCCAAGTGGCCCTTCGCCTTTGTCCCCTTGTCCCCTTGGAGGTGGTCGGATTTGTGCTATAAAAGGAGGTGAAGACCGAAGCCAAGAGCTCTCTTCTTCTTCCTTCTTCTTTCTCCTCTGTTTCTCCTCTGTTTTTCACCATTGTTGAGCAGTTTTGGAGCTTCGTGAGAGGGAGATTTTGAGTGGTTCTTGAGTCGAGAAGGTGCTCTTGAGTGTTGTTGGAAGCTTTGAGGTGTTGGGAGATCGAACCATAGACAAATCGAAGGCAAACAAATCGGTTTGGATAAGAAATTATCCATTGTTGTCTCGCGAGCTAGCCACTGTCACAGCACGAAAACCGCGACCGACCGCGACCTGCCGCGATCGCGGTATGTGTGTCCGAGTGTGTGTTTTGTGGTTTGGCTTTGGGCTTTGCTCGTTTCCTTTGATTTCTTTTCATATTCTTTTAGATTCATATATGAGTATATTGAATCTAAGTTAGGATCTTGTTATGGGTCGTTTTCTAGGGATTTTTATTCCAGATCTGTTCCAGTTTTGGACCCAAGAGCCGTTGTCTCTAAGCTTTGCTTAAGCTTCTGCGGATTCAGGCAAGTGGCGGTTCGCTCTTGCTCATCATTCCATACTTCAATTAATTATCAATTGTTTGTTGTTAATTAATTTGGGATGATTGTTAATTATGTTGGGAACAGTTTTGATAACTATATGTGATTAAAAGATGATATTATACTATGTTGTATATTCTGCTAGAACCGACGCTAGTATATGATAGATTTGTTGTGCAGGTGAAGGCCGTAAGGGTCCTTGATATGATTTATTGTGTGTGGCTTAGATTATTAAATCTAGGGTGATAGTTGTTCAGGTTGAGCCGTGATGGTTCTCTGTGTGATGTGTTTGCGTGTTTAACTGTTAGTTAGCACGAGTATTCGTAGGAGCGCCTGGATCCGGTGTGTTCCATGGGCGTTTCTTTATAACTGCTTAGGGTAATTAAGACCCAATGCGATAGTGAAAGTTTAGACTCTGCGAGGTTCATTCTTTATAAGGGCAATTAAGACCCAATGCGATAGTGAAAGTTTGGACTCTGCGAGGTTATTCTTTATAAGGGCGATTAAGACCCAATGCGATAGTGAAAGTTTGGACTCTGTGAGGTTCATTCTTTATAAGGGCGATTAAGACCCAATGCGATAGTGAAAGTTTGGACTCTGTGAGGTTCATTCTTTATAAGGGCGATTAAGACCCAATGCGATAGTGAAAGTTTGGACTCTGCGAGGTTCATTCTTTATAAGGGCAATTAAGACCCAATGCGATAGTTAGAGGTTTGGATCCTGTGAGGTCCAGTTAAAAGTTTATAACATGATATGTGTGTGTGTGTGGTCATTTAATTCAGATAAGTGTCTGAAAGCACCTAATTAATGAACTTTGGCGAGTAGTGTAGCTAAGAAAAGCTCGTCTTTCCAGGCAAGTGGTTATGAATTAATTTGAAATAACTAAAATCTGATATTATATTAGGTTGTATATTCTGCTAGAATCAACGCTAATATAAGAGATATACTGTAATCATGTGACTTGAGATTGTGATGTGATTTGTGATATGTGGAACTGTTTGTGATGTGATTCGTGATATGTGGAATTGCTTGTGTTGTGTTTGTGTCAATTATTGGTGAAGCCCTTGCTTAGTCTATTCATTAGACTAACTCTTGTATTTTTATATTTCGGTAACGTCATGGGGGTGTCGTCCGTCCGTTTCGGCACATGCAGATCTAAGAAGGCTAGAGCGACTATGAAGATGAACGGTGTTTTCGACAAGTTGTTTTGTCGCTTTGTATTTAAAAGATTTCCGCTGTGCTATTTTGTCGTTTTGTTTAAAAGTCTTTCGCTGTTGTAATTCTGATTATTGGGTCGTTTTAGGAATCGTGAAATTCCGCGACCATGTGGTTTAATAAAAGTTATGATTTTAGTATTCTAACTATGTTTTAAGTCAGTTATGACGTCGGAAAAGCCTGGGGTGACTTCGGGGTTTACGCCCGGGGTCATCGGCAGTAACGCTTTCAAATGGGGTTAAATTTGGGGGTGTTACACTTACTTTCTCTCTGAGGGTTACTTGTACAAAGCATGCCATCTATGCATCCCTAGCTCATCCATTAGGCACTTGCTTATTCAAGAAGCCCATGATGACCGTGGCCACTTTGGAATTGCCAAGACCCTAGCCGCCCTTAGGGAACACTTCTTTTGGCCACGCATGACCCACCAAGTGACCCGCTATTGTAGGAGTTGTGTGACTTGCCAGTGAGCCAAAACCAAGTCTAGTCCACACGGCCTCTATACCCCACTATCCATCCATGCCGGCCCTTGGGAATATCTTTCCATGGATTTCATTACGGGTTTGCCCCTCTCGCGTCGAGGTAAGGACTCTATCTTTGTGATTGTGGATAGGTTTTCGAAGATGGCCCATTTTGTAGCTTGTAAAATAACCCATAGTGCTAGTGAGATAGCCGACTTATTTTTTGAGCACGTGTTACGTCTCCATGGAGTCCCACACACAATTGTGAGTGATAGGGGTTCTATGTTTGTTGGCCATTTTTGGAGAACTCTTTGGGGAAAGCTAGGTACGAAACTCTTATTCTCCACTAGCTACCACCCCTAAACCGGTGGCCAAACCGAGGTGACTAACCGTACACTAGGAGCCCTCCTTCGCACCATGCTCAAGGCCAACGCTAGGCATTGGGAGGACTTACTATCTATTGTCGAGTTTTCTTATAACAGGTGTAGGCACTCGGCGACCAAGCTCACCCCCTTCAAGATTGTCTACGGCAGGAACCCATTGACGCCACTAGACATGCTGCCGCGTCCACTGCAAGACCCAGAGCACACCACCGCGGCCAACCGCGCTGAGCAGGTCCAAGAGCTACACCGGAGGACGCACGCATAGCTGGAGCATCGAGCTTCGCAGTACGCCTCGCAACACAACCATGGCCGCCGCCGCGTCGTGTGCGCACCCGGAGACCTCGTCTGGGTGCATTTGCGAAAGGAAAGATTCCCCTCGCGGCGCAAGCACAAGTTGACCCCTCGCGGAGATGGCCCTTTCCGTGTAATCAAAGCCATTGGAGATAATACATGCCAACTTGAGATCCCTGCCGACTATGGAGTCCATGCGACCTTCAACGTCGCCGACTTGAAACCCTATTTGGAGCCCAAGTTTGATGATGGTGAAGCGGAGACGCTTCACAACCAAGTGGGGGAGGGTGATGCGACCCTGCCCTCCATGACGGCCACAAAAGAAGAAGAATCCATGAGCCTGCGCTCCCAAGGCCCAGTGACACGATCGAGAGCCAAGGCCATCGCCGCCGCCGTGCAATCACTCATCGCACGCGTCTCGCGTCTACTATTTAAGGCCAACTCGGTCTATTGTATTTCTTCACGTCTAAATTAATCAAAGCTTAAGTTTGAGTGCTAATTGCCTCCTTCATTTGATCGGACGTCAACCCTATTTCTGCCTTCGCATCTCCCTTCACTCCGCCGCCGACGCTACGACAATCGCTTGACCCATCAAGCAACCTATCCAACCATCGTGCCTAGTCCTGAGGCCACGAGTCACCAATCACTTCGCTTCGCATCCGCTCGCGTCGCTTATCGAACCCACCATCGCACCCAGTCCACCGTTGCCGTCGCTAGCCTCATCGCTCACACCTTCGACTTTGCCATCGCTATCGCACCCACCATCGCACCCACTCCATCGCTCGCGCCACCGCTCTCGCCACTGCCACCGCTATCGCTGATGTGACACTCACCGTGTCGCCCACTCCACCGCCAACGGGTTTGCATCCACACCGTGTCAGTAAACCTCTAAAGTTACTGTTCATGTTCACACATCCCTTTGTCAACCTTTCGTGCAATTCAACAAGGGTTAAACCTAGGGTTTCCACGGCAGGCTTGCCAACGAGAGACGAGTGACTTCCCAACCAAGACTAGATCCATCACCGCCTTCATCGATTGACCATCATCGGAGGCAAGAACGCATCTATACACCTAATGCATTGTTGCATATTTTGGTGTGTCATGCGTGAATAACCAACAATGCACCACAACATTCACCATCGTAATAGGAAAATTCTACTTACTTTGTCAATATATCCACAATTTACCCTAATCCCTTACAATACCTAAGCCTTTCCTCTCCTTAGTCATAGGCATAAGAATCCGATGCATTCTTAATTATACAAACATACAAAATCCACAACAACAAATCACACCCCTCCCGTTTAACTCAATCACAAATGAGAGTATACAGCCCCTGAAATTTGTCCACGATGGACCTTTATAAATTTACCATCCACCAAATGAAGGCTTACTTCTCCACTTGAGCTTGCAGAACTTTGTCTATGTATCAGATGGTGTACACCTCACAATCACCTCTGCTAATTCGAAACACAATTCAAAGTATTTATATTAGTCTGCATTGCTATAGTTACCTAAACAGAATGTTCTTTTTTTTAAGAGTGGTCAAAGTCAACGAGTCTTACGATTGCGTATTATGTGGCAAGCCCTTGACACGAACATTAGGAACCAACTTTGTAACAGACTCGCCAAACATTTGAGCCAAGGGAGCATATCCTCTCAATAGGGTTGACATATAATGAGTGACAGGTTTCAGTCCTTCTTCCTTTTGCTTATCCTTTGTTAGAGCCAAATTGCAGCCGTAGACTCGTAGTTTGTACTTCAGGATGTCAAAGTCAAGTGCTACCCAATGCTCTTTCTCGAGGAGGAGGAACGACATGTACACATGCTTTGCACGTGCCCATGGCCAGCCATAATGTGTTGGAACCTATCCAAAAATGACTTCAACCCCCCTTTCTCGCTACTTTTGGTAGCTTTGCCTTTTGTGATCTCTACTCTTACTGACTCCTGCTCGAGTAACCTCATAAAATAAGGATCTACCACAACTACTATTGGATTGCCTGTTGTATAAATGCGTCGCCGAATTAAAAAGTTGCTTGCTCCAGGTGTTGCATTTGACAGTGTAAAACAAATTCTTCAAACTTCAAAAATATCTATTTTGCAATCTAAATGTACGTGCATTATACGCAAATATACCGGAGTTTGAAGCCATTGGGTTGCCTTCTTCAACATCTTGAAAAAATCCTTATCCAATCCAGTCTACGGCTTTCCTTCTACGACCACTACAACATATCCCAACGCCATTAATTAATCCCTACTTACACTTACATCACGCATCATTACATGAGTGAACACTAACCTCTTGCTCTTCAAATTTCTTAATTGCATTCGTAACAAGATCATCGACTGTCTTCTCAGCCTTCAGTCTCTTGTTGAAGATCTTTTCACCAAGGCTGATTAATGTTATCTTCCCCTTGCTAGTTCAACTGTTAGCACTGTCTTGGACTTGCTTTCAACAATAGTTTGATTGTCCACGACACCAGCCTCCTCAGCCTCAACACGACCCTGACATAGTCAAAGTTCAAACTCAATTTCTGTTCACATTGCTTACTACAATATTCCCATGATATTCAGGGATATTTTGCTTCTTACCAATGTGCCCTTTTCTCTTCCGTCGCCTTCATAACAATATGTAGAAACTTCATCATGTACATCTTCATTTTCCACATCCTATAAGTTTACAGAACAATGGTCATTTTATATATTCTTGCCACATGCCTAGACTTGAGCAAACCCAGATCCGGGCGGGGTCCGGGCCGAGCTTTGACGAAAATTCATGCCCGAATGGGCGGACCGAATTCGGGCAACCCAAGAAGACGGGTAGGAGAGGCTTCTTGGATCCGCCCGAACCCGGGCAGTCCGCGGGTTCCATACAGCCCATAAGACATGACAAACCTGTCAAAAACAAAATATAACAAATCCAATCTAACGCACAATGCCCATAAAAAAGTTGTCCTTTTGTTACAAACGGGAGACGTGTTGTCTGTTACAAATCTGTCCAACAAAAATGCCCATAAGAAATTTGTCCAACACTTTGGAGATGTATTTATAAACCAAACCAGTCCAACAAAAACGGCCGTAAAAAATCTGTCCAACACTTTAAAGATGTAATAACGGTAGACATTCATAAAAACATAATTATTTTATTTATTTTTTAAAAATAACTTGGGCTTTCGGGCGGACTATCCTGGCTAAATGAGATATTATTAGTGATTGGATCCCGCCCGTTTATATAGACGGGTTGGGCTATCCGGGCAAAATGGACTAAATATAGTAACCATATCCACCCATTTATGCGACGGGCGGGCTGGGCGGACAAACGGACCGGCCCGCATTTGCTGAGGTCTACGCATTCCATTCCTCCATTGTTACAACCCAAATGAATTAATTACTTTGGAATCTTTTATTAGGGAAAGAATAATGCTTCATTGCCCAAGACAATACTTCACCGTATGACCCATTGTCTTGTTTGTAGTTGCATGTAAAGCTTCGCTTTCTTCATCCTCCATTTGTCAGTACAACATTACATATTTGATCAGACAAATAAGTCATTGGGTAGCATATTTAAATGATTTATGATTTGTGTTACCTCAACGACTCTCGCATCTATACAAACTGCATGCCAAGCGGGATTGAGCATATCATTATTAACCATACCCTTATGCTCCCTCCCATTTATGGTCTCACCGTTCTGCACAGCTTATTAATGACAATAACAATAACCTAAGATTGAATGCTACATACATTCAATTATAAGTACTTACATCAGTTGGCTCGCTCGATGATCGATCTTCTTCATCCAACAACTCAGCAGTTTGCCTTCAACCGGTATTCCATTCTTCATCACAACCATGTTCCTCGTTTCCTCTTAGTTCTGTACGTGCAAATCATTACCACTAGCCTCAAGAGTTCATCTCCCTAACCTTAAAATGTCACCACAAATAATATACCTAAACAATGTCAATTATATGTCCATCTTCGTCGCCAACTTGCCCGACAAACCCCGGTATGATATTCCTCACCGTCATCTCGATCGCTCGTTTTCTTGCTTCATCTTTAAGTGTGATTTTCCCACGGCTTCTCACCCTCTTCTTCCATTGCCATAGTGTTTGATATATTCTTATACTCCCAGTCACAATTCAGATTTTCTTTTTTAATCAGACTCATTTACTCAACATGCTTGACACGTACTTAAACCATTTATCGATCCCTTACCTCTACATGTTCACGTTTCGCTTATCCATCAGCCATGCCTTGAACGTAATGAATGTCCTCCCCAAACGCAGTAGTCTCATTCCTAGTTTTTACCAATTCCTGCGCACACAGATCGCCTCTATTTGGGATTTCCAATTCAATGCAGTAAACACTTCCCTCATTTTTTCTGAACCATATATCTTCATTTCCCGCATTTCGATCATCAGTTGCCCTATCCTTCTCGCCTTGTGCACTTACTTTCTCTTCTTTCTTCCAACCTCTGTTTTCTAAAACCAACTTTGCTACCCATGATCTTACAGGGCACTTCAAATCACACACAAGAATAATAGATTCCACAACCAATAAATTAGCAAGCATCAACTTGTTTGGAGATGTTTGTGGGCATGCTGAGAATTTGCATTCTACCTCCCTTATTGGACATTTTGGCTTGCCCAATATCTTAATAACTGCTCCCTTATCCGCTTTAAAGTTAGATTTACTAAACCCCTTGCCACGATTTAAACTGCTCATTAGCGCAAACTCCTTGAGCGAAAATTTCATCACTTTACCCTGAAGCTTGAACCATGCTTCATTCTTCTTTTTACACTTCAATTGTCGTATCATTACGTGGTCCACAAGTTGAGATGAGAATTGTACTCTACTACCAAACTTCAGTACAAGACCTAATGGACCATCCAATATTTTTGCCCAATTACTACTCAGTATGTTATTCTGAATCTGCCTACGACATCTTTGAAAGTTGCTTCACCCTTCCATGGAAGAAGTTTTCCTCCCCAAACGTATATTCATACTGCA
Organism: Rheum nobile; assembly: GCA_027886185.1. Classification (NCBI taxonomy): domain Eukaryota; kingdom Viridiplantae; phylum Streptophyta; class Magnoliopsida; order Caryophyllales; family Polygonaceae; genus Rheum; species Rheum nobile. The sequence goes on from WOAB01000639.1 coordinate 10,811,311, forward strand.
AAAAACGTGTTCATTGATTCAGATCATATTTTTTTTCTTTTTTTTTTATTCATTTTTCTGTAATCAATAAATCTATAAACACCATACTTATCTCAACTGATCATCTCGGCTCTACTCAATCTCTTACTATTCCGCCTGGCTAAGTTTGCCTTTCCCTTCCCGATGCCATCTTCAAGTAATTTCTTCCCTCACATGTTCATAGGGATGGAAATCATCCACGGATATCCAATCCACCCGAGTATCCGGTTCGAATAAACTGATGAAAATCTGATCTAAGGCGGGTGATAACCGCGTAACGGGTGGAGTGGGTGGTAGTCATGTCGGATGTGGGTGAATGTCCATCCGACCCCTCACCCATCTCACCCATCCACCCGTCTATTGTTCATATAATTATTTCAATTTTAATAATAAATTTGTTTTACATTATTGTATTTATGTGAAATATTTCATTATATAAAATACTTTTAATGTTTTTATATCTTGAATTTTGGATAATTTTCTAGTTTTATGCTTGTTTTTTAGTAATTTTTTATATTACATGTTTTCGTATAAAAAATAAAACTTTTATATAATTACTACAAGTTTGGACCGAAAAATTACAAAGATTATAGATCACCCGTTTATTTCACCCGATCCACCCGAAAACCCGACGAATGATGATGAGTTGGATACGGGTGATAAGTTTTGTGGGTGACGAATGGATCGGATGGAGCAATTGTTTTGCGGATCGGGTGATGAAAGTGGTTCACCCATCCATCACCTGATTCATTTCCCTACATGTTCATCATTGAAGTTTACAATCATCAAATTTCAACTATTCATCTCTAAACAATTCATTATACAAATTTCGGAAATATTATTCTTACCTCTAATCTTTTTTTCTGGACACACTTTAACACAAGAGAAACACCCTAGCTTCATACGTTGCTTCTTATTTGGTCACCTCCAGCAAAGAAATCAAATCTTTTCCATCACATTCCATAGGATTTGATCTCCTTCTCCTCCTCTAATCTAAAACTCCATCTTTACCTCTTCCTCTGCTGGATATGCTTCAACACAGAAGAAAAGTCTTAGCTTCACACGCTACTTCTTATTTGCTCACCTCCAACAAAGAAATCAATTTTTTTCCATCACATTCCACAAGACTTGATCTCCTTCTTCTCCTCTAATCTAGAACTACAACTTGACCTCTTCTTCCGCCTATTTTGCATATTCAAACATCGCGTCCCACAAAAAAAACCTTAATTTCTCTACCCTCTCTGATTGTGTATTCGGAAAATCTTCAGATTCGAGGTCACACTGATCATGCAAAACTCTGAAAAACTTGCTCAACAAAACATTAAGATGGGGTCTGGATCTAGGGTTTCTTTTTTACTCTTATTTATATTTTCTACTTACTTTTTTTCATTTTTTTTAAATCTTATTTTCTTAATTTAATTCACTTTCAGATATCGAAATTATTACATTTCAATTTTTATTTTAAATTACTTTATGAAATTTGGAAACTAAAATTATTACATGAGTTGACCATTTTCATTAATGTTTTTCATAACAATAGATCCGTTATTTTAATAAAACGTCGTTTGTCATTTTTGCAAAAAAAAATTACCTAAAATTGCTAGTTTTACAAATAAGTAATTCTGTTGAGATTTTTGTATTTAGGGTCACAAAAGTTGCTAGTTATGGTATTTGTTTTAACTTTTTTTTATATGTTTCATTTTTCATTGTAGACGTGTATATGGGAATCAGACACTTTTATGTTTGTTTTAAATCACGTTACATCTATATATATATTAAAGGAAAAGAATTTGAAGCCACCATATTGATTCTGGCTCCACAAATTTTAGGTGTCAATTTGTGGTTAATTTAATTTATTTTTATATTAATAGTTCAATTTAATTTAAATCACAATATCTAATCATAACTAACTTTAAATCTATAAATTATATATATACAACTTTGTTGAATGTTTATATACATGAAGGTGATAAATTAACAAAATATACAAACAGTAAGCTTATATTTATATAACTAATATATGAAAGCTTATATATTTAAAGTTGGATCACCGTATAAGCTTATATAACTAATAAGCTTATATATATATTAAAGCAAAGGAATTTGAAGCCACCATATTGATTCTTGTCCCACAAATTCTAGGTGTCAATTTGTGGTTAATCCAATTTATTTTTATATTAATAATTCAATTTAATTTAAATCACAATATCTAATCATAACTAACTTTAAATCTATAAATTATATATATACAACTTTGTTGAATGTTTATATACATGAAGGTGATAAATTTAAAAAAATATACAAACAATAAGCTTATATTTATATAAGTATATAACTAATATATGAAAGCTTATATATTTAAAGTTGGATCACCGTATAAGCTTATATAACTAATAAGCTTATATTATGATTTAATTGACTGGAATAGTATAGATACAGTGGTCCAACTTTTATAAAGGCATGTAATGTATAGTGTGAGTGCAGTTATCCTTATGTAAAGTTCAGATGTTAAAAACATGCAATTCAAATGTAAAGTTTGCCATTATATATGTACCGCATCATGCATATATATGATGAACCTTTTATAAAGCTAGACATTTTAATATAGGGCTTTTTGCAGGAAATCACCCGTTATATATCACTATTTGCACGAAACCACCCGTTATATCGATATTTATTTTAAACCACCCAATTATCTATCTTCGTTAACGCAAAATCACCCATACCCCTCTGTCGTCCACTTTGCCGTTTAAATGTGTGAATTGTCCCTTTTGCCCTCACTTTTTTGTAAAATTAGGGGCATTTATGGTCATTTTGAAACCGATGATATATCGTTTAAGGGACGATATTTTGACAAGAAATTGAGCTCGAGCCTCAATTCTTTCTTTTAATCTAATGGCTTGTACTGGGGAAATGACAATTATCTATCTCCGCTGAGCAATGTTGAGGGAGGAGCAGCGAAGGTTGAATTCACAAAGGTGAGGAGAAGACACGAAGACGATTCTGCAAATTGAGTAAGAATTTTGATTCTTCAATTTAGGTCGTTCAATTTTTATACATTGGAAAAGATTTTGGGAAGAATTGGATAGTCGAATTAGTGAAATTTGAGTTTTCTGAATTAGGGTTTTTCGAATTAGGGACTTCACTAGTCAAATTAGTTGAATATCTCTTTTCGAATTATGGATTGTGTTAGTCGAATTAGGTCGTTCAATTTCTGTATAAAAATTGTATTTTTAGTCGAATTAGGGATTTCTTACCCGGATTGTATTGTTAGTCGAATTAGGGATTTCGAATTATGGATTGGAGTCAGGTTTAGGGTTCTATTTGTAAACTTCAGTTGAAGTAGTAAGTTTACATTGTTTATGTTATTGGTTGCAGGAAAATGTCATCCCAATCTTCCCCTTCATATAATGGTGGCATAGTTTGCGAGTGCAATTTAAGGCCAAGGATGTATACAACTCATACTGCAAGAAACTATGGAAGGAGGTTTTTGAGTTGTTCATCATATACATCAAATGGCTCCAAAGGCTGTGATTTTTTTGAGTGGATCGATGCTCCATTCGAGACAAATGCAATGAACATAATCCAAAGATTGGCAAATCAAAAGAAAGAATTGGAAGCAAAAAACCTAAAGCATGAAGAAGCATTGAAGGCTAAAGAGAAACAGATTAGGAGGTTGTTGTTCTTTGTATGGGCATTGTTGGCCAAGATTGTATTTTCTATGTTTTATAAGTAGTGTTTGTATACAATCATGGCATTTATGCTTTTGAAATGGTAGTTATGCTTATGAAACATGTGATTTCTGGCTATGACATGTGCAAGTTTGCATATTGAGTGAACTGACTATCTGTCCTTGGATTTCTGTTGCATATTCAGTAAGAATATCCATTTTGGCCATTGTTCTGGTGTTTTGGTCATTACAGGTTTAGGCCATTACATGCTTGTTCTGGCTATGACATGTGCAGGTTTTGGCCATTGTTCTTGATTTCTGGCTATGACATGCTTATACGGGTTTACAAGGTCTCATGTGCAGGTTTAGACCATTACATGCTTATACGGGTTTACATACAAAGGGCAATTGAAACATGGCAATAACACACCTAGATTTTGCAGAAATTGGGACCTAAAAATGACCATTACAAATACAAGTGGACATGAAAATGACCATTAGCAGCAAAGCTTCTTACTGACCCAAAAGTTCCAAAAGGCTAACAAGTTAACAACAAAGGTTCCAAAATGCTAACAAGTTAATCTAACAAAGGTTCCAAAATGCTAACACAAGTCCAAAATGCCTTCTGATACATCCATAAGTTATCCAAATATTATGTCACATCCATAGATACAAGTTCAACATTGTTCAATTCCACGACTAAGCTACTTCTTTGCAACAGAGTTTGATCTGGTTGAGGGTCTTAATGAACTACCCACTTGAGACCTTGTTGCAATCATTTTTCTCCTTGGATTTCTGATAGGATAAAGCTTCTCGGTAGCTGCCCTGAGAACCTGTATACAAAACATAACTTAAAGATGATTTTTTGTTTTAAATATAACCTGTATACACATCCATAACATAGCTACATATGCTTATAGTGGTCGAAGTTCGTGTCTGGAAAGCTTGTGTTACAACCACAGACTCTTCATGCTGGTTCAATCCACTGGCAATAAGTGAATCTTGTGCAAATAATAACAAAATAGTTAGTATGATCAATTTTAGGAAAATCTATGCAACTCAACACAAACAATATAGATAGAGCTAGTAAATTTTGTACCACGTCAAAATCTTCTTCAGTAGCCATTTGTACATTAACATTGGACCTAACCTGTGTGTGTGTGATGACAATGAAATAAGGTAGCAGATGAAAACATGTGCAACTCAATACAAACAACACAGATGCATGATAAACAACACAAATGTAAAAAGTTGCAACATACCACATTCTCTTCCTCCGTTGGTATTTGTACATCACTAGAGGGCCTATCCCCACCACTAATTTGAACTCCAGTATCTAGCCTCACTTGTAAAAATGTCAAAATTTATAGCCACTTGGAATTCATCTTTGTGTTCTTATCTTGCCACCCACACTCATGCTCTGGAATAAAAGTCTTGAGTTGAAAACTACCATATGTTCCCATTCTCCTTGCACAAGCCTTAAACCCACACAAATTTTCCTTACACACACACTTCTTCCTGTCGTGTTTGAACCGACAGTGACACTTGTTCATACAATAAGCAGACACTTTATGTTTATCATTGTGCAAATAGTAGAAATCAAAACCATTCTCCAATGCTAAATGTCTTAAAGCCTTTCTAACAACTTCATTTGAGCCAAATCTCATACCAACCTTGAGAGAAATTTTATTTTTAAAATCAACCAAAGGATTAAACTCAGGATACCTCACATGAAGATTACCATCATCAGACCCACTGTAACTCCTGTAGTCATCAGATTCAACTCTGATGTCAAACACATCCTCACAAGTTGGTTGACCATCCTCAACATTTAGATTCTCATCAAATACATTTTTGTCAACATGTTGTTCAAAATCTGCATCATCATCAGATGACTCACCAAAAATATTGTCTTTATAAGCTACATCATCATCATCATTAGAGGAATCTGAACCCAGAATTTCTTCATCACCATCTTCGGATGCTTGATCTGACTCAATACAAGTTTGAGAAGGTATTGTGGGAGATTGTGCAGATCTGGTGACAACCCTAAGGCTATCTATCACTTCTTCAGATCCACCAAGGGTTAATTCTACCTTGTCTTGCTGATTTTTTCCAGATGGGCCTACAGTATTGGGCTTACCCTTGCTCATTGTTGGGCTACTCATTGTTGGGTAGTCATTCCCGGGCTAGTCATTCTTGGGCTACTCATTCTTGGGCTACTTGTTGACTTATCCATTAAAGTTTTTGGGCTAACTTCTTCCCCTTGGATAACATACACATCCAGAGTTTTATCATTCCCAACAGAAGAACACATTTGAATTATATCATTATCATGATTGATCTCTTGTATCCCTCTCTGTAGGGTCATTCCAGGCCTAGAGAACCACAGCTCTCTCACATTCTCAACACCCACCCCCTCCTTAATATAATCCACTAGCTCCATCTTAGATATTAAATCAGGGTCAACATGTTGCTTACAATAAACTAGCTTTTTCCTATATGACAGACTGTCATTTGGTTGATTTGAATCAAGATAAAACTTGCCATCATACAGAAACTTTACAGTCACAGCCATATGTGAACACAACACATTAAAATTGAAGACATGACAGAAGTCTCAAAAGGAAATATTCACACATAATCAAACAATTGAATGCATATTTAATGAGCAACCAACTGAAGCTCACATGGGCATATTTTATAAAGCATGGGTCCACAACAATGGATATTTCCACAATCGAATAAAGCTCACATGGGCATAGTAAAATTGAAGCAGAGACCACCACATACACATCCACATCATATGTTCAGCTTTAACAAAAAAAAGATTCTTAAAGGCACAATCGATTAAAGAGAATGGACAACCACATCGCACACTTCACTAGTCAACAAAGTACGAAACCCTGAACAATATAAAACCCTAACCACGAACCTTATCTCAATCAAAATCAAGAATACCAGTAGTACTTTTAACATCCTGAGATGCTTACAGTTCTTCCTTGCAGTTCTTCCTCGCTCTAGCTCCCTTCGCCAGATCTTCCTTGTAGTTCTTCTAGTGGTTGGAATCGTCTTCGCTAGGAGAAAAGCCCCAATAACCCTAAAGCCCCAAATTGAAAAAAAATCCAAATTAAAAGCCCCAAATTCCCAAATTTGGAAAGGCCCCAAATTCTAGTTTGGAACTCTAAACCCCAAATTGGAAACTTCGACAACCCTAAACCCCAAATTCCCCTTAGAACACTGAGAAACTGGGAACCCTAAACCCCAAATTTCCGAAATTCACCCAGAAATCACCCATGATGAACCAGAATGACGGAATTGAAGATCGCCTCGCCTTCGTTCTCTTTTTTGGGGCAAATCTGACTGGAGGGAGGGAGAAAGAGATATTCAACCAAATTATCGTTATCATCTCGTGTCATGCCTGGTAAAAACCCGCTAATTTTAAAAAAAAAGTGAGGGCAAAAGGGATAATTCACACATTTAAACGGCAAAGTGGACGGCAGAGGGGTATGGGTGGTTTTGCGTTAACGGAGATAGATAATTGGGTGGTTTAAAACAAATATCGATATAACGGGTGGTTTCGTGCAAATAGTGACATATAACGAGTGATTTCCTGCAAAAACCCCTTTAATATATGCAAGATTCCGTCATCTATTTATGATTATTACCGAACTCACCACTTTCAGCAACCAATTAGATATGGTTGTTTTAAACCTATTTTGAAAGTCACATTAATAATTTATTAGGATTTATTTATTTTCAATTAAAAACCAATTAGATATGGTTGTTTAACAAAATCTCACCACTTTCAAATTTCCTTTCTACGTACTAATGTTAACTAACTTTTGAATTTGAATATTTATTATTTGATATTAATCCACTTTTTGAATTTGAATGTGATTTACATATCTGTTAGCAACCAAAATACATCTCTTAAATTATGTTGTTAGCAACCAAAATATCTTAAATCTGAACCGATTTATTTAATTTATTAGACTTTTTGAATTTGAATAAAATCTCACTGATTTCCATATCTGTTAGAAACCAAAATACATATCTTAAATTATGTTGTTAGCAACCAAAATATCTTAAATCTGAACCGATTTATTAAATTAATTTTATAGAGTACATATGAGTTGTTAATCTATGATTTATTGTTTCATAATTTTGATAATTATGGAGCCATCTAATGTAATACCCGTGTCATGCACGAGTGTTTAAAACATACATTATATAACAAATGAAATTATCAAAAAAATTAACTTGATGACAATTAAATACGAAGAATATAAATGTTGACAATTAATAAATTTAATGCATACTAATTTTATTGAAGACTACTTATACAACATATTATGGAAGACATCTTTATATAAGACATTTTTTATGACATTTGATATAAAATTGTTTTTGTCATAAATCCAAATCATCTTATATAAAGAGGTCTTCCATAATATGTTGTATAAGTAGTCTTCAACAAATTGAGTAATCATTAAATTTATTTATTGTCAACATTTATATTCTTCTTATTTAATTATCATCAAGTTATTTATTTTTGATAATTTTAGTTGTTATATACTGTCTGTTTTAAACACCCATATATGCACGGGTATTTTTAACCTAATTTACATCAATACCATCATGTGACAATATTAATATTAATATCAATTTGATGTATATTTTTAATACAAACAAACCATTATAGATAGAGTTGTCAAAATTTGACCAAATCGTTTTACCGACCTGACCAATGCGCATTTGAACCCGAACCGAACCGATCAAAAACTTTAATAACTCGAAATTATCGAATTCGGATTTGACCTGAAAATGTGTGATCCAAACCGACCCAATTAACAAGTAAATATGAAGTATTAATAAAACACTACATAAATATATATGATAAATGAAATATAAATGTACTAATATATTTAAGTATCCCTAGAAAATCGCATTATACTACTATCATCTTTCAAATTCATCAATTTTAATATAATATAAAAAAATAAAAAGATAACATAATTTGTACTAACCTCAGTTATATAAATAATTTTTAGTTTTTAATTTTAAACGATTTTAGGTTATATTTACATAGTTATAAGATTTTTGAATTATACAATAATATTTCAAAAAATAATGAATAATTTAAAAAGGCAAACTTGACCCATTGGTCAACTCGAACCGCCCGCTAACTTGTAATGACCCGACCATACTTCAGTTGTAACCTGAATTGAACCAACCCGTACTGAACCCAAACGAGAAATAACCGAACTCGACTTGACCGACCTAACTGACCTGTCTAATTATAAGCCATGAAATGATGTTTTTGATCATTTTGAACAATTAAATTTTCAAAAATTAATATAAGAGTGAATAATGTTTAAACATAAAGTTGATTAGTTTTAAAATTTGTACAAACCAATTACTGAATCATTCCATCTGAGAAAATCTTTTTTAAAAAAGTTTAAAATTTAAAATTCTATTGGCTATTAATATTTATTACTATAATATTAATATTTACATTTCATCTTATTTTCCGTTTGGCAAAGCATTTTGTAGATTAACATATCTTGATTGTATTTTTAATCTACTTGATGAATGTTAGGTAAAAATGTCAATCTATATTAAGGAGTTTGTAGTAGATTAATCTAACTCCTCAATATTGTTGAAGATTAACAACCTAAATTTTATTTTTCACTCATTTCAGCTTCTAATACAAAACACCAATTATACTTTAAAATATAATTAATTTTATTCTTTCAAATCATATAAAAAATTGTTGTACAAATATTTTTATAAAAACCTCTAAAAATTATTTTCATAATTGTTATTTTATCTATACTTCTAATTATTAATTTATTTTATTTGACTAATATTTATTATATATTTATTTTGCTTATCACGTATAATAATATTGTCAATTTTATAAATAATTATTAGACACATTTTAAAATTTAATATATCCTAGCATGCACATCACACGCTTTAAATGGTATACACGCCCATATATAACTTTAAATATTATTGGATTATGATTATGTCATTATTCAGGATACATGTTTTTTTCTTTTGCATACAAACATACAATAGTTTTTTTATGGGATAATTGTAATATTGTAAAACTTAAATTAATAAAACGTAAATTACAATCTTGAGAGACATTCCAATTTTTTATATATCTCACCCGTGCATGGCACGGGTAATACACTAGTTTTAGTAAAACTTTTTGCTCATAGCTTATTTTGATAATGTCTCCTTAACGAAAGATTAAAACTAAACAAATATAAGTGTAATGAAAAGATTTGGAGATTTGGAGATTGAAATGAAAACAGGTAAAATATCTATATATATACACGATTTCTATTTCACGCACCGATAAAATTGTTATTTCACGCACCGGTTCGTCCGTGACGTATCAAATGAACCCACTATATTATATTATTACACATACATATTTTATTAACAATTTAGTGAAATTTCAGACTAATGTATCTTAACAAAATTAATTTATATAATCTTGAGATTTTCTTCTAAACCTTTCAATTTTAACAACTCATCTTAACAACAATTATATCAAAATAATATAATACAACTTTTTATAAAATTTGAACCAGAGGAATTTAGAGCTATATCTAGAGCAATAATATAACACAACAATTATATGGGCCATAAATTTAGTGAAATTATACAGCAATATCTCAAGATTATATAAATTTTAACAACTCATCTTAACAACAATTATATCATATCACACTTTTAACGAATTTGGTATATTGTACGTTCTCATTTAACAATTTTTCTTTGATTATAATTTTCTATAAAAAAATACATGGTCTCCATTTTCCGATTTTACAATGTTTCTATGGGCTTATTACTTATCATTTTGCTAAATGTAACTTTCAGTTTTAAAAAAAACTAAATTGAGTTTGTTAATCACCAAGAAAATATTCACTAACAAACCGTGAAATATCAATTATAAATAACCAAGAAATTTTTGTTAAACCAAACAAAAAAGTTTAACTAAAAGGTCAGGTAAATCTTTGCTTTAACAAACTTTCAATTTCATATGATTATACACATTATCAAAAGTAAATTAAATGTAGTACGTATACAAATTTTAAAAGTATTTGAATTTGAGATAACTTTACACCTACATAAATCAATCACTACTGATTAATTAATTATTCAAATAATTTTTTAATTATCGTTTTCTAGAAGTAAGGATAAAAATTAAAATTAAAATTTTTAAACATTAGATGGGTCCATTACGTAATTAGAAAAAACTAAAAAAATGTGATTTATCTGGCTGATTTGTAATGATTATATATATGTGTGCTAAATTATTTCATATATTTATTTTAACAAAAAATTAAAATATCAAAATTATTTTTTCCCCTTCGTTTGATCTCATATCCCTTTTGAGACCACCAATACAATCATGGATCAGCTTTGCTTACGTGTTATTTTGCGATTAATCCTATTTTTATTTTACTTTTTTCCTTAAACTAACTACATTTTTAGTATAATAATCTTCAAAATTTCATCAAATAACTCAATTTTTTCGTATGAACAGTACCTTTGAACTAATATAAACATTTTCTTTATTTGGGTATTAATTTTCACATTTATATTCTACGATAAAATTATTATATAAATATTTTAACTTAATATAAGGGTCAAATATATTATTCATTGTGAATATATGCATGAAATTTTAATTTGAGCTTTTATTTTATTTTATATTTTTTGAGTAATTAAATTGAAAAATATTTTTTTAATAATCATTGAAATAAATATATTCAGATATTGAGTTCCACCTTATTTTTCAATAATTACTTTTAATAAATATATTCAAATATTGATGTCACTTCTTTTCCATATGCATATGAGATATCTAAAACATAATATTTTATATCATAAAGTAGCTTGCTATGATAAATATTGGTTTCGTAACCTTACGTATATTATTATTTTCGTGAATATTAAGAAATCATTGTTTTATATTGTGATTTTTACAAGTATCGTTGAGGGTGTAACAACAATTTCGGATCCCCATTGTTTAGCTATATATATTTTCTTGAAAAACATAATCTTATTTTAATATGATTTTTTTATTTTTAATTTTACATTGGCCTTATTCGTCAATTATACATATATGATTTTAATTTTTATAATTTTAAAATCTTCATCTCACTTTATTTTCAGTTGACTTTTATCCATGTTTAACCAAAAACTTGGTTTGAAGGTATAATATAGTAGTTAAGATTTGAAATTTTGATTATGAGTTGTTCAAATATCAAACTAAAAAACATAAAAAAATAAAGATTTTGTTATAATACTTAATATACAACATAAAGAGGATCATGTTCACGATTTTGTCAATTTATTTTTTTTTAAAAAAATTTTCTATTATAATCCAAACATGAGTTATACTTATACATATTATGAATATTTTTGGCTTTCTTATTCAAATGATATAATTACTAATCTAATAGTTTTTGTCAATGAACCACACATTAATCATTTGATTGAAATATGTTTAAATTGTTTAATAGACCATCTATTATATATCTCACGTATAAATAAGTTTGCAAATCAGGAATAATTTTATCGAAATTTTTAGATTAATAATCATTATAATATTTCTATATTAACTATTTTGTAAATGAGTCTACATAAATTCTTATATATCATAGCATATTATTTCCAATGATCCAGCGAGAACTATATTTTTCCAAAAAAATACTTTGATATAACATTAATTTAATTCAATCATAATTTTTTTTTTTGATTTTCTCAAATTACATTTACCCGTACAAGGTACGGGTTCTACACTAGTTAGAAATAAATTAAATCCTAGTTACTCGTACTTTGGTGAGACATGAGATAAAAATAATGCTTACTGTGAAGTGCAAACCAAACCACTAGGATGTTACATACTGGCTTGAGTCGTCTGTTTTCTGATGAACGAGAAGAGTTCAAGTATCGACGCCCTCCAACAGAAAATGTTGAACAAAGTGCAAAGATAAAATTCTTGGTCCTTGTCATTTTCTGTGATCACATGATAAACAAAATTTAATAATCCCCCACATTCTACTGCACTGGATATCTTAATTTTTAATTATCTAAAAAGCCTGCAAACAACTAGCACGCTTGTTTCCACCACTACTCTGCTACCAAGTACGTACATTTAGTAGTTGAGAATTTGTACTGCACTATGCTGCTAAAAACAGCTTTTTTGGTCCAGATTTCCATTCGAGCTTCTTGTGTCAAACCTCATCCGGGGCAGTCGTTCCTCCTGGACACAATCTGGCATCACAGAAGTAGCAAAATGCAAATGGGCTTGTCAGTAGAAGGATTGATTAATGAAAAGATGACTGTTTTCATCATATGTTACGTATACCCATCTAAGTTGCTTGAAAAAAGCTGAATATGACTTGTGCTGTTGGTGAGAAGAACTCCTTGTGCATCATCTTTCAAATACGATGACTGAGAGTTGAACTTACTGACTGAACTTGACATTGGAGCCAATGACTCTGTTATCAAATCATTTCCCAACAGAAAAGTAGCATCTCATATGAGAATGGTTTCTCTGTATCAATTATCTAATTTGCCATGAAGATAGTTGAGAACCACCCACCTAATGCATTTGCCTGCGAATTCTTTATGGATAGTTGATGCTGGGCCATGGTGTCTTCCCTGCAGATGTTCTACACATTGAATACCCTACGTTATCGAATGATGTCAATTTACTATACCTTCTCAACTGAGGGATTCTCACCTGCGCGGATGTTAGGAGGTGGAAAGAGCCGGGTTGATTTGCCATGGAAGATTGCAGAGAAAAGGGCGCTTCTTCAATTACAGTACCTGGCAAACTGTCCAAATGTGGCTTTGTGGAGGGATCGCACGGGTGAGGTGGACCAGAAGGGAGTGTGGATCCATCTCTATTGCTGAAGTTCAACCCCATTGGGGACATCTGGACAGGATCCAGCACCCCAGGGAAACCAGGTAGGCACATGGGGTGCAAGATCAACCCGTTTCTCATTGATAACATCTGGAATTTGATGTATGGAGAAGAGTTTTAAAACCATTTTTTCTTTCAAAATATCCTCTCTTAGTTTGAACATTATTTGATCTCCTAATCGATGAAACTAGCTTCATTATTGTGCTTTTTAAAACATTAACATACATGGTAAACATGTGATACCCATCTTTGCAAATTGCAACTTAGGCTTGGCAAACATTACACATCATATATTGGACTTTGATAGCTACTAAGATCAGGCCTTGACAAAAATGGGAGGGGAATTGACGTGACATACAAAAGCAAGCCTAACCATTAAGACATCCCAATCAACAAGATATCCCAGCTGTGCTTAGATTTCAAAGTACAGATTTAGATCAGTCCCAGATAGGAACCAAGGCACAATAGTTGCTTACAACAAAGGTCCCATGCCATAAGATGGCCCCTAACGTTTTGATGTGAGTGGTACATACACATGTGACCATCCCAAACTAGAAACTTTGCAAGGAGATATTAGAAGAAGGCAGATCCTTATAAGTCACAACACTAACACTAAAAGGAAAGAAATGGACCCAGAAACAGTAAAGAAATACATGAGTTGTAATGTAACTGATTTTTTTTTTCGAGAAAAGAAAAAAGGAGTAGCAAATGCGAAAATCCTGGTAAGTAAGCACAAGAGCATGAAAATGATCAAACAGTAAAAAAAGATACCTGCACTTGCAATTGAAGTTGCTTGAGATACTCAATCGCCTCATCGAGCATTGAAGCCTTGTCGGTCTAACCAGATTGGGGGTGAAAAATCAGTTAGCCAAGAAAAGCCAAAACAATGCAATTAGAAAGGGCACTGCTGCACTTGCCTTGTTAGAGTTAGGAATGAGATTTTGCAATGCTTTCATTTTCTCATTTATTCGACTCCTCCTCCTCTGCTATGCATTGATTGTGAAATTAGATGTCAACAACACCAAGACACTGACACAAAGACTCGATATAATACTTGCTGTGGATAGAATTTTAAATCAGAGGAGAGAAATCCGACCTTTTCAGACAAATTATGAACTTCGGCTGCTCTACTCCGCTTAGACGAATTCCGCAGCTGATTCTGCTTAGGTTGCGCCTCTTCCACCCCGTCCTTCACGCATAATTTTTTTTGAAAACTTGAACAAAATTGCTCTTGAAATTTCTATCCCAATTCCATCGGCATTTCTAGGAAACAAATAGGCAAATAAGACAACAATAGATTGTACCTCGCTCTCGCAATCGAAGTCATCGGCGTCATTCTCGGTGCTTCTCAGCGGAACGGAGCCGGCCGTGTGAGAATCGGAGTCCACCGGAGCCGCAGACGAAGACGTCAAGTTCGAGCACACGGCGGCAGGGATCTCGCTCCAGTACGTCGGCAAACCGGCATTCGGATAACCGCAAGTCTCAGCAGCCGCTGATGCACGATCCACCACACGTCGGTCTGAGTCGGAGATCGTCATCACGGACGGGACGGGAAGGTGGCCGTCGAGTACGCCGACGGCGTCAGGCGGCGCCGCGGACGAGGAGGAGAATCCGACATTCAATTCGCCGGAGTGCGGAAGGGAGGAGGAGGAAGATCGGTGGAGGAGCTGGCGGAGGAAGAGGGAGATTTCGTCGGAGGCATGCGAGGAGTAGTCGTTGTTGAATGAAAACGCCATTGGAGGAAGGAGGAGGGAGAGGTTTGAATAGTGGGTTGTGCGTCAGAATCAGGCGAGTTTCAGAGGAGGAGGGATGCAGTTATTATACAGTATGGTTTCAGTTTTGCATTCAATGAGAAAGCGAGCCGTAACAAAACTGAGTGGATATCATATATAGTGAAACAGAAGTTGTTAATGTCTGTGCGCGCTTGTGTTGTGTTATCAGCGAACACGAAGGTTCACCACATCTCATCTCTACATACATGTTCACTATAATATATATGCTATGTTCGTCAGTTTACAACTAAAAAACACAATTTGCCAGTGTTTTTATTACTTTTTTGGTTTTCTAACCTCTCAAATCATATAAAAATGATAATCTAATGTTCATTTCATATTTATATTTATATGATACATTATTGGGAATATTTAATATGAAATTACATTTAAAATAATTAATAATGTAGATTTTTTCTTGGATGTGTTTTGTGATGTACATATAGGCATAAAAGTGGTTCACATATATGCTTACACAATTGATGCACATATAGTCTATAGACATGCAAGTAATGAGCATATAGGCATAAAGAGTAATTAACGTATAAGAAAAATGTAATAAACATGCATGCATAAAAACGTGATTAACATTATAGAAGTAATGGACATCTATGCATAAAAGTGATGAACATCTAAGACATATTCACAACGAAAAGTGATGCGCATATAGGAGAAAAGCGATGAACATGCATGTATAAAAAAATAATGAATATCTGGGCATGAAAGTGATGGACATCGAAAGGACAAAATTGATGAACATCAAAAACATGTTCACGCGAAAAGTGATGAACCTATAAGAGAAAAGTGATGAGCATGTATGCATGCATAAAAAGTGATGAACATCTAAGTACAAAAGTGGTGAACATCTAAGGACAAAAATGATGAACATCGAAAATATATTCACAACGAAAAGTGATGAACATATAAGAGAAAAACAATGAACATGCATGTATAAAAAACTAATGAACATCTAAGTACAAAAGTGGTGAACATATGGGCATGAAAGTGGTGACTATCTATGGACAAAAGTGATGAACATCGAAAATATGTTTACAACGAGGTGTGAGCAATTTTTTCCCTATGAATGGGCATATTCCTTAAACTCACGTGTATAATATGATAAAAATTTGGCACAACCTTTTTTGTCCTTTTAATAAAATTATAATATGGGCCCTTCTTTCTCTCAAATCTAACGGTCGAAAATGGTTCTTATTTCTCTCCTAAATAATTATTATCATTCGATCCCTTACCTATATATATATTTGTCTTACCCAAAATAATTCAAATGTACATAACTCTACACAAGACAGTTTATATGTGTAATTTAAAACTTCAATAAGAATCGGCGTATTTTGCTCCAATAGTTTGATCAATCGAGTTAAAGGGATTAGGTAAACAAAAAAAAAACATGAATCAAACACTTCAAATAAAATTGATATGGTATATCATTACCTAACAAGACAATATTTTATTTAGAATTATCAATCAAAAATATGTGCAAAATATACATATTTGAATAATGTTATGAAAAATAAATCATTATGGCAATGGATAGGGTTGTATGAACTATTAGATATTTTCAAGTAAGGACTAGTCTGCTTGATGGGAGATGAAAAAATCATTAAGTTATGGTTTGAATATTGGGCTTTGTCCTTGGAGATTCCGAAAGCTGCGGTACAGAAGTTTGGTGACGTGTCGCGTCTACTAGACGCCTAATCCTTTTCTGTGGGTCCCTCCGAGTGTTGTTCTTCAATCTTCATGGACTTCTCTTCTCTTGGTGGTGATGATGGCTTCCCTTGAACTTCTCTTCAATGACCTGAAAAATCCCAAGGGTGTTGTCCCTTGGGATGACCCTCCACAGTCACAAAGTTAGAGGTGCGAACCGTACGGTATGAGGAAGTTGATGATTTTTTATAAGAAATCCGATAAATAGATTTATCAATGTGTTTAGTGGAATAAACTCCCTTTTAGGCTTGCTTGAATGATGAACGAGATTGATGAACAATAATGATGAACTTCCCCTGAAGTTTTGAAATCTCCCACAAGGATGAGTTGAGAGTTTTTTAGTTTCTTCCTCCCAAAAAATCCCCCTTCAATAGATGCTAGACTCCTTCTTCTATAGCCAATGAAATACCCCTCTTGGATTAAATAATCATTCCCTAGAGAATAGGGGTGTGGCCTAGTAGATTGCTTTTTCGGATTTCATGGTGCGAGATCACTGTTGGAGACGCCACCTCCCATGCTTCATTAAATATTGACTGTATGGATTTGACTTGTCACATCATACTGTATGGATTTGACTTGTCACATCATACTGTATGGATTTGACTTGTCACATCATACTGTATGGACGAAGCTTCAGTTGAGATTTCCTTTGTTCTAACACGCAACCTTCTGATTGGCTTTTGTACTTTTGGTCACGTGACTTGGATATGCTTGGGCTTTAGTTAGATTTCCTCATGTGAGAAAGATCTCTTTCTAAAGATCTTTTTTAGGCCGTCAAGTCCACCTGATGACCGTACGTCTTCGGCGGTCATGTTAATACGGTACAAGGATGACGCTTGACTTATTTCTTGGCTGGTTTCATACTCATTCGGATGACGCGAATACTTACAAGTCTTAATCTTATCTTCTCGTGCATGGATGAGTCTTTTCTTCAAGACTTCTTTCGTGCCATACGTGTGCGATGACTACCATGATACGATATGTTGGTGACTTCGATGATGCAATATGTTGATGACTTCGATGATGCAGTATGTTGATGATGAGAGACCTAGGCTGCTATCTTCCCTATTATGTAATTTTCATGCTTAAAGGTGTCGTCATTCCTAGCCTTTGAGCCTTATGGATACGGTATGTGTCTTATTCGTACCGTAGTATGAGGCCTGATTTCTATAGGATTATTTACCATACTTTGTTGACTATTGAGTTGCCTTCTTTTGCAATGGGGCTTACACGTGGTTGTCATTCTAAAACTCCACGTGCAAGCGCCCATTTTTTACATCGTCAGACAACCTCATACTTTATGGGGTTCGCAGTCACTCCATGAAGTAGATAACCAGAAAATTTCCGGTATAAGTCAACTCGATTTATAAAAAGAATGGTGCGGTATCGAGGCACTTCCGCCACCCATTACTTTTCTTCTATCGGCCACATCTCACTTGCAGCTCTTCTTTTTTGGTTTTCCGTTGGTAGACTACATGTTGTCTATGTGTATGTGTCGCCGACTTCCAGTGAGTTTGATGTGCTGCTTCAGCGCCTATGAGGCGGGATGAATCTTGACAAGGTGGAGGTGACCCAAACTCCAAGGGATGACGTAGGAGGCTCCGCGGATGATGGTGTTGGGGGCGAGTGATGAGTTTGTGAGTTATCGTCCATGTGGTCCTGACTAGCTTGTGTCCGCGTTCAATATTTGGTTTGGTTTCCTTTTGACGTAGTCATGTATTTTGGTGGTAAACCTCGTCGGTGTTTTGTGGTAGTTGTTTTGCTTGTACAACGTTTTATGGTCATGCCGTCTCTTTATGGGGATAAATCTGTAATGATGTACACTCATGTTGGTTGCTACTATATGATGCGGTTTTGTTTTTTGAATGAATGTTGTTCAACGATCTTTATTCCGCACACCCTTCTTGTAGCCTTTCTGTCGAATTGGATTTTCTTTAGCTATGTAGTTTGTCATATTTGCTTGTGGAGGTTTTAGATCCTCCCTGAGGTGATAACATGATTTTTGCGGGTTTCGCTACGGGATGATGGTGGCAACATCAGCCTCAAGGGTCGATGGACCTCACCAAGCAGCGACATGATCCTTACGGCATCATGGAACTCGCCACGGGAACATGGTGGCAATACCAGCCTCAAGGGCCGATGGACCTCACCAAGTGGCAACATGATCCTTACGGTATCATGGACCTTGCTATAGGAAGATTGTGGCAACACCAGCCTCAAGGGTCGATGGACCTCACCAAGCGGCAACATGATCCTTACGACATCATGGACCTCGCTACGGGAAGATGGTGGCAACACCAGCCTCAAGGGCCGATGGACCTCACCAAGCGGCAACATGATCCTTACGGCATCATGGATCTCTCTACATGAAGATGGTGGTAACACCAGCCTCAAGGGCCGATGGACCTCACCAAGCGGCATCATGATCCTTACGACATCATGGATCTCGCTACGGGAAGATGGTGGCAACACCAGCCTCAAGCGCCGGTGGACCTCACCAAGCAGCAACATGATCCTTTCGGCATCATGGATCTCGCTACGAGAATATGGTGGCAACACCCGCCTCAAGGGCCGATGGACCTCACCAAGCGGCAATATGATCCTTACGACATCATGGATCTCACTACGGGAAGATGGTGGCAACACCAACCTCAAGGGCCGATGGACCTCACTAAGCGGCAACATGATCCTTACGGCATCATGGATCTCGCTACAGGAAGATGGTGGCAACACTAGCCTCAAGGGCCGATGGACCTCACCAAGCGGCAACATGATCCTTACGACATCATGGATCTCGCTACGGGAAGATGGTGGCAACACCAGCCTCAAGGGCTGATGGACCTCACCAAGCGGCAACATGATCCTTACGACATCATGGATCTCGCTACGGGAAGATGGTGGCAACACCAGCCTCAAGCGCTGATGGACCTCACCAAGCGACAACATGATCCTTACGACATCATGGATCTCGCTACGAGAGGATGATGGCGTTTTGTCACTCGTGATGGCACTAAACATTGAACAGTCATAGCTTCCTTTCATTCATAGAAATTAATACATTAGATAACGGGCCGATAATATGTCCTCCTATAAAATTGGATGGACCACGGCCTACATGACTTCATACTTACATCATTGCTTACGAGTAGTACTTCTTTCTTGGCTGGTTTCATACTTGTTCGGATGACGTGGATATTTACAAGTCTTAATCTTATCTTCTCGTGCATGCATGAGTCTTTTCTTCAAGACTTCTTTCGTTTTGTACGTGTGCGATGACTACCATGATACGATATGTTGGTGACTTCGATGATGTAGTATGTTGATGACTTCGATGATGTAGTATGTTGATGACTTTGATGATGCAGTATGTTGATGACTTTGATAATGCAGTATGTTAATGATGGGAGACCTAGGCTGCTATCTTCCTTATTATGTAATTTTCCTGATTGAAGGTGCCGTCATTCCTAGACTTTGAGCCTTATGGATACGGTATGTGTCTTATTCATACCGTAGTATGAGGCCTGATTTCTATAGGATTATTGACCATAGTTTGTTAATCGTTGAGTTGACTTCTTTTGCAAGGGGGCTTACACGTGGTTGTCATTCTAACACTCCACGTGTAAGCGCCCGTTTTTGACATCGTCAGTCCTCACCTCTTGTTGGGAAAGCCCTTTCAAATCAAGAAATGGATATAAATCTTACAGTAAACATATTTATTGAAAAACAAAAGAGATGTAAAGAAGTAGAGTTGAGCAAATATTTCCAAGAGATGTAGTTTAGTTAATAGCTAACATCCTAATTCTAGAAAATGACATAACTTACAAATTGTATTGAGGCCCGAGTAAAAATGGATGGTTTTCCACCTCATATGCCATTGAATGTATAGTTAACAAGATAAACCAGATCAAAAGTGATAATGCATGAATCTGGAAATCAAGCATCTTTCATGAAGTGAAAATTTTCCAAAGGATATTCAGCAAGAACGGATTACCTACAAAGACAAGACATTTAGATAAAAGAGCATGGATCAATTCCAATGGGTTATGTGTTGTCTAGTCATCTTTTTGTAGACTCCCACCCCTTTTTCTATAATGTTCACACTATACAACTTATCAACAAAATTAACACGAAAATAGTAATAGCAGTCTTCGGTATTGATCCCATAAACAAATGACCATCGGGCATCCTCGTTAAACTTTTGAGACTAAACTCACAAAAATATAATGACACTTATTAACGAAACGAAGGAGTAATTTGAAAAACAAAATTATATTTATTTTATCTCCAAATGACACATTTTTACCATTAATCTACTAAAGATATACTTAAATTAGAACCTAATTACGCTACATGACACTCCCTCATTAAAACTATTACATGTCATTTTTTTAGTTTTTCACTTTTTTTAAAATAAATTTAATTATATATCAAAGAGTTTTATCCTAAATCTATCACTAATCTTTCCTAATTTATATACAAATTAACCACAAAGATTACAATTCCAAAACTTACAAAACACTAATCAACTCAGAATTGGACTGATCTCCTCTCGCCCAAAAAACAGAGAAAGAAAGAATTGGATGATCTCCATGTGAGTCTTATTCAAAAGAACTATCCAAAACATCGGACTCGCTTATGTCATTGTCTTCGCCTCTTTCAATGTTCAGTCACCATTGTCGGTACCCCTGTGTTGATAAGAGTATGTGTGTGTGTAAGAATAGTGCCGATAAAATATGCTATTATGGTATGTATTTTTCCCCCACATGAGTGTATCAATTAGATACTTGTACGATAGAGAGATTTACAAGGGTCACGATGACCATCTTTTATTATAGGAAAAAGTTTGTCTATTACAAGATACACGTTTACAAAAAAAATTGTTTTTTTACACAAAAAAAATTGTTTATTCTTTTTTGTAAAAAATAAGTCTTTTTTTTAAGAAAAGTATGTTTTTTTCGGTTTCGGTTTTCATTTTTCCAAAATCAAAATCGGAGGTTCTGGAACCATAAAACTCTGGAACCGGAACCGTGCCATGTCTACCCGTGCACAATGTATTCAAAGGCCACTACAATTAATCCAGGGAAAGTTTCTGCACCTATGTACAGTTTCATTGAAATGCTATCAATTTAATACATATTTTGCTCACATCAACAGAGTACACATTCAAGGGAATGAAACTATATTTTTCTCACATACACAAAGTACACTTTCAATGCTACCAGTTTTAGTAATGACAAATCAAATACATGCTTGGACGGAACCCTAATTGACCAATTCAATCGACAGTAAGTGAATATACAAGAAAGTGATTCACTCAAAAATTACAGAAACATGATTGAGACTATACTCTCTTCATTTCAACGGAAAAACTCATTCATATTTGACCAATTCAATCCACAATAACTCGGAAAAATCATGCTTCACATAACAAAATCGAATATTTCAAACAACTTCTCGGTTCGATAATCAAATACTAACCTTGAACACCTCCTTCGGCCTCAAATGTCATGTTTGTCTTCCCTAGTCTCACCCTACGATTTTGCCCAAAAATTGCCCCTAATCCACCCTTCGATTTTGCCTTGCTCTCAAGCCAGAATTAAAATACCTCTAATTCATCCTTCGACTATTAGATGAGCCTTTATAGAGAGGTAAATTGGGGTATTTGACTTTAGCCTAAACCGCCCAAAACTGGGTTCAACAATTAAAATAAAATAAACTAGAATTAGTAGCCCATACCCTATTTTAGAAACTCATTTGAAAAAATATCGTCTTTTTACAATGCTGTAAAAATGCCTAAAATAATTAAACTTATATTCAAAATAATAGCAACAAATACCCAAACGCTAAAAAATGGATTTTTAAGAAAAAGGTAAATTCTAATTCCATTAATAATTGTTTTTTTTAAAGGAAACCCGTTTTTGTTAAAATCTCACAAAATCTTTTAGTTATTTCCATCTTTAATAATCGTGATTATAGGAGGGAGGGAAAAAGCACACTTAACGGAAAGTATTTCTGATTTTTTCCTTAAATGTTATCTTCTTCCATTTTTTAATATATGTTTCGGTGACAGGATATATATTGAAGAATGCCAAGATAAATATGGAGGCCGGTGAAAATCTTGTATCTTGTCCGATTGAAAGTGTCTTATTTACCAAATATAGAAAACCTGGAATTACCTCTTATTCAGATGACATGTTAAATAAAGGAGATTAACGGGATGCTTACGAGTTTGTTCTACAACAAAATAGATCGAACTTGTTCTACAACAAAATAAGTTGTTAGCCAGAACGGGATTGTTCTACAACATTGTAAGATGTCAACCACGACATCATATTAAATTCAATAATCACTTAAACAACATTCATTAAACCAAAACAAAAAAACAAACATGTTCATAAACAAGCCAATTCTGAAAAAGTGCTTCAAACCAAACCAAACCAAACAATGTACTTCTAAACAAACCAAATCCGCAACAACGAAGAATACAATAATTACTCTCTCAATGTGCATGGGACATGTTATTCCGAGGTCTTCCAACAGGCCTTCTTACAAGCGGTGGATGATAAGTGATTGCATCAATCGATGGAAACTCCCAACGCTGAATCAGGGGAATTGAATGCACAGTTTCCTTGTACACTTCTTTCATTTGATCATTCTTCAGTAGAGGATGCACAAAATCCGCAATATCCATGTTTCTATTTGTCGTTGCAGCTCTAGCATGAGTGCAAAAAGTTTGATCAGTTTGGAATACCTTACAGTCGCATGTTCGAGCATGTAGATTGACTTCGAACCTAGATGTGCCATCGGTTACTTCGACCTAACAAATACACAAACACAACAACATAGGAATATTACGCCTATAGTAACATTGAAAAACTATCCCGCCAGGACGATATTTGTAGTGCGACATGTACAAAACTTACCCATGCATGCTTCTGTGGAAATTACAACACTCGACTTCGGAAAAAAAATATGATGAAATCAATGATGTAGGAGGAACGAATTAAGGTTTTAGGGTTGAATGGAAGACTGTCGGGATTGAGAAGAATGGATGACAGGAAGATAACAAAAACTTTTGATAAAGATTTCGCTAATTCTTTACTTTCCATCTTTAATAATCTTTAGTTTCTATCTTAAATAACAAAAATCGATTTTACGATTTTGTTTACTTTTTCATAATTTTAATTTGAGTTTCTTTTCATAAAAAAATATTTATTTTTCTGAATTTTTCTTTTTAAAAGAAAAGAATAGAATTTATGGCAAAAATACTCAAATAGGCATGCTTTGCTATTTTGTAGTTTATGGGGCATTTCTGCAAACTTTTTAAAAAAGTGGGGTATCCATGCAAATTCGCCGAAAAGAAATTCCCAAACTCGCCCAATATCGGCAAAAACATTAAAAAATGGGGGCATTTTGGTAACTTCACACGTCCTAACGACAAAATACCCCAACCAAATGGTTTTTTTTGTTTTTTTTTGCAAAAATACCCCCCAAAAAAAAAGATAAATTAAAATTTTCTTTTCATTTTGGAAAAGTAATTATGACATGGCAATACAATACATACAAAAAAGATAAAAGATGATTAATTTTGGAAATTTCAAATTAAAAACTGTAAAATTACAAAATCAAAAGCTGAAAAAATCTAAAATCCCAAAGCTCTCAAACACAAAAACCCATTATCGGCCATCCTCTTTCGCCGTTCTTCTAGAGTTGCGATGGACTTCGACTCCCTCGTCCAAAGCTTCCAATAGCAAAGCTTCCTCGCCTCCATCTTTGTATTTCCAAAGATCTAGGGTTTTGCCTCCATCTTTCTGTTTCTATAGATCTAGGGTTTGCCATACATCTTTTGTTTCTCCAGAGCTACAGATCTGTTATGTTTTTCTATATATCTAGGGTTTTGCATCCAACTGTGCCCTGTTAAAACCCTAGAGAACTCGTCCATGGTTTCGATGCGAAATCCCGTCCCGGGAGACGAACGAGAGGGAGGAGCAGTCCCAGGTGCTGAATCGGTCGTCGATCTCCACCTCCGGCCGTAAATCACAGTCCACGAATCCCAATTTGAAGAGGCATTTTGAGATCGAGATGAAGTAGCAGAGGAGAGAGAGAGAGAGAGAGAGAGAGAGAGAGAGAGAGAGAGAGAGAGAGAGAGAGAGAGAGAGAGAGAGAGAGAGAGAGAGAGAGAGAGAGAGAGAGAGAGAGAGAGAGAGAGAGAGAGAGAGAGAGAGAGAGAGAGAGAGAGAGGGGGGGGGGGAAGGCTAGGGTTAGGATTGGGAATGGGAGCGGGACGGCGCTGTTTGGGAGCTCGTAGTGGCTGATTGACGGCGTTGGAGTATTTTTGCCATAAATTCTATTCTTTTCTTTACTTTCCATCTTTAATAATCTTTAGTTTCTATCTTAAATAACAAAAATTGATTTTACGATTTTGTTTACTTTTTATAATTTTAATTTGAGTTTCTTTTCATAAAAAAATATTTATTTTTCTGAATTTTCTTTTTAAAAGAAAAGAATAGAATTTATGACAAAAATACTCAAATAGGCATGCTTTTCTATTTTGTAGTTTATGGGGCATTTCTGCAAACTTTTTTAAAAAGTGGGGTATCCATGCAAATTCGCCGAAAAGAAATGCCCAAACTCGCCCAATATCGGCAAAAACATTAAAAAATGGGGGCATTTTGGTAACTTCACACGTCCTAACGACAAAATACCCCAACCAAATGGTTTTTTTTTGTTTTTTTGCAAAAATACCCCCCCAAAAAAGATAAATTAAAATTACAGTTTTCTTTTCATTTTGGAAAAGTAATTATGACATGGCAATACAATATATACAAAAAAGATAAAAGATTATTAATTTTGGAAATTTCAAATTAAAAACTGTAAAAATTACAAAATCAAAAGCTGAAAAAATCTAAAATCCCAAAGCTCTCAAACACAAAAACCCATTATCGGCCATCCTTCTTCGCCGTTCTTCTAGAGCTGCGATGGACTTCGACTCCCTCGTCCAAAGCTTCCAGTAGCAAAGCTTCCTCGCCTCCATCTTTGTATTTCCAAAGATCTAGAGTTTTGCCTCCATCTTTCTGTTTCTATAGATCTAGGGTTTGCCATACATCTTTTGTTTCTCCAGAGCTACAAATCTGTTATGTTTTTCTATAGATCTAGGGTTTTGCATCCAATTGTGCCCTGTTAAAACCCTAGAGAACCCGTCCATGGTTTCGATGCGAAATCCCGTCCCGGGAGACGAACGAGAGGGAGGAGCAGTCCCAGGTGCTGAATCGGTCGTCGATCTCCACCTCCGGCCGTAAATCACAGTCCACGAATCCCAATTTGAAGAGGCATTTTGAGATCGAGATGAAGTAGCAGAGGAGAGAGAGAGAGAGAGAGAGAGAGAGAGAGAGAGAGAGAGAGAGAGAGAGAGAGAGGCTAGGGTTAGGATTGGGAATGGGAGCAGGACGGCGCTGTTTGGGAGTTCGTAGTGGCTGATTGACGGCGTTGGAGTATTTTTGCCATAAATTCTATTCTTTTCTTTACTTTCCATCTTTAATAATCTTTAGTTTTTATCTTAAATAACAAAAATCGATTTTACGATTTTGTTTACTTTTTATAATTTTAATTTGAGTTTCTTTTCATAAAAAAATATTTATTTTTCTGAATTTTCTTTTTAAAAGAAAAGAATAGAATTTATGGCAAAAATACTCAAATAGGCATGCTTTGCTATTTTGTAGTTTATGGGGCATTTCTGCAAACTTTTTTAAAAAGTGGGGTATCCATGCAAATTCGCCGAAAAGAAATGCCCAAACCCGCCCAATATCGGCAAAAACATTAAAAAATGGGGCATTTTGGTAACTTCACACGTCCTAACGATAAAATACCCCAACCAAATGGTTTTTTTTGTTTTTTTGCAAAAATACCCCCAAAAAAAGATAAATTAAAATTACAATTTTCTTTTCATTTTGGAAAAATAATTATGACATGGCAATACAATATATACAAAAAAGATAAAAGATGATTAATTTTGGAAATTTCAAATTAAAAACTGTAAAATTACAAAATCAAAATCTGAAAAAATCTAAAATCCCAAAGCTCTCAAACACAAAAACCCATTATCGGCCATCCTCCTTCGCCGTTCTTCTAGAGCTGCGATGGACTTCGACTCCCTCGTCCAAAGCTTCCAGTAGCAAAGCTTCCTCGCCTCCATCTTTGTATTTCCAAAGATCTAGGATTTTGCCTCCATCTTTCTGTTTCTATAGATCTAGGGTTTGCCATACATATTTTGTTTCTCCAGAGCGACAGATTTGTTATGTTTTTCTATAGATCTAGGGTTTTGCATCCAACTGTGCCCTGTTAAAACCCTAGAGAACTCGTCCATGGTTTCAATGCGAAATCCCATCCCGGGAGACGAACGAGAGGGAGGAGCAGTCCCAGGTGCTGAATCGGTCGTCGATCTCCACCTCCGGCCGTAAATCACAGTCCACGAATCCCAATTTAAAGAGGCATTTTGAGATCGAGACGAAGTAGCAGAGGAGAGATAGAGAGAGAGAGAGAGAGAGAGAGAGAGAGAGAGAGAGAGAGAGAGAGAGAGAGAGAGAGAGAGAGAGAGAGAGAGAGAGAGAGAGAGAGAGAGAGAGAGGAGAGGCTAGGGTTAGGATTGGGAATGGGAGCGGGACGGCGCTGTTTGGGAGCTCATAGTGGCTGATTGATGGCGTTGAGGACGACATCGACGATGAGAACGACGGCCGACACGATGACGACGAAGAGCAGGCAGACGTGGATGCGAAGATTGGGGATGGCGACGGCCATGAGAAGATAATGTGGGAGAGAGACGAGTTAGGGTAGAGATCCATGCTATGTCTCTGGCAAGAGTCCTCATCAGTTTAGATTTTTTTATGCCTAGATGTGTATGATCACCTAATAAGTGGATGATGCTATTTGGATATGAGTCATATGACTAGTATTATTTGATGAATCTGATCCAATTTTATCTTTTCAATTTAGAATTTAATTAGTGGTCATGTATGGTGCCTTCATTTATATAATTTAATATAGAATTTTTTTGGTCATATTATTAAATTTTGGGTAGACTTATGATTAGTAGTCTCAGAGTATGTCTACTTCTTGTAGGTCTGCTATGTTGCATTTTGGGATGAGATTACTCTCTCTATGTAGGAAGCGCAAGAGCATAGAGTTGATGAGGATGGCTTTTTTGGGAAGTGGCGAATTGTTATTGTCAAAGATCTACCTTTTACAGACCAACGACCGAATGGAAAAATTCCGAAGGTAGTATAGCGATGTCGACGTTCATCTTATTTGTTTGCATCTCATAAAGAGACATTTCTTGTGCATTTCCTTCACTTCTGTTGAGATAAACCTCGGTAATTAAAATATGTTAAGAACTAGCAATGTGAATTCAATTTTGATGATTTACTCTTCTGTTTTTGTTAGTCTCTTCATATGCTTTTAAGAATTAGGGATTGTTTTATGAGGCTTTTAATCTTTTTTGCCATATATTGTCGTGTCATCCACTTTCTGTGCCCTTCCTTGTGTTTTTGCGAGGCTGGAGTAAGTGATGAATATCCTATATTAGTTCCTTAATGCTTGTTTGTTCACGAATGACTTGATTTTTTGTTTGTTTTTGAGGTTATATTGCAAATAATACATGCTTCTCTACCTACATGATGATCTAACAAACAGTTTTCAGCTTCAAGGATTTTGGTGTTTAAGGTGTGACAAAGTGGATGAACACTTTAATCATCTACCATATGTGATAATGCATCCTCCTGATGATGAATGTTTACCTTTCATGGCAACTTCTAATGTATCCCAACTACAGTCCTTGTTCTTTCAGTTTCTGTATGATGAGTCCTCAGATGTTGTCCAATTTGCTTGTGTTACTTATGCAAATTATCACGCATTTGACTAGTATGATGTCAGTTACTACAAGATTTGAATGGATCAAATGTGTTGAACTCTTACTAGTCCATAGAAAAAGGGCTATGAGGGAAGCATTTTGCTCTCATGTTATCTTATTCGTACAGAAGCCCATTTTAGATTCTTTGTTTTTGGATGAGGAGGAAACATATAAAAGCAAAGAAATGAATTTTCTAGACAAAATAAAGCATGCAATTACATCTACTGTAGATCCTGAGATAATTGAAACATTGTTGGAATCAGTTGCAGAGATTATGATGGCAGTTGATGTTCATGGTCTGATTTTCTTGTACTCCTTGCTTATATTGGTTGATCAACTTGACAGTCCTCGTTTGTTGGTGAGAGTGATTGTTGCTAGGTCACTACATAGATCCTGCTACTTCCATCTGAAAGGTGGATTTGAGCTTATCCTTGCAAAAGTTGCTCATGTTCATAATGAATTATTTGATTATCTTTGCCTCTGGCTTCCAAGCCGTCCAAAAATGGCAAAGGAGTTTTGCAGAGGTTGTTGTTGGTATTGAAACAGAAGAACAATGGAAGATCAAGGGGTTGTGTTTGGGAGTTCGAGGGCGAAAGAGGAAGACAAGAGAAGGGTTGATAGAAGGTTGAGAGAAGAACAAGATGATGCTTACTTTGCTGCTCTCAAAATAGACCAGGTTCATTTTAATCAAATTTCAACATTAAGAGTTATGTAAATCTACAAATTTCCCAAGATTTCTTAATCAAATCTGACCCTTTTGCCTTTGTCTATTCATAGGAAAAGGATAGAGTGAACAACTTTCCTTCTACTTCATCAGCTAGCAAAGTAGAGAAACCAACAACAGCAGATGCAGGAAAAAACTTCTAAGCAGACTCTAATCAGGCCTAGAAAAGTTAGAGAAGCCAACACGACAAGCACAATAAGCACAAGGGAGAATCAGAATAGGAGCAATGCAATCAAGAGTAAAGACTCTCAAGTTTCACATGTAATTAGAGTGTAAAGACACTAGCTGATCAAGTGCTTTCTTTTTTATGTGTTTTTTTAGTGAGGTGGTTAGTTTTGTGTTTTGTTGGCATATATTGATAAGGTTTCCAAATGGTGAGAGATTGGAGCACAACTTCTCGATGTCGGATAAGATCCAGGCCGTCTTCATGTACGTGGATTCGCTAGGAGTGCCAGGGGTGGGAAGCTACAAATTGGTCTCAAGCTTTCTAAGGAAAGTTTATGGTGCTGATTAGATGAGTATGAGCTTCAAGGAAGCTGGTCTCTACCCTAAAGCAACCCTGTTCTTAGAGCCTCTATGATACCACTTTCTCAACTTGAATATCTGTTTAGCAATTTTTGGTATACATTATATAGTTTTGTGATGTGGATGATCAAATTATGCTCATGAATTTCTGACAGCCAATCAGCCTTTGATACATAGTGATTGTTGTAAACATATTACATAAGTTCCCTGCTAGAGTTCAGTAATAGAGGATGGGAAGGGTTTGCCTGTGGTTATTTTCTCATAGTGCTAATATCTCCTGTTTATGGATTTATAAATTTTGTTATTGTTTCGTCCATGCAGCTAGGCTTAATTGGTTGTTTTACCTTAGCTCTATGAAGCATTTGGGTTGACATTGTATAATTGTTGCCTACAGGTTAGAGAGTGTACCTCATGTGATATTAGAAGTTGCTAGAATTCTTAATGGAGGTGAAAACCTCCTAGGCTTCTCGAAGAATCATTTTGTGGGTCTTCTTAACAGTATTGATAGGCTAATGCTCCATGCGAAGGATATCTCTAGACATAAACAAGTCGTCAAGAGAATAGAGTTGCTGATTAAAATGATGGGTTCTCACCTGAGCACATACGTACCAAAACTTATGGTACTGCTATTGCATTCCATTGGAAAAGACTCACTTCGTAATGATGCTCCCTCAGCATTACATTTTTTGTATGAAACATCTAGTTGATCTATCAGCTTCTAGTGCAAAACATGTAATTTTGCAGGCGTTTGCTGCTCTAATTACAACTCTAGAGAAAGAGAAAGATTTGCATCTGAACAAATTTATAAACATATTGGAGGAACTTGCTTGTGGGAATAAGGTGGTAATAAAGCAAATTCTCTTGAAACCCCTTTATTATTTCTTGTAAGTGAAGATATTTTTGTCAAAATGTAATAATGTCATATTACCAAATAAAAATGTCATACTTTTGAGCAAATTTAAGAGAATTGAGGGAAAATGCATAAATATTCTATTAAAACTATTTATTTTAAGTGGTAAGTAGAATCATGTAACATGGTCGAATGCGAATGTCAGAGTACCAAAGAATAATGTCGCTCTATGTGTAAGGTTGATTTAAAATAATGTCATACTACCATATCTTGTATGTGATAAGTATTCTTTGTTGAACATTTCTTGCAAGTTAAAACTATTTTCATGTCATTTAAAAGAAATAGAATATCGTATTACCAAATAAAAATGTTGCACCATTCAAGTTAACATAATGTCGATTGGCTAGTTCGATATTGTCATTATCAACTGTACAGCCATGGACAACACTCATTTTGAATACATTTAATAGCGGTCAAAATTGTAAGTATTATAATGTCTTATAGTAGAACACGAATGCAACAATACCAAATAATAATGTCGCACCATTCAAATTACATAGTGCGGCTAGGCTAGTTTTATATTACCAACATTTATTGTAAGTGATAAGGTCGTTTTTGTCAAAATGTATAATACGAATGTCATATTACCAATTAAAAATGTCACGCATCCTAGTAAATCTAAGAGAATTGAGGGAAAATGTAGAAGTATTCAACGAAAACTATTTCATGTAAGTGGCAAGTATTATCATGTAATATGGTAGAATCGAGTGTTAGAGTACCAACAAATAATGTTGCTCTTCATGTAATATCTAGAAATTGACAATAAAATTTAGATTTAATACTATCAACCTTAAATTCTTGTCATCCACTAGACATTTTACCCTAAACCTTAACCAAATAAATATCACCAATGAAATTCATTCTATTTTTAAAATTTAACGTCACATTACATACTTAAGTTTAGTGTTGATTTTTGCTCGTTGAAATCACTGTCAGTGGAGGTTGATGCGTTATTTTTATTAGTAATTCTGACATTACTATTTGTAATTATGACATTACTTTTAGTAAGGCCGACATTAGTTTTTGATAATAGTAAAAACAACCAAGTATGACGTAATACGTTTTGCATGCTTTGAGCTTACGCCTATGAATCTCTTCGAGAGGTTGTCTGTCAAGTCGGATTGCATGCTTTGAGCTTACCACATTTTTGCCGCCTGTGAATCTTTGGTTTTACATGATTTTCCTTCTAAATTTGTTTAAGCTGGAAATGATTTTGTTTTAGTTAAATCTAAAATAAATTGTGTACTTTGTAAATCTAGAAAATGAAAGAGGAAAAACATTGAAGGCACAACTGATTTTGTTTCAGTTCTAAAAAGTTTGGAAATCTAGAAAAGGAAATGAATTTGAGTAGGGGTGTTCATCCGGTCCGGACCGGACCGGATTTTTGGGCATATGTGGACCGAAGACCGGACCGGTCCGGTCTTGGACCGGATTGGACCGGATTTAATTTAAAAAATAAATAAATTAAATTCTTATTTAAAATCTATAAAAAAATATCTAAAAAAATATTTATAAAACATATATACTCCTAACTTATTAAATTTAAAAAAATATCTACAAAAAATACATATAAATCTCTAAAAAAATATATAAAACATATAAATTACAAAAAAAATATTTTTTTTTAATTCCGGTCTTCCGGTCCGGACCGGATTTTTTCCGGGTTTGGACTGGACCGGAAACCGGTTTTGGGGAAATGGTGGACCGGAGACCGGACCGGAATTTTACCGGTCCGGTCCGGTCATTTCCGGTCCGGTCCGGTCCGAAAATCCGGTCCGGTCCACCCATGAACACCCCTAAATTTGAGTACACAACTAATTGGGTTGAAGGCACAACTAATTTGAGTACACAGCTAGTATGCAAATCATTGTTTTAATTATAATCGACAGATGAATGGAAAAACGTTGAAAGCACAAAATAATTGGGTTGTACTTTGAGGGAATAATTGTGTACTTTGGGAGGGAAAATTGTGTAGTTTGGGAGGGAAATTTTGTGTACTTTTGGAGGAAAATAATAAACAATGATTTTGTGCTTTTTTTGTTTCCTTTTATGAATTTTCTTGCTTTTACTTAATTTTTTGTTTTAAAAAAATGATTTATTCATTTGCAAAAATACCCCAAATGGTATATCCTTGCATTTGCAAAAGAAGATTGATATTTTTGCAATTGCATTTCTCAAAGAGGGTATATATGCAAATTCGTGTATTATATACCTATTGTAAATCTAAATTGGTGGTCACTTTAAGCTTTTCTTTTAAAAAGAGAGGCAACACGTACTCTCATGGATGCATAAAAGAAAACAAGTGGGCTACACAGAGATAAAGCGGAGGGTAGCCCTCCCCTCAATGTCTAAAATTAAAAGGGATAAAATACCCTTATGGGGGTTATATCAGCAGCGGCATTCTCCATTAACTCGAGAACATAAATGCATGAAAAACAAAAGGAAGATAAGATCCATGGTAGATATCTACCAACAGAGCACCCCCCGCCTGGACGAGAACCAAACCTTAATAAAGGAGGAGGATGCACTTTATCCATTATTGCACGACCAAGAGTGCCCTTCCTTACCCCCCCCCCCCCCCCCCCCCCTCGGGAACCCCTTTCTTTTTACCCCCCCCCCCCCCCTCCCCCGAATTCGCTATTTTTCCGGTTATGAGACAAAGTCAAATTCAATCAATATAAGTCCCCAAAAAGAAAACAAATCCAAAAATTATTAAAAAAAATCGTGCGGAGACAGGATTTGAACCCGTGACCTCAAGGTTATGAGCCTTGTGAGCTACCAAGCTGCTCTACTCCGCGCTGAAGAGAAGAATTGGGAACTAATGTAATGGACAAACAAGAATGTACCCCCTACCATCTCTGTACAAATAGTATAACCCGTTTATACAAAATGATCAAGGGGCCCTCTATGATTTATGATCATTGAAACGAAAGGATATTTGAATCCTTGCCAACTTGATCTTGTTGCCCCTGGCAACAAGAATGTATGAACCATTTCACGAAGGATGTGTCCGGATAACCCAAAGTCTCGATAGTTAGCTCTCGGTCTTTCGGTCAAAAAACAACGTCGATGAAGACGTGTAGGGGCACTATTACGCGGTGGAGATTGTAACTTTCCATGAATTTCCCATTTCTCATTCAAGGACATAACTTTGATTATTTCTTTCTTTGAGGATCGACGAATCAAATGAGATTTCTGTTCCAATTTTTGCCTCTTCTTTTCCCTCTGAATCGAACTTTTACTTGTCATAAAGGTTCAGTTCCTATTAGCATCAATGATACAAGTCGGATCCTAGATGTAAAAATAGAAAGAAAGAAAAAAAAAGGAGACACCCTTCTACATCAAAAGAAATGAGATTCTCGCGTATACAACACTAACACATGCAAACCTAATGAAAAGGAAAAGGCTAAAGAGGCAAGGGAGTCGGCGACTGAGTTCGCTTCCTTGAAGACATGACGGAATTGGATAGTCCAATTCCCGTGGACAAAGCTTCTACATTGCTCCACGAGGTTGAAGAGAGGGTGACATGAATCTAGATATTTGCTAATGAGTGTCACCGCAAGTTGTAAATCAGTCTCAAAATACACCTTCTTGAATTCAGGATTCCACGCATACTTCAGACCACCCAAGCTATTCCATAATTCTGCTGACGGGATTGTGCGTTGACCTATTTTGTGTAGGAATACGGCCACCAACCCATTCCCCACCAGGGCTGTTCCTGAGGGAGTTCTAAAGGACATATGGAACACGGCCCCGAAATAATAACGGCCCCATATATATAAATAAAATTATAATATTTCAGGAATTTTAGCTTGCTCACTTAGCAGAACACCTACGTTTGCTTGCAATTACCCCGTTCGAATCTTCATCTGAACCTTTGCCCAATTTTTACTTTTTCAATGGGCCTTTCCGCTTCCAACTGTTTCATGGACTACTTATTTAGTGGGCCTATCCACTTTCAATTTTTTCACTTTTCCATGAGCTAATTTTTTATACTTCTCACATCCTTTAATGTTTAAATCATATGTTAATTAGTATATTCTAATAATGAGAAGAAAGACATTTGGCCAATTATTTTTGAGGTTTAAATAACTTTGGTTAATATAAGGGAGATACTCAAAAAGAGATTATAAATTTGATATATTTTGTTTACCATCTAAAACTTAAATTTTAGAAGAATAGGATATAAAAGATGCCTTAATTAGTTTACATGTCAGTGATAATCTACTATATAGCTACTAAATACAAAGCCCAACTGCGCCACATGTCATCAGCATATTGATTTTGCCACATGTCATCACCATAATTTTTCTAATTTTTTTTCAATAAAACAACAAAAACTAAAAATTATATACCAACTATAATCTACTTTCCTATCTAATATATATATACACATATACCTACCTTATTTATAAATTACAATCAATAATTACCAAAACTAAGTAATAATATTACACAGTTTTCATATTTGATTACGACACAATTAGTTTTCACCAAAACAATCAATAATTATCAAAATTAAGTAATAGTATTACACAACTTTCATATTTGATTACGGCACTATCAGTTTTCACCAAAACAATCAATAATCACCAAAACCTATTAAGCATAGCAATTGAATCCTGATAATGATTGTTCAACCTACACAACAAAACAACACATTGATAAGAACAATACTGCAAATCTCATAATTAATCCCAAAAATTAGTATGACCAGAATTTACCCCAAAGAAAGACTTCAATAAGAACAATGCTTGCAAATCTCAAATATGCTACAAATCTCAACATTGGTAGAGCAATGCTGCAAATCTTTTGTTTCATTAGTTTTGTTGTTTCGACTTAAGACATTATTTTACGGTTTATCATTATCTATATTTTAATGTTGGATGTGGCTATTCCGGTTTCATAACTATATAGCCATTTTTTTAATATAAATAAAGTAATAGAGAGTGTCACCTCTCTTTCGATAATTTATTCTATTGTTCTTTTTTAATACTTAATATTAAATTACAGTTTATAAAGCTCATTAGTATTATTAATTATGTAATGGCCCAATAAGCCCTATAATTAATTATTTTAATTTATATATATAATATTTACTAAAACATATTGTATGATGTGAGC
Source organism: Rheum nobile (assembly GCA_027886185.1). Taxonomy (NCBI): domain Eukaryota; kingdom Viridiplantae; phylum Streptophyta; class Magnoliopsida; order Caryophyllales; family Polygonaceae; genus Rheum; species Rheum nobile. The sequence goes on from WOAB01000639.1 coordinate 10,847,642, forward strand.
GAAGGTGGAGAATCAATTTAAAGTTGGGCCTATAAGCCGATTAAAACTATTCAAAGTTGCATTCAATATTAATGTCATATACATTTAGTAGTTATAAATATAAATTTATATTATATTTTTTATAATACTAAATTAAATATTTACCGTGGACCTTTTGTAATTTTTTTGATTACTTATATTAATTAGTTACATATGTTTATGTATTTTTATGATATTAGGACAAAAACATTAGTAGTATGTAGATTAATTTATTTTACTTTGAATATATTTTAGATTTGCAGGGTGATTTTGTTATGGACGAATTAATCCGACATAACAGAACGTTGAAATTGCCTGTTATTAGAGAGAAACGGCAATGGACAAATTCAAATAGATCAGGTTAATAAATTGCATTTAATTCTTTGACATTTGTTTTCGATGAATTGAAATATGAAATTTAATATAAATACTAAATATGCAAGTTCTATTCTTGGAGTTAGTCCAAATTCTTCAGTTAGTGAACGTATCCCCCTGACCGACATTTCAAATGGTTAATGATTATTATTCTATAAAGTCTCTATTTATTTTTATAATACTAAATTAAACTACACAGCTTTGCAGTCATGTCATACAAAGGAGAATTATTTTAGGCAACAATATTGAACATACGGTTTTGATTTCTCGCATGATCATGTCACCGTCAGACACTTCAATTTCTTGCAAATGTCGGTGTGTATCTTTCACGACCTGTTTTCAATCATGGTCAGTTTTATGTTGCTTCATCAAGGGTGACTAGCAAGAAAGATTTGAAGATATTGATTTGCGATAAAGACAAAAAGAGATATAGTACTACAACCAATGTAGTATACAATGAAGTTTTTGATAATTTGTAGCAATTTTAAACATCGTGCCATATTTTATGTTGAGCGTGTCATTTTCATGTAGTAGAATTAGATGAACATTTTTATTATGTTTGATCGTTTTAGTAGTATTGATGTAAAGGGGTGTGGCTATCCCCGTTTCTAAGACTACTTAGCCAATTTTTATTATTAATAAAGTTATGGGGAGTTCTGTATCTCTTTATATAATGTAATTTTTTATATCTTTAATTTGTTTAGTCGATTAGTCATTTTTAATTTAAATAACTAATCAAATATATATTAAAACATTAATTCATCGATAATTAAAATATACTATTTTTACAAATATAAGAAAAAAATAAATAATTCCGTGCAAGGCACGAGTATTATACTAGTTTTATTAACTATTCTATATGACTTATATTTTTATCTAGTATAAGAAATATTAACATTCAACCTTTTCTTACAAAGTAAAATTATATTTGTGGTAGAAAAAATTTGTCCACAATAAATTCCACGTAGAGAAACAGTCACCAGGCAACTCTGACGAACTCCTATCGCAACTACCTGAAAAACCCGAGGGTGGTTGCCCCCGGAAGACTCTTCGACGCTCAAGTCAGTAATGAATTCCCTTGATCAAGGAAGCTATAGAGGCTGGAAATTAAGAATGTACCAAGAAAAGAAGAAGATGGAGGCTTTTTGTCTCCTAGGTCATTATTTACCTTGCTAGGATAAGATGAATTGGCCTTTTTACCTTGATGGGCCTCTTTAATTAGGCCGAAGGCTTCTTAATTGCTAAAAATAAAATAAGTTAATTAAAAAATATGGAATAGATATAATTAGCATTAATTTACCTCCTCAATTTTCCCCTCGAACTCTCGAGGCTAAATCTAGCATCGGGGGTTCGGTTAATTTTCCTTCGATTTGGCTCGACTGGATCACCGGGACCCGTTGCGGCTCAAAATAGCCTGGCACGGTTTGTAGCGTAACGCGCACGGTTTGTTACAAACCATGCCGTTTTACAGAAGACACATTTCTCATGCTTGACTGGTCGGCACAGTTTGTGACAATTTGGCATGGTTTGTGACAAACCTTGCCACTTTACAGAGGACGAGTTTTATGGCCACATAGGGAAAGACCCGAGTCCCATCAATTGTGTAGAGACGGGGATTAGATCCTCTTGCTTTTTTCCTACCTTCTTAAACATCTCGAAGTACATAATATCAACAGAACTACCAGAATCAATCAACACTCGACGTACCTAGAAGTTGCCTAGTCCCACAGTAAGGACTAGAGGGTCATTGTGAGGCATCTGCACGCCCTCCAGATCAGCCTGTGAAAAGGTCAGGTCCTGCTTCCCATCAACCCGAGTCTTCTTCCTTGCAACCGCCTCAGCCTTCAACACCTCGAGAGCATGACAACCCTTCCTGAAATTGTGCCTGTTGGCGCCACTCTGTCTTACAGACGCCTCTATCATGTGGATAACTTGCCTAGGGGGCTCTTGTGTCCTCTTTGCTGGCGCAGCCGGAGCCCTTTCCCTTGCCTGACCGCTTCCTGGAGTCGCCTTCTGTCCAACAAACTCTCGCAGATGCCCCTTCTCTACCATTTGCTCTAAGAATCGCCTAAATGCTTTACAGTCTGTAGTAGCATGACCCCTATCCTTATGATAAAAGCATAATTTGGACAAGTCACGGTCACTGGGATCCGACCTCATAGGGGCAGGCCAGCGGAAGTACGGTTTATCCTTAATCTGAGTCAGAATCTGATATGGATTAGAATTGAAAGAGGTATGAACTGCTTGCATGGCTGGGACTGGCGGTAATCCCCTTCCACGACCCTATGTCGGACGACTTCGGTCCATCGGCGCCTCACGGAACGGTGGCCTGCGGGCAGGAGACCGGGATCTCCTTTCTCGGGAAAGCTTCGAATCATCTTCCAACTTCACATATTGTCGCAGCCGTTCCTACAACTTTGTCATACTTGCAGGCTGTCTCAGCGTTAAACTTTCGCTCAGCTTACTTCCGAAAGATAGAGCGAGCCTAAATGCAGCAACAACAGATTTCTCATCCCAATCATCAATATCAGAATAGCACTCTAGAAACCTCACAGCAAATTGCCTCAATCCTTCATCCCTACGCATCTGCAGGGCAAATAGGGAATCCACGGATGCAGGCTCCCTGCTATTCGCAATGAAATGGGAAACAAACTTCTTTGCCAACTTGTGATACCCCGTAATTTTGTAAGGTTATATTGGGAATTATGGAATTTTCTCGGGTACCCGTTGTGTACGTCGGATTTAATTCAGGTAGTTTGAGACATTCTGTAATGTGCTCTGTATCTGTAATATTTTTCTCAGTGAAATAATATACAGACATCATGCCTTGGAGTTTAATTGTCGTCCGCGTACGATAATTTTTATCCCGGTTTAACGTCATGTTCGTTCAAAGCTGAATGAGCGGGAAAAGGGAGAAACGGCGACCGCCGTTCAGAAACGGCGACCGCCGTGGTTGGGCCCGAGAAGTCAGCGTGTCAGCTTCTAGCTGGCCGCGACAGGCCTAGCGACGGTGACCGCCGCGTGCCCGCCGTAGGCAAAATCATGGCGACCGCCGTGATTGTCCAGTGGGCATTGCCCGTCGGTCGCCGGCATCGTTCGAGGTGCGCCGTTGCGTCGGTTGCCGCGTCTTAGGGTTTGCTGGGTACTCCTTGGGGTTTGCCTATATATAGAGGAGCTTGGGCATGGGTTTTGGGTCATCTACAACCCCGAATCGCTGCCAAAATTCTCCCTCAAAGTGAGTTGAGTTTCGTCGGTTTTCTTGTGCTCGTCGGAAGTGTTGTGGTGTGTTTCCAGAGTGCCTTTGTGAAGCTTTTGGTTAGCCTTGGAGGTTAGAAGCCAAAGCAAGTCGAGGGAGGCCGAACCACTCGTGTTTTGGGGTGAGATTTCTCTCGTCTCTGTCGACCGTGTTCTTCACGGCGACCGCCATGATGAATACGGCGACCGCCGCCAGAGCCCAGAATGCCTTCGTGGCTTTGGCTTGGTTGGTTGTCGTCATGGCGTCTTTCCTTTCGTCGTTTTTAGATTCGTACTTTGGTTATGTCGGATCTAACGAAGGATTCCTTTTATGGGTCGACTCGAAGGTCGTTGTGCTGTCGGAGCCATACCCGTGTCAAGCCCGGAGTCCAATTGACGTCTCTAGACTATTCTGCGGATTAAGGCAAGTGGCGGTTCGCTCTTGCTCATTCGTTCCATATTTACATTAATTATTAGTAGCTTATCTGAGTAACTAATTTGGAATGAATATTCTGTTTGTCTGAAAACGGTTTTGTTAAACTGTTTTGAAAATCATATAATAGGTTGTATATCTGTTAGAACAACGCTATTATCTGTGATCGCCTTTCGGGCCTTTATGTGGATTTATCCAGTAACTGTTGTTGTGCTATACTGTTTAGTTAGCACTAGTGGCTAGGAACGCTATGTACCTTGAGGGGGTTTAGCTGTTTCTTTATAATTGGTACTTGGTGGTTCATCCCCAGTACTTTCTCTTTGGTCATGACCATACCCTTTCACAGGGTAGGCGCACTTCGCTAGTGCCAAATCTTTCAGGGTTCATCCCTTCTATAACTCTTGTGAGGAGATACTTTGATCATTATGTATCATTGTATGCCTTAAATTGTATTTAATCCGGTAAAGCCTTGGGTGATCTCGGTAAGGAACACTGGGGTCACTGGCGGTAATACCTTTCCAAATGGGTTCTGATTTGGGGGTGTTACACAACTGATCCCAGGAACGGACTGAATCAGCTTTCAACGAGTGAAACCACCTTGCAGCGGATTTTCCTAAACTTGCAGGGAACATTTTGCACATCAATGCATCATTCGAAATCCACAATGCCATTTTATGCGAATACAGAGCTATATTCCCCACAAGGTCCGACTTTGCATCATATAACTCAAAAGAAGGGGACGAGAACTTAGTTGGTGGAGGTTGGTCTCGGATGCTCCTTATGAATGGAGTGGAAGTCATCCGACCAAGTTTATGCTCTGCCTATTCATGCGCGTTAACCAGAGACTCTCCCTAATTGTCCAATAGGCGCATCAGACGCCTCTTAGCATTCCTGACAGCCCCCTCTATGCGCTCCTTGTTTCCGTCTAAGCTCATGATCTCTGCCCTTGCACGGAAACCTTGCTCGCGCGACCTGGAACGGTCATGCCCCTCACGATCGGCTCGGCCGGAATCCGCCATGCGGACCTGGTCTCTCCCATCGTCACGACGAATTTTGTGCCGAGACGCTGAGGAAGATGCCCTGGCTTCCCTGCGACGACGCTCACGGTTGCGCCCGCGTTCAACAGATATGGCATCGTCGACGGCGGCCCCTCCAAATTGCTCACCGCTCGCATCCCGTCGAGGGACTTGTTCGCACTGCGTGGGGATTTCAATTGCGCTTTGCAATCTTCTTCCGACCCCGTTCGTCTCAGCCCCCTCCACGGGACGCTTCTCCTGCGCTCGCTCGAACATCCGACACAATTCAACCATTTCCTCCCTGGCCACGCGAAGCTGCATATCCCTCTCGGCCAGAGAAGCCTCAAAAGTGGCGCGGTCTTGCTCCCTCTCAGCCAGTGCTTGCTCTAGTTCGGCCCTTTGGCCATCAACAGCCGCGGCCAAGCTCGTGTTAGTTCTCCTGGTAACCATTCTTGACTTCGTTTCCCACAGACGGCGCCAATTGTGGTAGAAAAAATTTGTCCACAATAAATTCCACGTAGAGAAACAATCACCAGGCAACTCTGACGAACTCCTATCGCAGCTACCTGAAAAACCCGAGGGTGGTTGCCCCCGGAAGACTCTTCGACGCTTAAGTCAGTAATGAATTCACTTGATCAAGGAAGCTATAGAGGCTGAAAATTAAGAACGTACCAAGAAAAGAAGAAGATGGAGGCTTTTTATCTCCTAGGTCATTATTTACCTTGCTAGGATAAGATGAATGGGCCTTTTTACCTTGATGGGCCTCTTTAATTAGGCCGAATGCTTCTTAATTGCTGAAAATAAAATAAGTTAATTAAAAAATATGGAATAGATATAATTAGCATTAATTTACCTCCTCAATATTTACTTGCTATATTAATTTAAATATACATTAAATTAGCATACTAATGATAATTACTTTCTTAATTAGAAATAAAAAATTTGTTATATTAATTTGACCATTAATATTTTATTTTTACATTGCACAGGACCTCTTAAAATAGGCAGTTTCTTTGTACACTACAAAAAATGTCTTGGTACACTACAGTTTGAAACGCAAACATCTTGCTTAAGCAGCATACCCGCGTTTGAGTGTAAAATGTACCCAGAAAGTGAGTTTTGGTACTCGTATGAAACGCAGGTATTTTGCTTAAGCAAAATACATGCGTTTCAAATTATTATTTTTTAAATTGAAACGCAGGATCCCTGTTTAAGCAGAGATCCAACGTTTAATATATTTATTTTTTTTAAAGTGAAATGCAAGATCTTTGCTTAAGCAAGGATCTTGCGTTTCAAAGAACTGAACTTTTGAAAATTTTACCCTTCTGAAACGCAGGAATCTTGCTTAAGCAGGATTCCTGCATTTCAAAGAACTGAATTTTGAAAATATTACCGTTTTGGAACGCAGGAATCCTGCTATTCCAACGGTCGAATTTCAGCCTTCTATAAAAACTCCCCATCACTTGTAGGTTGGATACACCACCACAACCGAGCATAAAATCATTACGAAAATGTCTAGTAGTGAAGAAGAAGCGGATTATAGCACCGAAGAAGAGTTCGAATTTGAGAGCGACCACGAGGATGAAAATTTGTCGGATGGCGACGATCCAAATTTTGATATTTTAAACTTTTCGGTTAGTAATGCGTTTTATTTATCGTTATATTATAGAAATGCGTTTATAGTTGGAGTATATATATTTCGATATGAATATTAGAATAGGAAATAAGTTTACATAGTAGTTGTACATATGAATGTTTACTTTTGTAGATATGAATTCATATTTGTAGTAGATATGATCTTGTATTTGTAGATTTAGATATAAATAGTAAAGTTTTTAGATATTTCGATATAATAGGTAAAAAAAAATTTGTATGTTTAAGCATTAATTAAATGTTGGAAATGGATAAAATAACAGGGGAAATTTTATGGAAAGGAATTTGCCACTAATCTGAAGTGGAACAGTCGAGATGAGTTGGTTGACTGGGCTAAGAATTTGGGAAAAGAATTGATGATGTGTTTAGTTATTAGGCGAAGTAACGTGAGGCATGTTAGTTTGACTTGTGAACATTTTAGGAAGCAAAGATTTAGAAAGGAGAAATGTGATTCAGAAGATGAGGAGGCTCAAGAGATTGATGTTGATAGGCGCCCAAGAACAAATTCGAAGAAGTCAGGATGCACATTTGAGCTTATAGGTGTCCCGGAGAAGAAGAAGAAGTATGAGACAGAGAGTCGTAAATGGATATCGCGTGTATTGAGTGGTGTACACAACCATAAGTTGCCGCTTAGCTTCGAAGGTCATGCAATCATTGGTCGATTAGCCGAGGAAGAGAAGACTTTGGTACGGAGTTTAGGTGAGTCATTTGTCCCCCCCCCCCCCTCTGCTATTTGTAAAGCGTTGAAAATCTCCTTCCTAGGAAATGTGACATCGGCAAAACAAGTTTCCAACTACCTACAAAAGTTGCAATTCGAGGATCGTGGGGATTTGACGGTCACCCAATGGACACTCAATTTTATGAAACAACACAAATATGAAGTGTTTCCATTGAGGGAGAAGCTGACTAATGAGGTGGATGTCTTATTTTTTGCCCACCCTAACTCACTGAAGCTTCTTAATAGGTTCTCGTATGTTATCATCATCGACGCCACATACAATACGAACAAGTATGTAACTTATTGAAGCAATAATTTTAATTATGAATATGCTAGGAAATTTGGATATGCTCTAATATTTTGTTGTCTTTGTCGTTAGGTATAACATGCCTTTGGTGGAGATTGTCGGTTTTACGTGTACTCACAAGACCTTCAACATCGCCTATGCATTTACGAAGAAAGAAGAGATTGTGCATTACACTTTCATCATGAAGAAGCTGCGTTATTTGTGTGAGGAGGCCAGAGTCATGCCAACGGCGATAATGACCGATCGAGAGAAGTCTCTCATCAATGCAATCCATTTGATCTTCCCGGAGGTTAAACACCTTTTGTGTTGGGTGCATATAAAGCACAACATTGAGGCTTATAATTCCCCTATTTTGAAGAGTAAAGTAAAGGTAAAAGCTTTTTTGCGGGCAATGTTGGGGACTGTTTTGCTCAACCATGGAGGAAAGCTACCAAGAGAGGCTTGAAGCATTGAAGAAGTCTGGAAGAGTGGGTTGATTAGATATGTTGAGAAGCAATGACTTACACCTTACAAGGAAAACATAGTTAGAGTGTGGACGGACCACCATCTCCACTTTTTCACAAGGACATCCAACAGGTATCCCAACTTCAAATCTTATATATATTTGCATAAGTGATCTATAACATATTAACCTCATTGTTATATGATTTGAAAGGGTTGAGGGTATGCACAAGGTGTTGAAAAAAATTGTGGATTCAAGTATAGGCGGATTTAACCGAATGTCGGTGAGGATCCACTCAGCGATTGAGAGCCAAGTATAATACCCCTCATTTTTAGTAAGGATATTTGGGTAATTTTTCCCAACCTTCGTTCAATAATTATTTCGCTTTCAGAGGAGTTCGAATTTTCCGTAACATCCATGATCTCCGAAATAATTCCTTGAGTGGTATAAAATACATTCGATGTATTTTCAGGACTTAGAATATTTGTTTGGATACAAACATATAATTTCGGAGTTAAAACCATGCCCATATAATTTTTTCGGGCAAAAAGACCGGATTTGGCCTCCACCGCGACTTCGTGCACGCCGGCATGCGTGCCGCGTGTCTTCTTCGCTGTCGAGTGCCTGCTCCTCCACGTCGGGGCTGGGTTTCTCCTTGGCTTATAAAAGGGAGCCGATCGAAGGGATTGATGGGCACCACTCCCGTCCCTTGCTCGACCTCCCCAGCTCCCCTCTCGGTCCTCTTCCCGCCGGCAAACCAGAACCGCGCCGAGCTTCTGTGCTTCACCGCCGCTGCTGCTCCGCCCCTGCTGTGTTGCTCCGCCGCTGCTGCTCTTCCCAGCGTCGTGAAGCCATCCCAGCGACCCAGCTCCTCCGCGAGCGTCGCTGCTGTAGTCGCGTGTAGTTGTTGTTGCGTGCCGTCGTTGCCGCCGCTATCGTCGTTGCCGCTGCTGCTGGTGGTTGCTTCTTCCCCGGCGATGAGACATCCTCCCCGGCGAGAAGGCACCCAACACCGACGGAGTTGCCATTGTTGCTGTTGGCGGCGTTGTTGAAGGAAGAAGAAGACAAAGGGTGGACCCCCCTAACAATTCTTGTATTGAGCCGAGACAAAGCCCAATTCCCTTTCTGTCCAAATTTAACCCGAGTTCGATTGAGCGGTATAATTTCGACACACTTTTATCCGTATTTTTCTTTAGGAAAATTTAATAAATATTTTTATGATTTAAAAACCATAAAATTTTATTAAATTTAATTCCTTGAGTTCGTCAAGACAAATTAATTGATATTAATTAATTTGTCAGTTGTGACGTTAATTGCTGGTTCGCGTGTGGACCGCAATCCTGCTAGAGCTATCTGAAGCATAGGCCATATCCTCGGAAAGGATATCATCAGTAGTCGTTTCGTCTAGATTCATCGTCGAATCTACTCCAGGCAAGTGGCGGTTCGCTCTTGCTTATCATTCCATATTTATATTAATTATCAATTGTTTAATTGTTAATTAATTTGGGATGAATATTGTTTTCGTCTGGGAACAGTTTTGATAACTGTATGTGATTTAAAAATAGATATTATAATAGGTTGTATATATTGCTAGAAACAACGCTATTATATCTGTTATTGGCCTCAATGGCTTTTATGTGAATTATTGCTCTTATGTTTTAACTGTTTAGTTAGAACGAGTATTCGTAGGAATACTATGTACCTTGCGAGGTTTAGTGGTTTCTTGATAATGGTGCTAGGAAGATTTTCCCTAGTATCTTCGGTCATGACCTTACCCTTACTCAGGGTATGTGCACACAGTTGGCCGCCATTTGGGATGTATTCCCTGTATTCCCTTTGATATCTCTTGTGAGGAGATCCGATATCTCTTGTGAAGAGATCTTAAAAGCTTATAACGTAAAATGTACGTTTTGGAATTAAATAAGATAAGTGCTTTAGTGCACATAATTAATGAACCTTGGGCGAGAAGTACAACGTGGAAACTCGTCTGGGCTTCGATTAGAGTAAGTCCACCTTCCGAATCTGAATTCGCATTATGCGGTGAGGTTGGTCGTGGACCCAAATAGTCAAGTCGCTTTTAAACGTTTGCGTGAAACTTTAATGTTCCCAAACATTGTCATACTTTCCCGTAAGACTCAATCTCTTGGAGTCTTCTGTTCATATATTTTCCTTAAGACTCAATTTCTTTGGAGTCTTCTTTTCAGTGCATATCTAAATAATAAATCATTCCGTGAAAGTTCCGGGTTATATATCGTTCCTTCGGTTGTTATTCGAGGGACAATGATAGTAAACGGTTACGATCACTAGAACCTTCTGTTTTCACCCTTGCATAGTCTTTCGTTAGACTAACCAACCGGGTTTTATTCCTTGCATGGTTGACTGGTGTCATCCGTCCCATACGGCACATTAGTGGTTGGTTCCCGTAGACTTGAAGTAACCAATTGAAGAAGAGACTTGCAGTTGCAGATTTAAGTGCCGGTCTTTCAAGGTCGTTAGACATTACTTTAATGTATATTTTTATAACCTAGTCATGAGTTAGGTTTATTCTTAAAAGTCTTCCGTTGTGTGATTTAGGAGTTTTCCGTTGTATTAACTCTATTGTAAAAACACTCCTCTCGTTTGATGAAAGATCGTTTAATAAAAAGGATTGAGTTTCTTATCCAAAATGTCTTCCCCTGTTCAATCTTTCATTTAATATATTTACGTATTTGAGTTTAATTGTTCCGATAAAAGCATGTGGTGACTTTGGACGGTAACGTCCGAGGTCACTGGCGTGTGGCACTACCGATGTAAGTCGGGGGTGTTACACCAAGTTTGCAAGGTTAAGGCAAGCATGGAGATGTCATGGATCAAGATTCCCACATGTTACAACCGAATGGATCCAATAGTTCGGATTGTGTTTTCTAGGCTATTCTACAGAGTGTCGGATCGGGCCTTGAGGAAGTTGTATGTCATTTATGAGCAGCTATTGGACGGTGATTTCAAACAGGAGTGCGATGATTTCTGGATGAGAGAGTGCCTTGGCCTACCGTGCCTTGGCCTAACGATTATTATTTAACATTATATTTTAAAAATAACTATAGTAATTTTCTTAATTTAGTATTATTTAAAAAACAACAGAATGTCACCTCTCCTCAGCTTTGCATAACTCTGTAGCCCGATCCTTCAACATCTTGTTAGCTCCATAACCGCCAGCTGTTTAGATAATGCATATATTGTTTTTCATGCATAATTCGGTTAATTTTTCATTAATATTAATAAATTATTTGTTATAATTTCGATTTTTTTACCTATCCCAGTAATCTCAGCAATACGCGGCTCCACCCCCAAAATCGGAGCCAAGGCCTCCCACATCGCAGCATCAGGCATAGAAGAAACCACGACAGCACCGTCAATCGGAATCTGCACAACATCGTACAGTGTGATGGTAATCTCGCCCCAGGGGAAATGGAATGAGTTGGTATCCGGATGCCACCTCTCGACGAATGCTGATATGAGAACCGCGTCCATCCGTCGAAACTCCAACGTCCCCAATGCAGTCAGCCCGCTACGCTGCGCCAAAGTCCACCATGACCCATCCTCGTCCGTCCTATATCGATGTATACCATCAAAGTGTTGAGGACGAATGAAGGTCCTGAGGATCCTCCTCATCTGAAACAATAATTTTTTTTTGTATTTAAGATTAATGCATATATTTATTTTATTTTTTTGGTTTTTTAAATATTTAAAAGGAAATTTTTATACATACCGGATCCCGATGCGGGGGGAAGTGTACTAGGGGAGTCAATATGTCTACGTCTACCCCTGCTTCCTCCTTCGTCGCCATCCATAAAAGGGGTGCGATGTGGGTAGGATAGGATGGGATCAGGTCTCTCCAACGAGGACCTCCTGGCATCCAGTTCCCCTCCTGCCCTAGAGGTATAGGGGCAGCAAGGGGGGCAACATGCTCGATAATGGGTGGCCCCTCTGCCTCAGGTGGGGGAGAAGGTGGCTCAGAAGTCTGCATCTTACGAGGAGGGGGCATGTCGTCAAGTCTAGTAGCGTCTGTGGAGGGCTCAAATGTCTCGTGCCAGCCTTGCTTCGTCGCCTCAAAAACTGGGGAACGGGTGTACTCCTCCTGGCCAATATCAACCTCATCGTCCGACGATGACGACTCAGACTCGGTCGGACGATCCTCGGGCTCAGCAGACTCGGTCGGATCATCCTCGGGCTGCCCGACATCTCTCTGTAATACAATGTCTAGTTGTCTCCTCAGTTGAGATGGAGAACCACGTCGTGCAGAAGCTGTGATCCCTTGTTCTTTGGGCTTACGAGGATCACGGCGCTTCGGTCTAACAGATCCGCCGCACGCCTCCAATATGCCCTTCATTTTAATTATTTGTTAATTCTTAATAATTATTAATAATGTTTTAATTTCTATTTCTATTTGTTTTTATATAGACAATAATCTTCATATTCTTTATTTTGACATTTATTTAATTTCTATTCTAAATAAATTATTTTTTAAATTAATTGTCAAATTTCCTAAATCATATCGTTATCTTTGATATAATTCATGCTATCAAAATCATGCATTCGATATAACTTATGCATGCATTACATTTAATTTACGCAATCATAAATCATGCATTCAATATTTATATCCTTTTAAACACATTTTAAAATTTAAATTTTAAATTTTAAAATTTACCTGTCGAATATCAGGTACGGTAGAAGAAGAGACTACCGGCACATCTGGTACGATAGACGAAGAGGCTACCTTGTGCTGCTTCCGAGACTTTACCGCATTGCCGCCTTTCCCGCATTTTCGGGTCACCGGAGCTACAGTTTTTCCGGTGTTATTTTTGCCGGTGACCGAAGTTTTTCCGGCGGCGCCATTTTTTCCGACGACCGAAGCTTTTCCGGCACCTCCCGTAGACACGCCGGAAAACGCTTCCAACGCCAGCCCCACCGCCTGATCCACTGCCTCGTCGAGCGACTCCGTCAGCCCCACCGTCGTCACCTCCACAACGTCGGCTCCGACACCCGTGACTCCTTCAACCCCGCCGACGCCAGCCAAGCTCGCGTCTGCTGCCGGCGTATCTTCGATCGACGCTAGAGGAGCGGAAGTCGGGTCTGTTTCCACCGGAGAAGACGATGAAGGCGCCGCCGACTGTCTTCGTCTTCGGCCATCGTCTTCGTCTCCGGAACCGGATTTTTGCCCCAAATCCATTATTTTTTTTCAGATCCAAATAGAGGAGGGGGAATGAATCGAAATAGGAAGAAGAAGAAGAAGGAGGAGGAAGAAGAAGAGGAGGAGGGATGATCGAAATCTGGGTTTAGGGGGGCGCAGCGGCGGCTGACCTAGAAGAGGAAGAAGATGGAGACGAGACGAGTCGAAATGCCCAGCGTTTCACTTAAAGCAGACGAAATGCAAGATCTTTGCTTAAGCAAAGATCTTGCGTTTCGGTTTAAAATATATATATATATATATGAAACGCAAATTCTTTGCTTAAGCAAAGATGTTGCGTTTCACTTAAAAAAAATAAAAATGAAACGCTGGATCTCTGCTTAAGCAGAGATCCTGCGTTTCAATTAAAATAAAAAAACGCAGGTATTTTGCTTAAGCAAAATACCTGCGTTTCATCCGAGTACCAAAACTCATTTCCTGGGTACATTTTACACTCAAACGCGGGTATGTTGCTTAAGCAAAATGTTTGCGTTTCAAACTGTAGTGTACCAAGACATTTTTTGTAGTGTACAAAAAGCGTTCGTTAAAATATTAGAACGGTCATGTTCCCCACGCTCATCTCGACTAACCCCGGAGGTTAATACGTTTACACTAAGTGTAAAAGGAATATTTTACACTCATACACACGTGTATTTACTTTAAATCATCTGCGAAGAAAAAAATATTGATAAAACGCCCTTCTCTCTCCTCCATCCTACTTTTGCCAGATGTAGACTCCTACTTTTGCAGATATAGGCTCCTATTTTCATGTGTACCATTATTTCTCTTTTTTTAATTTTCTTTTTCTTCATTTTGCTTTACAACTCTATGGATTCCATTTGCTCCTTTTCTCCGACTTCTCCTTCGTCAAACCCCTGCCTACATTGTGGTGGCTATCGAACTCAACAGCTTCCTCCTTCTGTTGACCCTTGTGGTCATCCACCACTTTGTCTTCCACTTCAGAAAACACAATCAACATCGCTCTCTTCGTCAAATCTGGACACGCTCCATTGCCTTCTTTAACCCACACACCACTCAAAATCACAATTTTTAACATGATACTTCCAAATCCTGCGATTCCCAACCCTTCTCCAAATTGGGTCAACCAAATTTCAAACACATCGGCGCAATGAGGGTATTGGGAAAAAATTACATGAGAAACCAACAACCATTTTTAGATCAAGAAGCAATATATAATTTCAAATTTAAGGGCAAATTCAAAAGAAGGCTAGAAGAAAGGAGGTGGTACCGCTAGGATGATAGATGTGAAGTATAAATGGTGATGATGAACGCATGTTGGTCATGGTTACACCCCCCTGTTGAGCTCCCAATTAAGCGTCATCTTTCTTCTTCTTGAAACATATACTTAGTAAATTTTGGTGGGTTTTCAAGATCAAGAAAATAGAAATTGAGATGGGAAATCCTTGTTTCTCTCACACAAGACTTGATGTGGTAAGGGAAAAGTCAAACGGCAACCAATTGGGCAAAAATGGTGGGTTTTTGAAGCAGCTTTTTAAAAATTGTACAATTTGAACAGTGTTGGGTGGAGCGGGTTGGGTCCGCGGTGGGAATGGAGGTAGGAGAGGGTTGAGGTGTCGAGATGAAGAAGGAAGTGAACCGGTTTCGCACGCCTCTTTCGATTCAGAACCTCAATTTAGGGTTTTCATTTCACAAATTTTGGCTTCAGGTCTGGCAAAGCAAGATGGAGGGTTGTCGGATCGGAGGTGGGCAGTAGAGGTTTGCCGGAGAAGGAGGGCAATAGAGATTTGCCGGAGCCCAGAGAAGATAATGTTCATAGAGATAAGAAAAGTTTGAGGACATTACCGTAAAAGCACATATTGCAAGGGTCCACTATTTTACTTATTCATAAACCTGTTACCACGTGGCAAGACTTTTAAGAGTCTTGGAAATGATAACAATAATTAATGGAGGTGTAAGAACTTTTATTTTACACCCGGTGTAAATGGGTATTTGTCCCTAGATGGGGCAAGGAATGAGTATGGGCATGCAACATCTACCGGGGTTAGTGGACAAATACCCATTTACACCGGGTGTAAAATAAAAGTTCTTACACCTCCATTAATTATTGTTATCATTTCCAAGACTCTTAAAAGTCTTGCCACGTGGTAATAGGTTTCTGAATAAGTAAAATAGTGGACCCTTGCAATATGTGCTTTTACGGTAATGTCCTTAAACTTTTCTTATCTCTATGAACATTATCTTCTCTGGGCTCCGGCAAATCTCGATTGCCCTCCTTCTCCGGCAAACCTCTACTGCCCACCTTCGATCCGACAACCCTCCATCTTGCTTTGCTAGACTTGAAGCCAAAATTAGTGAAATGAAAACCCTAAATTGAGGTTCTGAATCGAAAGAGGCGTGCGAAACCGGTTCACTTCCTTCTTCATCTCGACACATTAACCCTCTCCTACCTCCATTCCCACCGCGGACCCAACCCGCTCCACCCAACACTGTTCAAATTGTACAATTTTTAAAAAGCTGCTTCAAAAACCCACCATTTTTGCCCAATTGGTTGCCGTTTGACTTTTCCCTTACCACATCAAGTCTTGTGTGAGAGAAACAAGGATTTCCCATCTCAATTTCTATTTTCTTGATCTTGAAAACCCACCAAAATTTACTAAGTATATGTTTCAAGAAGAAGAAAGATGACGCTTAATTGGGAGCTCAACAGGGGGGTGTAACCATGACCAACAGGCATTCATCATCACCATTTATACTTCACATCTATCATCCTAGCGGTACCACCTCCTTTCTTCTAGCCTTCTTTTGAATTTGCCCTTAAATTTGAAATTATATATTGCTTCTTGATCTAAAAATGGTTGTTGGTTTCTCATGTAATTTTTTCCCAATACCCTCATTGCGCCGATGTGTTTGAAATTTGGTTGACCCAATTTGGAGAAGGGTTGGGAATCGCAGGATTTGGAAGTATCATGTTAAAAATTGTGATTTTGAGTGGTGTGGGGGTTAAAGAAGGCAATGGAGCGTGTCCAGATTTGACGAAGAGAGCGATGTTGATTGTGTTTTCTGAAGTGGAAGACGAAGTGGTGGATGACCACAAGGGTCAACACACGGAGGAAGCTGCTAAGTTCGACAACCACCACAATGTAGGCAGGGGTTTGACGAAGGAGAAGTCGGAGAAAAGGAGCAAATGGCTTCCGTAGAGTTGTAAAGAAAAATGAAGAAAGAGAAAATTAAAAAAAGAGAAATAATGGTACACATGAAAATAGGAGCCTATATCTGCAAAAGTAGGAGTCTACATCTGGTAAAAGTAGGATGGAGGAGAGAGAAGGGCGTTTTATCAATATTTTTTTCTTCGCAGATGATTTAAAGTAAATACACGTGTGCATGAGTGTAAAATATTCCTTTTACACTTAGTGTAAACGTATTAACCTCCCCCGTCTAGACTAACCCTGGCAACTGCAAGTGTCACTTTAAGATTTTTTATCTGGTCAAGTAAACGGACAAGAACTTGTTTACACTCAGTGTAAAATATTATGATTTTACACCTCTGCAAAAACATGCCAAAAGTGAGAACAATGTACTGTTGCACCAATAATAAATAGCC
The DNA here is from genome assembly GCA_027886185.1 of Rheum nobile. NCBI lineage: Eukaryota > Viridiplantae > Streptophyta > Magnoliopsida > Caryophyllales > Polygonaceae > Rheum > Rheum nobile. Next base: position 10,864,630 of record WOAB01000639.1, read on the forward strand.
ATTTGGAAAGTGTAAAAAAGAAAGAAAAAGGTAAATTAGTAAACTCAAACCCAAATTTGCTCCTATTCACCTTCTTCTCGATTCTTCTCCCAGCTCCAACTTTTCTCCATTTTTGTTGAATATTTTGGACGGAGATACTGAGGTTCATATAAGCAAATCAAAATCTGGATTTTGGATTACAAAATTTTGAAATTTGAAATCAAGATCTGCAAATCCAAATTGAACAAAATTTTAAAATTGAACAAAATCAAGATCTGCAAATCAAAATCAAGATCTGCAAATCCAAACCCAAATTTTAAAATTAAACAAAATTTTGAATTTTGAAATTAAACCCAAATTAGTGCCCAAACCCTAATCTTCCTATGTACCTCACCTCTCACCCACCCACCCAAACCCAAATCTTCCTCTGCCCGTCACCTCTCACCCACTCACCCAAACCCAAATCTTCCTTTGCCTCTCACCTCTCACCCACCCACCAAAACCCAAAGCTCCACCCTCCCACCTGTCACCGGCCACCTCTCGCCGCTCTTGCTCTCCTACCCCTCGTCGGTCTCGCGCCCTCGCCGCTCTCTCTCCCACCCCTCGCCGGTCTTGCGTTCATTGTGGTTTTATTCGATGCACCATATATGTCTTCTTCTATGGCGGCTTGGCCAAGATCCACCTTTTGTCGTCACAGTCGACCCATCGACTTCCTCAGTGGTTCGATTCAGCAACCTTTACCCAGATCTGAAGTATCTAGTAGTTTGTAGTCCTTCGCCGGAGTTGATGACTTTTCGCCCCTTCCTCGCCTCCTTGGAGTTTGACTTTGTTGATGAGTTTGCTAGAAGTAAATTTTATTGATTGGGATCTTGCCATATGGGATTTGGGGAAACAGGGAAGGTCGGACATGGATTATGGGAAAAAAATCATATGTGAGGAAGATGGGAGAGGAAAGAGACAGAAAATTCAATATTCTGATTTTAGTCTTGGAACAGAAAATATAAATTAAATCTTTTTTTAAATGATTGGTCCACGTGAAAGTGTAAAAGATTCTCTCTTACACTCAGTGTATACGTATAAAGGTCCCAAGTAACGGCTAAGCTCTTTGCACCCTGACACCATCCTATTTGCACCGGGTTGTAGGCGCGCGGAAGCCGATGCCGGGCGGAATCCACTGCTGCACGGAAGTCGATGCCGGGCGGAATCCACTATTGCGCGGAAGCCACTGCTGCGCGGAAGCCAGTGCCGCGAAAGCCAGTGCCAGTCTGTGAAGGCACAGCCAGTCCGTGAATGGGTAGATTCGTTGCAGAGGGGAAATGGCTGACACCGATGGGATTTTGGACAGCATAGGAAGGGATAGCAGCTCGTGAAGTAAATAGCAGTGGATTCGTTCAATCGCCAGACGAAGCTAAAGTGTATATATATGCATTGAGTGCTGCGGAGAATTCATACCATTTATATATCCTACAAGAGGTGAACACCATTTATTCTACTACGAAATGTCGTGGCATAACAACGATCATGAAAATTATGAAGAATCGCCTAAACTGGTATATATTTTACAATTATTAAAACTATGAATAAAATTAGTTAAAGATTTGTAATCTATATATTAAGATTTTTGTGTTGTGTCATTAACGCATATTATGAGTAGATTAATTGTATCTAAATTCCCTTGAAAATCATCATGTCATGCAAATTAAAATATGTAATTTTCCATCTCTAGTCATTTAACTACACAATTAATTTGGTGGGCTACAAAACGTACAAAAAATCTTAATTGTGTGAATTAATTTGTGGCATATTGGAGAGAATTATTGTTTTTCACTACTTGTTGGATGACATTTTAATTTGCATGAATTGACCATCAAGAGAATTTTTTTTAACTACTTGTTCGATGACATTTTAATCATATACCGCATTAAATATGTGTGAATTACACATTTTAATTTGTTAACTACTTGTTCGATGACATTAACGCATATTATGAGTAGATTGAAAATGTCATCGAACAAGTAGTTAAAAACAAATTAAAATGTGTAATTCATTGATTTACACATTTTAATATGTGTGAATTACATATTTTAATTTGTTTTTAACTACTTGTTCGATGACATTTTAATTTGTTTTTAACTACTCATAATATGCGGTATATGATTAAAATGTCACCGAATAAGTAATTAAAATGTGTAAAAATTGAAAATGTTGAAACATATTAATATGTGTGAATTAATCATATAATACTCCATTGATTTTGATAGAAAAAAATTGAAAATGTTGAAACGTACAAAAAAGATAGCATTAATTCCAACTGGCATTATGACATCACGAGTGAAGTTAGAAGAGTGTTAAACTATCTCCTTAATTTGTGTGCAATAGGTTCAAACGTCATTTAATAAACTCGGAGAGAGTAGTAACATATTGAATTATAATGTTTACGAATTTTGGCAGGATTTTACGACATACTTTCAAACAGATTATATGTGGGGAGATCGAGAAACCATGTTAGACTGGACACGTCAACAAGGACGGTATCTAAATACGGTTCTAACCATAAAAAAATCTTGGGAACGGAAGGTTATATTAGCATGCGAAAAATCAGGTAGTTATAGGCCATACTCAGATAATTTGACACGGAAAACATGTACAAAGAAGAGCGAATGTCCATTTGAGCTGAATGGGCTTATGCAAAGGGACGACACTTGGATACTAAAGGTGATATGTGGTACACACGATCATGACCTTTCACAAAATCTAGAGGGTCATGCCTATGCTGGACGATTGACTGAGGAACAACGCGTGGATGTATTGGCGTTGACAGAAGCTCAAGTAAAGCCCAAGAATATTTTCACGTTCTTATGTCAGAAGTACAAATCCATTGTTACATCGCGAAAGCAAATTAACAATGTACGACAAGCATATCGCGAACAAGAAATGGGGGACATGTCAGTAACTCAGTTCACAAAGCATTTTTTATCGGATAGGGGTTATTATGTTAGTGACCGAACGGTGCCTGGAACAAACGATGTGGTTCAAGACTTGTTTTGGGCCCACCCCCAATCACAACACCTGTTGAACTTGTTTCCTTATGTCATAATAATGGATTCGACATACAAGACAAACAAGTAAGTTTAAGCCGGTGTAATATCTTTTATATAGTAATTTTAGCTAATCAATAGAGTGTGGTAATAACGGTATTTATTATCTGCATTGAATTTATTTGTAGGTACAATATGGCACTTCTTGATATTGTCGGCTTTACGTGCACAGGAAAGACTTTTAACGTGGCATATTCTTTCATGGCACACGAGAACGTTGACCACTACGTATGGACATTGTATGAATTGGAGCACTTGTACGATAAAATCAGAAAAAGACCAACGGCGATAGTCACATATCGAGATTTGGCTGAAGTTAAGGCTATAGCCCACATTTTTCCCGATGCCCAACATCTGTTGTGTTGGGTGCATATATTAGCCAACTGTAAAGCTTATGCGCTTACTGTGACAGGTAATAGTGGTTTAGCAAATTCTTTCTCAAACCAATGTCGTGAATTGTTCAACTCCAAATACGAGGATATCTTCTTTCAACGGTTAAATGAAATGTGGGACACGTGGAAAGGTAGTCTGGTGACATACCTTATGAAAACGTGGCTTGTGCCTTACCTATATCGTATTGTTAGGGCATGGACTGATACCAATCTCCATTTAATCACCAGAACAACAAATAGGTAATTTACTTTGCGGTTTAGGAATTACTACATGCTACTCATACATGACATGATTTATTGATAATTATATTATGTTTACAGGGTTGAGGGGGCCCACTCTGTGCTGAAAGATTTCATCGATTCTTCTGTTTGTGGCTTCAACACAATAGCAAAGAAGATCCATTGTTTGATAGAAGATCAGGTTGTTGTTGTGAGAAGATCCATGGAGATGGATCGAAATACGATCCCTGCGCGTGTCAACAAACTAAAACCACCTATGGACTGTCTTTTTCTCCGACTTACCAACAAGGTGTCAAAATTGTGTATAGACACAATATTGGGCACGATGGATAGGGTCTTGCACTCAAAATATGAATTTGACCCGACTGTTTGCAATGACCGTTGGTGGACAACGGTCAGAGGACTTCCATGTGCACACGATGTATATGAAGCAATGATGACAAATACCCCGTTGAAGCCAAGTCAGATTCATCTTTTTCTGGAAACAAGTTGTATGGGAAGGTGTTACAGAACATGTGCTCCCGCAAGACGATGTTCCCCTAACGACAGATGACCTAGTATTCGAGGACTTGATGGGGGATATAAATGCTGGGAGGCTGAGCGTTGACCAAATCCACCGTATTAAAAGGGCATACAAAGACGGGACCATGCCTGGGAGGTCCTCACTGCAGGAGCCTCCTACTAGCTCCATCAAATCAAAGGGGAGGCCAAAGAAGGATTCAATGAGAAGGGATAAGACCTGGTTGGAGCATGCAGAAGAGAATACACATATCAATCCGCTCAACTCGATGAGCGGTTCAATATTAAAAGGTCAGGGTAGTCAGAGCCAGCGTGCACGCCGTAAGCCATCAATAAGCGAAGTAGTAGTTGGGCCCGAGGATGACCAACCAGACATGCATTTAGGGGTCAATTTCGGCGTCCAGAATGTGGACCCGTTTATGTTCATGTACATCACCAGTGCCTTGGACGTGGCGGGGGACGGTCACTGCGGGTATCGGGCACTTGCAACACTACTTGGGTTGCCCCAGAGCCAATGGAAGCAAATTCGAAGGGAGATGGCAATAGAGTTGAAAACAAACATACACGTATACAGTACAATCCATCCAATGGTCACGCCGCTGCCCGATCTGATCCATAACATCAACTATTCTGGAAAAAATTGTGGACTCCAACATTGGATGGAGATGCCGATGTGTGGCTTGATTTTTGCTACAAAATACCAAAAAGCTTTGGTGTTCTTGGCTTGGAACGGTGCGCATACTAGTCTCCCAATGATTTGCTACAACCGCGATGCGCTCCCTCCTACAGAGGTGCTTGCAGTGGCCTTAGTGGGAGCACGTAATCATTTTATACCGGTGAACTACGTTGCCCTATCTTGTTTTAATTTTTTGTACTTAAAATCGTATATCTATAAAGATGAGTTCATTTGTTTCAGGTATGGTTGGGGAATGACGCGCCAATCCCTCCCATTGTGGCGCAGTGGAGAGAATTCCATCATCAAAGTGTTAATAATTGGGATCGTGCATTTCTTCCGCGTATTCAAGAGTTTCAAAGATATCGTGTTGAAAATGATCGACCAGCGGCCTAATTATATACATGTAATTTTGGGTAGTAATGTATAATTTTTACATATTTATCAATTAAAATAGTTGATAAAATTTTGTTACACATTTTCTAATTCGACCCAAACACGTTACATTTTTTAACCCGAAATTTTTTATCCATCTTAACCGGTTCCGCCCGATAACTATTTTGTTATTCTATTTTTTTAATTTGATGTATATATATTATAATTATACCTACTATATATATTAAATATACTATACCCAGTATAAAATTGGCTATAAAAACCTCAATTTTATACGTTGCCATTCATTCAACAATCTCTCCAAGTCCCTTCCAGCACCCCAAAACGGAATCAGCCTCCCCCCACCGCCCCTCGCCTCCCACCGCTGCGCGCCTCCCACCGTCGCGTGCCTCCCACCGCCGCGCGCCTCCCACGGCCGTGCGTCACCCAGTGCCGCACGCCTCCCAATGCTGCCCTCTGCCGCCCTCTGCTCTTCCCGGCCGCTGTCCTCCGGTGCATGTATGCATGTAATCTGATGGGCATCTCAAATGCAGTAAAGATGAGTTCATTTTATTCTCTTCAATCCTCTCATAAGCTCTCTTTCAATCCTTTTTTTGCAGATTTTCTAAGTGTTTTTTTGCAGATTTTCTAAGTGTTTATAGTAGAAACTATGGCACGGACTCGAGGACGCAGGAGTCTATGGGTATTTTACTATCATCCTTACATAATTAATTTCTTTCATAATTTATGGGTCTTTTTATATACGTGCTTTCTTTTCATTTATAATACAATACTACTTGTAAGATATGATTATTCATATATTTTGCCTAATTTGTATAAAAGCCTACCAGTTTGATAAAATATCTAATTTATATTTATTTAGTCACAAAAAAACATAGCTAATTTAGGTTGATAATTGGGCTATAATTTGTAGAATAATGTAAGGACAAATAGATAAATGGGTTAATTAAGTTGATGACTTGGCATAGTTAGAAGGTTGATCGCCCCATACTACTTTTAAACTACTATATTTATATACATGCAACTTTTCTACATTCACAATAATACTTGCCCATTTTTTATAATAATATTAGTTTGTTATTATATGGTTTTAGAGTTCTTTAACAAACAGATTCGGCTTGGGGGGAGGGTCACGACACGTGCACGAGCGAGGGGTCACACAATCCGCTCGCAGAGAGAACGAAATCAGAAGAACGGAAGTCGTTGACGAGGAAACAAATTTAGGACCCCAAAATGAGGAGACGGGTGTCCGCGCGGAAGAGGAGGATGTGTCCTACCATTCCGCTTCCGGTCACGCCAATACTGCAGGTCCGTCCGCCAGACGAAGCTTCTCTGGCACAGCCGGTCGGTCAGGAAGTGGGCCTTCATCTTCTAGGTTACGCCCGTCAGCTAGTGCACGATACTACTCTCCGGCTGATAATGTACCTGCACCGATGGAGGTTGACGGATATGGCGGTGGACCTACAAATCTTACATTGCTCAGGAATTTCGATACCCACATTGCCAGATTTATGTGGAAGAGTACTGATAAGAATTACGTAAGTTGACATATTATATCCTTACCATATCCAATCATTCAAGTATACAAAATGTATTAATTTTCACTTGTTGTTGCAGGTCCAAAAAGTACTTAAACCACACGGAAGGTCTACCGGACTAGTGTCGTGGAAGGAAGAAGTGATCCCACGTGGGCGATGGTTCACACGAGCAAGACAAAGCGGGTTGACTAGGCTGTTGTCCCTAGAGTGGAAAACAATGGACTAGGTCTTGATTTCGGCGTTCGTAGAGCGTTGGCACCCCGAAACAAACAGCTTCCATTTTTCATGGGGGGAGATTACCATAACGCTCCATGATGTGTACAAGATTATGGGGTTGGATATTGACGGCATGCCTCTGGTCCAAACAATGACAGAAGATGAATTGTTTTCCATCCTCGGTTGTGTGTATGGCTTCAATGAAGAACATATGGCTAGAAATAAAACCAACAGTGGTTTTGTCGTAAGTGAATTGAATGGGTGGTTGAAGAATTTCGTAACGGGTGAATCAAATGTACACCCAGATATTATTGCATCTGGCTTTTTGGCGGTTCTCATAGGGTGCACCCTCTTCCCTGATAAGTCTGCGAGCAAGATAAAGCTCAATTTATTTGGAGTTGTACTGGACATCGATTCGACACGAGACTATGCATGGGGTGCAACAACTCTTGCCTACCTATACCGACAATTAGGTATGGCAAGCCGTAGAGATGCAAAACAAATATCTGGTTGTTTGCTGCTTCTCCACGTAAGTATCCAAATCTCTTAATATTGTCATCTAATATTATTATATATCTATTAGTTACCAATTTTCGTGTAAAAGTGGATTTGGAGCTACTTCCCCAAGTTTAGGGGTCATCTTTCTCAAGAAATGGCCAGCATGAAAGATGGTCGAGCTGCAGCTTGGGATGAGCGTCGACCATCTAAATTGCCAGGTTGTGACATGATAGAGGGTATGAGGCGGGAGCTCGACTTAGTAGCCCTTGACGAGGTACTACAAATTTTGATATATTGCTTTATTCTAAATTCATATTTTTATACAATGCACACTAAAACGTTTTTTTTTACAGGTAAATTGGGTGCCATGGAAGGGCATCAATTTCAATGATGAATTCAAGATTGCCATGTACAGAGGTACCCTGAAGTTCCTCACTTTTGACGAACCGTACATGCCTGATCGGGTTACTCGTCAGTTTGGTCATGTTCAGGGAGTGCCTCAACACCAATTCGGCCTCACTCTGTTACACGAAAACTTGATCTGACCAAGTACGAAGCCTTGTTTAGCAGTGATGACGACCATTGGGAGGAACGGTTGAGCTACCTCTACCCGATAATGGAGCTACCCAGATGTCGTAATGCATGGGATGTGACATCTGACTATATGGACTGGTTTACGGAGCATTCTCACCCCTTCCTTGATTACAGATCCCATGCACTACTTGCAGAAGGTGTCGCACGGCCCGTACCGCTTGCCCTCGATGCAGTGAGAGTACGTAACCATATTGTTTTATAATTATTTTATTAAATAATATATCATCTAATATTTTATTGTATTGATTTTGCGATGACAGCGTATGAACCAAGTGGAAGGTATCATACGGGATGAAATGGACATGATTAACAGGTACGATGACTCGCATCCATTGAAGCGGACGCTTATGAAGATTTATGAAATGGTGACAAATGAGGTCGTCCCAGTGCCAGTTTTTCCGACGCGAGCTTCTCAAAACCAAGGCTATGCTCCAGTTCGCCATAGTGATTTTGGGACACAACGCCAATCACCACCAGGTCCAAGCTCAAGGGGTGGATACCAAGCTCACTCATTTCAAGGTCATGACTTAGGGCCACAGTTTCAGACTGCTTCTTTCGGGACAGAATCTCAAGTTCCATACTTTCAGTATGGACAACAAGATCCTAACTTCGGGTTTTCCTCATTCGGGGTCGGATCCCAACCCCCCGCATCCATGTCAGGATCCCTACCCCCCGCATTTGGGTCTGGATCCCACCCCCCCGCATTCAGGTCAAGTTCCCAACCCCCTGCTTTCGGGGTCGGATCCCAAGCTCCAGGCTATGACACATTGAATCAAGACCACATGGGGGTTTTACATCATTACTTGGATCATCATCATATCCATATGACTACCCTTTTTCGTATGGAGAAGGGTTCGGAGAAGGATACGGAGGAGGTTATAATAGAGACAATTAAATAGGTTTATATTAAGTCTTTTATTAAGAAGTTATTTATGCTATTTGTCTTTTCGGAGAAGGACAATATGAAGTTATTAATGTTGAATAATAATGATTTCAATTTTACTTTTAAATTATTGCAAGTTACATATTTTTCATATAACTTTAACAATATTTATTAATATTTAATATTTTTTAAATATCGAAGAAGAACCCGACTCGACCTAAAAATCCGCCCGTTACATATTTTTCATATAACTTTAACAATATTTTTTAAATATCGAAGAAGAACCCGATTCGACCTAATCCGACCCAAATTCAACCCAAAAATGTGTATGACTTCATCGATCCAAACCCGATCCAATTTACGTATAATTTTACGGGCTACCACATCCGCCACCATCCAGCGCCGGCAACCCACCGCCGGCATCCATCACCATCGCCGACATCCAGCAACCGTCGGTAAGTACCTCCACGCGGCATCCACCTCCGCGCGGCAACCACTTCCGCGCGGTAGCCACTGCCGCCCGGACTGCAGGTGCAGTTTGCACTCTGCAACCCGGTGCAAATAGGATCGGCCCCAAGTAAACTAGCTGAAGTCAGAAGGACCGTAGGTTCTTTGGTTTTTTATCGCAAATGATTGGTCTGTCAGCAGTAAAAAAGTGACAGTTGATTATACATATCAATAACTGGGCGTGCAGAGCATTGGCATCATAACTTTAGTTACTCCGTTTAGGGGGTGATTTAGATACCCTGAGATAGTCTACCCTTTTGCCACGTCATTGTCAGCCTGGTTAAATCATGCTGATTGTAAATCACTCTCATTTAAATATGTTGACTGTAAATTAACATTATTAATTAATTTATTTTTTCTTCATAAATTCAATTCCTTTTCAAAAGCAACTTTTTCAAAGACTATTCATCTTCTTCCTCATTCCTACCTCCCTTCATTACTTCCATTTTCTTAACCTTTTCTGCCACAAATCCTCTAACCTCGATTTGACTTCAAATCGAGTATTGCTTTGGTAAGTATCGCTTTGCTGAGTACTGTACCGGTTAGTTTTTTTTTTTCGTTCACTTCACTACAAAAAAAGTCCTGAATAGCCACAACAAGCAGGCAAGCAGCCACGGTTGTGCCATGGGTGTGGCCATGGTCAAGCAACAGAAAGGCCACGGTTGAAGCTTAGTCACGCAGTAGCCACGATTAACTCCATCCGTGGCTATATCAGACGTAGCAAATAGTCACCACTCCGCCGCGACTATTGGCGACGGATAGCAGCCACGGCTGGACCGTGGAAGAATAGCCACAGCTATGCAGTGGCAAATCCACCGTCGCCATCAGTCACGGCTATGCTACGGCTGTGGCGTGGTCAGTCTAATTCCTCTTTTATTTATTTTTAAAAAATTAATTAGCAATAAAAAATTCTAGTATAAAATAAATTGTTTCGAATAATTTATATAAAAATTATCACATTTCACATAACATAAACTAATTATAAAAAGATTTATTTGACATAACATAAACTAATTATAAATTATTATTTTTAATAATTACATTCAAATTTTACATCAATAAAATACTGAACTAGATCTAATTGCTAAAAAAATCAGATCTACACATAGATATACAAAATTAATCCAGATGAACAAAGTAGAGACATTAACCCAAATTCCTAAAAAATAATCAAATCAGAACCCCTTCATTTGCGTCGTGGGGATGATCCTTAGGGTGGGTCCTTTCAGCCTGGTGCGTCTTCCAGTTGGTTTTGTTCTTCCGAGTAGGAAACAAGGTGCCGCCGCTACACCTCCGTCTTCAATTGACAACTTGCAGCCATTGGCGTTTGAGATTTAACATTTAATGACTCCGCTTATCTTGAAATTTTGGGGTTCGACCCGATGTCGAAAATTGACGGTCGAAAGATCTGGATCTCCGCCTCCTAAACTGAATCTTTGTATATTATTTTCTTCTTTATTAAGCAAATAGAGAACATGGAAAGAACATAAAGAGCGGGCAAGAAGAGAGAAAGGATGAGATGAAGTTGTGTGTCTGACAAGAGAAATGGTGTCTGAGAAGAGAAATGAGAAAGGATTTGATTTTGTGTGGGAATGAATAGTTTATTGGACATGATTTCTTGTGTGATGGACGGACCAGATGAAAGGATGTGAATATGGGTTTGGTTTGATGGTGTGTTTTGATTGGCTATTATAGATTTCACACGGATCATGGGTCTCAGCCATTAGATAAAAAGTAAAGTGGATGGCTAAGATTTACTACTCCCTTCGTTCCCATATATAATTCTCCTTTGGAGAATGGCACAAAAATTAAGGAGGGAGAAGAGATTAAAAAAGTAGGGTATTTTTTTGGGGAGAGAGAAAAAGTAGGGTATTTTTGGGGGAGAGAGAGTTGGAAGTGTAATAATGGAGGAGAGAGGTTTTGGATATTTGAAAGATTGTGAGTATTATGTGTAATTTTGGGAAAGAGAAAGGGGTATTTTAGGGTATTTGTTATGACAAAAATAAAAAGGAGAACAATTTTTTGGGACGCCAAAAACGAAAAGGAGAACTATATTAAGGGACGGAGGGAGTAGTATATTTTATAAAGGGTCATATTATTCGTCGCATAGGCATTTTTGTCTTTTGGCGTATAGGATCGCACGTAACGTGGGAATAGTCTTCCCACGTTACGCGCGGAGACTGACCCATTCAAGCCCCACACGTAACGTGTGAAACTCTCTCACACGTACGTGTGGGGTCCTCTCACATGTAACGTGTGAGAATCTGGCTTTAAAAGCCAGATTCGCCTCCATTCCTCTTCATTCATTCTGCCTCGCCTCCTTGCCGCTCCGCTGCGCCTCCTTGCCCCTCCCGCGTAACGCCTCTCTTCCGTCTTCTCGTTACGGATCAAGGAACTTTGCACGTTACGTTCAAGATCTTTGAAAGGTTAGTTAGTATAAATTATTGTTTGATTTTGTTTTATTAAATTTAAAGTGTTTGGTTAGGAATTATAGATCCATATTGTAGATCTACGATGTGGAAATGATTAGGATGGTAGATCTATGTTTTGTAGAAGTTTTTGGGGTTGTTTTTGATTTTTTGTTTAATTTTGAAGTTATTTTTTTGCATGAGGACTTGTGTTGATATTTTTTGTGGAAATATGGAAGTGGAAGTGATGATATTGATAGATTGGTAAAAATTGTGGATTTTTTGTTGAATTTCATGTAATATTTGATGAATAAAAAAAAAATTGGACGGAGGGTCGCCGGAGAAGACGACCGGAGAGTCGCCGGAGGATTGTCGGCGACTCGCCGACCGGTGAAGGAATGTGCACATTCACACGTTACGTGTGAATGTGCACCACACGTTACATGTGGTACGACGTCACACGTAACGTGTGTCGCCGGCCAATCGCCGGCGACTGTTGGCGACTGTCCGACGACTCTCCGGCGACTGTCCGACGATTGTAGTTACAGCAGCTATTTTTTTGATTAAAATGTGTCGATATATAACAACAGATGGAGCCTGGGGAAAGAACCGAGCGTAGGAGGCGCCGTAACCTTATGCGCGAACAGTCGTATAGGACTGGCGAAAAGGTGAATAGGTCGGAGAGGAGGCAACGAAGGGAGCCCGCTGGGGCCGGTAGCAGTAGTGAGGTTGCTGGCATGCTAGGAGTGCAGAGCTTAATGGCGGTGCCTTCGTTTCTTGGAGGTAGAGCAGACTCTGAGCCTCAGATGTATCCGGACTACCAAGGGAGCCCACTGCATGGTTATTCTGATACAATAGATCAGAATAACTACTACGGGCGGAATTTTAGTCCGCCGATACTACCGCCGCATTCGAGCCCTCATTATAGCCCTTCGTATTATTATCAGAGGGATGATGATCAACACAACCAGTGGGAGAATCCGGCAGCAAACCCGAACGCTACTCATCAGCCTATGATAAGTACATTTAGTATAACATGAATATTTTTAAAAATTGTAATTATTTCTGATATAGTTAATAAATATAGGATCAGGCCAATCAATGGGGGACTCAGGACGAGTCTAGCAATGCTTGGATGCCAAGGGATGACCCTCCGGACGAGGACGAGGATCGTCATGAAGCCTCTTCTTCACGGGCAAAACCGCCCCGATCAAGGAAGAATGTGAAATACGACTCTGAACTGCGGGTGAGCGTTCCTGGAGGTCCGGAGAGCCCTGAACTCCTGAAGGGTTTTGTGAACCACATGGCGTACCTCCTGTACCAGCGCATTGTAAGTTGCATATAACTTTATTTGTTTTAATTATTAATCTTATTTTAAATAAGATTAATGTGGTTTAGGAATATGGTATTGGGGTAGGGTTTAGGGTAATGTGGTTTAGGTTTAGGGATTAGGGTTTAGGGATATGGTATTGGGGTAGGGTTTAGGGTAATGTGGTTTAGGTTTAGGAATTAGGGTTTAGGGTTAGGATTAACTATTTATCTTTAATTAATAATGGTGAATCGGGTATTTTAGTTACCTTGTTTGTGAGATTGATGAGAGAAACTTTTAATTAGGGTTTAGGGTGATAAATGATTGTTGATAAGTTATTAATGATAGTGGTTGAGTTCATTAATGCTAGTGGTTGAGGTCATTATATACTACAGTTATATACAACTGTATATTAGCTGTCAAACACATTGCTTTTCAGTATATAAGAGGCATTAGGATTGTTTGTTCTCTACAACAAGTCCAACACAAGCGACGCTTGAAGATTCAATTGTGGGTAAGCTTCTTCTTCCAGTTTCTTTTGATTTATTATCCCCAATTTTTTATATTAATGGATTCATGATATTTGTAGGAAACCAAGCACTACAACAAATAATGGCATCTTCATCCGAATCATCAACAAACCCACTATGCGCGTGTAATTTGAAAGCCATTGTCCGTATTTGGGATTTGCAGTGGAACTACGGAAGAAGGTATTGGGGATGCCCAAGACTGAGGTGTTTTTACAGGAAGTGGATTGATCCTATATACGAGGACAGGGCACACGCAATTATTCGACAACAATGGCGGGAAAAACAAGATCTTGTTAAGGAGAATCAAGATCTTGTTAAGAAAAATCAAAAACTTTTACAAGATGTGGATAAGATGCGTAGGTATAACCTTAAACTATATAATGATGTACATCGTATACTGCCTTGATGTCGTATCTTTTGTGTAATGTTGTTTACGTACTATCAACCTTTGTAGGGAGCAAGCAATTTTATCAAAGCAGAGATATGATAGGAAGCGAACTTTTACCAGAGACTATCCTAATTTCTTCAAACGCAACTAGACGATGTCATTTATTTTGTGTTAGGGTTTCTAAGTTTATGAAGAAGGTGAAGAACATGTATTATTTACTTTATTTTGAGATAAATATGGTTGTAGTCATCCAACGTAATGAACAATTCTATTCTGTCTTTTAGGTTGATTATTTTGGGGTGTTTTTTTATTAATTTTAGATAAACAAATAAACCCTAAAAATAAACAATAATATGATACAACATTCATACACAATATTATAATATATATAAAATAATCAATAATTCAACATTGAACCACAAATAAATACTAAAAATATACAATAATATGACATACACAAATACCCTAAAGTATACTATAACTAAACAATTTAATATACCAAAACACCACACGTTACGGGTGGTGTTTACCACACGTAACGTGTGGTATGGCTCCACACGTTACGTGTGAGGTACAACCACACGTAACGTGTGGTAAGGCTCCACACGTAACGTGTGGAGCCTATGCGCTAAACGGCAAAAATGCCTATGCGCCGAAAAGTAATTGTGTTTATAAATTGTATAACATTTTTTTAGTTGAGAAAGATTTGGTATCTAGTATTTCTAAAATTTAAATTATATACCTATAACTTATAGCTTAATAATCATATAAAATAAACGGTTTAAGTATAAAATCATGTGTATTTTATCTTTCAACTTTAATTTTTTTGATTATAATATACATATGTATATTTATCATATTTTCACATCATCATTTAAAATATGTGATCTTATTTCGAAAAACACCTTAATAGGCTATAAAAATTACACTAAGAATATGAAAGCAATTATGGAGTTAGCTTAGACAAGTCTATTAAGATTGGTGTTAAAAGTTAACTAAATTAGAAGTATCTAAAAGGTTAAAACAAGTTGTCCTTTATTTTTACATTATAGAAGATAAAATATTAAACAAAAATATAATTTACATCTAAATTACACTTTCATAGTAATCTTTTATAAAAGACTATAAAAATTACTCTAATAAGATGAAAGCAACAGTTAATGAACTTACATTGACAATTAAGTCTTTGAAAATTGATATTAAAACTTATATTCGACAACAAGAACATAAAAGGCTAAAACAACTTGTCCTTGTAAAATCATACAAGATATAGTATTAAACTAAATTACTATAGTAAACACCTAAATTATACTCTTTTATTTTTCGATCATATTATGGGATTTTATAAAAAGATCTATATAATAATTTTCTATAAAAGACTCTGGAAAATACTCTAATAATATAAAAATAATAATGAAGTTTCATTGACAAGTCTATGACGATTGATATTAAAACTTAACTCGACAACAAGTACCAAAATGGATAAAACAACTTATCCTTCATTTTTTTTACAATCGGTTTCTAAATAAAGAAATAATATATAAGGTATTCCATTGTACTGTTCTAATTGCTATGTTGTTAATGTGAATTGAGATGAAACGAAATCACTTTGTCAACTATATAAGAGTATTTATATAATTTTATCTCACATCAAATTATTATATAGAATATATATATGAGATATTCCATTATACTATATTAATTACTATGTTATTAATGTGAACTGAGATGAAATGAAATGACTTTGTCAATTATACGACAACATTTATATAATTCTATCCCATATCAAATTATTATATAGAATTAATTCAAACATTTACTATTTAGGTGTTATTTGAAGTATCATGTACAAAGTTGCTTCCATTTAAAGAACCATTTGACTTTTATCATGCTTTTAGGGTGTTTTAGTTAAATTTTGAATTCTTATTCGTGTTTATGATTAGATTGGTTGATCTTTTTGATATATTTGTGTAATTTTTTACAATATGTATAGTCAATATACCTTCACATCACAAAAATTGTATAATTTATCTCATATTCAATTACATAGTATTTATAAGTTAGTACAAGAAATCCTGGTGTTATTTCAAGTATTATTTATATTTTATTTTAAAGAATCAATACATTTACCTTTTTTATGTTGTTATAAATTGTTTATATACATTTTCAATTGACACCCAGGTGATATATATTCAAAATTTTATGAAATAGTTAATTATGAAGGAGTTTAACATTTTTTTGACATATTGACAAAAGCAACAAATATATGTGTATCTTGATTAT
This sequence comes from Rheum nobile, assembly GCA_027886185.1. Classification (NCBI taxonomy): domain Eukaryota; kingdom Viridiplantae; phylum Streptophyta; class Magnoliopsida; order Caryophyllales; family Polygonaceae; genus Rheum; species Rheum nobile. Next base: position 10,881,081 of record WOAB01000639.1, read on the forward strand.
AGTATGAATGTGATGATATAATGATAAGTCACTAAGTATGATATATGACATATGATAAAGGAGATATATAGATAGTATTAGATCTAAAGTTGCACAAATTAATTAGCCTATATTGATCTTCAAAACATTACTTAAGTTATACCATTATTATTGTAAACTTTATGTGGTTTATATGTCTTACTTTAATATATGTACACTAAGTAAGATATACATGATATACTAATGTAAGTTATATGAGTTAATTAATAGTTTTATATAAAAAATTCCAAATTAGAAAATGAAAATACTATATTATAAGTATGTAAAGAGAGCCTAAATCATATCCATATCAAATTGAAGTATAAGGACAATCTTAATTTTATAACGTGTTGTTAATTCAATCACTTATATATTTTTAGTGATATACCATATCATAACCAAATCAGATAAAATAATGATAAAAAATTAGATTAGATGACATGAAAAATATGAAATTCACAAGTGAAATCAATGATGTGATGCAATATATGAGTGTCATTTGGCTCATGCCACTCCTACTTTAGTAATTAGATAGTATATTGGAATTTTGTTGAACATACAACATTTTTTTTTTGAATAAGTAAGACTTAGACCGGAAATCACAAAAGATCCGGTTTCTCAGTCTATAGCATCCTTTCGGATGAGAATTATAAATTCTGAACTAGTTCGAATGTCTTCTAAAGAACGAAGTTGGACCTCCTTAACGATGAAGTCGGCCACCCCATTTGTTTTCCGGAAGACATGAGAAATCTGCACTGAAGAGAAAAGTTGTAAAACACACAGGATATCAGAAATAATTATTTCAATATCCCATGGACAATGCCAGATTTGGTTAAGGACATTCACAACGGTCAGGTTATCGCATTCAAGCTGAATGTCAGTAATGCCTAATTCATAGGCTTTTACCAGGGCATTTCTTATCGCAAGTGTTTCTGTTTTTAATGGAGTTGAGGTACCACATTTTTCCCCGAAGACAAAGATAGGTTCACCTTTATTGTTTCGGAAAATGTAGCCAAAACTTGATTCACCATTCGTTTTTGTAGATCCATCAGTATTGATTTTGATAATCTTCTCTGAAGGTTTTTTCCATTTTTTTATTGGTCGTCTGAAGCTATTTGTTCTATTATTTTTTGGTCTGTCATCTACTAGGCAGTCAGGGTTCCAGATTCTTGTCTTATTCCAGTTCTCAATTTGTGGTTTGATATAAATCGGAACATCCTTGATGTGGTTGGCTTCATTATTAGGATTTCCAAAGCTTTGTTGGTTTCTATAGAACCAGATTCCCCACCAAGAAACTAGTAATTCTATAAATTGCAATCGATCGGTTTTTTGTCGAATTTCATCAATGATTTCATTGATTTTTCTGTTTGCTATGTTTATGGAAATAATAATACTATAAGTGGATCTGTTCATCTTCTCTATTATTTTCTTGGTATGGTTACAATGGAATAGGAGATGATTCAAATCCTCTAATTGCGCATTGCATCTGATACATCCCTGGGGGATGGCTACCCCTTTTTCTGTTAGTCGTGATTTTGTTGGTAGTCCGTTTTTCAATATTTTCCAAACAAAGTTTTTAACTTTGGGGTAAGTGACGTGGCCGAAATATGCAATACAAATATCGTTGAATGGCCTAGTCAAAGTAAAAGTCCTAACAACCTACTAAACAGATGTATAGTAAGCAAGTAAGGGTCGAACCCACAGGGAAGATCTGATGAAGTATGCAATTATGATTAACAAGTAACAAGGAAGGGGGGGGGGTGTTTGGTTATCAAACAGAGCAAAGTGAACAGGTTTAGTTGACTTGAGAATATGATTGGGGAAGAAGTTCCACTAGAACGAGATCCACAATACAGAGATATAATTTGATCACCGAAATCTATTAAATCCAAGTTCTTTATCTATTCTTATAGTTGTTCCCACCCTGATCTTGATTAACTATCAATTCAGACAGTTATTGATAGTACTTACTACAATATCAATGGAAGAAAACCGTACCACTAATAAAGCAATAGCAATGCACACAAGGATATAAGATACATGCAAATAGAAGAAAACCTTACTACTTAACATGCAAATGATTCTCACTCACAATTGCGCACTCGTATTTCACTATATGCAACAATCGTGTATACTACTAGATATGCACTCGTATTCCACTATATGCAAACCCTAGCAATTGATAAATATTACTCAACCTAGTTGATCAGGCTATGAAGAATAACAATGAATCAATATTCAATATAACCAAGAGAATCAAACCAACACATATAAGAATAGGAACAAGGAATAGAAATCTCACAAACACATCAACTGTATTGCTTCAAACGTCTAGTAGAACAAAGGGAAATTAGTGCTCCATTCAGATGTAAATGAAACCCTAATGAGAAAAACAACGATAATGATAGTCTGATGTCTGGCTTCGTGACTGCCCACTCAAGACCTAGAAAGAAGTCTTAAATAGGCTTAGGAAATAAGTTAACCTAATGGAAATAACAAAGGAAATAAAATAATAAAAATAAGAAAGTCCGAAATGCAATAAAGGAAAGAAAGTCCGTTAGGCGTGACGTGCCCACCGCGGGGCGGTGAGATCCACCGCGGGGCGTCAGTCTTCTAGTTGCCTTCTCTGAGATCCACCGCCGGGTCGCAGTGGCTTCTGGCGCGGGGCGTCAAGTTACACCGCAGGGCGGTGAGTTCCACCGCGGGGCGGCGGTGCCTTTTTCAGCTTCTGCGATACTTTAGTAAAAACGCCATAACTTTTGATTACCAACTCGGATTGCGCTCATATTTTGAGGACTTGTAGTAGACTTCAAGATCTAATTCCTAGAATTGGAATCACTTCATTTGGACATCTAAGTAGAGAGAACGAACCATTTGAACTCAGCACATTGTTCTTCTACTCTTCAATACACTTCAAACCTCTATAAATCCCATGATTTCTTCACTTCTCCACTCCAATTCCATAATCCACGATTGTGCTCTAAATCCATCCAAATGACGCCTCAAACCTGGTAATAACCCCCAGATATGCACTACAAAATAGCACCGATCAGTAAGTGTCCATTTTCCAGATCCAACCGGAGTCATATGCAGTATAACTTTTGTTTCTATTAAGGAGTTCCATGGCAGAATTTGTGGAAAACCAACCATTCTTACTGGCTTCCCAATACATTCTATCATGAATATCATTTAGCGGGATTGGAATAGATGTAATTGTTGTTACTAAGTCTTGGGGTAGATATTGTTCTATTAAGTTCTTATTCCAGTGACATGAATTTAATTATAATTTTCTAATACTATTTACAAAATTACAATATTTTTAAATAAAATGCATCGTCTAAAAAAAGCATATGATATATAAATAATAATAACTCATGTCACATGTAATCAAATTCTATATTATCTCTTAATATACTAAGTTTGAATATGATATATGGTGATATTAGTCATTTTTAGACATAAGACTAAAGTCTACTCTCATATTCATAAAATATACACATTAAATAGTATAAATGTATAAGTAAACGAATCGAAACATTTTATCCTTTTTGTACGGGGCCACTATATACGCGACGAATTTCTGTTTTTCGCGCGACAAACTGTACGCCCTATGAGGGCGTACGCCTTTACCTGGCGTACGTATTAAAATATAGCAAAAAACAAGCCAAAAGTGGCAAATAAAAAAAAGAAATACAAATACGTATTTTTTTGTACGCCCTCATACGGCGTACAGAAAAATACGTATTTGTATTTCTTTTTTTTTTAAATAAATAAATTAGTTGGGCTGGGCAACTTGGGCCGGCCCAACTCGGTCCTAGCCTGTACGCCATACCATGGCGTACGCCATGATATGGCGTACAGGGTAGGTTAAGAGGCAGCTCTTCTTCTTCTTCTTCTTCTTCTTCTCTTTTCTTCTCTTCTTCTTCCTCCCTGCGGCGTGTCGTGGCGTACGCTTTCCGGCGTCTTCTTCCTCCCCTGCGGCTTCTCTTCTTCTCCTCATCCTCCCTTTCTTTACTTCTTCTTCTTCTTCTCCTCCTCCTCATCTCCGACGATGGCGAGTAGTGGCGTCGGTGGTGACCTCTCCGGCGAGCCTCGTGGCGGCGCGAATGGCGGGGATGGCTCTCCAGGCGGCGTGGAGAGATTGGCGGTTGAGGGCGGTGTTCCTGTTGCTGCAGAGGTGGCCGGCGGCGGAGAGGTGGCCGACGGCGGCGGAGAGGTGGCCGGCGTCGGAGATATGGCCGACGGTGGTCCGGATGGCGATGTAGGACGAGGTTCTTGCCGGACTCGATTTATCCGAGCGCGGGGCAGACGAGGAGGGGGACGCGGACGCGGAGACGATCCTGCGACACCCAGTCAGACTTCTACCTGGGGTAGTCGAGAGGTATGAACGGAATTGAAATTTATTTGAATTAATGAAAATTTAGAATGTAATAAATATTAAATTTAGAAATAGGTATTGCATTTAGAAATAGTTTATCTGTATTTAATTATAGATTTATTTAAAAAAATTTATAGTTATATTTGAATAATTTATAGTTATGAATTTTAGAAATTTATTTTAAATTGATGAAAATTTAGAATAAAATAAGTATTGAATTTAGAAATAGATATTGCAACCAAATATTGTTGATCTGTAATTAATTCTAGATTTGTTTCAATTAGAAATTAGTGATTTGTAATTAATTATTATTTATGAATTTTAGAAAATATTATTTATGAATGTTAGAAATTTATTTTGAATTGATTAAAATTTAGAATAAAATATGTATTACAATTAGAAATTAGTGATCTGTAATTAATTATTTATGAATTTTAGAAATTTATTGTTGATCTGTAATTAATTCTAGATTTGTTTCAATTAGAAATTAGTGATATGTAATTAATTATTATTTATATTTTAGAAAATATTATTTATGAATTTTAGAAATTTATTTTGAATTGATTAAAATTTATAATAAAATATGTATTACAATTAGAAATTAGTGATCTAAAATTAATTATAGATTTGTTTAAAATTAATATTTAGATTTGAAATTGTTGATATGTAATTAATTTTAGAAATTTATATTTATGTTATAAAAATTGAATTTGAATTTAGGTATTGAATTTTGGATTTCAGTTATAATAATTTAACTTGAATTTAGAAAAACAAATGTGTATATGAAACTAAAATTTATGATATGAAATTAAAATAAAAATTAAGGAATTTATGTTGTTATTAAATTGTGATTGAATTTAAAGAAATATATTAGCAAATTAAGATGACAAATTAGATCTATATTTTGGCAGATAATGTAGTTGTTTAAGAATTTAAAAATTTGACGAGTTAATATGTTATTAAAAGGCTTTGCAAGCCTCGATGTTGTCTGTGAGACGGCCCCGACGTGGCTCCCGTCAGCTGGCGCGGAGGAATCCGGTCACAGCATCGGCTCGTCGGGCCGCTTCGGTGGCCGCTTCAGTGGATCTGCTTCCCGTCCTAGACGCGACACAGGACGTCGCGACGGGAGTGCAGGTCGTCCTAGAGGACTTGGGGAGTACAAGTCGCGACACAGGACGTCGCGACGCGACGGGAGTGCAGGTGGGCGTGACCAGGTCTGACACGTCGCTGTCTCCGTCTTCCTCATCGACCTCGTCCATGGATCTGGAGGAGGAGGCAGTTGCCGTTGCCGACGCGGCCTTCCAGCGCGACTATTATGATGGACCCGTAGAGGACTTGGGGATGGACGAGTCTCCCCAGCAGGCGGATCCGGCTTCTCAGCAGAGGGATCCGTCTCCGCAGCACGTGGATCCGCCTCCGCAGCAGGCGGATCCGCCGGCTCAGGAGCAGGCGGATCCGGTTCCCGAGCAGGCGGGTCCCGTGGAGCCTTGGATGCCAGGAGGGCCCCTCGTTCCTCACCTCCTGGGTACGTATACGACCCACGTCGCCAGGGTCGTATGGGACATGACATTGGCGTTGGCACTACCAGAGCCCCCACCACCCGTTGCGTGCGTGGATGATACGGTACCTCTTTGATGTAGTCTAAGATTTGTTAATAAAAATATGAAAATGCTATATATAAATGTATAAGTATAATACTAATTTTGTTATTTATTTTTCAAATGAGGAAGGTTCTGAAGACGTACACCAGGAAGCCGTGGCATTGGGAGATGGACCAGCATATTACAGCGGCTCCTAACACCTGGTGGGATTTTGCGCAGCGGAGCCGTATCACCTCTCTGAGGGAGGTGGACTTCAGGAGTGTCGACGACGTGCTTATTTCTGCGTTCGTCGAGCGATGGCATCCGGAGACGAGCTCGTTCCATTTCCCATGGGGCGAGATCACTATCACGCTCCACGATGTCGCGCGCATCCTGGCGATTCCCATCGACGGCTTGAGCATCACCACAGATATGGCGGACTCCGTCGTCAGAGAGCACGTATGCGCTGTTACTGGGGCGAACCAGGAGTTGTTGTCCCTGTGGTTCGGTGGTGGCGGTATTCCGATAGAGTCCCTCTCGCTGAGGTCGATTGAGCAGTTATCCAGTCCAGAGAGGGATGACCGACGCATAGCGTCCATGTACTTGATGACGCTCCTCGGCTGTACCATTTTCCCGGACAAGTCGACGAACGCCGTCAAGTACAAGTACATGGCGCTAGTCTATGACCACGACCGCAGCGGTTGTTATGCCTGGGGAGTCGGCGTACTGGCTGTCCTGTATCGGAATTTGGGTGAGGCGTCACGGGCCAGGGCGAAGGGCATTGCAGGGTGTACACTTCTTCTGAGGGTAACTATTAATTTATTTTAAATTATTTTTAAAATATATGATATCATATGCTTACGGGTTTTTATATATATGTAGGTCTGGATTTGGGCGTACTTTCCTACTTTCCGAGGTCACGCTGTCCTTGACCTGGAGGCCATGGTGGATACGAGGGCCGCTCGGAGAGATGGGAGGGAGGTTCCTCAGGGACGGAATTCGGAGCGGTTGATGGCTATTCGCCGCATTTTAGACGCCGTGAGATTTGACGAGGTAATACTTTACTGTTTTATTGCTTTTGGTTTAGGAAATTTATATTATGAATTTACGCTTTGAATTTAGGTAATTAAAATTATAAATATACGTTTTGAATTTAGGTATATAGTGGCCTCGAAAAAAAATTAAAAACATGAAATATAAATTTTAGGTTGCCTGGACACCGTGGGGTCCGTTAGACTTTACGACTCGTCAGTACGCTCCTTCTTTGTATTGAGGCATTATTCAGTGCCTCGATATACAGGAGCCGTACATGCCGGACCGAGTCCTCCGACAGTTCGGTTACAGGCAGGGGGTTCCAGAGGATCCACCAGCGCCACGCGAGGTGAAGAGGCGGGTCGACTTGAGGGCGTATGATCTTCAGTACGCCGACGAGCTATGCACATGGGATGCCGACCCTAGATCGACGATCGAGCTTCAGGACAAGCTCCATACCACCTTCGCCTGGGACACTGACGATGCGTACATCGATTGGCTGGAGCAGATGTCACATCCTTATGTGGACGCACGGTCTCCTAGACAGGATCGTCCAGGTCTAGCTCATGTCGTCCCTCCAGCTCCACCGGTGTCCACTCTCATGGTATGATACATTTTATTTATCGCTTATCATTTTTTACGTGCTTAAAATCAGTTTAATTGTAATGGAAATCATTGTCGTGTATTCAGCGGACCCAGATTATCGCCGGTCGGATGCGGCGTTTTTTAGAGGAGAGGGACGAGCTTCCACCAGATGTTACTGCTACGATTATTTCGTGGATTCATGATTTGATAGGTCACGAGGCGCCTGTGACTGATCCCTTACCGCGTGCTTCTCAGAGATTTACTGATTCACAGCACGAGAGAGGAGAGGGTAGCGGTAGAGTCCCCGATGATGACTAGATTGTAGGATCGTGTATTTATGTGGATTAGACACTTGTGTTTTGGATCATGTGTATATATGTTTTGGTTGTTTTGGTTAAATTGCATGTTATTATATAACGAAATACTATACTATATAAGTGTAACGAAATGAAATATAACGAAATACTATACTATATAAGTGTAATTACATAAAATATAACCGAATACTATACTATATAAGTATAACAGAATGAAATATAACGAAATACTATAGTGTATAAGTGTAACGGAATGAAATATAACGAAATACTATAGTGTATACATGAAATATAACCAAATACTATAGTGTATAAGTATAATTACATAAAATATAACCAAATACTATAGTATATACATGAAATATAACCAAATACTATAGTATATACATGAAATATAACCAAATACTATAGTATATACATGAAATATAACCGAATACTATACTATATAAGTGTAACGGAATGAAATATAACCAAATACTATAGTGTATAAGTGTAACAGAATGAAATATAACCAAATACTATAGTATATACATGAAATATAACCAAATACTATAGTATATAAGTATAATTACATGAAATATAACCAAATACTATAGTGTATAAGTATAATTACATAAAATATAACCAAATACTATAGTATATACATGAAATATAACCAAATACTATAGTATATACATGAAATATAACCGAATACTATACTATATAAGTGTAACGGAATGAAATATAACCAAATACTATACTATATACATGAAATATAACCAAATACTATAGTGTATAAGTATAATTACATAAAATATAACCAAATACTATAGTATATACATGAAATATAACCAAATACTATAGTATATATATGAAATATAACCAAATACTATAGTATATACATGAAATATAACCGAATACTATACTATATAAGTGTAACGGAATGAAATATAACCAAATACTATAGTGTATAAGTGTAACAGAATGAAATATAACCAAATACTATAGTATATACATGAAATATAACCAAATACTATAGTATATAAGTATAATTACATGAAATATAACCAAATACTATAGTGTATAAGTATAATTACATAAAATATAACCAAATACTATAGTATATACATGAAATATAACCAAATACTATAGTATATACATGAAATATAACCAAATACTATACTATATAAGTGTAACGGAATGAAATATAACCAAATACTATAGTATATACATGAAATATAACCAAATACTATAGTGTATAAGTATAATTACATAAAATATAACCAAATACTATAGTATATACATGAAATATAACCAAATACTATAGTATATATATGAAATATAACCAAATACTATAGTATATACATGAAATATAACCGAATACTATACTATATAAGTGTAATGGAATGAAATATAACCAAATACTATAGTATATACATGAAATATAACCAAATACTATAGTATATACATGAAATATAACCAAATACTATAGTATATAAGTATAATTACATGAAATATAACCAAATACTATAGTGTATAAGTATAATTACATAAAATATAACCAAATACTATAGTATATACATGAAATATAACCAAATACTATAGTATATACATGAAATATAACCGAATACTATACTATATAAGTGTAACGGAATGAAATATAACCAAATACTATAGTATATACATGAAATATAACCAAATACTATAGTATATACATGAAATATAACCAAATACTATAGTATATACATGAAATATAACCGAATACTATACTATATAAGTGTAACATAATGAAATATAACGAAATACTATAGTGTATAAGTGTAACGGAATGAAATATAACCAAATACTATAGTATATACATGAAATATAACCAAATACTATAGTATATAAGTATAATTACATGAAATATAACCAAATACTATAGTGTATAAGTATAATTACATAAATTATAACCAAATACTATAGTATATACATGAAATATAACCAAATACTATAGTATATATATGAAATATAACCAAATACTATAGTATATACATGAAATATAACCGAATACTATACTATATAAGTGTAACATAATGAAATATAACCAAATACTATAGTGTATAAGTGTAACGGAATGAAATATAACCAAATACTATAGTGTATAAGTGTAACGGAATGAAATATAACCAAATACTATAGTATTTGGGCCCAATTTCTCATTTTTTTCACACTTTTCTTCTACAATCCTCCATATTGGGCCTATTTGGGCCCAATTTCTCATTTTTTCATTTTTCACCCATTTCTTCTACAATCCTCCATATTGGGCCTATTTGGGCCCAATTTCTCATTTTTTTATTTTTCATCCATTTCTTCTATAATCCTCCATATTGGGCCTATTTGGGCCCAATTTCTCATTTTTTTAATTTTTCACCCATTTCTTCTACAATTTTATGCACAATCTGAGTGTTTTACAGCTGTATCATCAGTGTGATACAGCTCTCTCATAGCTGTTATTCACAATCTGAGTGTTTTACAGCTGTGTGCTAGTTGTTATGCACAACTCTTCTCTTGTATAAATAGTGTTATCCCTAGAGTTACTGCGTTATCACCATTGCAACTGAAGCTCTGGGTGGATCATCACCATTATTCGGTAAGGTTCTCCTCTCAACTTAGATCTTGTTTGAGTTTTATGTTTATGAAACATTCAGTAATGGATTTATCATATTCATAGGAAAATCAAGCACTACATCGCATAATGGCCTCTTCATCTTCATCGTCAACAAACGCTGACCGGCTATGCTATTGTAAGAGATCTGCAATTATCCGTGAGTGGCATATGCCGTTCAACTATAGAAGGAGGTATTAGGGATGTCCGACTATGGAAGGGGGGTGTGACTTCAAGAAGTGGCTTGATCCACCCTACGATGAGAGGACACAAAGGGTTATAGCACAACTGTGGAGCGAAAAACAACAACTTGCTAACCGAGAGGAAGAGCTTTGTAACAAAAATAAAGAACTTGTTAAGGAAAATGCAGAACTTGTTCAGTTGATCCCCCTTCACACAAGGGTGCTGCGCCGTATGGAAAAAGATCCTTTTAATGTGAGGGGCAAAGCGTTGTATGAACATAAATTAAGAGAGATACAAGGCCGTAAATGAGTTCATGTAATGTTTGTATCGCTGTTGTAATTTGTGTTGGATTTTATGTAAGTTAATAAAATAGATATATTATCAGCATTTTCAAATTGAGATTACACAAGTAAATCAGACACAAATGTGAAGTTCATATGCTCTTCAAATTTAGATTACACAAGTAAATCTACTTCTTCAACTAATCTACATCTTAAACTACACCGGAGGATCTGGAGGACGACTATATCTAATGCGATAATCCCGAAATTGTTGAATCCTCGACTGAAATTGATAGTCCCAACCATCGACACTTGGGTGTTTGAATCGACGCCAAGCGTACGGAGGGGGAGGTAGTGGACAACCATCCTTCAACGACACCTACATAGAAAACACAAAATATGATCGAGCTTTGTGTTTTAGGGTAAGCACAAATATTACTAGCTATTTAAAAACAATAACTATACCGGTACAAAGTGGTTTCGGTTTCCTACGAGAGCCATCGTCAATATCCGTGTTGGAGGGTCGAGGCTTTCGTAAGAGGCCCTCATTGGTAAGCACAAGCACGGGCCATCCCAGGATAATAGGACAAGAGCAACTTGGTATAGCGTGGCAAACACTAAACCAATCATCGACATGTCGAGCCAGTACTCCTCGCTGCAAGGACTGATGACATAGTTGACCCGAAATATAAGGTCCTCGTAAGTGATCCCCGGGTGTAGTACGAGCAAGATGGGCATGTACAGATCTCTGTTGTCAAACAACTCGCCCGCCATCTGCATTCGAACCATAGGATATGCAGTCTCTTCTAATCCCATCAATACAGCCAGTGTCCGATATCCACAATGCCCGTCTGGAGATACATCTCTGGCCTCATTAATGTATTGAAACCAAAAGTAATCCACATTCTTAACCCCAAAGTTCACCCCCATATAAATCACGGGTTGTTCAGGGAGTTGCTGCGATCCTGTCCCTTCAGATTGGCTCCCTTGGGTCCCAGTGCCCGGCGAAGCTCCTCTTGGTCCCTTCTTGCCACGACCCCGACCTCTACCTTGGCTTCCACTGGCCTTGTTCTTCTCAATCTCATCTAACTCAGCCCTTCGATGCTCAAACAAGCTCGGCTCCCTCTTGGTGTCGTACTTTGTCGAACCCTTTGGCCTTCCTTTTGAAATGATTCCCGTGGGCTCCTGCATCAAAGTTTCATGCGGGTGCTGCGTGTTCCAGAACACGTCGGTGATTTGCTCTAATTGGTCCTTGCTCAATGTTTTAGCGTGCCACATTTGATCCATTTCCTTCCATATCAACTCTTGAACAGACATCTGTTTTGTGTCATCAACTGGCTCTTCTTCTGTGTAAACCCTATCCCATTGCAATTGCTTCCAGAAGCGGTGTATCTCACTCGACATGATCGGCGTCTTATCAATTATGGCATTTGCGATTCTGTGGACACATGGCAGGCCGAAGCAGTCTCTCATCCAGTGATCATCACACTCATCAGAGAAATCATCCGCCAATATCTGCTTATACAGATCAAACAACATTTCCAAGCACCTATCCGACACTTTGAAAAATAGCCTTGAAAACAACACTCTTATTTCTGGCGGCATACCATCAAACATCATTGGTGTTTTGGTCCGTGACATCTCCATGGTCGCACGCACCTGCCCAATTTGACCCTCGATCGCATGGTGTATCCTTACTACCATTCTATTAAAACCACCAACGCTAGAATTCAGAATTTGCTTCAACACGTGATGCATACCCTCAACCCTATCAAAAAACATGAAAAGCATTGCGTTACTCCCACATTGAGCCATGAACAAGAAAACTACTGAACATCGTACAAGGGTTACCTGTTTGAAGTCCTCGTGAAGAAGTGAAGATGATGATCAGTCCACGCTCTCACTATGCTTTCCTTGTGAGGATTCGTCCATGTCTTCTCAATGTATCGAACGAGGCCACTCTTCCACGATGTCCTCAATTGCACAAGCCTTTCTTCGTAGATTTCCTCCGTGGTTGAACACCATAGTGCCCAACATTGGCCGCAAAACCTTTTCACTTGTTTTTTATCCTTCAATATTGGGAGAGCATATGCTTCTATGTTGTGCTTAATATGCACCCAACACAAAAGGTGTTTTACTTCATCTTTGAAAACTATCCGAATTGCATTAATGAGGGCCTTCTCTCGATCAGTCATGATGGCGGCCGACATAACACCCAAATCTTTAAACAAGCACAAAAGTTTCTCCATTATGAACTTGTAATGCCCAACTTCTTCTTGTCGTGTAAATGCATACGCAATGTTGAAGGTCTTGTGTGTGGAAGTGAAACTGACAATCTCCACCAATGGCATTTGATACCTATGGATGAATGTAGGAAAACAAATGAATGTAAGAAGTCATAGAATATAACATATAATTCATATCAATGCTATAAATCACTACTATTATATTGTGTTGAAAATGTAACACAAATCCAGCACGTACCTATTTGTCTTGTATGTGGCATCAATAATTACCACGTACGGGAACATCTTCAATAGGTGGAGCGAGTCCGGGTGAGCAAAAAATAGGATATCAGTCTCTTTCGTAGACACCTTTGTAAGAGGAAATACCCGGTAACTATTTTCTTTCAAAAAGTTCAGAGTCCATTGCGTAACCGTCAATTCCCCTTGATCTTCATAACGCACCTTCTGCAGAAAGTTGGAAACTTGTTTCATGGATGTAACATTTCCGGGGAAGAACTTCTTCAACTTCCCAACAATAGTCCTAGGCGTCACGAACGTTTCGCCCAAAGCTTTGGCAATGCGCTCCTCATCCGGGGTCATTCTGCCCATGTATGGATGCCCAAGAAAGCTAGTCGGAAGCTTATGGTTGTGGCATCCATCTATCACATTTAGGATCCATTTCTGAGTCACTTCCCCTGGCTTCTTCTTCAATCTAACACCACACAACTCAAATGTGCATCCGGACTTCTTCGAATGGGATTTACGAATTACCTCAACTTCCTCTTCTGAGTCACTACCTTTCTTTCTCCCCGATCTAAACTCACCAAAATTCTCACACGTCAAACTAACACTTCTGACATTTGACTTCTGAATGACTAAAACCATCATCAAATCTTTGCCCATATTCCTAACCCACTTAACCAATTCCTCTCGGCTATCCCAGCTCAGATTGGTACAAAATTCATCTCCATAATCTTTCCCCTATACATGTTTACATCATCAATAATGTTACAATATATGGATTGCAATTGTAATATATAACTAAACTGTAATTGTAATACATAACTAAACAATAATGTTACAATATATGGATTGGAATTTGTTAAATTTAGATGTTTGTAGCTAACCAATATTAACTATAAAATACAACTATAATTGTAATACAAAACTAAACTAAAGACGAAAACAAATTGATAGCTTATCTCACTAAACATAAGACTTTTAACATATATCAAATTCACAACAATAATCAACTTCTCCACTACTATTAATCACTAATCTTTTAACATATATCAAAACAAATATAGGCCTCTACCGCTAAATCGTCATCATCTTGTCCACTACAACTACATACTAATCTATCTTTTAACATAATAAAATTTAGGCATCTACCGCAACACCATAATCATCTTGTCCACTACAACTAAATACTAATCTATCTTTGAACATAATAAATATAGGCCTCTACGTACTTAAGCTATATTAATTATAACTAATTTCAATCTTAATCATTCCATACACACTAACCTCGAAATTGCCATCGTCGAAATCTTCATCGTCGAAATCTTCATCGTCGAAATCTTGATCGACATAATCTTCAGCATCTTCATCGTCGAAATCTTGATCGACATAATCTTCAGCATCTTCATCGTCGAAATCTTCATCATCTTCTCCACTACTACTCCAATATGACATTTTTTGTAAAATTTGTTGTTTCGATCTTACCATTTGTCAACTTCAAAAGCTATTTTATAGGCACAAATATGGCCGTTGGAATAACGGGTAGTTCTGTACGCCTCCATAGGGCGTACGCGTACCATGGCGTACAGGCCAAATTCTAACGGCTATTTTCTTGTACGCTGTATCTTAGCGTACGCTAGAATACAACATACAGGAAAATAATACAACAATTCATTAAAATTCAAAACACCAACAAAAATATAATAAAATAAGCTGTACGCCATTCCAGGGCGTACGCCCTCATAGGACGTACAAATTGTAGCGCACAAAGCAAAAAAATATAACACATATAGTATCAGCCTTTTTGTATAGTGTAAATGTAATTTTATCCCCACACTGTTGGGGGACTGATTCATATACCAGTAAAAAAATTAATTTATTTTTAAATTGAAGTTGAAGAGGCACTTTACTTCTTCTTCTTTGATTCTAACCCCCACATTAATTTCATTCCTCATCATTTCCCCCCAACCGCCCCTCCCCACCTCCGACCTTCCTCCACCATCAACACCACTGCAAATACACTTTTAAACGGCTGGATTTTGTTAGTTGTTGTCAAAATTTAAAATTGGTGGTCAGATTTCCTGAATTGTGACTAGAATTTTGAGGATAGTTATGTATTTTTGGGGGACGGGGCATAAATAGGAGACCGACGTCGTTTTGTCCCTTCTAGCGACTAAAAACGATGAGTGAGGCCAGAAGAAGCAAGTGTTTCAGGCGAGGTCAAGGACGACGATCGGGCGATAGTAGGCTTAGTCGTGGTGGCGTTCAGATCTAAAACGCTGCCGTCAGCGGGACGGGACAGGGTCGCCGTCCAAAATTCCGGCAGTAGAGGACTCAATGTCGGCGAGAGTGAAGGGTGCCGGGCTTAGTTTATGGTGTTCACGATTTGCAGAGAGGAGAAGGCGGTGCTAAGCAGAGAACAGGACTTTGAGAATGATTATTTAACAAAAAATACATAAACAAAGGCTGTTAAATAAATCTAAAATTTATTACTACTCCGTATAATTTTACCACGTCACTATACACAAGGCTCCAACTCAGATGGGTAGCTTACCCTGAGGAGGCTGAGGGTAAGAGAAACATTTTCCCTCCGTTTAGTTTACTTTTCTTTTTAAAAAAATTAGTGCCCCGCAGGTGACCTGCACCCACCCTAAATTTCCAGAATCTATCACTCTTTCTCTCACATGTTATTTATTGTATTTATTGTTTGGTTCGATCAAGAAATGATATGCTTAGTAATCTTTCCCTGTTGAATTATTATCACATCAATTAATTTCACAGCAAATCATTATACCAAAATAGTTTTAGGTCACGCTTACAGATGAATTGCACTGCATTCGTCCAAAAAATTGGATTTGCACTGCATTTAAATGGGGCATTAACCCCCCTTTCGTGACTAAGAGATTACGATTTCGAGATTTTTTTATAAGGTAAAAATTAGACTGGTATTAATATCTACTTGAAATTAGCATATAGTATTTTTACGGATGAAAGCCATAAGTTTTGATTTTGTCATGATATATTTTAGTGAATGTGAGTGACAAAGATGCGCAATATAGTCAGATACAACATTAATTTCATAAAAGATATAAATAATATGCACTGTCACAAAAGATTGTAACAAATATAGGATATCGGAGATAATAATCTCAATTTTCCATGGTCAGTGCCATATATGATTAAGAACATTAACATTTGTAAGATTATGACTTTCGATTTCAATGTGTTCAAGTCTCATTTCTTTTGCCTTAAAAAGGGCATTACGAAAGGCTAAAGTCTCAGTTTTGAGCGTTGTAGATTTGCCACAATGATCAACACATATTAGAATTGGTTCACCTTTATGATTTATGAGTATGAATCCAAAAGTGGAGTCACCATTTGGTTTAGTGGATGTATTCACATTAATTTTGAACCTTGTTTGGTGGTTTTTCCATCTCATTTTTGTGTTTTCTCTTATTTGGTTTTGGTCTATGTGTATCGGTAGTGTTAATTGTACAATCCAAGTTCCATGTTTTTGTTTTATTCCAAATACGATTGTTGAGCAAAAATGTATACAAAATTGCAAAACACATCTTAATTGTTTTTATTTTTAGTTTGACCCTCTATTTTGATTCTTTTGATTAAGCGTAATACAAATACAAAAAAAAAAAAACTTGAATGGTTTTGATGATTTGGGTTGCACCCTAATTTTAATAGGTTGCATATGTATCCCTTTAAAGAGAATCAAGCCTTACGTAATTCAGAGTGTTTAATTTTTCGCACACCAGAGGAAATAATCTAGACGCATGCCACCTTCTAGGAAGGGTTGTTCAGGCTCGATCCAACTATCATTTGCATGCTGTGAATAAGATTAAACTCACCTTCTAGGAAATGTTGTCTAATCTTTCCACTATTTTATGTTTGATTTTTTTGGCTTTATTTCATTTTAATTTGAGATTTGCGAATGTACCTAATATATATTATATTTAATATCGAGTTCCTACGTAGTCTTTGAAGGCGTCAAGTCTTTACGTAGCTCTAAAAAATCATGGATTGTGACTGAATTTAACACGTTTAAATATTTAATATCGAGCTCCTATGGGTTGTGACTGAATTTAACACGTACAAATTTTATGTCAAACTTCCTACGTATCCACCTTTATATGGTGAAATCAAGTCTACGTAGTTTGTGAAAAATATCTTAAGTTCGGTATGACGGAGTCCGATACTCTTTTGATTGTAATGAACTTTCTATGTATCCGCATGTATGGTGGACTCGTAGTTCGAAAGATCAATGTATAACCTTAACCTTATACTTAATGGGATTTGACATATAAGCCATGTGAATAATCAAAGAAAGATAGAGTTGGGAAAAATAATTCCTTGTTTCTTGCATTAATTAGGGTAGAGTATATATAGAGATTACAAAAGTCTATTTTTTGCAAAGATATTATCTTCTAGACTAAGATACAAATATGTGCAAGATAATGTTATCAAATAATATCAATACTCCCCCTCAAGTTGGAGCGCCAAGTAGAAGCTGAAAATGTTGGTTGCCAAGGGATTTAGTGAACAAGTCTGCAAGTGGATCAGCCGTACGGATGTGCAGGGTATCAATTTGTCTTGCCTGGAGTAAATCGCGCACAAAGTGACAATGGATCTCTATGTTTTTGGTTTGTTCATGAAAAACTGGATTAACAACAATATGGATAGCGGCTTGGCTATCGCAGAAGAGGCGCATAGAAGTAGTGTGGCCGACTCCCAGAGAGCGCAGTAGGGACTTGAGCCAAACAAGCTCACAACATGCAGCTGCCATGGGCCGATACTCCGCTTCGGCAAACGAATGGGACAAAGTCGGTTGTTTCTTGGTCTTCCAAGAAATGGGTATTTGACCCAACATGATAAAATATCTAGTCACAAAACGACGAGTGATAGGGCAAGCAACCCAATCCGAGTCACAGTAAGCAGTCATGTGAAGATCACTCTAAGCAGATAGAAGTAAGCCTTGGCCCAGATGGGCTTTGAGATAGTGTAGGACTCGTATAGCTGCCTGCCAATGAGCCTATAATGTATCCTGCATAAATTGCACAAGAGTATGAAGAGAGTAGCAAATCTCTGGACGAGTGATAGTAAGATAGATGAGGTGACCGACTAGACAACGATATTGCTCTGGCTGCTCATACCGCGGGTTGTCTGCTAACCTCATCTCGTGGTGTTGCTCCATAGGGAAGTCGCTCGGCTTGGCTCCAAGCAGACCAGCCTAAAAAAGAATATCTAGAGGACTAAGATCCTTGCGTTGGCACATAAATAGGCCAGACGGATTGCGGGCAATCTCAATGCATAGAAAATACTTAAGAGGACCAAGATTCTTAATGTGAAAGCAAGAACTCAAATATTCTTTAAATCCTGAAATAGCAGCAGGGGTGTAATACCCCTCATTTTGTTAGCAAGGGTAATTGAGTAATTTCCCAAACCATCGTCAATTATTTGAGACGCGTTTGGCGAAGTTCGGAATTTCTGTAGCGAGTTAGATCTCTGTAAGATTCCCTGAGTGATTTAAAATACATTCGACGTATTTTTTGGGGCTTAGAATATTTGTTTGGGTACAAATATATTTATTCCGGGGTTTAATCCCATGCCAAGCTCGTTCCCGGGCAAAAGGAAGCAAAATGGGCAAAATCGCGATCGCGGCAGAGCCACCGCGATCGCAGAATAATCATGCCCATGAGAGCTGGAAAAGGAATTTTCCGCGATCGCGGCAATACCCACCGCGATCGCGGAAAACGCCCAGCGTCGCCCGTCAGCTTTCTTCTTCCTTCTTCCGCGTGGCGTCCATGCGTTGGCCGGGTGGTCGGTTGAGGGAGCCTTCTTTCCCTATAAAAGGAGGGGAGGAGAGCCTCCATCTCCACTCCATCCCGACCTCTCTCCCCCTAGGTGCTTGTCGCCGGAGATCGAGCTTGTCGCCGGAGTTCAAGCTTTCGCCGGAGTTTTCGAAGTTGTTGCTCCCGTCGAAGGTGGTGGTGGCCAAGGAGCAGTGCATTGGAGGCGTAAGGTGCCCAGGAGTGGAAGCCGCCGCGAATCGAGCCCCAAGGAGTCCCCGCCGGTGAGTTTCTCGTCAATTTGGGTCGCTGGAGTTCATCTCCGCGAACATGAACTGCCGCGACCGCGGCTGTGGCAAGGCCGGCCGCGTCCGCGGCCGCTGCCTTTGGCACTCGCAGATACTCGTCCTCGATGACCACGGCAGTGCCCACCGCGACCGCGGATTGCCTGGGCAATCGCGATCGTGGCCTTGGGCATTGCCGGTCTCGATCGGGACTTCCATTCTTTCGATTTCGTTCGTCATTCTTTAGATTCGTATAGTTTATTATCGAATCTAACCTAGGGTTTAGTTATGAGTCGTTCCGTAGGAATCTGTAATCCGAGTTCTGTTCCCGTTCCGGACCCAGAAACCCGTCTTCGTCAATCATTCGTCTAGTCTAAGGCAAGTGGCGGTTCGCTCTTTCTTATCATTCCATATTTCCAGTAATTATCAATTGTTTAATTGTTAATTAAATTAGGATGAATTGTTGTTTTCGTTTGGGAACAGATTTGATAAATGATATGATTAAAATACAGATTTTATAATAGGTTGTATATATTGCTAGAAACAACGCTATTATATCTGTTATTGCCATGATGGCATTGATGTGGATTATGATGTGGTTTTAACTGTTTAGTTAGAACGAGTATTCGTAGGAACGCTATGTACCTTGCGAGGTCTAGTTGTTTCTTTATAACTGGTGCTAGGAGGATTATTTCCCTAGTACTCTATTTGGTCATGACCATACCCTTACTCAGGGTTTGTGCACACAACTGGTGCCGATTCTCGGGATTTATTCCCTTCAATATCTCTCGCGATAAGATGATATTTAAAAGCTTATAACGTGAATGTACGCTTTGTCACTAAAATAAGATGAGTGCCGCTATGCACATAATTAATGAACCTTGGGCGAGAAGTACAACTTGGAAACTAGTCTGGACTTCGATCAGAGTAAGTCCTCTTTCCATATCTGAATTCGCATTGCGCGGTGAGGTTGGTCGTGGACCCAAATGGTCAAGTCTTTTTAAACGCTTGTGTGAAATAATTATTATGTTCCCGAACACTTATCATACTTTCCGATAAGACTCAATCTCTTAGAGTCTTCTCTTCATACGTTTCCATTAGACTCGATCTTTAGGAGTCTTCTCTTGATCATTCTGTTGTGTATCTTTCCGTAGAAGTATTGAGGTTTACTATCGTCATCGACGTTCATTCGAGAAGCGATGGGTCTAACCTAATACGACTATCTCTTAAATCATTCCGTGAAAGTTTCGGGTTATATATCGTTCCTTCGGTTGTTATTCGAGGGACAATGATAGTAAACGGTTACGATCACCAGAACCATTCTGTTTTCTACCCTTGCATAGTCTTTCATTAGACTAACCAACCGGGTTTTATTCCTTGCATGGTTGGCTGGTGTCATCCGTCCTATACGGCACATCAGTGGTTGGTCCCAGAAGTCCGAAGTAACCGTTGAAGAAGAGACTTACAGTTGCAGATTTCGGTGCCGGTATTTCAAAGTCGTTAAGTATTACTTTAAATGTATTTTTATAACCTAGTCATGTATTAGGTTTGTTCTTGAAGTCTTTTGCTGTGTAATTTAAAGTCTTCCGCTGTAATTTCACTCTATTGTAAAAACACTTCTCTCGTTTGATGAGAGATCTTTTAATATAAAAGTATTGAGTTTCATATGCAAATTTTTTCCGCTGTTTAACCTTCCGTTATTTAATTGTGTTTATTTAAGATTAATTGTTCCGATTAAAGCCTTGGGTGATATCGGACAACAACGTCTGATGTCACTGGCGTGTGGAATTTTCGACAATAAGTTAGGGGTGCTACAAGGGGTATTACCGACAATAATCAAGTCATTGACATAGACAAGAACCTTGTGCGCTTGCGCCCTTGTGCTCTGGCGGGTAGCTGAAGGGGGCGGCACAAGGTCGGGCCGACAACGTCGTGAGACGACGCATGAGGAGAGGGTGAGACTCTCTCCCTGGCATTAGAAGGCGACACGTCGAGACTGTTAGTGGCCAGCAGGCGGGTCATCAAAGATGGTCGGATGTGATGAAGATGATGCATCAATGGTGTTTGGTGGAGACGGGATTGCGTAAGGAAAATGCTCTTCATAGAAGACGACATCTGTGGAGGTGAAGATTGTCCTGTCTTCAAGGTCATAGACATGTCATGCCTCTTGCCTAGAGGGTAACTAGGAAGATGCACTTCCGACTGCGCGGCGCAAATTTGTCACATTTCCAAGGTATTTGAGAAGCGAAGCAGAGGCAACCAAATACTAGGAAAGAGTCATAGACATGTTGACAACCATGTAGAAGCTCAAAGGGGTACGGCCATTCAGCAATGGCGTTGGAGTTCGTTTGATTAAGTAAGCAATTGTAAGGACACATTCACCCCAAAAATCAACAGGGAGATGAGCCTGAAATCGGAGAGCTCTGATGACGTTCAAAAGATGCATGTGTTTTCGTTCAACTCTGCCATTCTGTTGAGGAGTCTCAACACAAGAAGTCTCAAATACAATCCCTATTTCTGCAAAATAGGACCGAAGGAGCATAAACTTTGTGCCGTTATTAGCCAAACACGTTGAACATGGTGTTGGAATTGACGCAGAGTGAGTGCACAAAATTGCTTGAGTATAGAAGCAACATCAGACTTGGATACTAACAAGTAGACCCAAACAACTCTAGAATAGTTGTCAACAATGGTAAAAAAATAGTAAGCACCACTAGAGGAAGGAGACATATAAGGCCCCAATGCTGCTTTATTAAAACTACGAGGAAAAATGTTTTTAGTTTGCTTTGCTTTATGACAAATAACAAAAGGTGTGTCTTTTTCTAAAGATCTAGAACTAGTAGTAGAAATAGAGGAAATCGAAGATAACATTGAAGTAGACGAATGACCCAGTCTTTGGTTCCACAGACGCACAGAGCAGGATGACGGCAAAGCAGTAGACACAACATGTGGCTCTATGCCCAACGCACGAAGCCAGTGGACCCGACTCCCCTGTTCACCCACGCCAATCACTGTCCTCGAACTGATGTCCTGTACTATACATAATTTTTCGGTTAAAAGAACTAGACACTGAAGAGTACTATTTAATTTCACAAACGACAATAAATTGCATTGCAAATTTGGGATATAAAGCACATTAGGAAGAACTGGAACCAAAGCGCAAGCTCCCTTGTTGTATCGCAGTACAAATTTTCCCATCAGGCAAAACTACAGAAACATAGTCAACAATATTAATATTACCGAGTTGATCCTTGGCACTCGTCATGTGGAATGAAGCGCTAGTGTCAAGGATCTAGGGAGAAACCGTGTTATCTGACACTTGATCTGAAGGGGCATGTATCTTACTGCATAGAATCATTATGGTGCCCCATTGTTCATTAGTCAACCTGGGACCAAAGGCCCGACCATCCTGGTCAGTAAGAGCAGATGGCGCGCTGGCAGCGAACGAGGCAGGTTGGACCGCATTAGCGACGCCAGTGGAACCTCGTCCACGTCCAACAGGTGGTTGCTCGGTGGTAGTAGGCAAACCTGAGCTGGAAGAGGAAGAAGAGGACGAGTTGCCCCGACCTCGACCCTCTGTAAACCAATCTGCGTATCCGTGGATACGAAAACAAGTAGCCATGTCATGGCCCTTGTGGCCATAATGAGTACACACTAGAGACTTGCGATCCATTGGAGGAGTCGAACTCGACCCAGAAGATGCACCAGAAGCATGAGTCGAAGATGGGGCGGGACGGAGAGCGACGAAGGCCATTGAGCCAGCCTGTGAGTCATGGGCCGTGACGACAGTCTTGAGTTGTTCCTCCTGAATAGCAATAGCATAAACGCGACTGATAGGATGAATTGGTTCCTGAGCCATGACGTTAGAACGCAGAGTGTTGTAGCTATCATCAAGGCCCATCCGAAATTAATAAACTTTCTCAATCTCAGGATCCTGAACAGTCGATGTGGACCAGGTACACGAACACTTGCCACACATGTAGGTGTGTGGCGGTATATACGCGATGAGTTCATCCCAAAGTTTCTTCAATCGACCAAAGTAGGAAGCAATACACTGACCTGTTTGGTGACAAGTAGCGATATCCGAGCGAATATGAAGGATCCACGGGCCGTTCCCCACAAAGAAACGCTGAGCAAGATCACCCTATAGTTCCTTGTCGTAGTAGGTGATAGAAGATCGAAGATATGGCTCAATGGTCTGAGCAATCCACCCAATGATCATAGAATTAACGCTAATTCAATCGTCGAGTCGATCAAGATCAACAGGACGCGCAATCGTCCCATCCAAGAAACCAATTTTCCGCTTAGTATGGAAAGTGTTATGAAGGGCAGTGGTCCATTTCCGATAATTGTCGCATTTGAAGACCACGGGTCATATGGTGAGGCCTGGGTGATCAAAAGGATGCAAATAGTACGGAGAGGAGACGTCAAGGACGCCCCTTTTCACTGGAGCATCATCGTCGTCCATGACGGAGCAGGTGCAGTGGTGATCTAGAGTGGCGGAAGCGTAGGGTTCGCGACAACAGAGGGAGGATGCACGTGGCCGGTGTAAAAAAATTAGGTTAGGGTAGTTGGCTCCGATACCATGTGAATAATCAAAGAAATATAGAGTTGGGAAAAATAATTCTCTGTTTCTTGCATTGATTATGGTAGAGTATATATAGAGATTACAAAAGTCTATCTTTAGGAAATATATTATCTTCTAGACTAAGATACAATTATATGCTAGATAATGTTACCAAATAATATTAATATCAATAAGCCAAGATAAGGCTTGAAATTGTAACAACATTTGCACGTTAAGCATCTTCACAAATGCAAAATATTTTTTATGGATAATCTTGGTAACTAAATCAAGCTAATCCCCTTGACACATATATACATGCGGGTTCGTGTAAATCTTATATATGAGCTTCTGTACAGTTACTATGTACCATTGTGACTCAACCCATATATGCATAGTTTTTATTAAAAGCATAATATAGATTTGCGTCTTGTTTAGTCCATGAACAATTCCGGACATTAGCCACGGTATAACATCTATAACCTCTTTCATTTAGGGCCACGAGAAAGTTTTTACAAAAAAAGTTATTATTTTTTAATTTATTATTATATTAAATAATTAATAAAATATATATATCTATATTAAAGCGATTTCCACATTACTCATGTAACAAATTGTGGATATTAACAAAGTTTGATATTAACCAACCAATTATCTTTATCTGAATTTTAAATCATTATATCTTACATTATTTATGTTTTATTTATCTGACTATCAAAT
Organism: Rheum nobile; assembly: GCA_027886185.1. Taxonomy (NCBI): domain Eukaryota; kingdom Viridiplantae; phylum Streptophyta; class Magnoliopsida; order Caryophyllales; family Polygonaceae; genus Rheum; species Rheum nobile. The sequence goes on from WOAB01000639.1 coordinate 10,905,912, forward strand.
TTGATTTTAACCAACCAAACTTCTCAATTTAATGTACGGTATTAGTGAGGTTTTTTATTGTTAAATGTAACAATTTTCATTTTAATCTAACATTTATCTGTAATTAAAATAATATAAATCATAGTTTCACTATTTTATTTAGCAAATCTTATTTATGAGAACATGACAATTTAATCTTAATTTTAAGAACATGGCAAATCTTATCATAGTTTTACTCTTCTTTCCGATATAAATCGTAGTATTAGCTACGTTACTACTCCAATGGCAATTTTTACACCATAAAATAATTAAGAACATGTTAAATATAATTTTTTTTTCTAAACCTATGCCTAAGGCCAGGGACAGACGCATGATTTTAGATTAGGGGGCAAAATTTCTGCGTGTATAATATCAATATTAATTATAATAAATATAACACATAAAATACTAAAAGTCGCATTTAACTTTTTATTATAATAACATTCCTTCGAGATACCATGTTATGAAATCTTATAATAATATCTTCAATCTCAATCAGTGGCAGAACTAGAGAATTCTGAAAGAGGGGCACACTTTTTTTTATAATATATTAATATTAAATAAAATAGTTATAAATAATATTAATATCAATCTCACATGCATTCTTCTTTCATACTTTTCTTTCTTGAAAACCAACATTAATCTTCATCAACGTTTTTAGGTTTATTAGGAATAGTCGGAGACTCAAATACTTGAAATTGATAATCTCTTACTCGCACAATAAATGTGTCTATATTCCTTTTTAGAATAATTCAATTTAATAAAAGTTTATTAACACGATCAAATTAAATTAAGTTTGAATTATAAATAAATTAATTCAAGCAAATCTATACCTAAATCGAAATACCCTAACCATCACGATTCGAATTTATAAGATCGAAAATGAGTTGTTGTTTCAGAATTCGAATTGAGATGGTCTGGGTATGAATTTAAATGTTTTATTAGCAAATCCTCCTAATGTGAGTGCAAGAAATACGTAAAGTTGGACCGGAGTACCCTTAAACTCAAGGATATCCACCGAAATTTCTAAAAAAAATTAATATAAAGAATGAGCGAAAAAAAAACTCGGGACGAAAGGGGGAGGCACGGGACCCCCCTGCCCCCCTCAGTTCCGCCCCTGATCTCAATACATCTCACTACATTTTTTTCAATATACAATGCGTTCTTGAGAGAGGGGAAGGAGTAAGACGAGGGTATCGTGTTTAAATGTTTGTGTATTAGGGCCACCTAGTTACACTTGATGAGGTGAGGAAAAGTTAATTTAATTTATAAAAAAAAAATCAATGGGATCCATAGCCCTCACTCGTCCTAGTGTGTGTCTGGCCCTGCCTAAGGCATAGGTTAAGCACTTAATTGTAGAAGGATTTTGTTAGGTGTAATTATATTAGGAATTTTAATATTTGTAAAGGGGTTTAAGCATTCGATTTTAGGGAATAGTTTCTAAAACGAGAATTTTTAACTTGTGCCCTTAGGGCATTGGTTAGAAAAACCAAAATAAAAATTATTAACATTAGTTTTTTAATGAAAATTATAATTATCCCAAACATTTTCAATTTAAAAACTTATTTCTTATTTCTTATAATATATAAACACATCTAAATAAACCCATCATAACAAACAAGAATAGCAATTGGTATATTCTAACTATCCATGTAACACCCCGACTTATGTCGGTAGTGCCACATGTCAGTGACCTCAGACTTTAATGACCAAAGCCACCCTAGGCTTAATTCGAACAATTATGCGTAAAATAAATAATTATTCAGTAAATAATGAGTAGCGGAAGACTTTTGTAATATATACAAATCTTTGTTAATATTCCCCTTGTAAATTGAGGAGATAAGTTTTATAAACGATATTGACATTATAGTGGAAGACTTTAAATAAATCCTAATTACATGAGCAGGTTATCTAATACTTTCACCTATTACAATAATTAGGAAAATTGAATCTTATATTCATACAACCTTGAAAATTCTTCCAAAACTAAACTTCAACCGCAAGTCTTCTCCTCTGTCACTTTATGTAATATTCCGCATTTTATAAGGGTATTTTGGAATTTTTCTTATGCCCGTATGGCTAAAAGGATGTTCGGGTACAAATATATTTAACCCGGGGTTAAAAGAACTCGTACCCATACTTTCCTCGCCCATACAAGGCGACCTTTTAGCAAAATCGTCATAACTTTTGATTCCATAATCCATACAATATGAAATTTGGAAGGATTAAAATAGACTTCTAGATCTAACTCCTCGATTTGGAATCACTTCATTTGGAGTTCGGAGCTGAGAGAACGGCCCCATCGAAGTCAGGACGATTTCCTGATGGTCACGACCGCACCCGCGGTGAGAGCATGACCGCACCCGCGGCGAGCGCTGACAGCTTCAGCTTCGTCTTTTCAATAAGATTTCTGACAGTCTTATCTCTTTGGCCACTTGATCCACTTGTTGTCTCTTGTTCCCTTGACTTCGTGGGTTGTTGTTCCCTTGTCCCCTTGCTTGTCCCCTTGGAGGAGGCTTGTCTTGGGCTATAAAAGGAAGAGAATTCGTGGAGGAGAAGCAAGTGCAACTTCATCTTCTTCTTCTTCCTCTCCTCTGTTTTTCTCCATTAAAGCTTCAAGCTTGTGAGCTTCGTTTGAGAGTGTTAGGAGTTCCCTTTGATTGGTCAAGGTGCTCTTGAGTGGTGTTTGATGATATAAGGAGGTTAGAGATCGAACCCCAATCGAATCGAGGTCTAACGGATCGAGTTGGGTGAGTTTTCTCCTCTTCACTGTCGAACCATTGTTTCTGTGCAGCCACCGCACCCCGCGGCACGAACCTCACCGCACCCGCGGCGAGATAGGTTCGTGTTGTGGTTTGGTGTGTTGTGGTCTTGTGCGAGAGTTGGTTCCTTCGATTCTTTTCGTACTCTTTTAGATTCAATTATAAGTGTATTGGATCTAAGTTAGGATCTTGTTATGGGTCGTTTCTTAGGGATTTATTATCCAAGACCTGTTCCAGTTCAGACTCAGGAACCCGTTTCTAAGCCTGTTAGAGCTTCGTCGGATCTAAGGCAAGTGGCGGTTCGCTCTTGCTCATCATTCCATATTTCCATTAATTATCAATTGTTTGTTGTTAATTAATTTGGGATGATTCATCTGTTTAAGTTAGGAACAGTTTTGATAAATAATTTGATAAAAAAAGTGTTGTTATAATAGGTTGTATATTGCTAGATACAACGTTATTATGTTCATAATGGTTTTGTTGTGGATTTTAAAGGTGAACTTCATATAAAAAGATTATAATAGGTTGCATATACTGTTAGTGGCAACGCTACTTTGATATATATATATTTATAGATTGTTAGATCTATGATGTTGGCCTTGATGGCTTTGTTTTGATGTGATATATGACTGTGTTGAACTGTTAGTTAGCACGAGTATTCGTAGGAACGTTTACTGAGGCCCAGGAGGTCCAGTCGTTTCTTGATAATTAATGAATAAAGGGCTTTAGTCCCTAATACCTTGGTGGGTCATGACTAGCCTCTATACTTTAGTATAGAGGTGGTGCACTTAGCTAGTGTCACACTTACCTCGGGAGCAAATCTCGGGATATGCTCCCAGGAAATCTCTCGTCTCGGGACGAGCAGATCATAATAAAAGTTTATAATGTGGTGTGTGGTTTGGTTTTGGAATTAAATCAGATAAGTGCTTTAGCACACATAATTAATATACCTTCGGCGAGTAGTGCATCTAGGTAATAGTGCAGTCAGGAAAACTCGTCTTGACTTTGATCAGAGTAAAGTTCTCTTTCCAATCTGGATTCGCCCTGGGGCGGTGAGGTTGGTTGTGAGCCGAAACATCAAGTCGTTTTTGAATGCTTGTATGTATATTATAAATTAAGTTTCCCAACATTTGTCATGTTTCCTATAAGGCTCATGTCATTTGGAGTCTTCTTTTGGGATTGATTGCTGTGAGGCTCGGTCTCCAGAATCTTCTCTTATGCATACCTCTTGTTTATTCCAGTAGGAGTATGATGGTTGACTATCGTCATCGGTTATTATTCGAGAAACGATGAGTCTAACCTAATACGACTGCTTCGAACCACTCTGTTTTATACCCTTGCATAGTCTTTCATTAGACTGACCAACCGTAATTATTCCCTTGCATGGTTGGCTGGTGTCATCCGTTCGATTCGGCACATCAGGTATGTTGCTGTTCCGTGAAGGCTAGAACGACTATGAAGATGAACGGTGTTTTGACAAGTTATTTTGTTGCTTTGTTTAAAAGACTTCCGCTGTAATGATTCTGATTATATATTTCTGATGTATTTTGTTGTATTTGGAATTATGTTGTAATTCCGAGACTTTGGTTTTAATGAAAGTTATGATATTATGTATTATGACTGTGGTTTGATGATTTATATCAACTGGAAAAGCCTTGGGTGACATCGGACAGTACGTCTGAGGTCACTGGCGGTAATACTTTCAAAAGAGGAAATTTGGGGGTGTTACACTTTACTTCTAGACAACCTGAGGCAAGTCGACTGATGTGTTGTATGAGATGGATGACACCAACCAACCATGCAAGGAAAAATAAGGGTTGCTTAGTCTAATGAAAAACTAAGCAAGGGTATTTTATGTGAGGTTCTATGTGGTCATATCTAGTTACTATTATTTTCTCTCGAATAAAATCCGATAGACGATATATAACCAAAATACTTTCACTGTAACGAAAGATAGACAAAAGACACATGCACCAAGAGAATACCCGAATGAATGTGGGTATTATGGCAAGAAGATATGATTGTTTGGGAAAGTTGTAAGTCAACACACAACATATACAAACTCCATTGAGTAATTGGGTTCGACCAACCTCACCGAATAACCCGCTTAAACTGGAGCACAAACTCCATTGGGTAATTCCAAGTTATACTTATCGCTCGAATTTTATTAATTATGTGCTCGCAACACTTATCTTCTTTAATTTCAACACACCACACTATCTTACAGCTTTTAATACATTCTCAAAAATATAAAGACCAAAACGGGTGATTCATTGTCAACTCACGCATTGCACTAGCTAGGTGACCCGAACACTTCTTATTCCACGATGAATAAGAAGCATGGTAATGATTGAACAAGTATTAGGGAATTAAGCCTCCTAATACCAAATTATAAAGAGATCATTACGCCTCGTAAGACCATAACATCCCTGACACACATGACTATTAAAGTCCACAATCACTAACTATAAAGTCCACACATAACACAATGTCCACAACCAATATCGACATTAAGACGATAACAACCTTAATCGGTATATAACTATATATATATCGATAATAACTATCAACTTAGATATGAAATTCATATAAATCACACAAGTGTTCGCTAAAATTAAATCAAGTTTTAGAAATTACCCAATTAATTAACAATTAATTCCAATATTAATTGTGTAATATCTCTCATTTTAAGTAAGGGTATTTATGTAATTACCAACTCTATTTCTAATAAAGGAATTTTCCAAAAAGGGAAATATATTAGAGATTCTTAACTTATGATGTTACAAGTTTAAGTTATGGGTTATTTAAATTTATTCTAACATTGTGTTAATTTAAATTTAAATAAACTTATCAATTTTAACCTAGATTATTTGAGTTAAGATTAACAAAGTGATAATCAAGATTTAAATATGGTTAAGCTTATAAGAAGATGTGACTTAAGCTTAATTTCAACCTAAGTTAATTTTCCTACATCTTAATTTTGGGTTAAAATAATTATATAAGCTTGGTATAATAAAATAAATAAGTTGGGTAATTTTTAGAATTTTTGAAAAATGAAATAAGGGTATTTTTGCCACAACTTTAGAAAGTTGGGCAAAATGTGTAAATAGGCCAAAAATAGGGGGGCGACCATAATTAAGGGGAAAATGGGTTGTCTTCAACCTCTAGCTTCCATACATAGTAAGTTTCCTTATGTGGAGGATTTTGGGTGCCAAAGTGGTGCGTTTTTTAAGATTAACCATTGGGCAATTAAGGTAACACAATATCTTGCACATACACACTAGAATTGGGTAGATTCATCCCTAAATAAAATTTAATTTCTCTCGGATAGGCAATTCAAACTTCTACGAACAATAGTAGTTCATCTACTCATGCCTACTTATAGAAAGTGTAGTTTCTATAATTGGAAAATTCTAACCTTTCCTTGTCTCTTTTAGACAATGTTTTCACGAGATCCCAGCTTAAGGCCTTGGAGGAATCTCAGACTGCGCCAACACTCAAGTCCAAGCCTGATTCTGTTGTCACTGTCAAGAATGACAACCCTGTGGTACACTTCACCCGCCCTTAGGTAGCTGTGAAGGATGTGGTGGTAGTTGAGGCCACTAAAGAGGAGGATCCGACTGAAAACCCCGAGAGTGTTTAACCTCAGATACTCAATGAATTCAATCGTAGTAACTAGAGAGAATTTAATAAATTGTATAATATTATTAATCACATCTATTTAAGGTGGAAAAATAGATTTTCCTCCAAGCAATATCTTCCAGAAAGATAAACATAATAATAACCCTTCTTAATTAGGGTTATTGAGAATAATATAAAGATATTTTACATCTTGAGAATATCTTTCTACAGAGACAGAACATTGTCTTTGGCCGTTTTCTATATTCGTGGGTACTAAAAAGGATTAGAAGAGTCTAATCTTGTCAGAGTTGGAATTCTCATCGCCGACAAAATTAATTTATCGGTTATTCGCCTGGTAATCCTGAGGTATGTCTTAGTTTAGGCAGTACACCAAAGTTTGACATATTTTGCATGGTAACCCTGAGGTTCAAATTTTTCTCGCAAAATGCCCAAATTGTTAACTATTCACAGTTTCCGTTTATTTTTAAGAAGAAAAATAAAACATAGAAATATTACGTCTTTGAAGTCAGATTTGGTTTCGGATGGGTGATAGGTGTTATTTCATACACCTTTACTAGCAATTATTAGCATGATTGAGAGGATTTTATGAGTAGTTTTAAGGCTAAGTCTGCAGTCCCGACATTGTGGAAAGAAGTGAAGATATCCCAGGATTTGTAGCTTAGATGGAGATGATGAGGATGGAGATGGATCTGCTGGAGCATACTTGGAGAAGACTACCAATAGTTGGTAGTAATGAAGAGCAGCAGAAGAGAGGAAGAGAAGCTGAAGGAGGGAGTGAGCGAGTTCACCGCCCCGCGGCGATCCTCACCGCGACCCGGCGGTGACTCCCAGAGAAGCTTGAAGCCCCGCGGTGGATCTCACCGCCCCGCGGTGGCCGTGTTAAATGTCGCGCGTCCAGAAGACATTTATTTCCTTTATTTAATTTCGGACTTTGTTATTTTATTATTTTGTTTTCTTTATTGTTTGCATTAGTTTAACCTAATTTTCTTAAGACTATTTAAGCCCTCTTTCTAGGTTAAGAGGCAGAACAACTTCGCTTTACATCAGACGTTATTTTTCCCTTAGTTTTCATTCTCGTTTGAATGGAGAACTAACCTCCCTTTGTTCTACTAGACGATTGAAGCAATATAGTTGATGTGTTTGTGAGATTTCTATTCCTTGTTCTTATCCTTATAAAATTTGGTTTGATTCTCTTGGTTATATTGATTATTGATTTCTTATTGTTCTTCTTAGCCTGATCAACTAGGTTGAATACTTTTTATCAATTGCTAGGATTGCATATAGGGGTTCCAAGTGCACATCTAGTGGCATACACGATTGTGCGTATAGGGGTCCCGAGCGTACAATCGTGAGTGAGAATCAGTTGCATGTTAAGTAGTAAGGTGTCTTTCTATTTGCACGTATCCTATATCCTTGTGTGTATTGCTATTGCTTTGTTGGTGGTAAAGTATACCAAAAACTGTGAGAATCGGTGGTGCTTTATCATTGGCATAGTAATAAGTCTATCGACAACTGTGAGAATCGATAGTGCTTAAGATCAGGATGAGAACAACTATAAGGATAATAAAAGAACTTGGATTGAATAGATTTCTGTGATCAAATTATATCTCTGTATTGTGGATCTCGCTCTAGTAGGACTACTTTCCCATTTATATTTTCTCTACTCAACCAAACTTGTTTGCTTTGCTTGCTTTGTTCTTTCTTGATAACTAAACCCCCCTTGCTTGTTACTTGTCATTCACGATTTCATATTGCATCAGATCTTCCCTGTGGGTTCGACCCTTGCTTGCTTACTATACATCTGTTTAGTAGGTCTGTTAGGACTTTTTACTTTGATAAGGCTAATCAACGATACTTGCATTGCGCACTTTTAGCCCGTCAAATTTGGTGCCGTTGCCGGGGAAGTTTTCTGTTTTTGTTGTGTGTTTTTGTGATTGATTTTTGGTGGAGACCTATCTTATGGTCGACACCCGTAGTACTGATTCCCCTCTAGCTGCTTTTGATCTAGAAATCGACAGATCATTCCTTGCAAACCTGCGCGATCAAAGAGAAGAAGGAGAAGAGGTTGAGATAGTTGAGACTGCTGAGACAGTTGTGACCGTTGAAGCTGAGACAATTAACATCCATGCTTTTGCAATGGCTGGAACTCTGAGAGAGCTGACTGAACCGAATATTGGAGCACAACCCTTGGCTGTCATCATCCCTGCGCTTGGCGAATGGGTGAATTTTGAGCTGAAGTCTGGAGTTGTTGCCTATCTCCCTAAGTTTCACGGTTTGAGTGGAGAAGACCCGATCTCTCACCTAGGCAAGTTCCACAATGTCTGCATGACTATGAAGCCCAAGAATGTGACGGAGGATCAAATCAAGATGAGAGCTTTTGGTTTCTCCTTATTAGACTCTGCTAGCGACTGGTACTATCACTTGCCACCAGGAACCATAGATACCTGGAATAAACTACACAAGGCGTTCCTGGACAAGTACTTTCCAATGAAGAAGGCGAATGCCTTGAAAAAGAAAATTGCCAATATTGAGCAGGCTGGTGATGAGACGCTGTATGATTATCTTAAGAGGTACAAGAGGCTTTGCTCTAGCTGCCCATTCCACGAATACGCCAAGCAGGACCTTGTCCTCTATTTACACAATGGTCTGCTGGACCAAGAGAGAAGGATGATTGACGCTGCTTGCGGTGGAAGCATTCTGAAGCTGACACCGGATGCAGCCATAGAGAGGTTTCAGGATATGAGTGAGAGCACCAGGAGTTTTGGAAAGACATACCAGAGGAAGGCGGTCAATGCTGTGACCCCTGCAGGGCCTAGCCCAGTGCTGAATGAGCTAGCTGAGTTGAAGGAGATGGTGAAGAGAATGACAAATCAGAACGCTCCTCAACAAGTCAAGGCATGTGGGCTTTGTTCTGATCAATTCCACCATACCGATACCTGTCCCCAGCTGCAAGAGGAAGGTACTGCTGAAGTGAATGCTGTAGGAGGTTACGGACCCCCTAGGCCGCAGTTCGGTGGACAACCCAATTACAATCATAGAGGGCGTGACCACCTAGGTTTCAGATGGAGTGATCCTCAAGGTGGTCAACAGCCGGTGCAACAACAATACCAGCAGAGAGTCCCGTACCAACAGAGGCCTCAGGGCCAAAGCTCCGGTGCTTCTACTGAAGAGATGCTAAAGACTCTGACTCATCATTTCGCCACGCATGTGCAGGCTACTGAGTCAAGTATTAAGAACATGGAGAGGCAGATTGGTCAACTAGCTGATGTTGTGACCAAGATTGACCAGAGGACATCTAACTCACTTCCCTCTCAGACTACTGTGAATCCAAGAGAGAATGTAAGTGCTATCACTCTCAGAAGTGGTACGAAGCTGGTCGTTGCCCCTATTGCTGAAGAGGAGAACGAAATCGAGAAGGCAGAAATCACGCCCCGCCCCGCGGTGGATCCCACCGCGGCCCGGCCATAAATTAAAGAAGGAGCCAGGAATGAAGTGTTGTTGCCACCGCCCCGCGGCGATCCTCACCGCGACCCGACGGCTGATCTCAGTAATCCCACCGAGACCTCACCGCCCCACGGCAATGACCACCGCCCCACGGTGGGCTTACCGTGACCCGGTCTCTTAAATCCCAGCTCTGCAGATGAAGCCTGTGTTGATGACTACGTTCGTCCGGTCTTCTCTCCTCTTGGTTCTGAGAAGCCACCAACACCTTTTCCCGAGGCGCTAAAGGCTAGAAGAGTAGCCGACGACATCGATTTGTTCGAGACATTTTGGGACTGTGAGATGAACATTCCCCTGATCAAGCTTATCAAGGCTGTCCCTCGATATGCCAAGTTCTTGAAGGAGCTGTGCACCGTGAAGAGGACACAGAAGCTGAAGGTCCAGAAGAAGGTTCCAGTGGGTGAACATGCATCGGCGGTGTTTCAGAGGCGTCTGCCTGAGAAGTGCAATGATCCAAGTATATTTACTATTCCTATTACTATAGGTGAGCATCGATTTAAGAAAGCCTTGCTAGACTTGGGTGCCTCTATTAACGTGTTGCCTTACTCTTTGATTGACGATTTAGGAATAGGACCCTTGCATGATTCAAACATTGTTATACAACTTGCTGATGGTTCTTGTGTACCCCCTAAGGGTATTGTGGAGGATGTTCTTGTGAGGATAGGTCCTTTGATTTTTCCTGCTGATTTCTTTGTTATGGATATGGACTATGATGAGCAGGTTGCCCCGGTGATGCTAGGGCGATCTTTTATGAAAACATCCATGACAAAGATTGATGTAGATAGTGGAACTTTAACTATGGAATTCGATGGAATAATTTTTGAACATAATATTCATAAAGCCAACTCCATTGAATTGCCTACTCCTTACTGCATTAGTGATATTGATGATCATGTGCATGAAAATGTTAAAACTGGTGCAGTAGAGACCGTAGTTAAGTGTTCTACTATTGATGGACCTATTGAGTTGCATGTTGATGATGTCTTGCTGGATGACATAGGAGATCCCACTCCCTCTAATTTGGGCACTTGCCCCCCTGCACTAACCATACAAGGCTGTAAGCCTTTATCTAGTGACGTGCATCATATTCAGGTTGAGCCATATCGGCCCCCACATCGCTCTAAGTTTGGGGGAGATGCTCCAAAGAAAGTAATCATGGAGTTGATGGCAAAGAGGGAACATGGTCTAAGGTCTAAACCTTTCCATGGGAAGTCTCGACAAAAAGAGACGAGTAGGAGGATTCCGAGGGGATCCTATTCCAGGTGGTAGTTGATCTGCAGTACGTCGAGCCAACGACGTTAACCAAGGAGCTGTCCGGGAGGCAACCCATAGTAGTTTTTCTTTGTTTCTTTTCTTTTCCTTAGATTATTTTTAGTAGTTTCTTTTGCTTTGTTTCGTTCGCCTGTTACTTATATTTCAGGTACGAAAGTAAATGGAGAGATGGTGTACTCAGCTATGTCACCGCCCCGCGGCGACCCTCACCGCCCCGCGGTGGATTTTTGGTATATTTTCCCTCTCCGAAAAAAAAAACAAGAATAAAGGGCCCCGAAAAAACCTTAAACGGGTGAGTAAAAGTTTTATTTCTTGAGTGGTAACTAAGGTTTTGACGGATTGGGCCCACTTTCGGGCCGAGATTTCTCTCTTTGGGCCTTGTACCAGCAGGCCCATCATCCTTTTCTTTCCTTTCACCTTTCCCTTTCCCTTCCCTAACCTAGCCCCCACCCTCACAAAAAAACCACATTCTCCCACAATTCTCTCTCGACCTTGATCCAAATCTAGTCTCCAATTGCCTAAACCTTGAGTCCCTTGTCTAATTTGGAGTCTAGCCTCACAAACAAGCCAAACACAACCCCACCGCGTCGCTGCTGTCACCGCCCCGCGCCGACTCCACCGCGACCCGGCCAAAGCCCCCAGTTGTTTCACCGCGACCCGGCGATTCGTCCACCGCCCTGCGTCGAGGCATCTTGGCTTCGTGTGTTTGCTCGTTTGTAAGTACTCTTGGTTGCCCTTTGTTTTGAGTTTCTCCATTCATTACTTATGGCACCTAAGAGTAGGAAGCAAGTGTCTACGAGGGATGAGAATAGGCATGTCAATGGGGCGGGTTTGGGGTGGGGAGTAGTATCCCCGTCCCCATCCCCGTTTAGAAAAACAGTCCCCATCCCCGTCCCCATCCCCACGCGGGGAGCTAAAATTATCCCCGTTTTCGTCCCCATCAAATCCCCGTCCCCGTCGGGGATTCCCCGTCCCCATTAATATTCATTTTGAGTTTTTTCGGATTCCCCACTTATAGTCAAACAATTTTCCCATGAATATCCCCGTTAACCCCCGTGAAATTTTTTTCACTCACTTTCATGTTATGACTCTCTAATCAATCTCCATTGTCAAACAAAAGAAAACAATGACTAAATAGTAAACAATATATATAGAAAACACAAATAAGATATTCCAATAATATGTGCCTTGAATTTAATAAAACCTAGAAAAATAAAATTATTATTTTATATTATGATTTTCTTTATTTGGTAACAGAGTAATAATTTCAAGAAACAATTAAGATATTATATATTGTTTATAGCTATAGCCTACAAGCCTACAACATTACAAGTTATACGCCATATGTTATATAAAGGCATTACTTTGATAATAAAATCATTTAAAATAATCCAATCATTCAAAGTAAATAAATTGTATGTTGTATTACAGTAAGATTTTTCCATAAATTAAAAAATGAGAATAATTTTTATAGGTTAAGAATATAATTATACATTGCATAGTACATATTTACGAATACTTTTAAAGTTCTATTACACCATTTATTTAAATAAAAAAATAATTATCAACTATAAAATTATGAATATGAAAAAATTCCCCGTGAAAAATCCCGCCCATGAAAATTGTATCTTCATTGGTAATTCCAGTGAGGTCACCCATGAAAAATCCTCATGGGAAATCCCATGAGTTTCTAAATAGAGATACTCAGTGGGTAATTTCGTGGGGAAACCCAACGGGTGATACCACGGGGATTACCAACAGAGATACTCGTGGGGATTCCCGGCGAGGACGGGGATGGGGCGGGTAGTGGGGCGGGGGGCTCTATCCCCGTCCCCATCCCCACGCGGGGATGTGTTTTTCGCCCCATCCCCGCCCCCGTCCCCATTTAAAATCCCCATCCCCGTCCCCGTAACGGGGAATCTCCACGAATAATGGGGATTCCCCGCCCCATTGACATCCCTAGATGAGAATGAGGTCTACAATGTTGTGAAGGAGAGGAAGGTGTTGGCTACTAAATTCTTTCACAAGCCAACATTGGCTGAATTTGGAATGCTAGAGTGTGTCCCTGTGCTTATCACATTGTGGTTTGGGGACGTTTCTGAACTTGGCTGCCCCTGCGTATCCCGAGCTTTGTTACCAGTTCATCGCCTCTTTCAAGAGGTATTTTGATGGTTCAGACAACAAGAGGATGATGAGGGTCATGTTCACTTACAATGGGCGTGATTATGCTTTGTCCCCTAAGGTGGTGCGTGATGCCTTGGGCATTACAAAGCTACCAACGGATGGATGGTCTGGTGGAATTCTTGAGTCGGATATGATGGAGTTCTGGAAGGCTGCTACGGGCAGGACGTTCAGGAAGGGTTAGGAGGTGAACTCGAAGCTGGTGAACCCGTGTCTACGGTTGATCCACAAAGTGATGATGAGAGATTTCTTTGGCCATGCTGATGATGGTAAGGTTCCTTTGAAGGATTTCCAGTGGTTTATGAGCATCTTGGAGTTTGTTACGTACACGCCGTGTTGGGCTACCCTCTTTCTAGGTTCCCTGAAGAGGATTCGTGATGGTGAGCCACGTGATATTTGTGGGGGTGGTCTGATTACCCTCCTTTGTGCTGGAGTGATAGCTATCGATCGGATTCCTCGACCGGTTGCTCACGCGGTGTATGATATGGCGCACATGAAAGTGTGCTCGATGCTGAAGCCATTGGGAAAGGATGGTGATTTAGTCTGGTCCTCCTATGATGGCCACATTCTGATTCTTCCCCGGACGTTTGCCTATTCCCCTTCATTTGCGGATTGGTGGATTCCCAGTGATAGCAGAATGACGACTGATGATGCCCCTGCTGCTGCTCCTTCAGGTCCGTATGGAGAGGGCCCTAGTGCTGGTGTTGCTCCTGCTGCTGCTGAGTTTGTGGGTGAGGATACTCCTATGCCGACTCAGTTTATTGCGCCCTCGTCTTCTTATGGTCCTGCCACGCCTTGGCAGGAGTTGTATGCAAGATTTGATGCATTCTCAGTGCAGCAGACTCACTGGAACGCCCGAGTAGAGACCGGTCTGCAGACTTGGCAGACCCAGTTCCGTGCTGATGTAGATGAGCGTCTGGACGGTATGGATGCTCATATGAGGGACTACTTTGGGAGGTTCCCACCACCACCACCATCAGGCCCGCAATGAGTTTATTTCTCCTTCCCCTATTTCATTTGCTTGTTCTCTTTTCTACATTGAGGACAATGTTCGGTTTAAGTATGGGGGAGGGATTTAGACTTGCTATCTATCTAGCTAGTGTATATAGCGTTGTTTTGTGTTCTGTAATTTCCATTCGAGTATTTTATTTGAAAAAAAAAATCGAAAAAGCCAAACAGATGTAAAAAGGCAACCAAAATCTTGGGATGAGCTGAAAACCCGAAAGGGCGGTTCAGGTAAAAAGCAGGTAGTCCGGCTGGTATAGACCAGGGCAATATTGGACTAGAGTGATGTGAGTATATGTGAGATATCTAGCAAAATGAAATGAGTGGCTTGGTGAAAACCCAAAAGGGCGCCTTGGCAAGATGAGCGAAAAAGAAGAAGAGTGATTTTAGGATTGCTCATTATTCTTGGCGAGGCGTCATAAGAAGATGAGTCATAAGGAGGACTCGGGTAGGCCACTTTGGAGCGATAAGGAGCTAGATTAGAGTTAGGATTAGAATTATCTTTGCATCACTTGTTTTGGTTGTCTGGAGCTTATTGTTGATATGTTGTAGTTGCTGGTGTCATATTTTCTTATACTTCCTGAGACCTTGGTGGTTGATTGAGAGAGTAGGTTTTTCTTTAGCTTACTCGGGACGAGTAAGGTCTAAGTATGGGGGAATTTGATAGGTGTTATTTCATACACCTTTACTAGCAATTATTAATATGATTCAGAGGAGTTTATGAGTAGTTTTAAGGCTAAGTCTGCAGTCCCGACATTGTGGAAAGAAGTGAAGATATCCCAGGATTTGCAGCATAGATGGAGATGATGAGGATGGAGATGGATCTGCTGGAGCATACTTGGAGAAGACTACCAATAGTTGGTAGTAATGAAGAGCAGCAGAAGAGATGAAGAGAAGCTGAAGGAGGGAGTGAGCGAGTTCACCGCCCCGCGGCGATCCTCACCGCGACCCGGCGGTGACTCCCAGAGAAGCTTGAAGCCCCGCGGTGGATCTCACCGCCCCGCGGTGGCCGTGTTAAATGCCGCGCGTCCAGAAGACATTTATTTCCTTTATTTAATTTCGGACTTTGTTATTTTATTATTTTGTTTCCTTTATTATTTGCATTAGTTTAACCTAGTTTTCTTAAGACTATTTAAGCCATCTTTCTAGGTTAAGAGGCAGAACAACTTCGCTTTACATCAGACGTTATTTTTCCCTTAGTTTTCATTCTCGTTTGAATGGAGAACTAACCTCCCTTTGTTCTACTAGACGATTGAAGCAATACAGTTGATGTGTTTATGAGATTTCTATTCCTTGTTCTTATCCTTATAAATGTTGGTTTGATTCTCTTGGTTATATTGATTATTGATTTCTTGTTGTTCTTCTTAGCCTGATCAACTTGGTTGAATACTTTTTATCAATTGCTAGGATTGCATATAGGGGTTCCGAGTGCACATCTAGTGGCATACACGATTGTGCGTATAGGGGACCCGAGCGTACAATCGTGAGTGAGAATCAGATGCATGTTAAGTAGTAAGGTGTCTTTCTATTTGCATGTATCCTATATCCTTGTGTGTATTGCTATTGCTTTATTGGTGGTAAAGTATACCGAAAACTGTGAGAATCGGTGGTGCTTTATCATTGGCATAGTAATAAGTCTATCGACAACTGTGAGAATCGATAGTGCTTAAGATCAGGATGAGAACAACTATAAGGATAGTAAAAGAACTTGGATTGAATAGATTTCTGTGATCAAATTATATCTCTGTATTGTGGATCTCGCTCTAGTGGGACTACTTTCCTCATTATATTTTCTCTACTCAACCAAACTTGTTTGCTTTGCTTGCTTTGTTCTTTCTTGATAACTAAACCCCCCTTGCTTGTTACTTGTCATTCACGATTTCATACTGCATCAGATCTTCCCTGTGGGTTCGACCCTTGCTTGCTTACTATACATCTGTTTAGTAGGTCTGTTAGGACTTTTTACTTTGATAAGGCTAATCAACGATACTTGCATTGCGCACTTTTAGCCCGTCAATGGGGAAGAGGAATATGTTAATGTTTCAAATATTTAATCTTTTACTAAAGAATCCACCACAAAAAAATATTTCTTGGTTTAATTGTGTGTCTAGAATAGCCTGTATTATCAAGTGGCTTATGTAGATTATTTTTGTTTACATTTTTTGTCTGAATACCAGTGGATTTATTAGGGTTTTGTTATTGATGAGGTAAATTAATGCAAATAATATCTTATCCATATTTTCTAGGTAATCTGTTTTATTTTCAGTAATTAAGGGCATTGGGCCTAATTTAAGAAGCCCATCATGGTAAAAAGACCCACTCATCTTATCATAGCAATGTAAATAATGACCTAGGAGGCAAAAAGCCTTCATCTTCTTCTTTTCCTTGGTACGTTCTTAATTTTCAGCCTTCATAGCTCTCGTGACCGAAGGAATTCATTACTGACTTGGGCGTCAGAGAGTCTTCCAAGGGCAACCACCCTCGAGTTTTTCAGGTAATTGCGGTTGGAGTTCGTTAGAGTTGCCTGGTGACCGTTTCTCTACCTGGAATTTATTGTGGTGAGATTTTTTCTACCACAATTGGCGCCGTCTGTGGGAAGCGAAGTCGAGATTACCAGGAGAACTAACACGAGCTTGGATGCGGCTGTTGATGGCCAAAGGGCTGAACTGGAGCAAGCACTGGCGGAGAGGGAGCGAGACCGTGCCGCTTTTGAAGCGTCTTTGGCCGAGAGGGATGTGCAGCTTCGCGTGGCCAGGGATAAAGTGGCTGAATTGCGCCGGATGTTCGAACGAGCGCAAAAGAAGCGTCCCATGGAAGGGGTTGAGACAAACAGGGTCGGAAGAAGGTTGCGCAGCGCAATTGAAATCCCTACGCAGCGCGAGCAAGTCCCCCGCCGGGCTGCGAACGGAGGGCAATTTGGAGGAGCCGCCCACGATGATGCCAGATCTGTTGAGCACGGGCGCAACCGTGAGCGTCGTCGCAGGGAGGCCAGGGTGTCTTCCTCAACGTCCCGGCACGAAACTCGTCGTGACGATAGGAGAGACCAGATCCTCAGGGATGATTCCGGCTGAGCCAATCATGAGGCGCGTGACCATTCCAGATCGCATGAATGAGGTTTCCGGGCGAGGGCGGAGAGCGTGAGCTCAGGCAGAGATGAGGAGCGCAGAGAGGGGGTTGTCAGAAATGCTGAGAGGCGTCTGATGCGCCTGTTGGACAATCAGGGAGAGTCCCTAGTTAATGCGCAGGAACATGCATAGCAGAGACTCGCTCAGATGACCTCCACTCCATTGATAAGGAGCATCCGGGAGCAACCCCCACCAACTAAGTTTTCGTCCCCTTCTTTTGAGTTATATGATGCAAAGTCAGACCCTGTGGGGTCTATTGCTATGTATTCGCACAAGATGGCACTGTGGATTTCGAATGATGTGCTGATGTGTAAAATATTTCCTACAAGTTTAGGAAAATCTACTGCAAGGTGGTTTCACTCATTGAAGGCTGATTCAATCCGCTCCTGGGATCAATTGGCGAAAAGATTTGTTTCTCATTTCATTGCAAATATCAGGGAGCGTGCGTCTGTAGATTCCTCGTTTGCCCTGCGGATGCGTAGGGACGAGGGGTTGAGGCAGTTTGCTGTGAGGTTTTTAGAGTGCTATTCTGACATTGATATTGTGATGAGAAGTCTGCTGTTGCTGCATTCAGTCTGTCTCTGTCTCCCGGGAGTAAACTAAGGGAGAGTTTGACACTGAGACAGCCAATAAATATGACAGAATTGCAAGAGCGACTGCGACAGTATGTGAAGTTGGAAGATGATTCAAAACTGTCTCGAGAAAGGAGATCCTGATCCCCTACCCGTAGGCCACCGTTCCCAGATACACCATCGGTCCATAGTCGTCCGCCACAAGGGCGAGGCTGGGGGTTACCTCCAGTCCCTGCCATGCAGACAGTCCATACCACCTTCAACTCTAACCGTACCAGATCCTGACTCAGATTAAAGATAAGCCATACTTCAGGTGGCCCGCTCCTATGAGGTCGGATCCGAGTGATCGTGGTTTTTCAAAAATCTGCTTTTACCATAAGGACAGGGGTCACGCTACTACAGATTTCAAAGCTTTTAGGCGATTCTTGGAGCAAATGGTCGAAATGGGGCATCTGCAAGAGTTCATAGCACAAAAGGCGACTCCAGTGAATGACCAAGCAGGGAAAAAAGCCACAGTTGCGCCGGCGAAGAGAGCACAGAATCCTCCTAGGCAGGTCATTCACATGATAGAGGCGTTTGTAAAGGAGAGTGGCGTCAGCAACCACGATTTCAGGAAGGGGTGTCACGCTCTCGAGATGTTGAAAGCTGAGGCAGTTGCAAGAAAGAAGCCTCGGGTTGATGGCAAGCAGGACTTGACCTTTTCACATGCTGACTTGGAGGGCGTGTAGTTGCCTCACAACGATCCCCTAGTCCTCACAATGGGGTTGAGCAGCTTCGAGGTACGTCGAGTGTTGATTGATTCTGGTAGTTCTGTTGATATTATGTACTTTGAAATATTTAAGAAGCTTGGAAAAAAGCAAGAAGATCTAATCCCCGTCTCTACGCAATTGATGGGTCTCGGTTCATTCCCTGTGTGGCCGCTGGGTATGCTGAGGGCGGAGGTCGTAGTGGAAGGCAAGTCTGTGGAGGCAGAGTTCCTGGTGGTTAATGTGCCCTCATCCTATAATGCGATTCTGGGGCGGCCATGGCTTCATGCAATGGAGGCGGTGCATTCAACCCTGCATCAGGCAATCGTGTTTCCCTTCTAAGACAAGGTGATGCGTGTCCGGGGCGACCAACGGGTTGCGTGCCAGTGCTTGGGGGTTGAAGGATTCGGAGGTAGCGTATTGATGGCACAAGTTGCGCCTCCGGTTCTAGATGAAGTCAACACCCTCCCTGCTGACAAGTCAGTGGAAGAGCTCTAGAAGATCTCGGTAAGTGAATCTGAACCAGAGAAATACTTTTTGATTGGTTCTAACGTTTCAGGTGATGAGCTCAAGTCATTAGCTGGATTGCTGAGACGAATCAGGGAAGTGTTTGCCTGGAGCCCGTATGAGATGCATGGGCTCAGCCCAGAAATTGCGTGTCACAAGTTTGACGTCCGGGATAGTGCTAAACCGGTAATTTAGAGGTCCAGTCGATCTTCAGTTCAACACTCTGAAGCAGTGAAGCATGGGCAATCAGAGAGGTTCAATATCCCACTTGGGTCGCGAACACAGTGGTAGTAAAGAAGAAGAACATGGAGTTGAGAGTCTGTGTGGACTTCACAGATTTGAATAAGGCCTGTCCAAAAGATATGTTCCCTCTTCCAAAGATCGACCAGCTTGTCGATTATACGACTGGCCATGCAAGAATGAGTTTCCTGGATGCTTACAGAGGATATCATCAAATTCCTTTGTTCGAAGGAGACCAGGAGAAGACTGCATTTATGACTTCCAGAGGAATCTTCTGCTACAAGGTGATGCCCTTCGGACTTAAGAATGCAGGGGCAACATTCCAGAGGATGGTGGTCAGTCTATTCTCCGATTTAATTGGGAAGACAATAGAGGTCTATGATAAGCACTACTTTGTAGGGCTTAAGTAAGAGTCATTAGAGGTTTTATTGGTGCCATTCGGCTAGATTTAGACACATTCATGTGCATGGCGTGTGGGGGCGAAGTTTGGTAATTAATTAGACCCATGAAGTGCTAGCCCATATTAAATGAAGAAGGAAGCCCACGTACAAATAAAAGGGCTAAAGCCCAATTGAGCTGGTCCACGTGAAGAAGCTGGAGAGATGAAGTCTGGAGCCCACGTGAAGCCTCCGCGTGAATTGAAGCTGAAAAGCAAATTGAAGGGTGACGTCATGACGACGTCAGCGAAGATGATTTGCTGGAGTGGGCCATTGCTGCTTGAATTGGATGGGCCGCGCGTTGCTGATGCTGAACGAGGTGGGCCGCCCACTGAGTTGCGTGGATTGGAGGCCGAGTGCTGGACGAGATGTTCGCGAGAATTGCAAGAGAATTACGGGATTAATTCCCAATCTCGTTTGTTATTATTATTATTATTATTATTCCGTTTTAGGTTAATTTAGATTTTATTTCCTTTAGTATTTAAGGGTAGAGAAAGACTTGTTTTTCAATCATCAACTCTCTGAAACCCTAATTTCTTTCTACGTACTTACTATGAAGAACTAAGCCTCCCTGGCTTAGTCAGACGCTGAAGCTTTCGTTTCGATAAAGTTGTGAGATTCTCGTTCTTAATCTATTGCATGGTTTTTATCTTTCTCTTGCTTAAGTTGTTTATGATTGATATTGATAATCTCTATTTGGACGCAACTAGGGTTTATTGTTATTGATTAATTGCTAGATCTAGATTGTTACTGGTTGAGCATATCTATTTCAAAGTAGCAACTGCATCGTATTAGTAACTGGTTGTGCTAGTCTTATGCAGAAAAGAATTGATTTACATTCTAGGATAAAAGCCGATTGTTTTATGCTAGAATTGTATCCAACTATATTCCTATCCGTAACGCTGCTGTTAAACTGAATCTTGATAGTTTCAGGGTTGTTTAATTAGTTAGTGCTAATAGTATTTGGTTATGCTATTAGTTATATCTGAAAAGGAATTGGAATTTCCATTGCATGAGATTTTGAATGAGTATCTATGATCAACTTGTCATACGAATAGTAGATGTTGTTTGACTAAGTACTTTTCCCATCACTGATTTCAAAACTCTTTCGCTTGTTTACTTTTGCATGCTTAATTACTTAAACTCACAAAACCCCCCTTTGGTTACTTTGCTTTGACACATAATTTGCATATTTAGATAGAATCCGCCTCCCTGTGGATTCGACCTTTACTTACCTAGGACTACAGTTTAAGGTTTGTTTGGATATTTTGCATAGTAGGAATTAGAATGACAAATTCCTGTTATCAAATTAGCGTCGTTGCCGGGGAAGGCAATTCTATTTTGTGTGTGTGACTTGTGTGCCAATTTTGGTGTGAACCTCTCTTATGGTTCACACCACCCGTGTTACTAATACTCCACTTCTTGATTTTGACCCAGAGATTGACAGGACTTTTCATCATGCTCGTAGGGCTGCGCGTGCATTACTACAGGATACTGATACAATGGCTGATCGTGTTACTCTTGAGTCCTTGACGGCTCCTAACTTAGACCAACCAACTCGTGCTGTGCAATTCCCCGCTCTTGGTGAATGAGTCAAATTTGAGCTTAAGACAGGAGTAGTCCACTTACTCCCGAAATTCAGTGGAACCCCGCTTGAGGACCCTATTCAACACTTGGATGAGTTCCTTGAGGTCTGCACCAGCATGCAACCATTTGAGATTACTGAGGACCAGATGAGGTTGAGAACCTTTTCCTTTTCTCTGAAAAAACCGGCTAAAGACTGGTATCATTCTTTACCGCCAGGGAGCATCACTACTTGGGTGAACTTAAAGAAGGTGTTTCTTGACAAATACTTTCCCGCGATCAAATCTAATCAACTCAAGAAGAAGATCTGCAACATAGAGCAGCTGTCCGACGAGTCTCTTTACGAATACTATGAACGCTTCAAGAAGCTAGTGAAGAGTTGCCCCTACCATGGGTACGAAAAGCATGATCTTATTCTTTATCTGCATGGAGGACTCCGTGAAGATGATCGTCGGATGGTGAATGCTTCATGTGGCGGAAACATTTTGAAGATGACTTATGAAGAAGCTCTGGAGATATTTGCTACATTGGCTGATGACTCCAGACAATACAGTGGGAGAGGTTCCCAAAGCTTGGTGGTTGCAAGTTCTCAATCCAAAATTGATCAAGCTGACTTTGATGTGCTGAGAGAGGAGGTGAGACGTCTAAAGCTGAAAGGTACGCCTCAGCAGGCCAAGGCCTGTGAGATCTGTCATGACGACCTACACCCTACTGACTTGTGTCCTACATTGCAAGAGGAAGTGAATGCAGTAGGAGGATATCAGCAGAGGCCCAGGAATGATCCTTACTCTAGTACATACAATCCTGGCTGGAGGGACCATCCCAACTTCAGATGGAGAGGCCCGGAACAGAATCAAGGCTAAGCGCAACAACATGGTAACCCTCCATAACCTAGGCAACCCTATGTGCCGAGACCACAAGGGCAGAGCTCGAATCCTTCATCATCCATGGAGGATATGATGAAGATGCTGATGCAGAGCACCGTGAACCTTAATGAGAGTGTTACCAACGTGAACCTTAATGTTGCTAAGTTGACCAAGATCCACATACAATTCCAGGAAAGTACACAAGCTAGCATTCAAAACCTGGAGAGGCAATTTGGTCAGATTTCTCAAGTGGTAAATAAACTGGATGCAAAGGATTCCGGTAAACTCCCGTCTCAAAATGAAGTGAACCCGAATATTCGGAATGTCAGTGCTGTGACTTTGAGAAGTGGGAAGAAGCTTGAGGAAGATAGGTCTGAGGGCAACGAAGAAGAAAGTGCAGATTTAGAGCAGAACATCGACAGCCGTGAAGACCACGGCGACCACCGTGAAAACGGCGACCGCCGCGAGACACACGGCGACCGCCGTAAAATGGAGGCTGCTCTCGACCTGGAAGAAAAGAATAACGGCGACCGCCGCAAAAATTACGGCGACCGCCGTGACGGTGATAATTTTCTCGAAAATCATGAGAACGAAAACAGCGATCGCCGCGACACACACGGCGCCCGCCGCCCCTCCGATTGCGAAGCTGAAGCTGAGAAGGAGTCTGAAACTCCAATTTTCCCTGAGTGGAAGCCCGTAGCACCATTCCCATCTGCATTGAAGCGTACCAAGCCACTTGCGCAGGACAAAGACATGTTTGAGATGTTCAGAAACGTTGAGGTCAACATGCCTCTCCTAAATTTGATCAAGTCTGTCCCTCGTTATGCCAAGTTCTTAAAGCAGATGTGCACTACAAAGAGGAATCAGGACCGGAATAGCAAGAAGAAGGTCAAGGTAAGCGAACATGTCTCCGCTATTTTTCAGAAGCGCTTATCCAAGAAGTGTGGCGACCCAGTTATGTTTACCATCCCAGTCACTATTGGAAGCACCAAGTTTCCCAAAGCTATGTTAGATTTGGGTGCTTCCATTAATGTCTTACCGTCATCTCTTTGTGAATCCTTAGGATTAGGACCCATGCATGCGACCAATATTTCCATTCAGTTAGCTAATAGATCTAGTGTGCGTCCTATAGGGATTGTGGAGGATGTCTTGGTTAGGGTTGGTGATCTTACTTTTCCTGCTGATTTCTATGTGCTTGATATGGAACATGATATGCATGTAGCCCCTATTCTGTTAGGGAGACCATTCTTGAAAACTACCAACACTAAGATCAACGTGAGTACTGGTTCTTTAACCATGGAATTTGATGGCGAAACTATTAACTACAATATCTATGAAGCCAGAAAATTTCCTTCTAATGATCTTTCTTTGTGTGCAATTGATACCCTTGAGCCTGTGGTGAAAGATGTTTTTGATGAGGACCACCTAGATGACCCACCACTTATTGTTGCTTCTAGCTTGGATATGGCTATATCTACTGACTTGCAGGAAGGTGTTACTGAGTGGGACGCTTGCTATAAGCGCCCTCCGGAGCTTCCAGGTAAATCACCTTTGCTGCTAACTCCGAGCGAGAAGCTTGCTCCCTCTTTGGTGCAGGTCTCTGAAGTCAAGGTTAAACACCCCCCGGATCGATCTAAGCATGGGGTAGACGCGACCAAGAAGGTCAAGATGGAGAAGCCAAGGAAGAAGAAGCATGGTCTAAGGTTCAAACCTTTCCATGATTGGTTCAGAAAGGAGGTATGGATTAAGAAGGTTCCCAAGGAACCTGACGATATGGATTGAGGTTGTTCGAGTAGTATGTCGAGCCACGACATTAACTAAGGCGCTGTTCGGGAGGCAACCCGATGTTTGGTAGTCTTTTTTCTTTCCCTTAGTCTTTATTCAGTTGTTTTTCTTTTTGTTTTTCCTTTCTGTGTCGAACTAACCTGCAGGAAGCGCGAAAAAAAAAATGGAAATGGTGTTCACGGCGCCCGCTGCGAAATTTACAGCGCCCGCCGTAAATGCCTCGCCAAGCAAGTTGGCTACGACCTAAAAACGGCGACCGCCGTTTAATTACGGCGCCCGCCGCAATTACGGCGACCGCCGCACCCTTCACGGCGACCGCCGCACTTTCTCAGGTAAAAAAAAAAATCGAGAAAAATGGGCCCCGAAAAAACCTTAAATGGGGAGCAGAAGACGAAAATAAGATACCCCGAAAAGACCTTAAATGGAGAGAAAAAGTCAAAAAAAAAATTTGAAAAAAATTTACCCAGCTGTCCAGATTCTCCACGGAGAGGTGCGCATCATGTTGCTAACGGAAGATTACATTCACCCTACTTTTACTTAGCAACGATGATGGCCCTGCAGTCGACAGATAGAGAGGAGGTACACCAGGGCCCAACCACGATGACATGTGGGCCCATTTTTGAAGGCCATGCAACCCCGTTCCCTTGATTGACCACTATTCACCAGAGTGATTCCTTACGGTTGCATGGTAGGAGTTGATGGAGTTGAAGGCCGTGCAACCCTGATTTCCTACATAACCACCATACCCTACAGTGGTTTCTTATGGTTGCACGGTAGATGAAGATAATGGCGTTGATGCCAGACATCCAGGACATGAGCTTTCATGAGTACAGCGCCAGCAACAAGGAAGTGTCCAAGCCAACTCGGCAACGTTGTGAGTTATTTTTTGCTTTTCCCTGTGCTTTATTCTTTTGTCTTTCATTACATTGAGGACAATGCAATGCTTAAGCATGGGGTGGGGTTTTATACTTGCTACGATGTTGAGGAGAAAAAATGAAAAAAAAATGAAAAGAGCCAAAAATTTGAAAAAAGGCTATCATTGAAATCCTGGGATAGGTCGAAAACCCGAAAGGGCGGCCTAGGTAATAAGCAGGTGGCTTGGACCAACATTAGGCTGGGGTAATATGAGGTCAAGAGTGACATGAGCTTATGTGAGCACATATATTGGAAAATGAAATGAGTGGCTTGGTGAAAACCCGAAAGGGCGCCTTGGCAAAATGAGCGAAAAAGAAGAAGAGTGATTTTAGGATTTCTCATTATTCTTGGCGAGGCGTCATAAGAAGAGGAGTCAAAGAAGGATTGTCGGGTAAGTCACTCTGGGAGACATAAGGAGCAATAGATGGAGGCTAGGATTAGAGGTTACTCGCGCTATTGGATGTCCGGGTTAGCTTGGGGGAAGTACTCTGCTTGCCCCTTAAGCTTGTTGAGTTATGGATGTGTTATGAATGAGATTGATGCCAGGATCTTGGCATGGGTTAGGTGACTCTTAGTTGGAGGATATGCTTCCTGAGACCTTGGATGCTACATTGGAGGAGTAGACTCTTTATTAGTTTACTCGAGGACGAGCAAAGGTCTAAGCATGGGGTGGTTTGATAAGCACTACTTTGTAGGGCTTAAGTAAGAGTCATTAGAGGTTTTATTGGTGCCATTCGGGTAGATTTAGACACATTCATGTGGATGGCATGTGGGGGCGAAGTTTGGTAATTAATTAGACCCATGAAGTGCCAGCCCATATTAAATGAAGAAGGAAGCCCACGTACAAATAAAAGGGCTAAAGCCCAATTGAGCTGGTCCACGTGAAGAAGCTGGAGAGATGAAGTCTGGAGACCACGTGAAGCCTCCGCGTGAATTGAAGCTAGAAAGCAAATTGGAGGGTGACGTCATGACGACGTCAGCGAAGATGATTTGCTGGAGTGGGCCATTGCTGCTTGAATTGGATGGGCCGCGTGTTGCTGAACGAGGTGGGCCGCCCGCTGAGCTGCGTGGATTGGAGGCCGAGTGCTGGACGAGATGTTCGCGAGAATTGAAAGAGAATTACAGGATTAATTCCCAATCTCGTTTGTTATTATTATTATTATTTTATTATTATTATTCCGTTTTAGGTTAATTTAGATTTTATTTCCTTTAGTATTTAAGGGTAGAGAAAGACTTGTTTTTCAATCATCAACTCTCTGAAACCCTAATTTCTTTCTACGTACTTACTATGAAGAACTAAGCCTCCCTGGCTTAGTCAGACGCTGAAGCTTTCGTTTCGATAAAGTTGTGAGATTCTCGTTCTTAATCTATTGCATGGTTTTTATCTTTCTCTTGCTTAAGTTGTTTATGATTGATATTGATAATCTCTATTTGGACGCAACTAGGGTTTATTGTTATTGATTAATTGCTAGATCTAGATTGTTACTGGTTGAGCATATCTATTTCAGAGTAGCAACTGCATCGTATTAGTAACTGGTTGTGCTAGTCTTATGCAGAAGAGAATTGATTTACATTCTAGGATAAAAGCCGGTTGTTTTATGCTAGAATTGTATCCAACTATATTCCTATCCGTAACGCTGCTGTTAAACTGAATCTTGATAGTTTCAGGGTTGTTTAATTAGTTAGTGCTAATAGTATCTGGTTGTGCTATTAGTTATATCTGAAAAGGAATTGGAATTTCCATTGCATGAGATTTTGAATGAGTATCTATGATCAACTTGTCATACGAATAGTGGATGTTGTTTGACTAAGTACTTTTCCCATCACTGATTTCAAAACTCTTTCGCTTGTTTACTTTTGCATGCTTAATTACTTAAACTCACAAAACCCCCCTTTGGTTACTTTGCTTTGACACATAATTTGCATATTTAGATAGAATCCGCCTCCCTGTGGATTCGACCTTTACTTACCTAGGACTACAGTTTAAGGTTTGTTTGGATATTTTGCATAGTAGGAATTAGAACGACAAATTCCTGTTATCAGTCTACATCGATGATATGG
Organism: Rheum nobile; assembly: GCA_027886185.1. Taxonomy (NCBI): domain Eukaryota; kingdom Viridiplantae; phylum Streptophyta; class Magnoliopsida; order Caryophyllales; family Polygonaceae; genus Rheum; species Rheum nobile. Next base: position 10,933,131 of record WOAB01000639.1, read on the forward strand.
TGGTAAAGAGAAAGGAGCGTTCTGATCATCTGGAAGACTTGCAGCGAGTTTTCGATATAATGAAGCGGGCCAAGCTGTGGCTCAATGCCTCGAAGTGCGCATTTGGGTGAGCTCGGGAAAGTTTCCGGTGCATTTGGTGTCAAGGCGAGGCATTGAGGCTAGTCCGGATCAAATCAAGGCAATTCAGGCTATCTGAAGCCCTACTAATGTTAAGGAAGTTCAGAGGTTAACTGGAATGGCAACCGCTTTGAATCGCTTTATTAGCAAGTCATCTGACGAGTGTGGGGCATTTTTCAAGGCTTTGAAAGGGGACATAATTTTTCAGTGGGGCGACGAGTGCGAGCAGTCTTTATCTGAGTTGAAGAAGTACTTGCAAGAACCTCCTAAATTGTCTGTTCCGGAGCCTGGCAAAGAGCTAGTCATGTACTTGTCTGTGTCAGAGAGGGTTGTGAGTGCGGTGCTGCTTAGAGAAGATAAAAAGATACATCGGCCAATGTACTATGTCAGCAAAACTTTGCTCAATGTAGAAATGAGGCACACACCCATGGAGAATTGTTGTTGGCATTGGTTGTTGCTTCCCGAAAACTGAACCATTATTTCCAAGCCCATGCAATCGCAGTGGTGACGGCCTATCCTCTTAGGGCCATGTTGGCCAACTCAGATTTGCCACGCAGGGTGGCTAAGTGGGGCATGGAGCTCGGGCAGTATGAGCTGCAATTTATCCCACGAACCTCAATCAAGGGTCAAGTATTAGCGGACTTTGTAGCAGAATTCGTGGGAGAGGTCCCCGACACACAGGAGAAATCTTGGAACCTCCAGGTTAATCTGCAACAAACTTGGGAGCTCCAGGTTGACGGAGCAAAGAACAACAGAGGGTCAGGTACAAGTTTAGTTCTGAATTCTCCATCCGGGGAAGTCATCCACACAATGTTAAAATTGAAGTTCCCAACAACGAATAACGAGGCTGAGTATGAGTCTTTGATTTTGGGCCTAAGGGAGGCCAGAAACCAAGGAGCAGCAGAGTTAGTTATTTACTCAGATTCCCAACTGATAGTGAATCAGGTGACAAGAGATTATGGGGCAAAATCAACTAGAATGCTTGCTTACCTAGAGAGGGCAAGGAGCTTGCTAGCAGAGTTTCGTGAGTTTCGGATGCATCAGATTTTGAGAGAGTAGAATGAGGTGGCCGATGCCTTGGCTACCCTTGTGTCATCTAGCCTGGCAAAACCCGGAGAGTCTGTTTGTATTGAGGAGCTAGAGGAGCCGAGTATTCAGGGTGAGGATGTTATCTTTGTGGATGAGGAAGAAAGCTGGATTTACCCCATTTTTTACTATCTAAAAAATGGGGAGTTACCAAGTGACAGAAAGGAGGCAAAGTCGATCATACTGAAGGCGGCAAACTACTGGCTGTCACCCGCATGGGCACTGTACAAGAAGTGTTTTTCGGGACCTTATTTGAAGTGTGTTCCACCGTCTAAGGTACAAAACTTTCTCTATGAGATTCATGAAGGTGTGTGCGGGATTCACGCCGCTGGAAGAAGCCTGGCGATGAGGGCTATGGCCTAGGGATATTGGTGGCCATACATGCAGAAGAATGTTGAGAGTTATGTCAAAAAATGTGAGAAATGCCAGAGGTTTGTCAAATTGATCCATTTGCCTGCTGCTGATTTGCATCCCTTGACAAGTCCATGGCCATTCGCTCAGTGGGGTTTGGACATCGTGGAACCCTTTTCGAGGGCCCTAGGAAATAAGCGTTATCTCATAACTGCTACCGACTATTTCACGAAGTGGGTGGAGGCTAAACCTCTATTTGGGATCCAGGACAGCGACGTGAAGAAATATGTTTGGGAGTCTATCATCACTAGATTTGGCATTCCTTATGCTCTGATTTTTGATAACGTAACACAATTTAATAGTGCCTCGTTTAAGTCTTTCTGTGCAGGCTATGACATTAAGAATTTTTACTCATCAGTAGCGTATCCACAGGCAAACGGGCATGCAGAATCAACTAACAAGGTCATACTGGATGGGATCAAGAGAAGGCTTGACAAGGCGAAGGGACTGTGGGTCGAAGAGATCTCAACCGTCCTTTGGGCATACAAGACAACCCCTCGAAGGACGACGGGCGAAACCCCTTTCGCCCTCACCTATGGGTCTGAAGCAGTAATCCCACTAGAGATGGGTCTCTCTACCATCAGGACCGAGGTGCTCGAACAAGGGGGGCAACGACCAGGCATTAAGGGTCGGTTTGGACTTGTTGGAGGAAAAAAGGGAGGCATCGACCATTCGTTTGGCTGAGTACCAACGATAGTTGGTCCGGGCGCAAGGGAAACGTGTCAGGCCACGATATTTTGTCGTAGGAGACTTTGTGATGCGAAGGGTTCTCACCAACACTAAATATCTCGCTGATGGGAAGCTAGGCCCGAACTGGGAGGGGCCGTACTGGGTGACTTCTTCTCCAGGCAATGGCTCGTACAAGCTAGAGGACATGTCTGGGAAAGAGGTTCCACGCACTTGGAACGCCTCCAACCTCAAGAAGTTCTATATCTAGAGACGATAATGGCATGGGGGTACTCTTTTTCCTCTTCGTATGATTTTTTCCCATGAGGTTTTCCTGCGAAGAGGTTTTAACGAGGCCTCCCGGGATTACATTCTTAGCATTTTTGTTATCCGTACTGAATTGTTGGTAATGCCAAAACTATTTTGTTTTATATGTTGGCGCTAGCACTTGCAGGGGCCACGCGTCCTCCTCAAATTGTTGTCATAACCACGCCTTCGGGCCACTTCGACATCTCATTGTCACCGCGCCTTCGGACCACCTCGACACCTCGTTGTCGTTGCACCTTAGGGCGAAATAAATATAGCAGGGACACCACGCCTTCGGGCCACTTCGACATCTCATTGTCGTTGCGCCTCCGGGCCACCTCGACACTTCGTTGTCGTTGCGCCTTAGGGTCCGGTCGATGTAGCAGGGACTCCTCGCCTCCGGGCCACTTCGACACTCCATTGTCGTCGCGCCTTCGGCCCCCTCGACACATTGTTGTCGTCGCGCCTTCGGGCCCCCTCGACCCCTCGTTGTCATTGCGCTTTAGGGCCAAAAACCAATGTGGCAGGAGCTCCATGCCTTCGGGCCACTTTGGCATTTCACTGTCGTTGCGCCTCCGTGCCAACATAGAATAACATGAGAACGAGTATACGCGATCATAGAGTCTAGAATCAACTAAAGCTCATCAGCCGAAATGCGCCAGACACCAAGATTGACTGAAAAAGGCATTCTGTAGGACGGCACGGTTTGTTACAAACCGTGCCGAGGACCGTGCCAAGCCGCTGGGGCAAAAAACTCGTTCTCTGCAAAGTGGCACCAGACTGTCATCGACAGTGCCAAGCTGACGGGCGCCAGAAAGTAGCCCTCTGTAATACCGCACGGTTTGTCACAAATTGTGCAAGTCTTGTTGTAAATCGTGCCCCCGCCCAGAACTCAGAAAACCAGTCTTCTTTAAAATGGCACAGTTTGTCACAAACCGTGCCAATCTGTCGTCGACCATGCCGAAGTGACAGGAACCAGAAAGTCATTCTCTGTAAAGCAGCACAGTGTCACAAACCATGCCATATTGTCCTAACCGTGCCGAGCTGTCAGGCGCTGAAAACTCATCTTTGTAAGATGACACGATTTGTTACAAACCGTGCCTGTTACGCTGTAAACCGTGCCTTCCTCGAAAGCTCGGAAAGGTCGCTCTGTAAAGTGGCACGGTTTGTCACAAATCGTGCCAGACCGTTTTAAATTGTGCCCAGTCCAGATAACGCCGTCGATCAAAGTCACGGAGGAATTTATCAAACCCTCGATGCTAGGTCTAGCCTCAAGAGTCTGAGGGGCAAATTGATGAGGTTAATTAATGCAAATAATATCTTTATCTATATTTTCTATTTAATCTGTATTATTTTAAGCAATTAAGGGCATTGGGCCTGATTTAATAAGCCCATCATGGTAAAAAGGCTCAATCATCTTATCCTAACAAGGTAAATAATGACCTAGGAGGCAAAAAGCTTCCATCTTCTTCTTTTCCTTGGTACGTTCTTAATTTTCAGCCTCCATAACTCTCTTGACCGAATGAATTCATTACTGACTTGGGCGTCGAAGAGTCTTCCGGGAGCAACCACCCTCGGGTTTTTCAGGTAATTGCGGTTGGAGTTCGTCAGAGTTGCCTGGTGACCGTTTCTCTACTTGAAATTTATTGTGGTGAGATTTTTTCTACCACAGTTATATTTTCTTTGGTGTCATTTGTTGCACATTGCTTATAGTTAGGTTGATGTTTTTGGACTAAGTTCTTTGATAAAAACCATTTGCTTGTGTCATCTGCAATTCTATTCTAGAATTCATAGGCTGATTTGGATATATTTTTGTGGGTCTTATTTTCCATTTTTATTCAAAAAAACAACAACTATAAATAGTTAACGATTTTGACATTTTGTCAAATATTAAATATAAAATTATCACATGAAATATGTCAAATTTTGATATTTCGCTTAAAATAAACTAAATAAACGTTAATTTATTATTGCGGTTTTTTTAATGGTTATTGTTGCAGATTTTGTTATCGGATTTGTCTTATTATAGCCTCTAGATGTGCGGAAATATATCTCAAGGCGTACAGGTAAGCGGAGGACGGACGGTCAAAACTGATTCATGGCCAAATCAATTTATTTTTTGATGAAACCAAATCAATTATTTGTGATCTGTTCGATTTGATTGGTTGGATACTGTAGTTGGATAAATGATACAGTATTTGTTACGGAGTATTTTTCCAATGCTGAGATTCTAGAATTAACAATTTATCAATCAAACTTCCGTCTGTCATTTTGAGAATTGACACCTGAGGGAGGTATTCTCTGTTTTAGGAGAAAAGTTCTAAAATGTTGTATTCTTATTTCTTAATTAGTCATGACAATGTTTCTTTTCAGAAAAAGATTTGGATAAACGAATTTTAGGGAGCGTTTGATATAAATCAGGTATCGAGTTGGAATCAGGAATCGGGTTAAGTAGGTATCGGGTTGGACCTCTATTCCTGAAAAAATATGTTTGGTTATTTTTCTGGAATGAAACACAACTATCACTTTATATATTATAAATAATATTTAAATTACATAATTAATTAAAAAATAATAATTAAATTACATAATTAATTATATATGATATAATATGTGTTAAATTATCACTTTATATATTAAAAATAAATATTTATGGATTGGATTGGATTGGAGGCCGGTATGAAACCCAAACCCTCCAAAAATATCAGGATTCCAAACCCGATTCCAATTGGGTTGGAGGCACGGTATGAAACCCAAAAAAATTAGATATCAAACAACAAGTAACGGGTTGAGGATTATAAACCCGATTCCTCAGCCCCCATACCCGGTAAACAAACAGCCCCTTAGAGATATCCTCATATAGGTAGCCAGAATTGTATAGCCTTGTCAAAGAGGGGTTCAAGTAATTATTATATTGTTTATAACAAAATTTTTAGCAAACAAGACTTAAACGCTTGCTTCCAAGTCTAATTATCCCACATCAAGGCGCCTTTGTTGAAGGGGCATTTAATTCACGACAATATTCTACTCGCCCACGAAAATTTTCACTATTTCCATGCAAATAAAAAAGGTAAAAAAGGTTGGATGGCTCTTAAACTTGATATGGAAAAAGCTTACGATAAATTAGATTGGACTTTTATTTATCAGATTCTTCTTAAATTCGGATTTGCACATGAGTGGATGAATCTACTTATGACTTGTGTTACTTCAACATCTTTTTCTGTACTTGTCAATAATGAATCAGGCCTGGTCTTTAGACCTGCGTGTGGTCTTTGCCAAGGTAACCCTATTGCACCCTACATATTCATATTAGCAATAGAAGACTTAGCACAAACCCTTGCTCACGAATCCCAACAGCCAAACCGTAAGATTGACATTCAATTAACCAGAAACGGTACCTGTATTCTATTCCTTTCCTTTGCCGATGATACTCTTATTCTTGCAAATTTATCCCGCGATAATATGCTACATATCAAAAATATCCTTCAACAATTCACCTGTATTTCAAGATTATCTATTAATTTTCATAAAATCTCTATCCAAACATCTTCCAACCTTTCTTCCCAACAAACTAGCTCTTTGGCATCTATCTTAAATATTCAGGTAACTCGATCTATGGAAAAATACTTAGGCATTCATATTGCTCGAGGCCGCGTAAAAAAGGAATTTGTTTATTCCTCCATCATTTCTCTTAAAAGACAACTTAGCAAATGGAAGGCTAACTCACTTTCTCAAGCTGGTCGATCTATTTTTATACAATCAAAGTTGCTTTCTAAAGTAAACTACCTCATGCAAAGCTTTCTCTTACCTACAATAGTTTGTCATGAAATTGATAAAATTAATAAGGATTTATTTTGGAATAAAAGTAATCCCAAATTTCACTCTTTGATTAGTTGGGATCATTTTTGTCAACATCGGTCCTTTGGTGGGTTGGGTTTGCACAAAGTTGAAAATATGAACAAGGCATTACAAATGAAATTGCTTTGGAAACTCCTTGTCGAAACAGATAGTCTTTGGGTCCGTATCATTACTGAAAAATACCTTGGATCTAAAGACATTTTCTCTTACAAAAAGAAAACCAAACAATCTTGGCAATTTTCCAGACATCTTTATATTCGCGATATTTTCAGAAAGGGAATAGCGTGGGAATTAGGTAATGGTAAATCCATTAACTTCTAGACAAACTCTTGACCTACAACCCCACTTTAATAACAATTCCGATATTTCTTTCAAGGTCTCCCATTTCATTACTCCTACTCATCAATGGGGTATCCAAAAATTGCAAGCCCTTCTCTCACACTATGTTATCGACAAAATTTTGAGAATTTATATCCCAATGACTCCAGTTGAAGACCGACTAATCTGGAAACTTTCGACTGATGGCAACTTCAATGTTAAATCAGCAAGAAATATAACAGAACCACACCATGCAACCACCAAAGATTACTATTCTTGGATTTGAAAATTAAAAATTCCTCCAAAGATACAACATTTTCTCTGGAAAGCAGTCTCGGATTGTCTTCCTACTACAAAGAGATTAAATTGACACTTTTCTAAAGTTTCAAAACAATGTAGTTTATGTAATTTGAATAATGAAGATATCAACCATTTTTTCTTTGAATACCCATATACCCAACAAATGATCTCTAAACTCCAAAATCGTTTACACACAACATTTTCCATCCAATCAACATCAGACTTCCTGACGGATATAAACTACTTCATAACATCGAATTCGTCTCCTAAGCCCATGCTCTTCCTTTGATGGGCCATTTGGAACCATCGTAACTCAATAATTTTCGATAGAAACAATAGTAACCATAATCTTCTACCTTTAGACCAAGCTTATTTTCAATTCCATTCCTGGTACACTTTGACCCTAAGTTCCACATCTACTTACAAACCTTCCATTAAACGCAGTAGAACTCGTAGAACTAATAGGATTTGGACAAAGCCTCCTCCTGGTTGGGCAAAGTTAAACTTTGATGGGTCCAAAGAGCATAACCACTCCTCGCACCTTGACTACATTATACGCAACTCTAATGGAAAGATTATGTCCATTTTCCGAGACCGGAATCCGGATACCACCGTCTTACAAACATAGGCTTATGCAGCTTTGTTTGGAATTCACAAAGCTCTTAATTTGAATATTGAAAATTTTATAATAGAAGGCGATAATTTAACTCTTATAAACTCTATTCGTGGAACTTGGAAGATATCGTGGGGAATTGATGTGTTCTTGCCTCCGATGACAAGCCAATTGTCAAAGGCGACACCTTTGGATCTAGTCTTGGGCGAGAAGTCACGTTGGAGGTGATCTGGAAGATCGCGGTGTCGGCGAGGCTGAGTGTCACGACAGCGAAGACGACGTCGATGGCGAAGGCGAGGGCAAGTGCGATTGTGTCCGCAAGCGATTGACTGGATGGGTGTCAAGGCGATGCTAGCGATGGCGATAACGGTGGTTTTGGTGGCGATTGTGGACGTGATGGAAGCGATTGATGGAGTGAATGGATAACGATGGTGGAAGCGATTGAATGGAGGGATAGGTGACTTGAAAGACAAGTCTTTGGTGTCATAGCGTCGACTGCGGAGGAAGGGAGATGTGAAGGAAGACTTGGCTTGAAGGTTCAAGCAATTGCCGTAGCGTTGGCGGCGGAGGGAACGAGGATGCGAAGATAGAGGGGTGACGTCCGATCAAGGGAAGGAGGATAAACACTCTACTTGAAACCTTGATTAAAATTGAACGTGCTAAAAAAAATAACATAGTTTGACTTAAATACTAGGGTGAGACATCGGATGGGCCGAGTCGAGCCTAGTGGGCTAGCCCATGCAAGCATGCAAAAGGCCAAACCTTAAAAAAAATGACTATAAAAGGAAACTATCTAAAATAAGAAATAATAACAAATATAGAAAGTGTCTTAAAAAGAACGTGGCGAAGGCATGGATGCAAACACCGCGAGGAACGGCGACGAAGGGTAGATGGCCTCACGAGTGGGTGCACGCGATGCCTGCTGCGATGATCGTGATGTTTCGATGTCGATGGTGGCGAGGACGACGAATCTTGGGTTGGCGTCTGGGCTTCCTTGGCTAGTGCGACAAGTGATGCGACGGCGGCGACGATGGCTTTGGACCTAGACCTTGTCACTGGGCCCTCTGAGCGGAGGCTCATGGCTTCTTCCTCGTCTTGGGCCGTCATGGGAGGCAAGGTCACATCACCCTCCCTCACTTGGCTGTGAAGCATCCCCGCTTCACCATCATCAAACTCAGGCTCAACATATGATGTCAAGTCCGCCACGTTAAAGGACGCATGGATTCCAAAATCTGGTGGGAGCTCGAGTTGGTAGGCATTGTCCCCTATGGCCTTTATCACGCGGAATGGACCATCTCCACGCGGTGCCAATTTGTGCTTACGCCGCGAGGGGAACCTTTCTTTTCGCATGTGCACCCAAACGAGGTCCCCGGGTGCAAAAATGACGCGGCATCGGCCATTGTTCTTCTGGGAGGCATACTGTGCGGCCCTTCTCTCCATTTGGTCCCTGGTTCGTCGATGGAGCTCTTGTTCTTGCTCTGCGCGATTGGCGGCGGAGACATGCACTAGGTCTCGCAGTGGTCGCGGCGACAAATCAAGCGGCGTCAATGGGTTCATGCCATACACCACTTAGAAAGGTGTCAACTTGGTCGCCGTGTGCCTGCATCTATTGTAACAAAACTCTACAAGTGAAAGTAAGTCCTCCCAACGCCTAGGGTTGGCTTTTAGCATCGTGCGAAGGAGGGCTCTTAGGGTTCAATTTGTGACCTCTGTTTGGCCATCGGTCTAGGGGTGGTAGCTAGTGAAAAATAGGAGTTTTGTTCCTAGGTTACCCCAAATAGTTCTCCAAAAATGACCAACGAACTTAGAATCCCTATCACTCACTATGGTACGTGGGACTCCATGAAGACGCACCACATGCTCAAAGAATAGATCTGCAATCTCACTAGCACTATGGGTTGTCTTACAAGCAATAAAATGTGCCATTTTAGAAAATCTATCTACGACCACAAAAATAGAGTCTTTACCTCGTCTAGAGAGGGGCAAACCCATGATGAAATCCATAGACAAATCTTCCTAGGGGGCACTAGGAATGGGCAATGGTGTGTAGAGGCCGTGTGGGCTTGACCTAGCTTTGGCTCTTTGGCATGTCACACAACTTCTACAAAACCTAGTCACTTGGTGGGTCATTTTAGGCCAAAAGAAATGTTCTCTTAGGGCGGCCAAGGTCTTACTAATCCCAAAGTGTCCACGACTTTTGTGTGCTTCCTGAATCAAAAGGAGCCTAATGGAAGACCTAGGGATGCAAAGGCGACTAGCCTTGTATAAATTACCCTCAGAAAGGAAATATGACGCAAACTCTCGAAATCTCAGGCAATGCTCACATATAGGGGCAAAGAAAGGATCACTAGCATATAATTCTTTAATCAAAGCAAAACCCAAAACTTTAGTTTGCACATGAGTCAAGAGAACATACCTTCGAGACAATGCGTCGGCGACAATATTCTCCTTTCCCTTCTTGTGGACCGCGACATAAGGAAATGTCTCAAGAAATTCCACCCAACGAGCATGGCGTCGATTGAGGTGGGCTTGGCTCTTCAAATAGCTCAAAGCTGCGTGGTCATTGTGGATGACAAATTCACGCGGCCAAAGGTAATGTTGCCACGTCTTTAGCACGCATATTAGGGCATATACTTCTTTGTCGTAGGTGGGGTAATTGAGTGTGGCCCCCGTAAGCTTCTCACTGAAATATGCAATGGGCCTCTTCTCTTGGTGTAGCACACCACCAATGCCTATGTCTGAGGCATCACACTCCACCTCGAAGTGCTTGGCGAAGTCGGGAAGCTAGAGCAATGGTGCTTGGCACAAGGCCCGCTTTAAAGCTGAGAAGGCCTCTTCGTGGGACTCAAGCCACAAGACAATGCTTCCCTTCTTCGTCAACTCATGCAAAGGCGCGACAATGGAGGCGAAATCTCGAACAAAACGCCTATAAAATCCTGCGAGGCCGAGAAGCTTCGCACTTGTGTCGGCGTCGTCGGCGTCGGCCACTCTTTGATGGCCGCGTAGCCCAGAAAATTGGTGGACGCGGAGCAAAAGGAGCACTTGGCCAGATTGGCGAACAGGCTCTCGCGTCGAAGGCACACGAGCACTTGGCGAAGGTGATCGACATGCTCCTCCAGGCTCTGTGAATACACAAGGATGTCAACGAAATAAATGATGACAAACTTGCCAAGGAAGGTTCTCAAGACGTGGTTCATCATGCGCATGAAGGTGCTTGGCGCGTTCGTGAGCCCAAATGGCATGACAAGCCACTCGTAGAGCCCATACTTCGTCTTGAATGCGGTCTTCCACTCATCACCCTCTTTCATCCTAATTTGGTGATAACCACTCTTCAAATCTATCTTGGAGAAAAGTGTGATGCCATGAAGTTCATTGATCAGCGCTACTTTGTAGGGTTTAATTAGGAATTGTTACCAGAATTTTAGGTACCATTTAGAGGTATTTAGAGTGTTATTGTGGAGTATATAGTTGAGGAGAAGAAGTGTGGCTTTAGTGGTTTGAAGAAGCTAAATGAAGACTTATTGAAGATGGCGAGAAGACCACGAAAGAAGGCCACGGACCATGACGAAAAGGATGCTGCAGAAAGCTCGACCGCGGTCGCGGAATAGAGGGCCGCGGTCGCGGAAGTGCCGTCGCGGGTGCGGATTGTCACGGAGAAGAGACAAGGCAAAGGGAAGAAAACACGAAGAATCCGCGATCGCGGAATTCCAAGCCTTGGTCGCTGAAAAGTCGAGAGCAACATTATTCAGGATTGTATTTTCCGCGATCGCGGAAATTCTTCCGCGGTCGCGGAAATCTGCATCAGCGCGCGTCAGAGATTTTCGTTCGAAGATTTTCTACTTTATTTTATTTCCTATTTTCTTTATTTCTTTTATTCCGGTTTTATTTTATTTCCTTTGAGAATTATTTTCTATCTTTAGATTAGGTTTTGGGTTAGGTTATTTAACCTAATTTTCCCAGCCACCATCAGGAATCGATCAGAGTTTATTTTTCATTCAGTATTGTTTTCCCTTTGAATTATGAGGAACTAAGCACCTTTGCTTAGTCCGACGATTGAAGCCTTCATTTGATATATGATTGTGAGGTTATAATTCTATTCCTATTCTTTTGGATTATATCTTTTCTCTTGAGCTTATTCCTATTGATTATTATTGATTTCGCTTGTTGGACGCAACTAGTTGATATTGGTAATTTTCTATTGCTAGGGTTTGGATATTTCGGGTTGAGATTCCTTATCTTGTGTAGCAAACATGATATTCTAGGACGGGTAGGACTAGTTTATTGTGAAAGAGAATTGATTATATGTTAAATACTGTGGGTCGTGGTGTTGCATGTATCCTGGTTAATTCCTATGCTTCTTGCTGCTATTGAATTAAATCTTGAAGGTTGGTAGGAATTGTTTAATAGTTAGGGTTACAAGGACGGATAGGACTAGTAACTAATTCAGAATAGGGACATGAATAATCATAGGAATGAATAGAGATAATCTAGGACCAATCAATCGAATGAATGGTGGATATTTGTTTGGCTAAGTGTTTTTTTCCCAAATTGATTACAACATTTGTTTTACTTTATTTTGTTTAATTGCAAACAACCAACCAATCCCCCCCTTTGTTACTTTGGCACACTAATTGCATTAAGAAAGACAACTCCTCCCTGTGGGATTCGACCCTTGCTTGTCTATTCTACTTGTGTAGGTTTGTTTAGGATTATTTTGTTTAGGGCACACGACTTTAGCCCATATCAAATTGGCGCCGTTGCCGGGGAGGCAAGTTTTAATTTTTCTTTGTGTGTGTTTGTGTGCCAACTTTTGTGTGGACCTATCTTATGGTCCACACCCGTGCTATTGACTCTTCCCTTTTTGATTTTGATATAAAAATGGTTGAAGCAACACCGACTTTGAGGCAGTTGACTGCCCCAAACTTCGAACAGAAACCACTTGCTGTGTAGTTTCCAGATCTTGAGGATGGCGTGAATTTTGAGCTAAAATCTGGGTTGATTCATTTATTACCCCACTTCCATGGGCTGAATGGAGAAGACCCTAACAAATATCTTTCTGAATTCCATGCCATATGCTTTAGCATGAAGCCGAGGAACATCACTGAGGACCAAATCAAGCTAAGGGCCTTTCCTTTCTCTCTGAAGGATGCGGCCAATGATTGGTTCTATTATTTGGCTCCGGGAAGCATAGATACATGGGCAGAAATGAAGAAAGTCTTTCTTGATAAGTACTTCCCTTCAACAAAACTCAATAGCCTGAAGAGAAGCATCAGCAACATCGAACAACATGCTACTGAGTCGTTGTATGACTATTATGAGAGATTCAGGAGATTGATATCTAGCTGCCCCTACCATGGTTATTCTGACCAAGATCTCGTTCTATATCTATATGGCGGGCTCCTTGAGGATGAGCGCAGATTGGTAAACGCAGCCTGTGGCGGTAGCATTCTAAACAAGACGCCAGCTGCAACATTTGAGTTATTCTTTGAGCTGTCTGAGAGCTCACGACAATTCATAAAAAGGGCCAGCCCCTGTACAACAAATGCAGTTAAATCCTGCAGAATCTGTCATGATCTGCTGCACCCCACTGACGAGTGCCCAACACTTCTTGAACCTGCGGCTGAAGTAAACACTATAAGAGGTTTTGGTCCGCAAAGGCCAAGATATGACCCGTACTCAAACACCTACAATCCAGGGTGGAGGGATCACCCCAATCCGAGATACGGGACTCAACAATATCCTCCCCAAGACCATGATTACCAGGAGTTCAATCCCAGCCAACAACAGTTCCATCAGTATGGAAATCAACAACAGTACGGGCAGCCATACACGCATAGACCACCGGTACCAAATCCGAGTTCCTCAATGTCTACTGAGGACATGGTTCGATCTCTCGCTCAGAGTGTTACAACGTTGGTCCAACACAATCAAGAGGCGAAATCTAGCATTCAGAACTTGGAAAATAAGTTTGACCAAGTCGCTCAAACATTGAGTACAGTAGTAAACCAGAGGGAGAGCGTATGTGCCATGATGCTGAGGAGCGGAACACAAGTAGATGAACGTCGTGTCCAACAGAAAGAAATCCGCGACCGCAGAGAAGAAGGCCGCGACCGCGGAGTTCGTGCTGAATCAGAAGAAAAAATCGACATTTTTTCGTGATCACGGACAGATTTCCGTGATCGCGGAAAAGTCTATGCTGAAGAAGACTTGCTCGAAGCAGATCCGCGACCGCGGACAGAAATCCGCGATCGCGGAAAAGTCCCTATAGGCCTAGATTCCACAAACCAAGAGCCGCGACCGCGGGCCCCAAACCGCGATCACGGTTATGCCTCTAATGTTCTAGATGATTATGTACGGCCCAACTTCCCTCCGCTCGGTTCGTTGAAATGACCCGCACCTTTTCCCGAAGCTCTGAAGGACACCAGGAGACCGAAAAATGACAAGGAGTTATTCGAGACCTTCAGCAACTGCGAGGTAAATATTCCTTTGATAAAACTTTGTAAGAGCATCCCTCGTTTTGCCAAATTCTTGAAAGAGCAATGCAAATTAAAGAACAAGAAAGCGGTAAAAGAGAAGAAGAAAGTCAAGGTCAGTGACAACGTTTCCGCTATGCTGCAAAAGCGGTTACCAAAGAAGTGCAGTGATTCGGGCATGTTTACTATTCCTTGCAAGATAGGTGGCACCATGTTTGAAAAAGCCATGCTGGATTTGGGTGCTTCTATCAACGTTCTGCCTCTTTCACTATATGAATCTTTAGAGCCAGGACCATTACAGAAGACGGGGATTGTGATCCAGCTGGCGGATAATTCCTATGTGTATCCCAAAGGAGTTGTGCAGGATGTGCTGGTAGAAGTGGACAAACTTATTTTTCCTGCGGATTTCTTTGTGCTGGATACTGGGCAAGATAAAAACGCAGCCCTTGTGATGCTAGGGAGACCGTTCATGAACACGGCGAAAACCAAGATTGATGTGAGTAGTGGTTCGCTCACAATGGAGTTTAACGGGTTGAGGGTCGGATTCAGCATAGATGATTCAAAGCGACACCATCTTGATGGAGACCCCGAGTGTTCAGTTGATGTGAGCAACCCAAGTTGAGTTGGAGAGCACTATGTCGAGCCACGACAGTAACTAAAGCGCTGCTCGGGAGGCAACCCGAGGTATGTATCTTTTTCCTTGTCTTTTCATTCCATGTCTTTTTGTTTTTGTTTTATCCTGTTTTGTTTTGTTTTTGCGCTTGTGTTTGTTTTTGCTTTAGACTAACCTGCAGGTAGGAGACCCGGAACCAAAATTGAAGACGGTGAACTACGCACCAGAAACATCTCCGCGGTCGCGGAAAAATCAATGAAAGTCCCCTGACTTGGAAAAAAAATTCAAAAAAAAAAAGTTCTACCGAAGGCCAGTTATTCGAGTTCCCATGGAGAGATGGTGCGCATCATGCTGCCATAGAGGAGACATTCACCCCACATTTATTTGGCAATGATGATGGCCCGACATTCGACAGATGAGGAAGAGGAACACTAGAGCCCGCCACACAATTACATTTGGGCTCCGCTATGTGTTCGTTGAAGGCCGTGCAACCCCGATTTCGTTGATATGCCACTACACCTTACATTGGTTCCATTTGGTTGCACGGTGGAGTTTGAAGACTGGCGCAACACCAGCGACATGTGCTTTTATTGATATACCGCCAGCAAAATCTTCTGTGTCCAAGCCAACTCGGCGACGATTGTGAGTACTTCATTGCCTTTCCCTGTGCTTCATCTTTTTTGTCTTTCATTACATTGAGGACAATACAATGTTTAAGCATGGGGGAGTTTTCTATACTTGCTAGTCGCTGAGGAGAAAAGAAAAGAAAAAAAGTAAAGAAAAAGAAAAGGCCAAAAATTTGAAAAAAGGCAAAAATAGAAATCATGGGATAAGTAAAAAAACCCGAAAGGGCGGCTTAAGTAATAAGCAGGTGGCTTGGACCAGCATTAGGCTGGGGTAATAATTGGTCAAGAGTGATGTGAGTTTATTGTGAGCACATCTATTGGAAAATGAAATGAGTGGCTTGGTGAAAACCCGAAAGGGCGACATGGCAAAATGAGTGAAAAGAAGAAGAGTGATTATTAGGATTCCTCATTTTACCGGCGTGGTGACATAAGAAGAGGTGATATAAGGAGGATTCGGGTAGGTCACTCTGGGAGGCATAAGAAGATAGATGGAGGCTAGGATTATATTTTTATTCACTCTTCGGTGTTCGGGTTAAGCTTGGGGGAAGTATTCTGCTTTCCTTTAAGCTTGTATGTTGTGTGTTGTGATTATTGTGTTGGTGCCTTGGAGATTCTTGTTTAGGTGCAATTCTTAGTAGAGATGATTTTTCTATGCTTCCTGAGACCTTGAGTATTTGATTGGAGGAGTAGGTTTATTTTAGCTTACTCGAGGACGAGCAAGGTTTAAGCATGGGGGAATTTGATCAGTGCTACTTTGTAGGGTTTAATTAGGAATTGTTACCAGAATTTTAGGTACCATTTAGAGGTGTTTAGAGCGTTATTGTGGAGTATATAGTTGAGGAGAAGAAGTGTGGCTTTAGTGGTTTGAAGAAGCTAAATGAAGACTTATTGAAGATGGAGAGAAGACCACGAACCATGACAAAGAGGATGCTGCAGAAAGCCCGGCCGCGGTCGCAGAATAGAGGGCCGCGGTCGCGGAAGTGCCGCCGCGGGCGCGGATTGTTGCGGAGAAGAGACAAGGCGAAGGGAAGAAAACACGAATAATCCGCGATCGCGGAATTCCAAGCCTTGGTCGCAGAAAAGTCGAGAGCAACATTATTCAGGATTGTATTTTCCGCGATCGCGGAAATTCTTTCGCGGTCGCGGAAATCTTCATCAGTGCGCGTCAGAGATTTTCGTCCGAAGATTTTCTACTTTATTTTATTTCCTATTTTCTTTATTTCTTTTATTCCGGTTTTATTTTATTTCCTTTGAGAATTATTTTCTATCTTTAGATTAGGTTATTTAACCTAATTTTCCCAGCCACCATTAGGAATCGATCAGAGTTTATTTTCCATTCAGTATTGTTTTCCCTTTGAGTTATGAAGAACTAAGCACCTTTGCTTAGTCCGACGATTGAAGCATTCATTTGATATATGATTGTGAGGTTATAATTCTGTTCCTATTCCTTTGGATTATATCGTTTCTCTTAAGCTTATTCCTATTGATTATTATTGATTTCGCTTGTTGGACACAACTAGTTGATATTGGTAATTTTCTATTGCTAGGGTTTGGATATTTCGGGTTGAGATTCCTTATCTTGTGTAGCAAACATGATATTCTAGGACGGGTAGGACTAGTTTGTTGTGAAAGAGAATTGATTATATGTTAAATATTGTGGGTCGTGGTGTTGCATGTATCCTGGCTAATTCCTATGCTTCTTGTTGCTATTGAATTAAATCTTGAAGGTTGGTAGGGATTGTTTAATAGTTAGGGTTACCAGGACGGATAGGACTGATAACTAATTCAGAATAGGGACATGAATAATCATAGGAAGGAATAGAGATAATCTAGGACCAATTAATCGAATGAATGGTGGATATTTGTTTGGCTAAGTGTTTTTTTCCCAAATTGATTACAACCTTTGTTTTACTTTATTTTGTTTAATTGCAAACAACCAACCAATCCCCCCCTTTGTTACTTTGGCACACTAAT
Source organism: Rheum nobile (assembly GCA_027886185.1). Lineage (NCBI taxonomy): Eukaryota > Viridiplantae > Streptophyta > Magnoliopsida > Caryophyllales > Polygonaceae > Rheum > Rheum nobile. The sequence continues at coordinate 10,950,492 of WOAB01000639.1, forward strand.
TTGCATTAAGAAAGACAACTCCTCCCTGTGGGATTCGACCCTTGCTTGCCTATTCTACTTGTTTAGGTTTGTTTAGGATTATTTTGTTTAGGGCACACGACTTTAGCTTCTATCATTCATCAAGCATATCGTCGAGGCGTGGAATAGGATGCCTATACTTGATGGTGATCTGGTTTATAGCGCGACAATCAACACACATTTGCCATGTGCCATCCTTCTTGGGCACAAGGATCACGGGCACAAGGATCACGAGCACAGCGCAAGGGGAGTGAGATTCCCTTACGTAGCCGCGATCCAACAACTCTTGCACTTGGCGTTGGAGCTCTTTGGTCTCCGCCGGGCCAACTCTATACGCAACGCGATTGGGCAAGGAAGCACCGGGCATGAGGTCAATCTGGTGCTCAATGCCTCTCAGTGGAGGTAATCCTTGTGGCAACTCATCTGGAAAGACATCGTCGAAATCAGCGAGCAAGGTCGCGATAGCTGGCGGCACGGACGCGGTATTCGATGACGTAGGGATGCATGGGGTTGGCACAAGCGGAAATCATGGTGCCTTGCCAGTCAAACACGCAGTGAGGTCACTGGGTCTGGCCAAAAGCAAGCGTCGCTCACATTTTCCTTACAAAGGAGGCGGCTGTGGCAACGGATTGGCAAACCTTTTCGATGGTGAGGCGCTGGGCGATTTTTGTGGGGCACTGGGCATATGTGGACTAGTGCTCGAGCCAGATGTGGAAAATCCTAGCCAAGTTTCTGGAGTGCCTTTCTTGGCCTTCCCAGCGGCACCAGCAGCGGCGCCGTGACGATCCAGATGGGCACTTGGTGTCCCAGCTATGGCGTTGTTCCTCTTCTTGTCAGTGCCTAGTGGAGACAAAAGTTTTCTAGAATTGGAGAAGTTTTGCCTCTGGAGTGCCTCTGGGCACTCGTTTGACCTATGAGATGCGTTCTCAATGGCCTTCTGGCGATCACGCTCAACCTGGTCCTACAAGATCTCATGGGGAGACATTGGATGCAAGGTAATACACTTCCCGTGGTAATTGAACACATAAGTGTTCAAATAGCCATCATGGATCACGCGTCTGTCGAATTTCCATGGGCGCCTAAACAAAATATGGATGGCGTCCATTGCAACGACATCACAAAGTATAGAATCACAGTATAGCCCTATGGAAAAAGAAACTAAGCATTGACGAGATACTGTGTTACCTGGACTTGAAGAAATCCATTGGAGGGCATAAGGTTGTGGATGAGGCGTCGTAGGCAACTTGAAGTGTGACACGACCTTCTCATTGACAATGTTAGCACATGATCCTCCATCAACTATGACACTCAAGTAAGCCGTCTAGACAAGAGCCCTTGTGTGGAACAAGTTCTCACGTTGGTCGTGGAGGCTCGCTTCCTTGACGGTGAGGAGACGACGCGTCACCAAGCTCAACGGTGTGCCCGCGTGCAGAGAAGCGGGTTCGCAGTCGTAGGCGTCTTCCTCATCTTCGATGCCTTCATCGATGGCCTCTAGGGTTTGCTCCTCATCGTCGCAAGACTCGTAGCCGGTGGCGGCAGTGGAGAACAAAACCTTTCGAGCATTTGGGCAATCCTTCTTATAGTGGCCTCTTCCACCACACTTGTAACACTCAAGGTCGCACGCGCGATCTGTGCCCATTGGAGCTTGTCTGGGTGCGTTCTGGCGTGGCGCGGTGTTGGCGTCGACGGCTTCGCTTTGGGGGCTTGGCTCGACACGGCTGTGGCAGAGACACTAGGGCGAACATTAGTAGAAGGCAATCCACTAGGGTTAGAAGAATACCTTTGTTGGCCACTGGGAAAAGTGTAAGACTTTCGGCGAGAGATTTGGGCATGAAGTTGTATTGCCGTATGTGTGAGTGTGTTCAAATCTTTCATGGGCAAAATCTCAAGTTGATCACGGATGTTGGTGTTCAAGCCACTCAAGAACTTCGTCCTCAAAGTCGATGGTGCAACGAAGATGTTGGCCTTGTAATACATGTCTTCAAGCTTGGAAAAGAACTCGAGTGGAGTCATCGACCCTTGGCGAGCCATGGCTATTTCCATTCTCATTTGATTCCTATAGTCTGGGGGCACGTATTTCTTGGTCATCACGTAGACTAGTTGGTGCCATTCTGTGACTCTAGTTCTGTGGCGACGCACACAGTCATCTTCGAATCTATGCCACCACACGCGGGCGGCTCCGCGGAAGTGAAGTGTCACGGCGTCGACATGCTCCTCAGGTGGCACTCGACAATATCTAAGGGTGTACTCCGTAGCCTGCACCCATTCAAGAAAAATAGATGGATTGTATTCACCCAAAAAATGCTCGATCTTTACCTTGACTTCGTGTCATTGGTATCGAGGCTGGGCAGGTGCTTGGTTGAACGCGTTGTTTGGCGCGGCGGCGTAGAGAGGATTCTCATAGGCGCGCACACCATAGGGTCTATGGCGTCCAACCTGGCGTCTATCGCGGTCTCGGTGATCTTCACCGCGAGCAAACTCATCCCTTGACGCATAGGCCTCGTCGCATCAGCGTCTTCGCGGCTGGGCGTCATAGTCGGCTTGGCGAATGTCCATTGGCATGACATCGCGGCGCTCTCCGCCAATGTCACGAACGCGTTCTCCTTGGGGCTGGAGACGCGGGGGAGGTATCCAATCTGAAGGGTGATCCTGCAATTCAAGTGGATCTCCAAGAGGGGGGTGAAAAAAATTAGGGTTGACCATACCTGAGTCCTCTATCTCCTCGTCGTTATACTCGTCGAAGTCGTCGTGGACATTGGGTGTGATCGACACGTAGCCATCGGATCCGTAACGCGGCGTCCGAACACTTTGGTGTCGAAGATGATCGCGTACATCATGGCTCCGTGGCTGGGTAGTTGGGGTCCTTAATTGATCATCGCGTCGCGTATGCCCATTTGGTCGGCGACTGGGTCTCCTTGGTGTCGCGTCGGCTTGGTCGGCTCGGCGAGGGCGGCCTTCGCGTAGCGCTGAGCCTGGGACGCGTCTCTGGGTTCTCCGAGAGGCATAGAGATCATCAAAGTTGTATGGTTCAGAAAACTCACCTTGAGTGTCTTTGGCGTCGCGGTCGTTGTCGGAGCCGGCGTCGAAGCCAGCGGGTGTGACTCTGGGCACGTAGCGGTCCGCGTGCGAAACGAAGCCTTGGTGACTCTCGATGACACTTTGCATACGATTGAGTTGTGGTTGATGATGAGATGTAGAAGGCATGATTCCTTTGCCTTTGTCTACTCTTGTCTTCGATGGACCGGCGTCGGTGGCTCATGGTTGAGTCGGCGCGTCCATAGCACTTAATGGAGTTGGAGTGGGCACGAGTTGTGCCGTGCGTTCTCTGGCTTCAAATTGAGCAACGCGTTGATGAAGAGCTTGGATCTCTCTGGCTTCAAATTCGTCTCCTAAGCCCATGCTCTTCCTTTGATGGGCCATTTGGAACCATCATAACTCAATAATTTTTGGTAGAAACAATAGTAACCATAATCTTCTACCTTCAGACCAAGCTTATTTTCAATTCCATTCCTGGTACACTTCGACCCTAAGTTCCACATCTACTTACAAACCTTCCATTAAACGTAGTAGAACTCGTAGAACTAATAGGATTTGGACAAAGCCTCCTCCTGGTTGGGCAAAGTTAAACTTTGATGGGTCCAAAGAGCATAACCACTCCTCGCACCTTGACTACATTATACGCAACTCTAATGGAAAGATTATGTCCATTTTTCGAGACCGGATTCCGGATACCACCGCCTTACAAACAGAGGCTTATGCAGCTTTGTTTGGAATTCACAAAGCTCTTAATTTGAATATTGAAAATTTTATAATAGAAGGCGATAATTTAACTCTTATAAACTCTATTCGTGGAACTTGGAAGATACCGTGGGGAATTGATGTGTTCTTGCCTCCGATGACAAGCCAATTGTCAAAGGCGACACCTTTGGATCTAGTCTTGGGCGGGAAGTCACGTTGGAGGTGGTCTGGAAGATCGCGGTGTCGGCGAGGCTGAGTGTCACGACAGCGAAGACGACGTTGATGGCAAAGGCGAGGGCAAGCGCGATGGTGTCCACGAGCGATTGACTGGATGGGTGTCAAGGCGATGCTAGGGATGGCGATAACGGTGGTTTTGGTGGCGATTGTGGACGCGATGGAAGCGATTGATGGAGTGAATGGATAGCGATGGCGGAAGCGATTGAATGGAGGGATAGGTGACTTGAAAGACAAGTCTTTGGTGTCGTAGCGTCGACTGCGGAGGAAGGGAGATGCAAAGGAAGACTTGGCTTAAAGGTTCAAGCAATTGTTGTAGCGTCGGCGGCGGAGAGAATGGGGATGCGAAGATAGAGGGGTGACGTCCAATCAAGGGAAGGAGGATAAACACTCTACTTGAAACCTTGATTAAAATTGAACGTGCTAAAACAAATAACATAGTTTGACTTAAATACTAGGGCGAGACATCGGATGGGCCGAGTCGAGCCTAGTGGGCTAGCCCATGCAAGCATGCAAAAGGCCAAACCCTAAAATAGAAATGATTATAAAAGGAAACTATCTAAAATAAGCAATAATAACAAATATAGAAAGTGTCTTAAAAAGAACGCGGCGAAGGCATGGATGCAAACACTGCAAGGAACGGTGACGAAGGGTCGATGGCCTCGCGAGTGGGTGCACGCGATGCCTGCTGCGATGATCGCGATGTTTCGATGCCGATGGTGGCGAGGACGACGAGTCTTAGGTTGGCGTCTGGGCTTCCTTGGCCAGCGACGACGCGTGTGACAAGTGACGCGACGGCGGCGATGGCTTTGGACCTAAACCTTGTCACTGGGCCCTCTGAGTGGAGGCTCATGGCTTCTTCCTTGTCTTGGGCCGTCATGGGAGACAGGGTCACATCAGGAATCCACCCAATTATTCTTGACATTTCTACTTTACTTTTTTTTATTGTATACAGGTACACCATTGCTTTAGGGAATCAAACCACGCAATTGATTTTCTAGCTACACATGAGATTACTTCAACTCACATTGTTCGGTTGCAACGGATCCTCTCCTCTATTAATCTTTCGGAGAGAGCACTTCATACTAAGAGTTCCACAGTTTGCACTCGATATATGATAACTTCTGTAATAAATTTGTAAAGATCATCCATTGTGATGATTCAGGGTTGCCATTCTATTATTGAATAGACCCTATTGTTTGCCTTGTATATAAAAAAAAGTAATTATTATTTTGTGTAAAATACAAATAATTATACGTTAATAGATCAAGGGAAATGAAGGACTAAAAATAAAAGGGGTATAAGTAGCGGTGTGCACCGGTCTAGACCAGACTGGATTAGAAAAAATGGTACAGTCCGATGGACCAAAATTTTTACGATTCTTGGACCAGAGACCGGACCGATATGATTCAGTATGGTCCGGTTTCGGTCAGTCCGGTCTTGAACCGGAATGGACCGGTAAATGTATTTCTTTTATTTGTTATTTTTATAGTAATTAAAATTAAATTTTTTTATCTATTTTTATAACTATTGTTTGTAATATTGGACAATATATTTTGTTACTAGTTTATTTTTATAATAGAAAATAATTTTTAATAGTGTTATGAGAAATTAATACATAAAATGAAGAAAAAAACGGTCCATCCGGTCCGGACCGGAGACCGACCGAGTTTGGACCGGAAACCGAAATCTTAAAAATGATGGACCGCGAACCGGACCGGAATACACCTGGTCCGGTCCGAGCATTTTCGGCCCAGTCCTGTTTTCCGGTCTTGGCCAATTTGGCACACCACTAGGTATAAGTGGTATAGTGACATTTTTCGTAATTATCGAGTTTTTTTGCAGTAATTTATTTCTTGTTGAACGCAATGCACTAATGTATCAATGTTCATTAATTGTATACTATATGTTCACAAACTTTATACTAAAGGTTCAAAAACTTTACACTACAGGTTTACAAACTAACTTTATACTAAAGTTCACAAACCTTATGTTAGAGATTCAGAAATTTATATTTAGGTTCACAATGTGTTATAAAAAGCAAGATTACTATGTTTATTAAATGTGAACATTTGATATATTAAGTATGAACCTTTAGTTTTAATACATATGAACCTCTAGTGTACTAACTGTGAACCTCAAACATAGTTTAAAATATTAATCATTCACCTTTTTACGTTACTATGCATATTATCAAATGTGAACCTTTAGTATATTAAGAATGAATCTTGAGTAACTAAATATGAACATTGGTCTATGTAGTTCATATATACAACTTTGAGCACATTCGTGTTTCAGCACATTTTTCATGGTTTATGGGGTTCATGTATTATATGTAGGCGTAATAGCAACGATACCAGATTTTTGTTAGCAACTTGCAAAAAACCCATATTTTAAAAAGTATTGCAAAAGTACCAACTTTTTGTACTTTTGTGGTATTTTTGTTATTGTTGAGGGTAGAATTTAACTTTTCTTTTCAATTGAATATCCTTAAAAGTTGACTAATATTTTCTCCAAAAAAGATAAAAGAAATCCTTAATCTCTCCTTAATCACTTTCTCCCTCCCGGTGGCAGCCCCATCACATCAACCTTCAAGTATGTCTTCCTTGAATTGTGCCTTAATTAAAATTGGCGGGCAAGTTTCCCTCCAAAAGAAAATTATTCATCTCCTTCAACCCTTAATCCCTCTAGCGTAGCTCACCTGACAAAAATCCCTGAATATTCCTGGAGAACTTTAAAGCAGCCTGACTCTAGCACTTACTCCACGTGAGACATTTCACACCTGATATTTCACACCTGACGCCCTCCATTAAAGCTTGAATGGGTAAGTAAACTCTCCTGAAAAACAATCGATTTTCCCCCTCTGTATACGTGAAGTTCAAAAACCTTCTTTATTTGTAGGTATGAAAGTAGTGTATGTGAAGTTCATCAGTGGTGGAGAATGGAAACAACAAGGGAAAAGGTGGTTGTATGAGGGTGATAGAACAGTGAAAGCCATGTTGCTTTCCCCTAACATGGACTTGGCTACACTGCGCAACAAATGGACTGAGAAAAATCCATTTGATGAAGAGAAATTATTTGTGCAATACGTTTATCAAAATAAACCAAAACTTCCACCGATCGTTATAAATGATGACGACGATCTTGATGCGTTCAAGTTCTTGAACAACTGTGGAGAAAATTCATCAGAGTGGAATATTGAGTTGTACACCAACCTTTTAAAGAAGGAAGAGATTCAAAGTGAAAGGGCTGAACATCATACTCTTCCTTCTCCAACAGCTCCACCACCAACTCAGAGCCAAGACAATAGAGACTTTTTTAGGTCATTTTTTAAAAAAGACAGAGCACCCGACACTAACGTCAGGTCAGTTGATGAAATTATTGAAGCTGATAACGAAGCAGAGTTAAGGAGATTAAAAAGGGATAAAGTGAAGGGAAAGACAAGAGAAAGTGTCCCATGATACTGGAAGACATTATATCATTGAGCAGCGATGATGAGGACATTGAAGCTGCTACATCAAGAAACAAAGGAAAGGAGAAAATGACTGATTATGCCAATAGTGGAGATTCTTTGGAGGATGAAATAGGAGATGGTTTTGATTACGGGGGCTGTTATCAATCAGGTGATGATGATCGTGTTGATGGTGGTGATGGTTTAGGATATGCTTCAGGTGATGCTTCAGGTGATGATGTAAATACTGTTGGTCTAGATGATGTGTGGGAGGAAATAAATGGCAATGAGGGAACACACAACGAGGAGCAAATAGAGGAGGACCAAGAAGAAGAGATTGATGTTGATGAAGACATGCTTAGAGAGATTGAAAAGAGGTACTATCCAGCGGAGAGGGACATCCAACGCATGTTAGTTGAAGATGAGGAAACAAGTGAAAATAAGTCCTCATATCCAACAATGAAGGTTGGTAAGATCTTCAATTCTAAGGAAGAGTTCAAAGCTGCACTCTTTTCCTTGGAAATGGAAAATTTCTATGAGATGCGTGTGAAGAGGTCCGACAAGTCCAATTATGATGTTGAGTGTGTTGACGACAAATGAACCTTCGTTTGTCGTGGCTCATTGTATCGAAAAATGTCCTTGTTTATGGTGCGACAATATGTTACGGATCATACCTGTGGCATAAGAGTAAACCACAATAATCACAAAGGAGCAACTTCTCGGCTGATTGCCGAGAAAGTACTTCACAAGTATGTTTTTCTTGCATTTGAACAGTTTTTGTTATCAAAGGCCAATATGAATGCATTTATAGATTCACTTTGTGACATCTCATGTTTTTAAACGGCCGTAAAGGCCTCAGTGCTTCAGAAATTCAGGATTTCATGTTAGAGCATGGGATAAGGACAAGCTACTACAAAGCCAATCGAGCGCGACTCTTAGCCCAGGACATGGCACATGGTACAGCTGAGGATAGCTACAAGGCAATGTACTCTTACATGTACATGTTAGAGAAATCTAATCCGGGAACATACACGAGAATAGTCAATGATGCTGACCAACGCTTCAAGTATGTCTTCTGGACTTTAGGTCCATGGATAAAGGCAGCGCCACATCTGAAAAAGGTCAGTCTTCAGTCTCAATGTTGTCACAGTCAGGACGTATAGTTACTTTGTCAGGTCAAACGCCTATATGACTGCATGTGTGACAAACAGAACAAGAATCATAAGCCAGTCCATATAATGTTGTTTTCAAAGCTTAACATCCTATTGTCAGGGCAACTTATGAGAACATAGTTTTGCGTGTGTAGGTAATATCAATTGACGGCACTCACCTGACAGCCATGTTCAAGGGGATACTTCTCCTGGCTACGACACAAGATGGAAACGGCCAAATATATCCACTTGCTGTTGCCGTTGTTAACAGTGAGAACGATGATGCATGGTCATTTTTCTTCAGTGAATTGAGGGTTGTTGTTCCTGATCATCCTGAGTTGTATTTCGTGTCTGACCGTCATGTTAGCATTGGGAAGGGTTTGAGAAATAGCTATCATTTCGCCAAGCATGGATATTGCATATATCACATATACCAAAACTTCAAGAGGAAGTTTGGCAGGCAAAACCTCTTCGGCATATTCAAAAAAGCTGCTCAGGCTTACACAGTAGCTGAGTTCAATCATCAGTTTGCTCAAATAACAGCTACATCTCCAAAGATTGGTCAATATCTAAAAGAAGCTAGAGTTAAAAACTGGGCGAGGGCGCATTTTCATGGGAACAGGTTTAACATCATGACAAGCAACAACACCGAGTGTCTTAATGGCATGTGGAAAACACAGTGTCAGTGGCCTATTCTTGCTCTGTTTGATGCGATTCTTGAGACCATTTCTAAATGGTTTTGTGAAAGAAGGGAAACGGCTTCAAAATGGGACCAATATTTGTCACCCTCTGTGTACACGCTGGTAGAAGTGAACTACATAAGGTCAGCTAAGATGAGTGTTCGAAGACTTAGCCAGTTTGAAGCATAGGTCATGCAAGGAACTATCAGATACTCGGTGAACCTTAATGCTCGTACATGTGATTGTAACATGTTCCAGATTGATAAAGTTCCATGTGCTCATGACATAGAGGTTGCAAGTGATAGGGGAGTGCGACTCACTGATCTCGTCCATCCCATGTTCAAGAACGATTGCGTGAGAGAAGTCTACAAGGAAACTGTGCATCTTGTTCCTCCCACATGCCGATGGTCAGTTCTTGAAGTTGTGTCATCCATCAGATGCTATGCACCAAAAGTAAAACGTCCTCCTGGAAGGCCACATATTAACCGATATAGGGCGACGTGGAAGAGGAACTATTCTAGGAAGAGGCGGTATTCTTATTGCGACAACCAAGGCCACAACAAGCAGTACTGTAGGAGGAGAAGGACTGACGAAGGATTATAGGAAGAGAATGGGTTAGTGTTTTTTTGTTTAGAATTGTCACCATGTTGGTGTTTTTTGGGCGTTTATGCTGGTAAACGTGGTCGCATAAATATTGAGTCAGTTGTTGTTGGGTGCTTGAAAAGATGTATGGTTTAAGTCTCTATAGTCTTAAACCACACCTCTTTTTGTGGGGGTTCCCCTTTTGGCTGGGATATAAACTTGATAAATTCAATCTTTGATTAAGAGTTGATTACTTCTTATCTTTGTAAAACTCACAAGAACAAACTGTAAAACTCTAGGACACCATGTAAAACAACGTATATGTCCTGACATGATCATTTGCGTGACGAAAACCTAATACATAAACACGACCTGTAACTGTAAAACTCCAAGACACCCTATAAAACTACGTATATGTCCTGACATGATCATCTGCGCGAAGAACATATCACTATAAAAGTAAAACACGCCCTTTAAACCTTCAATACGTCCTGACAACCTACATCTAAATACTTAATACATAAACACAATCATCTGCGAAACCATTTGAGTTAATAGGATTTGAACCTTAGTCTATAAACTTAATACATAAACACAATCATCTGCGAAGTCTATAATTCTTCATATGAACCCTAGAATGTTTTGAATCATGTTTTTAAAACACAATCATCTACGGTTTGTCCTGACATTGTGCTCATGTTCTCTGCAAACGTTGTATTTGTCCTGAAAACGCTTGCATATGATCAAAAATCATAAACGCATCCCCACACATACTCAGAGATTACATTGTTATGAAAACATTATCCAGAGATTACATTGTTCAACTTTACAAAAACGTGCCCTTGGCAAGGTATTCCCACACACAAAACAAAAAAACTAGCATCGCAAAGTTCATACAAAAGGAGAGAAGATTAAAAACGCACTCATCAAGCTAGATAGCGCGCCATCAGATCTCCCCTTAAGAACACAGCATGCTCCAATACCCTTTTTATGTTGATTTCATTGAAGACGGTGTCCCATTCAATCTGCCAAAAAAACAAAGCATCTTAGGCACGTCACTTGCACATAGGAAGAAAATATACAAGAAAACCCTTACCAGTCTGAACCTGAGCTTTATCCGGCTCAGTTCTTCTTCGGTCTGAGCACCTGCCGGATCCAAATCTCTCGCGATAATGTCGCGAGAGTAGCTCTCAAATATGGCATCACTCATCATCCGCCCTCCAAGATGATCCACAACATCCCGTGCAGCTTGCAGAAGGTCATATACATCAGCGTACACGTCAGTGACAAATTGATGTTCTGCGGCCATGGCTTCAGAATATAGAGTTTGTAGAGAAGATTTGGGAAAGTGGGAGTATTTGAAGAACCAAGAGAGGGTGGGAGTATTTGAAGAACCTTGGTAGAGAGCATGGGAGTATTTGAAGATCCTTGGTAGAGAACCTTGGTAGAGAGCCTGTGAGTATTTGAAGAAACTTGGTAGAGAAGATTTGGGAAAGTAAGGGTCTTTCAGGGAAAATTAAGAGGGGTCAAATTGGATATGCATTGGAAAAGAACTCACTTATTTCAATATAACCTGATAAACCTGAATACGTACTGTAAATAGCTTAATATGGCCTGAGAAACTGGAATAAGGAAAAAACTATATATGTTGTTATTGCTCTGACTTCAATTAACAGGGCGCGAGTGAGACAAACTATAAGCCCTGAAAAACTATATATCTTAGAAATAGAACAAGCATTAAAAGTCAGTCCATATATGGTTGTTTGCAAAGCCTATAACTACGTTGTTAGGGCAAATATTGAGTCTATAGAGAAGCAAGAGAGAGCGTGGGCGTATTTGAAGAACTTTGCTAGAGAGCATGAGAGTATTTTAAGAACCTTGCTAGAGAGCCTGTGAGTATTTTAAGAACCTTGGTTGGGAACCTTGGTAGAGAGTAAGGGTCTTTCAGGGAAAATTAAGAGGGGCCAAATCGGATATGCATTGGAAATGAACTCACTTATTTCAATATAACCTGACAAACCTGAATACGTACTGTAAAAATCTAAATATGGCCTGAGAAACTGGAATAAGGAAAAAACTATATATGTTGTTATTGCTCTGACTTCAATTAACATGGCGCGAGTGAGACAAACTATAAGCCCTGAAAAACTATATATCTTAGAAACAGAACAAGCATTAAAAGTCAGTCCATATATGATTGTTTGCAAAGCCTATAACTACGTTGTCAGGGCAAATATTGAGTCTGAAGAGAAGCAAGAGAGAGCGTGGGAGTATTTGAAGAACTTTGCTAGAGAGCCTGAGAGTATTTTAAGAACCTTGCTAGAGAGTCTGGGAGTATTTTAAGAACCTTGGTTGGGAACCTTGGTAGAGAGTAAGGGTCTTTCAGGGAAAATTAAGAGGGATCAAATCGGATATGCATTGGAAAGGAACTCACTTATTTCAATATAACCTGACAAACCTGAATACGTACTGTAAAAGACTATATATTAGAAGATATGTTGTTATTTCTCTGACTTCAATTAAGTGTATGAAGTAATAAGTATTTACAAATTCAATTTTTTTATGTTAGGGTGGTTTGTTCCGCATATATGTTGTTATTGCTCTGATATATTAGAAGATGTGTCCTAAAAAAGTTACATTTGTCCTGAACAAGCATGTTGACATATTCGATAATGTTTTTGCTCTGAAATGTTAATGCCTTTGCCCTGAACATCAGTTTCTGAATTATGAAAACGTTATATTTGTCCTGAAAACGCATGAATATAGTCAAAACTAGTAAACGCAGGAATAAGGACAAATGATCTTATTTATTATCAGTCCAAAACAACACATAACCTTAATAATTTCCAAGTAGACACCCAAACACATAAGAAACAACATGAAAAATACTAAGAAACACCATTAAAACTACATCCCCACGGTCCTTTCCACGGCCACGCAAATAACGGCATCCCCACGGCCATCACTGGGGCAGCACAACATCGGCTTGATCACGAACCACGTACACTTTCACTCCGGCTACCTTCTCGCCGAGGCGGACGAGATCCGCAACGTCATCATTTGTCTGCAACGGTTGAAGATATCGCTGCTCGGAATCTGGGACCTGTTAAAAAAAAATCGACTTTGTACCGGCGTACCTCGACATGCTGCTGATCATCCCATGGAGGGACCAAATTTCCATCTTATTTTTCGGCACCTTGAGGAGTCTAGTGCTCCCCCCCCCGTGTAGACATGGGTAGTTAACAAGGCCATATCGCCGATGGTGGGGGATAATTCCCCATCCTAATATACCTACAGGAAGACCTTAATGAACGAGTCAGTCTTGTTGCGAAAGAGTTTTTGGAGTTTGAGAGAGGAGTTTTAGAGAGATTTGGGACTTTTAGAGTAAGGGAGGATTTGTGAGGGGTTTGCACAAGGCATGAAAGATATTTATACACAAAGATGAGTGGGGAGTAGAGTTAATGATGGGGTCAAATCGGATATGCATTGGAAAGGAACTCACTTATTTCAATAAAACTGACAAACCTGAATACGTATTGTACAAGACTTAATATGGCCTGAGAAACTTGAATAATGAAAAAACTATATATGTTGTTAAGAGGGGTCAAATCGGATATGCATTGGAAATGATCACTTTGGCGAAGAATTATTCAAAAGCTTAGGTTTTTGTACTTAAAATGACCTGACAAATCTGAGTACGTATTGTAAGACTTCAATATGGCCTCACTTCAGTCAAAATTTTGCAAAGATTTGGTTTTATTCGAGAACTTACCCCGCCATTTTATGGAAGTTTTAAAACCGTTTTAAAGGCTATTTTTTCGGTTTAAAAACCCTTTAAATATAGAAAATATTAGTTTGGTTAATGTGGAAGTTTTTAAACCGTTTTTTACCGTTTTATAGACGGTTTGAAAAAGTGTGACATTTGTTTCAAATCCGCCCTAACTCCTAATCCTCATATGGTGTATCCTACTCTGGCTATGCAAAAGTAAAGTTGGAGAATATTGACTCAAATTTGCATGTAACAAAAGGATTGCTTGAAAAAGCTTTTGTTTATGTACAAAAAACTGATAAAGATGATGACCTGACACACATCACATCAGTATTGAAATTTTATTTCATTTCTCTTTCTTTAATAAAAACAAAAAAAACAAGTACAAATTCATATTTGCACAGAAGAAAAAGAAAGAACATCGAAGAGGAGAAAGAGGAACACCCTCTTCGAAAAGAGAGGAATCGAGAGTAACATCTTATAGCAAACGAGAGGAAATTATACGATGACAAAAGGCTGGACACAAGGAAGCTCATCTGCCAATTCAAATTCGTGGAGGAGAGGGCACGAAGCCGGTGAATCATCAACTCGAAGATGTTTCCATGGCCTACCTGCAACAATACAAACTTGCAAATACACTCAAAATTCGGGAAAACAGTTCTATGGATGTCCATTAAGGAAGGTAATATTGAATTTGAATTTCAGGATTTTGGTTATACATTTAGGATTCTGATTTGAGGCTTTTTCAATTAGGGTATAATTGGGGTTTTTTGAATTTGGTGCAAAATATGAATTTGTACTTGTTGGTAATTCAATTGGGATTTCATTTAGACTTAAACTAAGTTCAAGGACGATTTCACTGATAGTTGATTGGTTTAATTTTGTATTCAACCATAGGCAGGTCAGGATTGCAAATACTTCAAATGGGTGGATGGTCAAGCTTATGAGTTTAGAGCCAATGAGACTATTGAAAGCGTAAGAGTTGTTGAAGATCATGGGACAACCTCTACGCTTATTTACCCGCATCATTCGACTTCAAGCAATGATATTATGAATATCAAAACAGAAAATTTAGTGTTGAAAGTTGTACTTGGTGTGGTGGTACTTGTGGTGTTAGTTGTTGTGCTGGTTGTCCTTTTTGTAACCTTGTTGGGTAAAATATGATAATCAGTTATAAGCTTATGTTTAGCAAGACAACGTATTTTTGTAGGGTCCATCATAAGCCTATGTACTTGGTGTGGTGGTACTGTCCTCCTTATGGTGTGTCCAGCTCTTGACTGAAATGTGCATACCTGCAAATTGCTTGAAAAGCATAGGTTTATGAACTGAAAATGACCTGACAAACTGGGGTCCTTGCTTGTAAAACGAGAATATGTCCTGACTTAAACACCATCACAAGCATGTAAACATCCTGAAAACACGATCTTCCAAATTAAAATACAATTATCACATGTCTTCCTTGCCGAATGGTTCCCAACAACACAATACAATTATCACATTAAAATCAAATGTCTTTAAAAACCATCCCAACGACATCTAAAAATACTATGAGCCATTTGATTTCTGTTTCCATCTACGAATTTGTCGGACGCAAGATCCAAGTTTGTCATGCCGAGCAACAACAACTCAATGTGCTTCAAGGTGTAGACCCCACAACCTCCTCTGCAAGATGTACAAAAGCAGTTAGAATGTATATCAATTGTAGTTTGATAAGGATTTATCATTGCATTAATACACATATACTTACCCACGCTTGTTCTGCTTAATGTTATCACGACGGGACACCGACATTGGCTTGTCCAATAACGGTTCACATCTCTTTGCCAGTGGCTCGTACATCTTGACATATCTTTGAACAGTTTGAATGACGGGCTGGATCATCTCAAAAATTTCCTTGTCTAAGTACATATCCACATTGCAGTCATACACCGTCACACCCCAGTCATATAGTTCAATTTCTAAGGCAAACCAGTGGGACTCTGTGATGTTGAAGGGCACATATATGTGTTCCGCATCATCCCATCTCTTGCCATAATCAGCCGGACATGCACCCATCATGTATTTCATCACTGCATCCTCACCTTTACATGGAAAGTCCTTCTAGAAGCGATTGAACTCAGTGGTGAACAAGGTTTGCCAAAATGTGTCAAGCACAACCACCTTCGAAAACCGCTCCGGATTCTCTGAAATCCTTTGACGATAAAGGAACATCATTTGCTCCAGATGCTGTAATGGTGCAACAATGTTAATGTATCCACTGAAAACGATTTTATAAATGCATAATATTTTGAAAGGATGCATTGGAATATTACCTCACTGACCAACCAGTCCTTTGGGGCAAACAATTTCTCAAAGAACTTCTTATCCAATGCTTGCCCACTCGGTCCAATTCGGGGTTCAATAATGCATGATGGTACATATTCATTTGAATAATAAACAAGGCAATATATCAGTTTGTCAGTCCATAAGGAATCATTTTAGTACATACACAGGCAATATATAGGTTTGTCAGTCCATAGAGAATCAATTTCCGGTCATATTACTAACAGTCAGGCCATATAAGATTTTGACATTCAATTCATTATTAAGTTGAGTAGAATGGTTAAGTCACTAACCTCTCACTTTGCATCCACTTTACCAGGTCTGTCATCCCTTCCACCTTGCTTTTTTTGGTAATCTTTTTCGCCAATTTCTACTCATCCATATTGCGGAAGGGTGATTTTGCCGCCGCAGCAAGCTCGCGAGTACGACTTGGATATGTCTTTTTCGGCAATTGGCGACCCTTCCTTGGTCTGCCCTTCCTCATCACTTTGGACTCCTTGGTCTCCCCTTCATCATCCCCCACGTCATCAAAATCAGCATGTGATACCTTCTCACCTTGTAATTCAGTCCCAGCCTCAACACCTCGCTCATCAGCCTTGATCCCTCCCTCCATAACATCTCCCTTTGATTCCTCCATAACTCCTTCATCAACCGTGTTGAGTCCTTCCACATCTCCCTTTGGTTCCTCCACAACTTGGTCATCAACCTTGGTCCCTCCCTCCACATCAGCTCCATTTGCTACCTCCTCAGCATCCACACCTCCGTCATCAATCTTGCTTCCTCCCTCCACAACATCTTCCTTTGGTTCCTCCATAATTCCGTCATCAACCTTGCTGAGTCCCTCCACAACTCCGTCATGCTCACCCTCATCAGACACTGCTTTTGTTGCCACCTCATCTTGTGTTGCCACCACAGTCCCATCATTAACCAACTCCTCATTAACCAACTCCTTGCTGAGTCCCTCCTCATCTTGTGGTGTTGCCTCATTAACCAACTCCTCATTTGCCTTATTTACCCCCTCCTCAATTGTTAGCCCCTGTAGTATTGTAGCCGTCCGGACAAGAACTGACAGTGAATCTGTTGCATCCCCTTCAACTTCTTGCTCATTTACCATTGCAACATCTTCACCCGCCTCTTCCTAACAAACTACATTATCTGCAGCATAAGCATATGGGGGCGATCCAACCTTCTTCACCTCACATTGTCCACCAGTTAACACAATTGCACCATCATCTTGCTCTTCATCCATTGTCTCCTGAAACGATGATATAAGGTATGAAATAAGCAAATATTTTTTGAATTGTGCTCAAATGGACTGAAATGTGAATATATGGATTGAATCGTGCATATATGGACTGAACTGTCTACTGAAACGATGATATATGGTCTGAAATAACCTACCTTTTTTTAAATAAAAAAATGTGCACAAATGGACTGAAATGTGCATATATGGACTGAACTGTACATATAATAACTGAAAAAGTTGGGCATACCACATCAGTCTCTCCCTCTTCGGACTCATTCTCTTCGGACTCTCCCTCTTTGGACTCATTCCCTTCGGCCTCATTCTCTTCGTCATCTTCAGACTCTATCTTTTCCTCTTCTTCATCTTCATGCTCTGACTCATCACTCTGATCTGTTGATTTCACCTCCCTCATGCTCTGCTGGTGTTGGGTAATGTTGGGTTCATCATCACTTTTAACCTCCCTAGACTCTGGCTCTTGGTGTTCTCTGATGTCTTGATCACTGTCATCATTGGATGAAGATGCCACTGTTCTAGGAGCTTTGCCTCTTATGAACTTCTTTAACTTTTGGACTTCCTCCCTTAACAGATCATGCTTTTCATTCAGAGTATGCATCGTTTCAAGCAATTCATTCAAACAATACATCAATTGCCTTTGGTCCAAACCCTCAATGTTTCCAGCTTGCCCTCCCTTACCAACTCCTTTGTCCTTTTTACCAGCCCTTTTTCTTTTGGGCTTCAGCTGCTTAACAATCTCATCCAAGGATTTGTGTCCTTCATCCTCCGGGAAGTAACAACTTTCTCCCAAGTCCTCTCCGTCCTCCTCAACAAGGATCTGTTTAGCAGCGAAAGTCCCCTCTAGGGCATCAGAAATCAAATCCAAGCTTGGCCTACTCGTTTTAAGCCACCTCACACCTCGGGGTTGCACAACTTTATTCAGCTTTTGGGCAAATATTCTGCCAAAATGGGGCACTGCCTCATACAACCATATCTGAAACAAACAGAATTGGAATTAAACCACAATTATGACCAGAGGCATTAACCTTTCTCAGTTTTACATATTCAACTACTAACACATTACCTGAAACACCATCGGAAAACCCCTTATGGTGTATCCTGCTTTGGCATTGTCTGAACGTGCAAGTGCAGCCTTAACTGACTCCATTCGTGTGTCCAAAGCAGAATCCAGACTTTGATGGAGGTCAATATATGCACTCCTACCCCATGGGAAATTATTGAAACGATCCAAGTCTTGGGTCAATTTCACATGTAGGGGTCTGACCTTCCTCTTCTTATCACCCCCAAGTACAACACCCTCAAGAATTAACAACAAGGCCATCTTCAGCTTAAATACATTTTCCTCCCGATACGATAAGAACTTGGTTACAAGGTTAGCAATGGTAATACTCCTCACACCAAAAAAATCAAAGACTGTATTCTTTTCCTCCATAGTGTCCTTCTCATCGGACATCCCATAATTCAGTCCTGTTATTAGCCTAAACTCCTCTATTGAAAACCTACATGGTTGTCCACCAAGATCATACCATGTCTCAAACTGCTTTTTTGTGTCCAGTTGCCTAAACAACGCATGGTGAATCAGCTGTGCAGACAGTTTCAAGTTTTTCATAAATTTGATTATTGGGCCAAAGGGGCCCTACAGAACTGTCTGTCAGTCTGTTCGAGTTAGGGTGTTCTCGATACAATTCAGATACTGAAGCCTTGAGTTCCGATTTATTCGACCATAAAACAACTCCTCAGAATGCCACTTGTATATTATCTGTAATGAATGACATTTACATATACATGACAGGTAAGAATGACTTTCATATTCACATAAAAGAAAGAAAGACACCATCTTACTTTGTCAGGTAAAGATATATGTTTTCAGGATACAAAATAAATTGTCAGACTATATTTTGGTTTGCCATGCCAAATGGAAGTTGTTCAGGAAAAGTCTTTACCCTAGAGTATAACTTACAATTTTGTATCAACATGAATCAGGCTACTATGACAGTCTAACATTCTAACCACACAACAAATACATGACATTCATATTCACATAAACCCGAAAACTTACTTTGTCAGGTAAGATAATTCGTTTCGTCAGAATACATTTTGGTTTGTCAGCCTATATGGATGTCAACAGTTTAGGCTACTATGAATTTTCCAGACCTCTCCATGCTCTGTTTTTTACAGAGTAAATCATGCTCTGTTTTTCACATAAGCCTAATTTTAGCATGAAGTTTATCCAGACCCTAAACCTAGCATGCATCACAAAATTCAGACAAATTATTGTTTTTTTTTCAGGTAATTCAAGAGTTAGAGAAGACCACTAACCCCGCCAACCGACTTCGATGGCTCCTTCCTCGACCTCTTGGCTTTTGGTTCTTCAGCCTCCGAGATTCTCGGTTTCTTCTTCTGCATCGAAACGACTGGACTCGGTGATTCTTCTTCCTCCGCCGACCTGTAGGCTCTCTTCTTTCGGCCACTCGCCACAGTAGCCGCCTTCGCATTCGCCGGATGTTCTTCGCTTTCCTCAACCCTCTTTCTCCTCGAAACTGTAGAAGCCTTCGCATTCGCCTTCACCTTCTCGACTCTGGCTTTCGCAGACTGCAAACCTCTTGTCTTCACCATTATCGATCTGGGGATTTAGTAAGGGCTTCAAAAATGGCTTCAGAAAGGGCTTCAGAAAGGGCTTAACAAAGGGCTTCGCCTTCTCGACTTTGGGGATTTAGGATTTGGTTTGAGGAATACGATTCGGGGATGAAAGGAAAAAAGGTTCTTCAGCGGCGAAATGAATTTGGGGAAGATGAACTGCTATCGGTTGAACAGGTACTTGATTAGGCCTACTGATATAACCGTTTAAAATTAACTTCCTCTTTAAATCTTTCCAAAACACTTTTATGTTTTTTGAAAAAGGTTTATTCATAATTTATTTTACCTTTTTAGTTTTAAAAAGTGTTGCAGTTTTATAATACTTTTGCAATACTTTTCAAAAGTTGGTATTTTTGCAAGGAGTCTTTCAAATGTTGGTATTTTTTGCAATTCCGCCTTATATGTACAACGTTCATGTAAATTCATATATGGTTCATATTCTTCTAAAAATTACATCTTATTTTCCATATTATGCACCAGAAAAATGAACTAAAGTTCATTTATTATCATCTAAAATTTATATTTAATAACATCAAGGTTCATATTATAGAATAGGGATGTTTAAAGACCAATCCGTAACTAATTTGGACAAAAAATAGAACATTTAAAAATTATAGTGAAAATTGTAATCATTCTAGACAAAAGATAAAACAAAAAAAAAAACAAATGCTTGATATTGTAAATATTGAATATTTATGTGTGTTAAAGGTAAGGAAAAGGCAAGAAATTGAAAAAATGAGGAACCTTGCATCAGGAGTGTCGAACTCAAAACCTACAAAATACCCCATACGCCCCTTACCACTACACCACAAGTATTTCTTGTTTTCTGAGGTAGCAAATTTTTTGTTAAAGCCCAACACTTTTTATTTGGGTTGCACGATCCACAAAAAAAGCACGAACCGTATTTTTACGCACTTAACACGTCAAGCCCCATCGGCATTTGATCTGGTCTCTCTTGTCTAATTACAATAATGAATACCAATGTATGTCAATTTAATTCAGAGGTGGTCATTTCATTTTTTAAAGGACAAATCTAAATAGTCTTTAATGTAGTGATATAATAGAGTTATTGCCTTCAATATGAAGTTCAATTAGGCCTAATTTTTCTGCTGCTAATAGTACATGCCTTAGTCATAAATAACATACATGGGTTATCAATATGAAAGAGGATGCACAAGTCACTTTATTTAGGTTAATTATTATTTTTTTGTCCATAAAAGGCACTAGACGAACATTACAACAGGGAGGGAGAATTCAAAGGTTTAACTTCGTAATCATGGAAAGACGACCTTTATTTGAAAATAGTTTTCAAATTTAGACTCTTAACATGTGTTCATGAGCACACATTATAAAAATCGTTAGGTTAATTACTCACGTATGGTGATAAACTGATAATGCATTCAGGCTAATTAGGACCGAAATGATTTGTAAATGCACTATTGTACTTCTGCAATCATATCCAAAGCCGCCAGAAAGGAAAAAGGCACGAAGGCCCAAAAGGAAAAGAATATAAAGGCCCACTTATGAAATGGATTATTTTAGTTATTCCAGCCCAAAATGGATCAAGCCCTAATGCAGAATCATAACACCTCAGGCCGTCTAAAACATGCTTACGTAGCATGTGAGATTGGGGTTGGTGAGTTTTGACTTTTAACAACTTTGTGATTTTGGTTCGTTTTACACATTGGCAAGATGCACGTACTGTGTACAATATTCAGCTTATGCATTCGATGTGCTAATAATTGAACCCTATAAACCAACCTCCTTTTTCTTTGGAGACGTACGGGAAAATTCTAGTGATTTTTATTTTCTGATATATAGCAGTATACAACATGAAAAAAATCACATTGCGGTAGTTCATAAATTCCGGTAGGATGATTGTTGTATTAATAAAATTAGTTTACTTACGGTGCTGATCACGGAGTTTGAGTAAAATTTTATATATTGACATTATTTTTAATATATTGATTTTAGATTTGAAAATATTAAATAAATGAAAATATATCTAAGATAAGAACGATAATATAAGGAAATCTCTATTAATAATCAATTAATAAAAACTATTGAGATTTCGTATATAAATAATATGTTGAATAGAGTCTTATACCTAGAAATAAATGAACTAAAAAAAATTGAATAAAATGTGACTAATTAGATGGAAAAAAAGATAATATTCAAAAAATACCTAATATATTCTATCTAATATGAAAATTAGGATCAATTATGAATAATCTTTATGTTGAAAAGAAAACCATGATCGTATCTAAAATATTTTATATAATAATAAAAAAAAAGTTAATTTAGTGATGTGACACGATTTGAAGTAGACATGTGACAATAAATGACGTAGCGCAATGTCAAAACAACAAGTGGTCTTAACTAGGTGTTACTATAGTATCATATATAGACTACAGTAGATTAGACATCAAGACTTCAATTCAATCATATGAATGGGTACCTTGTAAATTTAGAAATATAAAGTTGTGACAAATTAGTTAAAAGATATGATAATATGTAGTCCCTAAAAACTACTTATAAATTATGAAATAATATTTTTTCACAAACAATAAATATCTACTTAATTTTTTTGAGATATTTGAATACTATTAATTAAAGCAACATTTAAATTATCCTAGCTAATATATATAATATATCATTTTAGATTAGATATTTATGATTAGATCGAATTTTAAATCTAAAAAAAATCAAAATAACAGAAATGGATTTTGATTTAGATATTGTGCTGACAAAAAAATATTACTTTAAAAAAATACATGAATTTTGATATGGGTTTTAGTTTATTTGGAAAGTATTCGTTGTAGATATCATGTTTCTTCATCTTTGATTTTATCAAATGTATTTTATTTACTCTCTTTTTCTTTATAGAAAGTCCTTACAACCAAATATTATGGCATATCATACCAATTAGGTAAAATGGAAAATAAGTTAGTGGTGTCAAAAATTATTCGGGTTAATTAAGAACCATAAGTTAAAATGGAGAATTGCAAAAATCAATCATAAATCTGATATCCTAAATTTGTAACACCCCCAAATTTTAACCCATTTGAAAAGGGTATTACCGTCAGTGATCTCGGATTTCACCTCCGAAACCACCCAAGGCTAAACCGGATTATACAAATCATAAACAACTTTTATATAATCAACAACCATCTTTAAAACATATGTCGGGGGATTACAACCCAATCCCCGTGGGATAAAACATTGTCATCAAAGTAATTAAAGCATAGCGGAAGTCTCTTAAAGATAAAACAAGTCTTGATCACAACGATCAACGCCAAGGATCTCAACCGGGATAAACTTGTCAAAAACATCTCCCGTCATAGTCGTTCTTAGCCTTCGTGGAGTGCCAACTTATCTGGTGTGCCGAATCGAACGGATGACACCAGCCAACCATGCAGAGAACAATTACGGTTGGTTAGTCTAATGAAAGACTACGCAAGGGTACAAAGCAGAGTGGTTCTAAGTAGTCGTATTAGGTTAGACTCATCGTTTCTCGGATAATAACCGATAACGATAGCCAACCACCATACTTCTACTCGAATATATCAAAAGACATGATCAAGAGAAGACTCCAACGGAAATGAGTCTTATAGGAATTAATCCAAGAGAAGACTCCAAAAGAGTGAGTCTTATCGGAAGCATGACAAATGTCTTGAACATTATAGTTTCACATACATGCGTTTAAAAACTGACTAGATGTTTCGGTTCACGACCAACCTCACAGCATAAAGCGATTCCAGATTGGAAAGAGAACGTACTCTGATCAAAGTCAGGACGAGGTTCCTAGCTGCACTATTACTTAGCTGCACTACTCGTCAATGGTATATTAATTATGTGCACTCAGGCACTTATCTTATTTAGCTCCAAAACGATCATTCACGTTTCAAGATTTTAGAATCTCATCCACGCTGGATATTGAGATATAGAGAGTTGGGACTAAATCCCAGAGAGTGGCACCAACTGTGTGCACCTTCCCTGTACACGGACAGGGAATGGTCATGACCAAAGAGAAGTGGTGGGGCCTGGACATCCCATCCACTTGGTTATAAAGAAACGACTAGTACTCACAAGGAGATACCAAGTAGCGTTCATGCGAATACTCGTTCTAACTAAACAGTTCAGAACTGTCCAAAATCATATCAAAGCCATCAAGGACAGTATCATAGATATATTTCAATCTAGATATATATATATATAATAGCGTTGTTCTAGCAGATATACAACCTATTATAATGTTCATTTTATCTTCCAAAAGTAATTTCATAAAACTGTTCCAGACATGAACGATAATCAATCCAAATTAATTAACAATTAAGCAATTGATAATTAATGAAAATATGGAATGATGAGCAAGAGCGAACCGCCACTTGCCTGGAGTAGATTCGGCGATGAATCTAGACGAGACGACTACTGATTATATCCTTTCCGAGGATATGGCTTAAGCTTCAGAATATTCCTAGCAGAGTACAAGTCCACACGTGACTCAGCAGATCACGTTCTAACTGACAAATTAATTATCTATCAATTAATTTGACTAGACGAATTTAATGAATTATATTTAATAAATTTTTATGATATTAAATCATAAAAATATTTATTAAATTTTCCTAAAGAAAATACGAATGAAAGAGAGTCAAAATTATACCGCTCGAATAATTTCGGGTTAAATTTGGACTGGAAGCTTAAATGGGCTTCAGCCCAACATAACTTAATTAAGTGGGATGGGGCCCACTTGTCATCTTCTACCCCAATCTCCCCCGAAGCACGACAACAGCAGCACAACTCCAACAATGGAGCTCGGCAGCAGCTTCGCCGGGGAGGAGCTTCGTCTCCGGAGAGGGCAGCGCGGCGGCGCTGGGAAGGAGAAGCAGCAGCTCCTGGCGGCGGCGACACGCGAGCAGCGGCGGCGGAGCACCGAAGCTCGGTGCGGCAGCGGCTCGACTCCGTCTTCGTCGGGAAGGAGCTCGTAGACGCCGGGGTAGTGGCGGCCACCAGCAGGGCTCGACGGAGCTCGACGAAGCACAGTAACACAGCAAGGCGGGGAAACAACGACGAAACAGGGGTCGTCGCCGGCGGGAGGAGATGACCGAGAAAGAGAGGGTGAAGCGGGAGACGAGAGAGATGTGCCCAACAACTCCTACAGATTGGTTCCTTTTATAGTTGAAGGAGGAGAGGATTGGTAGGGGTTATTCATCAGCTCCCCAGCCAATCTCTTGACAGATTCCCCGACAAGTTGTACACATGGGGTGAGTATAGTGGCAGGACAAGCACAGGCGGGGGATTTCGCGGCAAAGTTAAGGGAATTGGTTTGGTATGGGTTTTTAAATCCAGGAAATTATATGTTTATCTCCAAACAAATATTCTAAATCCCAAAAATGCATTGAATGTATTTTATACCACTCAGGAAATTATTTCGGAGATCATGGATATCTCAGAAAATCCAAACTCCACTGAAGACGAAAAATAATTAATTGAACGAAAGATGGGAAAATTACCCAAATACCCTTACTAAAATTGAGGGATATTACAAAATTAGTTTTAGATATTGTATTTTGAATCTCATATAAAATATCTTTTAATTATTATTCAAGAAAAATAGTTATAACCAAAATTCATGATTTTCGATTTTCTATAACTGATATTTAATTTTAAATTGACCATTAATTTTTTTTGTTAAGATTTTTTAGTATATGATCTTCAATTAGTCTCACTTTTGGAAAATCTTTGAATTGTTGTATTTTGGCTAATGGCTAGTACGACAACTTTAAGGGATTTTTTTGTCAATTTAAAGGTCAAAAGCCTCTACCGAGATAAACTCCGTGACAAATCAGAGATTTCAAGACAGTGACATGGAAGGAGATGTGTAGATCAGCGCTAACTTGTAATGTGCAGACCAGTCCAATTTTGAGTTGATTAGTGTTGTGAATGTTTTGGATTTGTAATCTTTTGTGATTGATTTGTAATCTTTGTAATTGATTTAGATTAAATTAGGAAAAAATTAGTGCTAGATTTAGGATAAAAATCTTTGATATATAATTAAATTTATTTTTAAAAAAGTGAAAAAATTAGAATATTACATATGACTATTTTAAAAAGACACATTTAGGTTCTAATTTAGTATATCTATATATACATACTGAGCATAGAAGTGGTGAATATTTGAGCATAGAAGTGGTGAACATCTATCCTCAAAATTGATGAAAATCTAAGTGGTGAACATCTATTTGAGTATAGAAGTGGTGAGCATCTATCCACAAAACTGATAAAAAAATGAACATCTAGGTACAAAGTAGTGAACATCTGGGGATGAAAGTGATGAACATCAAAGACAAAAATAATGAACATAAAAAACATGTTCACGTGAACAATGATGAAGGTATAGGAGAAAAGCAATGAATATGTACATCCATAAAGAAGTGATGAACATCTACGTACATACAAAAGTGATGAACACAAAAAACATATTCGTAGTGAAAAGTGATAAACATATAAGAGAAAATCGATGAATATGCATGTATAAAAATCTGATGAACATCTGGGCATACAAAGTGGTGAACATCTGGCCATGAAAGTGGTGAATATTTAAGGACAAAAGTGATGAACATAAAAAATATGTTCACAGCGAGGTGCAAACGATTTCCCAAAAAAAAAACGCGTATAATACGGAAATAATTCGGTCGTATCAACTTTTTATCCTTTTAATGAAAGTCTAATCTGAACAATTCTTTTCCTCAAATCTAACAATCTAAAATAGTTCTTATTTCTTTCGTACATAATTGTTCTCATGATGCATTCACTTATACTTATAGATTTGCAGATTGAATGATTATGCCCATCCAACTAACCACTACCTTCCCTCCCACAGAAAAAGCACGCCGATGATTATGTACAACAACTCTTTATTTAGATATATTTTTTTTGTACATGATTAAGAATTAGGCTGTCTTTCTGAGAAAGGTCCAACCTAAGTTATCCTTATGGATAATCATAAGAAAGTCTTTTACAATAGGATAAAAACGGCTATTAGCATTATAAATACTTCTCCAACAACTCTGACGAAGAGAATTGATATCACATTTTGGAGAAGCTATGAAATCAGTTGTTTGATTTGCTTCACGGTAGCAATGTCTGATCTTTATATCATCGAAGTAAGCCAGAAATCTCCACATGTCTTTAATAATCATGGCGATCTCTCTCGGGGTATCCCAAATCCCTTGGGCTGCATTTATAACTGTAAGGTTGTCTCCTTATATCATGATCTTCTTGATGTCTAGCCGATGCGCCTGAGCCACACCTACCCACATCGAAGTTGCTTCTGCCTGTAGGACAGAGGATGACTGTATTTCTTGGCTATCCATATAAATAATATTGCTTAATCTATCTCTACTTAAAAAACCGATTTTAGTAGATCCACTACGGCTTTTAGAGCCATCAAGAATCTTTATTTAGATCTTAATGAATAAACTGACTTCTATGTTCTTTTTTCTAGTAAAAAGACGTTATTCTTAACACGGCTGCTTAGCTAATGCTGGATATCTTAAAATTAGATCAAATGGACTTATCATGGGCCATTTACATGCCATTTTCCTAATTTAAGTAACATTTTCTTTTTATTTGAATGGTTGAATAAGTAGCTAAGTTCTCTCTAATTTAAAATTTTAGATTTATTTCTGGGCTCAATCTACAAATATTGACTACGTACCTGCCTACCCAGTACCCAGCCTCTTTAGACATGTATTACCTATGTAATTTATTGCTTATCAATTTGATTAGTAGCCTTTAAGTAATTTATTTATTCAAATCACCTTGCAAATAAAATATTTATATAACTCAATGTGTAGACATTAAAGTAGTAAATCATAAGAGAATTTATACGAGCAAAAAAAAGTAGTAAGTCGTAAGACATTAGTTTGTAGGTTCAAATCCCATTAAATGTAATTTTGACAATTTTTATACTTCATCCCATGTAATCAACAAGATATACATCAAATTATAATACGCCCCCGCCGCCACCCCTTGTTAGATCTGCTTTGCTCAAATTCAGCATTTCTTTCAACTTAACACAATGATCCATAAACAAATCTCTTCAATCTCTACCCAATCCTTCAAATCGAAATTTCTAGGCCAAATTTTTGTGCAATGACCATATTTAAAGTCGACTCGAACATGCGGTGCCGTTGGCGGCTCTTCCCTTGTGTGCTCGGCGATGCTGCGGTGAACCCCTTCTCTCCAACGCTGGTGCTTGTTGGTTTCCGTTGGTGTTGGTTTGTGCTTGGTTGTGGTTTCATGAGCGGGAAGGTGACAATGACCAGAACCATGGAAGCTGACAAGGTCGATGGGCTATGTCTACCGGTGAACCTTGAAACAAGCTAGAACCGAACCCCAATCCGAGCCCAAAAAGCCTTCCGATGATCCGACACCCACTGTGCAACCCAAAAAGCCGGTAAATCCATCCGGAGAAGAAAGAAGAGAGCGGTGAAGAATCAAAGGAAGGGGATGCAAATCCTCGGATCCTGCTGAGAACCATCCGCAGACTCTTCATGAACAAATTTGAACTTGAACCGAGATCTGAGAACGACTAGTACGGGTCTTGTTGGACCTGGCTTGAGCTAGGTGTGGCTTCAAGTAGGCGTGTTGATACTTCATTGCATTTGCCGAGCTGATCTAGGGTTTAGACCAAGTTGTTCTGAGTGGTGTCGTGTTGAGGCTTCTGAAGATTCCTCATTTAAGTGGGGGTAACGTCGAGATGGTCCAATTTGCACTTCCCGCTTTCCGATGACGCTACTTCATAGTTTTGTACTCACTATGCTCTCTCCCCTAGTTTATTAGGCGATTGTGCTTTGTTGTATTGTCTTTGTTTTCTTTTTTGTGTGTTGTTCTTCATGCTGGTTTGTCCATACATATGTCATTTTTTGGCCCCTCGATTTACTATACGTTGTTATGTATGGTTAATCGAATTCCTACCTTTATAAAAAAAAAAAAAAACAAGATATACATCAATAAAGCCACATCAAAAAATACAATATATTCCGAAATAATCAGATTAAGTAAATAGGGGCATTAAAATTAGAAAAGAAGGGGGTAGGTTGGTGGGTCCCATGGGTGGACCTCCACCAACCAATAGCTAAAGTATTCCGTCGTGGTGGTCTATTGTCATTTGTCTCCAACCACCCACCCACCCACCAGGCCACCACCCACTCCCTTTCCCTCACAACCTAAATTTCTTAATACTTTATAATTGGGGCTTCATGATTAGGAAATATGATTATTTAATTCTCAAAAGAAAAGGAAGAAATGAGGAATTGGAAAAAACAAGAAACAGAAGCACTTGCCCACCAACGGCGACCAAACCCTCACCTACTTCCTCAAACCCCTCTATTTAAACAATCCTTCATACTCAACGCATTTCTCAACTCCTACAACGAACCTAGAACTGAAAAAAAGAATGGCAACCGAGGCTCCCGCCACCACCAATGCAGAGGCCAAGCAAACCGAGCAGTTTAGGCACCAAGAAGTCGGCCACAAGAGCCTCCTCCAAAGCGATGCCCTTTACCAGGTACCCCAGTTTTCAGTTTTTATGAATGTTTAATTAATTGAACTCCGATCCCGCGTTGTGAAATAATAATTAATTAATGCGTTTTCTTCTTCTTCTTCTTCTTCTTCTTCTTCTTCTTGCAGTATATTCTTGAGACGAGCGTTTACCCAAGAGAGCCCGAGTGCATGAAGGAGCTCCGTGATGTTACCGCAAACCACCCATGGTTAGAAACTGATCAGTTTTTCCATCTCTTAGTACGTGGTATATAATTCACATTTACTATATAGTTTCTGATCATACTATGTACAAATGCATATATATATATATGTACGTAGGAACATTATGACAACTTCAGCCGATGAAGGGCAGTTCCTAAACATGCTCCTCAAGCTCATCAACGCCAAGAACACCATGGAGATCGGTGTTTACACCGGCTACTCCCTCCTCGCCACAGCTTTGGCCCTCCCTGAAGACGGCAAGGTATTAACAATCATCAATTCAGCTAATTCAAAGATACAGTTTAATTAATTAACCTAATCCAGAAACTAATCTTCCATTCATTTTGTTGAATCAAGATACTGGCCATGGACATCAACCGCGAAAACTATGAATTGGGTCTCCCCATCATCCAGAAAGCGGGAGTCGCCCACAAAATCGACTTCAAAGAAGGCCCTGCCTTGCCCGTTCTCGATAAAATGATTGAAGAGGTAATAATTAAGATGCCCATCTTTCTTCCTATCATACTTGTTTATTGTTCGCAAAATAACTTTTCCCCCACATTTGTTATTTTGCCAATAGATTGAACAAATTGCTTTTAAACAACAAATTTATTGTTATTTCAACCTTCTATTTATATAATTCTTAAACAATATGAATAATATATATTTTTTCTTAAAACTACTTAAATATGTTCACCCGTACACAATAAGGGTACGTCTCCTCTTGATGCTTGATAATTTAAATTGCTTTTCAGGGTTTGATTTTTTCTAGTTGGGTAGGTGGAAAGAAGAATATGATTATTATAGTGTATATATATAGAGAGTCAAATTGAAATATTAATTAATAATTGGGGGTATGGTATGTGCAATTGTGCATTGTGTAGGGGAAGTATCATGGAACGTTTGATTTTATATTCGTGGACGCTGACAAGGACAACTACCTTAACTACCACAAGAGGCTGATAGAGTTGGTGAAGGTAGGGGGGGTGATCGGCTACGACAACACCCTATGGAACGGCTCTGTGGTGGCCCCACCCGACGCTCCCCTTAGGAAGTACGTCAGGTATTACAGGGACTTCGTCCTGGAGTTCAACAAGGCCTTGCCTGCTGATCCTAGGATCGAGATTTGCCAGCTCCCAGTCGGAGATGGGATTACCCTGTGCCGCCGTATCACCTGAGTTCTTCCTTCCTTCCTTCATGCGTAGCCCTGCTGTTTATTACCCTCCATCATTAATTCTCAATGTGAGACACATTTTCACTCTTGAGGAAGGAGATCACGGCCAAGCGTACGCTTTATATTTTATAATTCTGATTTTTTTTCGGAGCAGAAAATTCCGAGATATGTATCGGTGTTGGTATATTGCAATATTACATGGCTAAATTCCGTGTTTTCAGTTTTATTAGTAGTTAATTGTGTTCATTATACATATATGTTCAAGGAACCGAATTTGAACTCCAGTTTATCCATTACTTTAATTTTAATGTAACAACCTAAATAAATTCTAGGCTTCCTTCTAAGAAAATAATCAATTGAACGACAAAAAAAAGGATATGATGAGCTTCAACTTTTTATCTATCACCAATCTTAAAGTTGGAATCATGTAAAAACATCAATTAGGGGACGGATAACGGTTAATTTTCTAGGGCCCAATTTTCTCATAAATGGCACGCTTAGGCCTCTTTAGTTCAAAATTGCAAGCATGACCCCTATTGTTTAACATGCGGGACAATTATTCTCAAAGGCATTTTGGAAGTGTCTTTTTTAGGGACAATTGTTTAACAATATTTTCTCTCTAGGGACAGTTGGAAATTGTCTCTTTAGAAACAATTGAAAACTGTCCCCATATGCTTCTTGAAGTGCCTCTTTAGGGACAGTTATCCCCAAAGTCATTTTTGAAAGTGTCTTTTTTTAGGGATAGTTGTTTAACAATATTTTCTCTCTAGGGACAGTTGAAAATTGTCTCTTTAGGGACAATTGAAAATTGTCCCCATATGCTTCTTGAAGTGCCTCTTTAGGGACAATTGTCCCCAAAGCCATTTTGGAAGTGTCTTTTTTTAGGGACAGTTGTTTAACAATACTTTCTCTCTAGGGACAGTTGGAAATTGTCTCTTTAGGGACAGTTTCCAATTGTCCCCATATGTTTCTTGAAGTGCCTCTTTAGGGACAGTTGTCCCCAAAGCCATTTTGGAAGTGTCTTTTTTTAGGGACAATTGTTTAACAATACTTTCTCTCTAGGGACAGTTGAAAATTGTCTCTTTAGGGACAGTTTCCAATTGTCCTCATATGTTTCTTGAAGTGCCTCTTTAGGACAGTTTCATTTGTACAACTACAGAGAAAAGCCAGCTTTTGCTTCATCATCAAATTGTTAAGATTGACAATTCAGCGATCGGACCGAATTGGCTTCAATCATCCCCAGCTGAAACAAAGAATCAAGAATTCGTCGTTATCGTCGATCTTCAAACGACGCAGAGGATCAATTTGGAAACATGGAACATCACACCAGCAAAACAAAGCATACCAACAAATACCAAATACCTCTTGCACCACGCGCCAGGGACCCAACTGATCTCCACGCTCGAGCTCTTAAACCACTTCGTCGGCGCAACCGGCTCGATGGAGAGATCAAAGTCGATGCCTTTCATCCTCAGCTCCTGAGCGCGTCACCCCACCGCCCTGTTTTCAGCCCTCTCATTCTCCAGCTGGCGCCGAACCTTCCAGTACCGGCGAAGCTTCACATGCGCCATGGCCACAATCGCGAGGGACGTGGCCAACGAGAGGGAAGATGGGACCCACCAATCGGCGGCGCGGTTTCCAGTAACGGGAGCGGTGAAGAGGAGCGTGAGGGAGACGCCGTGGAAGAGGAGGAAGGAGGTGCAGAGGTGGGAGATTTCGCGCTTAATTGAGTGAATTCGGGTTTCTTTGATTGCGATTTTGCGGGCGAAGAGATCTTCTTCTCTTTGCAGGAGCTTGAGGAGAAAAGGTGGACTGGGCTCTTTGAGATATCTGTTAATGGGTGGTGCTCCATTGCGGGCGATGCCGATGCAACAGGTGGCTGAGGCGCGCGCGCGTTGTGGATGGTGACTTAGGGGGTCAAGCGGCTGTTAAGCATAATTTGCAGTCCAAACTTGCTATTCCACCCCCTTAAAGGGTCATATACCCTAAGCACGGTAATTTTCTAAACCATGGACGTAAGAAGATACTTTTGTTTTGATAAGGTGAGGCCCGTACCGAGAGTCCAGAACCCCAATGGGCCAAATTCAACAGATATTGCACCAAAAGAAGCCCAAGAGTACGTGTATAATACCCATCGCAAAACGACAATAGGATATGTTTGGTAAAAATACTTGTTTTATGAACGACACTGATACAATAACAATAGGTCTTAAAAGCGAATTTATGGGGAGATATTGCGTTGATATGGATGTCTTGTATGACAGATGAATCTACCACATTTGGCCGCAGATGTTCACCACAATATATAAGCGATTTTCACCACTTTATAGGTAAAAATACAAAATTTGCTAGTGTTTCTATTCTTGTATTTTTGTTTTCTAAACTCAAAAATTTTATAAAAATGATGATTTAACGTTTATTGCATGTTTATATCAAATAATATTGGTAATCTTTAATATGAAATTAAATTTTAACTACGTAAAAAGACAATTTTTTCTTGGATGCGTTTTGTGATGCAAATATAGGAATAAAGTGGTTCACATACAGTGACAGAGCCAGGGCGGGGGCTATAGCACCCACTCATGACCCCGACTCATTAGTATATTGAAAAAAGTTATTTACATTCCACAATATAAATGTAGTGCAGTTGGAGCAAGACATGCTTTTGATCAATACATCCCGTGTTCGAAGCTTGGGCCAAACAATTCCATGTCCCCTTCCACACCCTATCTCTTTCTTTATTTTAAATTCTATTTATGTGGGTCCCGCCTCTCTCTTACTTAGTTTTAAATGCAATTAATTATAATCAATACAATACACTTAAAATAAAAATAAAAGATTAGACATATATAAACTATTTTATTTTTCATGTAAAATTTGAAATTACCATATATGTTATGTCAATTTATTTTATGAAATAAAAAAAAAATTAGTTAACTTACTATATATATTTATAGTGTAATTAATTATTTGATATATAAATTAGTACTGTAATTATTCTCTTTTAAAAAACAAGATTTATATTAATATGCAAGCCTTATATATTAAACTTTATGCTCACAAATAAGTATCAACCTAAAAATGAATAAAAATAGGTTACGTTTTTAAATTATTGACACTCTATGTCCATTTCACCCACTGAGTCGGACGTTTTATCCCATCAATCCCTATGACAAAGAGGCTCTTTGGGCCGGCTACAAGTCTCCAACCCACTTTCTAGTCCCCCGACGACTCAATAGACATGTTCTTAGTCCCTTTAGCGAATTGTGAAACACGACCCTAAATTTTGCTAAATACTTTCGCCCGTCCCCCTTCCTAAAAATCCTGGCTCTGCCATTGTTCACATATATTCCTAAATAAGTGATGCACAGACTAACATGAAAGTAATGAATATATATATATGCAGAAAGAGTAATGAACATATAAGAAAAAATGTGATAAACATGCATGTATACAAACGCGATGAACACTTGGGCATAGAAGTGGTGAATATCTATGCACAAAAGTGATGAACATATAAGACATGTTCACAATGTAAAGTGATGAACGTATAGGAGAAAAGCGATGAACATGCATGCATAAAAAAATGATGAACATTTATGTACAAAAGTGGTGAGCATCTGGGCATGAAAGTGATGAAGATCAAAGGAAATACATGATGAACATCGAGAACATGTTCACACAAAAAGTGATGAACCTATAGGAGAAAAAGGATAAACATGCATGCATAGAAAAATGATGAACATCTTGGTACAAAAGTGGTGAACAGCTCGGCGTGAAAGTACCGAACATCTAAGGAGATTAGTAATGAACATCGAAAATATGTTCACAATGAAAAGTGATGAACATACAAGAGAAAAACAATTAACACGCATGTATAAAAAAACGATGAACATCTAGGTGCAAAAGAAATGAACATCTTAAAATGAGAGTGGTCAACATCTAAGGACCAAAGCGGTGAACATCTAGACATGATCAAATGGTGATCATATAAGGACAAAAGTGATGATCATCAAAAATAAGTTCACAACAAGGTGTGGGCGAACATTCCAAAAAAGGGGAAAATATCGGCTTAGCATTTCAATATCCATTTAAATGAAAGTTTAATATACGAGCCTACTAAATACAAGACGTTTTTTCACTATATACACAACACTTTGTACGCACAATTTTCGCATACGCAAACATTGTGCGTACAGGTAAAATATGTACACAAAAACGTGCAACTTTTGTACGCTTTATTTTAGCGTACAAAAGTTGTACGTTTATACGTATTTTTAAGTATAACATTTTTTTTTAAAAGATAAAATTTGTACGCTGGAATATTGCGTATGTAATATTCCAGCATACAGATCGTTGGGCCATCCAAATTTGGGCCGACCCAAACCTGTACGCTGGAATATTGCGTACGCAATATTCCAGTGTACAAGTTAGGTTAAGAGGTCGTGCTCGGAACGACCTCTTCTTCTTCTTCTTCTTCCTCACGCCGCGACACCATTCTCTATGTTCTATGATCTCTCCTTCTCCGACCACATTCTGGCAGCGTCTCCCTCCTTCCTCTCCTCCTCCTCTTTGATGCGCCCCTAGCCACCATGACTGTAACGGAAGAAGAGGAAGCTATGAGCATTCGCTCACAAGGCCCTATAACAAGATCACGTGCCAAAGCCATCGCCAACGCGACACAATCATTGATTGTGCGCGTCGTCGCTAGCCAAGGAACGCAAGAGATCGCATTCTCCCTCAAGCGCCTTCAGCCAAGTCCAGAGAACGCGTTCTCTTTCAACATCCTCTCCACCATCATTGACTGCGATCTTTGATTGTTTTGTTATTTTAGAACATTAATATTTTCACTGTTTTTCTTTTGGGTGTGTGTTCCACACTTGTCGCGTGGGCTAGCCCATTAAGCGAGACTCGGCCCATCCGAGTCCCGCTAACCCCTATAAAAGGCTATCTTGGCCTTCTGTATTAGGTTACGTTCATTTTTAATCAAAGCTTGAGTATCGAGAGCTAATTGCCTCCTCCCCTTTGATCGGACGTCAAAAATCTAGTCTCCCTTCTCATCTTCATTCCTCCGCCGCCGACGCTACGACCACTCACTCGATCCCCTCGAGTCTATCCCCTCCACTGCCGACGCTACGACTTCACTCATCTGTCGAACCACCATCCAGCATCGCGCTCCCTTGCTCGCGCGACGAGACACCACCGCGTTCCACCATTCCCTTCTTGAATTCGACACGTGCGACTCACCACCAAGATCTCGATCTGACATTCGTAGGCAGCAACGCATCAACTGGCATCAGAGCCTTTGATCTTGTAAGTCGCTTGTCAAGTTTTCAATTGTTCACGAAATTTTTTCTTCCCCATCATACTTGCTTCCGCCATTGTTACTCAATTTTTATTTTATTTTTTTGAAACACTTGCTTGTCCAATCGGTTGCACAAGAGACTCCCTTGGCCGAATCCTTTCTTGATCCTTGCGAACTTTGTGTGATTTGCTTGCGTTAAATCTTCCGAAATTGCATGCTTAATTTGTTTAATTGATTGCGTGAATCTCGCTAGCATATCTTGCCAAATTTTGAAGTTGTTGGCTTTTACAAATCTGCATCAATCTTCTCTCTCCTATCACGCAAATTTCGTGATTTCTTTCCTTAAGTTACTTAGCCGTTTATTTTTGATTTGTTTGTTACAATCTTATCCGAATCAATCAAAAGTCAAAGACAAGATCTCGGATTTGAATTTCAAAATTCAAAAGTCAAAGTCGAATTAAAAAAAAAAGACTCGACTAATTCAAAAAAAAAAAAGGAAAGCCAAAATAAGGCAACCTTCTTCCACCAATCGGCTAGGCTCATCTTATTCACCCCTCCACCGTCTAGGTTCACACTTGAAGGTTTGTCTTGTGTGTTTGTTTTGTTTACGTAAGAGGTTAAGAAATTAATCAATTGGTTTTGCTTGATCTTGTGCTTGCATATCACACTTGTTTTGCTTGCCTTAAGCCGCCCACACGGCAAAAAGACCTAGCCTTCCTACGTGAACACTTGTGACTTGTTAAGTGCTTGCTTTCTCTTTGGTTTTGTTGTTTTTGTTCGTTTTTACTCTCGATGTCGGGACATATTGTGATAGGTAGCCTTACGGCGCCCACCGGTGGTAATGGCCAATGAGATGGCAACAACCACCCCCCATCGCAAAACATTGCCCAACATGAAGTTGTCCCTCTCGCCAACCCTCCCAAACAAGATCCCATTCTGGAGCTCTCGGATGAACAACGCGAGATACAAGAGTTACGACGCCAAGTTGCTCAACTCCAAGCCATGCAGCGCGTAACACCTGTGGTGCCCGCGTCGACACAGATGATCCCAATGGATGCGACGGGAGCACCGTGATACCCTGACGTTGGCCCAAGCCAACATCGTGTGGACAAGGGAAAAGGGTTGATGCCTTCGACCTCCAACCACGCCTCCAACGGATTCAATCAGTCATAGAGAGTCGCCAAGGCTATGTTTCGCATCGCGAACGCTACGCACCGTAAGCAACCACAACCGGCTACGACAGCGGCTCCGACCGCGACAATGATTCCCATGGTGAGTACTCTGAACCCTTTGACTCACATGACAGGTATGAAGCTAGAGGAACAAGACGCCGCCGCGAGGCTGCTTCAACGCCTCTTGCCGGCCGCGAACGACGAGATGAACGCGACTCAGGTTTGCCGCATAGATCCTATCGCGCCACAGACATTGAGCCGTGTCAGCGTCGCCATGATCCCACTCTCGTGTCATTCGACGTCAACGACCACCTTGGCCATCAAAGCGTGCGTACACCGCGTTATGGTTCTGATGGCTATGGATTGACGACGCCGACTATCCATGATGACTTCAATGAGTTCGACGACGAGGAGATGGAGGACGCGGGGATGATCAATCCAGGCTCGTTACATCCTCCTCTTGGTGATCCAATTGAACTCCAAGATAGGCCCGCAAATTGGATTCCGCCTCCACTCCAACCAGTAGGACCATAACATCGCATTGTCGGCGACAATAGGCGTGACACTCGTGGCCAACACCACGAGGACATGGAGCGTGACTTTCGTCGCCAACACGATGCCCCTGTTCCACGAAGACGACAACGATGCGCTAAGTACAACGTGCCACCTATAGACTTCGTCGCTAAAGATAACCAGGCTGGCCAAGCTCGCCGTCCCAATCATCGCGCTCAAGAAGCTGCACAACGCGCTTATGCGCCACAACCTGCTCAACACACACCAAGGCTTAGCCGCCATGAGGTAAAAGTTAAAATTGAGCATTTCTTTGGCGAATATGATTCGGCTGTGTTTATTGAGTGGGTGTAGGCTACAGAGTATACTTTGCGATATTGTCGCGTCCCCACAGAAAAGCATGTTTGATGTGACCCTGCCTCCCATGATGGCCCAAGACGAGGAAGAAGCCATGAGCCTACGCTCACAGGGCCCAGTCACAAGGTCTAGGTCCAAAGCCATCTCCTCCACCATCGCATCACTAGTTGCACGTGTCGTCGCTGGCCAAGGAAGCCCAGAAACCAATCCAAGACTCGTCGTCCTCGCCACCATCGGATCAACGCGTTCTTTTGAAGACAACGACACTTCGTCGTCATCTTTACCGCATTAGGAGCTTCACGCGTTCTTTTAAGAACACTATCTATATTTGGTATTTCCAACGTGTTTTAGATAGTTTCCTTGGATAGCTTTACATAGTTTCCTTTCATAGCGTTTTAGATAGTTTCCTTTTAGTCATTCTATCTTTTAGGGTTTGTGCCTTTTGCATGCTTGCATGGGCTAGCCCACGAGGTTCGACTCGGCCCATCCGACGTCTCACCTCCCCTATTTATACCCGACTTTGTTAATGTTATTTCTCACGTTCAAGTTAAAGTTCAAGGTTTCAAGTAGAGTGTTAATTCCTCCTTCCCTTGATCGGACGTCACCCATATCCCTCTCATCCCCATTCCTGTAACACCCCTAAATTTTCCCTTGGAAAAGCATTACCGCTAGTGACCTCAGACGTTCTGTCCGATGTCACCCAAGGCTTTACCAGTTGATATAAATCATCAAACAACAATTATGATACAAAATATCATAACTTTCATTTAAATCATTGTCTCGGCATTACATCCATAATCCAAAAGATAACCAAAATACAGCGGAAGACTTAATACAAGATATATTTAACACAACGAAAGACTTTTAAATAATTAACAAAGGGTCTTGATCGCAATGATCACCCGTCAAGGATCTCAACCTGAATAAACTTATCAAAAACATCGTTTGCGTGCATAGTCGCTCTAGCCTTCACGGGATGACAACTTATCTGATGTGCCGAATTGAACGGATGACACCAACCAACCATGCAGAGAACAATTACGGTTGGTTAGTCTAATGAAAGACTATGCAAGGGCTCAAACAGAGTGGTTCTAGGTAGTCGTATTAGGTTAGACTCGTCGTTTCTCGAATAATAACCGATAACGATAGTCAACCACCATACTTCCACCGGAATACAACAAGAGGCATGAACAAGAGAAGACTCCAACTGAATTGAGTCTTATGGGAAAATCCAACAAGAAAGACTCCAAAAGATCGAGTCTTTACCACCAAGCATGACAAGTATCTGGAACCCTTTTCCACACATAAGTTTAAAGGTCACCAAAGAGCATATTAATTATGTGCACACAAGGCACTTATCTTCTTTAGTCATAAAACTCTCAACCAAGTTATAAGCTTTTACACACATGCCTAGCAAGGCATGCATACATATGTTGCACCGAGCAACATATGCTACAGGGTATCTTTACACACATGCCTAGCAAGGCATGCATACATATGTTGCACCGAGCGACATATGCTACAGGGGATCAGAATCCCGATATGAGCACCAGCTGTTGTGCCCTCACCCCTACCACCGAGGTAGAGTGACTGGTCAAGACCTGCAAACGGGGTTGGATCCTTCCATCCCTCTCACCGGGTTATCAAGAAACACATAGCCCTCTCTAGGACTACCGCTCCTACGAATACTCGTGCTAACTAAATAATCCAGCATACAATCATCACTTTTATGCCTTCAAAGCATAATCATAACAACATATATATATATATATATCTATATATACAAACCTGCATATATATATATATATATCTAGATAATAGCATCACTATAACCATATAGTAGCCTAATATCATACAAGTATCAAAATCATGCTTCGATATAAAAATGGTTCCAGATGAAAACAAGAATCATTCCAACTTGATTAACAATCAAACTATTTGATAACCAATGGAATTATGGAATGATAAGCAAGAGCGAACCGCCACTTGCCTGGAGTAGATTCGGCGATGAATCTAGACGAGACGACTACTGATGATATCCTTTCCGAGGATATGGCCTAAGCTTCAGATAGCTCGAGCAGATTACGGGTCCATACGCGATCCAGCACGTGACATATTAATTAATATCAATTAATTTGTCTGGACGAACTTAAGGAATTTAATTTAATACATTTTTTTGATTTTAAATCATAAAAATATTAATTAAATTTTCCTAAAGAAAATACGGATGAAAGAGGGTCGAAATTATACCGCTCGAATAATTTCGGGTTAAATCTGAATGGAAAGCTAATTAGGCTTTCGGTCCAACACAACAATAGCTAATTAAGTGGGGCCCTCCACTACTATTCCATCTTCTTCTTCCTTCGTATTAACAACAACACGCAGCTTCAACAACGGGAAGCGGCTCCGACTTCGGGTGGCTTCGCTGCCGGGAAGAGCGTCTCGTCACCGGGAGAGTGGTGGCCACCAGTAGCTCGGCTCACGCAGCCACTCCTCGAACATCAGCTCTTCGTGGACAGCAGCTGGAGCAACAACAAACAACGGCAACAGTAGCTCGACGGAGAACTTCGGCGAAGCTCGGCGGGAAGAGGTATGGCGGAGCAAGAACGGGAGGGATTCGGTGTTCTCCAGATTGGCTTCTTAAATAGCCCAAGGAGATCACTCTCCACTTGCCCAATGAGTAGGCATGCTCCGACCACCATTTTGACGGGTGTCCCGACAAGTAAACACACGTGGCATTCTAAAATTGAAGCTGGTGTGCAACCTTTTTGGAAAGGTTTTGGTATGGGTTTTAAACCCCGGAAATTATATGTTTGTATCCAAACAAATATTCTAAGTCCCGAAAATACATCGAATGTATTTTATACCACTCAGGGAATTATTTCGGAGATCATGGATGTTACGGAAAATCCGAACTCCACTGAAAGCGAAATAATTATTGAACGAAGATTGGGAAAAATTACCCAAATATCCTTACTAAAATTTAAGGGGTATTATAATTCCCTCCGCCGCCGACGCTACGGCAATCGCTTGATCTTCTCAAGCAAAGTCTATCTTCGCATCTCCTTCATCCGCAGTCGACGCTACGACACCCCCAAAGACTTGTCTTTTCAAGCCTTATATCCTTCACCAAATCGCTTCCGCCACCGCTATCAATTCTTCCATCAAATCGCTTCCATTACCACCGAGTTCCTTGTTGTCGCCACCGTCTTCCCAGTCACCGACGTCAACAACCCATTCATCGCGATCTTCCGCTCGCGATCATCCCCATCATCGTGTTCCACATCAGAATCACAACATCGAGTGACTTCCCAACCAAGACTAGATCCAAAGGCGTCACCTTTGACAATTTGGCTTGTCATCGGAGGCAAAGACACATCAATGTTGATGCGGCAACTTTACACTTTCGAGGCGCTGCACGCGTTTGGTACCACAGGTTCGTGGACGATGTTGGGCCTGGATTCTCCAAAAAAAAAGATCAGACCCTCGATCGAGCCCAAGCCCATCGCCATTCGGAAGACCAAACAATGAAAGCCCAGAAAAGCCGACAAGACTTCTCTGGTCGAGCGTCATCCGACAGGGTCGCGAAGATCCCTCCACGCATTTAATGCCCGGATCATGCAACGTCTACAACACTTAAACCACCACAATCACCAACAATTTAATGGCGAAATCTTCGCCATTACGTCCAGCATAGAAGACAAAGATATCGAAGAAGCACAACGGTCACAAAGAGTAAATGGACTTACCATATTGGGATGACAAGGAAGATAAAAATTCAACTCTCACAACTACGCTAGGGACACGCTTTCTTACGGAGATAACTCACCAGAATAGCACTCTCGCAGCCCATCTAGCTCTAAAAATGGTTACCTACGTCTGACCCCTGCCGGTCACCACTCACAAGTCACCGGTCGAGTCTCACTCGATCTCTGGTTTTATTACGATAAGTTGTATCACGATTCAATCCGATTCACACGACATCTAATAAAATCGTCTTGTTATTACATATTTATTTCTT
Organism: Rheum nobile; assembly: GCA_027886185.1. Taxonomy (NCBI): domain Eukaryota; kingdom Viridiplantae; phylum Streptophyta; class Magnoliopsida; order Caryophyllales; family Polygonaceae; genus Rheum; species Rheum nobile. Next base: position 10,992,648 of record WOAB01000639.1, read on the forward strand.
GTTTATCTATTATTTACTTGGTTTGGATTGTTTCCTATCGTCCAGTCGACTAGTTACCCCGTCTAAGGCGATTTAGGTCGTCCGATCTTTTCATCCCAAAACAATTTGGCGCCCATCGTGGGGCAACTTGTCGATCACCTTTCCGGAATCTTCCAACCATGGCTATTGATCCTCCTACTGACAACCAAGAACTACGTCTCGAAGACGAAACCCAAACCACAGAAAACCCAACCGAAAATCCTACTCCAACCCAGTTCCAAGAACTCTCTCAGAAAATGGCCGCCCTTCAAGAGGAACTAGCCCAGCAACGTCAGAAAACCGAAGCCCTAGCCACTTTGTCAACCCAATCTGAAGCCGAGATTGCACAACTAACCCGTAAGAACGAGTCTCTTAAGTCGCAGGTACAATCAGTGGTCTCAGGATCTAGGAACGCGCCCGCCCACGGCGGCGCCCGAACGCGCCTCGACATGGACAATATCGAGCCAACGCCTCCCAGCATACGACGTCCCGGACACGCTGAGGGTACATCTCGAACTCCTTTTGCTAGTCCATTTTCGACTAACCATGTCACCTTTCCTACACCGATCGGGTCTGTTGGGGCCCGAATCGACGAAACACAGGTTGCCAGTCCGCCAGATGTCATGGCCCTTTTTCAGCAAACGCTCGACCGACACATGAAGGCGATCGACGATCGTTTCAACAGGCTCCCAGGAGTCCCGTAACTGATCGAGAGAGAAGCATCCGGCGGATTCGAAGAATCCCCGTTCGTCGAAGAAATCGCAAGGGTCAAGATCCCCAAGAAGTTCCATCTCCCCAACATGGCGACATTCGACGGCACCACCGATCCAGATGACCATATCTCTCTCTATAAACAAAAACTAATGGCTGCATCTGTTTCAAGGGAGAGCCGCGAGGCTGTCATGTGCAAAAGCTTTGGCACGACCCTCGCGGGCCCCGCACTAACTTGGTTGATGCGTTTGCCTCAGGGAGCGATCGCATCATTTGCGGATCTGGTCAACTCTTTTAAGAGCCAGTTCGCCAGCAGTCGGAAGCATGAGAAACAATCGAGTGACCTCTACCGAGTCACACAAAGGTACAATGAACCTCTCCGAAATTATCTTAACAGGTACAACAAAGAGAAAGTGGGGATCCCCCACTGTGACATCACAACGTCTATCGAAGCATTCCGACAAGGCCTGGTCAAAGACAACAATCTCTACGACGAGATTACCAAGTATCCATGCAAAAGTTTCGAAGATGTTCAGGCCAAAACTATGGCCGAGGTAAGGCTGGAAGAAGACCGTGAGTCGCGTAAAGCCTCATGCGGACCCGATCCATCCGATCGCAAACATTCCTCCGACAATCGTCGAGATAGACGCCCACATCCCTATTCTCGTAATCGAAACGAATCAAATCAGGTAAATTCTCTCCAAGACAGGTCACATGAATGGAGGGACGGTTCTGCGTTGCCTCCTAGGGTCCAGTCTTATAACTTCAACATTTCCGTGTCGGAGCTCGTCAAGAGTTTTGACAAGTATGGAAAAGACGTAAGATGGCCCCGAAAGAGCAACCGCCCGGACGTCAAGAAGGACATGAGTCGATGGTGTGAATTCCACGGCGACCATGGTCATTCGACCGACGAGTTCATCGCCCTGTGAAAAGAGGTCGCTAGGCTGCTCTCACAGGGGCTCCTACGCGACGTCATCTCGGAACGGGCAAAATCCACCATGGAACGCCAAGATCAGGTAAAACAGAACAAACCCCCATCTCCTGTCCATACGAAAGTTGTCAATACCATTTCAGGCGGATCCGACATATGCGGGAACACATACTCCGCGGCTAAGCGACATGCCAAAGAAAGCAAAGGCGACAAGCCTGAGGCATCAGAACTCAAGCCAAGGAGGGCATCTAACCTTCCGACGGTCACATTCGACGAGTCCGACTCCGACGGGTCGGATAGTCACCATGACGGTCTGGTAATCTCTTTGTCCATTGGTAATTGCTTAATCCGGAGAATACTAATCGATACAGGGAGTTCGACACACATCTTGACCCTCGATGCTCTCAAAGAAATGGGTCTGGCTGAGAACGATCTAGTCAAGAAGTCGACCCCACTGGTCGGGTTCAGCGGCGAGGTTAAGCACACGACTGGTGAAATCATTCTGACCACATACACTGGAGGAATCAATCAACAGGTTAAATTCTTAGTCCTAGACTGTCCATCTCCCTATAATTGTATTCTTGGGAGGCCATGGATACACGCTATGAAGGCAGTACCTTCAACATATCATCAAGCCATCAAATTCCCCACTGAGTGGGGAGTCCAAGAAATCAAAGGAGATCAGAGGACCGCAAAGGAATGCTATGTCGCTTCCATGAAGAACGCGGTCGAACACAAGATCGCACATCAACCACAGATCGGAGAAGGACCTAGTCGATACGTTGAACCAGAAATGGAGAAACTCGACGAGATCGCACTAGACCCTTCAAAGCGAAACCAAACGGTAAGGGTCGGGTCGGACCTGGACGACTCGACCAGACAACAACTTCTCAACTTTCTCAGGACCAATGCCGACTGTTTCGCATGGTCGCATGAGGATATGGTCGGGATATGTCCCAACATTATTACTCATCAATTAAATATGGATCCATCTCATCCCCCTGTCAAGCAAAAACGCAGGAAATTCGCCCCCGAACGGAACAAAATAATCGACGACGAAGTCATAAGCTTATTAGAAACCGGAAAAATCAGGGAGGTCCACTACCCTGAATGGCTGGCCAACGTGGTCGTGGTCCAGAAGAAGAATGGCAAATGGAGAGTCTGCATCGACTTCACAGACCTCAACAAGGCTTGTCCCAAGGACTCGTTTCCTCTGCCTCACATCGACGCCATGGTCGACGCCACATCAGGACACGAAATTCTCACCTTCATGGACGCCTTCAGTGGCTACAATCAGATCCTTATGGATCCCGACGATCAAGAAAAAACAGCGTTCATCACCAGTCAAGGTATCTATTGCTACAAAGTAATGCCCTTTGGTCTGAAAAATGCAGGGGCTACATACCAACGATTGGTCAACAAAATGTTCAAAGACCAAATCGGAGACACGATGGAAGTCTATATTGACGACATGTTGGTCAAGTCCAAAAAGAAAGAAGATCACATAGACCACCTACGCGACAACTTCGAGGTGCTCAAAAGGTACAACATGAAACTAAACCCTACTAAATGCTCCTTTGGAGTGTCGTCAGGGAAGTTCTTAGGATACAAGGTGACACAAAGAGTAGAGGCCAACCCAGAGCAGATCAAAGCTCTCATCAACCTCCGATCACCCTAGTGCGTCAAAGACGTACAGAAGCTCACAGGTCGGATAGCAGCTCTGAACAGATTCATCTCCAAATCATCCGACAAATGCAAACCCTTCCACGACGCGCTCAAGAAGAACAAGTCCTTTCAATGGACGGAAGAACATGAAGCAGCGTTCCAAAACCTCAAAGAGTACCTGACCAGTCCCATGTTACTGGCCAAACCTAAAGGCGATGAGCCTTATTTCTTTATCTTGCAGTATCAGAGTCGGCCGTAAGCGCTGTACTGGTCAGAGAGGAGGGTGGCAAACAGTTGCCAATATACTATGTCAGTCGGACGCTATTATCAGCCGAAATGAGGTATTCGTCACTTGAAAAGCTCGTACTATCATTGGTAATGGCTTCAAATAAACTCAAACCATATTTTGAATCTCATACCATTACTGTTCGCACTAATCATCCCATGAGAGCTATCATGAGGAAACCCGAGTTCACAGGACGAATGACCAAATGGGCCATACACCTCAATGGTTACGACATCGAATACGAGCCTAGGACGGCGATCAAGTCGCAAGCCTTAGCCGACTTTGTGGCCGATTTTAGTCCGACCCTAGAGCAAGAAGCCACTAAAGAAGCGACACAGCTACTCGCGACAGACGAGACAAGTACATGGGAGCTCCACACAGATGGGGCATCGAACGCTAGAGGATCGGGGCTTGGGGTCGTACTGAAATCGCCACAGGGGGACAAGATAGCTCAAGCTGTCAGATGTGAGTGGGATGCGACCAACAACGAAGCTGAATACGAAGCACTCATATTCGGACTCATCCTGGCCCGCAACCTAGGGGTCCGAGAGATCGAAGTCGTCTACGACTCCCTGCTGGTCATAAACCAGATACAAGGTTCGTACAACGCCAAGGATACCAGAATGGTAACCTACCTGGAGGTAGCCAGGAAACTAATCGAACAATTCCAGACATTCAACAACCGATAGGTACCCAGGGACCTTAACTCCCAAGCTGACGCACTCGCCAATTTAGGATCCCTAAACCCGAAAGAATTTCCACATATACCATTGGCCCACATCACGACGTCAGCCGTCCCAAGAACATCCGTCGAGTTAACAACATCACTTGAAGAACTCGTCGCCATGGAAATAGACGACCGACCCGAAGAGGACATCATCGACGCCGATGATGACTGGATGCTACCTTATATCAGGTGGTTAAAAGACGGCATTCTACCCGACGACAAGACAGAAGCAAAAAGGCTCAAGGTACAAGCACTATCTTACGATATCATTGACAATATCTTGTACAAAAGATCTATTATAGGATTACTCCTGCGATGCCTTAAGACTCCAGAAGTCGGACGTATCTTACAATCGTTACACGAAGGAGAGTGTGACAACCACACCGGCGGACGAAGCCTCTCAGGAAAGGCCCTACGAAACGGGTACTACTGGCCGACAATGAACAAAGACGCCATGGAATACACTAAGAGGTGCGACGCCTGTCAGCGGCACGCACCCGTACATCATCAACCGTCAGAGCTACTCCATCCGACCTTAACTCCATGGCCCTTTATGATATGGGGAATGGACATTGTCGGAAAGCTCCCCCCCCCCCGCGTCGGGACAAAGAGTCTTCTTCCTCGCTATGACGGACTACTTCTCCAAATGGATCGAAGACGAAGCCTACAGAGAGGTAAAAGATCAACACGTCATTTCATTCATAAAACGCAATATCTTGTGCAGATTTGGCGTCCCATCAGAAATCGTGTGCGACAACGGCTCTCAATTCATCAGTCATAAGACTCGAACCTTTTGCGACCAATGGAACATCAAATTGGTCACATCTACACCTCAGTATCCACAATCCAACGGACAAGCCGAATCCAGCAACAAGATCATTATCAACAACCTCAAGAAACACATCATAGGGACTAAAGGCAAATGGGCAGACGAACTCCCACTTATTCTCTGGTCCGACAGGACCACTCCAAAGAATGCGACTGGACAATCGCCTTTCTCTCTCGTCTATGGGAGCGAGGCAGTCATCCCGGCTGAGTTACTGGTTCCGACCGCTCGCTATAACCTTCAGACAAACGAACAAAACGACATCGAACTAGCATATAATCTCGACACAGTGGACGAAATCAGAGAGAAAGCTCGAATCAGGATGGTCAGGTTCCAACAACAAGTCACAAGGAGTTACAACAAGAACGTCCGAATCAAGGCATTCAAGGTCGGAGACTGGGTCCTAAGGAAGACATTCCAGAACACCAAGAACCCATCCGACGGAAAGCTAGCACCACAATGGGAAGGACCTTACTTGATCACCGAAGTGGTCGGACAAGGAGCGTATCAGTTAGAAGACAAAGACGGACAACCAATCCCGAGGAGTTGGAATGCAGCACATCTCAAGCTATACCATTTTTGAACCGATAAGGTAAAAACATCACGCAAAACTCTATACATCGCATATACATTGCTACCTATCGCATGCTATCATGTATACATTGCCATCTGTCGCACATATATCGCATGCTATCGCATATACATTGCCATCTGTCGCACATATATCGCATGCTATCGCATATACATTGCCATCTGTCGCATACATATCGCATGCCATCGCATATACATCGCTACTTTCTTTTACATGTCATCATCTGACACTAAGCGAGGATTTCCTCCTTACAAAAAATACAAATGCAGAACAACGTTTACATTGGACCCCGTCGTCCGCAAATGGACCCAGTCGTCCGCAAATGGATCCTGTCATCCGCATATAGCGCTTACATTACATGATCGATCGGATTACGGGGAGATGACAACACAGGCACGTCGGCACACCGCCTGCCTTATACAAAACATAAGGTACAAACACCTTATTACATTCATGCAATTAAACATAAGGAACAAACACCTTATTATATATTGCTTACCTCCCCGGCATAATGTCATGACTAAAACATACACAAACACGTCGCAGGCCTGCCCTACATACATACACACGGTGAAACCCCACTCGACGGAGCACACGGGTGAAACCGACATACACGACATACTAAACGTCGTCGACAACTTCCTCGAAAGTTCGACGAACATGTACAAAACAAACTAGCATGTAATTCTACATGTAAAAACGCATTTGCAGCAAAATAAAAAGCATTTTTATAAATACGCGACCCACGATAGCGGACGGGTCGCCAAACCACATTGTCTGCCTACACATCTGTAGGAATTCATTAAACAGAAATATTCTGCAACCCGCGATGGTGGACGGGTCGCCAAAACATACATTATCCACATGCGCCAAATGTCTAAACCCACACACAAGTGGGACAAACAAAGTCAAGCATCAGGAACAATAACGTTACCGTCGGCAAGGGCTGGCTCCAATGAGGCTATCTCGTCGGCCGGCTTAGCATCGCCAGAATGAGCTTCGTCCTCATCGACACCTTCATCCACAGCCTCTTCTCCAACGCCGGCTAAGCAGAACAGCTCCTGACCAGGATCGCCCTTTGGGAACATGGAGTCCAAAGTCTCCTTCTCCGCCTTCAGGTCCCAGAGCTCGTGCTTGCCCTCATTGAACTCTTCAATCATCTCAATGCGCGACTTCACAGCATAGAAGGCCCCCACGTCGCCAGCAATCTGACCGTCGGCGATACGAGCCCGCCTCACTTCATCTTCAACGCCTGCCCGACACTCTTCAAGCTCCCTCTGACACACAACCAACTCCCCCTGACAACTCTTCATGTCTCTGACGAGGCGACGCTCGATTTCACGGAAGCGGCTCTCCGCTCCTTCTAATTTAGTCCTCAAGGACGCAAGATCGGACTCTGACCTAGCAGCCTGATCCTCGGCCTTGGCGACCATCGCCTTGACGCCAGAATATGCCCCCAAAAGATACTGAAAAGACTACAATCTCACACGGCGACACGACACACGATCAGAAGACATGATCAAACAAAAAAGAAAAAAGACACAAACAAAAGGACAATTCACCTTCCACGCGGAGCACCCCGCTTCACCAATGCAGTCGAGGGGAGAGACGTCATCAACCTCCGACTTCAAAGTCGGGTCCTGAGCATGAAAAAGGTCGACAATCGACTGCCCAACGGCACCGATCTTGCCAATCCCCTCGGCGGTCACGTCCTTCTTCTTCTTGGATACCTCCACCTCGACGTCATCGGGACAAGCGATCGCTTTCCTCTTAGAACCAGATTTGCCCGGGGTCGTCAGGTCAATCAGAGCCGATTTGCTCGACGCCGCCTTGGCGGCTGCCTTCCTTTGCTCAATCAAACTTTTCCCTGACGCCACCCTCAATCGAGCACTTGACCGACCACCAGGGGAACCTGACACGACAGGACAACAAAAAAGGAGAAATCCTTAAGCACACGACAAAATGAAAAACGTTGAAAAGACTTCTAAAAGCCGAAAGTCTACCTTTCGCATGAGACGACGAAACATTTGACATGTCTTCTTGGGGAGCAGGAGTCGTCGACAGCAAGTTGATGTTCACAAATTTCCTCTCAGACGCAGGAACCTCAAGCACAATCTTCGACAAGCCCTCTGATCGGCTACTCACTTCCAGATCCTCTGGTTCAGGAACTACAAAGAAGAAAAGTTAAAACAAGAGTTAAGACACAAAAACACGAAAGGAAAGGCAAATACATACTATCGACTCGCCACTCCGTCAACAAAAACGGACATTCCCCCTCCTTCTCCAGAGAAGAGCGTTCGACGAAAAAGAACTTCGACCCCCATCCACGGTTGTTGACATCTGGACTCTGCACCAAAGATTTCCGACCAGGTCGAACACGCAACTGAACGCGACAAGAACTCCTCGACCCAATGAAGTAGTTATACCACAGAGCATCAAAATCAAAAGCAGCTCCTGTCCGGACATTCACAAGGTCTAAGACCCTAAGAACTCTCCACGCCTGAGGCATCACTTGACATGGCGCCAACGCCAAAGTAGCTAGAAAGTCCCTCACAAGGGGGAAAAAAGGAAATTTGTGCCCTATTCTAAACGGGTAAGAGTAGAAGCAGACCCATCCCTCGTAGCGAGCATCGGCCCTCTCATCTGGATGGGGCAGTCTGGCGACCGTCTCCGGCGAAAAGCCTCCAACTTGGAGCACCTGATCCAGTTCCGCCTGGGACATGGTGCTAATTAACGCATCTGACTCCTTTAGAATGAAGCGAGGAGGAGCTTCTTCCCCACGAGAATCAGAAAGAGTCTTCGACGACTCAGAAGCCTCAAGAGAAACCATGTCGAGAATAGAGAGGGGAGGGAATCGAAGAGCTATGGTTAAGGAAAGCAGAAAGCAATGGCAAAGAGAGACCAAGAGGCTTACCAGAAACTTGCGAAGGAAGATGATGAAGAGCAATCGATTCCATCTGCTACGAATTTATGGAGGGTAGTGAAGACCTGCAGAGGCGTCGCATCAAGCCTCGATCACGCGCCACGTAGCCCTGAGCAAACGCGCCAAATCGGAAGGTGGAGATCGTGTCTAGAGAAGTTGCCACGGATTCCGGTCAACTTGCCTAAACCGTAAGTCCATAGCAACTTGGGGCTATTGTTGGGCCTGGATTCTCCAAAAAAAAAGACCAGACCCTCGATCGAGCCCAAGCCCATCGCCATTCGGAAGACCAAACAATGAAAGCCCAGAAAAGCCAACAAGACTTCTCTGGTCGAGCGTCATCCGACAGGGTCGCGAAGATCCCGCCACGCATTTAATGCCCGGATCATACAACGTATACAACACTTAAACCACCACAATTACCAGCAATTTAATGGCGAAATCTTCGCCATTACGTCCAGCATAGAAGACAAAGATATCAAAGAAGCACAACGGTCACAAAGAGTAAATGGACTTACCATATTGGGACGACAAGGAAGATAAAAATTCAACTCTCACAACTACGCTAGGGACACACTTTCTTACGGAGATAACTCACCAGAATAGCACTCTCGCGGCCCATCTAGCTCTAAAAATGGTTACCTACGTCTGACCCCTACCGGTCGCCACTCACAAGTCACCGGTCGAGTCTCACTCGATCTCTGGTTTTATTACGATAAGTTGTATCACGATTCAATCCGATTCACACGACATCTAATAAAATCGTCTTGTTATTACATATTTATTTCTTGTTTATCTATTATTTACTTGGTTTGGATTGTTTCCTATCGTCCAGTCGACTAGTTACCTCGTCTAAGGCGATTTAGGTCGTCCGATCTTTTCGTCCCAAAACAGACGACTGTGTTCGTCGACACCTTGCCCCATCACGGAGTGGAAAAACACCTCTGGAGTTCTTCTCTTAGTTGGAAGACATGTACTACAAGGCCAGCATCAGTGTCGCCCCGTCCACACTGCGGACAAAGTTCTTGAGTGGCTTGAATGTGTCAATTCGTGACCAGCTCGAGATTTTGCCAATCAAGGATCTTAATACCTCGACTCACACCGCGATGCAAATACATAACCAACAATCGCATCGCCGACAATCCTCTTGGCAAATCCCAGGACAACGAAGGTATGATTCTAACACTAGTCAATCCCCTACTACTAATGTGCGCGATTTACCGACAGGAACCACCGCGTCAAATCAAGGCCGACATGGGAAGACCGCGACATCCACCACCAATGCTCCTCGCGCGACGCCTCCATAAAGCTCATCACCGGCCCCTGAGCATGCGCGTGACTTGGAGTGCTTCAAGTGTGGAGGACGAGGGCACTACAAGAGGGATTGCCCAAACAACAAGAAGGTTCTTTTCTCCAGCATGACCGTGGGTTATGAATCTTACGAGGAGGAGGACACGGCCCTTGAGACCATCGAGAAAGGATTCGAAGATGACAACGAGGAGGCTTACACTTGTGAAGCCACCACGCTACATGATGGCACACCTCTGAGCCTTGTCACGCGCCGTATCCTCACTGTAAAGGAAGCCACACTTGTCGACCAACGCGAGAACCTCTTCCATACACGTTGCTTGGTCAAGACAGCGTCCTTAAGTGTCATCATCGATGGAGGCAGCTACTGCAATATAATCAATGAAAAGGTGGTCAACCATTTCAGCATGCCAACTACACCTCACCCACAACCCTATGGCCTACAGTGGATTTCTTCGAGTTCTGGTAACACTGTAACTCGACAATGCCTTATTTCTTTTTCCATTGGCCAGTATTCAGATTCAGTCCTTTGTGATGTCATTGCAATGGACGCCACACATCTTTTGCTGGGGCGCCCATGGCAATTCGACAAGCGCGTTCTTCACGATGGCTATTTAAACACTTATGTGTTTACTTACCACGGGAAACGCGTCACTCTCTTACCCATGTCTCCCCATGAGATTTTACAGGATCAGGTTGAGTGTGATCGACAAAAGGCTTTGGAAGCAGCAAAGACCGCGTCGAATCCGACGCGTTCCAAACAAGATACTGGGGATTCTTCCAATACCCCAGACCAAAGTAGCAGGAGAACGCATTCTTCCAAAGGGCACGAAGGCCCTTCCAACGACACCGCGCCCACAAGAGCCGCGTTAAAGGGAACCTGTGAGCACATATTGCTTCTTGCCCGACAAAGCAACCTCACTGCTACCTTGAGCGGCAAGGCACCATGTTTCCTATTGGTGCCAACACCTTGCATTCCAGAGAACCCCATCACAGAAGCTTTGCCAAGCGCCATCAACGCGTTGCTCGATGAGTTTAAAGACATATTCCCAGAGGAGCTTCCACAATGCCTTCCCCCATTACGAGGCATTGAGCATCAAATTGATTTGGTGCCAGGTGCCTCTCTGCCAAACTGTGCTGCATATCACGCTGGACCAGAGGAAACCAAGGAGTTACAACGCCAGGTGCAAGAACTTCTGGATCGCGGCTATGTAAGGGAATCTCTCAGCCCTTGCGCGGTCCCCGTGATCCTCGTGCCAAAAAAGATGGCTCGTGGCACATGTGTGTCGACTGCCGCACCATCAATCAGATTACGATGAAGTACATGTACCCAATTCCGCATCTCGAAGACATGCTAGATGAGCTCCACGATGCGATCCACTTCACCAAAATTGACTTGAAGAGCGGCTATCACCAGATTCGAATGAAGGAAGGTGATGAATGAAAGACCGCGTTCAAGACAAAATATGGCCTTTATGAATGGCTCTTCATGCCGTTTGGTCTCACCAACGCACCAAGCACATTCATGAGGCTCATGAACCATGATTTGAGAGAATTTCTGGGCAAATTTGTTATAGTGTACTTTGATGACATTTTGGTGTATTCGTGTAGTCTACATGAGCATGTAGAGCACCTTAAGCTTGTGTTAGAGTGCTTGCGACGCGAGCACTTGTATGCCAACCTTGGCAAACGTCGTTTCGCATCAGACACCACCAACTTTCTGTGCTACGTGGTCTCCAAAGATGGGCTACGCGTGGATGAAGACATGAAGGCCATCCGGGATTGGCCCACACCTACCACTCCAATAATGGTTCGAAGCTTCCTTGGCTTGACGGGATTCTATAGGAGATTTGTTCGCGACTTCAGCTCCATAGCCGTGCCTCTCCATGAGCTCACAAAAAAGGGCGTCGCGATGAATTGAAAGGATCACTATGCACACGCGTTCAACGCGTTGAAAGAAGCCTTGTGCAACGCGCCACTGCTACAACTCCCAGACTTCAACAAGCACTTTGAAATTGAATGTGACGCGTCAAATGTGGGCATTGGTGGAGTCCTATACCAGGGAAAAAAGCCCATCACGTTCTTCAGCGAGAAGCTCACAAGGGCAACTTTGAACTACCCCACCTACGACAAGGAGCTCTACGCTCTTGTCCGCGTGCTAAAGACATGGCAACACTATCTCTGTCCATGCGAGTTCGTAATCCACTCGGACCACGCGGCCATTAGCTATCTGAAGAGTCAAGCCCACCTCAGCCGCCGCCATGCTCGTTGGGTGGAATTCATGGAGACGTTCCCCTACGTCGTAGTGCACAAGAAAGGTAAGGAGAATGTGGTCGCCGACGCCCTTTCTCGCATGTATGTCCTCCATACTCATCTTCAAACAAAACTTTGTGGCTTCACGTTAATTAAGGATTTGTACGTGACTGATCCCTTCTTTAAGCCAATTGTTGAACACTGTTTTAGGGACCGCGAGTTTGAGACATACTTTTTCCATGAGGGGTACCTTTACAAAGCTGGTCGCTTGTGCATTCCTAGCCCATCCATTAGGAAGCTCCTCATTCAAGAAGCCCATGAAGGACGCGGTCATTTTGGAGTTGCCAAAACACTAGCTACCCTTCGCGAGCACTTCTTTTGGCCGCGCATGACCACCCAGGTGACACGATATTGTAAAATTTGTGTCACATGTCAACGCGCAAAGTCTAGTTCCAATCCATATGGCCTCTACACGCCATTGCCTATCCCTCTAGGCCCTTGGGAAGATTTGTCCATGGACTTCATCACAGGTTTGCCTCTCTCTCGTAGGGGTAAGGACTCCATCTTTGTTGTTGTGGACAGGTTTTCCAAAATGGCCCATTTCACCGCGTGTAAGACTACCAATACTGCTAGTAAAATCGCCGCGTTGTTCTTTGACTCTGTGGTACGTTTGCACGGGATCCCTATGATAAGCACTACTTTGTAGGGCGTAAGTAAGAGTCATTAGAGGTTTTATTGGTGCCATTCGGGTAGATTTAGACACATTCATGTGCATGGCGTTTGGGGGCGAAGTTTGGTAATTAATTAAATGCCACGTAATTGATGGACGAATTGGATGAATTAGGCCCAAGTGGAATTAACAGGCCACGTGATTATGCTGATGGTGGGCCACAATTTGGATGAGGAAGAAAGGCCCAATTGAAGAAGCTCGGCCATGTGAAGAAGCGCGAGAAGCAACGGCAATTGAAATGGAGAATTGAAGAATTGGAGGGATGACATCAGCGAGCAGGTGGGCTGAATTGGAATTGGGCCGAAGCTGCCGCCGAGCTGCTGGAATTGAAATTGGGCCATCACGTGATGCGGACGAGCCACGCAAGAATTCAAGACCGATATTGCGGGATTAATTTCCTTGTTTTCGGTTATTTAATTATTATTATTTTATTATTTTCGTTTTAGGTTAATTTAGATTTTATTTCCTTTAGTATAGGGGGGTTGAAAAAGGCTTGTTTGCCTCTTATCTTCTAATCTATTATCATAATCTTGGATCTTTTTCTTGGAACCCTAATTTTCTCTTTACGTATTTTACTATGAAGAATTAAGCCTCCCTGGCTTAGTCAGATGCTGAAGCTTTCGTTTGGATATAGTTGTGAGATTCTTGTTCTTAATCTATTGCATGGTTTTTATCTTTCTCTTGCTTAAGTTGTTTATGATTGATATTGATAATCTCTATTTGGACGCAACTAGGGTTTATTGTTATTGATTGATTGCTAGATCTAGATTGTTACTGGTTGAGCATATCTATTTCAGAGTAGCAACTGCATCGTATTAGTAACTGGTTGTGTTAGTCTTATGCAGAAGAGAATTGATTTACATTCTAGGATAAAAGCTGGTTGTTTTATGCTAGAATTGTATCCAACTATATTCCTATCCATAAAGCTGCTGTTAAACTGAATCTTGATAGTTTTAGGGTTGTTTAATTAGTTAGTGCTAATAGTATCTGGTTGTGCTATTAGTTATATCTGAAAAGGAATTGGAATTTCCATTGCATGAGATTTTGAATGAGTATCTATGATCAACTTGTCATACGAATAGTGGATGTTGTTTGACTAAGTGTTTTTCCCCATCACTGATTTCATCATATTTTACTTTGTTTACTTTTGCATGCTTAGTTACTTAAAACAAACAAAACCCCCCTTTGGTTACTTTGGTTTGACGCATAACTTGCATATTAAGATAGATCCGTCTCCCTGTGGATTTGACCCGTACTTACCTAGGACTACGGTTTAAGGTTTGTTTGGATATTTTGCATAGCAGTTTTTACACGACAAAAACCTGTTATCAAATTGGCGCCGTTGCCGGGGAGGCAATAATCTATTTTGTGTGTGATTTGTGTGTCAACTATTGTGTGGACCTATCTTACGGTCCACACTCGTTCTATTGATTTTTGTTTTTCCTTTTTGATTTTGTTACAGAGATGGATAGATTTCCCCAATTCCAACAGGAGCCGCGATATGACCCATACTCCTACGCATATACTCCAGGGTGGGGATATCACCCCAATTCGAGTTATGGGAACCTGCAATACCCTTCATATGATCATGACTACCAGGAGTTCTACCCAGAACCAAACCAACAACAGGGTAACCCTTCATCGTCTGTGGAGGATATGATGAAGATGATGATGCAGTGCAACATGAACCTTACTGAGAATGTTGCCAAGTTGACCAAGAGCCACATGCAGTTCCAGGAAAGTATTCAGAGTACACAAGCTAGCATTCAGAACCTGGAAAGACAATTTGGTCAAATCTCTCAAGTGGTGAGTAAACTTGAAGCAAAGGAGTCGACAACTCTGAGACCGCATGAGGTATTCCTTGACCTCGGTTCACCCACTGAGGAGATGGGAATTTCAGACGATATTTTGGACCGCGTTGTGCTTTCTGAAGAAGATTATTTTTTGGGACTGGAGGAATTCAGTGACCAAGAGGAGGAGAGCCACGATCGCGAAAACGATCCTACAACGCTTGTTCCTATAAAAAACGCCCGGGCAGCCCCTGACCCTCTTGAGGCTGCCTATGATGAGTATGTGCATCTCAACTCCTTTCCACTTGTCTCGCTACACCCCGTCACACCCCCCCTGAGGCAATACAAGATACTCGAAGGCTGAAGGAAGACAAAGAGCTATATGAAACCTTCAGTATCTGCGAGGCAACCATTCCCTTGATCGAACTGGAAAATTGCATCCCTCGCTACACAGAGTTCTTAAGGGCGCTGGGCAATATAAAGAAGAAACCAAAGGGGAAGCACAAGAAGGAAGCCTTAATTCAGGTGGCAGATTTTTACATGTTGGATACGGGGCAGGACATACATGCAGCCCTTGAGATGTTGGGTAGACCGTTCCTGAAGATGGCAAGTGCATTCATAGATATGAACAGCGGTCCAACCATTATGAAGTACACAAGCGTGGGGGAAAAGCTCTACAGGGAGTATACAAAGAGACATCCCCCTGACATAGACCTCAGGAGTTCAAGTGATAGGAGCAATCCGAGTTGAAGAGGTTGAGCACTATGTCGAGCCAAGGACAGTAAACAAGGCGCTGCTTGGGAGGCAACCCGAGATTTGGTAGTTTATTTTCTTTCCCTTAGTCTTTATTCAGTTGTTTTCCTTTTAGTTTTTCCTTTCTGTGTCGAACTAACCTGCAGGAAGCGTGAAAAAACGGAAATGGTGTTCACGGCGCCCGCTGCGAAATTTACGGCGCCCGCCGTAAATGCTTCGCCAAGCAAGTTGGCTACGACCTAAAAACGGCGACCGCCGCACTTTCTCAAAAAAAAAAAAAACGAAAAAATGGGCCCCGAAAAAAAACCTTAAACGGGAAGCAAAAGGCGAAAATAAGATACCCCGAAAAGACCTTAAACGGGGAGAAAAAGGTCAAAAAAAAAATATTTACCCATTTGTCCAGAGTTCCCCACGGAGAGGTGCACACCATGTTGCTAAACGGAGGAATACATTCACCCTATATTTATTTGGCAACGATGATGGCCCTACAGTCAACAGTTGGAGAGGAGGTACACCAGGGCCCAACCACGATGACATCTGGGCCCATTTTTGAAGGCCATGCAACCCCGTTCCCTTGATTGACCACTATTCACCAGAGTGGTTCCTTATGGTTGCATGGTAGGAGTTGATGGAGTTAAAGGCCGTGCAACCCTGATTTCCTACATAACCACCACACCCTACAGTGGTTTCTTATGGTTGCACGGTAGATGAAGATAATGACGTTGATGCCAGACATCCAGGACATGAGCTTTTATGACTACACCGCCAGCAACAAGGAAGTGTCCCAGCCAGCTCGGCAACGTTGTGAGTTATTTTTTGCTTTTCCATGTGCTTTATTCTTTTGTCTTTCATTACATTGAGGACAATGCAATGTTTAAGCATGGGATGGAGTTTTATACTTGCTACGCTGCTGAGGAGAAAAATGAAAAAAAATGAAAAGAGCCAAAAATTTGAAAAAAGGCTATCATTGAAATCCTGGGATAGGTCGAAAACCCGAAAGGGCGGCCTAGGTAATAAGCAGGTGGCTTGGACCAGCATTAGGCCGGGGTAATATGAGGTCAAGAGTGACGTGAGCTTATGTGAGCACATCTATTGAAAAATGAAATGAGTGGCTTGGTGAAAACCCGAAAGGGCGCCTTGGCAAAATGAGCGAAAAGAAGAAGAGTGATTTTAGGATTTCTCACTATTCTTGACGAGGCGTCATAAGAAGAGGAGTCAAAGAAGGATTGTCGGGTAGGTCACTCTGGGAGACATAAGGAGCAATAGATGGAGGTTAGGATTAGAGGTTACTCACACTATTGGATGTCCGGGTTAGCTTGGGGGAAGTACTCCGCTTGCCCCTTAAGCTTGTTGAGTTGTGGATGTGTTGTGAATGAGATTGGTGCTAGGAGCTTGGCAGGGGTTAGGTGACTCTTAGTTGGAGGATATGCTTCCTGAGACCTTGGATGCTATATTGGAGGAGTAGACTCTTTATTAGTTTACTCGAGGACGAGCAAAGGTCTAAGCATGGGGTGGTTTGATAAGCACTACTTTGTAGGGCTTAAGTAAGAGTCATTAGAGGTTTTATTGGTGCCATTCGGGTAGATTTAGACACATTCATGTGCATGGCGTTTGGGGGCGAAGTTTGGTAATTAATTAAATGCCACATAATTGATGGGCGAATTGGATGAATTAGGCCCAAGTGGAATTAACAGGCCACGTGATTATGCTGATGGTGGGCCACAATTTGGATGAGGAAGAAAGGCCCAATTGAAGAAGCTCGGCCACGTGAAGAAGCGCGAGAAGCAACGGCAATTGAAATGGAGAATTGAAGAATTGGAGGGATGACATCAGTGAGCAGGTGGGCTGAATTGGAATTGGGCCGAAGCTGCCGTCGAGCTGCTGGAATTGAAATTGGGCCATCACGTGATGCGGACGAGCCACGCGAGAATTCAAGACCGATATTACAGGATTAATTTCCTTGTTTTCGGTTATTTAATTATTATTATTTTATTATTTTCATTTTAGGTTAATTTAGATTTTATTTCCTTTAGTATAGGGGGGTTGAAAAAGGCTTGTTTGCCTCTTATCTTCTAATCTATTATCATAATCTTGGATCTTTTTCTTGGAACCCTAATTTTCTCTTTACGTATTTTACTATGAAGAACTAAGCCTCCCTGGCTTAGTCAGACGCTGAAGCTTTCGTTTGGATTTAGTTGTGAGATTCTTGTTCTTAATCTATTGCATGGTTTTTATCTTTCTCTTGCTTAAGTTGTTTATGATTGATATTGATAATCTCTATTTGGGCGCAACTAGGGTTTATTGTTATTGATTGATTGCTAGATCTAGATTGTTACTGGTTGAGCATATCTATTTCAGAGTAACAACTGCATCGTATTAGTAACTGGTTGTGCTAGTCTTATGCAGAAGAGAATTGATTTACATTCTAGGATAAAAGCTGGTTGTTTTATGCTAGAATTGTATCCAACTATATTCCTATCCGTAAAGCTGCTGTTAAACTGAATCTTGATAGTTTCAGGGTTGTTTAATTAGTTAGTGCTAATAGTATCTGGTTGTGCTATTAGTTATATCTGAAAAGGAATTGGAATTTCCATTGCATGAGATTTTGAATGAGTATCTATGATCAACTTGTCATACGAATAGTGGATGTTGTTTGACTAAGTGTTTTCCCCATCACTGATTTCATCATATTTCACTTTGTTTACTTTTGCATGCTTAGTTACTTAAAACAAACAAAACCCCCCTTTGGTTACTTTGGTTTGACGCATAACTTGCATATTAAGATAGATCCGTCTCCCTGTGGATTTGACCCGTACTTACCTAGGACTACGGTTTAAGGTTTGTTTGGATATTTTGCATAGCAGTTTTTACACGACAAAAACCTGTTATCACCCTAGGTCTATTGTGAGTGATCGCGACACCAAATTTGTGGGGCTGTTTTGGAGAACAATTTGGGGAAAGTTGGGTACACAACTTTTGTTTTCCACTAGCTACCACCCCTAAACCGATGGCCAAATAGAAGTCACCAATCGAACCCTAGGAGACCTACTTAGGACCATGCTCAAATCCAACCCCAAGCATTGGGAAGACTTACTTGCTATTGTTGAGTTTTCTTACAGCAGGTCCAAGCACTCCGCGACAAAACATACGCCATTCGAGGTAGTCTATGTAAGAAACCCAATGACATCAATCGACATGCTACCGCGTCCTCTGAAGGACAATGAGCACACTAGCATGGCCAACCGCGCCGCGATGATCCAGGATCTACATCAGCGAACGTGGGAGTAGCTAGAACGCCGCGTTGTTCAATATGCCACATATCACAACCGTGGGCGCCGCCGCGTTATCTTTGCCCCAGGAGACTTGGTGTGGGTGTATCTTCGAAAAGGCCATTTTCCTGCCAGGTGCAAATCAAAGCTGGCGCAACGTGGTGATGGTCCTTTCCGTGTTGTGAAGGCCATTGGCGACAATGCCTACGAGCTCGAGCTGCCACCCGACTACGATGTCCACGCGACCTTTAACGTCGCCGACTTGGAGCCTTACGTGGAACTAGAGTTCGATGACGGTGAAGCGGGGACGCTTCACAACCAAGTGGGGGAGGGTGATGCGCCCCTAGCCACCATGACTGCAACGGAGGAAGAGGAAGCTATGAGCATTCGCTCACAAGGCCCTATAACAAGATCACGTGCCAAAGCCATCGCCAACACGACACAATCATTGATTGTGCGCATCGTCGCTAGCCAAGGAACGCAAGAGACCGCGTTCTCCCCCAAGCGCCTTCAGCCAAGTCTAGAGAACGCGTTCTCTTTCAACATCCTCTCCACCATCATTGACCGCGATCTTTGATTGTTTTGTTATTTTAGAACATTAATATTTTCACTGTTTTTCTTTTGGGTGTGTGTTCCACGCGTGTCGCGTGGGCTAGCCCATTAAGCGAGACTCGGCCCATTTGAGTCCCGCTAACCCCTATAAAATCGAACACGGGAGGTTTACCTCATCGACACCACCACGTAGCCTTGTCGGAGAAGCTCTGCTCGTCGCCGGAACTCAGCAACAACAGCCACAGCAGCCCAGCAACAGCGACGGCGGCTCAACAGCAAACACCAGCAGCAGCGACGACGGCACAGCTCAGCAGCGGCGGTCCAACGACGTCGCTCACACCACAGTAGGGGAAGGAGGAGGAGAACGACGGACGACGGTGTGGTGTCCGGGTCGAGCTCGTCGGAGGAAAATCGAACACGGGAGAGGGAGATTCGCTGCACAGCTCGAATCCGTGAGAACGAAGACAAGGGTTTCGGTCCCTCCTTTGCTCCCTTTCTAGATTTAGTAAAGTCCCAAATCTGATTTTTATCCCCTAAATTTCCTTTTTCTGTTTTAATAAAATCCCAAAAATCTTATTTACCATTTTGCCATTTTTATAACCTTTGGGGTATTTCAGCTACGACCACTCACTCGATCCCCTCGAGTCTATCCCCTCCGCTGCCGACGCTACGGCTTCACTCATCTGTCGAACCACCATCCAGTATCGCGCTCCCTTGCTCGCGCGACGAGACAACACCGCGTTCCACCATTCCCTCCTTGAATTCGACACGCGCGACTCACCACCAAGATCTTGATCCGGCATTCGTAGGCAGGAACGCATCACTCTTTTTCTCTTTACTCTCTCCTTCTCCGACCACATGGCGATGACGAGTTGGCCGATGTTGGCGGCAAGGTCGGCGGAAGACGAGCAGGTGGCGGGGCTCCAGGCGCCATGGAAGGGGGTGGTTTTGCAGAGCTGGTCGTGGAAGTGGGCGGTGGAGAGGTGGTCGTCGTGGTGGCCGGCGACGGTGTCGATGGCGGCGAAGAGGCGGCAGGCAGCGGTGGAAGGGGCGGGGTTGAGGGTGGACGAGGTGGTGTCCGGACTCGATTTATTCGAGCCCGTGGCAAACGAGCAGGCAGACATGGAGACGTTCTTACCACACCCGGTCAGACTCCTAGCTGGGGTAGTCGAGAGGTATGTTTCTATAAATTTTATAAGTTAAGTTTTTAATTTAGGTAGTATCGAATAGAATTTTATGGATTATAGAAATTAAATTTATGAAATTTTAGAAAGAAATAAGTATTGAATTTAGAAAATCATGGTTATTGAATTTTAATTTGATTTTAGGAAGAAATAGGTATTGCATTTTAAAAACTTTTTGTATTGAATTTTAGAAAATTTTGGATATTATATTTGATACTAGAATTTAAAATCGTATTTATAAAATTTAGGTATTGAAATTTAGATTTATGTTATAAAAATTGAACTTGAATTTAGGTATTGAATTTTAGAAAACTTTGGATATTATATTTGATACTAGAATTTAAAATCGTATTTATATATTTTAGGTATTGAAAATTAGATTTATGTTATAAAAATTGAACTTGAATTTAGAAAAAAAAGAGAGGATATTATATTGATTGTTTGAAGTATTTGTCTAATATTTAATGAAAATAACATTGAATTTAGGATATGAAACTGGACTTAGAAAAGTAAGATATTAAAATTACAATTAGGAAATTAAGGAATTTAGGTATTGAATTATGAAACTTATATTAGTATTTTTTATTAAATTATGTTATAAAAGGCTTTACAAGTCTCGATGTTGTCTGTGAGACGGCCCCGACGTGGGTCCCGTCAGCTGGCCCGAAGGAATCCGATCACAGCATCAGCTCGTCGGGCCGCTTCGGTGGCTTTGCTTCCCACCCTACAGACAGCACATGACGTCGGGGCGGGAGTGCAGGAGGACACGGTCATGTCGGACCCGTCGGTGTCGTCGTCTTCCTCATTGGACACGTCCATGTAGTTGGACGAGAAGGCAGTTGACGCGTCCCTCCACCAAGACTATTACGAGGGTTTTTAGGCGTCTCTCGGACCCACAACAAACCTTGGGATGGAAGACGCTCCCCAGCCGGATCTTCCGGCTACCCAACAGGCGGATCCCGCTCCCGACCCGGCAGGCCCCGCAGAGCCCTGGATGCTAGGAGGGCCGCTCGTTCCTGACCTCCTCCCGACGTATACGACCCATGTCGCCAAGGTCATGTGAGACATGACATCGGCGTTGGCACGTTCGGTTCTCCCGCCACCCGTTGCGCTCATGGATGATACGGTACGTCTTTGATTTAGTTTAATTTTTTTTATTAAAAATACCGAAACGTTATATTTATATTTATAATTGTAATTATAATACTAATTTTGTTATTTATTTTTCAGATGAGGAAGGTTCTGAAGACGTACACCAGGAAGCCATGGCATTGGAAGATGAACGAGCACATTAGGGCGGCTCCAAACACCTGGTGGGATTTTGCGCAACGGAGCGATATCACCTCCATGAGGGAGGTGAATTTTAGGAGGATTGACAACATGCTTATTTATGCGTTCGTTGAGCGATGGCATCCGGAGATGAGCTCGTTCCATTTCCCGTGGGGCGAGATCACTATCACACTCCACAATGTCGCGCACATCTTGGAGATCCCCATCGACGGGTTGAGCGTCACCACTGAGTTGGTGGCCCGATGGTTCGGTGGTGGCGATATTCCGATGGGGTCCCTCTTGAAGAGGTCGAAGGACCAACTCAACATTCTCGAGAGGAACGACCGGTACATGGCGTCCATGTACTTGATGATGTTCCTCAGCTGTACCGTTTTCACAGACAAGTTGACGAACGCAGTCAAGTACAAGTACATGGCGCTCCTCGTCGACCACGACCGCACCGGCTGTTATGCCTGGGGAGTCGGCGTATTGGCCGTCCTCTACCGGAATCTAGGTGAGGCGTCGAGGGCCAAGGCGAATGAGGCGTCGAGGTCCAAGGCGAAGGGCATTGCAGGATGTACACTTCTTCTGAGGGTAAATATTTAATTATTTTATTTTTTAATACCGTAAAATATATGGTATTGTATGCTAACGGATTTTATTTATCTGCAGGCCTGGATTTGGGCGTACTTTCCTACCTTCTGAGGTCACGCGGTCCTTGACCTGGAAGCCATGACGAATACGAGGGCCGCTCGGAGAGACGGGAGGGAGGCCCCTCAGGGACGGGATCTGAAGCGGTTGATCGCTATTCGCCGCATTTTAGACGCCGTAAGATTTGAGGAGGTAATACTTTACTGCTTTATTGCATTTAGTTTAGGGTATGCATTTAGGAATTTAATTTAGGATTTGAATTTAGGAAGTTAAAATTAGGAATTTAGGATTTGAATTTAGGGATTTAGGATTTGAATTTAGGAAATTAAAATTAGGAATTTAGGATTTGAAATTACGTATAACTGATTTCTCTTTTTGGCATTTTAGGTGGTCTGGACACCATGGGGTCAGTTAGACTTTGCGACCCTTCAGTACGCTCCTTCTTTGTATTGAGGCATTATTGAGTGCCTCGATGTACAAGAGTCGTACATGACGGACCGAGTCCTCTGCCAGTACGGTTATAGGCAGGGGGTTCATGAGGATCCACCCGAGCCACTCGAGGTGAAGAGGTGGGTCGACTTGAAGTCGTACACTTTGAAGTATGCCGACGAGTAGTGCATGTGGGATGCCGACCCTAGACTGATGACCGAGCTTCGGGACAAGATCCATACCACCTTCGCGTAGGACACTGATGATGCGTACATCGATTGGCTGGAGCAGATGTCGCATCCATACGTGGACGCACAGTCCCCTAGACAGGATCGTCCAGGTCTGGCTCCAGTCGTCCCTCCAGCTCCACCGGTCTCTGCTCTCATGGTATGTTACCTTTTATTTATCGCTTACGTTTTTTATGTTTTAAATTTTGGTTTTGTTCTAATGGAAATCTATGTTCTTTATTCAGCGGACCCAGCCGGTCGGATGCGGCGTTTTTTGGAAGAGAGGGACGAGCTTCCACCAGATGTTACCGCTACGATTATTTCGTGGATTTAGGATTTGACCGGTGACGAGGTGTCCATGGCTAATCCCTTATCGCGTGTCTCGCAGAGATTTACAGATTCGCAGCACGAGAGAGGAGAGGGTAGCGGTAGAGGCCCCGAAGATGACTAGATTATATGACTTTTTCTGTACATGTTTTCGGTAGTTTTTCGGATCATGTATTTATATTTTGGTTAAATTACATCTTAATATAATATAACTATATGAGATATAATGTAAAACTATATAATATAAGATATAATATAAAACTATATAATATAATATAACTATATGAGATATAATGTAAATCTATATATTATAATATAACTATATGAGATATAATGTAAAACTATATAATATAATATAACTATATATGATATAATATAAAACTATATAATATAATATAACTATATGAGATATAATGTAAAACTATAAATGTAATATAACTATATGAGATATACTGTAAAACTATATAATATAATATAATTATATGAGATATAATGTAAAACAATGTAATATAATATAACTATATAAGATATAATGAAATTCTATATAATATAATATAACTATATGAGATATAATGTAAAACTATGTAATATAATATAACTATATAAGATATAAAGGAATACTATAGTATATAAGTATAAGTATATAAGATATAATGAAATACTATAGTATATAAGTATAAGTATATAAGATATAATGAAATACTATAGTATATAAGTGTAAAGTATATAAGATATAAAGAAATACTATAGTATATAAGTGTAAAGTATATAAGATATAAAGGAATACTATATAGTACATAAGTATAAGTATATAAGATATAATGTAATACTATAGTATATAAGTGTAAAGTATATAAGATATAATGTAATACTATGGTACATAAGTATAAGTATATAAGATATAATGTACAACTATATTATATAAGTATAAGTATATAAGATATAATGAAAAACTATAGTATATATGTATAAGTATATTCCCTATAATGTAATACTATGGTATATAAGTATAAGTATATAAGATATAATGCAAAACTATAGTATATAAGATATAATGAAATACTATAGTATATAAGTATAAGTATATAAGATATAATGTAATACTATAGTATATAAGTATAAAGTATATAAGATATAATGTAATACTATAGTATATAAGTATAAAGTATATAAGACATAAATGAATACTATAGTATATAAGTGTAACTATATAAGATATAAGTATAAGTATATAAGTATAATGTAAAACTATATAATATAACAACCCTAAATCAAACAAACAACCTAAACCATAAGTCAAAACCCTAAATCCAAACCCTACGCTTACACCATGCGTACGCTAGGTCATAAAGCACAGATCATTGGGCCGGCCCAATTGAACGACCCAACAACCTGTGCGCTGCTATTATGCGTACGCAGTTCGGCAGCGCACAAGATGTTGGGCCATTCAATTGGGCCGGCCCAATGATCTGTGCTCTATGCCCTAGCGTACGTATGGTGTAAGCATAGGGTTAGGGCTTAGGGTTCCGAGTTCAGGGTTTAGGGTTAGGGTTTGTTTGGTTAGCGTTTGAATTTGTTTGGTTTGGATAAATTCGTTAACATTATCCACTTAATTATGATTTCATAGTTATATAACATAATTACATATATATACATATGGCGGACCCAAACATGGTAATATAATATTACAATGCACGTAATCCCGAAATTCTAAAAGTAAATTACATGTAAAATTCTTAAAGTAAATTACTACATTGGAGGATCTGAATGACGGTTATATCTAGTGCGATAATCCCGAAATAGTTGAATCCTCAACTGAAACTGAGAGTCCCAACCATCGACACTTGGGTGTTTCAATCGACGCCAAGCGTCAGAGGGGGAGGTAGTGGACAACCATCCTTAAGCGACACCTACATAGAAAACACAAAATATGATTGAGCTTTGTGTTTTTAGGTAAGCACAAACATTACTAGTTATTTAGAAACAATAAGCTTTACCGGTACGAAGTGGTTTTTGTTCCCTACGAAGGCCATCGTCAATATTTGTGTTGGAGGGCCAAGGCTTCCATCAGACGCCCTCATTGGTAAGCACAAACATAGGCCATCCCAGGATAATAGGACAAGAGCAACCTGGTAGAGCGTGGCAAACACTAAACCAATCATCGGCATGTCGATCTTGTACTCCTCGCTGCAAGGACTGATGACATAGTTGACCCGGAATATAAGGTCCTCGTAAATGATACCCAGGTGTAGTGCGGACAAGATGGACATGTATACATCTCTGTTGTCAAACAGCTCTCCCACCACCTGCATTCGAACCATAGGATATGCAGTCTCTTCCGATCCCAACAATACATCCATTGTATGATATCCACAGTGCCACACTAGACATACTCTTATTTCTGGCGGCACAACATCAAAGATCGTTGGTGTTTTGATATGTGACATCTCCATGGTCGCACGCACCTGCCCAATTTGACCCTCGATCGCATGGTGGATCCTCACTACCATTTTTTAAAACCACCAACACTAGAATTCAGAACTTTCTTCAACACGTGATGCATACCCTCAACCCTATCAAAACACATAAAAAGCATCATGTTAGTCCGACATTGAGCCCTGAACCTAGAAACCACTAAACATTGTACAAGGGATACATGTTTGTTGTCCTCGTGAAGAAGTGAAGATGATGATCCGTCCACGCTCTGACTATGCTTTCCTTGTGAGGATTAGTCCATGTCTTCTCAATGTATCGAGCGAGGCCACTCTTCCACGATGTCCTCAATTTTGCAAGCATCTCTTCGTAGCTTTCCTCTATGGTTGAACACCAAAGTGCCCAGCATTGCCCGCAAAACCTTTTGACTTGTTTTGTATCCTTCAAGATTGGGGAAGCATATGCTTCTATGTTGTGTTTAATATGCACTCAGCACAAAGGGTGTTTAACTTCATCTTTGAAAACTATCTGAATCGCATTGATGAGGACCTTCTCTCGATCAGTCATTATGGTGGTCGACATAACACCTGCATCTTTAAACAACCGCAAAAGTTTTTCCATTATGAACTTGTAATGCACAACTTCTTCTTGTCGCGTAAATGCGTAGGCAATGTTGAAAGTCTTGTGCGTGCAAGTGAAACCGACAATCTCCACCAAAGGCATGTTATACATGTGGATGAATGTAAGAAATCCATAGAATATAAGATATAATTAAATTCGATGATATAAATGAGTACTATTAAATTGTGTTGAAAATGAGACACAAATCCATTATATACATATTTGTCTTGTATGTGGTGTCGATAACTACCACGTACGAGAACGTCTTCAATAGGTGGAGCGAGTCCGGGTGAGCAAAAAATAGGATATCGGTCTATTTCGTAGACAACTTTCTAAGAGGAAATACCCGGTAACTATTTTGTTGCAAAAATTTTAGAGTCCATTGCGTAACCGTCATTTCCCCACAATCTTCATGTGCATCTTCTGCAGAAAGTTGGAAACTTGTTTCATGAATGCTACATTTCCAGGGAAGAAGGTCCTCAACTCCGCAACAATAGTCCTCGGCGTCATGAACGCATCACCCAACCTCTTGGCAAGGCGCTGCTCATCCGGGGTCATTTTTCCCATGTATGCATGCCCAAGAAAGCTAGTCGGAAGCTTATGGTTGTGACATCCATCTATCACATTCACGATCCATTTCTGAGTCAATTCCCTTGGATTCTTCTTCAATCTAACACCACACAACTCAAATGTGCATCCGGACTTCTTCGAGCTTGTTTCAAGAATTACCTCAACATCCTCTTCTGAGTCACTACCTTTATTTCTCCCCGATCTATATTCACCAAAGTGCTTGCACGTCAAACTAACACTTCTGACATTTGAGGTACGAATGACTAAAACCATCATCAAATCTTTGCCCATATTCTTAAACCACTCAACAAATTCCTCTCGGCTATCGCACTTCAGATTGTTATGAAATTCATCTCCATAATCTTTACCCTATACATGTTTACATAATCAATAATGTTACAATATATGGATTGTGATTCGTGAAATTTGTATATTTGTAGCTAACCATAACTAAATTAACTATACAACAAAACTACAATTGTAATACGATAACTAAACTAAAGAACAACAAATTGATAACAAATATATGCATCTATGTATATCGCTAAATCGTCATCATCTTCTCCACTACCACTAAATACTAATCTTTTAATAACTTATAATATAAACTAAAGAACAACAAATATCATCTTCTCAACTACTACTATATACTAATATTTTAATATATATCAAAATAAATATAGGCCTCTACCGCTAACCGCTAAATCGTCATCATCTTCTCCACTACTACTAAATACTACTCTTTCAATACACGCAAATCATTCCATAATTAACTATACGTACTTCAATTCATCCACACTTAAGCTATATTAATTATAACTAATTTCTATTTTAATCATTTCATAATTACTAACCTCGAAATTGCCCGTCGAAATATTCATTATCGAAATCTTGATCGTCGTAATCTTCATTCTCTTCTCCACTACTCCAATATGTGTTTTCATTATATGCCATTTTTGTAAGATTGATTGTTTTGATATGGAAATGAGAGAGGAATGAGTTGCTATTTATATGGGGGAAATCTATCGTCGGAATAACGGCAGATTTCGTGCGCTATTTTCTTGCGTACGCAAGAAAATAGCGCACAAGCTGCCAGCTTAAAATTTGCAATTTCCAATGGCTATATTCCAACTGCAGAATTTCTACGCAATTTTCTTGTGTACGCAATATTTCTGCGTACAGTTTTATACAATATACGTTACATAATTCAAATAATTGTACAATATTTGTCTTGTACGCACAGAAATTACGTACGCAAATTTTGTGCATACAAATTGTCGTGTAAACAGACACTTTTTGTCTTGTATATAGCAACAACCCTAATATAGGCCCTTCTTTCTCTCAAATCTAACGACCTAAATGATTCTTAGTTCTCTTAGATAGTTGTGATCATATATATATATGTTATTTTTACCCAAAATCATCCAAATATACATAATTCTACACATGACAGTTCATAAGTTTAATTTAAATTTTCAATAAGAATATGCATATTTTGCTCCAATGTTTTGATCAATCGAGTTAAAGGGATTAGGAAAACAAAAATGCAAACACTTCAAATAAAATTGATATGGTAAATCATTACTTACCGAGACAATATTTTGAAAGTTACAATTAAATCAAAAATATACTTATTTTGAATTATGTTAAGAAAAATAAATCATTATGGAAATAGACAGGGTTGTATGAAGTATGAACTACTAGACACTTCTAAGTAAAGACTAGTCTGACTGATGAAGTGATGAGAGATGAAAAAAACGTTAAGTTTTGGTTTGAAAATTGGGCTTTGTCCTCACCTCTCATTGAGAAATCCCTTTCAAATCAAGGAATTGGTATAAAGCTCACACTAAACA
This sequence comes from Rheum nobile, assembly GCA_027886185.1. NCBI lineage: Eukaryota > Viridiplantae > Streptophyta > Magnoliopsida > Caryophyllales > Polygonaceae > Rheum > Rheum nobile. The sequence continues at coordinate 11,021,543 of WOAB01000639.1, forward strand.
AATTTATTGAAAACTAAAAGAGATGGAAAGGAGTTAAGACAAATATTACCAAGCGATGCCCCCAGGGGCGTAGTCCGAGTGGTTGCTACGGGGGAGTAGCTCCTGGGTGTGGTCCTCCCACCCGGGATCGAAACGTGGTGGCGCCATTTAGATGGGCACGCTCCTGATTTAAATCCTGCTGACCTGGGGGCACCTGCGTGCGGGCCATCGTGCTCCGTGGATCGTGGGCCGGGATTGGCGGGACGTGGGATTAGTGGGCTCAGCGAAGCTGGCCTGACACCCACGATAATCAAAAATATTACCAAGCGATGTAGTTCAGTTAATAGCTAACATCTGAATTCCAAACAATGACAAAACTCACAAATCTTATAAAATGATCCTTGTTCATTGCATTTTTATATAATACAATATTGGTAATTTAATATAAAATCTAATACAATAGTTTTTTTTTCTTGGATGTGTTTGGTGATGTACTTATCAGCATAAATGATTTACATATATGCCTAAACAAGTGATGCACATATAGGCATAAAGTGATTCACATATATGCCTAAACAAGTGATACACATATAGACATGAATGTTATGAACATATAGGCATAAAGCGTGATGAACATATACGAAAATGGTGATAATATGGATGCATAAAAAGGTGATGACTATCTGGACATAGAAGTGGTAAAAATCTATGCACAAAAATGATAAACATCATGTTCACAGCGGAAAGTGACGAACGTATAGGAGAAAAGCGATGAAGATACATGCATAAAAAAATGATGAACATTTATACACAAAAGTGGTGAACATATGGGCATAAAAGTGTTGAATGTGATTTGTTTGCTCTTCCATGCGAATTTTAAGTTGATTTTGGTATTTAATTAGGGTATTATTATTAATATTGAGAGTAGATACTTGTGATTTTTTTTTGTACTCATAAGGAGTTATGCCTTAATTTTGTTAATATTTAAGATTAGGCATGTTTATTATTACTAATTATCCATGGGCCTAACCCATTCCTAATCGAAACTCTTCCTAATCCTAATTACCCCTAACCTAAATTATAGTCCTATTCTAGTATGCCTTGAAAAAACACTTTTGAACAAAAGGAAAAAAGAGGTTTTGTCCGGGGGCGGATTTACATGGGGCCCAGAGGGGGCTGTAGCCCCCGTTTTAGTTAGTTCACTAGCATAGTGTCCGTGCCAAGCACAGATATGTGCATAAGTTTTTGCATATAAATACATAAGTTTTTACATGTATGTGCATAAATTTTTGTTTGTATATACATCGTTCTAATTTCTCATTCTCACATAATTATTTTCCCTTTACACATTAGCAATTAAAGTGTATATGAATGTATATAATATAATGAATGGTTTAATTATATTATGATCATATAAAGATCAAATTCAAAAATACTTCTTGAAAAAAAAATCTGAATGTAAATATTATGGAAATTAGTTTGTTAATATCCAATATAAATAAAAAAAAGAATATTTAAGACATTAATTAATAAAGACTATAGAGTACTTTTTACATTTATTCTCAACAAATCATCCTAGAACTCAAGACAACGTTATACTCTTAATATTATCTATAGTATGTCATTAATATCAAGTAATTCAATCACTGCACAACTAAATGATCCATGTATTCAAAAACTAATCTTGCCCCACAACATTAGAAGAATCTTTAACTATCAACTCTAAAAACTTACTGGAAAACCCTAACGCTCTCTTTTACCCTAAAACTCTTCCGCCGTCAACCATGGCAAAATCAACCCAAATTGCTTCTCCAGCAATGTGAAACCTCTTACCTTTGTTGATTAACTTCATGGATCTATGGAAGATCCCTCTCCTCCTCTACAAAGTTACCTGCTTCTCCTATTTCTCTCTAGTTTGGGTTAGACCTAACCCTAAAAAGAAACCTTTCTCGTTTAACAGAGACCTGTAAATTCCAAGCCCCTTTATTCCTTCTCTCCTCCAGTGCTCCACCAAAAGAGTCTGTCATAGCCGATGTGCTCTTGGATCTGGTGATCCTGCCGCCTTGAGGCCTCTGGTGGCCACTCTTCCGCTTCCTCATCCGACTTGGACCAAGGCGACTCACTAGTGGTGCATGGACAAAGGCCGATGTCAGATCCACTTTCCAGGCCGGAAAGTGGATCTGACATCGGCCAATTTTTACTATTCACAGGTGTTCCTCTCCAATTTTTAAACTCTTATGTTCTACAGATTTCTTGACTACCGTCTTTCTTTGTAAGTACCGCTTTTTCTGTGTTGTGTTACATGCTTAATCAACTGAGTTACAAAACTTTCCTCTCAAAATATAATCGCTGGTAATATCTGCGTGTGAACCATTTGAGTTGATTTGCTGCTTCTTACCATTGTTGCCTTTCAAGCTTCTTATCTGAATCTTCTAAGGAGTTAGGGAACAAGCCTTCCCTTCTGGATTATGGTCTGAACCTCCCCGAAGAAAGGCTTTACAAGCCAGAAAAACAAAAAACTCCCCTGTTGTTATCAACACTGATCAAATATCTGCTGCTAATAGCAACTGATCATCATCACTAAATGATGTAGTGCTACATAACACTCCTAAAACAACTTAATCTCATGAGAATTTTTATTCTTTCTGAGAATAACACTTTTTATTTTTATTTTTTCTGTTTTGAATTGTTGGTTTCTGGTTTTTGCACTTCACTGGTGCTCTTGTTTCGTTTATTATTTGCATTACTATTGGCTTATCAAATTTATTCTAGCTACCCCAGTCATGTATAGGCCCTTAATTAACAACTACACCACTCCTTCCCCTCTATACTATATTCTGAACCATCCAAAGAAAGGCTTCACAAGCCATAATTTTCAAACCAATCCCTTGTTGTTATCAACACAAATCAAAATTTCCACCAACAAACTGGATGTTTTGTAGCTATCTAATCTGGTATGCACATAATATCACTTAATCTGTGATCTTTTCTTGGTGCAGGTGGATGTTGATCCTATACACCAATCATCCTCATCGGAGCAATTTACATTGCATCAATCTCACTCTTGCGAATTATCTCTCCCTCTTAACTGACACTGGCTTAGATTGTGCAGAGTCGTGCTGAACTGCCAAGGTCGATAATCACCCTTGTGGACGTTCCTCTGGAGATATAACCAAATAACTATTTACTTTATTCTCTAAGTGTTTAACCAATACACCGGCTTTGAGCTATGAAGACCCGTACTGGGAGGAAAATGATCAAAATCTATGTACTTATTTGATTTGGTATTCCGAACACAAACAAATTAATTTACCGTTGTTATATCTATTATGCCTAACCTGATCAAAGGGTACCCAACTCATCTTTACTACCATCTATTATGCGTAACGTTTGGATCACATACTTGCTATACACCTTAGCTTTACTACCATCTTAGGGGCATCTCCATGTCACTCGCTGCCATACAAGCATCATCAACAACACTTCACCACGTCAATATCCCTTATGCATGACTCTGCTTTCCTTGGGGTCATGGGGTCATTATTATAGGGTCCTACTATTCGGCGCATACCCAAAATTGCTTTTCAGCGCATAGGGTTGACACGTTACGGGAGGAGAGGGACGACACGTAACGCTCAAGGAGGATCAAGACGTCACGCGGGAGACGACTCCACACGTCACGCGGGAGATGACTCTACACGTAACGTGTGGAGCAACCCTGGCTTTAAAAGCCTTCGTCTCCCTTCTCCTCCATTCCGCCGCTGCAAACTACTTCTAAAAAACACAAATCTCTCTCGTTACGCGCCTCCGGTGTCGCCCCGTTATGAATCAATAAGTTTTGCGCGTTACGTTCCATCCCTTACAAATAATCAAGGTTAGTTACACTTACCTCTTGAAAAAAAATTATGAAGTTTTTGTATAGAAATTCTAGATCCACAATGTTTTAGTGTTTATGTGCTTGTATTTGTTGTTTTTTGTTAATTTAGAAGTAGTTTAGGGTATGAAATTGTAGAAATTTGTTAGATTTGTATGAAAGGGGTTTAGGGTATATGTTGATTTTTTGTGAATTCGTATGAATTTTGTAGTTAGATTAGTATGAAATTGAGGTATGTTTATTTTGTATGAAGTAGTGTTTTAGGTAGATATATTAAATAAGTTTGAATTTTTAAGAAATGTTGAAAAATTTGGCATCGCCGGAATCTGAATTTCACCGCCGGAATTGTCGCCGTAATCGCCGGTGAAATGTCGCCGGCGAATTGCCAGACAGACCACAACACGTAACGTGTTGAAGCCTTCCACATGTTACGTGTTGATGGCCGATGGGCGTAACGTGTGGTCATCGACCACGCGTTACGTGCTGCATATGTATGTTTAATGGATTTGAGACATTTGTATGAAATTTGCATATTTAGGATTTTTGATGGATTTGTATGAAAGGGTGTCTATGGATATGTTTAATAACTTTATCGGATTTGTATTTTCGCTAAGCAAAATGATTTATTGTGGTAGATGGAGCCTGGTGAGAGAACGAGGCGTAGAACCAGACGAGACCTCGTCCGGGCTGCTTCGTATCGGACTGAGGGTGAGCTATCCCGTAGGGTTACGGGTGCTGCACAAGATGCGGGAGGATACGGGCAGGCGGGCAATGCTGACCCCCCTGTGCTCCCGTTTGTGCCATCTTTTGTGGCGGGTGGCCCTGCAGATTCGGACCCGCAGTTGTACCCACAGTGCAATGTGAGCCCACTACATTGTTATTCTGATACGATCGATCAGAATAACTATTATGGCCCTGAATTGAGTCCGCCACCGCAATAGAGGCAGACCCAAAGCCCTTACCGTCATGAGAGCCCAGTTGACCATCAAAGCCCTCACGTGTCCACGTCCTATCACAGTCCCTTATATTATGAAGGCGGCGCAAATGATGAGATGGGATACAATCCGTGGGAGAGCTCGGGGCTCAACCCGAATGCACCGGTGAATATGGTAAGTAGCCTTAATATATCAAAATATGATTGTATGATAAAAATGTAATTGCTTATCATTTGTTTAAAAACATGTAGGACGAAGACAGTCAGGCCTGGGCTCCAAGAGCTCAACCTGATGATGATGATGCAGACGAGGAGCAACAAGAAGGCACCTCTTCGCAGGCAAGACCACCCCGAATTAAAAAAGAGAGATATGAACCGGAATTGCAGGTCAGAGTCTATGGAGGTCCAGAGAATCCCGAACTGCTGAAGGGTTTTGCCAATCACGTAGCGTACACCCTTTATCAGCGCATTGTAAGTTGCATGAAAAACCTTATTCTTGTCATTTCACATTTTTATATAAATATGTAAAATCGATTGCTTACACTGGTTTAAAAATGCAAATGTTTATAGCATGTGCCACCGTTGAAGTATCAGCAATGAGGCAAACAGACACGCGTATGGCGTCTGCAGTTGTCAATGCCATGGGGTAATCTGGTTGCTAGTTCAGGCTTGTGTAATATTCCACAGGTGATACATGACCATGTGCACGAGACGCTGATAGGTGCGTTTGTTGAGCGCTGGCAACCTGAGACCATCTCGTTCCATATGCCATGGGGAGAGATGACCATTAATCTCCATGAAGTATTGTTGATCATTGGGCTAAACATCAATGGAAGAGACTTAGCACCTCCACGGGGTTCTTTGACTGTGACTGATTTGAAGAAGGCGATGGTGGCTGAGGCAATGGGATTCTTTGAGTTGGCTGCTAAGGATGTGACATCTGGTACTGTAGTTGCTGATATCTTCAAGAGGCATTGCAACGGGCTGAATGACGAGAAGCGTGCTTCTGGGTACTTGCTGTACTTGTTGGGATCTTGCCTATTTCCGGACAAGTCCCAACACAGATTGCCACTCTACTATCACGTGTTTGTGGAGGATCACTCGTGCACTAATGAATATGCATGGGGTGTTGCCGCTCTTGCTCACGTGTACCGCAGCTTGGGCGAGTGCACAAGAAAGGAAGCGAGAGTGATGTCCACGCGTTATACTCTGATTCAGGTATTTTTGTAAATTATAAAAACCATTGGTTTCACCTTATATTATCACTGTATCTGTATTTATTCAATAACAAGGATTGCTTACGTAAATTCTCTTTCAGGCATGGATATATCAATATTTTCCCATGTTTAGACCTACAGAGAGTAGAGACTGGGACTCTGATGATGTGGTCTCCTACGCTAGTCGATGGGACCTTTTAGTGAAACCCAACCCGTTGAGAAACTACAGAGTGGAGCTCGATACGATGACTGCGGACATGGTATGTACATATATTTATGTTTATGTTGATTGGATGTCGTTTGGGTTAACTGATAAGTATGTTTAGGTTGATTGGAGTCCGTACGGTACGATTTACTTTAGCGATGCGAGATTCGCTCCTACTCGCTTCCATGGAGTTATATCGTGTCTTTGGATAACCGAGTCGTACATGCCAGACCGTGTGGCGAGACAATTTTGCCGTGTTCAGGAGATTCCACGAGCTCCTATAGAGCCTCTAAGGGCTTGGAGAGGAGTAAAGATCAGCAGCTACAAGGTTGAGTACGACAGAGCTCGATTTGCATGGGATGCGCAGACTGTACATTCCATGACCCTAGCTGCGATGGGCCCTCCAATCCAGCAAGGCCATGACTGCAGCGATGATTACATGGAATGGTACCTCCCATGTACACATCCATTCGTCAACCCCCCTACCATTGAAGACGCGACACAGGTATGAATTTGACTGATTTGTAGATTGTTTAATGTTCGGTTAACTCTTATCTATATTTTTTCATACATATCAACGTTTTTGTGTTGTGTGCAGGCATTCGAACAATGCTACAATGAGCTTGAGCAACATCGCAACCATGAATGTGAAGATGTAGCAGAGTCTTTACGCCGGTCATTTGAGCATATGTATCCCTGCCTTCCCAATTATTGAGGAAGCCGTGAAGACTTGTTTCAGGAATAAACTTGTTTCATATTATGTATTTCATTGAACCTTTGAGTATTGCAACAATGAATGTTATGACTGCTATTTGAATATTTTTTATGACTTGTTTGGATTATGACAACAATGAATGTTATGACTTCTATTTGAATGTTTTTTATGTTTGGATTTGAATGTTATGACTTCTCATTGCATCATAATTCATACATATCATTCATTACATAAATCGACCGTTTCAACCTTCTTCTTTCATCTTGTCTTCTTTTCGGCCTTGGCTGCTTCGTACTCCAACAACCGATCACACGTCCTTTGATCTACGTAATCACCCGCAGACGGGTCATGATATACCACCCACGCCGGGTAAAGAGTAGGCAAGGGCGATGTCTCGGCAAGGCCAATCTACACAAAGTCAATGCATCATACATATGTTTTAACACAAGATAGTTGTGATACCCCGTATTTCTGTAAGGTTATTTTGGGAATTTTCCCGAGTACCCGTTTCATACGTCGGATTTAATTCAGATAGTTTGAGACATTCTGTAATGTGCTCTGCCTCTGTAATATTTTTCTCAGTGAAATAACATACAGTCGACGTATTTTGGGAGTTAATACTCATTCGTGTACGAATATATTTAACACGGGGTTAAGATTATTGCCCAAGAGTTATCATCCAATGGGCACTAAAGTACAAGTTTGTTACCCTAATGTTTTTATCCAAGAGGCAAAGTGCAAGGTTATTACCCAAGGGATGGGAAGGAAGCTTCCTACCTCCTTCCTTCACCTTGGAGCTTGCCTATTTAAGGAGGACATTGGGAGGAAGAGAGAGCCCACACTCTCAAAGCTCTCAAACTCTCAAAAACGCTCTCTTTGGGAAAGCTCAAGTCGAACGTCGGAGCTCGTTTGGTGTCGTTTCCGGTGGCCAAGAGAAGCTTGGGAGGCCCTTAGAAGCCTAGAAACCAAGCAAGGCAAAAGACGAGCCAAACCGATCGTCGAGGGTGAGTTTTTCCTCTCGTATTTCAGTTTCTGTTTAGCGACGGTGACCACCGGATAGAGGCGGCGACCGCCGGATAGAGGCGGCGACCGTCGGCTTGAAGGCGGCGACCGCCGGCCAGAACACGGCACCCGCCGTGATGAGCCGGCGACCGCCGTGAAGAGCCCGACGCCCGCCGTGAAGAAGGGCCAACCGTCGGGAAGAAACACCTTTGAGCAACGCCCGCCGCGTGGGAGGCGGCGCCCGCCGCGTGGAAGGCGGCGCCCGCCGTGGTGAAGGTGGCGCCCGTCGTAAGTGATGCAGCGCCTGCCGGCGAGATTGGTTGTTGGCCGGTTGTGGTTTGGCTTCCGTGGCCTTCGTTCGGGTTTCGTTTCCTTTGATTCCTTTCGTTCTTTCTTAGATCTGTATTGTTGTTTGTCGAATCTAACTTAGGGTTTCTTTGTGGGTCGATCCGAAGGAATCTGTGCTCCAGATCTGTCCCTGTGTCGAGCCTGGAATCCCGTCGTTAGACTTCATTCAAACTCTGCGGATTCAGGCAAGTGGCGGTTCGCTCTTGCTCATCGTTCCATATTTACATTAATTATCAGTTGTTTATCTGAGTAATTAATTTGGAATGATTACTGTGTTTATCTGGAAATGGTTTTATAAACTGTTTTGGAAACTGTAATAATGATATTAATAGGTTGTATATCTGTTAGAACAACGCTATTATTTATGTTCGCCTTGAGGGCATTTATGTGGATTTATCCTGAACTATTGTTGTGCTTGAACTGTTAGTTAGCATGAGTATTCGTAGGAACGCCTGGATTCTGAGAGGTCCATTCGTTTCTTTATAACTGTTAAGGGCGAGCAAGACCCTACGATAGTAGAAGCTTGGACTCTGTGAGGTTCATTCCTTCGATATAAGTCCAGAGGCTTGGATTCTGTGAGGTCCATTCCTTAGTTGTATGTCCTGCGTGATAGAGCATATGTTTAAAAGCTTATAATGTAATATGGGTTTTGGAATTTAATAAGATAAAGTGCCCGAGTGCATATAATTAATATACCTTTGGCGAGTAGTGCAGCTAAGTAAATAGTGCAGCTAGGAAAGCTCGTCTCGACTTTTGATCAGAGTACGTTCTCTTTCCAATCTGGATTCGCTGTAAGCGGTGAGGTTGGTCGTGAACCGAAACATCTAAGTCAGCTTTTAAATCACTGATGTCTGATTCTTTAAACGTTCCAGATTTGTCATATTTCCTTAAAGACTCAATCTCTTGGAGTCTCTTTTCGGGTCGATTTCTGTGAAGATTCAGTCTTCCAGAATCTTCTCTTGTGCATACCTCTTGTTTATTCCAGTAGGAGTATGATGGTTGACTATCGTCATCGGTTATTATTCGAGAAGCGATGAGTCTAACCTAATACGCCTGCTTCGAACCACTCTGCTTTGTACCCTTGCATAGTCTATTCAGTAGACTAACCAACCGCAATTGTTCTCTGCATGGTTGGCTGGTGTCATCCGTTCGATTCGGCACATCAGATAGAGCGTAGTGGAGGAGACTAGAAGGACTATGAAGACGACGGTGGTTTTTGGATGTTTTTAATAATTTCTTTTAATCAGGTTGAGATCCTTGGGAGATGACCATTGTGGTCAAGATCCTTGTTTGTAATATATTTAAAAGACTTCCGCTGTACCTTGTTTAAAGACTTCCGATGTACTTTGTTAAACTTTGTGTTTGTCCTATTCGAGATTGGGATGTAATCCCGGGACTCATGTTTTATATGAATAAAGTTATCATTTTGTATCATTGTATTTCATGGTTTGTATTCAAACGGTAAAGCCTTGGGTGATCTCGGTAAGGAACACTGAGATCACTGGCGGTAATACCTTTCCAAAAGGGTTAAGTTTTGGGGGTGTTACAATAGTATCAACATATGTGATTGTATTAACGTACCACAATAAAATGTTGCTCTTCCTGGACATGGCAAATGCATATCGTCTTCAGCTTCTCGCCAACTAATGCTTCGTTTGGCTTCCCCCTCATAGGCAGGTATGTCGTTCCCACACCACCACCGACGGTAACGAACACACATGTGAATGCCGTTGCCACCAAACATCCCATATCCGGGAGGTCCAACCACGTCTCCGGTGGGGCCGGCCTGTTCGGGGAAGGAAACCATGCTAGCTTCGCCTCCATTGCCTCAAGTGTCATCGTAGACACCTAAAGTGACGCGAGTAGCTCATACTCTTTTCTCAACGTAGCGATCATGGTACGTCGAACAAAAGCCCACTGATCTTGCCCTAAACCCAGACCATGCGCAATTGCTCTGCACCCGCAGTTTCCATCACCCACTATCTCATACCATCCTCCCACGTGTGGTCTCATACACATGTGAAACTGGGTACGATATCGCCACGGGTTCTTGATCAAAGATGGGTCACCCGAAGGCTTTGCTGCAAGCGTCTTCGGTGGTCTTCCTTTTTGCTTTTTCGGAGGCGTTTCGTCCATCTGTTGGTCACTGTACTCCCATGATGACAAGTTGTCTTTTGGTGGCAAAGTTTAGAGCTCCTTGAGGCCGACCCTTATGCTTGACTTTAGTTGGCTCTTACAGAGCAGTCCGCTCTGGATGTGCAATACTTGTTAGTGTTGAGACTGCTCTTTGTTGAACCTGCACTAGCAATGTGGGGAAGACGCTTTGGGAAAATTCTTCAAGCAACGATCTATTCACTCTGCGTTCTCTGGCTTCTTCCTCTTCTTCTGTCTTCACTTCTGACAAGGTCAATTGCCTCCAGAACGGATGCAATGAGCTAGGTTCAATTGGGGCCTGGCTCCTCACATTTAGCGCCAATGCATGCATGCAAGGCAAGCCATCTATGACCCTCATCTGGCATCTGCATATAGTGCTCCACAATGGAGCTTCTCCTTTCCTGTATTCCTCAATCAAACGAGCTAGTGCAATCGCAGAGACCTTGAAGTGCAGCTTGCAGAAAAGATGTGCGTTCGTTAGCAGCGTATATCTCTTTCCAATGCTCTCATTCAATGCCCCCTTTATCTCACCAATATGACTGCGCAACCGTGTATGATATTGATCGAACACAGTGCAAAGGTTGTCATCATTGCTTGTGAAGAAGCTTTTCAGACTGGAATGGGCCCCTTCAACCCTGTATTACAATCAAGAATCCGAAATCAGTATGTTGCTATAAAGGTCTAACTAAGTTCAAATAACTAGCTAAATTTAGAAAAAAACATAATGCACATACCTGTTAGTGGTGGTAGTACCGAACGTGAACACTGTATCCGTCCATACGGAGACGATTCTTTCCTTATAGGGGTCAAGCCAATTCTTTTGTAGGTACTGGAGACATTTTGGAGATTTCCTCCAATCACACTTCAGCTTCTTCAGTGTTGCTTCATACCCTTGTATGGTCGTTTCCTTGAAGAGTTTCATGCAGTCGTTGGAAAACGTTGTGCCCCTAAACTTGTCCATGTTCTTCTTCCCGAAGTCTTCAATATTCTTCCTCACATGCCGCCTACATAGAAGGAATTTTGCTTCTGGAAACTGCTTCTCTAAGGCGTTCATCAACACCTTCTCCCGATCAGTGACCAAACATGTGGGTGCTCGTTGCACCTTGACAAACATCATTGCAAGTTGCTCTATGGCCCACTTGTAACTGTCTTCGTCCTCCTTCTCCAGAAACGCCCCGACAATATTGTAGTTTTTCCAAACAGATGTGATGCCAACAATTTCAAGGAAGGGCAAATTGTAACTGCACACATAATCATATATAAAATATGATGGCATCCTAACCTTGACATGAACAAATGAAGAGTATAATAGATATGTATGTTACTAACCGGTTAGTTGCATATGTAGAGTCCAACAACACAATGTACGGAAATTCCTTCAGCAACGACAAATGTTCCTGGCTTGCGAAGAAGATATCCGTTATGTTGTTGGTCTCCTTGTTGAATCTATGCTCCATGAAGTATCCCTTCTCATTGCACTCATAGAAGAACTGTTGCACAAATGTTCTTCCTTCCATGCCCTTCTTTCGTATCTCATGCATGATGTTGTACACTTGCTTCATCTTGGTCAAATTGTCAGGGGAAGAATGGATTGTAGTATGAATCTTTTGAGGCTTGCAATGATTGACTGTCATCACCCTAATAATCTCCTTCTCTTCAGCGCTTGGCCGCCCAGCTAATGCACTACCATACAAATAATCTGCTATGACATGATTGTGAGTTCCATGTTGTACAATGATCCTCCATAATCCCTTCGGCCCTTCTTTCAGCCTCAACATGAAGGGACACCCACACTTCTTCGACCTTGTGATGTCTCTCACTTGGTCAGTTTGTTTAGGCACGTTTTGTCCATGCCTATCACACGGTAACCAAGTCCCCCCAAGGGTCGAAGGGGTGGAAGGTTTATTCCTCCACTTTTTGATGCAGAAGTGTTTACACTTAGCCATCTCCCGCGCCCACAAAAATGCTTCTTCTCTAGACTCCCAACTTTGATCAGTTGTAAAGAACCTTGAGTAATTAACAGAGACGTAAACATCCTCCTCCGGTGGTACACTAAACTGAGGCTGTGTGTGTAGGGATGGAAAGCAAAACTGTAGGGTAGCATGAGATGAAGATGCTTCTGGAGGAAACGGTATCCCAAGTGAGAATGATGGTATCTCAATAGCTGGTTGAGGCGTGTTCCCATCCTGCAACTTTTGAGGCGTTTCCCAAACCGCAAATGTCTTCTGTGGGGTACTCCAGTCATTGAGGGAGATATTGTTTAACCCCTCGTATAAATAACAGTTTGTCTACATACACATGAAATCATCTCATCAAGTAGTGCACAAATTATAAACCTAAATTCAAAATTTTCTTTGAGAGAGCAGATTCTGTAAAATGGCACGGTTAGTGACAAACCGTGCCATTTTACAGAATGAACCTACAACCGGTTTCTGGTGGTGATTCCACACGTTATGTGTGCACTATCTTCCCACATAACGTGTGGAACTGTTCTTCAATGTAACAGCCATTTCGCAGCCATAAACCCTAAACAATGCTCAATCTTTGTTTCTAATCCCCTAAACAATAAAATGAGATCTTTAATATTAAACAACAAATATCATGTCTAGCTTGGTTAAACCCTAAATAACAAATATCATACCTTTCAAAACCCTAACCATCAAGCTACAAACTTTAAACAAGTTCAAAAAAAAAAATAACTTTAGGGTTACATAATAGAAATTACCTCGTTCGAAAGTGGAATATTTTCCCCACTGTTGCTCCAATACTCGTTGTTGTTCGGATTGTCCATTTTTTTAACAAAAAATTAGAGTGCAAAACAAGAATTTGTGAGTGTTTCAAATGAGGGTTTAGGCTCGAAATGGATCGTTAGCCGGGGAAGAAGACGGGTCATTATTACAGTTAGGTGGGGACAAGACGGTTAATTCAATGCGTTTTGCCACAGACTGCACCACACGTTACGTGTGAGCCCCATCCACACGTTACGTTTGGGATATCATGACAAGTAACGTGTGAGCTGATTCCACACGTTACGTGTGGTTCAAGGTTTAGGCGTATGAGGGTTTTTGTTAGGGCTTGGGGTAGGGTTAGGATTTAGGGTTTAGGGATATGGGTTTAGGGATATGGTTTTGGGGTAGGGTTTAGGGTAATGTGGTTTAGGTTTAGGGTTTATGGTTTAGGGTTTAGGGTTAGGGTTAAGGTTATGGTTAACTATTTATCTTTAATTAATAAGGGTGAATCGGATATTTTAGTTACCTTGTTTGTGAGATTGAGGAGATGAACTTTTAAGTAGGGTTTAGGGTTTAAGGTGGTAAATGATTGTTGAGAAGTTATTAATGCTAGTGGTTGAGTTCATTAATACTAGTGGTTGAGGTCATTATATACTACAGTTATATACAGCTGTATATTAGCTGTCAAACACATTGATTTTCACTATATAAGAGGCATTAGGGTTGTTTGTTCTCTACAACAAGTCCAACACAAGCGACGCTTGAAGATTCAATTGTAGGTAAGCTTCTTCTTCTAGTTTCTTTTGATTTATTATCCCCAATTTTTTATATTAATGGATTCATGATATTTGTAGGAAACCAAGCACTACAACAAATAATGGCATCTTCATCCGAATCATCAACAAACCCACTATGCGCGTGTAATTTGAAAGCCATTGTCCGTACTTGGGATTTGCAGTGAAACTACGGAAGAAGGTATTGGGGATGCCCAAGACTGGGGTATTTTTACAGGAAGTGGATTGATCCTATATACGAGGACAGGGCACACGCGATTATTCGACAACAATTGCGGGAAAAACAAGATCTTGTTAAGGAGAATCAAGATCTTGTTAAGAAAAATCAAAAACTTTTACAAGATGTGGATAAGATGCGTAGGTATAACCTCAAACTATATAATGATGTACATCGTATACTGCCTTGATGTCGTATCTTTTGTGTAATGTTGTTTACGTACTATCAACCTTTGTAGGGAGCAAACAATTTTATCAAAGCAGAGATATGATATGCCGCAAACTTTTACCAGAGACTATCCTAATTTCTTCAAACGCAACTAGGCGATGTCATTTATTTTGTATTAGGGTTTCTAAGTTTATGAAGAACTTGTATTATTTTCTGTATTGTGAGCTAAATGTGGTTGTAGTCATCCAGCGTAATGAATAATTCTATTTTGTCTTCTAGGTTGTATATTTTGGGGTATTTCTTTTATTAATTTTAGATAATCAAATAAATACTAAAAATATACAATAATATGATACAACATTCATACACAACATTATAATATATATAAAATAATCAATAATTCAACATTGAACCACAAATAAATTCTAAAAATATACAATAATATGCTATGCATAAATATACTAAATTATACTATAACTCAAGATTATAATATCCTAAAAACACTACACGTTACGTGTGGAGTGTCTTCCCACGTTACGTGTGAAAGCAGACCCTTTCAAAGTTTCACACGTAACGTGTGGAGCTACACCACACGTTACGTGTAGTGTAGCTCCACACGTTACGTGGGATACACACCCACACGTAACGTGTGGAGCTACACTACACGTAACGTGTGGTGTAGCTCCACACGTTACGTGTGAAACTTTGAAAGGGTCTGCTTTCACACGTAACGTGGGGAGACACTCCACACGTAACGTGTGGACCCTATGCGCTGAAAATCAATTTTGGATATGCGCCGAAAAGTAATCGTGTTATTATATTCAAATTGATCTCACCGATAGCTTCATCAGTACACATCTACTCACAAACAAAATACTTAAGTTTTGATCCGATCCATATTTGGTCTGGTCTTCGGCCCATTAACCAACCACAACAATTACTCACTACCAACCCTAATATCATTAACAAATATGTTTTTATTAATGTTGTTCTCCACTAATAATAGTAAACCATCCTTTCTCTTACTTTAATGGGCCTTAAAGCCCATTAATCAAATTTTACTCTTTGATTTTTGGATTTATGCGTTATGAGTTCGCATATTCCTTTTAATAACTTTTTCACCCTTTAATGGGAATCTTTACATGTTGAGATATATTCATGTGCTGATGTGTAGCTGGTTGTAGGTTTGGTTTGAGATTATTGTTCCGGGCAAGAGATCAATGATGTGGTCGTGCGATTCCTCTTGGCTTCTCGAGACGAAGCGTGATACAGGTGTTTCATTCGCGCCTCCAGAGTGTGTCTTTTGATCTACTTTCCGGCTGTTGCATCGCCTTGTTGGTTTCCTCCAACCTGTGTTGCGCCCTTCTCATCCATTTTGCCTTTTTTTCTAGCTCCTTTTCAGTTTTGTTTCTCTCTCTCTTGTAT
The DNA here is from genome assembly GCA_027886185.1 of Rheum nobile. Taxonomy (NCBI): domain Eukaryota; kingdom Viridiplantae; phylum Streptophyta; class Magnoliopsida; order Caryophyllales; family Polygonaceae; genus Rheum; species Rheum nobile. The sequence continues at coordinate 11,037,304 of WOAB01000639.1, forward strand.
TGTTTTGTTTTGATGTTTTTTGCTCTCTCTAGTCGGTTTGTTCCGACTGCCGATTCTTCGGCCTCTCGAGAATCCTTGTCAGGTGTGATTTGAATTCTCGAATTCTTTCCTTATCAAAAAAACAAAACTAATCTTGCCCACATGTGGCCACATCGAATATCATGCCAAACATGTGGCTTCAAACTTACATGACATATGACCTTATAGTAACTCCACATATGTCAAACTTCCCGACACATAACCACCTGAATATTGATATCAACAATTCTTCTAATTATGATATCGACGATTCTTTTAATGTAGTCGATTTAGATTTTACTAAGAAAATTATTCGAATTCAATTTGGTTGAAAAAAGTAATATATTGAACTCAAGAAACTAATTTATAAAAATAAAAATTACATACACCATAATTATGATTAAAATAAATAGATAGGCTTACAGTCATATTTTATATGAATGATTTAGTTATGTTAGATTTAATATATAGATATGATTAAGATTAATACATTCATAATATATTAATTAAAATATTGAAATAGCCGTAGGTTATTAATATATTCATATATATTTGTATTAGACATTTTTTCTTCTAAAAAGACAAAACAAAAATATGAATATCAAGTGAAAAAATAAACAGAGTTACTCTTCAACAACTAATTTCTCTTAAATATGTGGGTGTGCCTTAATTTTAAATTTCGTTTGAGTGCTCGTTTGGTTGGGAAGTAAATTCCCATGATTTTAAATATCTTGGGAAGTGATATTAAATATATGTGTTTGGTTGACTTTTTGTTTTTGAAAAATCCAGATATTTGAATCCAGATTACCTAGGGAGGGATGTATACGATTTTATTCTCTCATAATTCTCATGATTTAGATTTTAACCAAACATAATTTATCAATGCTCATGAATTCAAATTCCCATATTTTGATTTTACATGAAGTAATTTCCTAAAAATTAGACTTCCCATATTCAACCAAACGAGCACTGAGAATCGATAAGATATATAACATAGAATGGGTTGTTAATCGAAGAAAAAACTCCTTACCTATTTGAATAAAAAACCAATTGAGTAATTTATCAATTAATTTGATCAATTTAATTTTAAATGTAGAATGATTATGTTTTTTATTAAAAAAAATTGTAAGCTATAATACCAAAAAAAAAAAAAAAAATTATTGATTAAAAGTGACGGTTAAGTTTGAAATTGGTACATAAGAGCGTGATTATTAGTACTAATATAACTAATCAATTATTTGGCTATCAACTAGTTCACTTAAAAATGAGACCCAAAATTCAATATAGAACAACAAAAGATGACTGCACAATTGCAAAATACGGTAAAATACACAAAACTATCAGTGAATAGGGGGCTTTCATGATTACACCTGCACAAACTGCAATTCAATTTTAATCATGCAAGGCAAGCAAAGATGGACAAGGCCACTCTTCCAGAGAAATTGTAGGCAGTTTGTGGAAGAAATTAAAACTCCTGCTAGAGTAAGTGGTAATATTCTCAAATCTAACAGAGGAAATGCAATTTCAGTTTCTGATGGTTGAAATTCTCAAATCTAAATACACTAAGATGGTACCTCTGAAGCATAACTTAACAGTTTGGTGCCCAACATTTGGCTCCCTCTCTGTTTGCTCTACCAATACTTGGATTAACCACCTTGCGACGATGCTGAATATCTTCTTTGCTAGCGTAGAAATCGGCTAAAAACTAGGAATCCTGGGGGTTCTTCTCAAACTACAACCGCCATCTGGTATACATTTAGATCTATTCTGAGAAACAAAGAAACTAAAATCTATGTGCTAATATAATAGTAGTAGGGAAACCTCATTTAGAAAAGCACGAACGTTCCCATTTGTGCCATGAATGACAAGTAAAAGATGCAGGAAATGAGAATATTCGGGTAGGGAATGGATGAAGCAGATCCTGATAACTCCACAGATCCAGAGAAGCTTCCTGGAGTGGAAGTTGAAGCTGTCACTGGAGCAGCTACATTCTTGCAAGATCCGTAAGGAGCACCCGCCTGTTACCACCAAATCACTACAAGTCACATGACAGAACAAACTAGACGAACAAGCAATAAAAAGGCTACTCTGAATTAGTTATAAATGGACACTCAGTGAAAACATTTAGTTAAATGGACATGGAATGAGTGAATAACCATTATATTTTATATGATGGTGAAGCACAATAATAATAATGTTGATATCACATGCTTCCAGATAAAAATTTCTTGTATTTTTAGCTGTATCTAAATGCTCTCAAATATCCTCCTCCTTCAGGTTAATCAGGTATAATAGAATGATGATGTAAGAGAACAAACTTTTTTTCTTGGGATTGAAATTGTAAAAGCAAGGGGATGAAATAATAATATCAGTGATACATGCCAAGAATCTGATAAAAGAAACAAGAATGAAGATGTATAAAGTTATGCAAAAAAAAGCAATAAAAGATGAACAAACCTGGCAAGCAACAATAGTGTTACACCCACATAATCTCTGACCGTTCATTCGATCCAGAATGTCAAAAACGCCTCCTCCGTCGCTTCTCTGAAACAATATATTGTAGTTAGAATAACACTTTCCAAATTTCACTTCATTATGCCATTCGTAAGGGAAGGCAACAGCAGTACCATGTAAAAATTGACAGCCACAAAGTTGGGCAACATATTTCCTGCGGATTTGTAGCAGGTGCTGACCATATCCGCTAGAGGGGCCGAATTATCTTTGCAAGCATCAGCCTGAACAGGTGAACCTGGAAAATAGTTCATGAGAAAGAGAGACGCACTTCCCGAGCTCAACTTCTTCGACTCCTTTCTGTTTGGACAAGAGCCTGGTTTCACTCCCGGATCTCCAGCTGAAACCCATTTTTTTATCAGTTAAAAACTAAAGTCACATATAGGCATCAAATTCGATCATATTAGCAGTACTTACGTTCGTTTTCTACCATGTATCTCCACTCATACGCAATTCCTTCAGCTGCCTCTTTTGAGGCATCTGAGGTAAAAACTAGAAGCCGACGGTTTTGCTGAATCATATCACTCACAAGAGGCCAATCTTCTCCCTTCTTGGGCATCTTGGAGACGGGAAACCAGTACTTGTCCAACCCAGCATTCATAAACAGGTTGGTCAAACCTTTCGGAGCATGAACATAGTCCTCGATTATGATAGTCACGATCTCCGTTGGATTCTGCGTTAAGAAAGCTTCAACCTCCTTTAATGTGTCCATGGCCGGTCCCTGAAGCATTAACGCGAAAGCACGTTGTGAGTCCTTCATTCATTCGACTTGACCCTCAATTTAGAAAAGTAAGGAGCAAACAGTTGGTTACAAAAGCTGTGATGTTGTAGCACTGTCCTCCAAACGAATGGCAGAGCCAAATATCATTGTTGAAATCATACATGTCCAGCATCAATCCTCGCACTCCGTTCTACAAACGAGCACATAAACTTAATCATCATGAGAGACGAAAGAGCAAAAATTATCTCAACAAGGACAAATCCTGAATTACTCGTAGCTGATTGGTCACAGTATCTTCTTGGTTGTAAAATGTGATCCTCTGAACACCAGGCAAAGCAGGAGCATTTACGTTCGAGAATGCATTATGTGTCACCAGCCACGAGTACTTGTTAAAGGGTAAATCACCAATCTGCCTCAACACAAATCACAGCAACGAAATCAGTTCAAACAATTATAGTAACACGGCAGGAAAGATAGCAACAATGCTGAATGCTCAAAAAGGGGAATTGGAGTTGCATTTAGAGATGGATGACCATGCACATCAATTCCATCCACCACATTTCACTCCAATTAATGTAGCCAAACCAATACTAGACATATGAATTGAACACAACTGCTACTACACAATCAATTTAGGCATGTGAGTCCTAATTACTCAAACCTACTACAACAAAAGCAAGGTTACAAGCTTCACCTGGAAAACCTAAAAGAGGAAAGCTTCAAATTTCCACACAAGTTTGGGTGATGAGACAAAAGAACGCAAACGGAAACAGCTTACAATGGAGGTGGGTATGTTGGCTTGCCCTCTAATACACAAAGGCTGAAGTTTGGAAGCCGCTGGGCAGTTGCCACAATAAAGACCCGCTGCACAATCGGTTGCAGAAGAACAGGATTCCAGAACCTGTGAATGAAATTACTTTAATCTTCAAACAATTGGGTCCGAAATTGACACACGGAATAACAAAATCAACTACCCAGATCTTCAATCCAAGCGAATTCGAAGTTAGATAGAGAGAGACGGAGAAGGAACCTGGCAATTGCCATTGGAGCAAGCTGAGGAAATGTTGAAGAAGACCCAGAAGAGCAAAACAATTAGAGCACCAACTGGTGGAGCTCCTCTGCACACAAACATGGGAATTTGGATTGCAGTGAAAGAGAGAGAAATAAAATAAAATAAAATGGGTGTGAAGAGCTCAAATCAGTCTCCCTAAGGCTAGGAAAGGAGGGCAGAAACTGATAGCCCAAAAATGAAAGGAAAGATTGGTGCACTCAACTACTCCGTGGAAAGAAGAGGCCGAGCTTTGGGTTTTGGCTACTTTATTGGTTTTAGATTTTTCATATTTTTTTTCGCCTGGTGCATTCTTAATGCCTTCATCTGCATGATCACTGATTGATGGTAAATTGGTAATGGATGAAATACGTAAACTTGTCAGGTTACCATGGTATATATGATCAAATATTACGGTTTAAATCTCAATTTTTTTGTATAATAAAGGAATATGAATATATGATGAATACATTTGTGGGTTAGTTCTCTGTTTCAGATCCTTTTCTTTTTGCCGCTGTTTTTCTTGTCTGCATAAATCATGTGATATTAATTTCGGAGACAAGTCCACCACGTTAAGTAATATGATGATATTTTCGTCACAAATTTGGAACAAGAAAAAATAAAAATAAAATGGATTTTTTTTTTGTCCATAAGAAATACTTAGGCCATTACAACGGAAAGGGAGATTCGAATCCGTAACATGAAGTCACGGAATATCATGCTTGTCAACTAAGCTGGAAAGACTTGACAGAAAAAAAAGTTGTGTTTAATAATTTGATCGTTTAGCTTTTTTTTTTTATAGGCATTTTATAATATGGAGGGTGTTTCTATCTTAACCTGCATTTACTGATTTCATTAATAGCTTTGGGTTGTGCGTTTGTTTTTGTGAAACAAAATATACTAAATTTTTTGGCTTATGAGCAAGCATTTAGAAATTAGAACTACTAGTTTTTTTGGCTTATGAGCGAGCATTTTCTAGTTCTATTATTCTAATAACGTACAGCTAAAACATGACCTAATGATGACACCACTAATGAAGAAATACATAGCTTTATGTTTAGACGTGGAAAAAAAAAGCAGCTAAAGATGATGAATCATGAATCAATATCCATCTTGATTTATATAATTCTCTTTTCAGCAGCGGCGGAGTCAGAATTTTTCAAAAGGGGATTAAAATGCGTAAAAAAAATTGACATTTTTTTCGTTCTATCTATCCACACTTATATATTCGGGAAAAATCTTCGCATCAGAATTTTATACCCTGCACCGCTTTTTATGCGCCAATTAGTAGTGCGTATGTGTTGACCTAAAAGTTTGGTTTAAAAAGTGTTATGCGCTATATGTTTGCGCATAAAAATAAACTTTTTAACCAGAACTATTAATAGTCCGGGTTAAAATGTCCATTTATTTTTGACTTTTTTAACCCGAACCTCTTAAGGTCCAGGTTAAAAAGTACTTGTGCGCTACAACATAGCGCATAAATGTGGTGCGAGGCAAAACTCTTCGCAGTGCGAAACTCAACCGCCTATATTTATCAACATACTTACTTCGAATAATATACTTACTAAAACGCTTAAAGAAAACTCAACATTTTGCTCGTTCGATCCATCCACACTTATGTATATCAGTATTTTAAGACTAGTTACTTGAAATTGGCTTTCTCTTACTCCGAATAACATACTTATCCATTTTTCAAAGTATAAACAAATAAAACAATTCACTTCAAACAAAATAAATTAAAATATTCAATTAATGTTTAACATTTCATCAATCTAATTAAAAAATCAAAAACTTAACTCTAAAGAAAACAGTTCAAACTCATACTCAATATGATCGGTACTCAAAGACTTTCATTTTTTTTTGAAAAAGAAAGACTCAATATTTGAAATTGGACCAATCTATACCGTACATATTTTTTGTATCTCCTATAAAATATTCAAATGATATAAAATTTTCAATTTCCTTCTAATAAAAATACAAAATAGAAAAAAAGAATAAAAGAGGAGTTGAAAGGATTGATCTCAAGAAGTTCTTACACAAGTTTCAAATGATATAAGATTTTTCAATTTCCTTTTTTTTAAAAAAAAATTACCCAATTTTATTTATAATTTATATCGTCATTATTTGATTATATTAATTAGATATTAGTTAAAATACTTTTTATGTTTAGTTTATGCACAAATTTATTGTTTGAAAATATCATTAATTATAAACATTTGATCTTTAAATAATTCTAACGCATCAAGATATTTATATTAATATCGGTGAATCAAACACCAAATGAAACAAAGGCTCTAGACGAGTTATACATTTGCCCCCTTCCGAGTAATCCTAAGTCCCCCGGTGTACATAGATCTACTAATTCCCCCTTTACCAACAAATTTTGATCTTTCAGTCGATTAGCTTTAATTAATTAGAATGATTCAGCACAAATTCAAGTTGTACGTTTAAACCTTTCAATAAATAACAAATGATTTTGAGGGGAATTGATTACTCTTTAATCGATTAACACATACGGAGTACTAGACTCGTTATAATTAATATGACAAAAGTCCATAAATTACTTTTGGAGAAATGAAAATTAGTCGGAATATTTAAAGAAGATTGAGAAAGAGAGAAGCAACAAACTGAAAATAATTACTTTTCCTTTTTAATTTGATGTTGCATTCGAATTCTGTCTTTCACTTTTTTTCCAAAAAGAAAATAGTTTCTAATTAGTTGACAGAAGGCATCAGGCATTAGGCCACCTTTAACGGAGGGCCTTTAGAGGGGCTTTTAGTCCAAAATATATTAAAAAATGGGTAATGGGCTAAAAGCCCCAGATCAGGGTTCAAAAAGAGAGCAAATCTTGGGACCGTCCCAAGCTGGAAGAAATTGGGGGTTGTTTGGTGTTTTAATTTTTTTTGCCTTCGTTTGCTTCAAAACGACGCCGTTTTGTAGCCGGAACCAAACGCGCCCCATTAAAAATCTGATAAGGGATTGCCACGCGGCACGCTCTGATTGGCGCGCGCTAGCGCGCCCGATGGGCGCCGCGTGGCGGACGGCTAAGATTTATTCCTGACCGTCCGTTTTTTTAAATGATATATTTAAAATTTGGCTACTTAAAAAAATAAATAAAAATAACCATAATTCTAATTACATTTTTCTCTATCCATAGACATCCATTTTGTATATATTTGGTAGATTTTAATATTTTTTTTGTATTATAGGTATCATTAAGTGAAAATAAATTATTATTTTTATTATTGGTGGTTTAAAATAAATACCAAATTAATTTCTTTATATGAAAATTACATTGTAAATAAATTTTTGAAATTTTATGTATTTTTTTCAATTTTTAATATAATTAAGTCCAAATAAACCATGTTATTATTATTTAGGATAGTTTTAATATATTTTATGCATGCTTTTTTTATAAAATATTTTTTTAATTTAATATATAATAAGGGGTATAATTATATTTTAATATAATATATGGTATATTAATAATTTAATATAAATAAAATGGTATAATTGTAATTTAAGGATAGGTGTACTTCTATTTTTCAATAATGTAAATGAATTTTTTTGTCTATAAATAAGACATGGTTGCAATTACATAACTCACACAATCCTCTATCACTTATCTCTTGTAACCTCTCATTCCTCCCTTCTATTCTCATTCATTCCTTCTATTATTTCATCATGAATCCAAACCAAGATGACATCCCAAATAACTTTGAGAATTTGTCATTAGATGTGTATGATCCTTACACGAACTACACACAACTCCTTTCACAAAATCAGTTCTCTTATTACGGAGGTACATCTCAATCAATGGAGATGACAAGCTTTAGTACACAACCTCAACATGTTGTTGAGTCCCAAGAACAAACTCAAAGCAGTGGTCGTGGTCGTGCTGCTCGTGGTGGTGGCGATGTCGATGCCGCCCCTAAATCCACAAAATGCGTCTGGAGTAAGGCTGATGATTTTCTCCTCATCAGTGGGTACTTAAACACCACTAAAGATCCCGTGATCAACACCAACCAGACATCCGAGGCATTTTGGAAGCGAATTCAAGCCTACTAGAACACTTACAAGAAACCAGGTCAAGGTGAGCGAACTCAAAAAAGTGTTAAGCAAAGATGGCATACATTCAATCCTTTTGTGAATAAGTTTGTTTGTACGTATCATCGTGCTTCTAATGATAAAAAAAGTGGGGAGAATGAGGATGATGTTATGAAGAGAGCACATGAGTTGTTTAGGGTTGAAACGGGAAAAAAGTTTTTATATGAGCATATATGGGAGGCTCTTCGAAACGAGCCAAAATGGAGCTATTCTTATTTGCAGCAGGCTGGCGGGATGAACCAAAGCTCATGGAGTGCCCTAAGCTCGAAAAGATCGTCTATTGATATGGAAGGTTCTAATCAAGAAACTCCAACAAGTGGTTTCACTGGAACTTTTGAGCATCCCGAGGGCATCAAGAGGGCTAAGCGAAAGGGGAAAATTTGTGCATCAACAAGTTGTGCTGAAGATGATGGAGAAGATACGCTCGAAAGAGAAAACATTCTCATTCAGCATAATTTCCATGAATTGAATGTTTTGTTTTTAATTATCGTGTCATGTTTGTCGTTTAATATTGTCATTTGATTTAGTTCATGTTATTTTCGCATGTTGTTTTGTTTTCTTGAATGTATGCATCCCTCTTTTGTTGATTTTTCATCAATGTATGTTTTTTCCCTTAATTTTAAATAAATATTATAATTATATAATTAAAATAAAATATAAATATTAAGTTTAATGTATAATTTTATCCATAATTTAGTAAATGACATTTTTGTAATTTCAATCCAAACCAAGGATATAATTATACATAAAACTTATCTAAAAGCCCCATCTAAAATCCCCCCCACTAAAAGCCACCAATATACCATGAGGCTTTTAGCAAATAAATACATTTAAATCCTCCTAAAAGCCCCACCTAAAAGCCCCCATTAAACATGCTCTTAGAGCATCTTTATCCAAGTCTTTTAACATGAGTCTTTTAAATATTTTGGAATAAAATAATCAAAAGTGCTAAAAGACTCAAGCTAAAGTCCCAAGAAATGCCCCCATTTTGGAACCGTCCCATAGCTGCTTGAGATAAGGGCATGTTTGGCTGTAGTTTTTTTTGCCTTGTATTGTTTGCAAAACGACTTCGTTCCGTGGAAAAGCCAAACGCGCCCTTCACTTTTCAGCTGGCCACGTGTCGTGCTGTGAGTGGCGTGCGCTGTTATCCTTTTTTTTATAAATAAATCATTTTCTTAATTGTTAACATGTTAAAAAATAAAAATAAAAATACCATAATTCTAATTACATTTTTCTTTATCTATAGACACCCATTTTGGATATATTTGGTAGATTTTAATATTTTTTATTTATTTTGAATATCATTAAGTAATAATAAATCATTTTTATTATTATTTTTAGTGTTTTAAAATCAAATAAATACTAATTTATTTTCTTTATATGAAAATTACATTTTAAATAAATTTTAAAAATTTTATGTATGAATTTTGACAAATTTTGATAGAATTAAGTCTAAATAAACCATGTTATTAATTTTTTTTAAATATATTAAATCAAATTTATGTATGCTTTTTTAATTTTTTTAATTTAATATATAATAAGAGATATAATTATAATTTAATATAATCAAGAATATATTGGTAATTTAATAAACATAAAGCGATATAATTGTAATTTAAACTAAAGTTAAAAGCTCATCCTAAAAGCCCCCAATAAAATACCTCATTTCACCTAGGGTCTTATAGCAATTAAATTACACAAAACTCACCTAAAAGCCCCTCTTTATAGGACTCCAATAAATATGCTCTTATAACAGCGAGGGAGAGTACTTAAATTCGTGACCTACAATGGTTCTCATTTCCAAAATAAAAACTCATTCTTATGGCAGATCGTATATACACACTTTTTTTTACGTACTTTGGTGTGTCAAAAAGAGGCGTGTAGGCTGAGGGGTAAATTTTGACACGAAAGTGTAAAATTGGCACGTCAAAAGCGGGCACATAAATAAAACAGCCCAGCCCGCGCACTTCAGGAAGGCACATAGAGTATTGGGCCTCAAATTGAGCCGTGTCAAGGCCAACCCAAAAAAGGCTTGCGCGCCAGATAACGGCGCACAAGCTATGCGCCTCGCGCTGGCGTATAACCTACGAGGTTATATCCAGCGCACAATGCGCCCCTCTTCTTCCTCCTCCCTTTTCTTCTTCCCTGACGACGCAATTACAACGATCGATCTCCTCCCTCTCCATCTCTCTCTTCTCTCAAAGCAACTATGAACGACGGTGGCAGAGGGAACAATGACGTCTCCAAATGCAGTGGCGGCGAGGCGGTTTCGGCAGCGGTGGGTGGTGCGGCGATGGGCGCGGTGGATGCAACAAGCGTGGATGGCGTCGGATCTCCTCAGGTGGTTGTGGCTAGAGATGGCACCGGATCTCCGGTGGTGGTGGTGGAGAGAGGTGGCGTCGACTCGGTGGTTGGTGGCAGCGACGACACGGAGATGGCGGTGATGGAGGCGTCCAGAGGAGGCGACGACGGCGATGCTTCAGTGGTGGTGGTGGCTGTAAGTGGCACCGACTCGGTAGTTGGTGGCGGCGACGACACAAAGACAACGATGATGGAGGCGGCCGGAGGAGGCGGCGGCTCGGAGGTGGTGAAGGCGGCGGTTGGAGGACGTGCCTTGGTGGCACGGATTTACCGTGGCGGAGGAAGACGTCGGGGCGGAATTGGAGGCCCCATCATATTACCGGGTGAATCCTGGACCCGAGCTGGGGCACGAGTTCGAGGTATGCCAGCCAGCAGTGCGGCCGTCGATAACCCGACTACTACTGCGCCAAGAGCTGACGACGTCGAGACACCACCAGCTTCTCGTATATGGGGAAGCCAAGCGGTATGTCCTAAATTATATTTTTTTATTTAATAACGCACACTATTATATAATTTATAGTTTAGGTATTATACGAAAAATATATTTGGAATTGGAATTAGTTTAGAAATAGTTTACAAATTTTAGTTATGAAAACGGTTATGAAATTGGAATCAATAGATATGAAAATACTTTAGATATGAAATACTTTAGAAATTAATAATTTTGTAAATCGATATTTAATGAAAATACTTTTTAAATCGAGATTTATGATATAATTAGTAAATTAATTGAGATTTAATAAATCGATATAATTAGTAAATTTGGAATCAATAGATATGAACTTTAGAAATTAATAAATTGAAATTTAGGATATAATTAGTACATTAATAAATCGATATTTAAATACTAGATTATAATAAATTACAATAAATTAAAATGAAATTAGAATAAATTTGAAATAATTAAATTTAATAATTAAAGAAATTAATTAAATGATAATGACCATTGTAATTTTAGGCTATACGAGATTTCTTATCGTCGTTGTCGGTGAGAAATCTGATGCTGAAGCGACGTTCGAGTCGGAGACGTGGTGTGACCGCATCGGCACGTCAGCGTGCGACGCTTGTTAATGGCGAGATTTTAGACGCAGCGCAGCCGTCCTCATCTGATGCGGTCCTGTCCCGCCATCAGATGGTCCACTAAGAGTCGGGGACGACCGAGACCATGGCGTCCTCCCTGGAGTAGGACTTAGCATAGTTTATTATATATTTCCTTATTATTAGCGATTGCTTATTTTAGTATGTTTCCCTTTTATGCATTTTCTATTTCGGGTGTGCGTTCCTCTTATGCTTAAGAGGGCCGATCCATTAGTTAGAATAAGGCCTAAGCCCATTAGGGTTTTGGCTGAGCTCTTTGGCTATAATTTTAGGCTGTACGAGATTTATTATCGTCGTTGTCGGTGAGAAATCCGACGCCGAAGCGACGTTCGAGTCGGAGACGTGGTGTGACCGCGTCGGTACGTCAGCACGCGGCGCTTGTTAATGGCGAGATTTTAGACGCAGCGCAGCCGTCCTCATCTGATGCGGTCCTGTCCCGCCATCAGATGGTCCACTAAGAGCCGGGGACGACCGAGACCATGGCGTCCTCCCTGGAGTAGGACTTAGCATAGTTTATTATATATTTCCTTATTATTAGCGATTGCTTGTTTTAGTATGTTTCCCTTTTATGCATTTTCTATTTCGGGTGTGCACTCCTCTTATGCTTAAGAGGGTCGACCCATTAGTTAGAATAAGGCCCAAGCCCATTAGGGTTTTGGCTGAGCTCTTTGGCTATAAGTAGCCACCTTGTACTTCATTTCTAATTATGTTGAAATTAAAGAGCTTAAGCCTTGTCGTGAGAAAACTCCGCCCCTTAAGCCTTCAACGTCACCCTTGTTACTTGTCCCAAGTCTATCCCAAACACAACCCATTGGTTATCCCGGTGAATTGCTCGATCTAGATCTGTGCGCGAGACGAGTCGACCCGAACGATTCGTATCAACTGGTATCAGAGCGCTAGTCGATCGAGCCACCCATGTCGCCATCTCCACCCCTTGTGATTTCTCAAAGTCACGCACTGTTCGACCAAGTCATCCTGGCTGCTTGCCTTCATCATCATTTTGTGTCATCATCATCATCCGGTGTTCGTCTCCGTCGAACACCTTTCCGCCATCGCTGCCGGAGTTACTTCATCATCGGAGTACTGGTCCGGGGTTCTCATGGTCTTAGCCGTGGATTGATTCTGCCCAGATCTCGATCTCGCCTTCAGATCTGTTCGTGGCTTCACCATCTTCCCTTCGTTGCCGGAGTTCTCATCGCCGGCTTCACATCACACCATCGTTCTTGTTTTCTTCTCAGATCTGCCTCGCCGCCTTCATAGTAGCAGACCCGACGACGCTCTTCTTCGTCTCCAATCGGCCAGATCTGCGGCCTCCTGCCGTCGCTCCGATCGCTCGCACCACCGCGCGACTTCCCGGACTCGTCGCACACCGTCCTCGTGCCTCTGCGACGCCATCGTCGTCGGATCTGCACAGATCTAGGTCTGCTCTTCTTCGTCTCCACTCCGCCCGATCTGCTCTCCTTCGTCTCCACCCCGCCACCGCTCGCTTCCCGACGTCAGACCCACCGCCGGCCACGCCCAGCCGCCGCCACTGCCCCTGCTGTGCTGCGATATGTGTTGAGTGGCTGCTTGCACAAGCAGCCCTAGGGTTACAAAAAAAAAGAAAAAAAAGTTGTGGGCTGATAAAATAAAATATAAAAAAAAGAGAAGAAAGAGAAATCGGCCAAAATTCGACATGGCATGTCGACTCTCAGATTGGCGCCCGCCCGATACCCACTTGCGTCGTCGACGTTTTGCTGGATATGAAGGAGTTCCTGGAGTGGTCCCGGCACATGGCTTACTACTTTAGCCAACGAGACTACGACCAAGTCGAGCAGTGTGACGTCGCAATCAGTTGTCTCACTGGCTACGCCCTTGACTGGTGGGTCGTGTAGAGGATTATCGCCGGACCCGTGGTTGGCAACCCGTCATCACTTAGGAGCAAATTGTTTATGTTATGACCCGACACTTTGCTCCGAGTGTTGATCCAGTAGCCTACGCCGCCCGCTCAAAGCAACGGACCAGACCGTACCTTGAGCGTGTCTTTGCACGTACCCCAGTGCGCTCTTCTGAGGGATTCCCTGAACGTACCCCAGTGCGCTCTTCTGAGGGATTCCCTGAACGCACCCCAGCGCGCGTCACGGTGCTCCTGCCCCCAGCTCCGGTACCCCCTGTTGCACTCGTCCCTGCTACGACGCCAACCGTACCAATCGCTTCCGCACCAGCACCCGATCCTGAGATCACTCCAACTCCAACCGCCGTGCCTCCGGAGCCAGCGTCCACCAGACCACCCCCTCTGGTCATCTCAGCACCCACTTCGATGGTCCCCATGGTGTTGGATGTGCCTCCCCTCGTTCCCGTGCCCACGACTTGTGAGTCTTTCATTTTGGCTCCTTCAATGGACATTACGCATCAACCATTCCGATGTATATGGTCCGTTACATGTGTTGATCGACTGTTCACCCTTGCGCCTACATGTTCGAAGCGGGGACGCTTCGATTCTAAGGGAGGGAGAATGATGCAGTCCTGTCCCACCATCAGATGGTCCACTAAGAGCCGGGGACGACCGAGACCATGGCGTCCTCCCTGGAGTAGGACTTAGCATAGTTTATTATATATTTCCTTATTATTAGCGATTGCTTGTTTTAGTATGTTTTCCTTTTATGCATTTTCTATTTCGGGTGTGCGCTCCTCTTATGCTTAAGAGGGCCGACCCATTAGTTAGAATAAGGCCCAAGCCCATTAGGGTTTTGGCTGAGCTCTTTGGCTATAAGTAGCCACCTTGTACTTCATTTCTAATTACGTTGAAATTAAAGAGCTTAAGCCTTGTCGTGAGAAAACTCCGCCCCTTAAGCCTTCACCGTCACCCTTGTTACTTGTCTCAAGTCTATCCCAAACACAACCCATTGGTGATCCCGGTGAATTGCTCGATCTAGATCCGTGCGCGAGACGAGTCGACCCGAACGATTTGTATCATCATCGCCCGCCCAGGATGATGTTGTCATGGAGAACGTCCACGTTACGACTTCTCGTCGTGATACGTGTTGGGCCCAACATTCTCCAGAAGGATCGAAACCAACGGATTGGGCCGGAATCCGAGCAAGGTCGAAGGCCAAGAGAGACTGGAAGGAAACGTCGGACGCTCCACAGACGCAAAGGATCCGACCAATCCCGAAGATCTCGCCCAGGGCATTAAATGCTCGATCTATGGCAACGGCTATGGCATTAAACATGAAGATTATGCTAGCAATCAAGGGCAAATCTCAAAGATCTCGCCCGGAATTAATAGGAGATATTGTAAAAAGATGAATAACGGACACAAGATGACAATTACCATATATAGATCACGACGAGGCAAGGAAGAAGGGACACGTCTGCATCCAGTATCCATTGGATTACTTGGAAAAGAACTCACGAGTACACCCGCTCTAGCGCAGTCTCCTCAGAATCCTGCTCGATCGTTACCGGTTGTATCACAGAAACACATGTCGGACAAGATCCGATCCTTTGTTCTCTAAGGATAAGTTGTACTTCGACCTGATTCAATCATCAATAGATCTATCAATTTCCTCGCTATTTCGTATCTTTTCTTTGCTTGTTGATTGTCTGTTTTGGTTTGGATTGATTTTCTATTATTCGGTCGACTCGTTACCCCGTCTAAGGCGATTTAGGTCGTCCGATCTTTTCGCCCCAAAACAATTTGGCGCCCACCGTGGGGCAACTTGCGGATCACCATCTCGGAACCTTCCAACCATGACTATCAACCCACCTACCGGTACCGAGGAGCCACGCCTCGAAGACAACACCCAAGCTCAAGGAAACACAACCGAAAATCCTACCCCAACCCAATTCCAAGAGCTTGCCCAAAAAATGACTGCCCTATAAGAGGAACTTGCCCAGCAACGCCAAAAGACCGAAGCCTTGGCCGCTTTATCCACCCAATCCGAGGCCAAAATTGTACAACTAACCCGTGAAAATGAGTCTCTTAAGTCACAGGTACAATCAATGGCTTCCGGATCCAGGCGGATGCCCGCCCACAGCAACATCCAGACGCGTCTTGACATGAATAGCGTCGAACTGACCCCTCCAAGCGTACGGCGTCCCAGACATGCTGAGGGTACATCTCGAACTCCTCTGGTCAATCCATTTTTAACTAACAATGTTACTTTCTCCACACCGATTAGGTCAGTAGAGACTCGAATCGACGATCCACAGGCTACCAATCCCCCCGACATCATGACCCTCGTCCAGCAAACGCTCAGTCAGCACATGAAGGCACTTGATGATCGCATCGCTAGAATTCCTGAAGTTCCACAACCGATCGAGAAAGAAGCGTTAGGCGGATTCAAGGAATCTCCATTTATCGGAGACATCACCAGAGTCGAAATCCCAAAGAAGTTCCACCTTCGCAGCATGGCGACATTCGACGGCACCAACGATCCAGCTGATCACATTTCTCTCTATAAACAAAAATTAATGACTACATCTATTCCAAGGGAGAGCCGCGAGGCTGTCATGTGCAAAAGCTTTGGCACGACCCTCGTGGGTCCCGCACTGACTTGGTTTATGCGTTTACCTCAGGGAATGATCGCCTCGTTCGCGGATCTGGTCAATTCCTTCAAAATCCAATTCGCCAGCAGTCGGAGGCTCGAAAGGCAGTCGAGTGATCTCTATCGAATCACCCAAAGGTATAATGAACCTCTCCGAAACTATCTAAACAGGTACAATAAGGAGAAAGTCGCGATCCCCCATTGCGACGTCACCACCTCCATCGAAGCCTTCCGACAAGGTCTGATCAAGGACAACAATATTTACAACGAGATCACCATGTACCCGTGTAGAAGTTTCGAGGATGTCCAAGCCAAAGCCATGGCCGAGGTACGTTTGGAAGAAGATTGTGAATCACGAAAAACATCCCACAGACCTGATCAATCTGATCGCAAATCCTCCTCCGACAACCGTCGAGACAAACGTCATCACCCATACCCTCGTAATCGAAATGAACAAAATCAGGTAAACTCTTTCCAAGACATGTCCCAAGACTGGAGAGATGGTCCAACGTTGCCTCCCAGGGTCCAATCTTACAACTTCAGTGTTTCCGTGTCGGAGCTCGTCAAGAGTTTCGACAAATATGGAAAAGAGGTAAGATGGCCCCGAAAGAGCAACCGACCAGACATAAAAAAGAACATGAGCAGATGGTGCGAATTCCACGGTGACCACGGTCACTCGACGGATGAGTGCTGTCAAGCATAAGAAGCGCTGTCAAGCATAAGGTCGCATAGCAATCACAGATCGGCGAAGGACCTAATCGATACGTCGAACCCGAAATGGAAAAACTTGATGAGATCCTACTAGATCCTTCAAAGACAAACCAAACGGTAAGGGTCGGGTCGGACCTGGACGACTCGACCAGACAACAAATTCTTGATTTTCTCAGATCAAATACTAATTGTTTTGCATGGTCACATGAAGACATGGTCGGTATATCTCCAAACATTATTACCCATAAATTGAACGTAGATCCATCTCACCCCCTGTAAAGCAAAAGCACAGGAAATTCGCCCCAGAGCGAAACAAGATTGTCGACGACGAAGTCAAGAGCTTGTTGGAAACGGGAAAAATAAGGGAAGTCAACTATCCCGAGTGGCTAGCCAACGTGGTCGTAGTCCAAAAGAAAAATGGCAAGTGGAGAGTCTGCATCGACTTCACCGACCTCAACAAAGCCTGCCCTAAAGATTCATTCCCACTCCCTCACATCGACGCCATGGTCGACGCGACGGTAGGACACGAAATGTTAACCTTCATGGACGCGTTCAATGGCCACAATCAAATCCTCATGGAACCAGAAGACCAAGAGAAAACGACATTCATCACAAGCCAAGGTATCTATTGTTACAAAGTAATGCCCTTCGGACTAAAAAATGCAAGGGCTACTTACCAACGACTGGTCAACAAGATGTTCAAAGATCAGATTGGGGACACCATGGAGGTCTACATCGACGACATGTTAGTCAAATCGAAGCAAAAGAAAGACCACATTGAACACCTGAGGGAAGCATTCGAGGTACTTAAACGCTATAACATGAAATTAAATCCCACTAAATGTTCTTTTGGAGTCTCTTCAGGGAAATTTTTGGGATACATGGTCACACAAAGAGGAGTAGAATCCAGCCCAGAACAGGTCAAGGCCCTCATCAATCTCCGATCCCCTCGATGCGTCAAGGACGTGCAAAAGTTGGCAGGTCGGATAGCAGCTCTGAACAGATTCATTTCGAAGTCATCCGACAAATGTAAACCCTTTCACAACGCTCTCAAGAAAAACAAATCTTTCCAATGGACGGAAGAGCACGAAGTTGCCTTTCAGGACCTAAAGAAATACCTTGCCAGTCCCATGTTGTTAACCAAACCCAAAGACGATGAGCCATTATTGATGTACATAGCGGTATCAGAGTCCACCGTGAGAGCAGTACTGGTCAGAGAAGAAGATGGCAAGCATTCGCCAATCTACTATGTCAGTCGAACGTTACTATCGGCAGAAACAAGGTACTCATCGTTATAAAAACTCGTACTATCACTGGTAATGGCGTCGAATAAACTCAAACCATATTTCGAATCTCATACTATAATTGTCCGCACTAATCATCCCATGAGAGCAATCATGAGGAAACCTGAGTTCACAGGACGGATGTCCAAGTGGGCCATACCTCTCAGCGGCTATGACATCGAATACGAGCCCAGAACAGCGATCAAGTCGCAAGGCCTGCCTGACTTTGTGGCAGACTTCAGCCCGATCCTAGAACAAGAAGCTGCCAAAGAAACGACACAGTTACTCGCAACAGAGGAAACAGGTAAGTGGGAGCTCCACACCGATGGTGCGTCGAACGCTAGAGGATCAGGGCTAGGGGTCGTGCTGAAATCGCCACAAGGGGACAAGATAGCCCAGATCGTAAGATGCAATTGGGACGCGGCCAACAACGAAGCTGAATACGAAGCACTCATTTTCGGGCTCATCTTGGCGCGCGACCTAGGGGCCCGAGAGATCGAAGTCATTTGCGACTCCCTCCTATTCGTAAATCAAATACAAGGGTCGTACAACGCAAAGGACGACAGAATGATAGCTTACCTGGACGTGTCCAAGAAGCTGATCGACCAATTCCAAACATTCGACATCAGGCAGGTGCCCAGGGATCTCAACTCTCAAGCTGTCTTGGACCCAAAGGAATTTCCAAATATCCCACTGGCACACGTCATGACACCAGCTGTTCCAAAAACATCTAAGGAGTCGGTCGCACCATTGGAGGAACTTGTCGCGATGGAGATAGGCGACCGGCCGGAAGAAGACATTGTCAGCAATCATGACGACTAGACGTTACCTTACATCAAATGGATAAAAGACGGCGTCCTACCCAACGACAAAACAGAGGCAAAAAGGCTAAAGATGCAAGCACTTTCTTTCGATATTATAAATAACATCTTGTACAAAAGATCTGTCACAGGGATACTCCTACGATGCCTCAAGACTCCAGAAGTCGGACGTATCTTACAATCGTTACATGAAGGAGAATGTGGGAACCACACCGGCGGGCGAAGCCTCTCGGTAAAAGCCTTGCGAAACGGATACTACTGGCCCACGATGAATAGAGACGCAATAGAGTACACCAAGAAGTGTGATGCCTGCCAACGACACGCACCCGTTCCTCACCAACCCTCGGAACTACTACATCCGACTCTAGCGCCGTGGCCCTTCATGAGATGGGGGATGGACATCGTCGGAAAACTCCCACCTGCGTCGGGTCAACGAGTCTTCTTCCTTGCCATGCCGGACTACTTTTCTAAATGGATTGAAGAAGAAGCCTACCGAGAGGTAAAAGATCAACACATCATTTCATTCATTAAACGCAATATCTTGTGCAGATTTGACGTCCCATCAGAAATCGTGTGCGACAATGGCTCCCAATTCATCAGTCAAAAGACTCGAGCCTTTTGCGACCAATGGAACATCAAATTGGTCACCTCCACCCCTCGGTATCCACAATCTAACGGACAAGCCGAGTCTAGCAACAAAATCATCATCAACAACCTCAAGAAACGCCTCACAGGGGCTAAGGGAAAATGGGCAGACGAGCTCCCGTTCATTCTCTGGTCCGACAGGACCACTCCAAAGAATGCGACCAGACAGTCACCATTCTCACTCGTCTACGGAAGCGAAGCAGTCATCCCCGCCGAGCTATTGGTTCCAATAGCTCGTTATAGCCTTCAAACGAACGAACATAACGACGTCGAACTAGCACACAACTTGGACACAGCGGATGAGACTAGAGAAAAAGCCAGGATTAGAATGGTCAAGTTCCAACAACAGGTCGCAAGAAGCTACAACAAGAACGCCTGAGCCAAGATCTTTAAAGTTGGAGATTGGGTCCTTAGGAAGACATTCCAGAACACCAAGAATCCGACTAACGGAAAGCTCGCACCTCAGTGGGAAGGACCCTACCTAATCAAAGAAGTAGTCGGACAAGGAGCATATCAATTGGAAGACAAAGACGGATGACCAATATCGAGAAGTTGGAACGCAACACACCTAAAGTTATACCACTTCTAAGCTATTAAGGTAAGGCGCTAAACGTCCTTTCACCTATCGTACATTACTTATTATCACAAGCATAACTCTATTTCCTGAAACTGAGCATTTACATCTAGTAAGGACATTTTCCTTGCAAACCTAAGTACAGGACGACATCAACATACACACTGGATCCAGTCACAAACAAAAGCTCTTACACTACATTTACATGATCGATCGGAACACGGGGAGATGAACAACACAGGCACGTCGGCACACCGCCTGCCTTACACAATACATAAGGTTAAGACACCTTATTACATTTACGCGATAGAAACATATTGCTTTTCCTCCTCGACTTAAAGTCATGACTAAACATAAACACATACATTTGCAGGCCTCCTTCTTCACATACATACGGCAAGCCCTACTCGACGGAGCACACGGGCAAACCCGACATACAAATCAAAAGCGTCAGCAATAAACTTCTCTAAAAAAGTCTGACGAAGCATACGAACACACAAATGTACGATCCTTTGTAAAACAGATTGCATTAAATAAAAGCCTAAGCATTTTTTACAAATATGTGACCCGCGATGGTGGACGGGTTGCCAAAACACATTGTTTTCCTACACACATGTAGGACTTCAAATCATCCACAAAACACATTCTGCGACTCGCGATGGTGGACGGGTCGCCAAAACAGAAAACATCCTACCCACACACATGTGGGACCACAAGTCAAATACGAAAAACAATCAAGGGTTAGGGTTCGCAACATCACCTTCGGCAGGGGCCAAGTCGGGAGAAGGTTGGGGCTCAATCCGCACGCTGTCACCAAGGTAGGCCTCGTCCTCACCGGCGCTTCCGTCCAAGGATTCCTCTCCGACGCCGGCCAGACGGAAAAGCTCCAAACCTGGATTCCCTTCGGACACAGGGAATCCATGGTCTCCTTCTCCGCCTTCAAATCCCAGGTACCCTGCTTGCCCTCTTCGAACTCCTCGATCATCTCAATACGCGACTTCAACGCATAAAAAGCGCCTACGTCGCCTGCAATCCGACCATCCTCGATCCTAGCCTGCTTCACCTTCTCCTCGACACCCGACTGACTCTCGCTAAGCTCCTTATGACAAACGTCCAAGTCATCTTGGCAATTCTTCAACTCCCTGACAAAGCAGCGCTCGACGTCCCTACAACGGCTCTCAACTCTCTCCAACTTGGTCTTCAAATACGCCAGGTCGGACTCTGACCTAGCAGCCTTGTCCTCGGCCTTAGCAACCATTTCCTTGACACCAGAATACGCCCCCAAGAGATACTGAAAAGTCTGGAAAAAGACAAAACCAATCAAGGTTTCACCCGACTATGAGAAAGAAAACAAACAAACTTGAGATAGTCAAGACGACTTACCTTCCATGCAGAGCACCCCGCTTCACCAATACAGTTCAAAGGAGAGACGTCGTCAACTTCAGACTTCAGAGTCGGGTCCTGAGCCTGAAAGATATCGGCAATCTATTGACCGACCGCGTCAATCTTCTCGACTCCACGAGCAGCCGTCCCCTTTTTATTTGGAGTGTTCACCACCTTCACATCGCCAGAAGAGGCCACTGCCTTCCTTTTCGAGCCAACTTTGGCCGGGAGCGACGACTCCGCCGGCGTCAATTTACTCGACAAGGCCCTAGCCGCCAACCTTTGCTCTATAAGCCCTTTCCCGGACACTCCCTTTAAACGAGCACTCGACCGACCAGCCGGAGATGCTGACACGACAAGACAAAACATAAAACACAAGCATACGAAAGAAAAAGAAATACACAAGGCGAACGAAAAACTCACACTTGACCCGAGAAGACGAAACATTCGACATGACGTCCTGAGTGGTGGGGAAAGTCGACAACAAGTTGACGTTCATAAACTTTCGCTCCGACACAGGGATACTAAGGATGATCTTCGACAGGCCCTCTGACTGAGTATCTACCTCCAACTCTTCAACCTCAGGGACTACAAAAAAGAAGAGTTAAGCAAGGAGTTAAAACACATAAGACATGCAAAGAGAGGTCGAATACATACTCTCAACTCGCCACTCCGACAACAAAAACAAACAGTCACCCCATTCTCTAGAGACGAACGCTCGACGAAGAAGAACTTCGACCCCCATCCACGGTCGTTTACATCTAAATTAAACACTAAGGGCTTCCAACCCGGACGAATACGCAACTAGACGCGAGAAGAACTCTTCGACCCTAGGGAGTAGTTGTACCATAGGGCGTCGAAGTTAAAACTGGTCCCGGACTGGACATTCAACAAGTCTAAAACCCTAAGGATCCGCCATGCCTGCGGCATAACCTGACACGGCGCAAGCGCCAAGGTCGCTAAAAATCCCTAACGAGGGGAGAAAACGGAAACTTGTGGCCAATCCTAAATGGGTAAGCATAAAAACAAACCCATCCCTCGTAGCGAGCATCGGCCCTCTCGTCCGGATGCGGCAGCCTCGCGACCGTCTCAGGAGGAAAGCCTCCGACTTGGAGGATCTGCTCCAACTCTGCCTCTGACAAAGTCCCCGTCAGAGTGTCTGCCTCCTTCAGAAGGAAAAGGGGGGGACCTCGTTCTTGCTTGAGTTCGAGCAAGTAGTAGACGATTCAGAAGACTCGCTGGAAACCATTTCCAAAACAGAAAGAGGGGGAAATCGAAAAGCAATTTTTTGAGACCTAGAGAAACCTACCAGATGAAGAAACAGAGGAAGAAGATGAAGCCAAATCGTCAGAAGGCTGATTCGAATTTATGGAGGGAGTCGGCAGGTTGTAGAAACGTTCCATCGTGCCACGGGATTATCGCCACGTAGCCCTCGCCTGTCGCGCCAAAAATCGGAAGGTGGAGATCGTGTGAAGGGAAGTTGTTTGGACTCCATCTCGCAGCCGCCTTGAGCCCAAAACAACTTGGGGCTATTGTTGGCCCCAACATTCTCCAGAAGGATCGAAACCAACAGATTGGGCCGGAATCCGAGCAAGGTCGAAGGCCAAGAGAGACCGGAAGGAAACGTCGGACGCTCCACAGACGCAAAGGATCCGACCAGTCCCGAAGATCTTGCCCAGGGCATTAAATGCTCGATCGATGACAACGGCTATGGCATTAAACACGAAGATTATGCTAGCAATCAAGGGCAAATCCCGAAGATCTCACCTAGAATTAATAGGAGATATTGTAAAAAGATGAATAACGGACACAAGATGACAATTACCATATATAGATCACGACGAGGCAAGGAAGAAGGGACACGTCTGCATCCAATATCCATTGGATTACTTGGAAAAAAACTCACGAGTACACCCGCTCTAGCACAGTCTCCTCAGAATCTTGCTCGATCGTTACCGGTTGTATCACAGAAACACCTGTCCGACAAGATCCGATCCTTTGTTCTCTAAGGATAAGTTGTAATTTGACATGATTCAATCATCAATAGATCTATCAATTTCCTCGCTATTTCGTATCTTTTCTTTGCTTGTTGATTGTCTATTTTGGTTTGGATTGATTTTCTATTATTTGGTCGACTCGTTACCCCGTCTAAGGCGATTTAGGTCATCCGATCTTTTCGCCCCAAAACAATACGTCGGATGATGATGATGGGGACGTCATAGAGGAGGGTTATGTAGAGTCTTTTGATCTGATTATGACGGCCGAGGATTTGGGGAGGGATGATGCTCCCCATACTACTTCCGGCCAGATGCCGAGCCCAGTTGCCTCTCCCCCCCCCCTCCCGTTTTTGAGCCGATCCCAGATCTCGCACCCACACCAGAGGCTACACCAGCTACTACACCGGATATTACAGCAGGTCCCATTTTAGGCACCGCTCCGTGGATGCCGGGAGGGCCACGAAGACCTACCCTCCTTGTTGGCTACCCGACCCATATCGCCTTCGCGATATGGGAGCTGGCCGATGTCCAGCCATCTGCTGCTCCAGAGGCTCCTGCTGCACCGCTCAATCCCATTGCCCCTCCGGCTAGGGCACGGGGTAGGGGACGCGGGAGGGGACGCGGAGGACGGGCTCCTGTGGAGGATGCTGCTGCCGAGGATGCACCCGTTGGGGATGCTCCTCTTAGAGCACTTAGGCGTCACCAGGCAGAGCAGGATTCGGTAAGTATTTTATTTTTACCATTATATATTTTATTTTTTCATATTTATCTTAACTTATATACCCTAAAATTAATTTTTTGTTTCAGACGAGGAAGAATCTGAAGGTGCACGCTCAGAAGGCACACTATCGGACTCTCAAGGAGCACGCAGTAGAGGGCCCGAATACGTGGTTGGGGATAGCACAGCACAGCGGCATCACAGCTCTGGGGTCGCTTGAGTACGAACGGGTGGACGCTTGCCTGATTTCGGCATTTGTCGAGCAATGACACCCCGAGACAAACTCGTTCCATTTCTCGTGGGGGGAGATGACGATCACATGACATCCGATTCTCAGGCCATCCATTGACGGGAGGAGCATGACATCCGGGTTGGACGACGGAGAGGTCATGCAGCGCATTGCCACTGCATTCGGTCTCCAACTGACCGACATTGCACGGTGTGTAACACCCCCAAAACTTAACCCTTTTGGAAAGGTATTACCGCCAGTGACCCCAGTGTTCCTTACCGAGATCACCCAAGGCTTTACCATTTAAATACAATTTATGAAATACAAATGATACATAATGATCAAAGTATTCAATTCCAACACATAACATTGTCAAAGAAACATGAGTTACGGGATTACAACCCAATCCCGAATAGGCTAACACAGGGTTTAAACCAAATACAGCGGAAGTCTTATAAAGTAGGGTACAGCGGAAGTCTTATAAAACACATTACAACCAAAGTCATTGCCCAAAAGATCTCAACCTGATTAACGAAATAACTTAAACATTCGAAAACCACCGTCGACTCCATAGTCCTTCTATTCTTCTGAGCTACTTTCTATCTGAATGTGCCGAATCGAACGGATGACACCAGCCCACATGCAGAGAACAAAGATCGTGGGTTAGTCTACTTGAATAGACTAGCAAGGGTATAAAGCAGAAGGTTCGATGTAGTTGTATTAGGTTAGACTTATCGTTTCTCGAATGATAACCGACAACGATAATCAACCTTCATACTTCTACAGAATAATAACAAGAGGTATGCACAAGAGAAGACTCTGGAAGACTGAATCTTCACAGAGATCGACTCAAAAGAAGACTCCAACGGAAATGAGTCTTAGGGAAATATGACAAATCTGGAACGTTTAAAGAATCATACAACAATGATTTAAAAGCTGACTGAGATGCTTCGGTTCACGACCAACCTCACCGCATACAGCGAATCCAGATTGGAAAGAGAACATACTATGATCAAAGTCGAGATGAGTTTTCCTAGCTGCACTATAACTTAGCTGCACTACTCGCCGAAGGTTTATTTATTATGTGCGTCGAGTAGCACTTATCTGATTTATATTTCAAACACACATCACGTTATTAGACTTTTACATGTGTACCCCACCATTGGGACGACACATCTTAGTATACGTTTCGTCGAGAGTGATGCACACCGGAAGGTTTGTGACACCAACTAAGTGTCCTGCCTCTACACACTTGTGAAAGAGACCGATCATGATCTTAGAATAGTACCAGGTGGAGACGAGCTACCCCGATACCAGATTATAAAGAAATGATCGGACGAAGTCCGAGTACATTCCTAACTAACAGTTCTAACCACACAGATACAACACAATCACAGTTACAGAATAAATCCACATAAAGGCCCGAAAGGCGATCACAGATAATAGCACTGTTCTAACAGATATACAACCTATTATATGATTTTCAAAACAGTTTATAAATCACTTCCAGAAGAACACAGTAATAATCGTTCCAAATTAATTAATCAATTTAAATAACTGATAATCAATGTAAATATGGAAACGATGAGCAAGAGCGAACCGCCACTTGCCTTAATCCGCAGAATAGAAACAAGCCTAACGACAACGACGGGATTCCGGGCTCGACACGGGTATAGCTCCGACAGCACAACGACCTTCGAGTCGACCCATAAAAGGAACCCTAAGTTAGATCTGACATAACCACAGTACGAATCTAAAAACGACGAAAGAAAATGAAAGGAATGACGACCACCAAAGCCAAAAGCCAAAGAGGCATTCTGGCTCTGGCGGCGGTCGCCGTTCTTGGCGGCGGTCGCCGTGAAGAACGCGGCGGTCGCCGTGAAGAACTCAGACAACAGAAGCGGCGAGAAAACTCACCCAAAACACGAGCGACTCGGCCTCCTTCGACTTGCTTTGGTTTCTAACCTCTAAGGCTATCAAAAGCTTCACAAAGGCACTCTGGAAACACCACCAAATGACCTCCGGCGAAAGCTTCAGAAATCCGGCGAGGCACAACTCTGATGAGGCAAGAATTTGGGAGAGCTTGGGCTGTGGATTGAGCTCAAAAACCCCTCCCAGACACCTCCTTTTATAGCCAAATGCCAGGAAATACCATGATGGCTCTATGATGAGCTACTCCGGCGCTGCCAGAGCCACGCTGGCGACCTTCGGGCAAGAACCTCCGGACAACGACGACGGCGACGGCGGGCGCCGCCATAAATGCGGCGGGCGCCGCCATAGGCCTGGCGTCCCCAGCTAGGAGAAGACCCAGCCTGCTCCTCGAGCCTGGCGACGGCGGGCGCCGCCATAAATGCGGCGGTCGCCGCCCCTGTGGCTTTGCCGCCTCCTCAGCTCTTAGACGAAAATGATATTAACCCGGGATAAAATTATCGTATGCGAACGAGTATTAAAATCCAAAGCACGTCGTCTGTATTTTATTTTACTGAGAAAAATATTACAGATACAGAGCACATTACAGAATGTCTCCAACTTTCTGAATTAAATCCGACGTACATAACGGGTACTCGGGAAAAATCCCGGAACTCCAGAAATAGCTTACAAAAATACAGGGTATCACATCTCCTCCCCCGTAAAAGAAGTTTTGACCCCGAAACTTAGGTCGAGAATAACTCGGGAAAACGCCTGAGCATATCTGACTCGGTTTCCCACGTCTCCCAAGTAACTTCTTCTGATCCGGACTTGGACCACAGAATCTGTACCAACGGTACGATCTTGCTATGCAGCTGCTTCTCACGATGCTCCAAAATGCGCACGGGCATCTCCTCATAAGTACCATTAGCTTGAATCTCGATGTCCTCATAACTCAGCACATGAGACTCATCTAGCACATACTTCCTGAGCAAAGAGACGTGGAACACATTATGCACTGGATGAGCCAATGGCGGCAATGTCAAGCGGTACGCTAGAGATTCCACTCTATCCAGAATCTCGAATGGTCCCACGTAGAGAGGGTTAAGCTTCCCACGCTTACCAAACGTGAAAACTCCCTTCGAGGGCGACACCTTGACAAACACCTTGTCACTGACCTCGAACTCGACATTCCTATGCTTCTTGTCTGTATATGACTTCTGTCGACTCTGAGCGGTCAACATCCTTTGTCGAATCAAGGCAATGTCAGAAGTTGTCCTCTCGACTAACTCTGGCCCAAGCAGAATCTTGTCGGCGTTATCGTCCCAACAAATTGGAGATCTGCATCGGCGACCATACAAAGCTTCGAACGGAGCCATCTTGATCATAGCATGCCAGCTGTTGTTGTAGGTGAACTCAATCAGACTCAAGCTATCCTCCCAGCTAGTCGGACGATCGAGTACACAAGCTCTGAGCATATCCTCCAGAGTCTGGATGGTCCTTTCAGACTGGCCATCTGTCTGAGGATGAAACGTTGTGCTGAACCTTAACTCGGTCCCCATAGCCTTATGAAGTTCTTGCCAGAACCTTGACATGAAACGGCCATCTCGATCCGATACGATGGTTTTAGGGATACCATGTAAACGGACAATCTCTTTCTGGTAGACCTCAGCTAACTTCTGGGCTTCCCAAGTGGTCTTAATGGCTAGGAAGTGAGCACTCTTCGTAAGCCTATCCACAATTACCTAGATAGCATCTTTCTGACTTCGAGTCTTCGATAGCCCAGTGACGAAGTCCATGGCAATGTCTTCCCATTTCCATTCTGGTACAGGGAGAGGTAGCAACTCACCACTTGGCCTGCAGTGTTCAATCTTGACCTTCTGGCAAGTCAAGCACTTTGCCACGAAGTCTGCCACGTCCCACTTCATGTTTGGCCACCAAAACTTCTTCCTGAGATCCTTGTACATCTTGCTAGAGCCAGGATGCACAGAATAAGCAGATGAATGAGCTTCTCTCATCACCAACTGACGAAGGTCTTCTGTGTCTGGCACACAGATTCGGTCTTGAAACCAAAGTAATCCGTCATCCTAAATCACAAAACTGGGAGCTTTCCCATCCATCACTTCACTGCTTAGCTTCACCAAGACGACGTCATCAACTTGCTTTTCCTTGATCTGATCCAGCAGTGTAGCCTGAATTTCCAGCATACTCAGGAAACATCTACGCTGATCATACAGAACTTCAATGTCGCACGACTCTCGGTTCAGCTTGGTCTGAGCAGTAAGTAAAGCAACTACCCTCTCGTGCGTTGTCTTTCGGCTCAATGCATCAGCTACCACATTAGCCTTGCCCGGATGGTACAATAACTCGATGTCGTAGTCCTTGAGCAACTCTAGCCAGCGGCGTTGTCTCATATTCAGCTCCTTTTGAGTAAATATATACTTGAGACTTTTGTGGTCCGTGAAGACTTGGCATCTTATACCGTAGAGGTAATTCCTCCAAATCTTCAGCGCAAAGACAACCGCTGCTAGCTCAAGATCATGTGTCGGATAGTTTTCTTCGTACGTCTTGAGTTACCTGGATGCATAAGCAATGACTCTGCCCCTCTGCATTAAAACACAACCAAGACCACACTTTGAAGCATCACTATAGACCACATAATCGTCGTTTCCCTCTGGGAGTGCTAACACGGGTGTCGAGGTCAGCTGTCGCTTCAACTCCTGGAAACTGGCCTCGCACTTGTCATTCCAGACAAACTTCTTGTGAACCTTGCGGAGTAGATTGGTCATAGGTAGAGCTGTCTTCGAAAACCCCTCCACGAACCGTCTGTAATACCCGGCAAGCCCAAGAAAGCTGCGCACCTCCTTCACGTTCTGGGGCTGTGTCCAATTTGCCACAGCTTCGATCTTCTGGGGATCAACCATAACCCCATTCTCATTGATCACGTGGCCTAATAAAGCCACCTCCTTCAACCAGAATTCACACTTGGACAGTTTAGCATAAAGTTGTTGTTGTCTAAGGACTGACAAAGCAATCCGCAGATGTTCCTCGTGGACTTCTTCACTCGGAGAGTAGATCAGAATGTCGTCTATGAAGACCACTACAAACTTGTCCAAGTACTGGTGAAAACATCGATTCATCAGATCCATAAAGACAGTTGGAGCATTTGTAAGCCCAAAAGGCATCACTACGAACTCGTAATGACCATATCTGGTCCTATACGCAGTTCTAGGAATGTCCTGCTCACGAATTCTGAGTTGATGATATCCAGATCTCAGGTCAATCTTGGAGAAAACCTTTGCTCCCTGCAACTGGTCTAACAGGTCGTCAATCCTCGGCAATGGGTATTTGTTCTTGATCGTCACTTTGTTCAACTCTCGATAGTCGATGCAAAGTCGAAACGATCCGTCCTTCTTTTTGACAAACAAAACCGGAGCACCCCACGATGATGCACTCGGCCTGATATAACCCTTGTCGAGAAGATCTTCAAGTTGACTCTTCAACTCTTGCATCTCTGTAGGAGCCATCCGATACGGTGCCTTAGAGATTGGTGCAGTACCAGGCTCAAGATCAATGGAAAACTCCACATCATGGTTCGGAGGTAATCCAGGAACCTCCTCTGGAAAGACATCCGAGAACTCTCTGACCACTAGAATATCAAGAATCGCAGGTCCATCTTTCGCGAGCGAATCCAAGTAGCAAAGGTACCCGACACATCCTTATCGTAGTAGCTTAAACGCAGCCATCGCATTGATCAGCTTGCCGTTATCAGCGTCATTCCGACCTTTGAACTTGCACACGAACTGGCCCCTAGATGACACCGTCACCGTTCTTGAACTGAAGTCGATCACCGCCTTATGACGCGTCATCCAATCCATACCGAGGATAATGTCGTATGGAGCCATGGCTATACAGATCAGAACTGCCTCAAACTCCTTACCCTGAATGGTAATCGGAAAGTCAGACAGATGCTTGGTTCCCACCAAACGTTCTCCATTAGGAAGACTAACGATGAAAGGGTCGCACGAATCGTTGCACACTAAGTCTAACTTGCTAACGCAGCTATTCGAAATAAAGGAATGCGTAGCACCAGAATCAAACAGAATGCATATGGAAGTAGAGTGAAGGTATAAAGTACCTTGAGCAGTCGGAGCGTTGGGGCCATCTGCTTCACACATCTCGTACAAGCGTTGACCCTGACTTCCAGAAACAGATGGGGCCTTTCCCCTGTTCTGAGCAATCGTCTGAACTGACGGGCTAGGAGTCTCGGCAGGCTTGAACCTAGGTCGGTTGCTCTGATGATGTAACACCCCGTAATTTTTAAGGGTATTTTGAATTATTTTTAAATTTTTCTTATGCCCGTTTTGCTAGACGGATTTAATTCAGTTAGTCTCGGACCTTCTGAAGAGGGGTCTAAGCTCTGTAGAATTTTCCGAGCATTATATAATATAGTTGAGGTATTTTCGGGGTTAATATATCGTTAAAGTACGAATATATTTAACCCGGAGTTAAGAAATTTAATCCAAACTAAGTTCGGATAAGAATAAGTGAAGTCGGCCAGAAACCGCGATCAACCGCGATTGACCGCGATGAACCGCGACCTGACGCGATCGGCCGCGATCGCGGTAATGCCTTTTGCTGAGCAGTGTCGTCTTCCTCGCGTGGCGGTTACTGTAGCTCTGTTTTTGGGATATTTTTGGGCAGGC
Organism: Rheum nobile; assembly: GCA_027886185.1. Classification (NCBI taxonomy): domain Eukaryota; kingdom Viridiplantae; phylum Streptophyta; class Magnoliopsida; order Caryophyllales; family Polygonaceae; genus Rheum; species Rheum nobile. The sequence continues at coordinate 11,068,672 of WOAB01000639.1, forward strand.
CAAGTGGGCAGCCAACTGGCCCTTCGCCTTTGTCCCCTTGTTCCCTTGGAGGTGGTCGGATTGGGCTATAAAAGGAGGTGAAGACCGAAGCCAAGAGCTCTCTTCTTCTTCCTTCTTCTTCCTCCTCTGTTTTCCTCTGTTTTCTCCATTAAAACCGAGCTTGTGAGCTTCGTGTGTGGGAGATTTCGAGTGTCTCTTGGGTTGAGAAGGTGCTCTTGAGTGTTGTGTGAAGCTTTGTGGTGTTGGGAGATCGAACCATAGACAAATCGAAGGCAAACAAATCGGTTTGGGTAAGAAATTCTCCATTGTCGTCTCGCGAGCTAGCCACTGTCACAGCACGAAAACCGCGACCGACCGCGACCTGCCGCGATCGCGGTATTGTGTTCGAGTTGTGTGTTTTGTGGTTTGGCTTTGGGCTTTGCTCGTTTCCTTTGATTTCTTCTTGTATTCTTTTAGATTCATATATAAGTGTATTGAATCTAACTTAGGGTCTTGTTATGGGCCATTTCTTAGGGATTTATTATCCAAGATTTGCTCCAGTTTCAGATCCAGGAGCCCGTTGTCTCTAAGCTTCTGCGGATTTAGGCAAGTGGCGGTTCGCTCTTGCTCATCATTCCATATTTCAATTAATTATCAATAGTTTTGTTGTTAATTAATTTGGGATGATTGTTAATTATGTTGGAATTGTTTGATAACGTTATGTGATAAAAAAGAAGATATTATACTAGGTTGTATATTTTGCTAGAACCGACGCTAGTCTATTCTAGATTTGTGCAGGTGAAGGCCGTAAGGGACTTTGATGTGATTTATTGTGTGTGTTTAGATTATTAAATCTAGGGTGTTTGCCAGGTGGGCATAGATATGGATAGTTGTGCAGGTGGGGCCGTGATGGCTCTGTGTGGTGTGTTTGTGTGTTTAACTGTGTAGTTAGCACGAGTATTCATAGGGACAATGGATGGAGGTCCTGTCGTCTCTTTATAATAAATTGGTGAGTCATGACTAACTTCTATACTCGAGTGGAGTAAGAAGTGGTGCACTCTGCAGGTGTCACAACCCGGTTCGATATGTGTTTTGCGAGTGGCGGACATGTATGTAAGAGCTTGTAACGTGATGTGGTGTGTGGTCATTTAAATAAGATATGTGCCATGAGTATGCACATAATGAAAATGCCTTGACCATATTATTAAAGTGCCGTATGAGTAAGCACTTATTTAAAATGTTTGGCGAGTAGTGCAGCTAGGCGCTAGTGCAGCTAGGAAAAGCTCGTCTTAGTTGTAAATCGCTCGTATGCGATACTTGTGTGATGTGGTTGTGTGTGTTTGGATATGTTTTCCAACATTTGTTATCATGTTTCCTATAAGGCTCATTTCATTTTGGAGTCTTCTTTTGGGGATTGATTGTTGTGAGACTCGATCTCCAGAATCTTCTCTTGTGCATACCCTTTTGTTATTCCAGTAGGAGTATGATGGTTGACTAGCGTACTCGGTTATTATTCGAGGGACGATGAGTCTAACCTAATGCGACTGCTTCGAACCACTCTGCTTTGTGCCCTTGCTAGTCTATTCATTTAGACTAACCAACCGTTATATTCCTTGCATGGTTGGCTGGTGTCATCCGTTCGATTCGGCACATCAGGTGTGTTGCTGTTCAGTGAAGGCTAGAACGACTATGAAGATGAACGGTGTTTCGACAAGTTGTTTTGTCGCTTTGTGTTTAAAACGATTTCCGCTGTGCTATTTTGTATTTTGTTTATAAGTCTTCCGTTGTAAATTCTGATTTTTGTATTGATGATGTATTTGGGTCGTTTTAGGAATCGTGTAATTCCGCGACCATGTGGTTTAATAAAAGTTATGATTTTAGTATCGTAACTGTGTTTTAAGTCAGTTATGACGTTGGAAAAGCCTGGGGTGACTTCGGGGTTTACGCCCGGGGTCATCGGCAGTAACACTTTCAAATGGGGTTAAATTTGGGGGTGTTATAGATGAACTGACCCTTGCTGCGACTCTACCCCCTTCTGCTTCCCCTGCTTGTAGAACTTCTGCAGATGACCATCACGTCCACACCCAAAGCACGATATCTTCTCCTTCTGACACTCATTGCTCTTGTGCCCAGCAATACCACAGTTATAACACTAAACTGAACTTCTGCTCTGACTGGACTATTGCGTTGACCCTCCGTGAGTCATGTCCGTCTTTGCTCGGCCAGACTTGGCAAAGCTAGACAGTGGCGCAGGTCGCTTGAATCCATCACCCTGATTCTGATTCTGATTCTGCATCGACCTCTGTCGGATGCGTCTCTTTGTTGACTCCTCCAGAGTCACTTCCAGCTTGTAGGCAACATCCACATACTGCTCCAGAGTAGAGCATGTGTGGTGCACCATCAACGGCTTGATATCTGGACTCATCCACTCGTGGAAGTACCAGATCTTTTGTGCCTCGCTGGTTATCTCAGCTGGGGCGTACTGCAGAAGATGATTGAACTTGGTTGCCAGCTCATCTACCTTCAATCCATCGGTCTTGGGATACAGAAACTCCTTGTGTTTCTCCTCTCTCATAGCACGAGAGAAGAAATGGTCAATCATTTTGGTCTTAAACATCGACCAGGTCAATACAGGGCTATCAGCTAAGCCTGTACCCTCCCACCATTCACTAGCATCCTCTTTCAGCTGTAGAGAAGCTATGTCGACCTTTTCAGCCTCAGTACAGTCCACATTACGGAACAGCCGTTCCATGTGAGAGAACCAATGGGTCACCTTGACTGGCTCCCCTTTTCCATTGTAGCTGTCAGGCCTCATAGAACTGATGGTCTTCAGAGCACGACCATAGTTGTCCCTAGTCCTGACTGCATTCTCCTGGACATCATGGTTTCTTGGCTCCTCAAATCTAGGAACCGGTGGGGGAATCGGCACGCCTTGTGCCTGAGGTGCATTTGGTCGCATAGCATCAGCGATAGCTTGCATGACAATTCCTCGAATTGTCTCCACTGCTGCAGCATCAAACACCACTGGTGCATTACTCTGATCCTCATCATTGTCCCTGGATTGATTATGGGATTCAGATACATGCTCACCTTGGCCAACATCTCTTATGATTGGTCTGGGACCCTGACTAGTCCCAACACCAGCTCGAACCGTGTTCCTTGTGTTCACCATCTGTTTACCGATCAAATTCCAAGTTATGTATACATTAATATCACTCAAACATGCTTAATGTAGTAAAATTACTCAGAATAGATCAACTAGGTATTTTATAGATGAATTGGAACTGTTACACAAGCTACACATAAGTCTATCATCCAAGCGTTAGGACAAAAATTGCTCGAAGATAAAAGTGTTTCACAGAGTACTTGCCGCAATACTGAAATATTACACAGAGTACATACTGAAATACTAAGAAAGGAAACTACTACGATAGGCAACGTCAATCCTCATCAAGGCGCTCCAAAACGTCTCCTATAAGACTGGCTACTCGTGCAAGGTCTCTTCGGACTAGGCTCACCATCGAGCTCTGGCGATGGGTTTCGCACCCTGCTCGGTCCTCGGTCACATGGCTCTGGTGACTCAGACCCAACCTCAGTCGTGGAAAAGAAAGAATCGTCCATAAGAGGTCCTCTTATCCCAGCCCTCCTCTGAGCGCTAGCGATCGCCTGATCCATCTGTTGTTGTTGCTCCATATGAGAGTTCATTTCGCTCTGGCGAAGGATCTCTCTCAACTCGGCCTCTGATCTCCTCCTCCTCCGAGGCGGAGTAGGCGGATAGTCCTCGTAGATCATGGTCAGGCCACTCCTCCCAATACCGTGCTCAGTGTATAGTGCCTCCCAACCAGCATCAGTCATGAGTGCATAAGCCGGTACTGATGATAGTTCTGGAATGGGGGGAATAAACTGCACCCCCGGCTCCTGACTGTCCACTAGCAAGTGCCTCAAGTTGTCTGGCTCCTGGCTCTGCTCTTCCAGGTCCATCTCGGGGTCCTCCTCAGGATCATCTTCGATGGGATCCTCATCCTCGGGATCAATCTCGATCATATCCTCGTCCTCGACATGATCTATCTCTATCTGGTAATCGTCATCGTAATGCCCTAAGGCGTATCTAGACGACTCACCCACTTCCTGCACTGCTTCCTCCCTGAGTGGCTCTACAGGTGCAGCTATAGTGACCACTGCATCCCTAGGCGTAAGGACAATAGACTCGGGAATCACATGATTGATGTCTTCGGGCGGGCTACTCGGGCCTCCAACCTCGAAACATCGCTGAGGGATCGGAAAATCTAGCCTGCCTGGAGACGGCGGGTCCGTCTTGGCGTCCTCCGACCCTCTATCAAGAGAAAAACACGCACCCATCCTACCGGATAACGAGGAAAGAGTTAGTCTTTCTAGACATAGAAGCAAGCTTACTACATCATACTATATAGAAGACACGACTATGAACGGTGTTTTGAAATTCTTTTTACTTTGAAAATTTCGAGCCCTTTTAAAGTATTTTCAAAAACGGATAAATGATATAAAAATCCCAAACCCGTTTTAAAACCTTTGGCTCTGATACCACAACTGTAACACCCCCAAAACTTAACCCTTTTGGAAATGTATTACCGCCAGTGACCCTAGTGTTCCTTACCGAGATCACCCAAGGCTTTACCATTTAAATACAATTTATGAAATACAAATGATACATAATGATCAAAGCATTCAATTCCAACACATAACATTGTCAAAGAAACATGAGTTACGGGATTACAACCCAATCCCGAATAGGCTAACACAGGGTTTAAACCAAATACAGTGGAAGTCTTATAAAGTAGGGTACAGCGGAAGTCTTACAAAACACATTACAACCAAAGTCATTGCCCAAAAGATCTCAACCTGATTAACGAAATAACTTAAACATTCGAAAACCACCGTCGACTCCATAGTCCTTCTATTCTTCTGAGATACTTTCTATCTGATGTGCCGAATCGAACGGATGACACCAGCCCACATGCAGAGAACAAAGATCGTGAGTTAGTCTACTTGAATAGACTAGCAAGGGTATAAAGCAGAAGGTTCGATGTAGTTGTATTAGGTTAGACTTATCGTTTCTCGAATGATAACCGACAACGATAATCAACCTTCATACTTCTACAGAATAATAACAAGAGGTATACACAAGAGAAGACTCTGGAAGACTGAATCTTCACAGAGATCGACTCGAAAGAAGACTCCAACGGAAATGAGTCTTAGGGAAATATGACAAATCTAGAACGTTTAAAGAATCATACAACAATGATTTAAAAGCTGACTGGGATGTTTCGGTTCACGACCAACCTCACCGCATACAGCGAATCCAGATTGGAAAGAGAACGTACTATGATCAAAGTCGAGACGAGTTTTCCTAGTTGCACTATAACTTAGATGCACTACTCGCCGAAGGTTTATTTATTATGTGCGTCGAGTAGCACTTATCTGATTTATATTTCAAACACACATCACGTTATTAGACTTTTACATGTGTACCCCACCATTGGGACGACACATCTTAGTATACGTTTCGTCGAGAGTGATGCACACCGGAAGGTTTGTGACACCAGCTAAGTGTCCTGCCTCTACACACTTGTGAAAGAGACCGATCATGATCTTAGAATAGTACCAGGTGGAGACGAGCCACCCCGATACCAGATTATAAAGAAACGATCGGACGAAGTCCGAGTATATTCCTAACTAACAGTGCTAACCACACAGATACAGCACAATCACAGTTACAGAATAAATCCACATAAAGGCCCGAGAGGCGATCACAGATAATAGCGCAGTTCTAACAGATATACAACCTATTATATGATTTTCAAAATAGTTTATAAATCACTTCCAGAAGAACACAATAATAATCGTTCCAAATTAATTAATCAATTGAAATAACTGATAATCAATGTAAATATGGAAACGATGAGCAAGAGCGAACCGCCACTTGCCTTAATCCGTAGAATAGAAACAAGCCTAACGACAACGACGGGATTCCGGGCTCGACACGGATATAGCTTCGACAGCACAACGACCTTCGAGTCGACCCATAAAAGGAACCCTAAGTTAGATCCGACATAACCACAGTATGAATCTAAAAACGACGAAAGAAAACAAAAGGAACGACGCCACAACAACGACCACCAAAGCCAAAAGACAAAGAGGCATTCTGGCTCTGGCGGCGGTCGCCGTTCTTGGCGGAGGTCGCCGTTCTTGGCGGTCGCCGTGAAGAACTCAGACGACAGAAGCGGCGAGAAAACTCACCCAAAACACGAGCGACTCGGCCTCCTTCGACTTGCTTTGGTTTCTAACCTCCAAGGCTACCAAAAGCTTCACAAAGGCACTCTGGAAACACCACCAAACGACCTCCGGCGAAAGCTTCAGAAATCCGGCGAGGCACAATTCCGGTGAGGCAAGAATTTGGGAGAGCTTGGGCTGTGGATTGAGCTCAAAAACCCCTCCCAGACACCTCCTTTTATAGCCAAATGCCAGGAAACACCATGATGGATCTACGACGAGCTACTCCGGCGCTGCCAGAGCCACGCCGGCGACCTTCGGGCAAGAACCTCCGGACAACGAAGACGGCGGGCGCCGCCATAAATGCGGCGGGCGCCGCCATAGACCTGGCGTCCCCAGCTAGGAGAAGACCCAGCCTGCTCCTCGAGCCTGGCGACGGTGGGCGCCGCCATAAATGCGGCGGTCGTCGCCCCTGTGGCTTTGCCGCCTCCTCAGCTCTTAGACGAAAACGATATTAACCTGGGATAAAATTATCGTACGCGAACGAGTATTAAAATCCAAAGCACGTCGTCTGTATTTTATTTTACTGAGAAACATATTACAGATATAGAGTACATTACAGAATGTCTCCAACTTTCTGAATTAAATCCGACGTACATAACGGGTACTCGGGAAAAATCCCGGAACTCCAGAAATAGCTTACAAAAATACGGGGTATCACACGGTGGTATAGAAATGGCGGAGTTTCATTGGGTTTCCTCAGGACCTGACTGATAGCTATGATGCAAGCCCCCGAGAGGGACTGATTGTGTCTTTCTACCTGCTTACTCTTCTCGGCACGACTGTCATGGTGGACAAGTCGATGAATGCCGTGAAGCACAAGTGGATGATGCTCATGTTTGACCACGAGATCACCGGATGCTATGCATGGGGAGCAAGTATCGTGTCCGTTCTGCACAGGAACCTGGGAGAGGCTTCCCGTCGCGGGGCGCATGGCATTTCCGGTTGTGGGCTCCTTCTGAGGGTAAGTTTTATTGTTGGTTCGCTTATAACATATTATTGTTTTAATTACTAATTTTAATTCTTGTTTTGCAGGCTTGGATTTGGGCATACTTTTTCCATTTCCAAGGACATCATGTGATGGACCTGGAGGTGATGGCAGACACTTGGGCAGCCATGAGAGATGGCAAAGAGGCACCCTAAGGACATGATCCAGAGCGATTGGTAGCCATACGCCGCATCCTAGATGGCATCCGATACGAGGAGGTAATTTATAACGAATCCTTATTTACGTATTTTTTATATAATGTAACGTACATTCAATTTAGATGGTTTAGGGTTTTCCTTATTTACTTACAGATACGGTGGACCCCATGGCCCGGATTGGACGTCCATGCACCCGTGTACGCCACTTCGTGGTTCTGAGGCATACTAGAGTGCCTTAATGTGCATGAGCCATACCTTCTGGACCGCATCCTCAGGCAATTCAGATATGTACAGGGGATCCCGCAGGCGCCACCTAGGCCCATTAAGTGCGTCCGACCATTTGAGCTATAAAAGTATGAGGTGGTCTTTGACCCGGACCTTTTAGGCGCGTGGGATGCCGATCCGAGACCTCTCATCGAGCTGGACGTGCAGGATTTGGCGATGTCATTTTGGGATGTTACTGACGACTACTTGGACTGGCTGGACGACGTGTCTCATGTGCTCGTGGATCCCAGGTCCCCCAGGCAGGATCGTCCGACCGAGCCTGTCCATCCAACTCCTCTCGTCGACACTCTTGCGGTAAGATAAATTCCTTTACTTTTTTAGTTCTTGTTGTTATCTATTTTTTTCCTAATGCGTATTGTTATCAATACAACGGGGCTAGTTAGTTTTTGTTGAGATGAGTAGATTTCTCCTGGTGCCGGAGAGTAGGCCTACGGAATTCGTTGTGCTGGTCGAATGATGGTTTCACCAGTTGACTGATCACACTCCACCGATGGCCCCCGCCCCACCGCGTTCATCCCATTTATTTCGAGATTATATGCACGAGGAAGGTTAGGGGAGTGGGGTCGGTTCATCGTCGAGGACGAAGGCTGAGCGGGAAGCGGATGAGCACGAGGCTCGTGATCGGGAGGTGGCTGAGCGTGTATAGAGATCGTTGGATGACTCTAGCGACGATGATTAGTCCGATCTTTGTATTTATGGATGTTTGTATGGATTGACATTTCATATATAACTATGGTCTTTAGTTTATTTTGACTTGTACTGATATTTCAACACTTCTTTTATTTTGGCTCGTACTGATATAACTATTGAATATAATCATATGATATAACTATAGAATATAATCATATCATATAACCACTACCAATAACTATAGGATACACACCCTAGACCCTAAACACTATACCCTAAATTCAAAACAAATCTCCCTTTGAAATATGCGCCCAAAAAAGGAGCACCGTATGCCATTATTTGGCGCGCAAATAACCTCCACATTTCCGCCCCAAGGAAAGTGTACTCCTCCATGAGGCGCGCCATGCACGTACTTTTATCTGGCTTACTATGCGCCTATATATGGAGTGTGGTGCGCTACACGGGGCGTGCGATGCGCCTTTCTCTAGCGCATGAGTGTGAGGGAGATTTGGATTGTCTTTTTAGGGTATAGGGTTTAAGGTTTCATACATTATACTATAATGTATGATATTGAAGGGTTTAAGCCACATAAAGGATATTGACTACGTATATATGGCCCTAAACCTGTAAAAATGTTTTGTTATATACTAAGTGTTATGTACTTTGGTTATATAAAGTGTAATGTATGATATATACTATTGTTAAATAATAAGTGGTATATACTTTGGTTATATCGTATAGTTATATCCTACAATTATATGTTATCGTTATATGCTATGGTTATATCTTATTGGTATATGGTTATATCGTATAGGGTTATCCTTAAACACTAAGTGCTATGTACTTTGGTTATATAAAGTGTAATGTATGATATATACTATTATTAAATAATAAGTGGTATATACTTTGGTTATATCGTATAGTTATATCCTATAGTTATATGTTATCGTTATATGCTATGGTTATATCCTATAGTTATATGGTTATATCGTATATGATTATCCTTAAACACTAAGTATTATATAGTTTGGTTATACCAAATTGATTAGAATTGTTGGTTTTTGGTGTTTTTTTTAGAGTTGATTTTCTTCTATCCAAAATAGCTAGGCAAGGGCAATTCTCTTTACATTCACATCCAAACCGAAGTTTAATTCTTTGAAACGGTTTTACAAGTTTAGGTCCATATATATGTAGTCAATATCCTTTATGTGGCTTAAACCCTTCAATATCATACATTATAGTATAATGTATGAAACCTTAAACCCTATACCCCAAAAAGACAATCCAAATCTCCCTCACACTCATGCGCTAGAGAAAGGTGCATCGCACGCCCCGTGTAGCGCACCACGCGCCATATATAGGCGCATGGCAAGCCAGTTGGAGGTGTGCAAATCCTCTCAAATCTCCCTCAAAAGTCACAATCCTCTATGCGCCCAAAAAATTCTTACAAATCACTCTCACAACTGGTACGCCTCTAAGAGGCGTACGAAACCCTAAATCGTAAAACCCTTAAACTCTGATAAACCTTAATGCGGCATTTTTTGTCGTTTTGCTGTGCACCATCCTCACACGTGCCGTCTTATGTGAGGGAGATTTGGTTTTTGGTTTTTGGGTATATGGTTTAGGGTTTAGGTTATGAGGAGCTCAGCAAAATCCACAGGGAATTCGTTGAGAGAGACTGTAATAACCCACCTAAAATAGTAGGGTAAAATAGTAATTTTAGAGTGGTAAAAATAAAAGCTTTGAAATTTATTTTATTTCTTTTAGAGGAATAATTTAAATTTTCATGAACTTAGGTTCAAATGTGAGTTATGATAATTTTGGTACAAATTATCATATAATAATAATAATATGATGTTAAATAAATAAATAAATAAGTATAACAATGGTGGTAATTTTAAAAGGGAAAAGATAAGGTGAGGATAAAGGCTTAGGAGAGGAGTGAGGATGCTCCCAGACCGTCGGATCAAGAAAAGGAGCGCCCAGATCAGATAAAAAAAAATTCGGATACAATTCGGCACGGCCGAATTTTTCGCGAAAAAAATGCATACTGCTTGCACACGCATTTTAGTCCGTATGCACACGCATTTTAGTCCGTATGCACACATACGTTGTTTTGCATGCACACACACGTTGTTTTCATGTGCACACAGGTCATTTCCGTATGCACATGTAGGTTATTTTCGTTGGTTTTCATAAGTATGCACACATGTTATTTCGTATGCACTTTGAGTCATTTTCGCATGCACACATGTGTTATTTTCATGTGCACACATGCACACCTACGTTGTTTCACATGCACACATAGCACATAGTGCATTTCGTATGAACAAACATGCCATTTTCACATGCACACAGTAGTATACTTCGCATGCAAACGATAGTATACTTCGCATGCAAACGATAGTATACTTCGCATGCACACAGTTGTGTTTTCATGTGCACATGTTTTGTTCATTCCATATAAACACGCGCGTTTTATGCATGCACACAAAAATGAATTTCGCGTGCACACCGTAGTGTATTTGGCATGCACACAACAATGTATTTGGCATGCACACAAATCTGCACTTCGCGTGCACGCAAATCCATTTTTTTCGCGAATAATTCGGCCGTGCCGTTTTTTTGCCAAATTTTTTAAAAGCGATCTGGACACTCCGTTTGCTTCTCATCTGACGGCTCTCATGCGTCCTCATTCCTTTCCTCCCTTACCATCCTCACCGGATCTCAACCCATTTTAAAAGTTAAATAATAATAAAGGACATAAGAATTTTTATGTAATCCATAAAGGGATAAAATGATAATTGTCCTAATTAAGTTATTTCTTTAAGTTAAGGATGATTTAAATTATGATTAACTTGATGTTAATTATAATTAGATAAAACTTATCAAATCTGACCTAGAATATTTAAATCAAGTTTAACAATTTTTTGTTAAAGATTTAAGTATGGTTAAAGTGATAAGGAAAATTATATAAAATTATTTTAGCCTAAGTTAAATTTGTTATAATTTAATTTTGGGGATTAAAATAAATTTTATATATTAACTTGGGCCACTTTTGCAATTTACCAAAAATGGGGGAGGGCATAATTGCCACAAATTGGAAAGTCGGGGCCGCGGGTGTATATACCCGGAAATGGCCATCTTCAACCTCCGTCCAGCAGCCCTGAAGCTCCATTTTCGAGCCTTCAATGGCAGATTTCGGGTACAATCCGACCTCTAAAAATTCGTCCAAGTCATGGGCATTTAAGAGTAGATAATCCCGCATCTAATGGTGGGATTTGATCGAATTAAAAGCCCCAAATATTCCTCAATTTGATCCGTAATCATCCGAATGTGCATTTAGGGCTAAATCGGTTAAATGCGAAATTGGATTTATACACATTGAATTGGGAGGAGGTATCCTAGGGATTTTGTTGGGGGCATTTATACCATCAAAAGACCTATAAATAGGACCCCGATCTCACTCTCAATCCATCCATTTTTTTTGATTACTTATAATTTTATGCTCAGATTATTTAGAATATACGATTAAGGAATTTTTAATCATATAGACAATCGTTTAATCAAAAAGCCTAGAAATTGAATTATTTATGGTTAAGTAATTCAAATAAAAACCGAGACTATGGATTATCTCAAATGTTATTATTAAATGAATTATCTAATATAATTCATTTATTTTGATTTGGGTACATCTCGGATTGGCTTTTGGAACAGAATCAAAACAGGAGTTTAAGTGCTTTTCGTAAAGCAAACGAGTTTGTTTTTCGTCAAGCTTCGTAATCAAAGGCAAGTGGTGGTTCTCTCTTGCATTTTATTCCATGTTTATCTTAATTGACAATGAATCGGTTGTCTTAATTAAGTTGGGATAAAAAGTCTAAATTGATGTTTAAGAACCTGATGTGTATAAAATGTGAAAAAGGAACATTATTACTAGGTTGTATGTATGCTAGTTATAACCTTATATATATATATTATGATAGGTTGCTAGGTAACATTGTTGTGATAATTGTGAATTGTTGCTATTTAAATTGTTAGATAGCACGAGCATTCGTAGAAACGCTAATGCCTCGCGAGGGTTAGTCGTTTCTTTATAATTTCGGTGTTAGGAGGATTATTGCCCTAATGCCTTTGGTCATGATCGTGCCCTTATATTATATAAGTGGTGGTGCACTTAGCAAGTGCCAAACTTTCGGGATTTTGTCCCACTCTTCCTCTTTTTAAGAGGTTGGATAATAAGATAAAAGTCTTGAACGAGAATATATGTTTTCGAACTAAATAAGATAAGTGTGGATTTGCACATAATTAATATACCATCGGGCGAAAAGTACAACGTGGAACCCGTCCGGTCTCTTGTCTAAAGTAAGTCCCCTTTCCAATATGGATTCGCAATACGCGGTGAGGTTGGTCGATGACCCAAATATGCAACGAGATGTTTTTAAAACTTTGTGTGTGATAATATAATGTTCCCAAACAAATTCATGTAATTTCCCATAAGACTCAATTCATTGGAGTCTTCTCTTCAATCATTCTTGTTCATTCTTTTCGGTAGAAGTTTATAGTCATATACCGTTTATCGAGTTTCATTCGGGAAACAAGGGTAGTGATTATATACGACTCCGAGAACCAATCTGTTTTCACCCTTGCATAGTCTTTCATTAGACTAACCAACCTTCTTTTTCCTTTGCATGGTTGGCTAGTGTCATCCGTTCTATACGGCACATCAAAGGTTGATCCCCGACGATTTGAGGTAACCAATCGAAGAGAAGGCTTGCAGTTGAAGTTCGCATTTTAAGAAGTAATATTTTTACGGTGTGTATGTTTAATTTGAAATAAGTGTAATACATAGTCATGTAATTATGGTTTCTTTAAAAGAGTCTTCTATTGTAACTTAAAAGTTTTCCGTTGTCACTATACTTTGTTGTAAAACCGTCCTACTCATTTACGAGAGGAATCTTAATAAAAGGTTGAGTTTTATTCATTTAAAATGTCTTCCGTGGATTATTCTTTCGTTATTTAATATTTATGTATTTATTTAAGCTTAATTGTTCCGATTAAAGCCTAGGGTGACTTTGGACATTAACGTCTGAGGTCACTGGCGTGTGGCACTACCGATATAAGTCGGGGGTGTTATAATTATGGTATCAGAGCAATGATTTTAAAATTCTTGGCCTATTGTTAGGTTTGAGAATTTTCGAAAAGTATTTTCGAAACTATTTTCAAACTATTTTATTCTTGGAGTTTCGAGAGTTTAAATGTTAGTATTAAATTTAAAGTTTTATGATTTCTTAGAATTTAATTTAAAATAATGGTTTAACTATTAGAACTTTAATAATTATTTATAGTTGTTTTATAAATGGTGTGTTATAAACGATCAAATTTAAGTTTATGGTTATAACTTTAAAAGTGTGATTTTTGATCTTAGTAAGGGTTTTAGGTGATAACAGTGTCATTAGTTTGAGAAACTAACTTTATAAATAATTATTTTATTAAGTTAAATATATAAGGTTTAAAAGTAAAAGGTATAAAGTTTGAAAACATAAGGTTTAATAATAAGTGGTTTTTCAAACTTCTACAAGCTTCGGGTTGTTACTTATTCCTTAGATCCATTCTTAAGGATATCGTCTTTTCTTAGGTTTAATGTCATTTAAAGGTTGACATTTCTCCTAGATTCATTCTCAAGTAAGAGGATGAGATCCTTTTAAGGGTAATGGTGGAGGGTCAGTCAACCTAATAATAAGTTATTGGTTTGGACCCTTACAATTCGTATCATAACGTAATTGATTAAGTATCATGTACAAGTTGGAAAAGTTATAAACTAAAGCTCGACTCAAACGCAACATCCCAATATGTATTATAGATTAGGGTTTTAGGGCTTAGGGTTTAGGGTATTGTATGATATTTTTGGATTTAGGGTGCATAGAGGTTATTCAATATGTATATATGGCCCGAATGTTTTTGAAATATTCATGATCAGAAGCAGGTACATCTATGACTTCAATAGAAGACGCTAGAAATTATAAACTTGGAAATCATACATTTGCAAACTTTTGTACTCATATATTAAATTTGTGGTTGTTTTTTTACATCCAATATCACTAAGGTCAATTAACTAAACTGGAGGATTAGGTGGACGATTATATATAGTGCGGTATTCTCGAAACACTCTAAAGCTCGACTCAAACGCAGCATCACAACCATTGACGCTTTGGTCCATGTAGTTGCGCCAAGCGTACGGAGGGGGAGGTAGTGGAGAGCCATCCTTGAGCCACACCTACAAACACAATAATTAACCTTAATTAGACTAAACAAATGAGCAATTACATCGAAATAGTTTAGAAACAGTAAGCTTTACCAGTATGAAGTGGCCCCGGTTCCCCACGAGGGCCATCGTCAATATCTTCTTTGGAGGGTTGGGGCTTGTGTCAGACGCCTTCATTGGTAAGCACAAGCACATACCATCCTAGGACAAGAAGGTCAGTGCAACTTGATAAGTCGTGGCAAACACTAAACCAATCAGGGATATCAAGCCAGTAGTCCGAGGAGCAAGGACTGATGATATAGTTCACTTGAAACATAAGTTCCTCATAGGTCAACCCCGGCCGTAGTCTAGGAATTATTGGCATGTATACATCTGGGTTGTCAAATAACTATGCCCCCAACTGGTGTCGAACTTTGGGGTACTCATTCTTTTCCATGCCCAACAGTACAGCTAGTGTCCGTCTGGACGTACATCTCTAGTCCCCTTAATGTACGGATACCAAAAGGTATCCACATTCTTAACCCCAAAGTTCACCCCCATATGAACCATGGGTTGTTCATTGAACTACGACCCAGACCATTCGGGTTGGGATTGACTCCCAATGTCGGTCGAAACTACACTTGGTTCCTTTCTAGGGCGACCCCGACCTCTACCTTGGCTCCCATTGGTCTTCTCCTTCGCCTTCGCCTTATGCTTCGTCTTCTCCTTCTCATACTCCTCCAACTCGTCCCTTCTGTGTTCAAACAAGCTCGGCTGCCTCATGGTGTCATACTTCGTGGAACCCTTTGGCCTTCCTTTTGCAACGATCCTTGTCGGCTCCTTCAACGAACTTTCATGCGGAAACTCCAAGTCATAATACAACTCACCTAGTTGGTATAATGTGTCATCCCAAATCCTTTTCCTCCAATCTCGCGTACATGTTACGCACCTTCAACTTTGAATGGCACATCCGTACATTGTCCTAAGTGGGCAAATTTGTTGTTGGAATCCCTTCCCATACCAGTTGCTTCCATAAGTCGTGTACTTCATCCGGCACGATTGGGGTCCCCGTAATGATGGCATTTGCAACTCTGTGGATGCACGACAAGCCAAAACAATCTCTCACCCACTGATCAGTGCAATCTTCAGAATATTCCCCCTTCACTATCTGATCATACATGCCCAAAAACAAATCAAAGCACATGTCCGATACTTTGTAGAATAACCTTGCAAACGCCATTCTTACTTCTGGCGCAACGTTTTCATCAAAAAATGTTGGTCGTGTCATCCTTGACATCTCCATGTGATGTGGCTAAAACCTACCCGTAAGTGTACGGGATCAGTTGTAGTAGTCAAGTGTCGATCCCACAGAGACCAATGAAATATTAATTGAAATGCTACCAGTATACTAGGCCGAAAAGATATGATATTAGAAAACTAATAACTAATAAAACAAATAAAAAGGATAAAAATCAGTGGGATAAATGTGTCTAAGGTTAAGGATCACCGCAACGATACAATAGTAAGTAAAATCACCATTCACCTGAATCTAGTCCAAATTATTTGAAGGTAGGCTATCTAAGGTAATCTACTAACTCCT
Organism: Rheum nobile; assembly: GCA_027886185.1. Classification (NCBI taxonomy): domain Eukaryota; kingdom Viridiplantae; phylum Streptophyta; class Magnoliopsida; order Caryophyllales; family Polygonaceae; genus Rheum; species Rheum nobile. Next base: position 11,084,862 of record WOAB01000639.1, read on the forward strand.
TTCAGACGATAGTAAACGTGCCTGGATTAAACTAACAATCGTTGTCGCGCAGAGCTAATCTCATCCAAACCCTTTAACGCGCTTAGAGTCTAGGAATAAACTGAAATAACATTCGTTGTCGCGCTCCGCTAATCCAACTCAAACCTAGCACATCTACGATAGCCTATTAATCCTCAAGAGTAATTAAGTTGTTGTCGCACAAGTAACACTCATGTTCAATTCCTAGTAGTCTAATAAAGTAATCTCCTTTCAGACTCATATCCTATCTGAGTTATCTATTGAGGTTATCTCCTTTCAGACTCAAACCTAATAGAAACCTAATTGACATTCATCAATTGCATTAAGAACTCTAGGATTGAATCAAACAAGGTTTCAGATTTCAATTCAGGCAAAGAAATAATTCTAATTACATACGCATCATCGGGATCACCATAACCCTAGAACTAGGAATTTAACTAAGCATGATTGAAGATAAACAATAGATCAAACCAACCATCGATATGTATGAATTATTCATTAAAAACAGGAGATAAGAAAACTTAGTCTCAATGGCGAAATAATCCAAACGAAGACTAGAGCATTAAGAGCAATCTTCAATCCATGCCAAAGGCCAAAATCCCTTCATGAAGTTCCCCCATGTCTATGGCAGAACGCCAAACAAAGCTCAAAAACCAAAACTAAAAAACTAAAAACTAAACCTAAAGTAACGTCCCCCCTTAAGAAAATGAAACTCCCCACCTCTAAAGCTACGTAACCCCTTTGAAAAGTCAAACTCATGCTTTCTCTCCTCCACCAGATTTCTTGTTCCTGTGAGCCCGTGCCATCCAATTCAGCATACCACGTAATGGGCCGGCCCACATGTGAAATAACAGCACCAATAGTTTTCGAACCGCCCACGTCGTAGTCTTATAGCCCGTGCCATCCAATTCAGCATACCACGTAATAGTCTTGTATCGCCTTCAAATTTGCACTTAAAAAACCTGAAATCACAAAAGTACGAGTGTAGATAACTAATGAGTCCGCAAAATATACAATGGTTGTTGCAATCCAAGAGACAAGTGAGGATGACCATGAAAGTCCAAACAAATGACAACCTCCTAGCATGATTCTTAATCAATGACAAGATGAAATTAGTTCTTCTACTCTAGACCTCACCAAGATAAATATAAAGTCACTCACACTCATGTGTTTAGGATATGTATTTCACTCAATTCTCTACTTTGAATGCTAACTACCATAAGCTTGCAACAATATCTAGATCTCCACTGCTAGAGACAATGCAAAACACAATCATGAGACATATAAACAGGGTTGTAATGGGGCCAAGGTATTTTGATAGGACATGGATAAATTTTGGCCATATGGTGTTAAATCCAGGGAAAAGAACTTCACAAAAATAACACCAAGCATAAACTGATTTTACAATAAGCTCAACAATAACCCAAAGTTCATCATTCTATCTACGCACTTCTTTTCTTCTTCTTCATTTTTTTTTCTCTTTTTTTTTTAGTTTTTTTTAAATGAAGAAGAAGGAAGCAAACTTTTATGAACCGAATGGTATAAAACCTTACAATCAATTTCTAATGATCACCCAACATTTTATGCAACTCCCTCAAGCTTAGTCCACTTCCACGTTAAGCAAACAAAAGTTCAATCCCCTGGATGGGAAGGATATATAAATAGGCTCGGATGCTTTTGTGGAGCTTTCAAAGAATAGGCTTTAAGGCTCAAAGGGCTTCAAGAAGAGGGAAAAAATATTAGGGTGGTCAAGGATAATATAGGCTCATGAAAAATAATGTCTCAATCAAAATGTAATGCACATTAGTCCTATATGCAGTCTCGAAGAGGTATTGAAGCAAGTTCTAGAGATAACAAACAAAGAGAGATCACACAAGAAAAATTAGAGGACTTATGCAATTGTAGTCCAAGAAAGGCTAACAAGCTCACCAGGACATTTTGTCTAGAGTATCGGTCCTAACACATCTTAATCAAAGTCCACATGCTCAAGTCATTGTCAAAGGTTTGATCAATCATATCATGCTCATAATGCAATTGTAACATTAACAACCAAAGCATAATAAGAGGATTCACAATTATATACCGTTATAAGGACCCACAAAGGAATAAACAGGGGAACAAATCCAACATCCAAATGCAAATATGCTATGCAATGCAAACATCCATATGCAAATATGCTATGCAATGCATGAAGGAAAAAAAAATGAAAAAGAAACACAAAAAAAAAAAAAACTAACACTAAAATGCAAATAGAGTCTACACATGGAATTATCCCTCCCCCAAGCTTAAATTCTACATTGTCCCCAATATAGACATAAAAGAAAGAGGAAAAAGAAACTCACCAAAGATTATCAGGTAATTCAGGCATCTTCGTATTACACTCCGGGGTTGTCGAAAATCAGTATCAGTGTAGAAGAATTTCAGCAATATCCACTCTTCCAGTAGCACCCTACACAATATAGACGAAACAAACCAACCCCAAATACAAACTACACATTCCAGCAGGCAGACAAATAGAATTGCATGCCCAAATAAATTATACACTTGATCATGAAGGAGCAAGAAATCAGTCTAGACACCCAATCATCACAACATCAGCAAGCTAACAATACTTATTCATTCAAGCATCATATTGCAGCAAAATCAGGAGGTTCACAAGCACCACAACTTTCAAATAAGTTCCCATCAAAGATATAAAGTAATGAACTCATGAATTCTGCTGTGTAAGACAAGTAATCAAATGTAATTTCATACACATTCAGTAGAGAACTCATGGATGCTTGACAATATTTTCTATGCAAAGGAACCTATAAAATCAAATTTTCATTCAACCCAATTTCCACTAAGTGTTCAGCAATTTAATAAGTGTTCACCAATTCAGCAATTTAACCACCAATACAGGCGTGAGGGAAGGTGAGGTCGGACCTCGATGGTGGCTCGCCGGTGGTATGGGCTCATGAAGAGGAAGAGCAGTGGTGCGGTGGCACGCGAGCAGGCTGAGGTGTGGTGGGCTTGATGGTGGCTCGCGGCGGCTCGGGTCTGGGTATGGTGCGAGGTGGGTTCGGATCTGGGTGTGGTGTAGGGCTCGTAGCGGGGGTCGAAGGGAGAAGAGATGGCGGTGGCGGCTCGGTTGGTGGTGAGCAGCGGCGACGCAGGCGAGGCGGAGAACAGGGGCGACAGGGCTGAGTGGCAGCGAGGATGTGCGAAGAGAGGTGAGGAGACGGTCGATGGAGGTTTGGGTGGTGGGTTCGCCGGTGAGGGTGAGAGATGAGGGAGAGATCGGTGAGGAGGGTGTATGGAGGCGGGAGGAATGGGAAAGAAATGGGGGAATGGAGGGTAAAGAAACTCGGTCAAGTTTCAGGAAAAAAAATTATCAGATGTCGACCGAAACTCGGTCCAGAACTCGACCGAGTTCTGGGCCGAGTTTCTCTCTGTAAAATCAACTCGACCGAGGATGATTTTTTTTTTCAAACAGGTACGACAACTCGGCCCAGTACTCGGTCGAGTTCTAGGTCGAGTTCCTCCCTGTAAATTCAAGCTCGGACGAGCTTAAATATTTTTTTTATTTAATTTTATTTATTTTTATCATGAAAGGAGGAAAAGAAAATTTACCTGATGGGTTGCCTCCCATCCAGCGCTTAGTTTAGGGTCATAGCTTGACCTTCACCAATGTCATGTATTCGGATCAGGCGGGTCGGTGATACCCAACTTGATCGGATCAGGCTCTATATATGGTCTGAGTCGAATTTTCCGAACCTTGAAGTACCCCGAGTTCTTATGCCATAATTCCACTGAATCATTTTGTAGAACTCGGTTCAGGTAATATGGACCGGACCATCTTGTGCTCTTACTTCCCGGAAACATGCTCGACTTATGGTGATAGAGAATCACATGATCCCCTTTCTTGAATTCAATTAGAGCATGACCAGCAAAGCGTCTTTTTCTCTTCTTTCTTCTACTCTGAACCTCTAATTCAGATTTAACAAGCTCTTCTTGCACCATACAACAAGTAAGGGTGCTAGAGGTCGAGGTAGAGCTTTCTAACACTTTGAGCTCATCAAGCATCGGGTCCTCCTTGGTCTCCTGGGTAAACTCCTTCCTATCAAAATGTGGTTCATCCCACTGCTTCTTAACCCCAATCAGAATAGAAGTACATTGCTCAAAATAATGCACTTCAGGTGGCTCTGCAACCAAACTTGAGATAACCAACTCAACAATTTGATCTTTCAACATCTGATTTTCTGTGGTTAAATCATCTACTTGGATCTTCAAAGAGTCCACCAAACCTGAAAGTGAAGAAAATTGGGTTAGTAAGGGATTAAGAATGTCCATGATAGATGAAAAAAGAGCAAGAATTTTCTCAACTTCCCTATCATGTCTCATAATAAAGTCATCAAGCTTGTTGTCCTGTATAAACGGATGACTCTTAACCTGGAGCGGTGTGTGTGGCATTGTCACCCAACTCTGATTTGAGGGTTGTGAGTTCCACGCGATTATTTCCCCCAGAGTAGCGCGACAGCTAGTTTTGTCATGATCTTCAGCTCCACAAGACTCACAGAAGAGGTTAGAAGTCATTGGGTTTTGGCCATAACCCAAATTATAATTTTCAAAATCATACCTCTGAGTACTTGTATAAGGCTCGGATGAAGAAAATTGATAGGAATTTACCTCATACATACCTGAATCCATTTATTCGACTTTCTCTGAAATAGCCTGAAACTAAGAAAAAGAAGGGAAAAAAAATCAAAGCAAAAATAGAGACCTAGAAACACCAATAGAGATAACAACTAATATTAACAAATTGGTCCCCGGCAACGGCGCCAAAAACTTGATGTGGCTAAAACCTACCCGCAAGTGTACGGGATCAGTTGTAGTAGTCAAGTATCGATCCCACAGAGACCAATGTAATATTAATTGAAATGCTACCAGTATACTAGGCCGAAAAGATATGATATTGGGAAAACTAATAACTAATAAAACAAATAAAAAGGATAAAAATCAATGGGATAAATGTGTCTAAGGTTAAGGATCACTGCAACGATGCAATAGTAAGTAAAATCACCATTCACCTGAATCTAGTCCAAATTATTTGAAGGTAGGCTATCTAAGGTAATCTACTAACTCCTTTCAGACGATAGTAAACGTGCCTGGATTAAACTAACAATCGTTGTCGCGCAGAGCTAATCTCATCCAAACCCTTTAACGCGCTTAGAGTCTAGGAATAAACTGAAATAACATTCGTTGTCGCGCTCCGCTAATCCAACTCAAACCTAGCACATCTACGATAGCCTATTAATCCTCAAGAGTAATTAAGTTGTTGTCGCACAAGTAACACTCAGGTTCAATTCCTAGTAGTCTAATAAAGTAATCTCCTTTCACACTCATACCCTATCTGAGTTATCTATTGAGGTTATCTCCTTTCAGACTCAAACCTAATAGAAACCTAATTGACATTCATCAATTGCATTAAGAACTCTAGGATTGAATCAAACAAGGTTTCAGATTTCAATTCAGGCAAAGAAATAATTCTAATTACATACGCATCGTCGGGATCACCATAACCCTAGAACTAGGAATTTAACTAAGCATGATTGAAGATAAACAATAGATCAAACCAACCATCGATATGTATGAATTATTCATTAAAAACAGGAGATAAGAAAACTTAGTCTCAATGGCGAAATAATCCAAACGAAGACTAGAGCATTAAGAGCAATCTTCAATCCATGCCAAAGGCCAAAATCCCTTCATGAAGTTCCCCCATGTCTGCGGCAGAACGCCGAACAAAGCTCAAAAACCAAAACTAAAAAAATAAAAACTCAAAACTAAACCTAAAGTAACGTCCCCCTTAAGAAAATGAAACTCCCTACCTCTAAAGCTACGTAACCCCTTTGAAAAGTCAAACTCATGCTTTCTCTCCTCCACCAGATTTCTTGTTCCAGTGAGCCCGTGCCATCCAATTCAGCATACCACGTAATGGGCCGGCCCACATGTGAAATAACAGCATCAATAGTTTTCGAACCGCCCACGTCGTAGTCTTGTAGCCCGTTCCATCCAATTCAGCATACCACGTAATAGTCTTGTATCGCCTTCAAATTTGCACTTAAAAAACCTGAAATCACAAAAGTACGAGTGTAGACTCCGAATACAAAATAATGCAAAATTAACAATAAAAGATATAAAATATGCATGAGAATGACCTAATCTAATATGCAACTAGACTCTTAAAATATATATAAAATGGATGTTATCACCATGCTCGCCCTCACCTGCTCAATTTGAATTGTGACTGCATGGTGGATCCTCACAGACACTCTATTAAAGCCACCTCTACTAGAACGCAAAATGTCCTTCAACACCTTATGCATACCCTCGACCCTATCAAAATAGGTTAAAGGACTCGTGTTATAACACTTTAATGAGACCAATATTAATAATCAACTAAACATTGGTCAAGGGATACCTGTTTGAAGTCCGTGTGAAGAAGTGAAGATGAGGATCCGTCCATTCTCTTACTATGTTTTCCTTGTATGGAATGAGCCACTCCCTCTCAACGTACCTAACGAGGCCATTATGCCACGATTTCCTCAATCTGTCCAGCCTCTCTTCGTAGCTTTATTCAGTGGTTGAACACCAAAGTCCCCAACATTGGTCCGTAAAGTTCTTCACTTTCTCACTGTTTTTCAAGATTGGGGAAACATATGCCTCGATGTTGTGTTTAATATGCACCCAGCACAAAATGTGTTGCACTTTCCCTTCGAAGACTATATGAATTGCTTTGATGAAGGACTTTTCTTGATCAGTCATTATAATCGCATGCATTACTCCCAACTCTTCAAACAATTGCCGAAGATGTTTCTTGATGAACCTGTAATGCATAACCTTTTCCCCTCGGGTAAATGCATAGGCAATGTTGAACGTCTTGTGAGTGCAAGTAAAACCAACAATTTCCACCAATGGCATATCATACTTGTACAAAAGATAAAATATTATTCATTAAAAATTAAAGAACCAAAATTAAGTACATAGATAAAAATCTACTTTTATTTTAAAATGTAATGCATACCTATTTGTCTTGTAGGTGACGTCGATAACTACCACATATGGGAACATCTTCAACAAGTGTTGCGAGTTCGGATGAGCAAATAATAGGATATCCACCTCACCCGTTGACTTCTTCCTCAGGGGAAGAACTATGTAGTTATTTTCTTTCAAAAAATTTAGCGTCCACTGGGTAACCGTCAATTCACCACGATCCTTGTACTTGATCTTTTGCAAATAGTTCGCAACCTGCTTCATGGATGTTACATTGTCGGAAAAGAAAGTCCTCAAATACGCAACAATACCTTTCGGCCCCATGAAATGTTCGCCCAAGCTCTTAACCACGAGCTGCTCATCGGGAGTCATTCTACTCATGTATGCATGCCCAATGAATCTAGTCGGAAGCGCATGGTTGTGGCGACCTTCTATCACATCCAAGATCCATTTATGAGTAGTCGACCCTGGCTTTTTCTTCAACCGAACCCCATACAACTCAAATTTGCATCCGCACTTCTTCGATTTGGTTTTACGAATAATCTCAACTCTCTTTTCCGGATCTTCTTCATTAACTTTTTGCCTTCCCGATCTATATTTACCGTACTGCTCGCAAGTCAAACTAATCATTCTTGCATTTGAGTTACGAGTGACCAGAACAATCATCAAATCTTTTGCCTTTTGCCTAGCCCAATCAGCCAATTCCTGGCGACTATCCTACATTAGGCTAGTACAAAATACACCTCCATAGTCTCTCCCCTATACATGTTTGCATAATCACGGATGATTAAGAAAATCTCGATTCAAATTTCTAAAGGCCACATATCCTACTTTAAATCTTTTTTTCTTACACCTACAATATATTCAATAATACGTACTAGTATAGGCATCTATGAGTATATGTAATGTAAATATTAATCTTTAACGAACAATTATTTACTAAGGTTACAAATTAATCCATATCTACACTACGAAATGAACTACGTACGAAATTTTAACAATAACTATAACAAAACTTATCATTTCATCCAAAATTATTTCAACACTAACCACAAAATCTTTTCTTCTTACATCTACAATATATTCAACCATGAAGTTGTATTCATATCTAATAGTTCATACCTAATTATGCATTACTAAGGTTACAAAAATAACTACGTACGGAATTTATACATATAACTACAACCTAAAATTTTATGATATAACTACGACCTAATTATGCATTACTAAGGTTACGAAACTACATTCAAAATTTATATAACTACGTACGAAATTTAAACATATAACTACGACCTAATTATGCATTACTATGGTAACGAAACTAACCACGTACGAAATTTATACATATAACTACGGCCTAAAATTTTAGGGTTTGAAAATTATTTCAACACTAACCACGAAATTGTCGCTCAAGTTCCCATCGTCATCTTCTCCGCTCGAGTCGCAATCGTCATCATCTCCGCTCGAGTCGATATCATCATCGTCTCCTCTCGAGTGCCAATCGTCCTCTTCTCCGCTAGCTTGTCAATCCTCATCGTCTCCGCTCAAGTGCCAATCATCACTAAACTAGTATGAGACCTTTTTTATAAGGGTATTTTGGATATGGAGTTGAATTCGGATAGTTATAGGGTGAGATTTAGCCGTTAGAAAATCTGCCCGTTAGACACGCCAAAATCTGGCGCATCCAACAATCGTTTTTTCAAACGGCTAAATACCACACGCCAAAATTTGGCGTGCAAGTTGCGGGCCAAGAAGAGGCGCGCCATTCGCCAGAAGAAAGCTTACAATTTCTATGCGCCTTCTTCTGGCGCATGCGCTTTATGCCTTTTTTAAGGCTGATACTATATGCGCGACGTTTTTTTGCTTTACGCGCGACATTTTGTAACTATTTTATTATACTTTTGGTGGGTTTTTGAATTTAAATGAATTTCTGTATTATTTTCCTGTATGCCATAATATGGCGTACGCCATACCATGGCATACAGACTATTTTATTATACTTTTGGTGGGTTTTTGAATTTAAATAAATTTATGTATTATTTTCCTATACGCTGTATTTTAGCGTACGCTAGAATACAGCGTACATGAAAATAATACAGAAATTCATTTAAATTCAAAAACCCACCCAAAAATAGCCGTTGGAAATAGCATGTACGCCATGGTATGGCGTACGCTCGGAAGTGGCGTACAAAAGTAGCCGTTATTCCAACGGTTATTCCAACGGCTATTTTGTGCCTATAAATAGCTTTCGAAGTTTGTATGGAATGGTAAGATTGAAACAACAAATTTTACAAAAAATGGCATATTGGAGTAGTGGAGAAGATGATGAAGATTATGTCGATCAAGATTTCGACGATGAAGATTTCGACGATGGCAATTTCGAGGTTAGTGTGTATGGAATGATTAAGATTGAAATTAGTTATAATTAATATAGCTTAAGTACGTAGAGGCCTATATTTATTATGTTCAAAGATAGATTAATATTTAGTTGTAGTGGACAAGATGCTGACGGTGTTGCGGTAGATGCCTATATTTTATTATGTTAAAAGATAGATTAGTATTTAGTTGTAGTGGACAAGATGATGACGATTTAGCTGTAGAGGCCTATATTTGTTTTGATATATGTTAAAAGATTAGTAATTAATAGTAGTGGAGAAGTTGATTATTGTTGTGAATTTGATATATGTTAAAAGTCTTATGTTTAGTGAGATAAGCTATCAATTTGTTTTTGTCTTTAGTTTAGTTTTGTATTACAATTATAGTTTTATTTTATAGTTAATATTGGTTAGCTACAAACATATAAATTTAACAAATTGCAATCCATATATAGTAATCCATATATTGTAACATTATTGTTTAGTTATGTATTACAATTATAGTTTAGTTATATATTACAATTACAATCCATATATTGTAACATTATTGATGATGTAAACATGTATAGGGGAAAGATTATGGAGATGAATTTTGTAACAATCTGAGCTGGGATAGCCGAGAGGAATTGGTTGAGTGGGTTAGGAATAGGGGCAAAGATTTGATGATGGTTTTAGTCATTCAGAAGTCAAATGTCAGAAGTGTTAGTTTGACGTGCGAGAATTTTGGTGAGTATAGATCGGGGAGAAAGAAAGGTAGTGACTCAGAAGAGGAAGTTGAAGTAATTCGTGAATCCCATTCGAAGAAGTTCGGATGCACATTTGAGTTGTGTGGTGTTAGATTGAAGAAGAAGCCAGGGGAAGTGACTCAGAAATGGATCATAAATGTGATAGATGGATGCCACAACCATAAGCTTTCGACTACCTTTCTTGGGCATCCATACATGGGCAGAATGACCCCGGGTGAGGAGCGCATTGCCAAAGCTTTGGGCGAAGCGTTCGTGACGCCTAGGACTATTGTTGGGAAGTTGAGGAAGTTCTTCCCCGGAAATGTTACATCCATGAAACAAGTTTCCAACTTTCTGCAGAAGGTGCGTTATGAAGATCAAGGGGAATTGACGGTTACGCAATGGACTCTGAACTTTTTGAAAGAAAATAGTTACCGGGTATTTCCTCTTACAAAGTTGTCTACGAAAGAGACTGATATCCTATTTTTTGCTCACTCGGACTCGCTCCACCTATTGAAGATGTTCCCGTATGTGGTAATTATTGATGCCACATACAAGACAAATAGGTGCGTGCTGGATTTGTGTTACATTTTCAACACAATATAATAGTAGTGATTTATAGCATTGATATGAATTATATGTTATATTCTATGACTTCTTACATTCATTTGTTTTCTTACATTCATCCATAGGTATCAAATGCCATTGGTGGAGATTGTCGGTTTCACTTGCACGCACAAGACCTTCAACATTGTGTATGCATTTACACGACAAGAAGAAGTTGTGCATTACAAGTTCATAATGGATAAACTTTTGCGCTTGTTTAAAGATTTGGGCGTTATGTCGGCCGCCATCATGACTGATCGAGAGAAGGCCCTCATTAATGCAATTCGGATAGTTTTCAAAGATGAAGTAAAACACCTTTTGTGTTGGGTGCATATTAAGCACAACATAGAAGCATATGCTTCCCCAATATTGAAGGATAAAAAACAAGTGAAAAGGTTTTGCGGCCAATGTTGGGCACTTTGGTGTTCAACCACGGAGGAAATCTACGAAGAGAGGCTTGTGCAATTGAGGACATCGTGGAAGAGTGGCCTTGTTCGATACATTGAGAAGACGTGGATGAATCCTCACAAGGAAAGCATAGTGAGAGCGTGGATTGATCATCATCTTCACTTCTTCACGAGGACTTCAAACAGATAACCCTTGTACGATGTTCAGTAGTTTGCTTGTTCATGGCTCAATGTGGGAGTAACGCAATGCTTTTCATGTTTTTTATAGGGTTGAGGGTATGCATCACGTGTTGAAGCAAATTCTGAATTCTAGCGTTGGTGGTTTTAAAAGAATGGTAGTAAGGATACACCATGCGATCGAGGGTCAAATTGGGCAGGTGCGTGCGACCATGGAGATGTCACGGACCAAAACACCAACGATGTTTGATGGTATTCCGCCAGAAATAAGAGTGTTGTTTTCAAGGCTATTTTTCAAAGTGTCGGATAGGTGCTTGGAAATGTTGTTTGATCTGTATAAGCAGATAGAGACGGATGATTTCCCTGATGAGTGTGATGATCACTGGATGAGAGACTGTTTCGGCCTGCCATGTGTCCACAGAATCGCAAATGCCATCATTGATAAGACGCCGATCATGGCGAGTGAGATACACCGCTTCTGGAAGCAATTGCAATGGGATAGGGCTTACACACAAGAAGAGCCAGTTGATGACACAAAACAGATGTCTGCTCACGAGTTGATATGGAAGGAAATGGATGAAATGTGGCACGCTAAAACATTGAGCAAGGACCAAGTAGATCAAATCACCGACTTGTTCTAGAACACGCAGCACCCGCGTGAAACTTTGATGCAGGAGCCCACGGGAATCATTTCAAAAGGAAGGCCAAAGGGTTCGACAAAGTACGACACCAAGAGGGAGCCGAGCTTGTTTGAGCATCGGAGGGCTGAGTTAGATGAGATTGAGAAGAACAAGGCCAGTGGAAGCCAAGGTAGAGGTCGGGGTCGTGGCAAGAAGGGACCAAGTGGAGCTTCGCCGGGCATTGGGACCCAAGGGAGCCAATCTGAAGGGACAGGATCACAGCAGCTCCCTGAACAACCCATGATTTATATGGGGGTAAACTTTGGGGTTAAGAATGTGGATTACTTTTGGTTTCCATACATTAACGGGGCCAGAGATGTATCTCCAGACGGACATTGTGGATATCGTACACTGGCTGTATTGTTGGGATCAGCAGAGACTGCATACCCTATGGTTCGAATGCAGATGGCGGGCGAGTTGATTGACAACAGAGATCTGTACATGCCCATCTTGCACGTACTACACCCGGGGATCACTTACGAGGACCTTATATTTCAGGTCAACTATGTCATCAGTCCTTGCAGTGAGGAGTACTGGCTCGACATGCCGATGATTGGTTTAGTATTTGCCACGCTATACCAAGTTGCTCTTGTCCTATTATCCTGGGATGGCCCGTGCTTGTGCTTACCAATGAGGGCCTCTTACGAAAGCCTCGGCCCTCCAACACGGATATTGACGATGGCCCTCGTAGGAAACCGAAACCACTTTGTACCAGTATAGTTATTGTTTTTAAATAGCTAGTAATATTTGTGCTTACCCTAAAACACAAAGCTCGATCATATTTTGTGTTTTCTATGTAGGTGTCGTTGAAGGATGGTTGTCCACTACCTCCCCCGTACGCTTGGCGTCGATTCAAACACCCAAGTGTCGATGGTTGGGACTATCAATTTCAGTCGAGGATTCAACAATTTTGGGATTATCGCATTACATATAGCCTTCCTCCAGATCCTCCGGTGTAGTTGAAGATGTAGATTAGTTGAAGATGTAGATTTACTTGTGTAATCTCAATTTGAAGAGTAGATGAACTTCACATTTGTGTCTGATTTACTGAAATAGGCCCAATATGGAGGATTGTAGAAGAAATGGGTGAAAACTGAAAAAATGAGAAATTGGGCCCAAATAGGCCCAATAGGGAGGATTGTAGAAGAAACATGTGAGAAACTGAAAAAATGAGAAATTAGGCCCAATATGGAGGATTGTAGAAGAAACGGGTGAAAAACTTGAAAAAATGAGAAATTACGCCCAAATAGGCCCAATATGGAGGATTGTAGAAGAAACGGGTGAAAACTGAAAAAATGAGAAATTGGGCCCAAATAGGCCCAATATGGAGGATTGTAGAAGAAACGGGTGAAAACTAAAAAAATGAGAAATTGGGCCCAAATAGGCCCAATAGGAAGGATTGTAGAAGAAACGGGTGAAAACTAAAAAAATGAGAAATTGGGCCCAAATAGGCCCAATAGGGAGGATTATAGAAGAAACAGGTGAGAAAAACTGAAAAAATGAAAAATTAGACCTAAATAGGCCCAATATGGAGAATTTTGGAAGAAACGGGTGAAAAACTTAAAAAATGAGAAATTACGCCCAAATAGGCCCAATATGAAGGATTGTAGAAGAAACGGGTGAAAACTGAAAAAATGAGAAATTGGGCCCAAATAGGCCCAATATGGAGGATTGTAGAAGAAACGAGTGAAAACTAAAAAAATGAGAAATTGGGCCCAAATAGGCCCAATAGGGAGGATTGTAGAAGAAACGGGTGAAAACTGAAAAATGAGAAATTGGGCCCAAATAGGCCCAATAGGGAGGATTGTAGAAGAAACACGTGAGAAACTGAAAAAATGAGAAATTAGGCCCAAATAGGCCCAATATGGAGGATTGTAGAAGAAACGGGTGAAAAACTTGAAAAAATGAGAAATTACGCCCAAATAGGCTCAATATGGAGGATTGTAGAAGAAACGGGTGAAAACTGAAAAAATGAGAAATTGGGCCCAAATAGGCCCAATATGGAGGATTGTAGAATAAACGAGTGAAAACTAAAAAAATGAGAAATTGGGCCCAAATAGGCCCAATAGGGAGGATTGGGCCCAATATGAGAAATTGGGCTCAAATAGGCCAAAATCATGTATATACTATAGTATTTCGTTATATTTCATGTATATACTATAGTATTTGGTTATATTTCATGTATATACTATAGTATTTGGTTATATTTCATGTATATACTATAGTATTTGGTTATATTTCATGTATATACTATAGTATTTGGTTATATTTCATGTATATACTATATTATTTGGTGGTATTTCATGTATATACTATAGTATTTGGTGGTATTTCATGTATATACTATAGTATTTGGTGGTATTTCATGTATATATTATAGTATTTGGTGGTATTTCATATATATACTATAGTATTTGGTGGTATTTCATGTATATACTATAGTATTTGGTGGTATTTCATGTATATACTATAGTATTTGGTGGTATTTCATGTATATACTATAGTATTTGGTGGTATTTCATATATATACTATAGTATTTCGTGGTATTTCATATATATACTATAGTATTTGGTTATATTTCATGTATATACTATAGTATTTGGTTATATTTCATGTATATATTATAGTATTTGGTGGTATTTCATGTATATACTATAGTATTTGGTGGTATTTCATGTATATACTATAGTATTTGGTGGTATTTCATGTATATACTATAGTATTTGGTGGTATTTCATGTATATACTATAGTATTTGGTGGTATTTCATGTATATACTATAGTATTTGGTGGTATTTCATGTATATACTATAGTATTTGGTGGTATTTCATGTATATACTATAGTATTTGGTGGTATTTCATGTATATACTATAGTATTTGGTGGTATTTCATGTATATACTATAGTATTTGGTTATATTTCATGTATATACTATAGTATTTGGTTATATTTCATGTATATAATATAGTATTTCGTTATATTTCATGTATATACTATAGTATTTCGTTATATTTCATTCCGTTACACTTATATATAATAACAAGCAATTTAACCAAAACAACCAAAACATATATATACATGATCCAAAACACAAGTGTCTAATCCACATAAATACATGATCCTACAATCTAGTCATCATCGGAGACTCTACCGCTATCCTCTCATCTCTCGTGCTGTGAATCAGTAAATCTCTGGGAAGCACGCGGTAAGGGATCAGCCATGGGCGCCTCGTGACCTATCAAATCATGAATCCACGAAATAATCGCAGCGGTAACATCTGGTGGAAGCTCATCCCTCTCCTCCAAAAAACGCCGCATCCGACCGGCGATAATCTGGGTCCGCTGAATACACGACAATGATTTCCATTACAACTAAACTGATTTTAAGCACGTAAAAAATGATAAGCGATAAATAAAATGTATCATACCATGAGAGTAGACACCGGTGGAGCTGGAGGGACGACAAGAGCCAGACCTGGACGATCCTGTCTAGGAGACCGTGCGTCCACATACGGATGTGACATCTGCTCCAGCCAGTCGATGTACGCATCGTCAGTGTCCCAGGCGAAGGTGGTATGGATCATGTCCTGAAGCTCGATCGTCGGTCTTGGGTCGGCATCCCATGTGCACAGCTCGTCGGCGTATTGAAGATCATACGCCCTCAAGTCGACCCGCCTCTTCACCTCGCGTGGCGCTGGTGGATCCTCAGGAACCCCCTGCCTGTAACCGAATTGCCGGAGGACTCGGTCCGGCATGTACGGCTCCTGTATATCGAGGCACTGAATAATGCCTCGGTACAAAGAAGGAGCGTACTGAGGGGTCGTAAACCCTAACGGACCCCACGGTGTCCAGGCAACCTAAAATGTCAACATATATATTTCGTAAATTCAAAACGTATATTTAAAATGGATCATTACCTAAATTCAAAACGTATATTCATAATTTAAATTTCCTAAACGAAACGCAATAAAACAGTAAAGTATTACCTCGTCAAATCTCACACGTCTAAAATGCGGCGAACAACAATCAGCCGCTCCAGATTCCGTCCCTGAGGAGCCTCCCTCCCGTCTCTCCGAGCGGCCCTCGTATCCACCATGGCCTCCAGGTCAAGGACAGCGTGACCTCGGAAAGTAGGAAAGTACGCCCAAATCCAGGTCTATATATATATAAAAACCCGTAAGCATATAATATAATATATTATAAAAATAAATTAAAATAAATTAATAGTTACCCTCAGAAGAAGTGTACACCCTGCAATGCCCTTCGCCCTGGCCCGTGACGCCTCACCCAAATTCCGATACAGGACAGCCAATACGCCGACTCCCCAGACATAACAACCGCTACGGTCGTGGTCATAGACTAGCGCCATGTACTTGTACTTGACGGCATTCGTCGACTTGTCCGGGAAAACGGTACAGCCGAGGAGCATCATCAAGTACATGGATGCTATGCGTCGGTCATCCCTCTCTGGACTGGATAGCTGCTCAGTCGACCTCAACTAGAGGGACTCTATCGGAATACCGCCACCACTGAACCACTGGGACACCAACTCCTGGTTCGCCCCAGTAACAGCGCAAACGTGATCTCTGACGACGGGGTCCGCCATATCAGTGGTGACGCTCAAGCCGTCGATGGGAATCGCCAGGATGCACGCGACATCGTGGAGCGTGATAGTGATCTCGCCCCACGGGAAATGGAACGAGCTTGTCTCCGGATGCCAACGCTCGACGAACGCAGAAATAAGCACGTCGTCGACACTCCTGAAGTCCACCTCCCTCATAGAGGTGATACGGCTCCGCTGCGCAAAATCCCACCAGGTGTCAGGAGTCGCTGTAATGTGCTGGTTCATCTGCCAATGCCACGGCTTCCTGGTGTACGTCTTCAGAACCTTCCTCATCTAAAAAAGAAATAACAAAATTAGTATTATACTTATAAATTTATATATAGCATTTTCATATTTTCATTTACAAATCTTAGACTACATCAAAGACGTACCGTATCATCCACGCGCGCAACGGGTGGTGGGGGCTCCGGAAGTGTCAACGCCAATGTCATGTCCCATAGGACCCTGGCGACGTGGGTCGTATACGTACCCAGGAGGTGAGGAACGAGGGGCCCTCCTGGCATCCAAGGCTCTACGGGACCCGCCTGCTCGGGAACCGGATATGCCTGCTCCTGAGCCGGATCCGCCTGCTGCGGAGCCGGATCCACGTGCTGCGGAGCCGGATCCCCCTGTTGGGGAGCTGGATCCGCCTGCTGGGGAGCCGGATCCGCCTGCTGGGGAGACTCGTCCATCCCCAAGTCCTCTGCGGGTCCATCATAATAGTCGCGCTGGAAGGCCGCGTCGGCAACGACAACTGCCTCCTCCTCCAGATCCATGGACGAGGTCGATGAGGAAGACAGAGACAACGACGGGTCAGACCTGGTCACGCCCACCTGCACTCCCGTCGCGACGTCCTGTGTCGCGTCTAGGACGGGAAGCAGATCCACTGAAGCGGCCACCGAAGCGGCCCGACGAGCCGATGCTGTGACCGGATTCCTCCGCGCCAGCTGACGGGACCCACGTCGGGGCCGTCTCACAGACAACATCGAGGCTTGCAAAGCCTTTTAATAACATATTAACTCGTCAATTTCATATCATAAATTTTAGTTTCATATGCACATTTGTTTTTCTAAATTGAAGTTAAATTATTATAACTGAAATCCAAAATTCAATACCTAAATTCAAATTCAATTTTTATAACATAAATATAAATTTCTAAAGTTAATTACATATCAACAATTTCAAATCAACAATTTCTACCTTAATTTTTATAAACAAATCTCAAATCTAAATATTAATTTTAAACAATTTTACAATTAATTACAGATCAATAATTTCTAATTTCAATACATATTTTATTCTAAATTTTAATCAATTAAAAATAAATTTCTAAAATTCATAAATAATATTTTCTAAAATATAAACATTCGTTTTTTGAAACAAATCTAGAATTAATTACAGATCAACAATTTCTAAATGCAATATCTATTTCTAAATTCAATACTTATTTTATTCTTAATTTTCATCAATTTAAAATAAATTTCTAAAATTCATAACTATAAATTATTAAAATATAACTATAAATTTTTATACATAAATCTATAATTAAATACAGATAAACTATTTCTAAATGCAATACCTATTTCTAAATTTAATATTTATTACATTCTAAATTTTCATTAATTCAAATAAATTTCAATTCCGTTCATACCTCTCGTCTACCCCAGGTAGAAGTCTGACCGGGTGTTGCAGGATCGTCTCCGCGTCCGTGTCCCCCTCCTCGTCTGCCCCGCGCTCGGATAAATCGGGTCCGGACAGTACCTCGTCCTGCATCGCCATCTGGACCACCACCGGCCATATCTCCGACGCCGGCCACCTCTCCTCCGCCACCGCCAGGAACATCAGCACCGCCACCGGCCACCTCTGCAGCAACAGGAGCACCGCCGCCAGCCGCCCAGCTCTCCACGCCGCCTGGAATGCCATCATCGCCTCCTCGTCCGCCAACCGCACCGCCTCGAGCCTCGCCGGAGGGGTCACCACCACCGCCACTGTTCGCCATCGTCGGAGATAAGAGGAGGAGGAGAAGAACAAGAAGAAGAAGAAGAAGGAGAGAAATGGAGGAGGAGGAGAAGGAAGGAGTGAATCAGAGGGGGAGAGCCGTCGAAAATTGTACGCCAGGAGACGCCGCAGGGAGAGAGAAGGAAGAAGAAGAGAAGAAGAAGAAGAGGCCGTGCTCGGCCTCTTAAAACCTAGCCTGTACGCCATAATATGGCGTACGCCATGTTATGGCGTACAGGCTAGGGCCGAGTTGGGCCAGCCCAACTTATTTATTTTTCATTTAAAATAAATACAAATACGTATTTTTTTGTACGCCTTATTATGGCGTACAAAAAAATACGTATTTATATATTTTTTTCCCTGGCCACTTTTGGCTTATTTTTTCTTATTTTTATATTCGTACGTCGCGACATGGCGTACGCCATATTATGGCGTACAAAATGTCGCGCGTACAGCAAAAAAACGTCGGACATATAGTGGCCGCGTTTTTTAACTCTTTCTTACTGTTTTGCCCCCTGCACATCAAGATTTAATGCATCAATCTTGCACGTCAAAATTGAGCGCATCAAACCGCGTGCAAAAATTTCAAAAATCGCGTGTATATAACGCCCTCGTTCTTATATCTTATATCTTATATCTTATATCTTATATCTTATATCTTATATCTTATATCATCCTTTCCTAATTATTATTTCATCACTTTTGTGTCCTTACTCAAGTCAAAGTAGTAATTAGTAAAGTAGCCATTGGTCTGTGATCACCCTTTTTCTTTTTCTCTTTTCCCCTGGCAATTAAAATGACAAATATAGTAATAACTAGTAAAACAGCCCCGTTAATAATTACCGGTCTTTTTTCCCCTTTTCGAATTTGTCTTTTACGGAGTATATTTCTTTCATATTACATATAGAGGTGACCACACTTTTGCTTGCAAAATTATATCACTCTTTTCCACGTGGTGGGGCATCTACTTTCAAATTATTAGTAACTAGCTTGGTTCTACTAGTACGTTCGGGGAAATGCATACAACCATCAATTATTTATATTTATTTGTAATAAACTTTTTTTATAAAAAAATTACATAAAATCACTCCTTATATATTATTTGTTGCCAATAACCACTCCAACCCTTATTTTTCTTACATAATTCAATTTAACTATAATTCTAGTTCATAGTTTGTATACTGAAAAAAATCATGCACATAATATATAAAAAAAATATGCACATTTAGGGAAAGATTATACATTTTAAAAAATGCATATATTTTTGTCTAAATGCAAATGAGTTTCTGTAGTGTAATTTTTTTGCATGTGCATATATTTTATACCGATGTTATGTTCGTATTTCGCACGAGAGTGACCGTTCTCATGAGTTTCATTCCCTAATTTTGATTACATTAATATTTCTACTAAAAAAGTAAATATAATTTAATTAATATTATTATGTTCACGCCATCAAAAGCATTAAGAAAACAAATAGCAAAATAAAAATTTAATTATATCGGTCCATAATCAAGTTCGGATTGGTTTGGACCAAATCGGAATTGAAACGAACTAAATTATTTTGGTCCGGTCTTAATTGGTTTTGAAAAGATTTTGGATTGGTTATGGTTTGAACTAATGACATCTCTAAATTTGGGGTGTTTTGTCTTGTTCGGGTGATAGTACTCGAAAAGCAAAAAAAAAAGTGTTATGAAAAGATAAGTGTATTTTGATATTTTAGTATATTATATGATTATCTTACAAAATATTAATTTGGGTGGTTGTTTGCAATAAAATATGAATAAAGGGTGGTTTTATGCAAACCTTTTTATAAGGGGTGGTTTTGTGCAAACAAGTGACAAGAATGAGTGGTTTAATGTCTTTTCCCGTAGTATGTAAGGAGTTTTGATAATTTTATATTGATATTTGTTTTAATGGATTTTTTGCCTGGTATCCCTGAGATAAAACAAAATTCGCGAGGTGTCCCAAATATTCACCTATTTCACTCGGTATCCCTGAGGTTTTGCAAATTCTGCGAGGTGTCCATAAGTTTCGACTATTCCGCGCGGTAACCTTGAGTTTTCTAAAAAAAGTCCGCCAAATGATCCTTTGTTATCCCTAGCGTTAAAATACCGTTAAATTGATATATTTTTAAAAAAAAAAGGGAAAACAAATACATGTCAGCCATTTATTTTTAAAAGAAAAGGAAAACAAAATACATGACATCCATTAATTATTAATTAAACAAATAAAATAACAAAACAAAAACATCTAACTTTCTTTGGTGGGAGTCACCGACGGAAGACACGACTTCAGTCTTCAGTGAGAGTGAGAGCGAGACTCGACTTAAACGAGACGACGTCGGGGATTGGGACAACGTCGGGAGAGGGACGGCGTCGGGAGCGGGACGACACCGGGAGTGGGACGACGCCGAGGACGCCAAGGAGCGCGACGACGCCGTGGTGGAGGGCGGTTGCTTGCAACGAGGGTGATGAAGGGCTGCTCCGTGAATGAGAAGGGTTGTTCGTAGGATCTACTCCAAGGCCAGGTACAAATTTCAGCATATAGTTGATTTTTGTGATTTTTTGAGATTTAGGGTTCATGTAAATTTGGTGGTTTCCTTTTCTTTGTAGTCATATTGATCGATATTATTTTCTTCACTTCATTATTCATTCCTAGGGTTTATCTGCGTTTGAATACAATTTGTAAGATCTTTTCCTAAGATGAAAGTTCAAATCAAAATGACTAAAAATTGGGGATTTGAAGTGTCTTCTTTGTTTAGTGTGAAGAAAGTAGAGCATCATAGGTGTGTTTCTTTGACAGATTTGACATGTTTTTGAATGTCAAGTGTAATACTGTGTATTTCTTTATTTGATATCCTGTAATTGTCAATTGTAGAAAATCTTAGTCAGATTGTGAGGGTCAAGAATGTCAAGTAGTGGTATTGTGGTGTTAATATGAAGTTTGAAGTGGGAAGAATGCAGCAGTGTAATGTCTTAGTTAACATTTTATGATAAAAAATAATATGGATATAATCAATCTGGAAAAAATAATTTCTAGCACTGTTGTAGGATTGAACGCTTGATTAAGTGTTCAATTATCTTATTTTATTTGTTTAATTAATAATTAATGGATGGCATGTATTTTGTTTTCCTTTTCTTTTAAAAATTAATGGCTGACATGTATTTGTTTTCTTCTTTTTTTTTCAAAAAATATTAATTTAACAGCATTTTAACGCTAAGGATAACGAAGGGTCATTTGACGGACTTTTTAGAAAACTCAGGGTTACTGCGCAGAATAGTCGAAACCTGTGGACACCTCGCGAAATTTGAGGGTTACCTCGCGGAATTCCCGAAATATTAATTGTACAGTTAATAAAACGCAACGACTATATACACTACATTTTGCATCTTTTCGCACTACAAAACGTTGTGCAAGATATTGACGTACGCCAAATACTGGCGTAGAAGGCAAATAAGAAAAATACATGTAAATTTTTTAAAACAAATGTATACATTGAGCTACATAAGATTCTGATATACACCAGATCTTGGTATACACCAGGATCTTGCGTAGCTCTTTTTTTTTTTAGTTACGCCGGATTCTGACGTACGACATCTTCTTCTTCTTCCTTCTCTAGCATACGAGAGCGGTGCGACGATTTCCAATTTCTCCCTAAAATTCATTATCTTTCTCCCTAATTCACCCTAGTCTCCTTTAATCCATCTCTCCTCCTTCTAATCCACCCAATTTCAATGGATTCCGGCAATTTTGATGCGATGGCGCTTCGGTGGACGACGACGGCGGTCCAGGGGGAGCAGCGACGGCTCTTGCAGCAGCGGGCGGCAACTCTGATTGTGGTGGAGAAGAATGTCGGGGGCCGGGGTCACGAGAATTGGGCTCCAGGGCATTATACCAAGGTTTAGGGTGATGGAGATAGTTAGAGAGATGCAAAGTTAAATAGAAAAATTATTTAGGGGGCTTAGACTTATGAAATGATTGTATGAAATTTTCATATATACCAACGAATACAAACTAATTTAATTAAACAAATGTACACTAATTGATAAAGTATGTGATTTTCTCCATAATTTTCTCCATATCAGCTGGACAGACAGAGGGTCACATGATCTTCCTGTTGCGGCTCTCCTAGTGCGGTGGATTTGCTTCCGTGACTAGAGGCGGTTCAGGACGGCAAGACGAGTGATGACACCGACATGTCGGACCAGAAATACAGTAGCGACATATCCATGGCCGATGCCGACGAGCAGGCCCTGACAACGACCATGTAGCACTGTTTGTGGGATATAGACCCGAGGACGCTAATTGAGTTGAATGATCTAATTGGATCCACGTTTGTGTGGGATTGTGACGATGCATACCTCGATTGATTGGACTGGATGTCTCATCCTTATCTGGACTCTGATTCCCTAGACAGGAACCACGTCCAACAGACCCTATCACTCAACCTCCCATGGCTTCTGCTGTTGTGGTATGTAGTTTTCTTCTGTTTACGAAAATTTCTTTTGTAGTTTATGTTCTAATAATTTTTTATTTTTAATACAGCCCAACCAGGTTGTGGCCGGCGAGATAACTGCAATAGTGATGGATTGACATGGCTGCAAGATAAGATAACATTTGGTGGGGAAATAATCAAGTTTTAACATTAAATATTATAACTACCAATATTAAAATATAATAAAATAAAAAATTATCTTGTTGATATCTAGAATTTCATCAATGAGCTTAAACAATATGATATGTAAGAATTGATCAGATAAAGAATATGAAGGTCCACTTAGAATTGAAGTAATTTTGTACGTACCAGCATGAACACCGAAGCTGTGAGGACTTTAGAAATAATCATAAAAAATAGTAGTATAAAATATTGCTAAAATAAATAATGTTAGCTAAAATAATCATAATACTAACCTCTCCTTAGAATCAATAAAATTTGTAAAATTTGGAATTAAAGGATCATTAATAATGATCTAAGATCTATGTTCCACCACCAGATACATTGTCCAACTTGTATTAATATGAAGAAATACATATAACACTAATTAAGCTAATATATAGAATTAAAATTAATTAAAGAGATAATGAATAAAATGGAAAAGGTGTACTTATACTTTGAAAGGTTTTGATCTTGACAAATTGAATTATGTCAATAATCGAGTCTTCTATAATACTTTTGACGTAAAGGGCAAATTGATCAGTATACCGGTCCCACATAGTAAAATTTATCACGTCGTTTCTATAAAAAAATATACAATAACATGAAGAAAATTTATGAAAGAAAACGTTGGGATTCAATCAATAATAAAATTAACACATTCGTAGTAAATACAATAAAAAATGGGCAAACCATGATATGCATGTATAGTATTGTGAAAATACATATTGGTTCTAATTTAATTCCAAATCATGATATGCAATCTTCATGAACACCACTAAACCTGAATAAACATATTAATTTATTATTTTTAAAAAAATTGTTGGATATTAAAAAAAAAACTCATTCATTCGTATAATAGACATATTGTAATTTTCAATCTACAACCTACAATCAACACATTCACGGTAAGTATACAGAAAAATATTATTACATTATGGTGGAAAATAGATATAAAGAGGTATTACGTATTAGTATATAGATATAAAGAGGTAAATCACATGTCTAAAATATATTGATATAATATAGATTTTCTTGTTCATCTACAATAATATCACCTAGATATATCATATAAACTATTACTCATTAATATGGTAAGAAAGATATAACTTTGCAAGGTTGATAATTGAGCTTTAATTTGTGAAAAAATAAAAGGGCAAATAGGTAAATGAACAAATTAATTTGATGACTTGGCATACCTCAATGGTTGACAAATAGGAGAGATAATAATGACTTTAGTAATAAACTTATAGATAATTAAATAAGGAAAGTTTATAATATAATGTTATATTACATTATTGTTTTCAATATAATGAAAATAATTAAAAGTTAGGATATGATCTATTCTCATTTTATATTATTTATTTTCATTATATGAACAAGACAATTACGTAAAATATGTATACTATATGAATAAGACAAATATTAAGGTTCGATATAACGAAAATAATTAAAAGTTTGGATACGTTTAAATGAAAGAAATCTATTCTCACTTTATATTATTTATTTTCATTATATGAACAAGATAATTATCTAAAATATGTATATTATATGAATAATAAAATTATATCACATAATTATTTAAATAAATTAGGACCTGTATATAAAAATGAAAAATAAATTTGGAATTTCATAGGAATAACTAAATAAGAAAATATATAAGCTTAGATTTAAGTAAGGGGAATGTTAATATGTATAACTAATTAAAAGGGAAAAATGGTTAAATTATTACACATAAATATTTTAATATTTTTAATGTATATTACCACTATGGCACTATTGCATCATGAATCATGTATTACCAATTATGTTCAATTGTATGTTACCAATTATGTAAATTTAAGTATTAAAACTATATGTAACTAATAAGGTAAAAGTATATTATAAATACTTTTATTTACAAATAAGGAAAAACTAATAAAGCAAAAACATATAAATAATATTTGGGATGATACTATCAATATAATTAAACCAAGTTATATTAGGTAAAAAATAAATAGATAAGAAATAGAATATGTAAATATCAAAATTATGGAAGGATAAAATTATAATTGTACTTTGAGATTTGCCTACGTGGCATAGCTTACGGGCTGACACATTGGAGAGATAATTAAGGCTTTAGTATAGTATATAGATATATAGATAACTATTACATTAAGACATAGTTAGAAACTATTACATATAATATAACCATAGTTATTGACAGGCCTAAAGTCGCATGCCTAATCAAAGAAATCCTAAAGTACCTACTAAAGAGTATAGCAAGCAAGTCAGGGTCGAACCCAAAGGAATCAGATTATCAATTCTTGTGTTTTTCAAGTCACCAACTAGAAACTGGGGGGTTTGTATGATTTTTTTGAACCAAGTAATTAAAACAAAGCAAGTAAACAGATTCGCAGACAAAGGTTATGAATATGATGGGGAAAAGCGTCACACCTGACAAAGATCCACACAATAAGATATATGGTTGATCACTGAATTCTATCAATCTCAAGTTCTTATCTTTTCTTTAGTTGTTCTTATCCCGATCATAGGTAACTATTAGTTCTACCAGCCCTAATAGTACTTATTACCAAATCAAATCCGAAAACCTTCAAGACTCAATAAAGCAATAACATTCAACCAAGGATTCAACAAGATACATGCAATAGAAACAACCCGTTACTATAACATGCAATTAACTCTCTCTCACGATGAACACTCGCAACCCGCTTATGTAAATCATGCTTGCTACTAGATATGCAACCTGAACCCGAAATTAACAAGTCCTAGCAATATGGAAAATATCAATAAACCTAGGTGATCAGTCTAGATAAATCAACATAAACCAATAAACATTCAAGTACAAGAGAATTAATCCAACTAGATAGGAAATCGAACAAGAGTAGAAAACTCACAACCAATCAATTGAAGGCTTCAAAACATCAAGTGCAACAATGGAAGCTTAGTTCTTCATAGGGTTTGTGAGAGAAAAACTAAGATAGGTGGCAACTAGGGTTATCTAAACAAAGTCTTAGAAATAACCTTAAATACTAGGGCAAATAATCCAGAAATAAATAAAAGGAAATAACAAACTTGGAAACAAAGTTTCAGAAATAAAATAAAAACAGATAAAAGATCTCGGAAATAAGCCGAGAAAAGTCTTCAGTGCGTCGTCACCGCGGGTGCGGCAATACCCACCGCGGAGTGCGGTGGTCTTCCAGAACTTCGGAATTTTGCGCCTTCTTCTCTGCTGGCTCACCGCGGGGTGCGGTGATGTTGCCGCGGGTGCGGTGGTACTCTAACAGCTGCGACACTTCCGTACAAATGTCATAACTTTTGATTCCCAACTCGGATTGCGCTCATATATTGAGGACTTGCAGTAGACTTCAAGATCTAACTCATCTAATTGGAATCACTCCATTTGGATATCTGAGTAAAGAGAATGAACCAATTGAATTCAGCACAATGTTCTTCTACTCTTCAATGCACTTCAAACCTCTGTAAATCCCATGATTTCTTCACTTCTCGTCTTCTCTTCCGGATTACAGAATTACCATCAAGTCATATCCAAACATCCTCTAAATCATGCTAATAATCCCTAGATACGCCATACAATATGCCGCATATCAAATACCCCCCATACTTAGACCTTTACTCGTCCCGAGTAAGCTAAAAACTGAACTCACTCCATCAATCATGCTCCAAGGCCTCAGGAAGTACAAGAAACTATGACACTAGTAGTTACAACACATCAACAATAAGCTCCAAGACAACCAAAAACACAACACCAAATCACCACACACAACCAAGCTTAGAAGGAAAGCATAGTACTTCCCCCAAGCTTATCCCGAACACCACAGAGTGAGTAACAATCTAATCCTAGCCTCCATCTATCTTCTTATCGCTCCAGAGTGACCTACCCGAATCCTCCTTATATCACATCTTCTTATGTCACCACGCCAGGTAAAATGATGATTCCTAAAAATCACTCTTCTTCTTTTCACTCATTTTGCCAAGGCGCCCTTTCGGGTTTTCACCAAGCCACTCATTTCATTTTTCAATAGATGTGCTCACATAAACTCACGTCACTCTTGACCTCATATTACCCCAGCCTAATGCTGGTCCAAGCCACCTGCTTATTGCCTAGGCCGCCCTTTCGGGTTTTCGACCTATCCCAGGATTTCTATTTTAGCCTTTTTTCAAAATTTTGGCTCTTTTCATTTTTTTTCTTCTTCTTAACGACTTAGCAAGTATAGAACCCCCCCCCCAATACTTAAACATTGCATTGTCCTCAATGTAATGAAAGACAAAAGAATAGAAGCACATGGAAGAGCAAAAAATAACTCACAGACGCCGCTGAGTTGGCTTGGAGACGTACGTTGTTGCTGGCGGTAAAACAATGAACGCTCAGGTCTCTGGTGTTGCGCGGGATCTTCTTAATCAATAATCTTCTCCTACCGTGCAACCAAAAGGAAACCACTTTGGTGAATAGTGGTATATCAAAGAATTCGGGGCTGCACGGCCTTCAATGAACACAAAAAAATGGGCCCAGATGTCATTGTGGTGTGGGCCCTGGTGTTCCTCCTCTCCAGCTGTCGATTGTAGGGCCATCATCATTGTCAACCAATGTGTGGGGATAATGTCTCCTCCTTGACAACATGATGCGCACCTTCTCCATGGGGAACTCCGGACAGTTGGCCTACGGTAGAACTCTTTTTTGTTGTTTTTTTGATTTTTTATTTTTTGTTAAATCCGTTTAAGGTTTTGTCGGTTTTTTTTTTGTTAATCCCCGTTTAAGGTTTTTTCGGGGATTTTATTAGTGCAGGGAAAGAAGACTTACATTGGTGGTAAACACCTTCTTCAATAGGCATGGGTCTCTTCCCTGCAGGTTAGTTGAAAACAAAAACAAAAACAAAAACAAAAACAAAACACACCAAAAGCAATGCAAAAACAGAGAAAGAAAAACAAGAAAAGCAATACAAACCTCGGGTTACCTCCTGGACAGCGCCTTAGTTATTGTCGTTGGCTCGACATGAGACTCAGACAATCTCAATCCACAGCATCAGGTTCCTTAGGAACCCTCTCATTCAGCACCTCCTTCCTGAACCAATCATGGAAAGGTTTGAACCTTAGACCATTCCTCTTCTTCAACGACTCTTTCACCTTGACCTTCTTAGTTGCCTTTCCCCCATACTTAGATGGGGGGTGTTTAAGCTCAACTTCAGGGGACTGCACAGTAGAGGGAACGAGCTTCTCGCTCGGAGTTAGCACATTGAGGCCACTACCCAAAAGAGAAGTAGGAGACTCACCCTTCTCATCCAATAAAGCGTGACTTCCTGTAGATTAGAAGATACGGTAATATCGACAGACAAGTCAACTATGGAATTCTCTATTATAGGTTGCAATTCATCCAGAGGGTTAGGACTCATTACATCAACAAAGTTCAAAGAGGTGTTAATGACGGGTTTCATATCATATATGTTATATTCAACTCCATCCCCATCAAATTCCATAGTTAATTTCCCACTTCTGACATCAATTGTGGTATTTGCGGTTTTCATGAATGGTCTACCTAACAACATATGTGCACCTGTACCACCACCCATATCAAGCACATAAAAATCAGTGGGAAAAATCAGCTTATCTACCATAACAAGGACATCTTCAACAACCCCTTTCGGGTAGACATTGGTTCCATCAGTTAATTGAATAACTAGCCTAGTGTCCTGTAATGGAGGCAGACCAAGAGACTCATAAAATGACAATGGTAAGACATTAATAGCTACACCAAGATCTAACATAACTTTATCAATCTTTGTCTCACCAATGACGCAAGGGATAAAAAACATACCTGGATCACTGCACTTCTTGGGCATGCGCCTTTGAAACACAGCAGATACTTGCTCGCTCACCTGGACCTGTTTCTTTTGCTTCTGCTTCTGTTTCCTCTTGATTGTGCAAAGTTCCTTCAAGAAACGAGCATATTTGGGAATACTTTTAACAAGTTTGAGTAAAGGGATGTTTACCTCGCACTTGCTAAACGTCTCGAAGAGGTCCTTGTCGTCGATAATTCTCCTCTCCTTAAGCGCCTCTGGGAATGGGGCGGGTGGCTTCTCGGAACCGAGAGGAGGGAAGTACAGACGAACATAGGTGTCGATGTATGGCTCTTTGGCAGCTCCAGGAGATCCGCCGCGGGTGCGGTTAGCCTCCACCGCGGGGTGCAGTGTGTCCCCAGAATTTTCTCGAGAAACAGCATCGTCACCGCGGGGTGCGGCAGGTCCCACCGCTGGGTGCGGTAGCTTCAACAGAATGTTCTGGTCCTCTTCTGTATTCTCACCGCGGGTGCGGTCCTCTTGCCGCTGGGTGCGGTGGTCCTCCAGAAACTCCCCTTTTTCCTGAATCGTCCTTCTCAGCAATAGGAGCGACATGCAATTGCTTTCCACTTCGAAGCATCACATCACTAACATTTGCTCGTGGGTTCACTACCGTTTGAGATGGTAGATTTCCCGAAGTTTTTGCATCAATTCTAGTGATCGCTTCAGCCATTTGTCCCATCTGCGTTTCTAGGTTCTTGATACTCGACGCCGTAGATTGAACATGTGTGGCGAAATGTTTAGTCAATGCTTGGAGCATATCTTCAGTTGAAGCAGACGTATCAGGTTGTTGATCTTGTGACCTTTGTAGAAATTGAGGTCTAGGCTGAGGTTGTTGTTGTTGATTCGGTTGATCCCTCCATCTGAAATTGGGGTGGTCTCTCCATCCCGGATTATAAGTACTGGAGTAGGAATCGTTCTGAGGTCTTGGAGGTCCATAACCTCCTACATGGTTCACCTCAGCATTCAGATCATCTTGTACTTGAGGACATGCATCGGTGGGGTGGAATTGGTCAGCACAAATCTCACATACTTTGAGTTGTTGAGGAGTTCCTTGCAGCGTTAGTCTCCTCACCATGTCCTTCAATTCAGCAATCTCGCTCGCTAGCTCAGAGTGATTGGAGTTCACGGCATTGACTCCTCTCTTGGTAGAAGTTCTACCGAAATTTCTTGTCCCCTCTACCATCTCCTGAATCTTTTCCATGGCTGTCGCTGGTGTTGTGTTGAGAATGTTGCATCCACAAGCAGCGTCGACAATTCGTCTCTCATTATCCAGCAAACCATTGTAAAGATGAAGCACCAGGTCTTGATTGGTGTACCCGTGGAATGGACAGCTTGAGAAAAGTCTCTTGAACCGCTCATAGTACTCATAAAGGGTCTCGTCAGCCTCCTGCTCGATGTTGCTTATAGCCTTTTTCAAACTGTTTGCCTTCTTTGCAGGGAAATACTTTTCGAGAAACGCCTTATGCAGTTTGTTCCACGTGTCTATGCTTCCAGTAGGCAGATGGTAATACCAGTCATCAGCAGCGTCTTTTAGGGTAAACCCGAAAGCTCTCATCTTGATTTGTTCCTCAGTGATGTTTGTCGGTTTCATGCTCATGCAGACAGTGTGAAATTTACCCATGTGCTTGATTGGGTCCTCTCCACTCAGTCCATGGAATGACGGGAGCAAATGAATTAGCCCCGGCTTCAGTTCAAAATTCACGCCATCTCCTATGGCGGGGATTGTCACAGCTAGTTGTTGCATAGTCAGATTCGGCGCAATCAATTGCCGAAGCGTTTGGTCACCCATTGCAGCTTGTGGGGTGGTGTGTTCTCTGCAGTTCCTGTGGAACGTCCTGTCGATCTCTAGATCTAAATCAACAAGTGGATTATCAGTAGCACAGGTGTGGACCATAAGATAGATACACACCAAAGTCGGTAACAAACAAAAACACAAAAACAGAAATTTTGACTCCCCGGCAACGACGCCAAATTTGACTAGCCTAAAGTCGTATGCCTAATCAAAGAAATCCTAAAGTACCTACTAAAGAGTATAGCAAGCAAGTCAGGGTCGAACCCAAAGGAATCAGATTATCAATTCTTGTGTTTTTCAAGTCACCAACTAGGAACTGGGGGGGGTTTGTATGATTTTTTTGAACCAAGTAATTAAAACAAAGCAAGTAAACAGATTCGCAAGCAAAGGTTGTGAATATGATGGGGAAAAGCGTCACACCTGACAAAGATCCACACAACAAGAGATATGGTTGATCACTGAATTCTATCAATCTCAAGTTCTTATCTTTTCTTTAGTTGTTCTTATCCCGATCATAGGTAACTATTAGTTCTAACAGCCCTAATAGTACTTATTACCAAATCAAATCCGAAAACCTTCAAGACTCAATAAAGCAATATCATTCAACCAAGGATTCAACAAGATACATGCAATAGAAACAACCCGTTACTATAACATGCAATTAACTCTCTCTCACGATGAACACTCGCAACCCGCTTATGTAAATCGTGTTTGCTACTAGATATGCAACCCGAACCCGAAATTAACAAGTCCTAGCAATATGGAAAATATCAATAAACCTAGGTGATCAGTCTAGATAAATCAACATAAACCAATAAACATTCAAGCACAAGAGAATTAATCCAACTAGATAGGAAATCGAAAAAGAGTAGAAAACTCACAACCAATCAATTGAAGGCTTCAAAACGTCAAGTGCAACAATGGAAGCTTAGTTCTTCATAGGGTTTGTGAGAGAAAAACTAAGATAGGTGGCAACTAGGGTTATCTAAACAAAGTTTTAGAAATAACCTTAAATACTAGGGCAAATAATCCAGAAATAAATAAAAGGAAATAACAAACTTGGAAACAAAGTTTCAGAAATAAAATAAAAACAGATAAAAGATCTCGGAAATAAGCCGAGAAAAGTCTTGAGTGCGTCGTCACCGCGGGTGAGGCAATACCCACCGCGGGGTGCGGTGGTCTTCCAGAACTTCGGAACTTCGCGCCTTCTTTTCTGCTGGCTCACCGCGGGGTGCGGTGATGTTGTCGTGGGTGCGGTGGTACTCCAGCAGCTGCGACACTTCCGTACAAATGTCATAACTTTTGATTCCCAACTCGGATTGCGCTCATATTTTGAGGACTTGCAGTAGACTTCAAGATCTAACTCCTCTAATTGGAATCACTCTATTTGGATATCTGAGTAAAGAGAACGAACCAATTGAATTCAGCACACTGTTCTTCTACTCTTCAATGCACTTCAAACCTCTGTAAATCCCATGATTTCTTCACTTCTCGTCTTCTCTTCCGGATTACAGAATTACCATCAAGTCATATCCAAACATCCTCTAAATCATGCTAATAATCCCTAGATACGCCATACAATAATCCCTAAACCATAGTTATTAACTATTATAGTTAATTAACCCCATTCCTAACCTAATCCTAATCCTAACCCTAAACCTAAACCTAACGCTAAACCTAAACCATAACCCAGGATCCAAAATTGAAGGATAAATGGTTTTGTGCGCCAGATTGTGGCGTACGCTACAATGTGGTCCAAAGACTGGGTATAGGGTTTAAGGTTTAGGGTTTCTAGGATTTGGGGTTTCTAAACCCCAAACCCAAAAGGCCAAAACCCATTGTATATGTGCACAAGTATTTTGCATACGCCGACTCCATGCGAACAATATATTTGTACCAAATTCGACTATTGGAAGTAGCTGTTGGAAAAAGTTGTCAAACTTTGACCCGACCCGAAAAATATTGGGTCAAAATTGACCCGACCCGTTCGACCCGAAAATTTATGAGTTGGGTCATTGACCCGTTGGGTCATTACAAATGTGTTTATATTATATATATATTAAATATTATAATATATTTTATTATTAGAATATTAGATAATAATGATTTTTTGATTTATTATTTTTTGTTTTAATTAAACTATTATTTTAATATTCATTTTATAAAATTTTGATATGGCGCTCCGACCCATTGGGTCGATCCGAACCCGTACCTAACCCGTAAATTTTGACTCGCAATCGATCCGACCCGTAAATGATCCGACCTGGTATGCTTAAATCGAACCCGATCTGTTTGACACCTCTAACAGTTGGTCTTATACACCAAACCCTGGCGCAGAAGACCAACTTTTGCAACGGCTTTGGTTCAAATTCTTTGTTCGCAGGGATCCGACTTACACCAAATATTGACGTAGAAGAAAATACAAATATCACGTATAAAACTACTTCTAACGTCTATATTTTATATGTTACACTGATATTTGGCGTATGTAAGGTTTGGGCATAGAAAAATATAGTGCAAAAAATGATTTTTATAGTGTATATAAAAACGGCCTTATTTTATCTTCCTTATATCTTCTAGTCATAGCACAGGGTCCACTACAACATTGAAACGGTCCTGTCCGTAATACATGTCATTTTTACCTCTTGCTATGGGTCCTGTCCGTAATACATGTCATTTTTACCTCTTGCTATGGTACCTTTACTTAATTGTGTTGGTCTGCCCTCTCTCCTCTAAGCTAAGTTCTCCTTCTTGCTTACTCCTCATGTGCAGCTTGTTAATATTTCTCGTTTTTGTTTTTATTTTCTCTTTCTTTCCTTTGCACTTAAATATGAAATCACTCATGAAATCATAGCCTATGGAACTTTATACGTTTATGAAACCATCTCATGTGCAATTATCTATACCCATATATGATTATAGTTTGGATGTTCTTGCTGAACAACCCTTAACAAGGATCACTGGAATCTCTTGATACTATTCAATCTTTTGCTAATTTCTTCAGCAGTCATGAATACCAGTATACCACCGTTGCATTACTGTCCTATCCCTAATTCAGAATTTATTATTCACTTCTGTGATTGCTTTAATTATTCAACCTTGCAACATTTTATCATCTTCATCCAGCAACTCTATAACTGAGAACAACTATGAAGTTCAGAAACAATTTGATGGAAGAGCTAATGTTCATGAAACAACAACTCTGAACTCAATTTTGCGGGTTACCTAAATCCAGAAAAGCAACCGGGCAAAGATGAGAGGATTTTCCATTACAAGACAAAGAGAGAGAATTACAATTGCGAATTGGTTTGTGAATGAATGTTCTGTTACACGATTCCCCCTATTTAAGCTACATAACAGAATTAACAAACTGTACACGTGGCATTTCTTATTCTCAATTCTGTTATATTTGATTCCCTGTATCAAATCCTGCCTCTTCAGAGTCCTCAAGGTTGAAATGCAGGGTATTTCTATAGCAGATCGTAGAAAAATTCCCAAGTAGCTTCCTCCAATGGCTGGTGAGCCCACTTGACAATCACCTTGGTTGCCGCTTACCCTTGCCTATTGACCATCTTTCTTTCTAGGATTTGCTCAGGCTCCTTTACAAAGACATCAGGAGTCACAAATGGAAGCTGGTTAGATACACAAGTTGATCCTACATGTTTCCTAAGATGAGAAACATGGAATACTGGATGAATCTGAGAAGAATTAGGCAGTTCAATCTTATAAGCAACTTTGCATATTTCTCAAGGATCTTGTAAGGACCAAAATATTTGGGAGCTAATTTCTGGTTGCTTCTGTTAGATACAAACTTATGTCTATAGGGTTGCAGTTTCACAAACACCCAGTCCCCAATGTCAAAATTCTTGTATGTT
Organism: Rheum nobile; assembly: GCA_027886185.1. Classification (NCBI taxonomy): domain Eukaryota; kingdom Viridiplantae; phylum Streptophyta; class Magnoliopsida; order Caryophyllales; family Polygonaceae; genus Rheum; species Rheum nobile. The sequence continues at coordinate 11,119,665 of WOAB01000639.1, forward strand.
CTATGTTGATTAGCCACCTGCTCCATTCTGTGTTGAGCCCTTAATAGATGAAACTTCAAAACCTGTATCATATTCTCCCTCTCTTGTAAGCTCCTAGCAACCACATCTACTTTGACTCTCCAGGTAAGTAAGGCAAGTGTTAAGGAGGAGTCTGCCCATAGACAATTTCATAGGGAGTTACTTGAGCAGAAGAGTGAAATGTTGTATTGTACTAGAACTCAGCCAAAGGTAGCCATTTGCTCCACAAGTGTGGCCTGTCACTACACATACATCGAAGGTAAGTTTCCAAACACCTATTCACCACCTCAGTTTGGCCATCAGTCTGAGGGTGGTAAACACTTGATAGGTTAAGAGAAACTCCTTGTAGAGTAAACAATTCTCTCAAAAATTCACTAAGGAATACAACATCTCTGTCACTTGTGATGGACTTTGGAAATCCATGTAGTTTGAACACATTGTTCAAGTATGTCTGAGCAACTGAAGCAGTTGTGTATGGATGTGCTAAAGCCATAAAATGAGCTGCCTTACTCAATCTGTCTACCACCACCAATCTTACAGATTTCCCAAAAGAAATTGGCAAACCATCTATAAAATACATTGACACATCTAACCATATAGAATCTGGAATTGGTAAAGGTTGAATCAAACCCGGATAAGCAGCAGGATCATACTTGCATTGCTGACATATCACGCAGCTTCTAATAAATTGTTGGATGTCCTTAGCCATGCCTTTCCAATAAAACAAACCCTTCACTCTCTGGTGTGTGGCATCACTCCCAGAATGCCCACTAGTTCCTGAATAATGTAACCACTCCAATATTGCATTTCTTAGGCCCACATCATTAGCCACCACCAACTTACTCTTCCTTCTCAACATATCATGGTTCCAAGAGTAGTGTTTCCTTGCAGTTGCTTTTATCATCAACTCTTCAATGATTTCCTTGAGTTGATTGTCAGTCTGATATCCTTCTTTGATTCTCTTGATCAGATCAGACTCCAATACAGAAATAGCCATATTCAACACCTCAGATCCTTCCAATCTAGATAAAGCATCAACCACCAAATTCTCTTTGCCTTCCTTATACTGAATCTCATAATCAAATTCCAGTAACTTTGGCAGCCACTGTTGTTGGATATGAGTATTCAACCTCTGCTCCAAGAGGTACTTCAAACTTCTTTGATTTGTCTTGATAATGAAATGGTCAGTCAATAAGTAATGGCGCCACTTCTGAATTTGTAAATACTACTGCAAGTAATTACTTCTCATAAATGGAGAGGTGCAATTATCTGCCCTTCAAGTGTCTGCTTATATAAGCCAAAGGATGATCCTCCTGCATCAGCACTGCTCCAATACCATGCCCATAAGCGTCAGTTTCAATTACAAACCCTCTATCAAAAATAGGAAGAGCTAGTACTGGTGCTTGACACAATGCTTTCTTGAGTGCCACAAATGCTTCCTCAACTTCACTAGACCACTCAAAAGCATCTTTTTTGGTCAGCAGAGTTAAAGGTCTAGCAATCACCCTAAAATTCCTCACAAAACTTCTATAATACCCAGCTAAGCCCAAGAATCCTCTCAGTTGCTCAAATTCTTGGGTGTTGGCCATTCAGCCACTACTTTCACCTTCCGAGGATCAGTTGCTACTCCATAAGCAGAAATAGAATGACCCAAGTATTCCACTCTATTTCTAGCAAATGAACACTTATATCTCTTAGCATATAGACTGCTTGATCTCATTACCTCGAAAATACTTCTTAAATGCCAAATATGATCGTCCATTGAAGAGTTGTAAATCAATATATCATCAAAAAAAATGAGCACAAATTTCCTTAAGAATTCTTTAAAGACTGAATTCATGAGATTCTGGAAAGTGGCTGGAGCATTTGTCAAGCCAAATGGCATGACCAAGTACTCATAGTGTCCACTATGAGTCTTGAAAGCAGTCTTATGTACATCACTGGGATCCATCCTTACTTGATGGTATCCTGCCCTTAAGTCAATTTTGGAGTAGACTTTAGAGCCTCCCAGTTCATCCATCAAATCCTCAATCAAAGGTATAGGAAATATATCCTTAACATTTAAATCATTCAAACCCGTGTAATCCACACAAAGCCTCCATGTTCCATCCTTTTTCATCACTAAGACCACATGTGATGCATAAGAACTGGAGCTTGACTGAATGATACCACTACTGAGCATCTCTTGCACCATCTTATCAATCTCATTTTTCTGATACACAGCATACCTATAGGGTCGTTGGTTCACTGGATTGGACCCTTCCATTAAAGGTATTTTGTGGTTATGACCTTGCCTAAAAGGAGGTAGTTGATCAGGTTCTTGGAAGATGTCGCCAAATTCCTGCAATAAGTGATCAATCTTTGGTTGAATGCTCTTTGGCTCTATTGTCTGCTCAACATAACACAATTCCACTATTCTCGATGACACCAGCTCTTGCACACAAATCATAGCCAACTAAGCCTGTTGTTCACTTATTTTGTTCATCTGCTTAGCCCTGATCTCCCTTACTGACCCAGGGTTGATCCCATTCAACACAACCTTCCTTTAACCCATTCTGAATTTCATAGTGAGGTTTTTAAAGTCCCATTTCACTGGCCCCAAAGTCTCTAGCCATTGAATTCCTAATACCATGTCACAGCAACCTAGAGGAATGACCATCAACTCAACTGCGAAGGGAATGTTTTGGAAGTACCACTCAAACTTCTCAATTTTGGCAGCCACATTCAAGGTACTTCCATATGCTACTACTACCTTAGTCATGCCTGCATGACTCATTTTGCATCCAAGTCTCTCTGACATTGCATTGTCAATGAAATTATGTGTACTCCCAGAATCTATCAAGATGAACAATGTTTTCTTCCCACAGGCACCTCTAATTGTCATGGTTCTGTAATAAAAAACTCCTGCTACTACATTGTCTGATATTTGCACCTTATCCTCATCAATCTCATCCATATCCTCATCCACCATTTCTATGTCATCCTCTCCTTCCATCTCGAGCATGTACAGCTGAGTCTTCTTATGTTTAAGATAATGACCAGGCGTATACTTCTCATCACAAAAATAGCAAAGTCCTTTAGCCCTCCTTTCACTCATCTCCTTATTGGATAAGAATTTTCTAGGTAATCCATCACCTTCTTTGATCTTCTGCACATCTGGCTGTCTAGGCACAAAAGAAGGCTTATCATGGTCTCCATAACTATCCTTCTTAAAAGGCAAGATCCCTTAGATTGGTTTCCATTACCAAAATTTTTGCCTCCTAGATAGCCACTACTGAAACTCTTCTTAGGATGTGCAGTTTCATAAAGTGTTCCCAACATCAAACATTGGCGAATAGAATAGGGTTGAAACATTCTTATATGCATCCGAGTAGCGTTTCTAAGGCCAACCAGATAAGCACTAACCAGATAATCCTCTGGTAAGTTCACTCTCGTTCTTATCTGCTCAAACTTATTATGGTACTCCAAGATCCCCTCAGTTTCTTACAGGTTTTTTAGCTCTGCAATTGGATCATCCAACACCTCCCCAAATCTTTCTAACAACAACTCCCTATAACCTTTCCAATCCAGATTTAATCCCCTTTCTATTTCAGATTGCATCATAGACTGGTGCCAAGTTACAGCTTGGTCATCAAAATGAATAGATGCTAAACCAACTTTCAAATCATTAGGAGTGTGATCAATCAAAAAGAATTTATCAATCTTGAACATCCAATCTTTAACCCTTTCGCCATTAAACCTAGGAAAATCAATCCTTGACAAGCGAGTGAGAGCAGAGTAACTAGTGTTCATGTTACTTGATCGAGTTCTTGCACCTTCTGGAAATCGAATTGGATTTGTCACAGTATTTCCCCCATTATGTGCTCCTGAGATCGTAGCTCGCTCTTCTCCATTAGAAGACCCTCCCCCATTGCTTGAAAGCAACCTAATAGCCTCAAACATCTCTGCGATCTTAGTGTCCAGCTTCTCATCGAATTTGGCTATCCGACCTTCCAGCAGTTGATCGAACTTTGTTGATAACATTTCTTCAATCTCGCACAGAGCTGTTTCCTTAAGATCCAATTGCGCCCTAGTTTCCGCCATCATTTCCCAATTTCGACTGGCAATCTGATACCAATGTTACAGGGAATCTGTAACTGAGAACAACTATGAAATTCAGAAACAATTTGATAGAAGAGCTAATGTTCACGAAACAACAACTCTAAACTCAATCTTGCGGGTCACCTAAATCCAGAAAAGCAACCAGGCAAAGATGAGAGGATTTTCCATTAGGAGACAAAGAGAGAGAATTACAATTGCGAATTGGTTTGTGAATGAATGTTCTGTTACACGATTCCCCCTATTTAAGCTATAAAACAGAATTAACAAACTGTACACGTGGCATTTCTTATTCTCAATTCTATTTGATTCCCTATATCATTGATCTTCGTCCTCATATTATCACTGATCTATTAGCGATATCTTATACCCGTATCAATTTAATTCTTCAATTACTTATTTGCAACTTTTATAAAAAATCTTCTCCTTTAATTCTTATGCTTTCTTTTGGAAATTGGTCTATTCAAATCTTGCCTCTTTTTTTTATACAGGAAAACAGAAGGTATTCTTACAAACAAAAAGGCATACCTAAATCATCACAACGGATGATTTTTACAAATATTGTACAAGCTGAGGAAACAGTAGAGCTCGAATCTAAAAACTGAATACGAGATCGATGCAGCTGCGTACACCCATGGTGCGGCGAAAGGTAATCCATAATGGCATTGCGTAGAAGAGTGGAGGAGATGTTAGAAGTAGCCAGGAAATATGCGGCTTTGTTGGATTCTCAGTAGCAGTGATGAACCTGAAAATAATCCAAATCACGTAAAAAGGATCGAATTTCCGTAATTATAGGAGATATTTTCCAAGAAATTTTCCAAATTCCACGGATGGCATTAATAACAGAAAGATTATCTCCTTCAAGAACTACCCGCGTAAAATGAAGCGAAATAGCCCTACGAAGGCACTCAAGAGTGGCCAACGCCTCAGCTTTAATAGGTGAGGAGCAGAGAATCTGCATGTGGTCTAAGAAGACCACCTCACCGGAGTGGTTGCGGAATACGTATCCAATGTGTGTAGAACCATTAGGTTTGACCGACGCGTCGGAATTTAATTTTATACAATTAGGAGGAGGTTTTCGCCATTGAGAGAATTGTCTAGAGCGCTGTCTTTTATTGGCAGAGGAATGTTGCTGGGATAAGAACAAGATCCAGTCTTTGTAAGAAATGTAAGTATTGTTGACACTTTTCTAAATATTAATAAGAACTTTTCTGAAGATTATAGAATTGCGGTCTTTCCAGATAGTCCACCAGAGAAAAAAAACTGAAATAATATGTTATGTTTTTTGAAAACCTTGCCTCTTTTCAATTTTAGTTTTCCCCACTGATTTTTAGTTCTTGCCTTTCTCATCTTTATCTGTTAAAATTTTCCTTTTTTTTTTTGGTTTTACTTCTTTGTGATAATTTTCAGTTGTTTTTCTTTGTTGTTTTTTCCTTTTTTTTTTGTGTTTTGCCTTTTCTTGGTTTTTCTATTACGACTCATTGACCTATACTTATGATATTTGGCATTCACTATCTACAACATACTCACTCCGTCCCAAAATATAGTTCCTCTTTTGACTGGACATACTTGTCGATATGAGTTTTGTATCGTTAATATCTCTAATTACATATTAATAAAAATTATAATTTTTTGATATTATCAAAGTACTCGTTCAGACGAATTAAACAAGACCCCACATGACTATGTTTTTTCTTATATATTGGAAGAAATCTCAAAAATTCTCTTTAAATATAAATAGTGTACAAATGTGAAAGAATAACTATATTTTGAAACGGAGGGAGTACAATTTATCGTTACCATGGTTTCTCTATCATTAGCACCTCTTTCCAGATCACTTCCAATTTGAATCCACGTATTATTTGGTCTTTTCTCAATATGACTATGCATCTTCCTCTTCTTTACTATTCTACAGGTCAGCATACTCTCTCTCTTCTTTTCAAAATCTCCTCTGTTGAGATTTGCCTGATACGCATATACAACAATATCTTTGCATCAAAAAAAAAAAACAATATCGACTTTCTCTTCTTTGGGCCCTTTTCGGCTCTGCTGCTGTCTTTTTTACTCTTCCTCTGTTTCAATCCTTGTTTTGTTGTTTGCTATCTGTTTGGGTTTCTGCCCAGCCTTTGGCTTATGACCATGACCCATGACACTTATATGAAATTTTACATTACTGCGTTCCTTTATGAACATCAATACCGGTACTTCTGCCCATTTTGCACTTTCACATTCAACCTTTACATTAATGACTCCTTAATGATAATTTTCATTTGGTACATCTACAATCAACCGAACTTATCTCAATATTTCTATGCCAATTATTATATGGTTTATGACTTAGACTCACTTATTTACCTTATAAGACTTGCCTTGTTCACTGAATCTACAAATTACTCACTCGTCCTTTATGGATTAGCTAATTTTGTCTCCTTTTACTTCAGTCGCTATACTTCTACCATGACAATTGAATTACTTACACGTTGTCATAATCACTCACCCAATGACTTGTGCTCTTCTCAACTACACTGGTATTACATAAAGATTGGATTTTGGAACTATAGAGGGGTTCGTCGACCTCATTTCTGGACTGAAGTTGTGTTTATGAAACGTTACAACCAACTTGACATGTTGTGTTTAGCTGAAACCAAAACTAATGACTTACCTAACTCAACTTTTTTTTTTAACAAATTAGGATTTAAATCTATTGTCACAACACCGACTTCAGGCTCTAAAGGTGGAGTTTGGCTTCTTCTCAATAACTCACCGATTTTACAATCCGTCGTGGTTTTGTTCAATGATTCGAACATCTTGCTATTACAAGTATGTCACAATGACCTATCCTTTCTACTATTTTTTCTCTATGCTCCTAGTCGAGAAGAACTGAAAAATGACTACTGGTATATTTCTTCCTTCAACCTTCCAGTTATGCTAATAGGAGATCTTAATGAGATTCTTATACCCTCGGATAAACATGGTGGATTAATACCGACTAATTTGAGATTTGCTAGATTGAATAATTTCATAAGGGACTTTGGCCTTATTGATACCAACTATTCAAGATTTCCGTTTACTTGGTGAAAGTCAGCTTTGACTCTGAATACTGTTTATGAATGGTTGGACCGTGTTCTTATACATCCAATCTTTACAAACAATTTCTCCTCCATTATGGTCCATCATCACCCCTTCACTACCTCTGACCACTGTCTCATTACAATTTCTTTAGGTCACTTACAACTTTTTAGGAAGTACACATTCCGTTTTGAAACAACATGGATTGTTGATCCTACCTACAAAGCTCTAATTCATAAAGTTTGGAAATACTCTCATACGTGATCATTTATGTTTAAACTTTATATGAAACAGAAATTTCTGAAATCTTACTCAAAAACATGATCTAAATCGTAAAATCAAAATACTTTCGAACAACTAAAGGCAACTGAGGCTAAATTAGACGCTCTACAAAATTCACTCCTCCAATCACATCATAATCCATAACTTTTTATCCTATATAAGAGACATTTTTAAAATATAATAAATTGATTGAATTTTAACACTTTTTTTTAGAAACAGCGTGCAAAATCTATTCATCTCACAAATTCTGACAAAAACACGACATATTTCCAGTCATTGGCAAAAATCAGAACATATAAACAAAAGATCATTTCCTTTCAAGCACATGACGGATGTATCTTTCATGATCATCATCTTATTCAGAAAGCCATCTCACAAGAATTACAATCTCGTTTTACTCCAATTTCTTCACAAGCCACAACTTCCATTGATTTACAAATAACTCTTTCCATTATTAATCCTAAGGACAATTCACATCTCTTATCTTCCCCAACGTACGCTGAAATCAAAAGAGTGATTTTTGACTTGCCAGCAAATAAAACTCCAAGTCTTGACGGGTACCCAACTGAATTCTATCAAACTTATTGGCCTTACGCTAGTAAATCCTTAACCAATGCTATTCAGACATTTTTTCACTCTGGCCAACTTCTTACAGAATGTGCTCATTCGTTTATTGCCTTAATCCCTAAAACCGACAATCCTTTAACTATTAATCATTACCGTCGTATCAGTTTATGTAATACAACTTACAAAATTATAACAAAAATAATGGCAAATAGACTTAAATCTATCCTACCTAAGATTATTAGTACATGTCAAGGAGCCTTCGTTGAAGGACACTCTATTCAAGAAAATAGTTGCTCATGAAATTTTCCACTCTTTCCATACTAAAACTAAAGGAAAGAAAGGTTGGATGGCACTCAAATTAGACATGGAAAATGCATACGACAAACTTAATTGGGACTTTATTAATGCAATTCGCGTAAAGTTTGGATTCTCTACCGATTGGGTTAAGCTTCTCATGACCTGCATCAAATCTACATCCTTCTTTGTCCTTGTCAACAATTAACTTGGTCTTCTTTTTACTCCCTCATGTGGGTTTCGATAGGGTGACCCAATTTCTCCTTTCATTTTTATTATTGCAATGAAATTTCTTTCTCGAACACTTACCATTGAATCAGGATAGCGAAATCGTAGAGTGGGTAATCAACTCACTCGTAATGGAACTTGCATCCCATCTCTTACATTTGCAGATGACACACTCATCTTCGCTAATGCATCCCAAATAAATATGTTATACATTTAACATACCCTTGAAAATTTCAGCCGTACCTCGGGTTTATTTATTAACTTCCATAATAGCTTCTTTCAAACCTCTTTCAATAATTCTACAACACACCAACTGTCCCTTGCTTCTATTCTTAATATCCAGGTTACCACTTCGATGAAAAAATACCTTGGCATCCCAATTGTCAAAGGACGAGTTAAAAAAGAAAATTTTGACTACTCTTTGAACATTCTAAAAAAACAGCTGTCTAAGTGGAAAGCCAATTCTATATCTCAAGCTAGACGTTTGGTACTCATTCAATCCAATTTATTATCTAAAGTTAATTACTTAATGCAAAGTTTTCTGCTTCCTTATTCTCTTTGTAATGACCTTGACAAAATTAATAAAGATTTTTTTTTGGAACAAGCCAAACCCTCATTTTCGATCTCTTATTAGTTGGGATAGCATCTGCACTCCTAAGTCTTTTGGGGGTTTATTCCTTCACAAAGCAAGTGATATGAATAAAGCCTTACAAATGAAATTATTATGAAAATTATTAACTGACCGTGATTCTCTCTAGACTCGACTTATTACTGATAAATACCTTGGTTCCATGGACCTATTCTCTTACAAAAGAAGTCTAAACAGTCATGACAGTTTTCCAGACTCCTTCATCTTCGGGATCAGTTTCACAAAGGTCTATGTTGGGAAATTGGGAATGGCAAAAATGTTAAATTCTGGTCCGACTCTTGGCTCCCTAAAGGTAATCTTCTTGCTTACTTCAATAATTCTACGGATCCACATACTAAAATTTCTTCCTTCATTACACCTACTAATGAATGGAATGTACCACTCCTCCAACTTTTATTACCCTCATCTGTCATTACAAAAATACTTAATGTACACATTCTATTTTCTCCATCGGAAGATCGTTTCATTTGGAAACTGACCTCCGGTGGAAACTTCACAGTCAAATCCACTCGTAAGATTACTGATAACTTACCAATTCCACAACTAATTTTTTTTCATGGATTTGGAAGTTAAAAATTCCTCCTAAGATTCAAAACTTTCTTTGGAAAGATATGGTGGATGCTTTACCTACTACCGGACAACTCAATCACCATTTTTCTAAAGTTCCACCTGTTTGTTCTCTTTGTCACTGCAATGATGAGGACTTAAATCATTTCTTTTTCACTTGCCCTTTCACTCAAACTATGATATCCAAACTAGAAACCAAATTGAATTCTTGTTTTTTCCTTCAGTTTACATCCGACTTTCATTACAACTTTGAGTACTTCAGATACTCTAATTCTTCCCTTACACCTTTACTTCTTTTATGGTGGCCTCTTTGGAATTATAGAAATAATCCGATTTTTAGAAAAGACGATTTAAAATATCAGAATTGCCCGTCTGACCAAGCCTTCTACCAATTCCAAGATTGGAACATTTTAAACACAACCTTAACCCAAACACCTATAAAGCGTAATCTTTTGCGGCCTATCAACCGTATTTGGAAGAAATCTCCGATCAACTGGAACAAATTAAACTTTGGCGGATCCAGAAAACAAGATGATACGTCACACTTTGGGTAACTTCTACGTGACTGTCGATGCACCATTCTTTCTTTTCATCATGACAATATTCCGTAGACCTCCTCCCTCAAATCTGAAGCTCTTGGCGCGCTGTTTGGTATTCGACATGTTGCTAAGCTTCACATTAGAACTTTAGCTATTGAAGGCGACAACCTTGTTGTCAACAATTCTATCAGGGGCATCTGAAAAGTTCCTTGCGAAATTCATACCATTATTAATGACATTACTACACTACTATGTTCTTTTGATGCTTTTCAGGTACATCACTGCTTTCGCGAAGCTAATCATGCTGCTGATTTTCTTGCAACATATCCCATTTCACCGACTACTCTCCATACATTCCAGCAACTTCTTTCTCCTTGCAGTTCTGCTTCTAATATTGATCGGCTTCTTATTAGTAGATATGAGTTCATCAGTCTGAACTCTACTTTTGATAATTTTGGTACTCAGTTTGTAAAGATCATCCATTCAGATGATTTAGGATAACCTTTCTTTTTGAAAGGGTCCTAACGTTTACATTTATATAAAAAAAATTGTGTTGCTTCTACCTTTTTGTGTGCCAGGAGATATATAATGTGAAACGCAACCTTAGAATCCCGATGCCCAACCTATCCCCAATGGGCCAACTACTTTGTTTTTACCCAATAAGTTTTGACAAGGTCTGGTAATTGAATCAAGTCACAAGGTTTTGTCAAGATAATTGTGCTCACATCATTTACAAGTAAAATTATATTCTACAAGCACGCAACTATCTATAAATATATAAAATAGACTAAGGGTGTAATTAATGCCTAATAAATATGATAAATTATCTCTTATTTTTTTGTTTATCTTTCATTACAAACTAAACTTTCTAATATAGCTCAATGGTTAAAGACAATCATAAAATACAAGAGGTTTAGGGTTCAATTCTCCATCTTAACAACTTTGTTTTATAATTTTATCTTTCATTATTTTTTTGTTTATATTAATTAGTTACTCAAATCTTTATATCTATCCATTTATCTATCTATCTATATCTATATCTATCTATACTTAAAAGTTGGCTTTCTAGCCAATAAATGCTCCTCTTTGAATGCTTGAAATGAAATCTGCATTATGTGCTACAACTTTGTCTGTAATCCCCATTGGGCCTAAAGGGCTTTTTGTCCAATAAATGCTACTCTTCAAATCCAGGTTGGGCCTGAAGCGCTTTGTATACTGTATATATGGGCTTTGTAGACAAGCATGCTGAGGGCTGTGTTGGTACCTGCATTTATGCGATGGTCTGAAGAGTAGAGCCCTTTCATGTACACCACTAAATATAAACGCCTGCACATGTAATTATTATTGCACTTATCAGGCTGTCCTTTCATTTGCACATGGATAAGTTTGTGAAAATGAGGCCTTTAAATATTGTTTACAACCTCTACCGAGACCTCCACTTACATTACCTGTGATTTCATGCACCATGTCTTCTTCCAAGGAAACCCAGAGCAAGGCTTCGTATGGGGTTATTTCTGATGCATTGACGAAGGGGAAAGGGCCTACCAGCATTACCGGACCCACAACCCCGCCCAACAAGAAAGGTTCTGCTATAGTGGTGGCGCGCTCAGACGACTCCTGCATGGCTCTTGGCGAACTGACCTTTGGAACGGCCTACACAGTAAGAGTAATGGTATGCTGCAAGTGGGACTCAACAGACTTGAAGGGCAAACCTATCAGCACCGACTACATCATCTCGGATGATCATGTATTCTCCTTTTCATTATCAATTAACTTTACCCTACTGTATTAGTTCGTTCGGGTTTTTTTTTATTGTCTCCTTTAACAAAACTAACCTACACAATAGGGCGGGGCTATACACTGTACTGTATGGAGTGGGATTGCACACCGTTTCACCACAACACTAGAGGAAGGTAATTGCTATATTATTAAAGCGTTTACCGTCAAGCCAAAAAAGATAGATTCCGCGTGCGCAGCGGCGATAAACATTGTATCCAACTGGAAGGTAATACCGTTGTGAAGAAGCTCGAATGTAATTCTTCACTATTCCAGCAGAATCCCTTTCAGCTAATACCTTTTGAAGATATTGCTCCGAATGGGTCCAGGTTCCTTCTCGGTATGACATTCTTTATATTCCTGAAATGCTGGAACATAACAAAGTGAGGTCTACATACTTACTCCTTGCTTTAACACTGCAGATGTGATAGGAATTGTTAGCCGTATCGGCCAGATAAATGCCACTAGAAATAATTCTCAGCTGCTTGACATTCATGTCCAAAATGAAAGGTGCGTTAACCTTCTGTTTTTCCCATGTGATTCAATAATGGAAGTGCAAAATAGAGTAAACTAGTATTTTTAATGGGCAAACATAAAATAATAAAATCAGTAATATATAATCCTTCCATGTGCAGAGGCAGACAGCTCCGCGTTACGCTGTGGGGCCGCCTATGTGACGAGTTTGTCAACAGAAATGCTAAAGTGCAGCCCAACTACATCCTCATCCTGCCCGACATGCATGTCAAAGAGTGGAAATGTATGAATTATATCACTTTGAACTATTATTACGAGTCAATATCATCATAGAGGGTACGAAAGAGTGACCACTGAGCTAGAAAATGGAAATTGTGAATGATGGCTAAAGCTATTTGCTTACTCTTTCAATTCAATGCTAATAGAGGAGAAGGTAACAAAACAAGACTATTATTCCAGAAGATGCCATTAGAGTTGTGGTGAGTCTTTCGTTCCAATGCTAATAGAGGAGCTTTGCTGTCTGGCCTTGGCTGATGATTTCTCCTTACAGCATTCTACCAAATCCCTACAAATTCGTAGCTGACTGCTTGGTATCCCAAAAATATGACATAGGAAAAGAAGGGAAAACACATAATTAGTAGCAAATTTATAAGATTGGAACCTAAAAGGGGAAACCAGCAATAGAACCATGGTTTTGGTCTGCATGTAATATACCATGTTGAACATTATCTTTTTCTGTATTCTTTCAAGATTCTTAAAAGCTTTATGAAATTATAAGTAAATAACACATGAATATTATTGCCCAATATGACATTAGAGTTCTCATACAAAAGCTATTTTGGCAGTTTTATAAGACTAACAACAACATATGAAACAATCGCAACCAGAAACAAGAAGCTTTCCACATTTCATTACAGTGCAACACCCCAGGCTTGAAATCTTATTAGCACCCTAAAGGCACCCCCAAAAAAGATAGAATAATGTTTTAATGCATTCCATATAGCCTGTTGAACACAAAATGAGTATTTTACAGGAAAGACTGTAAGATTTTTTTTAATCGTTCTGCTGTAGCCTGCTAAAACATTTCCATCTTTATGTATTATTTTCCACTCATTCCATTCACTCATGTACATGAGAAATATACTTATCAAGCACTTCAGCAACCTCAAAACTTGAAGCCCAAATTGACATATCCAGTGGGAGCAGTAGAACAGACTAGACAGTGATCCATTTTCATTCAAAGGGATAAGATTTTATGGTTCTGGTGCCACCCTTGAACCTATATCATGCTCTCATCGTCATTACACAAATATATACTTACTTCGTAGCTGGAATCAGAGTATTTTGAATCTTCTCCACTACTCCCGCTATGAGTAGAATATCTATCAGATGGCTCAAAGGGGGAACCATATAAGTCAAGCAATATGTCCATGGCCTAGAAGAACAAAATATGTCATTTATTAGATACACATACAAATTAGAAAAACAAACAGATTCTACAAAACTCCACCTTATCATAGCAACTTATCCAATATCAACAAAAAGCACAAATGAAGTGTCTGAATATGATGAATAAACCATGAATAACATCCCAGTAAACTGACTATTGCTTTTAACATTGGTACAAATCACAATAAGTAAATTGTACAATCAAATTATATAACAAGCTTCAGAATAAAATTATGTTTGGAGAACTGCAGTGGCATTAGTTACTAACCTACTTACAGTAAATTGGGTGAGATTAATAGTTTAGGGTGTTAAAGACCAACAAGGCAAAAGGAATTTAATAATAGTGAAAGAACGAAAGGTTATTAAGAGCTTTAAAAACAAAATAAGAAAAGAACTTGCAAAGTACAATGGATGTCTCACAAAATCTATTTTAGGAAGACAGAAGATAATATAAAAACACTGCTATTTTTTCTATAAAAGTTCATCTCTATATTCTAAAAGGAATGAGTCTAATTTGATAGATCTGTAGCTTTCTCTGAAGAACTGATACTAAGCACATAAACGGTTCTTTTTCTTAGTTCAACTACCGACTCATATCTCCTTAGTTCAACTATGGATGAGATGAACGCTCTCCTACATAATAAGGACAAAAAATACAAATCTGGCACAATATAAGATGTTGTTGGTGGAGTATCACGCAGATCTCTGACTCTAGGGATTTTCACCACACAACGCACAAAGAGACAACCTCTAGATATGACACAATATGGACGAAAAATACAAATTTGAAGCCTTAGAAATATAAGTAAATCAAGTATAGAGCGAGGAAAGAAGAGATTTACAGAGATAAAGATGCCATAGGGGCAGGAATCCCAGAGGTCGAGAGAGTGAAGAAGTGCCGTCGGAGATGGAATGGTGTCCGGGTTCAACCAAACACCATGAACGTTGCAAGCCCTCCGATTTCTGAGAATCGCCAACAACGGAATCGTCGAACTTCAACCGAAGTCTAACGCCTACGTCTAGATTTGCGGCGAGAGTGTGAAGCAGTGCACAAACAGAGAGAAAGAGACTGCGAGAGGAAGAGACAAGATTCAATTACGATTCTGAGGGCCGAGAAGAAGAGACAAGATACAATTGCTTTTTGGCTTCTGAGGGTTTCTTTGGAGCTGCTGAGGGCCAAGAAAAAGCAACAAGTATCAGTTGCTTTTGGGCTTCTAAGGGTTTCTTTAATTTGGAGATGTTGAGGGCCGAGAAGAAGAACGAAGTTTCATTATGTCAAAATCTTCTACAATCAATAAAGTGGTGTTTTATTTATTAGGTCTTATATTTTTCTTATTTAATATTTAACTCACATACATATTAATAATCTCATACCTTGCTCGACTCAGTATTATATAAATGCTAACCTGATCTTACCGACACACATTATAAATACACCTACCTAATGAAATTGTTACTCCAAATAAAAAAAATAAAAAATATCTTTATTTCAAAGCATACATAAATCGTAGAAATACGAACATTCAAATATAGATATATATAATAGAGTTCAAAATACTTTGCAAACATATTACTCTATTGTTTCAAAATAATATTAAACCATACGACACATGCATCTAACCAAAAAAAAATATTACCCAACTTCAATGTCATGACCAACCCAAAATAAAATTAAAACACAAAGCTGATTATAAAACTATACATTTAATTAAAAAAACAACAATTTTCACACATAGAACATCTAATTAATCATTTATATTAAATAATAGAAAATTACACCCACTATCACTCCATGAAACGTCTTCATTATATTAATGAAGATGTTACATTAATCATTTTGTTAGCCTCCATTGTGTATGTTTACAAATAATGTTTACATTAATAATAGATATGTATGTTTAGAAAATCATAAAACAAAACCTCCTAAAGTAAAAAAGGAAAATTAATGTAATTACTAATGTAGATTTACGCAAAGATAACATGTACAATTTAGATTTTTCATTACAAAATACAGACAAACATATATGATTATGACATTTAGACATTGTGCTAACTTTTTATTTATCCAAACTTTTGTTTAAAATATAAATACTATGAAATATTATTTCACTAACCCTTATATGTAGGACCTTAGGGTACGTATTCAATTGTGAACTCAAGTTGTTATCCGAATCATTTTTAGGTTTAAAATATGCAAACAAGGTCTAATTTGAAAACTTTCATTGCAAAATTAACAGTACGAGCTCCTTCTGTAATTAATTTACACAATTATATATTGACTCATGAAGTTTAAAGCTTAATATATAATAAAACATATTTATCATATACATGAGGTCAAATGTAAACATTATTTAATATATATAAAGCAAAAATATTTAAGACATAACAATTATATATATTAATAAAATGTCAAATAAAATAGGTTTAATATAATTTATTAAAGCCCGTGCGTAGCACATGCATATAATACTAGTTATACTATAAAATAGAGTCTTGAATAATTAATGGCTCATATTAATTGAGATGATTTTTGTTAATTTTTTTTTTTCAATTCATAGAAAATCAACTATACTCTTTATCTGAATGATTAGGTGGTTGTATACGAAGACAAAGGTTACGTTACAGGTTCGAGTCTTCTTGAAATTTTTTTAATCTTTTAATATTTTTATAGGTTTAGAATAATTTTACTAGCAAAACAATATTTTATATATTTATCATTTTTTACATTTTTGGGAGATTTTGTATTTTAATTTTCTCTCCCACATTATACACTCTTGATGAAAACAACTACATACGAAATGGTTGAAGTTCAGATAAATAAACATAGAGATATAATAAGAATATTTTGATCTTTCTTATCTTATTTTATATACATATACAAATGGATTTTGTCATCATTAATTACTTTCATTATTTTTGCTCACCGATATATCTATAGGATGATCTACTTGCGAAAGAAAAGCGATGACTCATATAAAGCTTAGTGGTGATGGTTATTACAAAAAAAATGGCAGGTTAAAATCTTTTTAGGAGCATGTTGGTCAAATAATTTTTTTGGCATTTATTAAACATATTAGTTTTATAAAAACACTAAATATAATAATTATAATCTAATGGTGTGGTTTTGGTGGCACATGATGAATAGTTCATTTTCTAAAATTAAATGGTTGAACCGTGCTTCGCACAAAAAATATATTGTTGTTTTGTTTTTTATAATATATAAAATAATAAGTTTGTATTAAGGTGTATATGTTTTTTTAATAAGAGACCATTTTTTTCCCTATAATTTAGAATTTATTCTATTAACGATTTGTGATTCAATAATTTAGGTGATCATTTTTTTAGTTACATAGTAAGATTGTCAAATACATAAAATTTTTAATTAAATATATTTAATTAAATAGACTTTATATATAATTAAAATGGACTCATTGTTATAATTTTATTTAAATCCGGATGATGTGGCGAATGATGGTTGGATTGGTGATGACACATAAGCGAATTGAATGTGATGACGAATCATAGAATTTAGACCTCTTAAATAGTATATATATAGATAGGTTGTGACTAATATTAAATAGAGTATTTAATTTTGTTTACTAAAAAATGGTTTATCTTTATACCAATGGTTTTTTTAATAATTTCTCTAAAGTATTTATGTTATGTACTTCAAATAAGAAGAAAATTTAGAGTTGAACTTTTATAATATCAAATTAGGAAACAAATTTTATCATAGTTCAATTTATGACAAAAACTTGAATAAACTATATTAAATAAAACTTGATAATATATGACTATTTTAGTTATATGAAAATTTAGAAAATTCCTATTAAAGATAACATTTATTAAATAAAAAATATTACTTTTATTGTATGATAGACATACCAATTATTATTGCGATAATAATAATAGTGAAAAGACATTAAATTTGTTATTTTGGGTGAAAAAGGAAAAAAACATACAATATATTACCTCATATGTACAATAGATTTTTTACCCCAATAAATTGAAGCATTTATTAGGACAAAAAAGCTAACTTTTAGTGTTATATAGACTAATTATGATTATGTTACTTTCATCGGTCGTAACGTTGATATGTGAAGAGTAATGGTTTTGAGGGAAAGTATTATAACCACCATTTTTCTAAATTTCCGATCAACGTGAATATAAAATGTGATTATGAAAAGACTAATTTTTTAGATTGTACGTGATATTAGTTATATAACGCCTTAATCATCAATGATAAGTTACACAAGAATTAATTAATGCAGTGTTGAACATAAGGTCGGGAAACTTCCCCTTTTAATTGTTAGTATCTCTAAATATTATGTTAAAAAAACTCTAAATACTTAACGTTGCTGTTTTATTCTCAGTCAAAAAGTAATTAATTGGAGTCTTTCTATTTTCCCTTTGTAGTCTATTTAAATGGTAGGTGGGAATAAGTGTCTGCTTCGGGGATGAAATTCAGACAAATGAGATGAGGTAACAACATTTGATCAGTAATCCACCTTTTTTCACGGTAAGATAAATCTCTTAATGTAATTCTTTTTCTATTTTATAGATACAACCTAAAAATCAATTGATTCTCTTAAAAATGTATAAGATTCGATTACATAATCAAAATTTTGCTAATAAATTATTGTATTCCTTAATTAAACTAAATTGTCATTCTGAATGTGCATTTTGCTAGGATACTATTTATTTAAAATTCTCAATGGGTTTTGTTAGATTTCTTTAGATGCATTTAATTTAATATGGTTTGATTGTAGAAGAAACTTGGCGAATGTGTCTCTATACATCTTAAAGGCCTTTGTTTGAGGTTTACGGTTTACCATACATGAGCTGGAATCAAGAAGGTATGACCTTTTCGTAGATTCAGCTAATCGTTTTATAAATATTATATTCGTATATATTTATGTATTTGATTTTCCATAGCTCAAAATTACTGAAATGTTTAAAGAAAATCGATCATTACAAAATAATATATATATATATACATGTATTTGTACTTTGTATCAGTTTTAGGATGGACAAATTTAACAGATGTATGCTAATATAATATTTTAAATAAACATAGTCAAATATAGTAGTAGTAGTCAAATTTTCACTTTGTACAACAAATGACTTATGACAAACTTCTACGGAAGAATTCATGAATTAACTCATCTAAGTCTTATTATTTTTTAAGAGCAAATATTTTAATCTTATTTATATTTAAAAAGTTATTGATTTTACTAAATATATCTTAAAAAAATGAGTTGAACATTATAAAACATTTTCCCAAAGTAAAAATATTTTTGTGGTTTAGCTCTCTTTTTTCAAAAAATAATTGTTTAAAAAAAAACTGTGCGTAGCACGAGCATAAACACTAAAAGAGATCCTTTTATTTTTTTGATCGGTTAGGAAAAAGTGTATCAAAATTGTTATAATATGCAGTCTAATCAATTTACTGAAATCAATGTAATTACATATTAACTATGTTATCAAGAGGACTTGATAGATTGACTGGTCACATTACCACATGCCACAACTCAAGTACTCAACAGATAAGAAAGCCGAAAGAGGAAGGAATGACTAATAAAAGAGCCTAAGGTGAAAAAGTGTGTTTTTTCGTTGGTGATTAGAGGGTTGAGATAATATGTTAGTGTGGAAGTATCAAGGCAAATTGTTATTATATTTTAAATTAAAATTATGAAATTATTATTTTTATTGATGTCAAAGTTTCATGTATATAATTAGAACTTTTATATATAGGTCGTATAGTTTATCAAATCAAAGGTGATTAGATCGAGACTATTCATAATTGAGGATAGTAAATTTTATCATTTTAAATATTAACTTAAATAACTTATCGTGATCTAACATGCAATGTGAGATCTAACATGTCATACTGTTTTATTTAAAATTTAGTTGCATATTTACCAATACATGTATTTATTTGTTTTCATATATTTACTCCAATTGTTAAACTTGATCGATTTTTTCAAGTAATAGCTAAACACTATATTCTATTATGTAAAATTTAGGTGTATATTTGTCAAAATTATAGAAAAAATTGTGTTATTAATGCTACCATATTTACCTATACTAATTTAAATTAGATGCAAGACTAACATTGATAATTAGGGATGACAATTTGACCCGAACCCGACGGGCACCCAAAAAAAACAACCCGAAAAAACAGGCGAAAACCCAAAAAAATGGGTGAAAATCGGGTTTCGGGTGATTGGGTAATGGATCGGGTCGGATTCGGGTGGATGCTTTCATCCACCCGACCCGACCCGACCACCTGACCCGATCACCCGACCATATCACCCGCTATCACCCGTTATATATATATTTTTTCTTAACCCTATAAAACCCAAGTATAAAAATAAACCATAATTATCTTCTATGCATCAGCCATTCAGTCGCTCCTTTCTTCCATTCAAACTCCCAAGTCCCAACTCACCGTACACCATCTCGTCTCCACCATCTCCTCGCCGACCCTCGCGGCTGCCTTCTCCACGACCGGCTCTCCAGATCTCTGGCTCCTCCTCCCGCTCCGGTCTCTCCTCCAGGCTCCATTCCACCATCTCCTCGCCGACCACGACCGACTCTCTAGATAATTTAGGTTGTGCACGATTTCCGCCATTAAAAGCAAGCTCGTGATTGAGGTAAGATTGCTTCCCGTCTTCTCCCTTTTTTATGCACGAGCAAATCTCCTTTTCTGATTATGTTTTCTCGTTATCTTTTGCCATTGATTTCGCTTCAGAATACAGAAAAAAGAAAAGAGAGAAAAAAAGGTCACAGAATCCCCGCCTCTGCGCAGTGCCGCCAGTCCGCCACCACTCCCTTGAATAGTCTCTAACTGGTGGTAAGTGTCCCCTTTTCATTTCTGTGTTCAATTTGCAGCTGTTTTGCTAATTTAGATTCATTTCTAGTACACACTCGGTTGATACACACTCGGTTGATACACACTCGGTTCTGGTTCATTCAGCTGTTTTGCTAATTTAGATTTATGGTTCATTCACCTGTTTTTTGGTTGATACACACTCGGTTATGAATTTATGCAAATTTCCATTTTGTAATTTATACATGTTTAAATAATGATTGCAAGTATAATGAATCAATGATCATAATTCATAAAGGTTCCGGGTTTCATTTAGGTGGGTTAGGGCTCCTTGTTGTATTAACAAAGTTTGTGATGTTATTTTGTCAAATTTTATTTTGTCAATTCATAAAATATAAATTGTAAATGCAGAATGCAAATTTTATTTATTCATATTTGATTTATTTGTAAATGCAGAATTTTAATTCTAATGTCTAGCGGGCAGAATTTGAAGGATCAATCCTCTCGTCCTCAATCGACTTCATCACCAACTTCTCATGTGCCACAACCCGACCAATCCTCTAATCCCATTCCATCTGAGTCTAGCCAACCTACTTCATTACCCAATGAAGTGTCAGGTTCGTCTTCTCAAATACCTAAGAAGAGCAAGTCACTAGTTTGGAATCATTTTGAAAAGGTGAATGAGAATGGAGTACAATGGGCTCGATGCTTGCATTGCAATAAGCGTTTGTCCGGTGCGACAAAGAACGGAACTTCGCATCCTCATCGTTCTAAGCTTCATGCTAATACCGTTGAAGCACTATCATGCTTGCAAAATTGGATGATTGATGAGTTAGCAAGTAATACATCTCAATTGATATTGCTTAAGTTATTACTTAATTCTTTTATTATGTTTTAATTGAAATATTCATATTTGCAAGGATTACAAATCGACAATGCTCAAGCATGTGGTACTTGTACGAATGATGAAATGGAAGAAAGTGCTACTACTAGTGAAGTTGTCAATGTAATTTAATTATTTTCTTTATTTTAGATGTCGTATAATTTACTTGAATTTGAACTAATACATCATATATTTCTTTTTATTGTAGGATTTGCTTTTCTAAGGATTAAGGACATGTGGTTGACTGGTTGGTGAAGTTGAAGACATGTGGTTGTTTTGTCAACTTAACTATGTTTGTTACCCTCTATTTGAAGTTTTAATTATTATTTTCCCTTATTTTTATTGTTATTTAGCAATTTTTATAGTAAAATTTTATGAAAAATAAAAATGATAAAATTCACCCGAAATTCACCCGACCCACCCGATCACCCGCGGGTGATCGGGTTCGGATGATGCATCCTTCGGGTGCGAGTCGGGTCGGGTGGGTGAAAAAAAAAATCGGGCCGGGTGATGGATGTTGTCCACTCAGCCATCACCCGACCCATTTTCATCCCTATTGATAATTTAAAATTTTAGCAATAAACATGCATTATCTTGATCGAATATAAATAATACGCGAAAAATATATTAACAAGAAACGTGTGTCTATGTACACATTTTTTTGAGTGAAAGTACATTGGATATTTTATATATAATCACCATACATTAATAAATGAGATAATAGTAAAATTGGATAAACTCAGTTTGTAAAAAAATATTTTTTTTCATATTAAAATATATTATAATAATAAGAAAAATTGATCTCCGTGCGTAGCACGGGCATGACCTCTAGTAACATCAGACTTTACAAATTAAACGACTCGAATTGATTGTAGATCTCTAACTCTAAATTAATTTCATATCCTTTACGGTCCCCTTACGTACCTGTTCTTTCTTACAACAGTTTTTTCGCATGGTACCCCTGAGGTATGGCGAAATTCGTGAGGTGTCCCAAAGTTCGACGCATTTCGCGCGATACCCTGAATTTTATTTTATTTTATTTTCGTCAAATGCCCTTCTGTCAAATACCCTAACAGAAAACGTTAATAAAATAAAATAAATAAACCTAAAAAAAACACACCTCTCTCGCTGGTACCCCTCTCGTCTTCTTCATGCTCGATCGAAGAACTCAACCCGCCGGCTCGCTCTCGTCTTCTTCGTGAAGATCTCTTCAGCGGGGCCATTCTGCCGGCCACGACTCTAGCAATAATCATAGAGACAAACTAGTATGTGATGGGTACCATAAAACAACAATTCATGAGCTTCGATCGGGAAGTTTAAAGTATCGAGCAAGGGGATGTCGGGATCTGAGATGAAGATTTGGGATGATTCATCTTGGACAAGGAAATGAGGCTTTTGGACGGAGAGGTGTTTTTGAATGAAGAAAGGGGAGTCGATGATTTCTTTCCACCCTTTGCACACGCATCGGAATCGCAATAACGTTTTCACGGGTAACCACCTCAAAATCAGAGCTAAATTATCTTCAGAAATGTAATCCGACATTAGAGAACTGATTTCTCTTCACAGATTCAGTAGAGGGGAAATGGATTGATTCGAATTAACAAAATCAGGGTTTTGTGTTGTGGAGGTTGAAGCTAGGCTACTACTCAGAAGCTCACGATGAGACTAGACAAGTATGAAACTGAGTAATTAAAGCCAAGCATAGCACATAAAGTTTCCAGCTTTAAACAACCAAACGCCTCCCGGAGTGAGGTATCTTCAGTGGAGCTCGGTGGCTGAGGAGATGGCGGTGTGTCACCGACAGAAGCCCAGAGAGACATCCATGGGTGTGAAACTGAAAGAGTGAAGGTAGAAGACGACGGACGAGAGTCATGGCCGGTAGAATGGCCCCGTCGGAGAGATCTTCACGAAGAAGACGAGAGGGGTACCAGCGAGAGAGGTGTTTTTTTTAAAGGTTTTTTCATTTTATTTTTTTAATGTTTTCTGTTAGGGTATTTGACAGAAGGGCATTTGGCGAAAATAAAATAAAATTCAGGGGTACCGCGCGAAATACGTCAAACTTTGGGGCACCTCGCGAATTTCGCCGTACCTCAGGGGTACTAGGCGAAAAAACCGTTCTTACAAATTAAACGACTCGAATTGATTGTAGATCTCTAACTCCAAATTAATTTCATATCCTTTACGGTCCCCTTACGTACCTGTTCTTTCTTCCATTATATACTTGTGTACTGACAACATAAATTTGTCGTGCTAATTATTGTTATGCAAGTAGTCCAAACAAACCTTAAACCGTAGTCCTAAGTAAGTAAGGGTCGAATCCACAGGGAGACATATTCTATCTTTATATGCAATTTATATGTCAATCCAAAGTAACCAAAAGGGGGGTTTTGTATGTTTCAGTAAATCTAAGCATGCAAAGGCAAACAAACTAAAGATGATGATTTCAGTAATGGGGAAAATAGCTCAGTCAAACAACATCCACTATTCGTATGACAAGTTGATCCTAGATACTCATTCAATATCTCATGCAATGGAAATTCCAATTCCTTTTCAGATATAACTAATAGCACAACCAGATACTATTAGCACTAACTAATTAAACAACCATAAAACTATCAAGATTCAGTTTAATAGCAGCGTTAAGAATAGGAATATAGTTGGATACAATTCTAGCATAAAACAACCAGCTTTTATCCTAGAATGTAAATCAGTTCTCTTCTGCATAAGACTAGCACAACCAGATACTAGTACGATGCAGTTGCTACTCTGAAATAGATATGCTCAACCAGTAACAATCTAGATCTAGCAATCAATCAATAGAAACAAACCCTAGTTGCGCAGGCTAGAAACTGTCAATATTAATCATAAGCAATTCAAGCAAGAGAATAGATAAAATCCATGCGATAGATAAGGAACGAAAATCTCACAACTTAATCAAAACAAAAGCTTCAGTCGTCTAACTAAGCAAGGAAGGCTTAGTTCTTCATAACAAAGTACGTAGAATAGAAAAAAGATGAAAGTAGGGTTCGAGAGGAAACAAGCCTTCCCTCTAACCTTAAATACTAAAGATAATAAGTCTCTAAAGATAAATTAAAACGAAATAATAAAAATACTTAATAATAATAAAATAACAAAATAAGGAAATAAAAGCCTGGGTCACTTCTGACGGCGGCGGTCGCCGTAAGCCTGGCGGCGGTCGCCGCTGAGATTTCTTCGGTTCAGCTCCTGCGACACTTCCGTAAACACGCCATAACTTTTGATTCCCAACTCTAATTGCGCTCATATTTTTAGGACTTGTAGTAGACTTCAAGATCTAACTCCTAGAATTGGAATCACTCCATTTGGACATCTGAGTACAGAGAACGAACCAATTGAATTCAGCACATTGTTCTTCTACTCTCGTGTGGACTCTCTCCTTGGTTCTTCTTCGTCTCCTCAGTGGTCAACTCCTCTTCCTCTGGATATCTTCAATTTGCTTCTCTAGACCACCAAATCCACACTTCTCCTCTCTAACTCCATAATCCACAGTTGTGCACTAAATCCATCCAAATGGCACCTCAAACCTGGTAACAACCCCTAGAAATACACTACAAAATAGTGCCGATCATGTACTTTTTGGTTTGTATAGTTCTTGTATTGGTTGACTACCACCAACACGAGATCGATGTTTTGCCCCTACATGGAATCAAAAAAGATAATATAATTTTTTCAAATTCATATTATAATTGATCTTATAATATTAAATTATACATTATGAGATATAATAATATTACATAAATTATATTCGTTAACTTATAATAATTTAGTAAATATTTTTTGATTATATATAACATTGTAAAATCAGTTACTCCTAATCAAATAAATTTATTGGATGAAACATCATTACTTGAAGTGAAACATAAAACAAAATACATAACGAAATATTCTATTTTTCATCGTCAATAGACCCGATGTGAGATGTTCTCCACCAAATCCGACTTAAGTTGGTGGTGTTTTTTCTATCTCGGAGTCAAATTCTATATGTGATGAAGCTTCTTATATTAGTCGGTCTATTGGTTAAGTATGTGCAATCCGAGTTAGACCCTCCAATTTCTCCATCATCAAAGTGAGGAATATCATATCCATGATGAGTGTAATTATCTCGTTAATCTTCTACAGTCATATTATGTAAAATTATGCAAGCTCCAATTATCTTTCTTGTCTTCACATGATCCCAAGAAAGTGTTGGGCTATGAACTATTGCAAATCACGATAGTAACAGACCAAATGCCTTTTCCACATCTTTGTGAACCACCTCTTGGCATTAGGCAAATAATTTTGCTTTAACACATTTAGGGAGCCTAATGGATTGGACAAATGTCTCGCAAGGTGGGTAGATACCTTCAGTGAAATAGTATCCCATGCTATATTCATTCTCGTTAACCATAAAGCTTACATACCATGCAAAATGTCATAAAAAAACAGGATTGATCAAGAACGTTAATATCCTTATACGTACCTAGTACACCAAAAATTTGCCAAATTCATAGGTCATAAGAGGCAATAGCTCTAATACAATTATTGAATTGCCATGATCTCTATGTGCAAACTGACCTTTCCTTGTAGTTGGGCGATTCTTCCGCCCCTAATGCGTATACAATCAATGCCACCCATTATCCTAGAAAAGCCACGAAACTCTCGTATATGTTAAGCATTGTATGTCTTTTTGGTTTGGTCGTCTAAGATACTCATAGCCAAAGAGGCTATAATCCCTTCAACAAATTGTGACAAGCAAGCAGTGGCCTCATCAAGATGAAGATATTCATCACAAGCATCTACAACAATTACATAAGCCAACATGCGTATGGAACTAGTACATTTTTGTAATGCATATAAACCAAGCTGGCCAGTTGCATCTGGCCTTTGTTGAAAGAACTCCATTCTAGTGGAAAGTCGTTCAATAATGTGTAAGAAAACATTCTTGCACATTTGAAACCTACATTGAAAGACATCATCTGGGTAAGTCGTCATCTTGGAGAAATTATCGTTGCATAAATGGGCATGCCCTCTTCTCTTCCTCTTTAAAGGTGGGTTCAGTGATGTCTTCTTCTTGAACTTCATGGTTGTTTGCCTTCTTTACATTGTTGAGCAGCTTGCTGAAGTTGTTCAAATGCAGCTTGCCACTGGTTAAAAGACGCTTCTAGCTCACCATCTATTTTACAACTATTGCTACATAGAAAAGGGTTAGAGATTGATGAGATTGATTCAGGACTAGACATTTTGCATATGTGAATAATAATTGATTTACTTGATACAAAGTGTAGGACGAACACCATAATTCATATTGACAAAACCACTTCTTACACATCACATGTAAAACCCCAAACTTGATATTGGTTATAAGGATTGAAGTGCTACTCATGTCAACAAGAGCTCTTCCTTTTCAGGGTTCAAGATGGGTGACCTCTTGAGAAGTCCTCGGGTTGGCATGGGATGACACTTATAAGGCAACATGCCTTATAGATGGTATAAGAGCCAACTATGGGTTACGAGTGTGCTTGGTGTGGTGGACGGTCACTCGACCCAAATGACAGTCTTTGGACCTTGATGAGGACATCAATGGGTTTAAGTAGG
The DNA here is from genome assembly GCA_027886185.1 of Rheum nobile. Classification (NCBI taxonomy): domain Eukaryota; kingdom Viridiplantae; phylum Streptophyta; class Magnoliopsida; order Caryophyllales; family Polygonaceae; genus Rheum; species Rheum nobile. Next base: position 11,147,003 of record WOAB01000639.1, read on the forward strand.
AGAGTCTGTAATACCCCGGACTTGAGATTGGTTTATAAGGATTTAAGTGCTATTCATGTCAACAAAAACTCTTCTTTTCCAAGTGATGACAAAACTCTAAAGTTAAGCTTTTTAAAGAGAGAGTAGTACCAGATGAGTGACCTCCTGAAAAGTCCTCGGGTTGGCATGGAATGACGCTTTAAGGCTTCGAGCCATACATCACATCCATGCTTAAGTGACTAGTCAATTCCCAAAATGTAAGGCATGGCATGTACAAAATGATATTTTCATGCTTGTTTTAATGCATTTGCGGTTGGAATGACTACTCACTGCAAGTTTTGTTTGCATATTGAATTTCTATCTGCAAATTACTTCTGTTTGTGCAAGCAAGGCATCAATTGTAGTCAAGTTTTTCCAATTGAAATGACTTCTCTCTATAGTTTTACAAGGTATCAATTATTTTCAGATGAATTGATTAGTCTATACAAAAGATAGAACCATATAATTAGATACATTCAAAATGAATATTAACATTAAACATGGATTACATTAACCGAAAACAAACACACATGCAAACCCTAAATAATAAAACAAACACAAGTAGATGAAAATCTGAAAACCAAACAAATACAAAAGAAAAGGCAAAATAAAGACTAGTACATGCATTGCAAGTTCCTTCATCAACGATTTCTTAAGAGCTTCAACTTTAGTACAAAGTTCTCCTTTTGCATCAAATTCATCAAGAATTCAATCTTCTTCAATCGTGTGTGCCCATCCATCTTCTCTTTCTCGTAGTCGGTCTCTTAATCCTTTATCCAACTCTTTCATCTTATACACTTCCATAAACTTATGATGTTCATAAGCTTCCTCTTCCTTCTTCTTAGCTAGTTCATAATCATCGTAGTTGGTTGTTGATACCACTTTCTTTCTTCTTTTTCTTAACATCCTTTATACCCATTGGATGCTCAAGAGCATGTTCATTTAACATACTTATTGCAGTCTTTGGATCAGAGTTAAAAGAATCACCTTCATTATTTTCCCTCGATCTTTTTGAGCTACCACTTCATGAGCTTGGATTGACCCGATTAACTTTTTGCATGTAATCAAAACTCCATTTTGGCTCATCAATGAGAATTATTCAAGCATGCTCTTCTCGAAAATTGATAAATTTGATGAGCTTTCTAGATAATATCTTTCTCCTACTCACCGCTAGCCTTTTGTTTTGAAGCATGTTCATAAAAACCAATAATTTTTTCTTCATTTGCTTTGATATCTTTCTCCTACTCTCATGAAGATTGGTCAAAGTCTGATCGATAAAAATGACCTTAGGTCTATTTGGACCATTAGTTGAATCAGGAAATTTTCTTGGACTCAAACCAAGCCCAAGTTTGAGTTGTACTCTTTTATGTGTGACCCGGAGTGTTGGCCATTACCTTAGCATAGCAATTAGGATCTGGAGAATGGTTTGAAAATTTTAGCTTATAACCTTCCCGAAAAGCATTGAGAACAAACTACAAGAACGGGTTTTTCAAGGATCAGTGTCACAAGATTTGGTAGGGATTTAGATGCTTTTAGTGAAATTTCAAAAACTACTTTTCTAACATCTAACTTAGAATCTCATGCATAAACTGATATGAACGAATAAGAAAAGAGCAACATAACTTTTGATGCAAATCTTCTTGTTAAGATCAATATGGAGAAAAGAGCCTCAAGTGTGACTCCTTTACTTGATCCACACAAACACAATACTAGATCACATTGCCTTCATTTTCTAGAACGGAACGAGAAAACTCCAAGTTCTCTTCTTGTAGGTGCACGTCCGAAATAGGGTATAGTTGTTGAAAGAGTATTTTCTCAACACATGAGATAATGGATCATTCCCTTGTATCTAGATAGCGATATATATAACAATTATGTTATCTTATCTTTCATTAAGATAACATTCCTTATATCATCAAGTAGATAGATACAACTTTATTATGACTTGATGAATAATCCACCTTTCCAATTCAATGCCTTGGCCGAAATTCTCATGTTCCCATAATGGGCCTCGAGTTACTTTGATCTAGCCCAATTACTCTCTTGTGTGTGACCTTATAGGACCCGATTATAATAGCAATGGGTCTAATCTAATTTAGCCCATAAAGCATAGTTGACTTCTAGCAAACACTATAACTACATAAAATATCCGAATTATAAATCTCCATTATTAATCATATTCTATTATTAGTAATTGCCACATTGATTAAATGACATATTTCTTCACGAGGAGAGGACTTAACATCCAACCACGGTATTCATCTACTTCACTCAACTCTTTAGGGAAACAGAAAGTTAAAGTAAGAAAAGTTTTTTGAGCTAAAAATTAAGATAAATTAGGGAAACAAAAGAAATTATACCTAGAATAAGAGCTAAACATCACTAATTCACTCAACTCTTTCATGATCTGTTGAATTTTGATCTGACATCGAAGGAATTTTATCCCCTAAACTGTAGCCAAATGCAAAGCACGCCAATATCAATAAGAGAATCATGATTCATCATCAAACTCTACCCAATTTTTTTCACAAGGGGAGAAACAAGAACTAAAGGGATCCATCCCTGAAATATAGTCAATGAATGATTAATTCATCGTCGAAAAGGACACTAGTGAAGCCTTAAAACTAAAAATTAAGCAACTTACGAAATTCAGTAAGAAAGAAAACATCTGAAAGAGCGGTCAAAGACGGAAATTAAAAGGGGGGAAATGAGAGATTTCAGACGACACTAAACCAACAAAGAGATTGATACTCACCAAGAATTCGGTGGAGCGATGTTGCGAACTCGGGTGGAGCGGCGGGCTTGAGGGTTGATGGTGCTAAAAACGGCTGATAAGGAGTAGACTCGGTGGAACGGTGGAGCGATAGAGCGGTGGGGTGATGAAGAACTATAAGAAGAACAAGAACAGTGATGCGAACGAGATCGATGAGAATGAAGAAGAGCGGCAGGCTTGTGGAGTTTAGGGTTACATATTTTTTTTTGCAAAAAAAGTTCAGCAGGACCGCGGTTTCAATTTTACCGTGGTCCCAAATATAACATAAAAAGATAAACAAAATAAATAAATATACTCACCGCGGTTTTATTTTTAAACGAGGTCCGAGATTTAAAGTGCACCACGGTTGTTCCTCATAAACCGCGGTCCGAGATTTAAAAAAAAATATACACCACGGTTTTTATTGTAAACCGTGGTCCGATATAATATAATTATAAAAAATATCCCGTATTTATTATAAACCGTGGACCGAATATACTTCTTACCCTAGTTCAGTAAAAGGGAGGTAAAAAAAGCGAGGTCTATGCTAGTTTTTGTACTAGTGGTGCTTCTCCTGGATTTGATTTGAATCTGTTGTTCATGCTCAAAGCGCATGCAACATTTGGCCGAGTACAAATAATGGCATACATGATAGGTCCTATTGCTGATGCATAAGGAATCATACTCATCTTCTCTAGCTCGACATATGTGACTAGACATTACTTCTTGTTGAGTTGTAAGCTATGCTGTATAGATAAGAAACCTTTCTTAGAATTCTTCATATTGAATCCATCAAGGTCCTTATTTGTATAAGTTGCTTGACTTAGTCCAATTAGTCTCTTATATGTATATCTAAGGATCTTGATACCTAATATGTACTATGCCTCTCCCAAGTCTTTTATTGAAAAACATTTCTCTAGCCAGTCCTTGACGGAACCTAGCATAGGAATGTCATTTCCAATGTGTAGTATGTCATCCACATACAAGACTAGGAAAACCACATTGCTCCCACTAAACTTCTTGTAAACATAAGGTTTTTCTTTACATCTGATGAAATCAAACTGTTTGATTGCCTCTTCAAATCAAAGATTTCAACTCCTTGTTGTTTGCTTAAGTCCATATATGAACTACTTAAGCTTTCATACCATCCTAGGATTCTATGGATCCTCAAAACCCTCAGGTTGTGTCATGTACACATCCTCATTTTTAAATACCCATTTAGAAAAGCGGTTTTGACATCCATTTGCCAAATCTCATAATCATAATGCGCTGCAATTGCTAGGATTATGAAAGCTTAAGGTTTCATCATAGTCAATACATGATCTGTTTAAATCTTTTTGCAACCAATCTTGCTTTGAAAACTTCTATGTTTCCATCATTGTATGTTTTGAGCTTGTAAACCCATTTGCATCCTATGGGTACTACTGTAACACCCCGACTTATGCCGGTAGTGCCACACGCCAGTGACCTCAGACTTTTAATGTCCAAATTCATCCTAGATTTTTAATTATGCTTAAATAAATAAACATTAAATAATAAAAGAGTAGTGGAAGACTTGTAAAACGAATACTCAATTCTCTTATTAAAATTCCTCTCGTAAATTGAGAAGGATAGTTTTATAACAATGTAACATTATAGCGAAAGACTTTTAAAATAAACCCTAAATGCATGACTAGTTTATCTAAGTATTACATCTAATCAAGAATATTAAATCGATACTAAACATCTTCAAATAATATCTCTTTAGAACACAACCTTCAACTGCAAGCCTTCGTATTCGATTTGTTACTTCAAGACGTCTGAGACCAACCACTAATGTGCCGTATAGGACGGATGACACCAGTCAACCATGCTATGAAAAAGAAAGGTTGGTCAGTCTAATAAAAGACTGTGCAAGGTTGAAAACACAGATTGGTTCTTGTAGTCTTATATAGTCACTACCCTTGTTTCTCGAATAAACTCGGTAAACAGTATATGATTATAGACTTCTACCGAAAAGAAAGAAAATGCATGCTTCTAGAGAAGAATCCAATGAATTGAGTCTTATGGGAAATTAAATAGAGTTGTTTGGGAACATTATATTTATCACACAAGGTTTTGAAAACGCCTCATTGAATATTTAGGACCTCGACCAACCTCACCGCATAATGCGAATCCAGATTGGAAAGGGGACTTACTTTAGACAATAGAATGTGCATGTTCCATGTTGTACTTCTCGTCCGAAGGTATATTAATTATGTGCAAAACGACACTTATCTTATTTAATTCCAAAATGTGCATTTACGTTAAAGCTTTTAATTCACACCAATCTCGCAATGAGATATATATCATGGGACTAATCTCGAATATCTACACTAGCTAAGTGCACCACCACTTATATACAATAAGGGTAGGTCATGACCAAAAGTATTAGGGCAATAATCCTCCTAATACAACTTATAAAGAAGCAGCTAAACCTCGCAAGGTAATTAGCGTTCCTACGAATACTCGTGTTAACTAAGCATAATGAATCCACATTAAATACACACCAAGTCCACACCAAAGTTCATCTAGCACCCTACAATAATAATATACATACATAAATATACACGATTACTTTTCGGCGCATAGGCATTTTGCCGTTTGGCGCATAGGCTCGCATGTAACATGAGAGTACAACCCACACGTTACGTGTGACAGTGCTCCACACGTTACGTGTGGGACAATTTCACACGTTACGTGTGGTTTGTACCCTCACGCTACGTGTGGGTTAGTCAATATGGTTTAGAATGTTTATTTGTAGTATTTATTTGTTTATCTAAAACCCTACAAAAAACACCCCAAAATAATCAACATAGAAGATAGAATAGAATTGTTCATTACGTTGGATGAATACAATCACATAAAAGAAATAATACAAGTTCTTCATAAACTTAGAAAACCTAGCAGAAAATAAATGACATCGTCTAGTTGCGTTTGAAAAAATTAGGATAGTCTCTTGTAAAACTTCGCGACATATCATGTCTCTGCTTTGATAAAATTGCTTGCTCCCTACAAAGGTTGATAGTACGTAAACAACATTACACAAAAGATATGACATCAAGGCATTATATGATGTACATCATTATATAGATTGAGGTTATACCTACGCATCTTATCCATATCTTGTAAAAGTTCTTGCTTAACAACATCTTGATTCACCTTAATAAGATCTTGTTTTTCCCGCCATTGTTGTCGAATAACCGCGTGTGCCCTCTCCTCGTACACAGGATCAATCCAATTCCTGTATAAACACCCTAGTCTTGGGCATCCCCAATACCTCCTTCCGTAGTTCCACTGCAAATCCCAAGTACGGACAATGGTTTTCAAATTACACTCGCATTGTGGAGCACTTATTTGTTGATGGTGCCTATTTAGGTTTGATGATGATTCGGATGAAGATGTCATTATTTGATGTAGTGCTTGGTTTCCTACAAATCCATTAATATGAAAAGGCCAATTAGGGTTACTAAATCGAAAGAAACTGGAAGAAGAAGCTTACCCACAAATGAATCTTCAATCTCGCTTGTGTTGGAAGTATTGTAGTGAACAAACAACCCTAATGCCTCTTATATAGTGAAATGATATATACAGCTGTAGTAATTAAAGACCACAACCACAAGAATTAAAGACCTCAACCACTAGCATTAAAAACCTCAACCACTAGCATTAAGGACCTCAACCACTCTTACCCTAATAACCCTAAACCCTAAACGTCAACCACTCTCATAAACAATGTAACTCGCATACCCAAATTCATCCTTAATAATTAAAGATAAACTCTAAACTCAAACCTTAATCATAACACTAACCCTAAGACCTAAACCCTAACCCTAACCCTAAACCCTAAACTTAAAACTCATTATTTTAAACTCTACCGAAATGCCATAACCCTATACCACAAAAAACCTAAACCCTACCCCTATCCATCCTATCCTACCCTACCCGACATACGCCTAAACCCTAAACCCTAGTAATCACACGTTACGTGTTAATGTGTTTCACACGTAACGTTCTAATATACTTCGCGCGTAACGTGTGGAACGGTTTGACACGTAACGTGTGGTTCAGTCTGTTGCAAAACGCATTGAATTAACCGTCTTGTCCCCACCTAACTGTAATAATGACCCATCTTCTTTGTCCGCTAACAACCCATTTCGAATCAATTTCGAACCTAAACCCTCATCCTAAACACTCCCAAAATCTTGATTTTCACTCACATTTTTTGTACAAAAAATGAACAATCCGAACAATAACGAGTATTGGAGCAACAATGGGGAAGATATTCCACTTTGGAACGAGGTAATTTCTATAAGTAACCCTAAAGTTGTCTTTTTTATTTCTTGATTTGAAAATGTTTAAAGTTCTTAGCTTCATGGTTAGGGTTTAGAGAAGTTATTTTTGATGGCCCATTATATTTGTTGTTTAGGATTTAGGAAAGCTATTTTTGATACTTATTGTTTAATATTAAAGATCTCATTTTATTGTTTAGGGTATTAGAAACAAAGATTGAGCGTTGTTTAGGGTTTAGGGATACGAATTTGCTGTTATATTGAAGAACAGTTTCACACGTTACGTGTGAAGAATGTTCACACATAACGTGTGAAGATGTTCAACACGTTACGTGTGGGTGTGTTTCACACGTAACGTGTGGACACTCTTCACACGTTACGTGTGTAATCACCACCCGAAACCAGGTTTCATTCTGTAATATGGCACGGTTTGACAGTAAACGTGCTTTTTTATAATCAGTGCACTAATTGATGACATGATTTCGTGTATGCAGACGAACTATCATTTATACGAGGGGTTAAACAATATCTCCCTCAATGACTGGAGCACTCCACAGAAGACATTTCCGGTTTGGGAAACGCCTGAAAAACTGCAGGATTGGAGCACGCCTCAGAAGACATTTCCGGTTTGGGAAACGCCGGAAAAACTACAGGATTGGAACACGCCTCAACCAGTTATTGATATACCATCATTTGATGTTGGGATACCGTTTCCTCCAAAAGCATCTTCATCTCATGCTACCCCACAACTGTGCTTTCCATCCCTACACACACAGCCTCAGTTCAGTGTACTACCGGAGGAGGATGTGTACGTCTCGGCCGATTATTCAAGGTTCTTCACATCTGATCAAATCTGGTAGTCTAGAGAAGAAGCCTTTTTGTGGGCGCGGGAGATTGCTATGAATCAGCAATTCTGCATCAAAAAGTGGAGGAATAAAGCTTCCACCCCTTCGACCCTCAGGGGGACTTGGTTACCGTGTGATAGGCATGGACAAAACGTCCCTAAAGGAGCTGACCAAGTGAGAGACATCACAAGGTCGAAGAAATGTGGGTGTCCCTTCATGTTGAGGCTGAAAGAAAGGCCGAAGGGATTGTGGAGGATCACTGTACAACATGGAACTCACAACCATGTCATAGGAGACAATTTGTATGGTAGTGCATTAGCTGGGCGACCAACTGCTGAAGAGAAGGAGATTATAAGGGTGATGACGGTCAATCATTGCAAGCCTCAGAAGATTCATACTACAATCCAGTCGTCCCCTGGAAATTTGACCAAGATGAAGCAAGTATACAACATCATGCACGAGATAAGAAAGAAGGGCATGGAAGGAAGAACAGTTGTACAACAGTTCTTGTATGAGTGCAATGAGAAGGGGTACTTCATGGAGTATAGATTCAACAAGGAGACCAACAAGATAACGGATATCTTCTTTGCAAGCCAGGATCAGTTGCGGTTGCTGAAGGCATTTCCGTACATTGTGTTGCTGGACTCTACATATGCAACTAACTGGTTAGTAACAAACATATGAATTATACTCTTCATTTGTTCATGTCAAGGTTAGGACGCCATTGTATTTTATATATGATTATGTGTGCAGCTACAATTTGCCCTTCCTTGAAATTGTCGGCATCACATCAGTTTGGAAAAACTACAATATTGCCGGGGCATTTCTGGAGAAGGAGGACGAAGACAGTTACAAATGGGCCATAGAGCAACTTGCTAAGATGTTTGCCAAGGTGCAACGAGCACCCACATGTGCGGTCACTGATCGGGAGAAGGCGTTGATGAACGCATTAGAGAAGCAGTTTCCAGAAGCAAAATTCCTCCTATGTAGGCGGCATGTGAGAAAGAATATTGAAGACTTCGGGAAGAAGGCCATGGGAAAGTTTAGGGGCACAACGTTTTCCAACGACTGCATGAAGCTCTTTAAGGAAACGACCATACAAGGGTACGAAAGATCACTCTGGAAGCTGAAGTGTGATTGGAAGAAAGCTCCAAAATGTGTTGAGTACCTACAAAAAAACTGGCTTGACCCCTACAAGGAAAGAATCGTCTCTGTATGGACAGATACAGTGTTCACGCTCGGTACTACCACCACTAACAGGTATGTGCATCAATGGTTTATCTAAATTTAGCTAGTTATTTGAACTTAGTTAGACCTTTACAACAATCAAACAAATTTTCGAATTCTTGATTGTAATACAGGGTTGAAGGGGCCCATTCCAGTCTGAAAAGCTTCTTCACAAGCAACGATGGCAACCTTTGCACTGTGTTCGATCAATATGATACACGGTTGCGCAATCATATTACTGAGATTCGGGGGGCATTGAATGAGAGCATTGGGAAGAGATATACGCTGCTAACAGACGCACATCTTTTTCGTAAGCTGCACTTCAAGGTGTCTGCGGTTGCACTAGCTCGTTTGATTGAGGAATACAGGAAAGGAGAAGCTCCAGTGTGGAGCACTATATGCAGATGCCAGATGAGGGTCAGAGATGGCTTGCCTTGCGTTCATGACATGGCGCAAAATGTTCGGAGCGAGACCCCAATTGAACCTAGCTCGTTGCATCCGTTCTGGAGGCAACTGACCTTGTCAGAAGTGAAGACATCAGAAGAGGAAGAATTATGCACACGCAACGTGAATAGATCTTTGCTTGACGAATTTGCCCGAAGTGTCTTCCCCACATTGCCAGTGGAGATTCAACAAAGAGCAGTCTATACACTTAGAAGTATAGCACATCCAGAGCAGACTACTCTGGAAGAGCCAGCCAAAGTTAGGCATAAGGGTCGGCCTCAAGGAGCTCTGAACTTTGCCACCAAAATACAACCCTCATCATGGGAGCACACTGACCAACAGATGGACGGAACACCTCCGAAAAAGCAAAAAGGAAGACCACCGAAGATGGGCCTACCCTTACCGTGTGGTGCCACGTCATTGATCAAGAACCCGTGGCGATATCTTTCACAGTTCCCCAAGTGTATGAGACCACACTTTGGAGGATGGTATGAGATAGTGGGTGATGGAAACTGCGGGTACAGAGCCATTGCGCATGGTCTGGGCTTAGGGCAAGATAAGTGGGAATTTGTTCGACGTACCATGATCGCTACGTTGAGAAAAGAGTATGAACTACTCGCGCCACTTTGGGTGTCTACGATGACACTTGAGGCAATGGAGGCGAAGCTTGATTGGTTTCCTTCGCCGAACAGGCCGGCCCCACCGGAGACGTGGTTGGAGCTCCCGGATATGGGATGTTTGGTGGCAACGGCATTCACATGTGTGTTCGTTACCGTCGGTCGTGGCGTGGGGATGACATACCTGCCTATGAGGGGGAAGACAAACGAAGCATCGATTGGGGAGAATTTGAAGACGGTATGCATTTGCCATGTCGAGAACGAGCAACATTTTATTGCGGTACGTTTATACAATCTTGTGTTAAAACATCTGTTTATACTATCTTGTGTTAAAACATCTGTTTATACTATCTTGTGTTAAAACATATGTATGATGCATTGATTTTCATGTAGATTAGGCTGGCCAAAACTTCGCCCTTGCCTCCTATTTACTCAGGGTGGCTGTATCATCATGACCCGTCTTCGGGTGATTACGTAGATCAATGGCTATTAGATCGTTCGTTGGAGTATGAACCAGACAAGGACGAAAAGAAGCCAAAACGAAAGAAGAAGGTCGAAACAGTCGATTTATGTAATGAATGATATGAGTACGACATTCGTATAGTATGCTGCAATGAGTACGACATTCGTATTGTTGTCATAATCCAAACAACTTCCCCAAAACATTCAAACTGAAGTCATAACATTCAAACTTCAACAAAACATTCAAACTCAAGTCATAACATTCAAACTTCAACAAACACATTCAAACTCAAGTCATAACATTCAAATTCAATGGTTACATGCAGTGCCTTGATAATGCTCAAATGACGAAGCAACCAAGTTCAATGGTTCGAAAGGAAGGGATACATTTGCTCCAATGATTGTCGTAACGCCTCGGCTACGTCTTCACATCGGTCATCTCCATGGTGATGATCGCGATATGGATCCATATGTGAATAGCAACTATCAAGGCACTGCACAGAAGATAAGTGGATACGATTAATAAACATACACGAAGTCAAAAATAAACAGGATATAATTACATGATTACTTACCTGCTGCTGAGTGTAACGATCCTCTTGAGGGATGATGAATGGATGTGTATGTTGGAGATACCACTGCATGTAATCATCGGTACACTGGTGGTGTTGACGAACTGGAGGACCCATGGCTTGCAGGCTAATGGAATGTTCATTGCGGGCATTCCATGCATGTAAGGATCTATCGTACTCCACCGTGTAACTGCTAATCTTCACGCCCCTCCATGCCTTAATGGGAACAATCGGTGGTCTTGGACATTGTTGTACACGCCCAAACTGCCGAGCTACTCGATCCGGCATGTAAGGCTCGGTGACCCACAAACAGGATATGACTCCATGAAATCGCGATGAAGCAAACATCTCATTATTGAAGTCAATGGAGCCGTATGGCATCCACTCAACCTAAACACAATTGAATTTCAAACAACTTATAATGCATATATATTTTAACATAATAGATAAGGACCGTATATGCACTTACACTATCAGCATGCATCCCATCCAGCTCCTCCCTATAATTCCTGGTCCGGTTGGGTTCATGTGACATGTCCCATTTTCTGGCGTATGGGATCGGCTGTTGTGGGTCCCAGTAAACACTCTGTGCAGGTCTAAACATGGGAAAGTACTGATATATCCATGACTACAAAATAATTACACATATGTCAATTCCCTACATAACAAACATATAATATATCTATAACAAAAATTTAGATATTTTTATTCAAGCCATTTAATACCTGGATCAGAGTGATACATGTGGACATGACCCGTGCCTCTTTTCTTGTGCACTCGCCCAAGCTGCGGTACACGTGTGCAAGAACACCGGTACCCCATGCATAGTTCGTGACTTTTGTGAGATCAGTCACGAACGGAGTGTAATAAACGGGCAAGCGATGCTGAGACTTGTCAGGAAAGAGGGCAGACCCCACCAAGTACAGCAAGAACCCAGCCGCCAGCTTCTTCGACGCCAACTCCTCGCAATGAGTCTTAAAATCTCCCGCGTGCAAGTTACCGGCGACGATAGCACCATCCTCCAGCTCAAAAAACTCATGCGTCTGCTCCATCAACGCCTTCTTCAAATCATTGCGGCTCAGCTGCTCGTGCCATTTCTTTGGGGGACCCATGTCTTGCCCTTGTATGTTAAGCCCAAGGATCATCCACACATCATGGAGAGTTATAGTCATCTCTCCCCATGGCATGTGGAATGAGTTGGTTTCCGGTTGCCAACGCTCGACGAAGGCACCAATCAGCGTCTCATCCACATGCTCATGCATGATGTCCGATAGATGACATAGCCCGGACGCCAACGCCATGCTACCCCACGCGTCTTCCGTTGTGAGACGCCATGAGCGTAATTGCTTGCCTCGCTGCTGGAACCTCAAGGGTTGTACCGACTGTATATGAACATAATTAAGCAATCATACAGACTTATTTAAAACAAGATTAATAATTAAAAAAATTGTGTTACGTGCAACTTACAACGCACTGGTAAAGGAGATACGCCACGTGGTTTACAAAACTCTTTAGGAGTTCAGGTCTCTCTGGACCTCCAGGAACGCTCACCACCAGTTCAGGGTCGTATCTGACATTCTTCTTTGACCGGGGTGCTTTTCCCCGCGAAGAAGAGGCTTCCTGAGGCTCCTCGCCCGGCTCCTCGCCCGCCGTGTTTGGGGCGTCTTCTCTTGGAATCCAGGCATTGCTGGACTGGGCCTGAGTCCCCTGGTCCTGAGTCCCCCATGTACATGCATGATCCTACATTTATTAAATAGATCAGATGCAATAATGAATTGTAAACAAATGCATGTTATACTAAATGTACTTACCATAGGCTGATGATAGGCAGCGTTCGGGTACACCGCCGGGTTCTCCCACGGGTTGTCCTGCTCCTCATCTCCCTGATAATAATCTCTCGGGCTATGATGAGGGCTCACATGCGGCGGTAGTACCGGCAGACTAAAATTCCGCCCGTAATAGTTATTCTGATCTATTGTATCAGAATAACAATACAGCGGACTTCCTTCATAGTCTGGGTCCCTCGGAGGCTCAGAGCCTGCTCTACCCCCAATAAACGACGGCACTGCCATTAGGCTATGCACTCCTATCATGCCAGTATCGCCAGCAGCCCCACTACTGCTACCGACTCCAGTTTGAAACCCTAAACCAGCCCCAGTACTGCTACCTGCTCCAATCTGGTATGCGCCGGTCTCATCATCCCGGTAGCACACATCCCTCCGTTGCCTCCTTTCCGACCTTTTGACCTCTTCACCAGTCACATACGACTGTTGGCGTACAAGGTTGCGACGTATCCTGCGTTCAGTTCTTTCCCCAGGTTCCATCTGCGTTTACATATCAACACATTTTAATCAACAAAAATCAACAAAAATCAAAAAACAGAAAATCAGCGTTACAGATATCAAAAAAAAAAGGAAATTCACGCGTTACGTGTGACTTGCTCTCACACGTAACGCGTGGTGCACATTCACACGTTACGTGTGAATGTGCTTATTCCAATTTCACCGGCAAGTCGCCGGCGACTTGCCGGCGATATTCCGGTCATCTTCTCCGGCGAGACAGTCCGAATTTTAATCAACAAAAATCAACAAAAATAAAAAAACAGAAAATCAACGTTCCACAAATCTAAAAAAATGGAAATTCACACGTTACGTGTGACTTGCTCTCACACGTAACGCGTGGTGCACATTCACACGTTACGTGTGAATGTGCACATTCCAATTTCACCGGGAAGCCGCCGCCGACTTTCCGGCGATATTCCGGTCGTCTTCTCCGGCGAGACAGTCCGATTTTTTTTTTAAATTTTCAAATATACCCAAAATTCAACAACAAATCCACAATTTTTACCAATCTAACAATATCATCACTTCCACTTTCATTTTTCCACACAAAATGTCTACAAACCTAGATCTACCTAACCAAAACCCTAAACATCACAAAAACTTCTACAAAACCTAGATCTACCATCCAAATCATCTCCAAATCGTAGATCTATCATCCAAACCTAGATCTACCTAACCAAATACTATGTGTGGATTTAAATTTATTAAAAACAAAATCAAATAATTATTTCTAGGAACTAACCTTACGCGGGAGGGGCGAGGAGGCGTTACGCGGGAGGGGCAAGGAGACGTTACGTGGGAGGGGCAAGGAGGCGTAGCGGGAGGGGCAAGGAGGCTGAGTGCTGATGCTGAATGAAGAGGAGGAGCCGAATCTGGATTTTATAGCCAGATTCCCACACGTTACGTGTGATACAATGTCACACGTAACGTGTGAACCGATCCCACACGTAACGTGTGGAGCCAATTCACGCGTTACGTGTGGGTCTTGAATGGGTCAGTATCGACGCGTAACGTGGGAAGTCTATTCTCACGTTACGCGCGGCCCTATGCGCCAAAAGGCAAAAATGCCTATGCGCCGAATAGTTGAGCCCTAAATATATATATGAGGGTCGTTGCTAGCAAATATACAACTTAATACATAGGGTTCATTTACACACCAATTTATCGAACAAGTTCCTAAACACAAATTTTAGAATATTTATCCCAACTTAATTAAGACAATAGATTAATTGTCAATTAAGAAAAAAATGGAATAAAATTGCAAGAGCGAACCGCCACTTGCCTTGAATCACGAAGAACCTGAACGGCGTAATAGAGATGGTTGCTTTCGAAAAGCAAATTAGCTCCCTCTTTATTTTTCGTTCCAAAAACGATTCCGAGATGTACCCAAATCACACAAAATAAATAAATTATAATTAGATAATTTATTCAATATCGAAATTTGAAGGGTACATGTCTCGGTTTCTAATTCAATTTATTTAACTCTAAATAAATCAAATTTCAAGGCTTTGCAATAAAACAATTATTTATACGATACTAAAATTCACTTAGTCATATATTCAAAATAATCATAAATTAATGGATCAATTTATTTATAACCCTATTAAATTTATAACCAAACGTATTATCTAATGAAATGTTATAAATTAACAATTCATAACATAAGATAATACCCAAAAAAATAAAATTAATTTAATTTTAATATTCATAAACTTAAATTATTCCTAACATATTTCCAGTAATCTAGATTAACTAAATTAATCAAGATTAGGAAAAAAAATAAACAAAACAAAAAACCGAATTTGGGCCAAGTCTTCACCTGAATTCGCAGGTGGCACCGGCCGGAATCTAGGCAAATTGGGGCACGTCGGAGGAGAACCGGAGTCAGGGACAAGGGTCTTTTGAATTGGACTCAAGGGTGGTGCTAGTGGTGCTGCAATTGCTGCGGTGGAGCTCGGTGGTGGCTGGAATCGAACGATGAACAATCGCGACCAACTTTCTAGGGTTCGAGACTTTGAGGATGAAATTGGGTGAATTGGGTGAACGATGGAAGGGGTATGTATTAGGCTAATGTAGCCTTCAATGCCCTCGACACAATTCCGTAAATCTCTCCTCCCAATTTAAGCCGATGAGGTCGAATTTTTGAAAATTCAATTTGCACGATTCGGATGACAATCATCCTTCCCGGACAAAATCCCGTTGATGTAGCCCATCAAAACACAAATTAATTAACGTGTTTATTGCACTAGGTCATTATCTACAATTCCCATGTTCGAATTTTAAAAATCGCCCTCGAATTGCCGGCAAAATCCGCCATCAAAAGAACTTGGGCGCGCGCGGACGAGAGGTTGAAGAAGGTGAACAATGTTCACGCATGGCCTCCCTTAATTTTGGCTTATTTGCATTATTTTGCCCAACTTTTTCAATTGTGGAAAAATGCCCTTATTCAATTTTCAAAAATTCAAAAATTTACCCAAACTTATTTATTTTATTATTCTAAGTTTATGTAATTATTTTAACCCAAAATTAAGATCTAGAAAAATTAACTTAGGTCTACATCAAGCTTAAGTAACATCTCTTTATAAAATTGACCATATTTAAATATTGATTAACACTTTGTTAATCTTAACTCAAATAATCTAGGTTAAGATTGATAAGTTTATTTAAATTATAATTAACATAAGATTGATAAGTTGCAACTCAGCTTCCTTCTGTCTCCTTTGAGGACAAAAAGTCTGTAAATGCCCTTCCTTCCCGCATGCAAAGCACGTTCTCTTACCCCTCGTGCACTCATTGCTCTTGTGCCCCGGCGTTCCGCAGTAATAGCACTGGATCAGGTTCTTGCTCTAGCCCGAGCGTTGAGTAGGACCTGACTGTGTCGGCTCAGTTCTTGCTCGACCAGACTTGGAAAAGTGTGACGGCGGTGCGGGTCGTTTGAACCCACTAGCTTAAGGCTGGCTCTGCACCTGTTTCTGTCGGTTACGCTTCTTTGTTGACTCCTCCAGAGTCACCTCTAGCTTGTAGGCGGCATCCACATACTGCTCCAGAGTAGAGCAGCCATGGCGCATCATCAAAGGCTTGATATCTGGGTTCATCCACTCATGAAAATACCAGATTTTCTGCTCCTCACTCGACACATCCGCTCCAGCATAGTGCAACAAAAGGTTAAATTTTACAGCTAGCTCAGTCACCTTCACCCCATCAGTCTTGGGGTAAAGGAACTCCTTATGTTTGTCCTCTCTCAAAGCACGAGAAAAGAAATGATCGGTCATCTTGGTCTTGAACATACTCCAATTCAACGCGGGATGATCAGCTAATCCGGTGCTCTCCCACCATTCACTAGCCACATCCTTTAGTTGAAGGGAGGCAATGTGCACTTTCTCAGCTTCAGTGCAAGTGATATTCATGAACAACCGTTCCATGTGTAAAAACCAATACGCCACCCTAACTGGTTCTCCAGTACCATCATAGCTATCAGGCCTCATCGAGCTAATGGCCTTCAAGACCCGACCGTAAATCCCTCCATTTCCGATGGTATCGATCGGAGGTGTAGGGTCCACTGGCTCCCCAAATTCAGGAATAACCTGAGGAACTGGGACACCTTGTGCTTGTTGTACAACTGGCCTAACTATCTCGGTGACAGCCTGCACAACGATTCTTCGAATGGCCTCGATGGCCGCAACATCAAAGACCACTGGAGCAGTTGGTGGGACGGAAGTTCCTTCCCTCTCCACTTGAGGGTTAGCCTGAACACGGTTATGGCCTGATGGGTTATTGTGAGAGGCAAATTCGCTCTCATCCTCCTGATTAGCAGCACTTCTCAGGTTTATTCTAGGGTCGTTACTTGGCCCAGCACCCGCACGGGTAGTATTCCTCGTGTTCACCATCTGTTTGCCGACCAAATTATTATAGTACTCCATAAAGTTAATATACTATCTAAAGAAGCACAATAAATGTAATTAATTCAGAGTAGATTAATCTTGCAACTTTATTGATAAAAAGAACTGAAACCATGTTTCATAAGTCTTACAATAACCTTCCTAAACGACAAGACAAAACTGTTAGAAGGCTAATGCTCTAATAACAATGAGAAGCAAAACAGCGAGAGGTGATCACTACGACTTGCTACTGCCCCCTTGAAGTGTCTCGGAAGAGATTCCTGTACTCACTAGCCCTCCGATGTCTCTTCGGAGGTGACCTGTCTTCTGGTTCCGGAGCTGGCCTTCTCGAGCTACTAGGACCTGGAACACTTGGCCCCTCCCTAGGCACCGGTGGATAGCAAAACCGATCCAAAAATCCTGGGCGAAAATCCGCCACATCCAGCTCGTAGTGCGGGTTGATCAGTTGCTTTGCTTGCCTAATGTCCTTCTGAAGCTCGTGGACATTCTCCAGCATGAGAGAGAGATTGGACTCAACATCGTAAGCCCACTCCTCCATAGCATATAGCGAGTCCATCCACTCATCCATGTGCTCAACTAGCACATGGGGCCTAACCCTTGCCTGTTGGGTGGGAACATCCACAGAAGCCTCCAACATTCCCCACGGTGTCGCTCACCTACGAGCTTGCTCCATCATCTCATCCACATGGTGGCGAGCCTCGGTGGAAGCCATCTCACTCTGACGTAGTACACGGCGTGAAGCAGGGCTCAACACCGGCTCTCGAGGTGAGTGGGTAGGATATGAAGGCAGAGCTATTGGTGAATCCAATGGCTCGTACTCCACCCGGTCAGTGCCAGACACCCCAAGTGCCTCCCAAGTAGCAGGGGACAAATGTGTGTACCCCGGAAACGGTGGCAACTCTGGGCTAGGGAAAATATATTGCATCCCCGGATCCTCCTCGTCATCCACAAGCATGTGTTCCAGATCCATCCCCGGCTCAGATTCCATGGGGTCCTCCTCGGGGTCTTCCACCCAGTCTGATATAAGGACCATCGACTCCCCGATAACGGTCTTTTCCTCCTCTTGAGGACTAACCGAATCCCCAACTAGAGCGCATCTCGAGAGAATAGGGGACTCGAGCTCGGCCTTAAGTGGCGGAGCTACCTCGGCTTCCTTCCTTCCCTTGAGTTGCGATACGATAGCACCCATTGCCTGCGAGGTGACGAGGGAGAATTAGATATTTTCAAATATAGAAGCTAACTTTCTATATTTAGACAGAAAAAGAAGACACGATTAGAACGACAGAGGTTTCAAAGTATAAAATCTACTCAAAAGTATAATTTTGTTAAAACTTTGACTTGTCTTTTGAAATAACCGAATCAATTTCTTTACTATGAAAGGAGAACTTTTCACAAAGTTTTGTTTTACTTAAAATGATTTGAAATCTTTAATAAAAAAAAACTTTCGCTTCTGATATCAAATCTGTAACACCCCCAAAAATAACTTGGAAATATTACCGCCAGTGACCTCAGAATACATATTTGGGGTCACCCAAGGCTTATCGTTTTTATTGCAAATAAATATAACATTGTAAACTTTATTAAATATCATGAAATGACCAAATAATGTTCCACACCGACGTTGCAAGTTACAAGTGGTAACTGAAACCAAATACACAAAAACATATATTGCAGCGGAAGTCTTTAAAATATATAAAATGCCATAAAGGGTTTTGAACCGTGTAAATCTCACGCCAGGATCCTCAACCTTAAGGAAACACTCAAAATATCAACTGCCTTCAACGTCGGGAATTTGCCTTCTCACAGCTGAGGAAATTTACCTGATGTGCCATATGAGACGGATGACACCAGCCAACCATGCAAAGGAAAATAACGGTTGGTTAGTCCAATGAAAGACTACACAAGGGTATGAAGAAAAGGTTCTAAGTAGTCGTATTAAGTTACAACAATCGCTTTTCGAATAATAGCCGATAGACGATGCTAACTTCAATACTTCTACGGAAATACAAGAAAAAGAATGATTCAAGAGAAAGACTCCAATGGAATTGAGTCTCATAAGAAACGTATGCAATTTTTTGGGAACATTAAGTTTTCCCACAAGTTCATAAAAACGACCTTGGTTATTTGGGTCCACGACCAACCTCACCGCGTACTGCGAATCCAGATTGGAAAGAGGACTTACTCTAACAAGAGTCCGGGCGGGTTCCATGTTGTACTTCTTGTCCGAGGGTATATTAATTATGTGCGTAAAAGCACTTATCTTATTTACTTTCAAAACGTACATTCACGTTAAGGCTTTTAATTCACATCATCTCGATACAAAAGATATCTTTGGGATGAATCCCGAATATTGGCACTAGTTAAGTGCACCTACCACTTATATCTGAATAAGGGTACAGTCATGACCAGGAGTACTAGGGCAAAAACCTCCTAATACTTGTTATAAAGAAACGACTAGACCTCGCAAGGTACATAGCGTTCCTATGAATACTCGTGCTAACTAAGCATGTAAGTTCACATATAAATTCACACCAAAATCCATTTAACACTTTATGGTAATATCATATAGAATTATATATAATAGCGTTGTTTCTAGCAATATATACAACCTATTATAAATTCATATTTTTAACACAACATTTTATCGTTTAAGTTCCCAAACACAAATCAACAACTTTATTCCAACTTAATTAAACAATTAAATAATTGATAATCAAGAAAATATGAAATAAATCAACAAGAGCAAACCGCCACTTGCCTTAGTCTAGATGAACGAAGAGTTGGGTCCGAAATCCGGAAACTTGAACTTGTGCACGGCTGCCTACTAAAATTCCCGTTGGAATTTATCATCATCCGATAGGGTCGGATTCCAATCCATACCATTAACCATGGAGACGAGCACAATCCAACACCGTCAAAACAAAACCCTAATTAGTTACGGGTACGAAGGAACGAAAAGGCGAAGAAAAGGCAGTGCCGCGATCGCGACTTTGCTGGGCAAAACCGTGCCCGCGGTTTCATAACCGCGATCGCGGTTCCATGCCTAGCCGAGATCGCGGACCTCTGCCCAGCCGCGATCACGGTATTTATGCCGCGGTCGCGGGATCCATTGTCGATGACAAACTTAAACGAACACGACAGAGCCATACCGAGGGAAGACGAGGCTCAGACCTTGTTCCTTGGACAAGCGCGCACCACCACGACTCATGGCTTCGCCTTGATGGAACTACGACTCCGACAATGAACGACGACGACACAACTCCGACGACAACACCAAACACCGAGAGGAAGAGAATGAAGGATGAAGAACACTCGGATTCACCCCTATTTATAGGGTAAGGGTGGAGCTCCTTCACTTAATGAGAGGGTCACCCAACCGATTCCCCTCCCCACACCGGCTGCTCGGGGAAGAAATGTCGGCACCCAAACCATCGGCGTCTCAGTAAAGACGAAGCGCTGATGCCGCGATCGCGGTTTCATAACCGCGGTCGCGGGCAATGCCGCGCCCGTGGTTGTATAGCCTTGATCACGGGTCTTGCTCAAGTTATTTTTAGCAACCCTTCAATAATAATAAAAACCCATATATTTCATTAAATGTGTATCCATACATTCATATGGTTCTTACAGGGTTACAGAACATGCCTAACACGTCTTGCTTACAAAACGAAAGTTGGGACTTTTAGGGGTTATTACACGCAGAACTCGAAATAGTAACCAATTTAGTAATTTCCAAAACAAGGAAGTACTTCTCTATTATTCGAAAGAAATTGACTTGAAGTCAACTGAAGAAATGTCAAACATACAAATTACTAAACTACGGAGACTATAGACATACAAGTCATCGCTCCTTATTCTTATAAAGGCTTTAATGAAAAAATATAACTAATCGTTCAGGGTTTCCTTCTCATCGGACTGACGTATCACAAAGAGTCGCTGCCCCTGACTCGAACATCTGATAGGCGCCTTGCATTTATTCCGAGCAGCAGATTGACCAGAAGCGGACACTTTCGGCATTGGGTTCTGCCTACTTCCAACATGATGCCTGGCATGGTGGTGCCAAGCCTTTGCCTTTTCGCCGACAATAAGCTTACATGTGGCCTTCTTTCCTCCAAGTATGACATCCCCGCTTCTCTTTCTGGCAATTAAAATTCTTATGTCCGACTTCACTACAGTTGTGGCATTGAATTGCACCTCTAATCCAACCCGAGCCTTTGGTGGAGTCAGATTGAGTCGTCTCGGTCTTAGAATGACTAGACTTCTCAAACTTGGTAGGCGATGCCGACTGCTTAAATGCATTAAACTTGTGGTTCTGTTGCCCAACTTTGGCCATATTCTTTTCCTTCAGCTTCCGGGTGGAGCGTAACCTCTATCTTATAGGCTGCATCCACTTACTGTTTCAAAGTAGAGCAACTGTGACACATCATTAGAGGTTTGATTTATGCGCTCATCCATACATGGAAGTACCAGATCTTATGTTCTTCAGAATGCACTTCAGAACCAACATATTGTAGCAAATGATTGAACTTTGCCGCCAGCTCAGTCTCTTTCAATTCCTCAGTCTCTGGGTAGAGGAATTCTTCCAGCTTCTCTTCTCTCATAGCACGGGAGAAGAATCGATTAGTGAGCTTAGCCTTGAACATTGCCCAACTCAGATTTGGGTGGTCATCCAATCCAATTCCTTCCCACCACGCACTTGCTCTGTCTTTCAAATGTAACGAAGCTATGTGCATCTTTTTGCCTCAATGTAGACCACGTTCCGAAACAGTAGCTCCATATGGGAGAACCAATAGGCAACCTTGACTGGTTCCCCGATTTCCATCATAGCTATTCGGGCACATTGAATTAATCATCTTCAATGCTCGGTTATAATTCTCGTCGTTTCTCTCAAGAATCACTGGGGGTGCATGATCTTCATGTCCCCAAATATCAGTTGCAACCTGAGGAACGAGAGCCGCTTGAGCTTGCGGTATCCCTTGGGTTGTCATTATCTCGACAACCTGCCCCACTATCTGCCATATGACTGTATCATCCAACACGATCGAGGCAGGAGGTGGGTTAAGTGGAAATTCCCCCGTAACTTGAGGGTCCACCTGTCCTTGACGAACATTTTCCCGTAGTGGCGAGTCATTATTGTGTGAACCAGATCCAGTGTCATCTCCTTGCTGAGCAGCACTCCTCAACTGAATTTGGGAACCATTGTTAGGACCTTTGTCGGCCGCTCGGTTGAAGGATCGGGTGTTCACTATCTGTTGATGAACCATAACGTCAATTTAAAATTCTCCAACTTGTACATGATACTTAAATCAACTACTTTATGATACGAATGGTAAGGATCCAAACAATTAGTTTCTTAAATAATTAAACAACTAATCTGATCATTTTCTAAACTCTCAACTACTTTCAAAACCATACTTTCAAAACCGTTAATTGAATTTAGAATTCAACTCTTTAAAGCACTATTACTATATATAACAAATATTTCTTTAATATAAGTCTCTTAATAACTAAACCACTAATTTTATCATTTTCTAAGCTTTAAAATATTTTAAAAATCTTTGAATTAAATACTTAAAAATCAAGAACTATATATATGTATTAAAATAGAATAAAATGGTTTGAAAATAATTTTAAAAAATTCTCAAACCTAACAATAGACCAAGAATCTTAAAATCATTGCTCTAATACCATATTTGTAACACCCCCGACTTATGTCGGTAGTGTCACACGCTAGTGACCTCAGACTTTAATGTCCAAAATCACCTTAGGCTTTAATCCGAACAATTATGCTTAAATAAATAAACATTAAATAATAAAAGAGTAGCGGAAGACTTGTAAAACGAATTCTCAATTCTTTTATTAAAATTCTTCTCGTAAATTGAGAAGGATCGTTTTATAACAGTGTAATATTACAACGGAAGACTTTTAAAATAAACCCTAAATACATGACTAGTTTATCTAAGCCTTCGTCTTCAATTTGTTACTTCAAGGCATTTGAGACCATCCACTGATGTGCCGTATAGGACGGATGACATCAGCCAACCATGCAATGAAAACGAAAGGTTGGTCAGTCTAATGGAAGTCTGTGCAAGGGTGAAAATAGATTGGTTCTTGTCGTCGTATATAGTCACTACCCTTGTTTCTCGAATAAAACTCGGTAAATGGTATATATATGACTATAGACTTCTACCAAAAAGAAAGAAATTTAATCAATATCGAAATTTGAAGGGTACATGTCTCGGTTTCTAATTGAATTAATTTAACTCTAAATAAATCAATTTTTAAGGCTTTACAATAAAACGATTATTTATACGATACTAAAATTCATTTAGTCGTATATTCTGAATAATCATATCATAAATAAATTGATCCATTAATTTATTTATAACCCTAAATTTTTTATAACCGAGCTTATTATCTAATGAAATGTTATAAACTAACAATTCATAATATAAGATAATATCCAAAAAAATATAATTAATATAATTTTTATATTCATAAAATTTAATTAATCCTAACATATTTTCAGTAATCCAGATTAACTAAATTAATCAAGATTAGGCAAAAGTAAAAATAAAATAAACAAAACCGAATTTAAGCCAAGTCTTCACCGGAATTTGTGGGTGGCACCGACCAGAATCTGGGCAAATTGGGGCTCGTCGGAGCAACACCGGAGTCGAGGCCAAGGGGATTTTGAAGAGGACTCAAGGGCGGTGCTAGTGGTGGCGGCAATTACAACGGTGGAGCTCTCTGGTGGCCAGATTCGAACGATGAACAACCTCGACCAACTTTCTAGGGTTCGAGACTTTGAGGATGAAATTGGATGAATTGGGTGAACGATTAAAGGCGTATTTATTGGGCTAATGTAACCTTCAATGCCCTCGACACAATCCCGCAAATCTCTCTTTCCAATTCAAGCCGATGAGGTCGAATTTTTGAAATTCAATTCACACAATTCGGATGACATTCATGATTCCAGGAAAATCCCATTGATTTAGCCCATCAAAACACAATTTAATTGAGGGGTTTAATGCACTAGGTCGTTATCTACAATGCCCATGTACGAATTTTAAAAACCGCTCTCGAATTGCCGGCAAAATCAGCCATGGAAGGAGCTTGGTAAGGGTAAGATTGAGGGTTTAACCCTTAATTTTAGTAAGGGTATTATTGTAATTTTCCAAGTCGATTTATAATAACGGAATTTTTTATATTTAATTCCTCATTCCAAAAATAGAAATGATATGGAGAATTTTAATATAAGTTATTACAACCATAAAGTTGTGCGTTATTTAAATTTCTGGGTAACATTATGTTATTTTTAAATTTAAATAAAAATTATAAAATTTAACATAGAATTTTTAGATCAAGTTTAACAATTTTTGTTAAAGGATTTAAATATGGTTAAAGCCATAAGAATTGTAACTTAAGCTTGTCTTAGCCTAAGTTAAGCTTATTTAGCCTATGTTAATTTCTCTAATATTAATTTTGGGCTAAAATAATATTAGAAACATAGAATTATTAAAATAATTAGGTTTGGGAATGTTTGGGCAATTTTCACAATTTATGAAAGTTGTTGGAGGGCACTTTTGTCACAAACCAAAAGTTGGAGGGGCATGACCGTAATTTTGGAGAATTGCATCTCCTTCCTCCAGCCAAGCTCACACGAGCTCCCTCCCATGGACGACAATGGCGGATTCGTCTGATTCAAGCCTCCATTTGGGCTCGTTTGGATCAATTAAACCATGGGCTTTTTAGAGGGGATTAAACGCACCCAATCCAAGTGGATTCGAAAGCAAACAATTAAAGACGAGAACAAATTTTAACATATAAGGTAAGTATTTATGCGGTTTTGACGTTTTGGAAATTCGACGAAGATCTCCCCGAGACCTTTCCAACCATTATAAATACGACACCAATCGTAGTGGTTTGGGCATCCAATTAATTCCCCAAAGCTCAAGAACCCTAGCTCTCGGCCGCGCCTGTTCATCGACAAAATTCGACGACCACCGTCCACCATTGGCGTTGCCACCACCACCACTAGTTGCGCCTTGGAGTTAGCTTCCAAAGCCTTAAGGCCCCGCCGCCGATTAACCACCGTCGGCCAACGCATTAGCCGGAAAACCGCAACAGCTCCACCGCGTCGCACGGTTTGAGTATTTTCTGGATTTTTGTTCGATTTCTGATTTTATTTTATTATTATATGGTTTAATTAAGGTTAAATAAATTAATCTTAATTACTAAATAATAAGATGAAATTAATCTGATTTTTATAAAATTAAAACTAAATTAATTAAAATTAATTTGGGTATTATCTTAGACTATGAATGGTTATAATATTAACTTTTCATCTGGATAATATTTTGAAGTAAAATTTCTGGACTCATAAATAAATTTTGGAATTTATTTATTTATAAAAAGATTATTTAGAATATGTGATTAATTGAAGTTTAATCGTATAGATAATCATCTTACCGATTTAGCCTTGAAAATTGAATTATTTTGAGATAAATTAATTCAATTTAAATCTTGAGACATATACCCTTCAAAATTCAGTTTTGAATAAATTATCTAATTATAATTTATTTTGTGTGTGATTTGGGTACGTCTCAGATTCGCTTCTGGAACGGAAATAAAGCAGATATTCAAGTTGGTACTCGGAAACAACCATCCACGTGAGACCGTTCATCTCCACGTGATTCAACACAAGTGGCGGTTCACTCTTGCATATTTATTCCATTTTTATCTTAATTGCCAATGAATCGATTGTGCTATTAAGTCAGGATAAATAATTCTTTTCTTGTTTGGGAACTCGTGTGAATAAATGATGTGATTAATTGAAACTTATTATTAGGTTGTATAATATGCTAGCTATGACCCTTATATATATTATTATTATTATTATTATTATTATTATTATTATTATTATTATTATTATTATTATTATAGGGTGCTAGTTATAATTGGTGTGGACTTGTTGTGCATTGGTGTGGACATATAAATGCTAGTTTAGCACGAGTATTCATAGAAACGCTATTTCCTTGCGAGGTTTAGTCGTTTCTTTATAACTTTGTCTTAGGAGGTTAAATGCCCTGACACTTTTGGTCATGACCTACCCCTATCCGAATATAGGTAGTGGTGC
The DNA here is from genome assembly GCA_027886185.1 of Rheum nobile. NCBI lineage: Eukaryota > Viridiplantae > Streptophyta > Magnoliopsida > Caryophyllales > Polygonaceae > Rheum > Rheum nobile. The sequence goes on from WOAB01000639.1 coordinate 11,173,627, forward strand.
ACTTAGCTAGTGCCAATCTTTGGGATTTATTCCCAATCTTCGGGATTTATTCCCATCCTATATCTCATTGTGAGATCTGTTGTGGAAATTAAAAGCTTCAACGTTAATGCACGTTTTGAAATTAAATAAGATAAGTGTCTTGTTGCACATAATTAATATACCATCGGGCGAGAAGTATAACGTGGAACCCGCCCGGACTCTTGTATTAAAGTAAGTCCTCTTTCCAATCTGGATTCGCATTGTGCGGTGAGGTTGGTCGGGGACCCAAATAGTCAAGGTCGTTTTCAAACATTGTGTGAAATATAATGTTCCCAAACAAACATAAGTATTCCTATAAGACTTATTTCCTTTGGAGTCTTCTCTTGTTGCATTCCTATTCTTAGTTTCAGTGAGAGTATCTGGTTATGTATCGTCTATCGATTTTCATTCGAGAGACAATGATAGTAACTAGATACAATCACCAGAACCATTCTGTTTGAGCCCTTGTTTAGTCTTTCATTAGACTAACCAACCTTTTTTTTCTTTGCATGGTTGGCTGGTGTCATCCGTCCTATACGGCACATCAGGTACAACTTCCCAGATCGAAGCCACGGAATGAAGACGTTGAAGGCAACTGCATTTCCTTTGTTATTTGATTATTTGAACAAGGTTTAGATCATGTTTGTATTTTGAATATTTAAGTCTTCCGTTGATATTTTTATATACATTATTGGGTTGTCGTTTTTGCAACGTCATTATTAATACAATCTTGGTTTCAGTTTATATATATATGTTATTGTTCATTTTAAATTATTATTTTGCGATCAATACTGTCTATAAGCCTTGGCTGATTTCGGACATGCGTTTCAAGGTCACTGGCGATAATATTTCTAAGGTAATTTAGGGGTGTTACAAGACCATTCATAACTTAAAGAGATAACATACTTAGGGTATTTGTTATTTATTCCCTTCATGGATAAACATAATAAAGCATATAACCTTTATTGTTATATTTTAATTTTGAAACTACATTCATTGTTATACTTATTTAGTTATTTCTACACCATACTATTATAACCCATTTGATAATCTGTACCCAAACGTTATCATAACCCAACCTTTAAAAGAAATACCCAAAAATTATCATACCCAAAAATTATTTATATATTTCTACACCATACTATTATAACCCATTTACTCCTCTAAATAAAATAAAATAAATCTCATAACTTTTATATTATCAAATTAAAATTATCATATTACGCTTCTAATTTAAGTGAGATAGTTGGGATATTACAACTATCCCATCAGACAAATCAATCAAGTCCCATACTTGATTCTCAGATATGAAATCCATTTCAGACTTCATGGCTATGCCTCGTTTTCCAGAGTCTAGACTCTCCACAATTTGCTTAGAAGTAGTATGCTCCTTGTATTCTAAAAGTAATATATCGCAACTCACAGTCCATAGGAAATCAACATATTTCTTTGGTTGCATTCTAGGCCCTTAAAATCTACGAGTGAGGTGAACAACAAGAGGATATTCCACAACAATTTGTTGATTCTCATTAGAATCATATTCTTGACGGACGATAAGAGTTGGGTCTTGAGACTCCACTAGTTTCGGCGCATGGGTGACCCCCCTGGCGGGATTGCATCGCCAAAAATGATTGTCTTTAACATGGTGTAATCCATGTCATCTTGTTGTTCAGTTTGTTGCTCTTCTCGATTTTTTTCGAGATTAACATTTCTCCCACTTGACTTTTTAAAAACAAACTCTTTTTTTCAAAAAGACACTATCTCGAGCAACAAACACTTTGTGCTAATTGGGATTGTAGAAGTAATATCCTTTTGTTTCTTTAGGATACCCTACAAAGAAGCATTTATCTTATTTGTGTGCAAGCTTGTCTGAGAGTAAACACTTAACGTAAGCTACATATCCCTAGATCTTTAAAAAAGACAAACTTGGAACTCTTCTAGTCCATGACTCATATGGTGTCTTATCTACAACTTTGGACGAAACCCTGTTTAGTGTGAACTCTGCAGTTATAAGAGCATATCCCCATAAATATATTGGAAAATAAGCAAAACTCATCATAGAACGAACCATGTCCAACATGGTTCTATTCCTCCTCGAAGATTTACCATTCAATTGTGGTGTTCTTGGTGGAGTTAGTTGTGAAAGTATCTCACAACTCCTTAAATGATTATCAAAATCTTGACTCAAATATTCACCACTAGGATTAGATCGTAGTACTTTAATTTTTTTGTCCAGTTGATTTTCAAAATTCATTTTGAAACTCTTTGAACTTTTCAAAAGATTCAGACTTATGCTTCATTAAGTATATGTATTCATATATACCTAGATCATCAGTAAAAGTTATGAAGTATTTGTAACCACCTCTAGGTTTTGCACTCATTGGTCCACATACATTTGTATGTATTAGGGCCAATATTTCATTTGCTCTCTCACATGTTCCAATAAAAGGCGATCTTGTCATGTTTCCCATTAAGCAAGAATCATATGTATCAAATGATCCACAATCAAAAGAAGTTATAAGTTCATCCTTTTAGAGCTTATGTATGTGTTTCAAGCTAATGTGACCTAAACGAAAATGCCATAGATAGGTAGTGTATAAATCATTTGATTTTTTTCCTTTTAGTATAGACATGTGATTCTAAATCCAACACATGGAGTCCATTACTCATTGGAGCATTAGCATAAAAACATCATTTATATGAATAGAACAACAATTATTCTTAATAATGAATTCATAGCCTTCAATATTCAAAACATAAGCTGAAATGATGTTTTTGATAATAGCAGGAATGAAATAACAATTATTCAATTCTAAAACTAAACCAGAAGTCAAAGATAGACTATAATCTCCTATTTTGAAGGCGATAACTCTTTCGTCTTCAAGGTACTTTGGGCAGTTCCTTTTCCAATGCCCCCTTGCATTGCAAAAGAAACAATCATGGTCATAAGCTACTCTAGCCTTTTGAGTAGTTTTCGGCTTGGGTTGTGCAACTTGCTTTCCCTTTCCTTGCACATTCTTCTTTTGCTTTCGAGGTGCCCCTTTCTTGAACCCTTTTCCCTTTGTTGACCATTAGAATCTCTTTCTTAGACTCAATAGAGAGATTTTGCTTAGTAGTTTTGAGCAACCTATGTAGCACTTCAAGGTTTTTCCAACTCCATTCATATTGAGGCTCATCTTGAATTAAGCAAATCCATCATGTAGAGAATGAAATATGATGTTAGTAGCCAACTCTGGACTATAAGGAAGCGAAGTCTTTCAATGTTCTTAAAATTTCCAATCATATTGAACATGTGAGCACTGAGTAGCTTGCCTTTCTCAAGCTTTTGTGAGTCTTATACTTCTCCATTCTAGCTTGTTCCTGAAACATTACTTTCAGGTTATGAATGATGGTGTAGACATCCATCCTCTCAAACCTCTTTTGAATGTTTGATTCCATTGAAGCTAGCATAAGGCACTTGACAATCACTGACTTTTCTCTAATTTCCTTTTCATCTGCCTTTTTCAGCTTTTGTAGGTGTCTTACAAAAATTGGGATAGGGGTGTAAAGGACATTCTCTCATTCTTCAGAACTAAAAACAATTCTCATGTTTCTTTCCCAATCGAGGAAGTTGTTGTCGTTCAACTTTTCCTTCTCAAGGATTGAACGCATGTTGATGATTGTGGGGTTATTATTTCTAGATATGATATCTACAATAGAAATAATGTTCAAAATATAAATTATGCTTGTCATGCAAAAAGCATAAAAAGTTAATCTTGCTTTAAACATAAATAAGTTAATACACATTTTATTCAAATCAAATTTCTCCCTTGTGAATAAAATGATTCCAACATCTTATTTCAAATAAGACTTAAGCGTACTTTGGCACTTCCCTAAGTCCTATGTGATCAAGGTGAGTAACTTTTACTAGTTATAACAATTACAACTCTTGGTTGATGGACTACATCTTATGTCAAACTTATTATTATGCCTCAAAATCCAAAACTTTATCTTTTGGCACTTTGTTGAGTATAACCAAATCAAGGTTGTAAACCCCTTATATAGATTTACCTGTACTATCCCAAGGTCACAGAAAGACACCGTCCTTTGGCAAAAAGCTATCCATCAAATTCCAAGTGCCTCATAGATTATGATTTGGAAAGGCAAAATCTCAATTTTCTTTTAAGGGACCTAAGTTTACTATGTTGGTCTATCTACTTGTGAACTAAATAGCATAAATAAACAAACATGCATAGACTTGGAAAATATTTTAAATTAATATATGATGCATAAATTAAATGTGATCCTAGTATGACCCCTAAAACCTATAAGATCTAATGTTCATAGATTATTCTTCGTCTCTTGGATCTTCATCCTTGATACTCCTTTTGGATCTCAATCTTGGATTCTTCATAGAATCTTCTTTCTTGCTTTACATAATGTAATTCTAATCTAATTGCTTGAAATTAAATTATAAAAATACATAACGATGCGCATATTGTGTACAAGAAAACAATAATGATATGCAAATCGTATTTTCTATCCTATTTTGAGCCATATCAATCAATGAAGACAATAATAATATCATTATATATCATACACGCATTTATAATATCAAATATTATATAAACACACATAGACTATTAATCAAATTATTAACCTTTTAAGATTAAATTATCTCATAAAATAATTAATTCAATCTTCTTATAATTTTAATTCAATTAAAATTCATACATTGAATCAATACCATTATTAATCATTAACATGCATAATTGGGTAAAATTTAATATTAATTATTAACATGTATAATTGGATAAAATATATGCATAAGATAAGATAGCCATTACCATATCTATTTTAGGCAATTAGGATCTTAGGCTAACAAAACCTAACCCTAACCACTTAACCACATCAGCCGCCACACCCAAGCACCCAGCCGTGGTTCGATAACCACCTAACCACTGGTGCCGTGCCATCCCAACCCTGCCCTATCCATCCCGAGCCACCCTCGAACCTCCGTGAGCCACTTAGGCCACCAACCATGGTTTTTATTCTTCTCCCACTGAAATTTTGTAACAATTACAAATTTTGTGGTTTTGAGAAAAAATAGGGTTTATTTATCATAAAATTAGGGTTCTTGAAAATTTAATGTATGAAACGATTTCATACAAAAATAATAAAACTTGGCAAATTCAAGGCATTGAAATTCTAAATTTCTAGGGTTTGATTCAATATTCACCAATATGAAAATCTTGAATTTTTTATGCGTGACTATGATTTATACAAGAAATCATATCTCTTGTATAAATTAATCATATGAATCAATTTTAGGGTTAAAATTAACGAAAAAAATCAGAATTTTATTACTTTAAATTTTCGGCCATGGTGTGAAATTTCGAGTATATTATAAGCATATGATTCAAAGTTCCATGCATCCAATCAATAAAAATCACAATTTTAATCATGAAATGTAATTTATATATATAATTTCCACCTTAATTAAACTTGAATAATCAAGAACATGCATCAAAATTATAATTTTTAATTATGATCATTATCAATTTATGCGAGAGGCTCTGATACCACTACAAGTATTTAGATGCTTTTAGGAGAATTTTAGAAAACATGTTTATAACATCTAGGATCTCATGGATAAACTGATATGAATCGTATAAGAAAAGAGTAACATGTATTTTGATGCAAATCTTCTACTTGATCCACACGAGCACGGTAGTAGATCCCCTTGCCTTCGTTTGCTAGAACAGAACGAGAAAACTCCAAGCTCTCTTCTTGTAGGTGCAAAGTCGAAATAGAGTATAGTTGTGGAAGAAATATTTAGTCAACATATGAGATAATGGATCATTTCCTTGTATCTAGAAAGAAATATATACAAGTATTCAACAATTATATTATATTATATTTCATAAATATAACATTTCTTATATCATCAAGTAGATAGATAATATTTTTATATTACTTGATGAATAATTCACTCTTTTAATTTAATGCCTTGATGGAAATTCCCATGTGCCCATAATGTGCTCGGGTTACTTAATTCTACTATGCTCGGCTTATTTTTCCTTGTTTGTTTTTTAAGTCGGTTTGTCCAACTGTAAATTTTACGGCATCTCAAATAACCATATATGTTATATACTTGGAATCCTTTAACCTATTAAAAAAAGTCTAACGTGTTGAGTGTGTTTGTGTATTAATTGCCTGCCCTACTCACTCTCAATATGTAGTACGGAGTGCATATATATTCAATTCAAAGCTGAATTAAGTAATCAATATCTATACCGAATGTTGATGATGGACCCTCACCTGTTTATAGGGGCCCTTCTCTTTTCCTTGTGCGTTTGCCTACTAACGTTGATTGTCTACATAACTTAATAAATGTCTATGCAACAAAAGATGCCAAAATACCGCAACTATGTAAATCTACTGTTAAGAATCCAGTTGGAGAAAAAAAATGAAGCTTAGTGTCAAATGGCTAGCTAGGGTAGACCTCAACTACAACAGCCACAACAAATCTCTCTTGTATATTGAAGAACTTTTGATACAAAAAGACATTGTATGAAGAGATAATGTTTGTGAGAAAAGATAATTTTTCATTCCTTTGAGGTAAGTTATGTTTTGGGGCAAAAAGATCAAATCGACCTAACTTGCTTAAGATTGGGTAACTAGACAATAAAAAGATCAAAATATCGAGATCATCCAAATTAACAAATGATGGAACAAATGAAATTGAGAAATAATAAGAACAAACTTATCTCCTCTGGACAAGAAGATTACTGAATCGAGTACTTTCGTCCTCAATCGTCTAGATCGTGGACATAGAATTTAATGGGGAATTCGCACTTCGATCAATGAAAGAGAGTATACTTGTGTTCTATTCAACAACAGTGAATTCAACGTATTCGTTACATAAGAGATCCTATGCTATCTATATTAATCACTTAATTAATCGAAATTAAAATCTTCAGAGATCCGCGGGGATCATTATGTGGTTTGTTGGTCGCCCGAGATTTTCTCTACTGGCTCAACGTCTTGCTATTTTCCTTGTCGCCTCCGCCCCGGTCTTTAAAGTTTCCTACTTCCCTTGCACTGTTGGGCCGGTCCACTGGACTCCTCAAAATTGTTGGCCTAACAATTGTCCCAAAGTAAACTGGGTCGAAAATAACGGTTGGAGGGACAATTTACTTTTTTCCATTCTCTTTCCATACACAATCTTCTCTGCTGATCTTCATGCAAGCGTAGGGGACGTGGTGGCTTCTAATTGGACTAGTGCTTTGGCCAAATATTTGACGGTTTTTACCTTCTTAAATAGACTGCCACCTTTCTTATCTTCCACAACCTTCTCTCCTCTGTAAAACTCTCCTTTTCAAGGTAAAAGTTTGAATCTTTACCGTTGTTTACTTCTTTTCTGCCATGGCGTCTTTTAGATCAAGGAAGCATCGAGTCGCGTCCTTCAGTTCTAGCGAGGAAAGGGTGGTTTCACCCCCTTGATCTTTTGAGCGTGGAGGATTCCATGACCGAAACCCTGACCCAGTCAGAATTGGACAAAATCCTTGAGGTTGGGCAATTCTGCCTGGGACGGTGGTGCATCTTCCGTACCCAGATTGGCGTCGGGAAGGTTGGATTTGCTTTTTTGATTACCCCTTTAGGAATGAGCACACTTTTCCCTTTTCGAACCTTGTCAGTAACTTCTTGGCCATTCTAAGTCTTGCCCTTTGCCAAGTTATGATGCATGCTTGACGTCTCTTTAGGGTTGTCGATTTTCTAGTCTCTAGTGTCGATGTTGATTTTAACGCTTTGTGGTATTCTTATTATCTAAGTACTCGGGGGTCCTCTAGATTTCAGTGGCGTCTTCGGTCGGATTGGTCGCCAATTGCTTTGAATCTTAACATTAACGACCGTAAGTGGATGTCTCGTTTCTTTTTCGTGAAGCGGAAATCGCTTGAGGGGGGCGTCGACTGTTCTTTTTTGCTGGACAACTAGAGGTCGAAAGGTATAGTATCTGTCTTTTTTTAGACTTTTGTTGGATGCTCTCTTAACCTTTGCTCACATGTTTTTTGTTTCAGATCCTGATCTAGAAGAACCTTGAAGATTCTAAATTTGAAGAGGTGACGAATGTTTTGCTTTTTCTCCCTTCCGTACAGAGATCCTTTGTGAATGTTAACCTTCTTTCGTCCAATCTTCCCGGACAAGTCAGCATGTCGACTCCTTCTACTTCCTTAACCAAAGGCACATGTCCGTTCCTCTGGGTGGTTTTTAAACTGGTCGTGTTCATACTACGTTGTCCTTATCTGATAGAGTCTCGCGGCGAGAGGTCTATTGTGCGCCTCTCAGGAAATGGTCTCTTAGAGAAGAAGATTTCTGTTGCGAAGGCGTCTGCTTCTGCCAAAGTGATTTCTCTCGACTCGCCTTCGTCCAAGACGTCTGGGGCCAAAAGGAAGGTGATCATGTCTACTGAGTCTGTGAGGGTTAATCTTGAAGATAGGTCCTTGTCTGACCTGCTTTATGCTCAGGACCCCATAGCTAAGAGGGAGATTGGAGATCTTCATCCGATCGATTGTATTGACAAGGATGTCATCCTATTGAGCCCACATGCTATGCGTCCTGTTAACTTATGTATGTCTTTGACGCATCTAGGGGATCTCAAGTCGATGATTGCTTTGATTTGATCAGGACTGACTTCTACCATGTACACTAAGAATTTTCTTGAAGACACTCTATAAGAACATTTAGTAGGATTTAATTTCATATTGTATCTTTTCAGTACCTCGAATGCCTCTTTCTAGTGTTCGATATGATCCTGGGCTGCCTTCGATTTGACTAGCATGTCATCTATGTATACATCCATGGTGTCCCCGATTTGGTCTTTGAACATCTTGTTGACCAATGCCCCTGCGTTTTTTAGTCCAAAAGGCATTACCTTGTAACAATACGCACCTTGACTTGTTATGAAAACCATTTTTTCTTGGCCTTCTGGGTCCATTAGGATCTGGTTATAACCACTAAATGCGTCCATGAACGTGAGCATTTCCTGGCCTGCAGTCGCGTCGACCATTGTGTCAATGTGTGGTAGAGGAAATGAGTCTTTAGGACACGCCTTGTTTAGGTCCGTGAAGTCGATGCAGACTCTCCATTTTCCATTCTTATTTTACACGACGACGACATTTGCGAGCCATTATGGATACTTAACCTCCCGGATTTTAATTGTTTCTAGTATATTATTGACCTCGTCGTCTACAATCTTGTTTTGCTCGGGTGTGAATAATATTTGTTTCTGCTTGACTGGAGGGTAAGTTGAATCTACATTTAACTTATGAGTACTAATGTCGGGTGAAATTCCTACCATGTCTTCATGCAACCATGCAAAGTAGTCAGCATTGGACCGTAAAAATCCTACCAAATTTGCTATGGTCGAGTCATTTAAATCTGACCCGACCTTCACCGTTTGGTTTGGCTTTGAAGGATCGAATATGATCTCATCTAGTTGTTCCATTTCTGGTTCAATGTATCGTTTGGACCTTTCGCCGACCTTTGGTTGCTATGCCGACTTTTGCTCGACCGCCCCTTTCATTGATGTAACATAACACTTCTTGATGGCCACTGGTCACCCTTTATTTCATGTACCCCCCACTTCGTTGGAAACTTGATAGTCTGATGGTAAGTGGACGGTACAACTTTCATGGCGTGTATCTAGGGTCTGCCAAGGATCGCATTATAAGGTGACGGGCAATCAAGTACTAGGAACTTTACCTGTTGGTTGACCCCGCCAGCATACATTGTATACACTATTTCATCGAGGGTATGTTTGACTTCCCTGCTGAAACCAACTAGCGGAATCGACTTTCGGGTTAGGTCATCCTCGCTTAGACCCATACCCTTCAGAGCGTCTAGTGTTAACAAGTTTGTGGAGCTACCTGTGTCGATTAGCACTCGACGTATAAGACAATTACCAATTGATAAAGAGATTACCAGACCGTTATGGTGGTCACCCAATTCTTCAGCTTCGGAGTCGTCGAAGATGATGACAAGCGTGTCCCCAGCCCTTGATCGTCTTGCTTCTGATCGTACTGGTTTGTCGTCTTTACTTTCCTTGGCATATCTCTTAGCGGTGGAGTATGTGTTTCCACATACGTTCGACCCTCCTGAAATGGAGTTAATAACTTTTGTATGTACTAGAGATGAAGGTCGATCAGTCGTTACCTGGTCTCTTCATTCCATGGTAGCCTTTGCCTTGTCGAAGATCACGTCGCGAAGGAGGCCTTGTGCTAGCAGCCTTGCAACCTCCTTACGTAGCACAATGCATTCGTTCGTCGTGTGACCGTGATCCCCGTGAAATTCGCACCACCTGCTCATGTCCTTCTTGGAGTCCGTCTTGTTGCTCTTTCGGGGCCATCTTACATCTTTTCCATATTAGTCGAAACTCTTGACGAGCTCCGACACGGAAATGTTGAACTTATAAGAATGGACCTTTGGAGGTAAGGCCAGGTTGTTCTTCCAGTCTTGGTTTCTGTCATAAAAGTTGCTTACATGACCCTGATCATTTCATCTTTTGGGATACGGTTCGTGTCGTCTGTCGCGTCAATGATCCGAGGATGGCCTTCGGTCAACTCGATATGGGCTCTTGTCTGCCTTTGTAGGTTCTTCATCTTCTTCCATCCTAACTTGGGCCATGGTCTTTGCTTGTACATCTTCGAAGCTTTGGCATGGGTACTTAGTCAGTTTGCGGTAAAGTTCACTGCCCCTGATTTATCCCCGATGGAAGGCCTCAATGGATGTTGGGATGTCGCAATACGAGATCACGACCATTTCCTTGTTATACCTGCTAAGATAATCTCTTAAGGGTTCGTTGTACCTTTGTGCGATCCTGTAAAGGTCACTCAATTGCTTCTCTAATCTTCTGCTGCTGACGAATTGGATTTTGAATAAGTTAACCAAATCAGTGAAAGATGCAATTGAACCCTGAGGCAAATGCATGAGCCAAGTTAGTGCAGGTCCTGCGAGGGTTATGCCAAAGCATTTGCACATGATTACCTCGCGGTTCCCTCTCGGAATAGAGATAGTCAATAATTTCTGTTTTTAAATAGATATATGGTCGTCTGGAACCCCGGTCCCGTCGTAGTTGGGCATGTTGGGGACGTTAAACTTCTTTGGGATTTCATCGCGCGCAATCGCCTCAATCAAGGGCGAGTCTTCATATCCGTCGACCGCTTCTTTTTCAATCGGTTGTGGGACTCTTGGAATTCTGGCAATTCAATAGTCCAGAGTCTTCATGAGTTCGTCAACAACATGTTGTATAAGGGTTTGGAGATCCGTTGGTGTGGCGATTTGTGGAGGGGTTACTCGTGTCTCGACAGACCCGATCGCAGTAACATGAACGTTAGTTGTAAACGTATTGACGTGTGGAGTTTGGAACATACCAGTGGGGTGAAGGATACTTTGTGTCGATGGCGCTATGGGTTTTGCAATTGCTCCGTCCATGTTGAGGCGTGTCTGGATGCCCTTGATATTGACCGTGCGCTTGGATCCTTCTTGGGCCGATGCGGCCAAATACACCTGAGATTTCAAAAGCTCATTTTTACGAGTTAGTCGCGCGATCTCAGCCTCGGATTGGGCGCTTAGGGATTCAGTTCTAAGGCGTTGTTGGGTCAGCTCCTCTTGGAGGGTGCTCATGTTTTTGGCTAGCTCCTAGCCTGGATCTAGTTGACTGGGATAGGAAGGTTGGTGACCAGATCCTCAATTTGGTCGGTGGTGTGTGTTTCATTTTGGTTTCCGACTTGAGCGTCGGTTTGGGTTTGGTTGTTGTTGGCAAAAGTCACACGGACTCCGAAATCAGTCAGAGTGATAAGGAGAGGATGATTGGATTAGTAGTTGGCTTGATGCCCCATGGTGAACGCCAAATTGTTTTGGGACAAAAAGATCAAATCGACATAACTTGCCTATGATGTGGTAACTAGACAACAAAGAGATCGAAATATCGACATAATCCAAATCAACAAATAATGGAACGAATGAAATTGAGAAATAATAAGAACAAACTTATCTCCTCTGGACAAGAAGATTACTGAATCGAGTAATTTCGTCCTCAATCGTCTTGGACGTAGAATTTAATGGGGAATTCACACTTCGATCAATGCAAGAGAGTACACTTGTGTTCTATTAAGCAAGAGTGAATTCAATGTATCCACTACATAAGAGATCCTATGCTATTTATATTAATCACTTAATTAATCTAATAAAAGTCTTCAGAGATCCGCGGGGGTCGTTATGTGGTTTGTTGGTCGCCCGAGATTTTCTCTACCGGCTCAACGTCTTGTTGGTTTCCTCGTCGCCTACACCCCGGTTTTCAAAGTTTCCTACTTCCCTTGGACAGCTGGGCCGGTCCACTGGACTCCTCAAAATTGATGGCCCAACAAAGTATATATAGACATTTTCAAAAGAATCTTTAAAAACTCTCAATAGAAAATATATTTCTACTAACTAAAAGATATCATATTATAACAATAAATAAGATATCAACAAATGTAACAAATTAATATCCTCCATAGTCCCCTACAAACTCATGTTGGCCGACGCACATGCAACTTGGACCGTAGAGAAGAAAATCGATGATTACCCACAACCTTGGTAAAAATATCAGCAACTTAATCAAGGGATCGGACATGGCGGACAATGAGCTCTCCAGAAGCAACTTGTTCATTCATGAAATGATAATCTATCTTGATGTGTTTAGACCACTAGTGAAAGACAAGATTAGTGGTAAGTGATACGTGACAAACTCCCTTTAATTTGCCACGATTGATGTTTGGTCTCATCTTGGAGACAAGATCTGGGTTCCTTTGCCTTTCGAAACACAACCAAGAACTCAAACTCAATTAGGGAAGAACTAGATGAAAGGAAGAACACAAAAAATTCAATTGCAAATACGAACGAAAGAAATCACAAATTGTTTGGGGATGAAAAATACACAAGCACCTAGCCATATGCTTATGTCTTCAAATCTACCTGCTAATGAAGAAGAAAGGCCTTTATATAGTATTAGAGTTCTAACTCCCTAAAAACCCTAATAGTGTCAAAATTAAAAAAAATCCGTCTAAAACTAAACCCGAAAAAAGATCAGAAAATTCCCGACCGCACGGTTGTGCACTCGACCACAAGGCATGTGCGTTGCTCTCGACTTTTCAAAAATACTCGATCGCACGGCCGTGCACTGGACAACATGGTCGTGTGGTGCACTGCACAATCTAGAATGCATGGCCGTGTAGTGCTTTGCTCTCAAAGTGAGCACACCAACACTAAATTATGCTAGAAGGTCGTGGCGTCACTTTGGGCTAGCAGGGTGACAAGTCGTTGCTCCCGAGGCTTATCTATAGTGCCGGCCAAGCGTCGTATGAGTCCGGTTGTTGCCTCCTTGATCTTCCGAGCCTGAGCCCTTGTGAGAGGACCATGTGTTGGGACTCGAATAATCTCATTAACGTCCTTCGTAGTCATCGTCGGATGGGTGTCATCATTCTCCCCTTGTTGAACTCAAATTGTCCTCGATTCGTCATTAGAGTAGGCATCAGCAATGAAGGGAGAAAGGTCAGCGACGTTGAAGTTGGAATGGACGTCATAGTCACCTAGAAGCTCAAGACGGTAAGCGTTGGAGAACCCGAAAAGGACCATCCCCTCTAGCATCCAGCTTGGACTTACGCTTGTTGGGGAACCTCTCCTTCCGCAAGTGCAACCACACCAAGTCGTCGGCTTCAAAAATCAATGTCTTCTTGCCCTTGTCCGCCTGGCGCTTGTGATGCTCCACACATCTCTCCAATTGCACCCTAGTTCGCTCATAGAGCGCTCTCACGAACTCATCCCGCTTCGAGGCATCAAAGTGCTCCTTCTCCTTCATAGGCTGGGGTGTGAGATCCATCACGGTGTGAGGGTTGCGGCCATAGACAACTTCAAAAGGAGTCATCTTCGTTGAAGAATGAACTGATCTGTTATAAGTACACTCCACAAAGGGCAAACAATCCTCCGATTTTCGGAGGTTAGACTTAATCATAGTACGATAAAGTCCTCAAAGTCCGATTAGTTACCTCTGTCTAGCCATCTGCTTGAGGATGACATGAAATAGAGAATAATAGCTTAGTCCACAACTTAGACCATAAGGTCTTCCAAAAACAACTAAAAACCTAGCCTCACAGTCAGAAAAAATAGTGCAAGGCACACCATGCAATCTAACTATCTCAGTAAAGAAAAGGGAAACCACATGCATTGCATCATCAGTCTTATGGCATGCTATGAAATGAGCCATCTCAGAAAACCTATCGACTACAACAAATATAGAATATCTCCCCTTCTTAGTCCTTGGCAATCCCACAATGATGTCCATCGAAATGTCCTCCCATGGGATCGTAAGGAGAGAGAGAGGGGTATACAATCCATGGGGGTTCAACTTAGACTTAGCTTTCAAACAAGACACGCAAGAATTGAAAAAACACAACACATAATGACTCATCTTAGGCCAAAAGAAATGTTCTTGTAAAACATGCAAAGTTAGTAACCCCAAAATGGCCCCCAAGGCCTCCCTCATGGGCCTCCTGCACTAACAACCTACGTATAGATGAGCTAGGAATACACAATTTTCCAGATTTGAACAAGTAGCCATCATCCACATAAAAGTTGTTCAAGGCTCCCTTTGTCAAGCAATGATCATCAATATCCTTAAAGAACACATCAAACGCATAAAGCTCCTTAATCAAAGCAAAACCAAGTAACCTAGCATCCAATTGATTCAAGAGAACATACCTGCGAGAAAGGGCGTCAGCTACCACATTCTCCTTTCCCTTCTTATGTTTAATGACGTAGGGGAACGTCTCAATGAACTCTACCCATCTGGCATGTCGCCAACTAAGCTTGCTTTGCCCCTTCAAGTACTTCAACGCCTCATGATCAGAGTGGATGACGAACTCTTTGGGCCTAAGGTAATGTTGCCAAGTTCTCAATACCCGAATAAGAGCATAGATCTCTTTATCATAAGTGGGGTAATTCAGCTCGGCTCCGGTGAGCTTCTCGCTGAAGTAAGCATTTGGGCGCCCTTCTTGGAGTAGGACACCTCCAATCCCAATCCCAGAAGCATCGCACTCCAGTTCAAATGTCTTTGTAAAATACGGAAGTTGCAACAATGGGGCATGGCAGAGATCTTTGAGGGCACAATAGGCGTTCGCATGGTACTATTTCCACACAAATGGCGCAGTCTTCTTGGTAAGCTCAGTTGAGGCGGCTGCAATGGAGCTGAAGTCACACACAAAACGCCGATAAAATCCAGCAAGGCCAAGGAAAGAGAGCACCATTGTGGTCTTAGTAGGCACATGCCAATCTTGAATGGCCTTGATCTTCTCTTCATCAACCCTGAGACCATCTTTGAAAACAACAAGACCAACGAAAACAGTAGATTCTGAACAAAAAATGCACTTCTTAAGGTTGGCATAAAATTTCTCCTTGCAGAGACATTCCAAAATAGCCCAAAGATGGTCTACATGCTCACCTAACGTCTTGTTATAGACAAAAAGATCATCAAATTAGACAACAACTAATTTTCCTAAGTAGGACCTAAGAGCATGATTCATGAGTCTTATAAAGGTGCTAGGGGCATTAGTAAGACCAAAAGGCATCACTAACCACTCATAAAAGCCATGCTTAGTTTTAAATGTTGTTTTCCATTTATCACCCTCTTTCATGCGAATTTGATGGTAACCACTCTTTAAATCTATCTTAGGAAATAGTGTAGCACCATGCAATTCATCCAACAAATCATCAAGTCTAGGAATAGGGTGACGATACTTAATGGTGATTTGGTTAATCGCCCGACAATCAACACACATTCTCCAAGTTCCATCCTTCTTAGGCACCAAAATAATCGGAACGGCGCAGAGGCTAAGACTCTCACAAACATACCCTTTATCCATCAACTCTTGGACTTGTTGTTGAAGCTCATTTGTCTCATCTGGACTTGCTCTATAAGTTGCACGGTTCGAAAGGATGCGCCGGGGGCAAAATCAATCTGATGCTCAATCCCTCTAACCGATGGTAGTCCTTCTAGAAGGTCCTCATGGAGCACATCCTCGAAATCCTGTAACAAAGACTGAATAGCCCGGGTTAAGTGTGTAATGTCACTCAGGGATAAATAACAATCTTTATACACAAGAAGCAAAGAAGATTGTCCTCCCTAAATAGCTGGAGTAATATCACAGCTACGTGCAAGGACCCAGTTCTCGCACTTCCCTTGAAGGGGGACAGCTGGTTGCTTGGAGGATGTCACCGGGGGAGCCGACAAACGGCTGGTAGTGGCACGTTCCTCTAAGGCTCGAGCTTGGGCACGCTCAACCTGTTCATGCAAAACTTGTTGAGGGGTCATATAGTAGTTCCTTGCTTTACACCAAATCAAACATTATTTAAGACTTACATCTCATGGTTGTTATGAACATAGAATACATCAAGCAAATCAATATACTGAGAGGATAGTATAATCTACATCACAAAGATACAGGTTATGTCTTGACAAAGACCTTTTCCTGGCCATAGAGGATAGTCTATACCTCAACCTCCATCTTTAGATTGTTTTGCTGCAAATAGAGATCCACTGATTGTATCGCATTCACAATGCCTCCAGCTATCGAAATATGACTGTCTTTGATCAAACAAATCAATATACTAAAAGGAAGTCAAGAGAATGGAAGGGATATAACTACATGCAACTTATCATAACATGCAGAATAAAATTGCTGGCAAAGCAACCATAGAACATTTGATTTCACGTAGAAGGACGTGATAGGGGTCTCGAGAAGCACAACAGTAGCAAAAGCATATCACGGTGATGTAGCAACTGACAAAATGAAATGCATATTGCCACATAAACTAACACAGGAAGTAATCTGAAGTTGCATATTTATGTGAATACTACCCCATAAAAACAACTCAGGCCCCAGCGTTGTTCCTCAAATCTCTCTTTCACCTGATAATTAAGTAACAACCTTCGGGGGAAAATGACTTGTCGTATCCGTTATTCCTGATGATCATTGTCTTAGGCATTTCCTTATGAAAACTATAATATCCTCCAAATTGTGTGCATTATAATGCCGTGCAGATTTTTTATAGTTTCAAATGATGTAAAATATTCAATAAAAAAATAATAGTTTTGTCCTTGCAATTTATGGTAACACTCAATAGAGATGGGTCCTACTATTCGACGCATATCCAAAATTGTTTTTCAGCGCATAGGGTCGACACGTTACGGGAGGAGAGGGATGACACGTAACGCTCAAGGAGGATCAAGACGTCACGCGGGAGACGACTCCACACGTCACGCGGGAGACGACTCCACATGTAACGTGTGGAGCAACCCTGGCTTTAAAAGCCTTCGTCTCCCTTCTCCTCCATTCCGCCGCTGCAAACTACTTCTAAAAAACACAAATCTCTCTCGTTACGCGCCTCCGGTGTCGCCCCGTTACGAATCAATAAGTTTTGCGCGTTACGTTCCATCCCTTACAAATAATCAAGGTTAGTTACACTTACCTCTTGAAAAAAAATTATGAAGTTTTTGTATAGAAATTCTAGATCCACAATGTTTTAGTGTTTATGTGCTTGTATTTGTTGTTTTTTGTTAATTTAGAAGTAGTTTAGGGTATGAAATTGTAGAAATTTGTTAGATTTGTATGAAAGGGGTTTAGGGTATATGTTGATTTTTTGTGAATTCGTATGAATTTTGTAGTTAGATTAGTATGAAATTGAGGTATGTTTATTTTGTATGAAGTAGTGTTTTAGGCAGATATATTAAATAAGTTTGAATTTTTAAGAAATGTTGAAAAATTTGGCATCGCCGGAATCTGAATTTCACCGCCGGAATTGTCGCCGTAGTCGCCGGTGAAATGTCGCCGGCGAATTGCCAGACAGACCACAGCACGTAACGTGCTAAAGCCTTCCACACATTACGTGTTGATGGCCGCTGCGCGTAACGTGTGGTCATCGACCACGCATTACGTGCTGCATATGTATGTTTAATGGATTTGAGACATTTGTATGAAATTTGCATATTTAGGATTTTTGATGGATTTGTATGAAAGGGTGTCTATGGATATGTTTAATAACTTTATCGGATTTGTATTTTCGCTTAGCAAAATGATTTATCGTGGTAGATGGAGCCTGGTGAGAGAACGAGGCGTAGAACCAGACGAGACCTCGTCCGGGCTGCTTCGTATCGGACTGAGGGTGAGCTATCCCGTAGGGTTGCAGGTGCTGCACAAGATGCGGGAGGATACGGGCAGGCGGGCAATGCTGACCCCCCTGTGCTCCCGTTTGTGCCATCTTTTGTGGCGGGTGGCCTTGCAGATTCGGACCCGCAGTTGTACCCACAGTGCAACGTGAGCCCACTACATTGTTATCCTGATACAATCGATCAGAATAACTATTATGGCCCTGAATTGAGTCCGCCACCGCAACAGAGGCAGACCCAAAGCCCTTACCTTCATGAGAGCCCAGTTGCCCATCAGAGCCCTCACTTGTCCACGTCCTATCACAACCCCTTATATTATGAAGGCGGCGCAAATGATGAGATGGGATACAATCCGTGGGAGAGCGCGGGGCTCAACCCGAATGCACCGGTGAATATGGTAAGTAGCCTTAATATATCAAAATATGATTGTATGATAAAAATGTAATTGCTTATCATTTGTTTAAAAACATGTAGGACGAAGACAGTCAGGCCTGGGCTCCAAGAGCTCAACCTGATGATGATGATGCGGACGAGGAGCAACAAGAAGGCACCTCTTCGCAGGCAAGACCACCCCAAATAAAAAAAAAGGAGATATGAACCAGAATTGCAGGTCAGAGTCTATGGAGGTCCGGAGAATCCCGAACTGCTGAAGGGTTTTGCCAATCACGTGGCGTACACCCTTTATCAACGCATTGTAAGTTGCATGAAAAACATTATTCTTGTCATTTCACATTTTTATATAAATATGTCAAATCGATTGCTTACACTGGTTTAAAAATGCAAATGTTTATAGCCTGTGCCACCGTTGAAGTTTCAGCAATGAGGCAAACAGACACGCGCATGGTGTCTGCAGTTGTCAACGCCATGGGGGTAATCTGGCTGCTAGTTCAGGCTTGTGTAAAAATTCCGCAGGTGATACATGACCATGTGCACGAGACGCTAATAGGTGCGTTTGTTGAGCGCTGGCAACCTGAGACCAGCTCGTTCCATATGCCATGGGGAGAGATGACCATTACTCTCCATGACGTATTGTTGATCCTTGGGCTAAACATCAATGGAAGAGACTTAGCACCTCCACGGGGTTCTTTGACTGTGACTGATTTGAAGAAGGCGATGGTGACTGAGGCAACGGGATTATTTGAGTTGGCTGCTAAGGATGTGACATCTGGTACTGTAGTTGCTGATATCTTTAAGAGGCATTGCAACGGGCTGAATGACGAGAAGCGTACTTCTGGGTACTTGCTGTACTTGTTGGGATCTTGCCTATTTCCGGACAAGTCCCAACACAGATTGCCACTCTACTATCACGTGTTTGTGGAGGATCACTCGTGCACTAATGAATATGCATGGGGTGTTGCCGTTCTTGCTCACGTGTACCGCAGCTTGGGCGAGTGCACAAGAAAGGAAGCGAGAGTGATGTCCACGTGCTATACTCTGATTCAGGTATTTTTGTAAATTATAAAAACCATTGGTTTCACCTTATATTATCATTGTATCTGTATTTATTCAATAACAAGGATTGCTTACGTAAATTCTCTTTCAGGCGTGGATATATCAATATTTCCCCATGTTCAGACCTGCAGAGAGTAGAGACTGGGACTCTGATGATGCGGTCCCCTATGCTAGTCGATGGGACCTTTTAGTAAAACCCAACCCGTTGAGAAACTACAGAGTGGAGCTCGATACGATGACTGCGGACATGGTATGTACATATATTTATGTTTATGTTGATTGGATGTCGTTCGGGTTAACTGATAAGTATGTTTAGGTTGATTGGAGTCCGTACGGTACGATTGACTTTAGCGATGCGAGATTCGCTCCTACTCGCTTCCATGGAGTTATATCGTGTCTTTGGATAACCGAGCCGTACAAGCCAGACCGTGTGGCGAGACAGTTTTGCCGTGTTCAGGAGATTCCACGAGCTCCTATAGAGCCTCTAAGGGCTTGGAGAGGAGTAAAGATCAGCAGCTACAAGGTTGAGTACGACAAAGCTCGATTTGCATGGGATGCGCAGACTGTACATTCCATGACCCTAGCTGCGATGGGCCCTCCAATCCAGCAAGGCCATGACTGCAGCGATGATTACATGGAATGGTACCTCCCACGTACACATCCATTCGTCAACCCCCCTACCATTGAAGATGCGACACGGGTATGAATTTGACTGATTTGTAGATTGTTTAATATCCGGTTAACTCTTATCTATATTTTTTCATACATATCAACATTTTTGTGTTGTGTGCAGGCATTCGAACAATGCTACAATGAGCTTGAGCAACATCGCAACCATGAATGTGAAGATGTAGCAGAGTCTTTACGCCGATCATTTGAGCATATGTATCCCTTCCTTCCCAATTATTGAGGAAGCCGTGAAGACTTGTTTCAGGATTAAACTTGTTTCATTTTATGTATTTAATTGAACCTTTGAGTATTGCAACAATGAATGTTATGACTGCTATTTGAATGTTTTTTATGACTTGTTTGGATTATGACAACAATGAATGTTATGACTTCTATTTGAATGTTTTTTATGAGTTGTTTGGATTTAGGGATGTTTGGAATAGAAACGTCGAACTCATTGCATCATAATTCATACATATAATTCATTACATAAATCGACCGTTTCAACCTTCTTCTTTCGTCTTGTCTTCATTTCGGCCTTGGCTGCTTCGTACTCCAACAACCGATCACACGTCTTTTGATCTACGTAATCACCCGCAGACGGGTCATGATATACCACCCACGCCGGGTAAAGAGTAGGCAGGGGCGATGTCTCGGCAAGGCCAATCTACACAAAGTCAATGCATCATACATATGTTTTAACACAAGATAGTATCAACAGATGTGATTGTATTAACGTACCGCAATAAAATTTTGCTCTTCCTGGACATGGCAAATGCATATCGTCTTCAGCTTCTCGCCAACTGATACTTCGTTTGGCTTCCCCCTCATAGGCAGGTATGTCGTTCCCACACCACCACCGACGGTAACGAACACACATGTGAATGCCGTTGCCACCAAACATCCCATATCCGGGAGGTCCAACCACGTCTCCGGTGGGGCCGGCCTGTTCGGGGAAGGAAACCATGCTAGCTTCGCCTCCATTGCCTCAAGTGTCATCGTAGACACCCAAAGTGGTGCGAGTAGCTCATACTCTTTTCTCAACGTAGCGATCATGGTACGTCGAACAAAAGCCCACTGATCTTGCCCTAAACCCAGACCATGCGCAATTGCTCTGTACCCGCAGTTTCCATCACCCACTATCTCATACCATCCTTCCACGTGTGGTCTCATACACATGTGAAACTGGGTACGATATCGCCACGGGTTCTTGATCAAAGATGTGCCACCCGAAGGCTTTGCTGCAAGCGTCTTCGGTGGTCTTCCTTTTTGCTTTTTCGGAGGCATTTCGTCCATCTGTTGGTCACTGTACTCCTATGATGACGGTTGTCTTTTGGTGGCAAAGTTTAGAGCTCCTTGAGGCCGACCCTTATGCTTGACTTTAGCTGGCTCTTGCAGAGCAGTCCGCTCTGGATGCGCAATACTTGTTAGTGTTGAGACTGCTCTTTGTTGAACCTGCACTAGCAATGTGGGGAAGACGCTTTGGGCAAATTATTCAAGCAACGATCTATTCACTTTGCGTTCTCTGGCTTCTTCCTCTTCTTCTGTCTTCACTTCTGACAAGGTCAATTGCCTCCAGAACGGATGCAATGAGCTAGGTTCAATTGGGGCCTGGCTCCTCACATTTAGCGCCATGTCATGCACGCAAGGCAAGCCATCTCTGACCCTCATCTGGCATCTGCATATAGTGCTCCACAATGGATCTTCTCCTTTCCCGTATTCCTCAATCAAACGAGCTAGTGCAATCGCAGAGACCTTGAAGTGCAGCTTGCAGAAAAGATGTGCGTTCGTTAGCAGTGTATATCTCTTTCCAATGCTCTCATTCAATGCCCCCTTTATCTCACCAATATGACTGCGCAACCGTGTATGATATTGATCGAACACAGTGCAAATGTTACCATCATTGCTTGTGAAGAAGCTTTTCAGACTGGAATGGGCCCCTTCAACCCTGTATTACAATCAAGAATCCGAAATCAGTATGTTGCTGTAAAGGTCTAACTAAGTTCAAATAACTAGCTAAATTTAGAAAAAAAACATAATGCACATACCTGTTAGTGGTGGTAGTACCGAGCGTGAACAGTGTATCTGTCCATACGGAGACGATTCTTTCCTTGTAGGGGTCAAGCAAGTTCTTTTGTAGGTACTGGAGACATTTTAGAGATTTTCTCCAATCACACTTCAGCTTCTTCAGTGTTGCTTCATACCCTTGTATGGTCGTTTTCTTGAAGAGTTTCATGCAGTCGTTGGAAAACGCTGTGCCCCTAAACTTGTCCATGTTCTTCTTCCCGAAGTCTTCAATATTCTTCCTCACATGCCGCCTACATAGAAGGAATTTTGCTTCTGGAAACTGCTTCTCTAAGGCGTTCATCAACGCCTTCTCCCGATCAGTGACCAAACATGTGGGTGCTCGTTGCACCTTGACAAACATCTTTGCAAGTTGCTCTATGGCCCACTTGTAACTGTCTTCGTCCTCCTTCTCCAGAAACGCCCCGGCAATATTGTAGTTTTTCCAAACAGATGTGATGCCAACAATTTCAAGGAAGGGCAAATTGTAACTGCACACATAATCATATATAAAATATGATGGCATCCTAACCTTGACATGAACAAATGAAGAGTATAATAGATATGTATGTTACTAACCGGTTAGTTGCATATGTAGAGTCCAGCAGCACAATGTACGGAAATGTCTTCAGCAACGACAACTGTTCCTGGCTTGCGAAGAAGATATCCGTTATCTTGTTGGTCTCCTTGTTGAATCTATGTTGCATGAAGTATCCCTTCTCATTGCACTCATAGAAGAACTGTTGCATAACTGTTCTTCCTTCCATGCCCTTCTTTCGTATCTCATGCATGATGTTGTACACTTGCTTCATCTTGGTCAAATTGCCAAGGGCCGAATGGATTGTAGTATGAATCTTTTGAGGTTTGCAATGATTGACTGTCATCACCCTAATAATCTCCTTCTCTTCAGCGCTTGGCCGCCTAGCTAATGCACTACCATACAAATAATCTGCTATGACATGATTGTGAGTTCCATGTTGTACAATGATCCTCCACAATCCCTTCGACCCTTTTTTCAGCCTCAACATGAAGGGACACCCACACTTCTTCGACCTTGTGATGTCTCTCACTTGGTCAGCTTGTTTAGGCACGTTTTGTCCATGCCTATCACACGGTAACCAAGTCCCCCCAAGGGTCGAAGGGGTGGAAGGTTTATTCCTCCACTTTTTGATGTATAAGTGTTTACACTTAGCCATCTCCCGCGCCCACAAAAATGCTTCTTCTCTAGACTCCCAGCTTTGATCAGTTGTAAAGAACCTTGAGTAATCAATAGAGACGTAAACATCCTCCTCCGGTGGTACACTAAACTGAGGCTGTGTGTGTAGGGATGGAAAGCAAAACTGTGGGGTAGCATGAGATGAAGATGCTTCTGGAGGAAACGGTATCCCAAGTGAGAAGGATGGTATCTCAATAGCTGGTTGAGGCGTGTTCCAATCCTGCAACTTTTGAGGCGTTTCCCAAACCGCAAATGTCTTATGTGGGGTGCTCCAGTCATTGAGGGAGATATTGTTTAACCCCTCGTATAAATAATAGTTCGTCTACATACACATGAAATCATCTCATCAAGTAGTGCACAAATTATAAACCTAAATTCAAAATTTTCTTTGAGAGAGCAGATTCTGTAAAATGGCACGGTTAGTGACAAACCGTGCCATTTTACAGAATGAACCTACAACCGGTTTCTGGTGGTGATTCCACACGTAACGTGTGGGAGCGTTTCACACGTTACGTGTGGAAGCGTTCCATACGTTACGTGTGCATTATCTTCCCACATAACGTGTGGAACTGTTCTTCAATGTAACAGCCATTTCGCAGCCATAAACCCTTAACAATGCTCAATCTTTGTTTCTAATCCCCTAAACAATAAAATGAGATCTTTAATATTAAACAACAAATATCATGTCTTGGTTAAACCCTAAATAACAAATATCATACCTTTCAAAACCCTAACCATCAAGCTACAAACTTTAAACAAGTTCAAAACAACAACAAAAAAGAACTTTAGGGTTACATAATAGAAATTACCTCGTTCGAAAGTGGAATATTTTCCCCACTGTTGCTCCAATACTCGTTGTTGTTCGGATTGTCCATTTTTTTAACAAAAATTTAGAGTGCAAAACAAGAATTTGTGAGTGTTTCAAATGAGGGTTTAGGCTCGAAATGGATCGTTAGCCGGGGAAGAAGACGGGTCATTATTACAGTTAGGTGGGGACAAGACGGTTAATTCAATGCGTTTTGCCACAGACTGAACCACACGTTACGTGTGAGCCCCATCCACACGTTACGTGTGGGATAGCATGACACGTAACGTGTGAGCTGATTCCACATGTTATGTGTGGTTCAAGGTTTAGGCATATGAGGCTTTTTGTTAGGGTTTGGGGTAGGGGTTTGGGGTTTAGGGTTTAGGGATATGGTATTGGGGTAGGGTTTAGGGTAATGTGGTTTAGGTTTAGGGATTAGGGTTTAGGGTTAGGGTTAAGGTTAGGGTTAACTATTTATCTTTAATTAATAAGGGTGAATCGGGTATTTTAGTTACCTTGTTTGTGAGATTGAGGAGAGAAACTTTTAATTAGGGTTTAAGGTGGTAAATGATTGTTGAGAAGTTATTAATGCTAGTGGTTGATTTCATTAATGCTAGTGGTTGAGGTCATTATATACTACAGTTATATACAGCTGTATATTAGCTATCAAACACATTGCTTTTCACTATATAAGAGGCATTAGGGTTGTTTGTTCTCTACAACAAGTCCAACACAAGCGACGCTTGAAGATTCAATTGTGGGTAAGCTTCTTCTTCCAGTTTCTTTTGATTTATTATCCCCATTTTTTTATATCAATGGATTCATGAAATTTGTAGGAAACCAAGCACTACAACAAATAATGGCATCTTCATCCGAATCATCAACAAACCCACTATGCGCGTGTAATTTGAAAGCCATTGTCCGTACTTGGGATTTGTAGTGGAACTACGGAAGAAGGTATTGGGGATGCCTAAGACTGGGGTGTTTTTACAGGAAGTGGATTGATCCTATATACGAGGACAGGGCACACGCGATTATTCGACAACAATGGCGGGAAAAACAAGATCTTGTTAAGGAGAATCGAGATCTTGTTAAGAAAAATCAAAAACTTTTACAAGATGTGGATAAGATGCATAGGTATAACCTCAAACTATATAATGACGTACATCGTATATTGCCTTGATGTCGTATCTTTTGTGTAATGTTGTTTACGTACTATCAACCTTTGTAGGGAGCAAACAATTTTATCAAAGCAGAGATATGATAGGAAGCGAACTTTTACCAGAGACTATCCTAATTTCTTCAAACGCAACTAGACGATGTCATTTATTTTGTGTTAGGGTTTCTAAGTTTATGAAGAAGGTGAAGAACATGTATTATTTACTTTATTTTGAGATAAATGTGGTTGTAGTCATCCAACGTAATGAACAATTCTATTCTGTCTTCTAGGTTGATTATTTTGGGGTGTTTTTTTATTAATTTTAGATAAACAAATAAACCCTAAAAATAAACAATAATATGATACAACATTCATACACAACATTCATATATAAAATAATCAATAATTCAACATTGAACCATAAATAAATACTAAAAATATACAATAATATGACATACACAAATACCCTAAAGTATACTATAACTAAACAATTTAATATACTAAAACACCACACGTTACGGGTGGTGTATACCCACACGTAACGTGTGGTATGGCTCTACACGTTACGTGTGTAACCTATGCGCTAAACGGCAAAAATGCCTATGCGCCGAAAAGTAATCGTGATAGAGATAGATGTATTTTTAGGAGTTTTGATCTTACCGGAGCATGATATGCTCTCTAGCGTCTTTCAATCTCCGTCTCTCAAAATCAAGATCTCTCATTCCAGCATTTATCTCAAGCTCAAGTGGTAAAACCTTAGCCCATGCTTCCTCCCGTGCTGCATACTAACTAGGGGTGGGCACGGACGGTTAACCGATATTCGGTTAATCGAATACCGGTTAACCGAAATTTCGGTTTAATTTTTTTTACTAACCGTAACCGTACCGAAACATTTGGTTAACCGTTTGGTTAACTAAAATATTTCGGTTAACCAAATGGAAAACTATGTCTATGTCTATGTCTATGTCTACCCTTCCAATTCTGAATCATGTACAAAGCCAATGTGGCTTTAAAATGCTCTTCTACTGAAACATAGGCTCTGCCCATCTTATTCATTGTGGTAACCGAAAACTTTAGGTTTAATTCAATTTTTTTTTATTTCAATGTAAGATTGCGTATACTTCAAGGGGCACAAATTTTACCCAACCCTATCGAATCCATTCGGCAATATTGTGTTGGATCGCAAACGGAATTCCGACAAATAAAATAATAAAGTAGTTAAGTTGGATGCCAAAGATCAGTCTGAATATAGAATACGATGGGCAAAGCTGATGAGCATGATTAGGGTTGGAAGAATTTCAAGGGCCACAGTGAGAAGTGCACCAAGTAGAAAGATGAAAACAAATGCCAGAAAGATCTTCCCAATGTATGTATAGCTAAGCACGGGCTCTGATGTCATCCCTTTCAAGTCCTGCTGCTGGACCACAAAACAATAATACATTTATGATTTTTAGGTTTAATTCGGTTAACCGTAACCGAACCGATAACCGGAATATTTTCGGTCGATTAACCGTAACCGAAAACTTTGATTTTTCGGTTCGGTTAACCGAAAATTCGGGCGGTATTGCGGTTATTCGGTACGGTTAATCGGTTACGGATATTTTTCCCACCCCTAATACTAACCACCAAAAAGAATACTCGTCCCTTTAAATAAAGTGAAAGGTAAACATTGAATCTGTGGAAGATAAGATGGGAGAATTCCACATCGGAAATATAAAGAATCCAAGACCACTATATAATACCATGGACTATTCCTCCTATTGCCAGTTGGTTTTAGGATGGAACCCTATGGGCTTATATGGTGGGGTTGTGCACGGACGTACACGCCCCTAACCTAACCTCCCACACGGACTTTAACATGGTATCAGAGCGGTTCGGTCTGAGTTTGGACTCCTGGTTGATTGGGCTTGTCGGCCTTAAGACACTAATGGGCTTGCCGGTCTTAAGGCATGATGTCAAGTGTCAACTGGGCTAGGCCAGTTGCCACTTGAGGGGGCGTGTGAAAGATAAGATGAGAGAATTCCACATCAGAAATATAAAAAAACAAAGACCACTATATAATATCATGGACTATTCCTCCTATTGCCAATTGATTTTAGGATGGAACCCTATGGGCTTATATGATGGGATTGCTTGTATACGGACGTACATGCCCCTAACCTAACCTCTCACACGGACTTTAAGAGAATCTACTTACAATAGCACAATCAAATTGTTCCTGAACGAAAAACACATGGGAAGCCATAATATTCACATGAATCAAACAAAGGGACTTCCAAATTCTCTAAACATGAAACACTTTCAACACAATTTACACCACTGATCCACACAAGGGAGCATAATGTGTATCAAGGGTAGCATAATTCTGAGCAAGTGTTTTTAGCAAGTGATCGTGGTTTACAAATTTATTTATTTATGCAACTTATATTATTGTCCATTGTTCAATATACAGAATATTCATCAAAAATTCGTATCACCATTCCTAAATACAGGCTATTCTATGTTAGAGATATATATCAGACAGTTTCATTCCTCAACTATGCTGAGCACTATCACCATTCACAAGTAAAGAAAATGAATATTATTCTGTGCAAATATGATTTTCCATGTGTGAAAAGAAAACACTTAAATCTGGTCAAACGCAGTCCAAACTTTCCATACTTCCACAGAAGAAAGAATATAGCTCTATTGAACTTTCTTTCCATCCCCATAGAGAGTATATTGACCAGCATGCAGCAAAAATTACCTGCCTCTCATTATCGTTCATTAATCTCCTTGTGAATGATTGATGAATCAACTTACATTTTAGATAAGTTAAGTGAAAAACATATTAAGGTTAATAAGAATACATATTCAATAGCTCAATACAAGCACCATTGAAAAGGAGAGAAAACCATCATCGTTCCAAAGGAGTGAATAAGTAAAACTAAAGAGACATGTGATGAAAATCTGTGTTTTCACCTTCTCACTTTCAAGCTCCTTCCTCATTCTCTGAATTTCAACCTTGAGTTCTTCCACTCTCTATTCATATATATCCAAACTTGGGTTAACAAGATATGTAATCCATGCCATTTAAGTAGGAAGCACAATTAAGCAAATAAAATCAATGTTCAAAATTTCGGAAACATGCTTACTCTTTTCCTGGAAGCAGATGCTTGCTGCTCTTCCAAAACATAGGTTTCAAGCTACCGAACTTTATTGTCAGATATAACCAACTTTTGTCAGGTGTTCTCCTGCACAGACAACACAGTAACTGAAATACTCAACAATAAATATCCTTCAATCATTTATTCATGTATCCTCACTTTAAACAAGTCTATGTTTTCCTGGATATTCTTTTAATATATTGAAGTGGTGGAAAGGGCACAAAAAGAAACTAGACAAGTTTGGTTCTCAAACTCTCCACTAGTGAAGAGCTCTCTTTTTCTGATTCCTGACAAGATAACAAAATAACATTCTTAAGAGATGTGAAATTGACAAAACACATATCGCACCCTTATTAAGAACGAAGCTCTCAAACCTAAAGCTTATTAATAACTTCTTGTTGCTCTCGCTCTCTTCTTAAGCGAGCATCTGATAGACGTTTCAATTCTTCCATTCCCTCTAACTGAGCTTTCTGTACTCCAGCTTTTAAATCAGCTGCAGCTTTCTCCCGTTCCTCTCTTTTCTAATCACGCTCTTCATCTAATTGTGTTTTGAGCACAGCTAGTGATGCCTTCTGACTGAATTTATAAATCAAATTATATGATTTATGTTTCCCCCACATGTCAAATGAAAGCAATTACCAAACTGGATCCATTGGAGATAATATATAGCTAAAAACAATGTGAGAGGAAAGCAAAGTACTAATAAAAAAGGGTTGCAGCATCCACATATAGAAAGCTCATATAATTAAGACAAATTACTCAGAATTACATCTCCATAAATACATGCTTTCATCATAATAGATGAGCATATTTTTTGAAAAGGAACTTTTAGTTCACGTTAACAATAATTTTGCACATAATCAATGAGAAATTCAAATATGAGACAAAATTTACCATTCACATAGAATCCCTTTACTATATTACTTGTCATAAACATTTCTGTCATATTCACATAAGAGCTTTAATTTTCGAGTCATAATACCAAGTGCCAACTCTTTGATAATCATATCTCATATTTGACTCCTTTTTCTAATGAAATTTTAGGCAAGTCAAACTTCAGGTTAGGTGTTTACTTTAGTGAGATGATCATAATTCATTCTAGAGGCGATCATCCTCTAGAATGAAGACAAACCTTACCAGATAAAAGAAGTCTTGAGGGAAAAGAGAGAAATAAAGCCTATGTCCAAAAAATGTCAAAAGCTTAGCTTGGATGAAAGTCCTCCACCAACCTACAAAACATTACTACTAAAAGGATTAAAAAGGAACACTAGTTGACTTTCACAGGGAAACATATCCTTTCCTAACCATAAACCACCAATTTTCAAATGTTGAAGATAAAAAAACCATGAAAACATGATCAGATAGGAAATCGAGGGAAACAAATTTCCACCGAATAGGACAACTAGATCCATATAACCATACACCTATAACTCAATATTTTCCTATCACTAGTATAAAAAGGGGCATTGGCTACGGTTGATTTTACCACGGTTCTATATTTTTTCGTGGTAAATGAGAATGTATGACATTATTACCCCGGTTCTTTACACAACCGTGATAATTTTACAATTACTTTTATCACGATTTCGTATTTTTTCGTGGTAAATGAGAATGTATGGCATTATTACCCCAGTTCTTTAAACAACCGTGGTAATTTTACAATTACTTTTATCACGGTTCCGTATTTTTTCGTGGTAAATGAGAATGTATGACATTATTACCCCGGTTCTTTAAACATCCGTGGTAATTTTATAATTACTTTTACCACGGTTCTGTATTTTTTCGTGGTAAATGAGAATGTATGGCATTATTACCCCGGTTCTTTAAACAACCGTGGTAATTTTACAATTACTTTTACCATGGTTCTTTAAACAACCGTGGTAATTTTACAATTACTTTTACCACGGTTCCGTATTTTTTCGTGGTAAATGAGAATGTTTGACACTATTACCCCGGTTCTTTAAACAACCGTGGTAATTTTTACAATTACTTTGACCACGGTTCCATATTTTTTCGTGATAAATGAGAATGTTTGAAACTATTACATCGGTTCTTTATACAACCGTGGTAAAATTTTACAATTTCTTTTACCCCTATTTTTTTCCAGTGAAACCTAAATTAACTCAAACCTAGCCCGCCCCCCTCTTCTTCTTCGCCCCTCTCTCTTCTCTTCCTCAACTCAGCATTCCCATAACCTGCATTCTGCAATAGGTTGGACGAGGCGATGACGATGGCGTGCGGACAAGGCGAGGACGACGGCTTGCGGACGAGGCGAGGATGTCGAGCACCGTGTAGGACGACGAGCAGACGAGGTGGTGCACTAGTGTCGACTGTTGTCGCTGAGTAGAGTAGTTGTGTAAATTTCAGCCTTTGAGGTATAGTAAATTTCAGCCTGATGTATTTTCTGTCAAATAAAATGACAGCTTCATAACAACAGATGAACTTGAATCTGCCATGAAAGAGTATGGAATTGTTGATGAATCCAGCATCAAGGAGATCTTATCAGAGGTGGATACCGATAATGTAAGTTGATTGGAGTCAGAAATAACATTCAGAACTGCCTGACTATAAAAATACCAGCTCTTTGTTCTTCACTATCAAGATTACCTAATAAACTGCCTTGCACTGAGATTCATTTAATATGATACAGGATGGGAAGATCAATTACGAGGAGTTCTCTAACATGATGAGAAGCGGAACAAAGCATGTGAACTAGTCTTGAGGCCACTCGTGTCACTTGCGCCGCACAACTCCATCGTCGTTGCGTCCAACGCTCGTTTCCGCCTACGCTAACCTCAAAGTCCTGTAGAGGGTCATCCATCGTCACTCATGGTTTTTGTGCAATTCAACAAGGCCTCAAACACATTGGCTTCCACGGCAACACACGAGAAGAAAGTCATCTCTTTGACTCATGAACTGTAACCCTCAATTTTAGTAGGGGTATTTGTGTAATTTGATAACTTAGACTCTTTGTGTTTGATGTGAACGAGCTAAAAATATTTGTGGACATCTTTAACATTTAACCAAACAAGCCCTAGTTAGTATTGGAATGAAATAAATCAAAGTGAAGGATAAAAACTAGGTGTTTTGATTAATGATGGACCAATTTGATTTAAGTTTAGAATTTTCATAGGCAATCCCGTAGGAATATTATTTGCCACAAATCTCCGATTTCGATGATTCAAGATGTATTCGAAACTAGACTCGGAGATCTACAATTCTCTAGTTTGCATGGAGACGTAGATTCAATAGTAAGTGGTTCGAAATTATCCACCAATATGGGTCATTAAACCGTTTTATCCCACATTCACTAGTGGAAAAAATACTTTTTGAGGCTCCCTTTTAGAGGCGTACATAGTTCAAAATGCCTCAACAACGACTTAGACAATCACTTTTTTTGGTTTTTGAGGCGGATAATTAATTTATACGCCTCAAAAACATTTTTTTAAGCAGACAAATTAATATACGCCTCAACAAGTATCCGAAAAAACATTTCCCGCTAAAGTATTAGAGGCGGGCCAGGGTAAGGCCCGCCTCTAATGCTAACTAATTGAGGCGAGCCAAATAGCCCGCCTCAATTAAAGCTTGTTGAGTCGGGCCTCTTAAAGCCCGCCTCAACAACAACAAAATTCTCTTTTCTTTTCTTTCTCTCTCCCTCTTTTCTTTTCTTTTCTTTCTCTCTCTCCTCTCTTTCTTTTCTCCCAGCCCCGATACCTCTCAGCCCTAAGCCCTCATTAACCCTCATTTGCCTCCATCTCTCTCCCGAACTCCCTCCTCACCCTCTCTCTCCCTCACCTCGACCACCGGCGAGCCACCCCATCCGGCCACCGGCGACCCCTTTCCCGACCCAGATCCGGCTGCCACACCACCGAAATCTCTCTCCCCCTTCAGTTTCAAGTTAAAACAAGCCCCTCTTTGATTTTTAGTTGTTAGTTGTTCTCGTTCTTATTTGATTTTCGTTTCCTTCTAGGTTGTTGATCTTGGTTATGAAAGCTTTAGCTTCTAGGTAAAACAATAAAACTCATGAGTTTTATTGTTAGTTGTTCTCGTTTCCTTCTAGATTTACGAGGTTAATCTCTCTTCTCCATCTTAGTTATGAAAGCTTTTAGGGTTCGATTATGTGTTTGAATTTATTCTTAGTGAGAATTTTGGGTTTGGTTTGATGTTCTGAATGTAAACGAATCTCACTTGGTTGGCTAATTTGGAGATGATTTTTATGGTTAAATTTCGTATAAAATCGAGGTTTGATAGTTGCATAGTTGACTAAAGGAAAATTTGATAGGAATGTTGAGTTGTTAATTAAAGGGAAAATTAGGCTTTCTCTACTATTTTTTATCATTATTGCCAACTTTATTTTCTGTGTAAAATTGACTTTTGAAAGCTTCTTCCTGCAACACCTTTATATTTCATAATTCATACATAATGAAATGCGCCATTCAACCATTGTTCAAGGTAGGATTCCTCCATAAATTCTTTCATTTTTGTTCTGATAAGTGAAATAAGATTGTTGCTAATTCTGTGCTGTCATGACCATTTCTATTCAGTATTCACTATCTTTGACACTGCTGATGCTGTTAGAAAAGTGAGTGCTGTGATATGAGTAAGGTGAATTTGTTCTTTGAAAAGGATGTTTATGGAATGTAGATCAAACACTTAACTTGTAGAAATCTTCTTACATGAAAAAGTCATTGTGTGATTAAAGATGTTATGCTCTTCAACTCTCCTCCATTAAAGACTTGTCCAAAAGTCTTGTAAGATACAGTATAATTGAAGTGTAAAAGCAGGGTAGACAATGATTGGATGATCAAGACTAGGGGCAACAACTTGGCATGTGTGGCTGAGCTCAACATCCCACTTGTTTAATTTATTTCCATGTGCTTCTTAGTTGTTTATTATTCTCTACTTGAGCTGTCACTCATCTTTTCTTTCTCTTTCTCCCCTCTATGATATTGAATATGACTATTTCTCTTGTCACTTACGAAATGTATAAGAAATAGAGAACTAGACACTGATATAAGACAAGTGTACACCAACCATGTAAATTAGAAACAACAGTATACACTTAGAAGAAGGAACAAAAGTATACGTGCCAGTTCTTGAACAACTTGATTAGAGTGGAATGGAGATCAGAGAATTAGCAGAAGGGAAAGATAGAAAGGATTATTGATATGAACTGTGGAGTGACTGAGTTGAGGAGGGATGGAAATGAAGGGGGTATTTTTTATTTCAAATGATCGTTAATAATGAAATGTTTAACTTCCATGAGCTCATCACTTCATACTATACATGCCTTAAATGATTTCTGAAAAGATCTGGCAGTTTGGAAATTAGGGTTTTCTTGATTTGGTTGTTGTGGCTGTTGAGTTCTCAACTTTGTGTCGGCCCCGGCTTACAGGATGTTCTTTCTAGGATCTTGTCGTTTTCGTTAAGTGGTCCTCGAGGTGTATGTGTTTTCTCTGCAACCGGGACTGTCTCTAATGTTGCCATCAGGCAACCGGGTTCTCCCAGCGGTGCTACATTCAGTTACGAGGTAATGTAGCCACGAAATCTGATGTCAGCGTTTGAACGTTAGTTCTAGACCAATTCAATGCAATGTTGAATGAATGGTCCAATCCATAAACTATATTTTTTTGGTACAAGATATACATTTGAGTGTTTGACATAGTGTATGGACTATTGATAGCAAAAAAAAAAAATCCATTTAGAGGTATAATTGTAACTTTTGGTTAGTACTTCTTTGCTGGTTTGTGACGCCTATTTCTGTTGCGGTGTTTGGATAATAATGGAATGCTTACATCAAACTCTTTTCTAGCAGCTTATTGATTTGTTCCTTGTCTGACTTTGTCAAAACAAGTAATTGGTTATGCTGTATTCTTGAACGTAGAACTGCAACTTGTATATATATACGTATATATACTCCATATATTGCAAAGAGAGCATATGATATGTTTGCCTAGCATCATGTGATATGTGCACCTGCCAATAAAGGTGTTTTTCTTCTTCTTGATGATTAGCAGTAAATGGGATTTACAATACCCTCTAATGTTTTTGGTACTCCCTTAATTTAACTTGGCGGGTAGAAATTGCATTGTACTTGATTAGCATGTTGTGTTCATCTTCTGTTGATTTCAGTACAGAGGTGATCCTTTCTGGCTATTTGGACATTTGATTGCATATTAGATGAAGAAATAGCCTTTGTTTAGGGCTTTCCTCACAAGTTTTTGCCTTGAATTTCTTGGATCTTGACAGTAAATAGTTTCTGCAGAACCATCAACGTTTATATAAGCATATTTTTTCTCGGCTATATGTATTAGTTTCTGCAGAACCATCAACTTTCTAATATTTTTTGTGCAGCTTACGGCATGACAGGCCTTTCACAGTATCAATGGCAAACGCTGGGCCAAACACCAATGGCTCACAGTTCTTCATCACCACAGTCGCTACACCATGACTTGACAATAAGCATACTGTTTTTGGTAGAGTTGCCAAAGGAATGGATGTTGTACAGGTGACTTGATAACCCCTTTCTTCTCTTTAAAATTCTCTTTTGCCAATGCAAACTTGTTTGTAGAAATCTAATTTTCCAAGTTCACATCTTTCTTTAAGTACAATATCAGTTCCTATTAACAATTTGCTCAAATTTAGATGAATTATTGTCTAGGTGTCAGTGATTCTTCACTCTTCTATCGAAGTATACCGTTGTGATTGGATATTTTTTTGGCAAAATTGGACTTTTTAGCCCGGATGTGGAAGAGATCCGGGCTAAAATGTCCAGTTTTTTTTTTTGTTAAAACACAATGCTTTTTAGCCCGGACTTACCCAGATCCGGGCTAAAAAGTGGGAAAATGCGACTTGTTGAGGCGGGCCTCCGAAGCCCGCCTCAACAAGTCCCTCATTTTGGCGCCAAAGTGAAGGACTTGTTGAGGCGGGCTTCGGAGGCCCGCCTCAACAAGTGGCTTTTAGAGGCGTATATTGCCCGCCTCAAAAAGGGTCCCTACTTGTTGCGGCCCCCTCAATTGAGGCAAACGGTGTTCGCCTCAATAAGTGTCTAAAGGCCCGCCTCTATTAGGGTTTTTTCCACTAGTGATTGCTCATCTTAGAAAAAATCTCATCCCACATCTGAAAGAGAGAAAAAGAAGGGTTGGAGAAACAACTATATATAAAGGTCTAGACACTCTCTACCATTCATCCAAAGTAAATAATTTGTAAGATGTTTCGCTATCGGCAAACCCAGTCTTTTGGCGGGTCCACAAAAGCAAAACTCTTCAAATTTGAAAAGTATTCGCTACGGCGGGCCCAATCTTATTGATGGGCCCACAACTGCGAACTAATTTAATTTTTGGAACTCCTCTTACATTTCCTCATCAATCTCAGCGTTATCTCTTCTAGGGTAGGAGATGAAGCTTGGTGTCCTCTTCATAGTCACGTAAGTTTATGAGTTTATTACTTTCTAGCTTAGCTCTTTCAGTTATTTCAATTCTTAGACATAGTTTAATGTAGGGTAATGTTGGTCTTATACCGCAAAACCTTAATTGGTTTCGTGAGGATTGGTGGAGCGCTGGCATTGCCTCGGCGCTCAACAAACCAAGCTTTGTCTTGGTCTAGCGCGCATGATGGCCAACCGTCATCACTAGGGTGGTTGATTATGATGTGAGCATTGTGTGCTTAGAAGGGATCCATGGTGGTCGACGCATGCATGGTGTATACGTATGATCTTCAAAAGGCAAGTGGCGGTTCGCTCTTGCTCATTATTCCATATTCCCCTTGATTATCAATTATTTAATTGTTTAATTAAGTTGGAATAAAGTTGTTGTTTTGTGTTTGGGAACAGATTTGATAAAACGATGTGTTAAAATATGAATTTATAATAGGTTGTATATATTGCTAGAAACAACGCTATTATATAGTTTTATATGATATTACTGTAATGGATTTTGGTGTGGATTTATATGTGAACTTAAATGCTAGTTTTGCACGAGTATTTGTAGGAACGATATTTCCTTACGAGGTTTAGTCATTTCTTTATAACTATGCGTTAGGAGGATTATTTCCCTAATGCTTTTGGTCATGACCTACCCCTATCCAAATATAGGTGGTAGTGCACTTAGCTAGTGCCAATCTTTGGGATTTATTCTCATTCTATATCTCATTGCGAGATGTGTTGTGGAAATTAAAAGCTTCAACGTTAATGTACGTTTTAAAAGTAAATAAGATAAGTGCTCTTACGCACATAATTAATATACCCTCGGGCGAGGAGTACAACGTGGAAACCGTCCGAACTCTTGTTAGAGTAAGTCCTCTTTCCAATCTGGATTCGCATTGCGCGGTGAGGTTGGTCGTGGACCCAAATAATCAAGGTCGTTTTTATAAACTTGTGTGAAAACTTAACATTCCCAAACAATTGCATACGTTTCCCATAAGACTCAATTTCGTTGGAGTCTTCTTTTCAATGCATATCTTCTTCTATCATTTCGTGAAAGTTCCGGGTTATGTATCGTTCCTTCGGTTGTTATTCGAGGGACAATAATAGTAAACGGTTGCGATCACTAGAACCATTCTGCTTGTACCCTTGCATAGTCTTTCATTATACTAACCAACTGGATTTTATTCCTTGCATGGTTGGCTGGTATCATCCATCCTATACGACACATCAGAGGTTGGTCCCCGACGATTGAAGTAACTTGTCGAAGAGAAGGCTTGCAGTTGAAGTTTCTGTTTTAAGAAGTAATATTTCCAAGGAGTTTATGTTTAATTTTAAATAAATGTAATACATAGTCATGTAATTAGGACTACTTTAAAAGAGTCTTCCGCTGTAATTTAAAAGTCTTTCGTTGTCACTATACTTTGTTGTAAATCATCCTTCTCATTTTACGAGAGGAATCTTAATAAAATGTTGAGTTTCATTCATTTAAAAAGTCTTCCGCTAATTATTCTTTCGTTATTTAATATTTGTGTATTTATTTAAGCTTAATTGTTCTGATTAAAGCCTAGGGTGACTTTGGATATTAACGTTTGAGGTCACTGGTGTGTGGCACTACCGACATAAGTCGGGGGTGTTACAATTATGGTATCAGAGCAATGGTTTTAAAATTCTTAGCCTATTGTTAGGTTTGAGAATTTTCAAAGTTAATTTTGAAACTGTTTTCAAACTAGTTTATTTTGTTGGAAAAATTAAATTGTTAGCATTAAGTTTAAAATTCTATAAACTTTTTAAAAAATATATAAATATATAATTTAAAAGTGGTGGTTTAACTATTAGGACGTTAATTGTTATTTTATAGTCCTTATTAAAATGACGTTATAACGGTTGAAATTAAATTTATTAGGACGTTAATTCTATAAACTTTAGAGTTGTTAAAGGTACTTAAAGAAGTGATAACTTTGTGTTCTAAATATAAAAGAGACTTATAATATTTTAGTTTATATAATAATTGTGTTTAAACGAGAAAGTTAAATTCATTTAATGATTTTAAAGTGCAGTTTTGAAAGTGGTTGTGGTCTTGTGGATTTTAAAAAGGATGATGCTGGTAATTTAATTATAAAAGTATTAAGTTTATAAATAATTTGTATTGTAAAATGATAAGGAAATGAAGAGTTAACTTAAAGTGTGATTTAAAGTATTTTAGAGTGTGTTTTCAAACTTCTGCAAGCTTCGATTTTGTTACTTATTCCTTAGATCCATTCTTAGGTTTAATGTCATTTGAAGGTTGACATTTCTCCTAATTGACCCATTCTCAAAGTAAGAGAAGAAGATTGTTTTAAGGTTAATGGTGGAAGGGTCAGTCAAACTAATATAAAGTTATTAGGTTGGACCCTTACAATTCGTATCATAACGTAAGTGATTAAGTATCATGTACAAGTTGGAAAAGTTCTAAACTGACGTTATGGTTCATCAACAGATGGTGAACGCCCGATCCACCAACCAAGCAGCTAATGAAGGTCCTAACAACGGTTCCCGAGTTGAGCTGAGGAGTGGTACTCAGCAAGGGGATGACGCGAGATCTGGCTCGCATGACAATGACCCGACCCTGCAGCAAGGGGCTCATCAAGGACAAGTGGACCCTCAAGCTGCGAGGGAAGTTCCACCTCATGCCCCGATCGTGTTGGATGCGACGGTCATTGGGCAAATAGTGAGGCGGGTGGTCGAGGTACTAACGGCCCAGGGGATACCGCGAGCTCAAGTGGCTCCCAACCCTCAAGTTGCAACTAATGTGGTGGGACGGGAAAGTCTT
This sequence comes from Rheum nobile, assembly GCA_027886185.1. Classification (NCBI taxonomy): domain Eukaryota; kingdom Viridiplantae; phylum Streptophyta; class Magnoliopsida; order Caryophyllales; family Polygonaceae; genus Rheum; species Rheum nobile. The sequence goes on from WOAB01000639.1 coordinate 11,212,629, forward strand.
GCACATCCAGTGGCTCCTGAGAGAAATGACGGGAATTACAACCGAGCATTGAAGACGATCAATTCGATGCGCCCGGATAGTTACGATGGGACCGGGGAACCAGTCAAGGTTGCCTATTGGTTTCCCATATGGAGCGACTATTTCAGAATATGGTCTGTACCGAGGCTGAACAGGTGCACATTGCTTCGTTACATCTGAAAGACGGAGCAAGTGAGTAGTGGGAAGGAACTGGTTTGGACGACCACCCAAATCTGAGCTGGGCAATGTTCAAGGCCAAGCTCACTAATCGGTTCTTCTCTCGTGCTATGAGGGAAGAGAAGCTGAAGGAGTTCCTACACCCAGAGACTGAAGGACTGAAAGTGTCTGAGTTGGCGGCAAAGTTTAATCACTTACTGCATTATGGATTTATGTTGGTTTGGACGTGTATTTAGAAGAACAGAAGATCTGGTACTTTCATGGATGGATGAATCCAGAAATCAAACCTCTGATGGTGCATCACGGTTGCTCTACCTTGGAGCAGTATGTGGATGCGGCCTACAGAATAGAGGTCACGCTGGAAGAGTCCACCCAAAAGCGGGAGGAACAAAATAAGGCCAAAGGTGGGCAATAGAACCGGAAGTTTAATTCATTTAAGTGGCCGACATCGCCCACCAGTTTGAGAAGTCTGGTTGTGCTAAGACCGAGATGACTCAGTCTGACTCCGCCAAAGGCTTAGGTTGGAGTAGCGGTATGATTCAATGCCACAACTGTGGTGAAGCTGGTCATAAAAATTTTAATTGCCAAAAGGAGAAGCGGGTATGTTATAATTGTGGGAAGGAAGGCCACATGAAAACATACTGTAGGTAGATGGGTCAAGGGCCAACACAATCATACCAGGCCTCAAATGTTGGCAGTAGGCAGAATCCACAGTCGGAAGTGTCCGCTCTTGAGCAATCTGTTGCTCGTAATAAAGGGAAGGCGACTATGGAATCTTCGGGTCAAGGGCAACGACTCCTTATGATACATCACCCCGACGAGATGGAAACCATGAGCGAGTAGTGGTATTTTGTGAAGATTGTTAAGAATAAGGAGCGATGACTTGTGTCTATAGTCTCCATAGTTTAGTAATTTGTCTATTCGACATTTCGTCAATTGTTTTACTGTAATGTTTTGAATAATAAAGAAGTGTTTCCTTGTTCTGGAAATTACTAGATTCGTTACTATTGCTAGTTGTTCGTTCATACGAGAATCCTTGAGTGCCAAAAGTAGTACATGTCATGTGTTGATAAAGACTGTTTGGACTCATAAAGGATAGTGTTGGGTTGGGACATGTGAGATTGTTCCCTACCTTGTTAGCGCTAGTTTCGGAGTCGAAACTATTCGCAAGAACCCCTCTATGTTCTAGAAATAATGTCAAGTTGGGAATTGACATTATTTGTTCCCTTTGCTCGAATTCATGAGCATTGTCTCGAGAGGTTAATGTTGTAAGGATTCCTTGCTATAAGGATTGGGTGTGTGTAATAAATGCTCTATGGATTTGAGGTTATTCCTCATGTGCATACTCTGAGCATTAGATGGGGTAAAGATTGTGTGGTGAGGTAATATAAAGCTCAAAGTACTTAAGTGTGAGTTGTATGAATTATTCATTTAAGTGAATAAACTTATAAGAGAGGTATTTCTTAAGGAGTGATTTTTCTCTGAAAAGATCGTACTCTATTACGATCTTGAGTAAACTTTAAAGTTTAAGGGTTATGGTTATGGGGTTTATAAGCGAGTGTGTACGTTGTAGGACTAGTGTTAAAAGCTTTTGGAAGAGCTAAGTGTGTGAAAGTATTATTTTGGAAAACCTATTTAAGGATTCATTATGAGTGTTTTCGTAAGGAAATGATAAAATAATATGAGAAGTATTAAGACGATTAAGATTTGGGTAAATACTAAAATTCGGTAAAGCAAAAGGTTGCTTGATTTGGGATAATAATTTGTATGATGACGATTAAGTGTTTAAGGATTTATGGGTGAATAACAAACTCAGTCGGTAAAAGTTTGTGGTAACTTGTGTGAATTAACAATATGGGATAACGTAAGTGTATGACTTTTATCAAATGGACTTGGTGAAAAAGTGACATATGTCTATTAAGGCGATCTTATGACACATGTTGGATAAATAAGGTGATTGATTATAATCGTGTTAAACGGATTATTAAAATCATGTTTGAGGAAAACATGAATAAGATGTCGTGTGATTAATTGAGGAAACTTTAGGATTCTAAAGGTCTTATGTTAGAGCCTGATTAATGGAAAGATTTTGGTTTAAGAGATGGCATAAGGGCCAAATTTAACTAAGGTAAATAATGAAATAGATGAGGTGCATATGTAAGGAGTAAGCCGATATGACAATTGGGGGTACTAAGTTAGGTCATAAGGAAGATAAGGTATGAACTTTGAGGGTCGTTTATAAAGAGGAAAGTTGAAAGAAAAGGTGTGTTCTCAAGCTTAAGGTGTATTAAGACTGTGTGATGATTTTGGAGACTATGATTCTAAGGTAATTATGACCTTGTGAGTATATTAAGAGTTGGCACATGAGATAAATCGACTTTTCTAGGATTAATTATTGAATACGAAATAATTGAGGATACTAAACTCAAGTAGAGAGGTTAATGTGGAAATCGATCCTTCTAACTTGGTAGTGTTAGTTTCGGGGTCGAAGTGTTAGTTTCGGGGTCGAAACTATTTTTAAGGGGTAGTAATGTAATAACCCTCAATTTTAGTAGGGGTATTTGTGTAATTTGATAACTTAGACTCTTTGTGTTTGATGTGAACGAGCTAAAAATATTTGTGGACATCTTTAACATTTATCCAAACAAGCCCTAGTTAGTATTGGAATGAAATAAATTGAAGTGAAGGATAAAAACTAGGTGTTTTGATTAATGATGGACCAATTTGATTTAAGTTTAGAATTTTTGTAGGCAATCCCGCAGGAATATTTGTGTTCAAGGCAGCTTCGTAGAACGGGCATATCTTTTGCCACAAATCTCGGATTTCGATGGTTCAAGATGTATTCGAAACTAGACTCGGAGATCTACAATTCTCTAGTTTGCATGGAGACGTAATTTCAATAATAAGTGGTTCGAAATTATCCACAAATATGGGTCATTAAACTGTTTTATCCCACATTGCTCATCTTAGAAAAACTCTCATCCCACATCTGAAAGAGAGAAGAAGAAGGGTTGGGGAAACAACTATATATAAAGGTCTAGACACTCTCTACCATTCATCCAAAGTTAATAATTTGTAAGATGTTTCGCTATCGGCAGACCAGTCTTTTGGAGGGTCCACAAAAGCAAAACTCTTCAAATTTGAAAAGTATTCGCTATGACGGGCCCAATCTCTTTGATGGGCCCACAACTGTGAAATAGTTTAATTTTTGGAACTCCTCTTATATTTCCTCATCAATCTCAGCGTTATCTCTTCTAGGGTGGGAGATGAAGCTTGGTGTCCGCTTCATAGTCACGTAAGTTTTTGAGTTTATTACTTTCCAGCTTAGTTCTTTCAGTTATTTCAATTCTTAGACATAGTTTAATGTAGGGTAATGTTGGTCTTATACCGCAAAACCTTAATTGGTTTCGTGAGGATTGGTGGAGCGTTGGAATTGCCTCGGCGCTCAACAAACCAAGCTTTGTCTTGGTCTAGCACGCATGATGGCCAACCGTCATCACTAGGGTGGTTGATTATGATGTGAGCGTCGTGTGCTTAGAAGGGATCCATGGTGGTCGACGCATGCATGGTGTATTCTTATGATCTTCAAAAGGCAAGTGGCGGTTTGTTCTTGCTCATTATTCCATATTCCCCTTGATTATCAATTATTTAATTGTTTAATTATGTTGGAATAAAGTTGTTGTTTTGTGTTTGGGAACAGATTTGATAAAACGATGTGTTAAAATATGAATTTATACAAGGTTGTATATATTGCTAGAAACAACGCTATTATATAGTTTTATATGATATTACTGTAATGGATTTTGGTGTGGATTTATATGTGAACTTAAATGCTAGTTTAGCACGAGTATTCGTAGGAACGATACTTCCTTATGAGGTTTAGTCGTTTCTTTATAACTATGCGTTAGGAGGATTATTGCCCTAATTCTTTTGATCATGACCTACCCCTATCCGAATATAGGTGGTAGTGCACTTAGCTAGTGCCAATCTTTGGGATTTATTCCCATTCTATATCTCATTGCGAGATGTGTTGTGGAAATTAAAAGCTTCAACGTTAATGTACGTTTTGAAAGTAAATAAGATAAGTGCTCTTACGCACATAATTAATATACCCTCGGGCGAGGAGTACAACGTGGAAACCGCCCGGACTCTTGTTAGAGTAAGTCCTCTTTCCAATCTGGATTCGCATTACGCGGTGAGGTTGGTCATGGACCCAAATAATCAAGGTCGTTTTTATAAACTTGTGTGAAAATTTAACGTTCCCAAACAATTGCATACGTTTACCATAAGACTCAATTTCGTTGGAGTCTTCTTTTCAATGCATATCTTCTTCTATCATTTCATGAAAGTTCCAGGTTATGTATCGTTCCTTCGGTTGTTATTAGAGGGACAATGATAGTAAACGGTTACGATCACTAGAACCATTCTGCTTGTACCCTTGCATAGTCTTTCATTAGACTAATCAACCGGATTTTATTCCTTGCATGATTGGCTAGTGTCATCTGTCCTATACGGCACATCAGAGGTTGGTCCCCGACGATTGAAGTAACCAGTCGAAGAGAAGGCTTATAGTTGAAGTTTCTGTTTTAAGAAGTAATATTTCCAAGGAGTATATGTTTAATTTTAAATAAATGTAATACATAGTCATGTAATTAGGACTACTTTAAAAGAGTCTTCCGCTGTAATTTAAAAGTCTTCCGTTGTCACTATACTTTGTTGTAAACCATCCTTCTCATTTTACGAGAGGAATCTTAATAAAATGTTGAGTTTCATTCATTTAAAAAGTATTCCGCTGATTATTCTTTCGTTATTTAATATTTGTGTATTTATTTAAGCTTAATTGTTCCGATTAAAGCCTAGGGTGACTTTGGACATTAACGTCTGAGGTCACTGGCGTGTGGCACTACCGACATAAGTCGAGGGTGTTACAAGAACCTCTATCTTCAAGACTGCCGTGACTCAGTACAAAGGCCTAGATTCGCCCGCCGCCGACACTTTGGCCGCATCCGAGACCAAGGACGCATCAACTGGTATCAGAGCGCCATTGGTCTTGTAAGTCACTTACCCTTGAGTTCATTTGTTCACGTTCATCTCATCAACCACCACCACCCCTTCTGCCACCACAAGACATTTATCTCCATCTCCATTGCACTGCTTGCATTTTGCCCAACGAAAAAAATTGTGCCAAGATTCTCGGCCATTCGGTTTCCTCAAGCCAAGCGCTTGGTCGATCAACCTCTACAAAATCGGAAAACCAATCCCTACATTCACGCGTGTGATTTTACCGAGATCTTCTGTGAGCATCGACTACTTCTAGCTCGGCCCATCGACATGACTGCCCCTTTCAAGGGACACACACCTTGATTCTTGTTGGTGCGTACCAATTGCCACACAAGTGCCGCATCCAATGACGATTTGCCCGAGCAGGTTACTTCCTTGCTCCAGGAGTTTGCGGACGTCTTGCCCAATGAGTTGCCACAGGGCCTGCCTCCTTTACATGGCATTGAGCACCAAATCGACTTGGTTTCTGGTGCATCGCTGCCGAATCGTACCGCCTACTACGCCGGCCTTGACAAAACTAAGGAGTTGCAGCGTGAGGTCAAGGAGCTCTTAGATCGCGGCTACGTGAGGGAAAGTCTAAGCCCTTGCGCTGTGCCCGTGATCTTGGTGCCCAAGAAGGATGGCTCGTGGAGAATGTGTGTTGACTGCCGCACCATCAACCAGATCACAGTGAAGTATCACCACCCCATTCCACGCCTTGATGATATGTTGGATGAGCTCCATGGTGCCACACTGTTTTCCAAGATTGATTCGAAGAGTGGCTATCACCAATTTAGAATGAAGCAGGGAGATGAATGGAATATGGCGTTTAAGACCAAGCATGGTCTTTATTAGTGGCTTGTCATGCCATTTGGGCTCACCAACGCCCCCAGCACATTCATGCACTTGATGAACCACGTGTTGAGAGAAGACAATGTGAAGGCCATTCATGAGTGGGCCATGCGTACCAACCCCACCATGGTGAGATCTTTCCTTGGGTTGGCTGGCTTCTATAGGAGGTTTATGCGCGACTTCAGCTCCATCGCCGCCCCACTCCATGAGCTCACCAATATAGGAGCTACAGTGGTGTGGCTTGATAGCCATGAGAAGGCCTTCTAGGCCTTGAAGAAGGCCCTCTGCAACGCACCACTCCTCTAGCTTTCGGACTTCTCCAAGCACTTTGAGATTGAGTGTGACGCCTCTGATGTCGGCATTGGCGGCGTCCTTCACCAGGAGCGAAGGCCCATTGCCTTCTTCAGTGAGAAGCTTACCGGGGCCACATTGAACTACCCCACGTATGACAAGGAGCTCTACGCCCTTGTCTGTGTACTCAATACTTGGCAACACTACCTTTGGCCGCACAAGTTCATCATCCATTCCGACCACGCCGCGCTTAGCTACTTGAAGAGCCAGGCCACACTCGGCCGCCGCCATGCTAGATGGTTCGAGTTCATGGAGACCTTCCCCTATGTGGTCATCCATAAGAAAGGTCAGGAGAATGTGGTCGCTGACGCCCTTTCTCACAGGTATAACCTCCTTACTCATCTTCAAACTAAGGTTTTGGGTTTTGCTTTGATTAAGGATTTATATTCGGCTGGTGCCTTCTTTAAGCCTATTCTTGAGCAATGCCTTAGGGACCGAGAGTTTGACACATACTTCATCCATGGGGGTTATCTATATAAGGCCGGCTGCCTATACATCCCTAACTCCTCCGTTAGGACCCTTCTCATTCAAGAGGCATATGATGGCCGAGGCCACTTTGGGATTGCCAAAACCTTAGCTGCATTGAGGGAGTACTTCTTTTGGCCTCAAATTACTACCCATCTCACTAGGTATTGCAAGAGTTGTTTGGTGTGCCAACGAGCTAAGGCTAGCTCAAGCCCATACGGACTATACACTCCTTTTCCTATTCCAGCCGTGCCTTGGGAGGACTTGTCCATGGATTTCATCACAGGTTTGCCTCTCTCTCGAAGGGGTAAAGATTCTATATTTGTTGTTGTGGATAGGTTTTCCAAGATGGCCCACTTCATAGCATGTAAGATGACCCACAATGCCATGGACATAGCCGACCTTTTCTTTGATAATGTGGTTCGTTTACATGGGATTCCTAGGTCTATTGTGAGTGATAGGGACACATAATTTATTAGGCATTTTTGGAGGACACTTTGGGGAAAGCTAGGTACCAAACTCCTATTCTCCACTAGCTACCACCCCCCAAACGGATGGCCAAACTGAGGTCACCAACAGAACCCTAGGATCCCTCCTTAGGACCATGCTCAAAGCCAATCCCAGGCATTGGGAGGACTTACTTTCTATGGTTGAGTTTTCCTATAACATGTCCAGGCACTCGGCGACAAGGTTGACACCGTTTGAGGTGGTCTATGGCCACAATCCCTTGACACCATTGGACATGTTGTCGCGCCCCATGAAGGACAATGACCATGTCGCCGCCGCCACCTGCGCTGAGCACGTCCAAGAACTTCACCGCCGCACGCATGCCCAGCTAGAGCGTAGGGCTGCCCAGTATGCCGCGCAACATAACAAGGGCCGCATCAAGCTCCCCTGGAGATTTGGTTTGGGCCTACCTTCGCAAGGACCGCTTACCAGCTAAGCGCAAGTCCAAGCTGTCCCCGCGCGGCGATGGCCCCTTCAAGGTCGTCAAATCCATCGACGACAATGCCTACGAGATCGACCTACCCCCTGATTTTGGTGTCCACGCAACATTCAACGTGGCTGACCTCCAGCCTTATGTGGAACCTGAATTTGATGACGGTGAAGCGGGGACGCTTCACAGCCAAGTGGGGGAGGGTGATGCACCCTTGCCCTCCATGACAACCGCAGAGGAAGAGAAGGCCATGAGCCTCCAATCGCTTGGGCCCATCACCAGGTCACATGCCAGGGCCATTAGCCAGGCCACACAATCGTTGATCCTACGCCTCGTCGCCAGCCAAGGCGCGCCTAAAGTTGCGCCTCCACTCGTGCTCCTCGCCACCATCAGCGACACTCCAAAGGCCCAGTCGGGCTCACTGCCCTCCGAGCATGGTGTGACACCCACGGAGCCCATCTAGGCCTAGCAGAAGGTCGGGCCCCACCATTACCCCAGCGCGTCGCGGCATGGTCTTCGCCAATGCCTTGTCGCTGCGCCCGCCTCGCCAGTGTTCAAGATCGGCGCATATCATCTATGTTTTCTTATTTAGAGGTTTATTTCCCCTTTTAAACATTTCTATTTTTTAGACTTTCCATTTATGTAATTTTGCTATTTCGGGCGTACGCTTCACTTGTGTCAAGTGGGGTAGCCCATTTGGCGGGACTCGGCCCATCCGATCCCCGCGTGCCTTTATAAGGCCATTTCGGCCTCCATTTGTACATTTACGTCTAATTTTAATCTAAGTCAAGTTTTGGAGTGATTATTCCTCCTTCTTAGATTTGGACGTCAAAAACCCTATCTCTCTATTTCACTATCTCTCGCTCCGCCGCCGCAGACGCTACTGCACCGGTCAATCGCCGCTTCAATCACCATCTTGCCGCTTGTCACTTCAAGTAGAATGCCTAGTCCTGAGGCCACTCATGTCACTTGCGCCGCGCCAACTGCATCGTCGTTGCGTCCAACGCTCGTTTCCGCCTACGCTAACCTCTAAGTCCTATAGATGGTCATCCATCGTCACTCGTGGTTTTCGTGCAATTCAACAAGGCCTCAAACACCTTGGCTTCCACGGCAACACACGAGGAGAAAGTCATCTCTTTGACTCGTGAACCTCTGTCTTCAAGACTGCTGCGACTCAGTACAAAGGCCTAGATCTGCATGCCGCCGACACTTTGGCCGCATCCGAGACCAAGGACGCATCATTGATCATCCGAGCCCAAGCCCTTATGAGAAGGCCATGTGCTGGCACTCTAATCATCTCCTTGACGTCCTTCGTAGTCATCAACTGGTGGGTGTCATCAGTAAGAAATGTGGCACTCAAATTGTCATACAACAAGATGGGAGGCTTATGAAAATGAGCTATCATTTCCTTCAATGATTGTTGAATCCATATGAGTTCAGCTTCTATAAAGGCAATAGCGCAATATTCATCTTCGGTACTTGAGCGAGCAACAACCTTGTACTTGTGAGATGACCAGCTGATAAAATTTCCACCATAATAAATAGCAAAACAACACTGCAAGCGACTGTCATCCGGGTCCGACGCCCATCCTATATCAGAAAAAGTGACCAGCCAAGTATATGTTTCCTATCAAAAGTGTAAGCCATAATCCAAGGTGCCCTTAAGATATCTTAAAATACGCTGAACAATGTCACAATGAGTTATCGTCGGGTTGTGCATAAATATACAAACTCGATTGACGGAATATGAAATTTCAGGCCGAGTAATTGTCATATATTGTAAAGCACCAACAATGGACCTATACAAGTGTGGGTTGGACATAGGATCACTAGTCTACACAAGTCTTGAACCCGGATCTGTAGGAGATGATATAGGTTTGGATCCCGATATGCCAATATGGTCAAGAATATGAGTAATGTATTTACCTTGAGAAAGCCGAAGTTGAGACGAACTTCTCCGCACTTCAACACCAAGAAAAGTGGCCTAAGATCCTGTAGTGAGAACTCAAAATTCATATGCTTGATAAACTCATCAATAAATCTGGCATGAGAACCTATAATAATGAGATCGTCCACATAAACTAGAACATAAACCACATCAGGACCATGCTTCTTAATAAAGACAGAAGAATCAGATACGCAAGCATGAAAACCATGTCAAAGTAAAGAAGCTTTGAGGTTTTGAAACCAAGCGCGAGGTGCCTGCTTAAGACCATATAGAGCCTTTTTTAGAAGGCAAACATGGTGAGGATGATCTGAGGCTATAAAACCTTGTGGTTGCTCCATATAAACTGTTTTTACAAGGACGGCATTCAAGAAACAATTGTTCACATCAACTTGATGTAAAGACCAATTATGAGAAACAACCATACTCAACATAATACGAATAGTCGTTGGCTCAACAATAGGGATACACATATCAGATTAATCGGCACCCTCTTCTCGATGAAAACCCTTGGCTACCAAACAAGCTTTGTAAAGTTTCACCGACCCATCAGCCTTACGTTGAATCTTGTTAACCCACTTGCAACCAACAACATTAGTACATGAAGGTCTAGGAACAAGAGTCCAAGTCCGATTACGCAAAAGGGCATCAAACTCTTACGGCATAGCATGTTGCCAATTAGGATCACTACAAGCTTGATGAAATATTTTTGGTACAAGTAGGACAATTGGGTCGGTTGGGAGGGGATGCTTGGTAGTAGTAATGGTATTTGGATTAAGAGAAGTGATATCAGATCTTGTAGTCATATTACGAGATGATTTTTAGGCTGCCTAAACCAGGTGGGTGCGTTAGGATAACGAATAGGAGCAAAGGATGTTGAACTAGGGACAAGGTTGAGTGATCGGGACCATTGTCAAGGACTAATCGTAGCAGATGGTGACCGATTTGAAGACACCAAACTAGGAGAGGAAGAAGGACTGGACACAGGAATGGAATTAACTTGTAGAGGTGACACAGTTTGAGGAGACAAAGTACTATTTCGGGCTGGGGAAAAGCGCGGGAGATGACAATGGCGAGGATAACGCCGGAGTAGATGATGTTGATGTGGAAGATGACCCTTAAGAAGAGGCCAATGATGACGACTCGGGGTAAGCCACGTCAGGCGAAGAGGACACGAAAATACCAGCATTAGCATGATCAGGATAAGGAAAAGTGTTTTCATTAAAGATAACATAGTAGGAAAATGTTTGAGATGTAGGATCATGAAAACATATATAACCCTTATGCTTGGAGTTGTAGACGAGAAAAACACAAGGAAGCAACATGTGTTACAATTTATTAGCATTATAAGGACACAAGAAAGGATAACACAAGCAACCAAAATATATAAAAAAGTTGTAATATGGTTGCTTATTGTTGAATTCCTTAGGTTTTGATGGTAACAAACATTCAACTAATCTGGTAACTAAGTATTTCAGGAACAAGACAGTTGTCACATGAAACCATTGCAGCAAAGGATTGCAGAGGGAACAAAGCGTTCTCCACATGCTTTGTTACCTCTTAAGGAACATCAAAGACGAACAACGTTCAAGCTGCGAATGGAAGGAAGATATCCAGCGTGAAGATTATGGAAACAATCATGGAAGATCATACGGTCAAGGATAAGAGATTTCGGCTGGAAGGATCTCGCTGAAGAGAAGATGTGGAGAGAGAAATCCGAATGTTTTATCTTAGGAAATCTTTCCTAAGATAAGATATTTGGAGAGAGAAGATTATTATCTTCAGCCGATTATATTATCTTTGGAATTCTTTCCTTAGATAATGTAAGCGGTTAAGATATTATTCTTCCAAACAATTTTAGATCTTCTTATTACCAAGTTTAGAAAGATTTTATCTTGTTAGGATTAGGGTTTAGTCGTGTTGTATTTAATAGGAGTGTGGATTCATTTTTATGTACGACGAGAGACGACGACGAACTGAGAGAGATTGACTGAGAAGAAAAGAGAGTGAAGTTGTTTGTGAGTCTTTGAGGGTTGAGTTCAGATTCATCGTTGTAGAAGTGATTCAAAATTAGGTGGGTATTCTAGGGTTTAGAGTCCATGCTACAAGTGTAATCGAATAAGAAATTAATAAGACAAGTAGACACTTCAAAATCCTCTCAAGCGAGAAGCTTGAAGGTAGTGGTTTTTCTTTGATTAGCTAGTTGGCTAATTAGGGTTTCCACTATACATCGTGAGTTCGTCTCTTATCTTTCTTGCTATATTATTCTGCTGCACCTTATGTGGGAACAAAGTCTTTGTTCCCTCAGACGTAACTCTAACGATCCAACAATTGGTATCAGAGCCTGGTGCTCTAGATTGTTTTCGTTGTAGACTTTGCAGGAAAGATGTCGTCAAGCAATGCCATTGGAGATTCATTCTGGAAGCCTCCGATTCTGAAGGCTGGAGAATATGATTGGTGGGTGGAGCAAATTGAGTCCCATATCTGTTCCCTCGACGGACAGATATGGAGAATCAATGAAGTTGGCCCTATAGCTATTCCGAATGACAAAGATGCTACGAAGCCAAAGACAAGGGTTGACTACACTGATGAAGACTGGAAGAAACTGGAGAAGAACAACATAGCCAAGAAGATCCTCCACATGGCTCTGCTCCCCTCAGATCTCAAGAAGATTATTGGCTACAAGACTGCCAAGGAGATCTGGGATGCTCTAAAACGTCTTCATCATGGAAATGAAGATGCTAAGAAGAACAGGATTCTTTCCTTGATGAAGGAGTACGATCAAATCTCTCAGGGAAAGGATGAACACATTCAAGAATTCTACTCCAGGTTCCAAGGGATCGTTGGTCAACTAGAGTTCCTTGATGAAGAAATGCCAGACTGGAAGCTTACTCATCATTTCATGCAAGGCCTCAACTCTCAGTGGGATGCAATTGCTCTCTCTCTACTCCCAGATGGATGTCAAGACTCTCACTATGGAAGAGGTGGTTGCCAAGCTGGAAAGCAATGCCTTTTTTCTACAATCACAAGATGAACAAGAAAGGAGAGGAGAAGGCTAAAAACATTGCCTTAAAGGTAGAATGTGCCTTTGACTTATCTCAAGTCGAAGATGAAGATGAGGATGGTGATGAAGATGTTGCTCTCATCACTAGAGCCATGAAGAAGATATGGCCTCGAAACAAGGACACGCTGAGTTCCTCTGAAGGGAACAGAGACATGAAGGATATCGTTTGTTACCACTGTCAAAACAAGGGACATCTTGCCAGAAACTGCTTCAACAAAAAGGCAGGTCTTCCTCCAGCTCATAAAGGAAAGCAAGCAATGGTCGTAACCTGGGGTGACTCGGACTCAGATGACGAAGAATCGTCACACTCAAGGGATGTCTGCTTAATGGCCGTAGAAGACACCGATGAACCAAAAGGCGGGCTGCACAAGGATGAGGTAACTGAATCTTATCTCATCTCAAGTTTCAAAAGTAAGTCAAAAGAAAGCTTAATTTCCTTCATTAAGAAACTTGTTCATGAGAATAGTCTTTTCAGTGAGCAAATTGAAGAAAATGATGAATCGGTCTCATGTTTGATCGAAGAAAATAAAGGTTGGGCAGAAAAAGTGCTCAAACTTGAGAAAGTCTCATCCTCTTCTCCAAGTCCTTACATTGAGTGTCCTAAATTCACTAAGAAGATCGTGTCTCTGGAATCCTCTGTCTCCTCACTTGAGTCTGAGTCATTAATGTTAAAACTAGGTAATGCAAAACTGTCTAGTGATCTATCTAAACTCAGTGAGGAATAGAAGGACAAGCCAAAAGGTATTGTTTTTGTTGCAGCCAAGAATGAAAAGAAAACTGAAAAGAAGGAAGTACCTCGCTTTGGAATTGGCTATCAACCTAAGCTTCTTGTTGATGGCACCAAGTCCAAAAGTTCTAAAGTCGAAGGAAAATAGCCAGTCCAAGAAAAAGGGGAAAGTTCCTCGAGAGGGAACAATAGCAAAGACTGTTCAAATTCGACTGACACGAACAAGGCTTGGTACCATGGACAGAAGGCTCACTCCATTTGATTGAAGCAATCTCAAAGCGGTAAGTCCAATAATATTGATTTTCATTCTAGGATTGCTAACAAAACAATTTGGCCTGGACATAGCAAGTATGTTGATCTAAAATGTCAAAGGGTCTATTGGTATTGTGGGCACTCCGGTCACTACAAACAGGAGTGCCTCCTGAAGCAACACAATGAGGATGTTTGATGTAACCTTGCCCGATGGAAAGACTACAAGTCATTGTCAAGGATCCGATGAATGCGTAGTAGGGTGAAACAACTCTTCGGAAAGGGATGGAGATGGCGGAAGCAGGAAACAAGAGGCGTCGGTGGACTGCTGACGGTGGCGCTAGGGTTCCGACGACAATGGTAGTGGCGAGATGGTGACACAAGGTGGCGGATGGGTGACTGGTGGTGTTCGGCGGCTGCACTAGGTGGAGGAGATGGGGGGCAGCCGTGAAGATGTATGGAGATTAGGGTTAGGGTTTGTGTTTGGTTGCGGATAAGTGATGGGTGACCAAATCGATGCGCCAAGATAATTCGACTAGAAACGCAAAGATTGATAATTAACGCGCCAGGATAGTTCAACTTGGAAAGGCATTAATTGATGACGTCGGGGCCCGGGTTTCAGGAGATTACTCGACTGTAAACAAAAGCTCTATTTCGACGTAAACTGAAAGGGAAAACAAGAGTTCCTATTTATACTAGAGAGTTGACCTAATGGGCCAGACTCTCTAGTTACTAAATCTGGCAGCCCATTTAACATAAATGGAAACCACCCAGAACTAGCAGTTACTAAAAATAGGAATACTGTAAATAGAAAGTACTAAGGAAGTAATGTCCAAAAAAAGTAAGTCTCCTAAATCGAGCTCGGACTGGATATAGCTGTAGAGGAGTCAGTCACGGCTAAGCTGACGAGATACAAAAGCTCGGACGATGTAGTGATCTGGTTGTGGCTGGCTACAAGTCTGGTCACCAAGGATTGTGTCGCTGCTTGGACACTCTTCGCTCTGGCGCGGGTGATAGGACCTATAGGCGGAAGTCGTATGGCGTCTTCCTCCTCTGTAGCTGACATGGAGGGCTGGGTCACATCACCCTCCCCCACTTGAGTATGAAGCGTTCCCGCTTCACCCTCATCATACTCAGGCTCAACATATGGTGCTAAGTCAGCGACGTTGAACGTCGGATGCACCCCATACTTGTCCGGGAGCTCGAGATGGTAGGCGTTGTCGCAAATGGCCTTGACGACTCGGAAGGGACCATCGCCCCGTTGGTCGAGCTTAGACTTGCGGACGGAAGGGAATCGCTCCTTCCGCAAGTGAAGCCAAACCAAGTCGCTTGGGGCAAAGATCAAGCGTCATCTGCCCTTGTTCTTCTGGGTTGAGTACTGCAGCGCACGTCGCTCCAGCTGAGTGCGTGTCCTCCTGTGCAGCTCCTGAATGTGCTCAGCCAGCTTACCAGCAGCAATGTTCTCTTGGTCCTACAGCGGGTATGGTGTCATGTCCAAAGGCGTCAGCGAGTTCCTTCCATATACGACCTCGAAAGGAGTCAGCTTCGTCGTAGAGTGTCTGGACCTGTTATAGGAAAACTCAACTGTAGCAAGTAAGTCCTCCCACCTGTGTGGGTTCGCCTTGAGAACCGTCCGAAGGAGGGCTCCCAAGGTACGGTTGGTCACCTCCGTCTGACCATCCGTCTGTGGGTGATAGCTAGTAGAAAAAAGAAGCTTGGTGCCTATCTTTCCCCACAAGGTTCTCCAAAAATGGCCCACAAACTTGGTATCCCTATCACTAACAATAGTTTTAGGGACACCATGCAAGCGCACCAGATGCTCAAAAAACAATCCAGCGATGTCGGTAGCATTGTTGGTGTACTTGCAGGGAATAAAATGTGCCATCTTTGAGAACCTGTCGACCACTACAAATATGCATTCTCTACCATGCCGAGACATAGGCAACCCTGTGATAAAATCCATGGAAAGATCTTCCCATGGGGCTGTAGGAATCGGAAGGGGCGTGTAGAGACCATGTCGACTCGAGCGTGCCTTAGCTTTGTGGCATGTCACACAACTCTTGCAATACCTGGTAACACATTGGGCCATTTTTGGCCAGAAAAAATGCTCCCGAAGTGCTGTAAGGGTCTTAGACACCCCAAAATGGCCACAACTATCATGTGCTTCCTGGAGCAACAAGTGCCTGACAGAAGACGTAGGAATATAGAGTTTCCCTGCCTTGTACAGATACCTGTCATCCAGGAAAAACGTGGCATGCTCTCTGCTGATCTTACATTGCTCAAAGATGTCTTTAAAGAAAACATCATTAGCATACAAATCCTTGAGCAATGCAAAACCAAGTAAACGAGACTGGAGATGAGTGATGAGCACGTACCTGCGAGAAAGGGCATCGGCTACCACATTCTCCTTACCTTTCTTGTGCATGATCAGGTACGGAAATGTCTCCATGAACTCGACCCATCTAGCATGCCTGCGGTTGAGGGTCGCCTGGCTCTTCAGATAGGCCAGAGCAGCATGGTCGGAGTGTATCACAAACTCACTCGGCCAGAGATAATGCTGCCAAGTCTTCAGAACCCGAATCAACGCGTATAATTCCTTGTCATACGTCGGGTAGTTCAGCTGAGCACCCGAAAGCTTCTCCGAGAAGTAGGCGATCGGAAGCGTCGTACTCCACCTCGAAGCGACGAGTGAAGTCAGGCAACTGCAGCAAATGGGCGTGACATAGGGCATCCTTCAGGGCGACAAAAGCAGCATCATGTTGCGAAAACCATGTGATGGACGCCGCCTTCTTGGTCAGCTCGTGCAAAGTGGCGGTAATAGTGTTGAAGTCGCGGACGAACCTCCTGTAAAAGCCGGTCAGCCCTAAGAATGAGCGAACTTGAGTGGGCGTCGTCGGTGTAGGCCACTCCTTGATGGCGTAGATCTTCTCCTCATCCACTCGTAGGCCATCCCTGCCAACAATAAAACCAAGGAAGTTGGCAGATTCAGAACAAAATACGCATTTAACTCGGTTGACGTACAAGCTCTCATGTCTCAAGCACTCTAGGACCTGTCGAAGATGATCAATATGGTCACCTAAACTGCGAGAGAACACAAGTATATCATCAAAGTAAACGACGACAAAATTCCCCAAAAAGGACTGTAAGACATGGTTCATGAGTCTCATGAACGTCGACGGAGCATTGGTCAATCCAAATGGCATGACGAGCCAATCGTATAGACCATACTTGGTCTTGAAAGTTGTCTTCCATTCATCGCCCTCCTTCATACAAATCTGATGATAGCCACTCCTAAGGTCAATCTTGGAGAACAAAGTGGCACCATGCAGCTCGTCCAGCATATCATCGAGGCGCGGAATGGGATGTCTATACTTTATGGTGATCTGGTTGATGGCGCGACAGTCCACACACATCCTCCAAGTCCCATCCTTCTTTGGCACCAGAATCACAGGAACGGCGCAGGGACTCAAGCTTTCCCACACAGTACCCTTGTCCAAAAGATCTTGGACCTGTCGTTGTAACTCCTTAGTTTCCTCAGGAGAAGCTCGATATGCAGCACGGTTTGGCAGAGAAGCGCCAGGAATGAAGTCTATCTGGTGCTCAATACCACGCACTGGTGGCAGACCGGGCGGCAGCTTGTCAGGCATAATATCCTCGAAGTCTTGCAAAACAGACAAAATAGCAGGCGGGAGTGTAGGCTCTACAGTAGTAGTGGCACAAAGGTGAGGAATGACAAGGAAACAAGGAGACTTGCCTTGAAGTGCCGACGTGATCTCGCTGTGACGAGCCAGTAGAACCCTGTTTTCACAGGTTCCACGCAGAGCAGAACGCTTACCTGAGGGTGCAGTAGTCCTCATAGGAGTGGCCAAAGGCGCAGACGCAGAGCCAAAAGGAGAAAAAGCAAACTCGATCCCCTGACTCGGTCCACAACTCGGTCGAGTTGTTGACCAAGTTCTGATCTGGTCCCCTGACTCGACCCCCTGACTCGGCCGAGTTGTTGCCCGAGTTTTGGTCTGTGCCCCTGACTCGGTCCATAACTCGGCCGAGTTGTTGCCCGAGTTTTGATCTGTACCCACAACTAGGTCGCTGGCTCGGCCGAGTTGTCGTCTCGAGCTCTCCCGGAGTGATGCAAGAGTAGGCAAAATGCCGGCGGCCTCCAGCACCTTCTAGCGTTGTCGTTCAGCCTGGTCCTGTAAAGTTTCCTGCGGGCTCATGGGTAAGAGAGTCACGCGCCTCTCATGGTAATTGAACTGTAAGTGTTCAAATACCCGCCGTGAAGCACGCGACGATCATATAACCAAGGACGTCCCAGAAGCAGATGGGTAGCGTCCATGGCGGTAACATCACAAAGTACAGTATCGCTATAAGGGCCAATAGAAAAAAAAAGACATTGTTGCGATACTTTGTTACCTGATCCATCAGAAATCCACTGTAGACCATAGGGAGTGGGGTGTGGTGTAGTCGGAAGGTTGAAATGTCGCACAACCTTCTAATTGATAATGTTGCAGCAAGAACCCCCATCAATGATCACACTTAGTGACGCATCCTGAAGGCTGTATCTAGAATGAAACAAGTTCTCCCTCTGCTCAATCAGGTCGCCCTCCTTGACGCTCAGCACGCGTCTAGTAACCAAGGCAAAGTGGTATGCCTGGTCATCATGGTGATCAGAAGTACCGACCACACAGCCATCAACATCGGCTGTATAGACAGCTGCAAGGTCTGTCTCGACGTCGTCCTCATCGGCGTCGTCGTAACTCTCATAACCTGCAGATTGGGTGGAGAAGAGGACCTTCTTGGCATTGGGACAATTCGTCTGGTAATGTCCTCGTCCACCAAACCTGAAACATTCCACATCGCGGGCTTGGTCAGAACGAGCGGTCTCTGTAGTTGGCGGCTGCGGGCGGCGAATAGTAGCAGACGGGGATGTTCTCTACATCGTTGTAGCAGATGATGTACCTGTGCTTCTGCGGTCCTGTCTAGGCACACTAGAAGTAGGAGTAGCATTAGTGCCATAACCCGAATTGAAGGGGCAAGAACCATACCTGGACGAAGTCGCTGACTGCCATGGTTGCTGCTTGTGACGCTGGTGCTGAAGATATAACTTTTCGGCAGTGTGAACGACATTGTTGAGGTCCCGTATCGGTAGCACGTCGACATGATCACTAAAGGGCTGGTTCAGCCCAGTAATGAACCGCGTCCTCAAGGTTCCGGGAGCAACACTGATGCCAGCCTTGAAGTACATGTCTTCTAGGCGAGCGAAGAACTGTGATACCCTCATTTTAGTAAAGAGTATTTTGGTAAGTTTTCCAAACACTCGTATTGTAGTCGAATTATTTTCAGAGAAGTTCAGACTTTTTGTTAAATACTTGATCTCTGTAAAAATTCCTTGAGTGGAATAAAATACATTCGACGTATTTTGGGGCTTAGAATATTTGTTCGGATACGAATATGTTTAAACCGGGGTTAAAACTCATACCCATAATTCTTCCCGGACAAAAGTGGGCAAAAGGCACAGAATTTGCCTTGACCGAACCCGCGGTCATACCCACTGACGTGGCAGAAATATGCAATGCAAATATCGTTGAATGACCTAGTCAAAGTAAAAGTCCTAACAATCTACTAAACAGATGTATAGCAAGCAAGTAAGGGTGATAACACATATTTTATACATATTTTAGGAGTCTAGTTGCATATTAGAATAGTTCATTTGCATATATATTTTATATCTTTTATTGTTAATTTTGCATTATTTTGTATTCGGAGTCTACAATCGTACTTTTATAATTTCAGGTATTTTAGGTGCAAATTTGGAGGCGATACGAGACTATTTTCAATCAGCAATTTACTTATGGATTAGAAGTTGGGCCATGGCCCAAAATGAAGTAATGTCACACCAGCTTGGAGCATGCTGATTTCTTTAACTGGGCCGGCCCACTGGAACAAGGGGAGCTGCTGTGGGGGGGTTACGTAGCAAATGAGTTGAGAGAAAAGATTGGATTGGTTTGACTTTTCAAAGGAGGAGTTATGCAGCTAGGAGGGAGTTACGGATTGAGGGGGATTAATTGAGCTTTATTTTGGAGTTTCATTTCTTGGGGGGGGGGGGGGGGGGGGGGGGGGGGGGGGTACGTAGCTTTTGCTTAGTTTAGGTTTTCTTAGATTTTCTTTCATTTTTTCTTTGGTTTTACTTTGGTTCTGCCGCAGACATGGGGAGATTTTCTTGAGGGATTTTGGCTTTTAGCATGAATTGAAGATTGCTCCTAATGCTCTAACCTTCGTTTGGATTATTTCATCATTGAGACTAAGTTTTCTTATCTCCTGTTTTTAATGAATAATTCATATATATCGATGGTTGGTTTGATCTATTGTTTATCTTCAATCATGCTTAGTTAAATTCCTAGTTCTAAGGTTGAGTGATCCCAATGGTGAATTAGGTAGGTTTGATTGCGGTATTTGATTGAATGAATATGTGATTTGATTCTATCCTAGGATGTTTAATGACCTAATTGATTTGTAATTGGGATTTCTATTGGAATTTGAGACCGAAAGGAGAAAATGATAATAGGAGATTGATGCTAAATAGATCCCTAGGATAGAACTTGAGGATTATTTGCGCGAAAGTGACTTAATCCTCTTGTGGTACCTGACTATCGAATAGATTCTTGGATGAGTAGATTCCGCTGAGCGCGAAAGCAAATGTTGTTTCCACTTGTCCATTGATCTATACAGAACTTAATGGATCTTAATGAGATTAGCTTTGTGCGAAAGTGACTGCTAGTCGAGTTTAGGTACATGCACTATTCGTCTGAAAAGAGGTAGTGTTGATATTAGATAGTGGGACCTTCAAATGACATTATATTGAAATCTAATTAGATATTGTTTAGAATCTACCGAAACACCATTGTGGGGATCCTTAACCTTAGACATATTTATCCCATAGATCTTTGGTGAGTTTCTGCGCCGTTGCCGGGGGCAAATTTGAAAATTCTTCTGCACTTGTACCAATTTTTGACAACCCCGAAGCATAGTTCGAAGATGTCTGATTACCTGAAAATCTTTGGTGAGTTTCCTTATCCTCTTTCTTTTATGTCTACATTGGGGATAATGTAGAGTTTAAGCTTGGGGGAGGGATAATTCCATGTGTAGGCTTTGTTTGCAATTTAGTGATTTTTTTTTTTTAATATCAAAAATGGACAGATTGTAACTCGGTCCACAACTCGGTCGAGTTGTGGGCCGAGTTCCTTACTGTTGGAAAATTTCGAACGAGAAGAAAAGAGAAGGGAAAAGAAAAGAAAAATTACCTGATGGGTTGCCTCCCATCCAGCGCTTAGTTTAGGGTCATTAGCTTGACCTTTCATACCTTTCTAGTGGCTCGGGTCAAGATAGAGAGAGGCGACCTTCTCAAATGGACCACCGACGATGTATGTCTTTAAGCGTTGTCCATTCACCTTGAATTGCCCTGTCTCTTCGCTCCATATCTCAATTGCACCATGTGGGTACACTTTCCGCACTTGGAACGAACCACTCCATCGGGATCTCAGCTTTCCCGAAAAAAGTCTCAACCTGGAGTTGAATAACAAGACAAGATCACCTTCATGAAACTCCCTCGGCACAATATGCTTGTCATGCCATCTCTTGGTTTGCTCTTTGTAGATCCGAGCATTTTCATAAGCATCTAACCTCAACTCCTCCAACTCTTGCAATTGCAACATCCTCTTCTCACCGGCTGCTTTCATGTCATAGTTGAACAATTTGATTGCCCAATATGCTTTATGCTCTAACTCAACCGGGAGATGACAAGACTTCCCATACACTAGCCGGAACGGTGTAGTGCCAATAGGAGTTTTGAACGCTGTCCTATAAGCCCAAAGAGCATCATCAAGCTTCATAGACCAATCCTTTCGGGATCGGGAAACCGTCTTCTCCAAGATACTCTTTATCTCCCGGTTTGAGACCTCAACTTGACCACTTGTTTGAGGATGATATGGGGTGGCAATCCTATGTGTTACCCCATACTTCTTCAGCATAGCCTCAAACTTCTTCTCAATGAAATGTGATCCTCCATCACTAATCACGACTCTTGGTGTCCCAAATCTTGGAAAAATCACTTTGTTGAAAAACTTAGACACCACCCTTGAGTCATTTGTTGGAGATGCAATAGCTTCAACCCACTTAGACACATAGTCAACCGCCACAAGGATAAACTTGTTAGAGTAGGACGGCGGAAAAGGTCCCATGAAATCAACTCCCCATACATCAAAAATCTCAACCTCTTGAATGTTAGTAAGAGGCATCTCATTCCTCCTAGAAATGTTCCCCGTACGCTGACATGCATCACAAGAAGCAATGAAACGGTGCACATCCTTGAACATAGAAGGCCAATAGAGAGCTGAATTTAAGATCTTAGTGGTTGTCTTTAAGGAACTAGCATGCCCTCCACATGGTAGAGAGTGACAATGAATGATGACACTCTCTACCTCATCCTCAGGGATACATCTTCTAATGACTCCATCAGCACACCTCTTAAAAAGCAATGGCTCATCCCAAAAATAGTGTCGAACATCCGACATAAATTTCTTCTTCTGTTGGAATGATAGCTTAGGAGGTAACTCATTGCAAACCAAGTAGTTGACAAAATCAACAAACCATGGCATTCTTGAATTTGCAAAAGTCAAGACTTCATTGGCGACCCTGAAAAGATGGTCGTCAGGGAATGAATCATCAATAGAGGGCTCATCTTTAGTGCACTCCAACTGCTCTTGAGTCAATCTAGAAAGATGATCAGCAGCCAAATTCTCTGTGCCCTTTTTGTCTCTAATCTCTAAATCAAACTCTTGAAGAAGAAGAATCCAACGGATCAGTCTGGGCTTGGCCTCCTTCTTACTCAAGAGATACCGGATAGCAGCATGATCAGTATAGACAATAACTTTGGCACCCACCAGATAGGACCGGAACTTCTCAAAAGCAAACACAATAGCCAACAACTCCTTCTCAGTAGTGGCGTAATTCATTTAAGCTCCATCAAGAGTCCTGCTAGCATAGTAGACGGCATGAAGCTTCTTATCCTTCCTTTGCCCCAAAACAGCCCCAATAGCATAATCACTAGCATCACACATGATCTCAAAGGGGAGATCCCAATCAGGGGGCTGCATAATTGGAGCTGAAATCAGTGCCTCCTTCAACCTGCAAAAAGATACAAGACACTCTTCCGAAAAATCAAAGGAAACATCCTTCAAGAGCAAGTTAGTGAGAGGCTTGTCAATTTTTGAAAAATCCTTGATGAACCTTCTATAGAACCCAGCATGTCCAAGAAAGCTTCTTATGCCCTTGATCGAGGTTGGAGGAGGCAACTTCTCTATAATCTCAATCTTGGCCTTGTCGACCTCAATCCCACGGTTAGAAACCAAGTGTCCTAACACAATTCCTTCACTTACCATGAAATGACATTTTTCCCAATTCAATACAAGGTTTACTTCCTCACACCGTTGCAAAACTCGAGACAAGTTAGACAAGCAAGCATCAAAAGAAGTACCATATACAGAAAAATCATCCATGAAAACTTCCATAATATCCTCAATCAAGTCAGAAAATATAGCCATCATGCATCTTTGAAAGGTACCCGGAGCATTACATAAACCAAATGGCATTCTCCTATATGCAAATGTGCCATAGGGGCATGTGAAAGTGGTCTTTTCTTGATCATCAGGATGAATAGGGATTTGAAAGAATCCACTATAACCATCCAAATAACAAAAGTGTGAATGCTTGGCTAACCTTTCTAGCATTTGATCAATGAAAGGAAATGGAAAATGATCTTTTCTAGTGGCTTTGTTCAATTTCCTATAGTCAATGCACATCCTCCAACCTGTGACAGTCCTAGTAGGAATCAATTCATTCTTTTCATTCTTTACCATAGTCATTCCCCCTTTCTTAGGCACAACATGAACAGGACTAACCCAAACACTATCAGAAATAGGATAAATAATGCCTGCATCTAACAATTTCAGCACTTCTTTTTTCACTACTTCTTTCATGATAGGATTAAGTCTTCTTTGATGCTCAATGGAGGGTTTATGATTTTCTTCCATCAAAATCCTATGCATGCACATTGAGGGACTAATTCCTTTTAAATCATCAATAGAATATCCAATGGCTCTTCTATGCAATCTAAGTTCATGGAACAATTTCTCAATTTCACAATCACTTAAACTTGCATTGACAATCACCGGATAGGTTGAATTAGGTCCAAGGAACTCATACCTCAATGTAGGGGGAAGTGGCTTCAACTCCACTTTTGGTGCCCTTTCAGTCTCTTCCTTAGAAATAAGGTCTTCTCTTGTAAGGGCCTCAACCACGGCCTCAGGCAACTCTTCAGTTGACTCCAAATCAAAGAGCACATCAACAAGTAGCTCTAGATTTTCAGCTTGGGTCACACTTTCAGTCAAGCAAAACTCCAAGGGATCCTTAGTCATGACAGCCATCAAGGATTCTTGAGTTGCATTGTCAACCACATCTAACCTGGACACATCATCCTCAAAAGCAGGCTGTTTGATAGCTTTAGAAAAATTAAATTAAATTTTCTCATCCCCAATAGTAAAGGAAAGAACACCCTGCTTTACATCAATAAGAGTACCTACAGTAGCTAGAAAGGGTCTTCCCAAAATAATCGGAACAGGAAAATCAGCCTCAATATCTAGGACAATGAAATCCACGGGAATATAGAACTTACCAATTTGGACGGGTATGTCCTCCAAAATACCTACCGGATGCGCCGTGGATCTATCCGCCATGTAGAGAGTCATCTTTATCGGTCTTGGCTCTCCCAAATCAAGCTTCTTGCATATAGAGAGCGGAATGATACTCACACTAGCTCCCAAATCACACAAGGCGTGGTAGGTGCATTTCCCAATCACCATAGGAACACTGAAGCTACCCGGATCTTCAAGCTTAGGAGGCAATTTATTCTGAATGAGAGCGCTGCACTCTTGGCTCAAAGAAACGGATTGGTACTCATCTATTTTCCTCTTGTTGGAGAGGATCTCCTTCAAGAACTTCACATATGTTGGCATTTGCTTTAGAGCATCGGTGAAGGGAATGTTGATGTAGAGCTTTTTCAACACCTCCACAAATCTACCAAATTGTTGATCTAACTGAGCTTGAGCCCTCCTTTGTGGGAAAGGAAGAGGAGGCTTGAAAGGCGGTGGTGGCACATATTTGGGCACTTCCTCTTGCTCCTTCTCTTGGATCACTACTTCTTCGGGCTCTTCAATAACCTTGCCCTTTTGCTTGAGATCCACAACCTTTGGATCTTCAAGTTGTTTCCCACTCCTCAAGGACACAACATTGATTTGCCCCTTTGGGTTTGCCTCAGTTTGACCTGGAAGCTGACCTTGGGGTCTAGGAGCATTTAAAGCATATTGAGCATGCAAGCTATCATGATTCTTCAATGTCGTATTTATGTTCTGAAGCTCTTTCATTATCATGTCAAGCTTGGAGTCCTCAGACGGTTGAGCACGTTCTTGACCTTGAGGTGGAGGAGCTCTTTGTTGGAAACCGGGAGGTGGTCTTTGAGCAGCTTGGTTGTTGGCATATGAAAAGTTAGGATGATTCCTCCAACCGGGGTTATAGGTGTTGGAGTATGGATCGTTCCTGGGACCCCGATTGAAGGTGTTCATGTAGTTTGCCTCACCTTGGGTGTCACTTTGAGCAGCAAAAAGTTGACATGATGAAATAGTATGATCACCCTCTCCATAAAACTGACAAGCAACACCAGATACAGCCTGAGTGGATGACCCTGCACCCTGCCCTTGAGCCTTCTGAACCAACAAATTCAGCCTCTTGACCTCTTGTGACAAAGCATCCATTTGAGCCTGTTGGTGTGTCTCAGAACTAACCTCATACATCCCTGTTGGTTTCTTTGAAGTTGAGCGAGCATCACTGTAATAATGAGAGTGTTGAGCAGTGTTCTCAATCTTCTCCCAAGCTTCATCAACTTCCATTTCCATGATTCTACCACCAGCTGAAGCATCAATAATAAGTCGAGTTGAACTATCAACAGCGTTGTAGAAGACATGTAGCAAGGTCCATTTCTCTTGCCCGTGATGCGGGCACAACATCAATAGCTCTTTGAATCTCTCCCAACCTTCATATAGAGACTCGTCATGGTTCATCTTGAAAGCAAGAATTTGATTCCTCATCTCAGCTGTCTTCTTAGGTGGGAAGTACTTGTTGAGAAATGCCTTGGCTAACTCATCCCAAGTGGTAATAGATCCATGAGGTAAGGCCTTGAACCAAGCCTTGGCCCTGTCTCATAGAGAGAAAGAGAAAGCATGCAGGAAAAGTGCATCTTGAGAGACATCATGAATCTTCACTGTATCCATCAGCTCAATAAAAGTAGCCAAGTGCTGATGTGGGTTTTCAGAAGGAAGACCTCCAAATTGATTCTGCTGAACCATGTTGATTAGGGAGGGTTTCAGCTCGAAGTTACGGGCTGCCACCGGAGGTCGAACCACACCAGAAAGAGGACCAAGGTGGTTGGGCATCACATAATCACCCAGAGTCATACGTGGCTGATCATCACCGCCCAACAAGCCACCGTTTCCTCTACCAGCCATCTCTTGCACTCTAATTTCACGTTGTTGCCTTCTTCTTAAGAGAAAAGTACGCTCAGGTTCGGGATCAAAGTCGTTGAGATTATTAGCGCTCAGGACTCTCCGCATTCAGAAGAAAACAAACCTGAAACCAAAGCCAAAAGGAGGAGGATCAAAACACAGAAAAGACTTAGTCGAACCAGTTGTAGGGAAAACAACCGATACTAGCAATTGTCCCCGGCAACGGCGCCAAAAACTTGATATGGCTAGAACATACCCGCAAGTGTACGGGATCAGTTGTAGTAGTCAAGTGTTGATCCCACAGAGACCAATGTAATATTAATTGAAACGCTACCAGTGAACTAGGCCGGAAAGAAAGGTTTGTTCAATTAACTAAGAAATAATGATTGCAATTGTAAGTAAATTCAAATGATGGGAAATATCTAGGATTAAGGATCCCCACAATAATGCATTGGTAAACTTATGCGTGTTTATCTCAGAATAGCATGAACTCGTTTGACGGTAAGTTATCAAATATCACTACTAATTCCTTTCAGACAATAGTAGACGTATCTAAACTCCAACTAACAATCGCTGTCGCGCAAAGCTAATCAAATTTAGACCCATTGAGCACTTAGAATCTAGGATAAAACCGGGTTAACATTCACTTTCGTGCTCCGTTAATTCCAGACTAACCTAGGGTTTCTATGATAACTTAGGATTCCGCAAGAACAAACAAGTTTATTCAGGTTCAATTCATAGTAATTCCAACAATAGTAATCTCCTTTCAGACTCATACCTTGTCTAATTCATTCATTAGGAATCTCCTTTCAGACTCAACCTAATAGAATTTCTAATTGATAAATAACCAATAGCAATAAGAACCCTAGAATTGAATCAAGCAAGAATTCATGCTACCAATTCAGACAAACACAAATTGTAAGTCTACCAATACATTATTGGGGTCACCCCAACCCTAGATAAAGGGGATTAGCCTAGCATGCTTGGGGAATCAATCAAAATCATTGTATGAATCAGAGAAATCATTCAAATAGATAGAAAGAAGAGAAATACTTGTTTCGAACCAATAACAATCTCCAATCTTCAACCAAGAAAAACTCAACAAACACAACTAGGGTTTTTTTAGAGAGAGACTAAGTTCAGAGCATGAGAAAAAGTTTCTGTAATTTCGTCCCAAAACTGATAAAATAGGGCTGGAGACGTTTCAGCAGATGAAGAAAAACCGTTACGGATGCTGACTCGGTCCACAACTCGGTCGAGTTGTGAACCGAGTTGTCCACTGTTTTCCCAGCCCGGATAATATGTGCTGACTCGGTCCACAACTCGGTCGAGTTGTGGACCGAGTTGTCCACTATTTTCCCAGCCCGGATAATATGTGCTGACTCGGTCCACAACTCGGTCGAGTTGTGGACCGAGTTGTCCACTGTTTTCCCAGCCCGGATAATATGCGCTGACTCGGTCCACAACTCGGTCGAGTTGTGGGCCGAGTTGTCTTCTGCTGGAAAATATGTTGCTGACTCGGTCCACAACTCGGTCGAGTTGTGGGCCGAGTTGTCTTCTGCTGGAAAATATGTTGCTGACTCGGCCGACAACTCGGTCGAGTTGTAGACCGAGTTGTCCACTGTTGCTTTGTGCCTCTTCACCAACTCGGCCGTGATGACTCGGCCAACAACTCGGTCGAGTTGTCGACCGAGTTGTCCACTGTGGTTCCTTGCCTTCACTAGCCTGGCCGAGCTTCCATTTCGAACTCTCCTCGTCCGGTCTTGGCACTTGCATTCCGACCATGGCGACAACCTTTCGAGTCGTCCACACAAACATCTTTACTGGCAGCTCATTATCTTCAAAACGCCTCCAAAACATCCTGAAATCACAACAACGCAAAGGTAGATTCTGAACACTACAAAATCTATGAAAACCAAATAAAACTAAAATAAAAAGGAGCAAAACAAACCTATTTGAGAGAAATAAACATGATCTAATCTATCCTAAATGCATGCTATCAAATCCCCCAAGCTTGAACCTTGCTTGTCCCAAGCAAGTACATACATAATGAGTCCACAAAATATGCAAAGGTTGTTTCAATCCAAGAGACAAGTGAGCAATGACCATAAAAGTCCAAACAAATGACAACTCCCTTCTTAGCATGCTTCTCAATCAATGACAAGATGAAATTAGTACTTCTACTCTAGACCTCACCAAGATAAATTTAAAGTCACTCACACTCATGTGTTTCGGATATGTGTTTCGCTCAATTCTCTACTTTGAATGCTAACTACCATAAGCTTGCAAAAATATCTAGATCTCCACTGCTAGAACAATGCAAAACACAATCATGAGACATTCAAATAGGGTTGTAATGGGGCCAAGGTATTAACATAGGGCATGGATAAATTTTGGCCATGTGGTGCTAAATCCAGGGAAAAGAACTTCACTAAATTAACACCAATCATATAATGATTTTACAATAAACTCAACTACAACCCAAACTAAGGATTCACCATTCTATTTTATGGGCTTCTTTTCTTCTTCTTCTTCAATTTTTTTTTTTTTTTTTAAAGAAGAAGGAAGCAAACTTTTATGAACCGAATGGTATAAAACCTTACAATCAATTTCTAAAGATCACCCAACATTTTATGCAACTCCCCCAAGCTTAGTCCACTTCCACGTTAAGCAAACAAAAGTTCAATCCCCTGGATGGGAAGGATATATAAATAAGCTCGGATGCTTTTGTAGAGCTTTCAAAGAATAGGCTTTAAGGCTCAAAGGGCTTCAAGAAGAGAGAAATAATATTAGGGTGGTCAAGGAAAATATAAGACCGATAAAAATAAAAAAAAATGTCTCAATCAAAATGTAATGCACATTAGTCCTAGATGCAGTCTCAAAGAGATATTGAAGCAAGTTCTAGAGATAGCAAGCAAAGAGAGATCACACAAGAAAATAAGAGGACTTATGCAATTGTAGTCCAAGAAAGGCTAAATTGCTCACTTGAACATTTTGTCTAGAGTATTGGTCCTAACACATCTCAATCAAAGTCCACATGCTCAAGTCATTGTCAAAAGTTTGATCAATCATATCATGCTCATAATGCAATTTCAACATTAACAACCAAGGCATGTTAAGAGGATTCACAGATTATGTACCATTATAAGGACCCACAAAGGAACAAGCTGGGCAAATTTGCAAACCAAAAAAATTGCAACTAATCAAGCAAACTACATGCAATGCAATGCAAATACACCCCTCCCCCAAGCTAAGACCCTACATTGTCCCCAATGTACAAAGTAAAGCGTAAGAAAAGAGGAGTACTCACAATTATTCTACTAAGGTGCATGCGGGGACAACGAATCTAGTCTTGCGGAGGTGGAGGACCGGGAAAGCGCCAACTATGGAAATCATCACGTAGATTATCAATGCGCGTGTTGACGTCAGCATGCATAGTGTCCATGCGTGTGTTCATAGTAGAAAAACCAGCCATCATGTCATGCTGCATAGTCTCGAGCATAGAATAGAGGCGTGGGTCATGGCCCTGTGAACCCTGAGCAGTTGTCTCATACTCATCATCCTCACCATCTTCTTCCTCATCAGCATCCTCCTCTCCTTCATCTCCCATGAGAGCGGGTGGACAAATTTTAATCTGGGCGAGAGAAGGGTCATAAGGAAGAGGAGCGACTTTCCAATTGGCGTGCTGTTGGAGCAAGGTCCGATCGGGATTAGGGAGACGTAGTAGTCGCCCATATGATGGAAGAGCCCAATACCAATTGTTGTGATATTGGTATAGCAACTTCATGTTGTTGAACAGCGCGAAGCCAATGGGCTGTGGGAGAGTACCATCACGGCGCCCGTCCAAATTGATGTTGAAATGCCGAGCTAGACGAGTCACCAACCCTCCTATAGAAATGTCCCCAATAGCCTTGTTGCTCACCAAGCTCATATGGCCCATCAGAAACCCAGCAGAATTGATTTCATGGCCATACAAGGCCGCACAAATGAGAATGACTTCTTTCTTGGCGGCACTGTTATCGCCACCATCACCGCGGCCAAAAATGGTATGCGCCATGAAGCGGTGAAAGATTCGAAGGGCCGGGTTGCTTATGCTGGAATCCTTTGTCCTAGAAGCATCATAGGCGCCAGTTCCAATCTCGCCCCAAAACACGCCAGCGCGACAGAAATCAACTCTTCCCTCCCCCCGAGGAACCAATTGATCTGTGACGATAGGAAAACCGAAAATCGCATTCGCAGTTGCCAAATCGAGTTCCCTGTCAGTGTTTCCAAGGCGGAAAGTGCAGAGCCCAACTGAGGTTCTTTCGCCTTGCATGACCTGAGATTCAAAAGTGCTCAGGAATTCCAATGTGAGGCCCTTGTACGTCGGCTCCCGAAAATGAAGGAATTCTGTCCAGCCCAAACGTCCAGCCGACCACTCACGCTCCCACCGGCGACGTTCCCAAAAACTTGATATGGCTAGAACCTACCCGTAAGTGTACGGGATCAGTTATAGTAGTCAAGTGTCGATCCCACAGAGACTAATGTAATATTAATTGAAACGCTACCAGTGAACTAGGCCGGAAAGATATGAGATTGAGGTAAAACTATAACTAAGCTAACAAATAATAACAAATAAAACAAGATAAAATCTATGGGATAAATATGTCTAAGGTTAAGGATCCCCACAATGGTGTTTCGGTAGATTCTAAACAATATCTAATTAGATTTCAATATAATGTCATTTGAAGGTCCCACTATCTAATATCAACACTACCTCTTTTCAGACGAATAGTGCATGTACCTAAACTCGACTAGCAGTCACTTTCGCACAAAGCTAATCTCATTAAGATCCATTAAGTTCTGTATAGATCAATGGACAAGTGGAAACAACATTCGCTTTCGCGCTCAGCGGAATCTACTCATCCAAGAATATATTCGATAGTCAGGTACCACAAGAGGATTAAGTCACTTTCGCACAAATAATCCTCAAGTTCTATCCTAGGGATCTATTTAGCATCAATCTCCTATTATCATTTTCTCCTTTCGGTCTCAAATTCCAATAGAAATCCCAATTACAAATCAATTAGGTCATTAAGCATCCTAGGATAGAATCAAATCACATATTCATTCAATCAAATACCGCAATCAAACCTACCTAATTCACCATTGGGATCACTCAACCTTAGAACTAGGAATTTAACTAAGCATGATTGAAGATAAACAATAGATCAAACCAACCATCGATATATATGAATTATTCATTAAAAACAGGAGATAAGAAAACTTAGTCTCAATGATGAAATAATCCAAACGAAGGTTAGAGCATTAGGAGGAATCTTCAATTCATGCTAAAAGCCAAAATCCCTCAAGAAAATCTCCCCATGTCTGCGACAGAACCAAAGTAAAACCAAAGAAAAAATGAAAGAAAATCTAAGAAAACCTAAACTAAGCAAAAGCTACGTACCCCCCCCCCCCCCCCCCCCCAAGAAATGAAACTCCAAAATAAAGCTCAATTAATCCCCCCTCAATCCGTAACTCCCTCCTAGCTGCATAACTCCTCCTTTGAAAAGTCAAACCAATCCAATCTTTTCTCTCAACTCATTTGCTACGTAACCCCCCCACAGCAGCTCCCCTTGTTCCAGTGGGTCGGCCCAGTTAAAGAAATCAGCATGCTCCAAGCTGGTGTGACATTACTTCATTTTGGGCCATGACCCAACTTCTAATCCATAAGTAAATTGCTGATTGAAAATAGTCTCGTATCGCCTCCAAATTTGCACCTAAAATACCTGAAATTATAAAAGTACGAGTGTAGACTCCGAATACAAAATAATGCAAAATTAACAATAAAAGATATAAAATATATATGCAAATGAACTATTCTAATATGCAACTAGACTCCTAAAATATGTATAAAACAGGTGTTATCAAATCCCCCAAGCTTAAACATTGCTTGTCCTCAAGCAAGAACATAGTTCAAAATTCCACAAGAAATACAAAGGTTGTCTCTATCCAATCAATACTCAAGCAAGTCCATGAAAACTTAAATATTTAAAAATGTAATCATCAAAGCATACAAATAATCATTACTGAGACTAAGTAGAACATCCATTCTAGACCTCACTTAGGAAAAAGGATATGAATCACTCTCACTCATGTGTTTAGGGTATAGTATTTCGCTCAAATCTCAACTTTGAAAACTCATCTACCATAAGCTTGCATCAGGTCTTAAATCTCCACCACTAAGGACCTTGTACATGACATAAATCAAGAGGACTTTTATTAGGTTGTAATGGGGCCAGGTGGAAAGAAAGGTAGGGATACAATTTGGCCATGTGATGCTAAATCCGGGAAAGAGGAACTACCCAAGACAACACCAAACTTGAGAATTTCTCGTACCATTCTTTTCAACAAAATGCCCTTATTCTTGGCTTCTTCTTTTTTTCTTTTTTTTTTGTAATTTTTTTTTTTCAAAGCCAAAACATTTTCAGCAATACCACACCATACAAATAACTCCCCCAAGCTTGGCTTGCAACCATAAAAACAAACGAATAAATCATCCTAATTCCCGGATGGGTAAAAGGCTAATCATTAAGCTCAAGATGTTTTTATGGAGCTTTCAAAATAATAGGCTAATTAGGCTCAACGGGCTTCAAGCAGAGGAATAACATATAAGGGTGGTAAAGGGAAATAAAGGCTAATAAAAATAATGCCTCGATCATTTTTATGTCATGCACAAGAGTCACAAACGTGGCCTCAAAATAAGTTCTAAATGCAAGTTCTAGAGATAAAGCAATCAAAGTGAGAGTCACACACATGAAAAGAAATAAGAGGACTCAGTTATGTGCAGTCCTAAGGCTCAAAAGCTCACGGGTTATTTATCTAGAATTTCAGTCCTAACTAGTCTCAAGCAATGACTAAATATACACTTTAACTCAAACATTAGAAAATATAAAAATTATCATCAATATGCTTAAAATTAATTACAATATCAACAACCAAAAATTTTCAAGAGGAATTTCTGCAAGACAAACAAAGCAAAGCAAAGCTTGAGAATCATATCAAACACCTAAAATGCAATGCATCATGCATGAAATGTTATGAAAAATGAAAAAAATGAAAAAAAAATCACTAAATTGCAAACAAAGCCTACACATGGAATTATCCCTCCCCCAAGCTTAAACTCTACATTGTCCCCAATGTAGACATAAAAGAAAGAGGATAAGGAAACTCACCAAAGATTTTTAGGTAATCAGACATCTTCGAACTATGCTTCGGGGTTGTCAAAAATTGGTACAAGTGCAGAAGAATTTGCATCAGCATCCTATCTTCCATCATACATCTTCCAGTAGCACTGTACATAAGACAGACAAAACAAACCCCAAACACAAGACTACACAGGCAGATAAATAGAATTACATGCTCAAATAAATTATACACTTGATCATGAAGGAGCAAGAATCAGTCTAGACACCCAAACATCACAACATCAGCAAGCTAACAATACTTATTCATTCAAGCATCATATTGCAGCAAAATCAGGAGGTTCACAAGCACCACAACTTTCAAATAAGTTCCCATCAAAGATATAAAGTAATGAACTCATGAATTCTGCTGTGTAAGACAAGTAATCAAATGTAATTTCATACACATTCAGTAGAGAACTCATGGATGCTTGACAATATTTTCTATGCAAAGGAACCTATAAAATCAAATTTTCATTCAACCCAATTTCCACTAAGTGTTCACCAATTCAGCAATTTAATAAGTGTTCACCAATTCAACAATTTAACCTCCAATACAGGCGTGAGGGAAGGTGAGGTCAGACCTCGCTGGTGGCTCGCCGGTGGTGTGGGCTCATGAAGAGGAAGAGCAGTGGTGCGGTGGCACGCGAGCAGGCGGAGGTGTGGTGGGCTTGATGGTGGCTCGCGGCGGCTCGGGTCTGGGCATGGTGCGAGGTGGGTTCGGATCTGGGTGTGGTGTAGGGCTCGTAGCGGGGGTCGAAGGGAGAAGAGATGGCGGTGGCGGCTCGGTTGGTGGTGAGCAGCGGCGACGCAGGCGAGGCGGAGAACAGGGGCGACGGGGCTGAGGAGACGGTCGATGGAGGTTTGGGTGGTGGGTTCGCCGGTGAGGGTGAGAGATGAGGGAGAGATCGGTGAGGAGGGAATCGGCGGTGGCTCGAGAAGGGGGACCGAGGCTGGCGAGGCGGCTCGCGAGTAGGTAGGGCACGGATCTGGGTTCGGTTCGGGGTTGGAGGGTCGCCGGTGATCTAGGCAAGGGAGGTGAGGAGATGGCGGGGATGGTAATGGTGAGATGGGAGCAGGTAGGGAGCGGCGACATGGATTGCAGAGGGAGAGGATAGGGGTACAAGGGAAGAAAAGTTTTTTTTTTTTAAAATCCTCCGAACAGATCGAAACTCGGTTGAGAACTCGGCCGCGTTCTTGACCGAGTTTCTTTCTGTTGGAACAACTTGGTCGAAAAATTCGACTCTATTTCCCGAGTTTGTTGAAGCTTTTTTTTTTACCTGAAATAAGAAGAATAAAAATATCAAAGCAAAAATAAAGACCTAGAAACACCAATAGAAATTACAATTAATATTAACAAATTGGTCCCCGGCAACGGCGCCAAAAACTTGATGTGGCTAGAACCTACCCGCAAGTGTACGGGATCAGTTGTAGTAGTCAAGTGTCGATCCCACAGAGACCAATGTAATATTAATTGAAACGCTACCAGTGAACTAGGCCGGAAAGATATGAGATTGAGGTAAAACTATAACTAAGCTAACAAATAATAACAAATAAAACAAGATAAAATCTATGGGATAAATATGTCT
This sequence comes from Rheum nobile, assembly GCA_027886185.1. Taxonomy (NCBI): domain Eukaryota; kingdom Viridiplantae; phylum Streptophyta; class Magnoliopsida; order Caryophyllales; family Polygonaceae; genus Rheum; species Rheum nobile. The sequence goes on from WOAB01000639.1 coordinate 11,247,874, forward strand.
AAGGTTAAGGATCCCCACAATGGTGTTTCGGTAGATTCTAAACAATATCTAATTAGATTTCAATATAATGTCATTTGAAGGTCCCACTATCTAATATCAACACTACCTCTTTTCAGACGAATAGTGCATGTACCTAAACTCGACTAGCAGTCACTTTCGCACAAAGCTAATCTCATTAAGATCCATTAAGTTCTGTATAGATCAATGGACAAGTGGAAACAACATTCGCTTTCGCGCTCAACGGAATCTACTCATCCAAGAATCTATTCGATAGTCAGGTACCACAAGAGGATTAAGTCACTTTCGCGCAAATAATCCTCAAGTTCTATCCTAGGGATCTATTTAGCATCAATCTCCTATTATCATTTTCTCCTTTCGGTCTCAAATTCCAATAGAAATCCCAATTACAAATCAATTAGGTCATTAAGCATCCTAGGATAGAATCAAATCACATATTCATTCAATCAAATACCGCAATCAAACCTACCTAATTCACCATTGGGATCACTCAACCTTAGAACTAGGAATTTAACTAAGCATGATTGAAGATAAACAATAGATCAAACCAACCATCGATATATATGAATTATTCATTAAAAACAGGAGATAAGAAAACTTAGTCTCAATGATGAAATAATCCAAACGAAGGTTAGAGCATTAGGAGCAATCTTCAATTCATGCTAAAAGCCAAAATCCCTCAAGAAAATCTCCCCATGTCTGCGGCAGAACCAAAGTAAAACCAAAGAAAAAATGAAAGAAAATCTAAGAAAACCTAAACTAAGCAAAAGCTACGTACCCCCCCCCCCCCCCCCCCCCCCCCCCCCCCCCCCAAGAAATGAAACTCCAAAATAAAGCTCAATTAATCCCCCTTTAATCCGTAACTCCCTCCTAGCTGCATAACTCCTCCTTTGAAAAGTCAAACCAATCCAATCTTTTCTCTCAACTCATTTGCTACGTAACCCCCCCACAGCAGCTCCCCTTGTTCCAGTGGGCCGGCCCAGTTAAGGGGTGTATTTGCATTGCATTGCATGTAGTTTGCTTGATTAGTTGCATTTTTTTTGGTTTGCAAATTTGCCCAGCTTGTTCCTTTGTGGGTCCTTATAATGGTACATAATCCGTGAATCCTCTTAACATGCCTTGGTTGTTAATGTTGAAATTGCATTATGAGCATGATATGATTGATCAAACTTTTGACAATGACTTGAGCATGTGGACTTTGATTGAGATGTGTTAGGACCAATACTCTAGACAAAATGTCATGGTGAGCAATTTAGCCTTTCTTGGACTACAATTGCATAAGTCCTCTTATTTTCTTGTGTGATCTCTCTTTGCTTGCTATCTCTAGAACTTGCTTCAATATCTCTTTGAGACTGCATCTAGGACTAATGTGCATTACATTTTGATTGAGACATTTTTTTTATTTTTATCGGTCTTATATTTTCCTTGACCACCCTAATATTATTTCCCTCTTCTTGAAGCCCTTTGAGCCTTAAAGCCTATTCTTTGAAAGCTCTACAAAAGCATCCGAGCTTATTTATATATCCTTCCCATCCAGGGGATTGAACTTTTGTTTGCTTAACGTGGAAGTGGACTAAGCTTGGGGGAGTTGCATAAAATGTTGGGTGATCTTTAGAAATTGATTGTAAGGTTTTATACCATTCGGTTCATAAAAGTTTGCTTCCTTCTTCAAAAAAAAAAAAATTAAATAAATTGAAGAAGAAGAAGAAAAGAAGCCCATAAAATAGAATGGTGAATCCTTAGTTTGGGTTGTAGTTGAGTTTATTGTAAAATCATTATATGATTGGTGTTAATTTAGTGAAGTTCTTTTCCCTGGATTTAGCACCACATGGCCAAAATTTATCCATGCACTATGTTAATACCTTGGCCCTATTACAACCCTATTTGAATGTCTCATGATTGTGTTTTGCATTGTTCTAGCAGTGGAGATCTAGATATTTTTGCAATCTTATGGTAGTTAGCATTCAAAGTAGAGAATTGAGCGAAACACATATCCGAAACACATGAGTGTGAGTGACTTTAAATTTATCTTGGTGAGGTCTAGAGTAGAAGTACTAATTTCATCTTGTCATTGATTGAGAAGCATGCTAAGAAGGGAGTTGTCATTTGTTTGGACTTTTATGGTCATTGCTCACTTGTCTCTTGGATTGAAACAACCTTTGCATATTTTGTGGACTCATTATGTATGTACTTGCTTGGGACAAGCAAGGTTCAAGCTTGGGGGATTTGATAGCATGCATTTAGGATAGATTAGATCATGTTTATTTCTCTCAAATAGGTTTGTTTTGCTCCTTTTTATTTTAGTTTTATTTGGTTTTCATAGATTTTATAGTGTTCGGAATCTACCTTTGCGTTGTTGTGATTTCAGGATGTTTTGGAGGCGTTTTGAAGATAATGAGCTGCCAGTAAAGATGTTCGTATGGACGACTCGAAAGGTTGTCGCCATGGTCGGAATGCAAGTGCCAAGACCGAACGAGGAGAGTTCGAAATGGAAGCTCGGCCAGGCTAGTGAAGGCAAGGAACCACAGTGGACAACTCGGTCGACAACTCGACCGAGTTGTTGGCCGAGTCATCACGGCCGAGTTGGTGAAGAGGCACAAAGCAACAGTGGACAACTCGGTCTACAACTCGACCGAGTTATCGGCCGAGTCAGCAACATATTTTCCAGCAGAAGACAACTCGGCCCACAACTCGACCGAGTTGTGGACCGAGTCAGCAACATATTTTCCAGTAGAAGACAACTCGGCCCACAACTCGACCGAGTTGTGGACCGAGTCAGCGCATATTATCCGGGCTGGGAAAACAGTGGACAACTCGGTCCACAACTCGACCGAGTTGTGGACCGAGTCAGTGCATATTATCCGGGCTGGGAAAACAGTGGACAACTCGGTCCACAACTCAACCGAGTTGTGGACCGAGTCAGCATCCGTAACGGTTTTTCTTCATCTGCTGAAACGTCTCCAGCCCTATTTTATCAGTTTTGGGATGAAATTACAGACACTTTTTCTCATGCTCTGAACTTAGTCTCTCTCTAAAAAAACCCTAGTTGTGTTTGTTGAGTTTTTCTTGGTTGAAGATTGGAGATTGTTCTTGGATCGAAACAAGTATTTCTCTTCTTTCTATCTATTTGAATGATTTCTCTGATTCATACAATGATTTTGATTGATTCCCCAAGCATGCTAGGCTAATCCCTTTTATCTAGGGTTGGGGTGACCCCAATAATGTATTAGTAGACTTACAATTTGTGTTTGTCTGAATTGGTAGCATGAATTCTTGCTTGATTCAATTCTAGGGTTCTTATTGCTATTGGTTATTTATCAATTAGAAATTCTATTAGGTTGAGTCTGAAAGGAGATTCCTAATGAATGAATTAGACAAGGTATGAGTCTGAAAGGAGATTACTATTGTTGGAATTACTATGAATTGAACCTGAATAAACTTGTTTGTTCTTGCGGAATCCTAAGTTATCATAGAAACCCTAGGTTAGTCTGGAATTAACGGAGCACGAAAGTGAATGTTAACCCGGTTTTATCCTAGATTCTAAGTGCTCAATGGGTCTAAATTTGATTAGCTTTGCGCGACAGCGATTGTTAGTTGGAGTTTAGATACGTCTACTATTGTCTGAAAGGAATTAGTAGTGATATTTGATAACTTACCGTCAAACGAGTTCATGCTATTCTGAGATAAACACGCATAAGTTTACCAATGCATTATTGTGGGGATCCTTAATCCTAGATATTTCCCATCATTTGAATTTACTTACATTTGCAATCATTATTTCTTAGTTAATTGAACAAACCTTTCTTGCGGCTTAGCTTACCAGTTTAGTTACAAAAGGTACTACATTGTCCTCGTGGGAACGACACTTGAATAGCTACAACTAACCCCATACACTTGTGGGTAGGTTTTCGCCACATCAAGTTTTTGAAAATTCTTCTGTGCAGAAACTCTACCGAAACACCATTGGTACAAGTGCAGAAACTCACCAAAGATTTTCAGGTAATCAGACATCTTCGACACTTGAATAGCTACAACTGACCCCATACACTTGTGGGTAGGTTTTCGCCACATCAAAGGGTCGAACCCACAGGGAAGATCTGATGAAGTATGCAATTATGATTAACAAGTAACAAGGAAAGGGGGTTTTGGTTATCAAGCAGAGCAAAGTAAATAGGTTTAGTTGATTTGAGAATATGATTGGGGAAAGTAGTTCCACTAGAACGAGATCCACAATACAGAGATGTAATTTGATCACAGAAATCTATTAAATCCAAGTTCTTTCACTATTCTTATGGTTGTTCCCACCCTGATCTTGATTAACTACCAATTCAGACAGTTGTTGATAGTACTTACTACAATATCAATGGAAGAAAACCTTACCACTAATAAAGCAATAGCAATGCACACAAGGTATAGGATACATGCAAATAGAAGAAAACCTTACTACTTAACATGCAAATGATTCTCACTCATAATTGCGCACTCGTATTCCACTACATGCAACAATCGTGTATGCTACTAGATATGCACTCGTATTCCACTATATGCAAACCCTAGAAATTGATAAATATTACTCAACCTAGTTGATCAGGCTATGAAGAATAACAATGAATCAATATTCAATATAACCAAGAGAATCAAACCAACACATATAAGAATAGGAACAAGGAATAGAAATCTCACAAACACATCAAATGTATTGCTTCAAACGTCTAGTAGAACAAAGGGAAATTAGTGCTCCATTCAGATGCAAATGAAACCCTAATGAGAAAGAAAACAACGATGCTAAAAGTCTGATGTAAAAGGTCTGGTATAAAAGTGTTTGCCTCTTAACCTAGAAAGAGGTCTTAAATAGGCTTAGGAAATAAGTTTAACCTAACGAAAATAGTAAAGGAAATAAAATAATAAAAAGGAAATCCGAAAATGCAAAATAAGGAAATAATGTCTTCTGGCCGCGAGGCGTTACGTGTGCCCACCGCGGGGCGGTGGCTTCTTCTGGCACGACCAACTCTTCTCTGAGACCCACTGCCGGGTCGTGGTGGCTCTGGCGCGGGGCGGTGGCAGTTTGCCCACTCCTTTCTTCAGCTCTTCTTCTTCTCCTCCGCTCTTCTATACTACCAAGTGTTGGTAGCCTTCTCCAATTAGTCTTCAAGCGGATCCCCATCCATCTTCATCATCTCCATCTAAGCTGTAAATCCTTGGATATATTCAATTCTCTCCACATCTTCTGGATTACAGACTTAGCCTCAAATCTGATTATAAACTCCTCCAAATAATGCTAATAATTGCTAGTAAAGGTGCATGAAATGACACCTATCACCCACCGCACCCGCGGTCAAAATTGGTCGCCACCGCACCCCGCCGTGAGACCCACCGCACCCGTGCCGTCATGATTTCTTTTCTGCTCCGCCGAACTTCGCCTGAGCTGCTTGCCGATCTTGTCGGAGCTGAAGCGGTGAGGAGGTGGGGGAGGTGCCAGTTGAGCTCCTTGCTTGGCCTATAAAAGGAGGAGGCTTGGAGGAGGAAGACATCTCAAATCTCTCTCTCTCCAATCTCTCTCTCTCGTTCCATTTTCGCCGGAGTTCTTCAAGGTTGTCGCCGGAGCTACCATAGGAGGAGGAGGTGCCCTCAAGGTGGTGTTTGGTGGCCCAAGGAGTTTGGAAGTCGAAGCCAATCTAAATCGAGCCCAATGCGTCGTCCCCGGTAAGATCTCATCTTCGTCCCCGACGACTGCACTTGTGACCGCACCCGCGGCAGGGCCACCGCACCCGCGGTGTGCCTGGGCGATTGTGGGTGTGGCCTTGGGTTTTGTGATTTTGATCGGGACTTCATTCCTTCGATTTCGTTCGCCTTTCTTTAGATTCGTACTAGTTATTGTCGAATCTAACTTTGGGCTTCGTTATGGGTTGTTCCGTAGGAAATTATAATCCGAGTTCTTCCTCGTTTCGGACCCGGAAACCCGTCATCTCGAGCTTCGTTGAGCCTCGTCTAATCTAAGGCAAGTGGCGGTTCGCTCTTGCTTATCATTCCATATTTATATTGATTATCAATTGTTTAATTGTTAATTAATTTGGGATGAATATTGTTTTCGTCTGGAAATAGTTTTGATAACTGTATGTGATTTAAAAAGAGATATTATAATAGGTTGTATATATTGCTAGAAACAACGCTATTATATATATATATATGATTGTAATACAGATATTATAATAGGTCGTATATATTGCTAGAAACAACGCTATTATATCTGTTATTTGGCCTCGATGGCTTTGATGTGAATTATTGCTCTTATGTCCTAACTGTTTAGTTAGAACGAGTATTCGTAGGAATACTATATACCTTGCGAGGTTTAGTGGTTTCTTGATAATGGTGCTAGGAGGATTTTTCCTAGTATCTTCGGTCATGACCTTACCCTTACTCAGGGTATGTGCACACAGTTGGTGCCGCCATTTGGGATGTATTCCCTGGGATGTATTCCCTTTGATATCTCTTGTGAGGAGATCTGATATCTCTTGTGAAGAGATCTTACAAGCTTATAACGTAAAATGTACGTTTTGGAATTAAATAAGATAAGTGCTTTACTGCACATAATTAAAATACCCTCAGGCGAGTAGTGTAGCTAAGAGAGTAGTGTAGCTAGGAAACTCATCTAGACTTTGGTCAGAGTAAAGTTCTCTTTCCAATCTGAATTCGCATTGTGCGGTGAGGTTGGTCGTGACCCGAAACACCAAGTCAGTTTTAAAACGCTTGTGTGAAATTGATGTTCCCAAGCACTTGTCATACTTTCCGATAAGACCCAACCTTTTGGAGTCTTCTCTTCATATGTTTCCGTAAGACTCATTCTTTCAGAGTCCTTTCTCTTGATCATTCCTTTTCGTATATTTCAGTAGGAGTATGGTGGTTGACTATCGTCATCGACTTTTATTCGAGAAGCGATGAGTCTAACCTGATACGACTACTTAGAACCTTTCTGTTTTACCCTTACATAGTCTTTCATTAGACTAACCAACCGGTTATATTCCCTTGCATGGTTGGTTGGTGTCATCCCTCTCATACGACACATCAGATAAACTGCAGTTCCGATGAAGGCTAGAAACGACAATGATGGCAGTTGGAATTTTTGAAGAGTTTTACCAGGTTGAGATTCCTTGGCGGGTGATCGTTTAGATCAAGACCCTTATGTCCTTTATGTATTAAGACTTTCGCTGTAATATATTTGATTATGTATTTTGAATCATGGATGTAATTCCGAAATTTTTGCTTTAATCAAAAGTTATGATATTTTGTATTATAACTGTTGTTTTATGATTTATATAAACGGGTTAAGCTTGGGGTGGCTTCGGATGTGAAATCTGAGGTCACTGGCGGTAATACCTTTCAAGGATATATATTTGGGGGTGTTACAAATTTGGTATAAGAGCCGATTTTTTTTTAAAACGGGTGGGTTTTAAAACATTTTCTTGGAATGAAATTTTTTATAAACCATTTACTCGTTTTGAACTGAGAAATATTTTGAAGGATTTGAATTTCCAAATAAAATTTTTATTCTGCCGATCTAGTCGTGCCTTTTCTTTAGTCTGATATGGAAGTGAACTTCTATATTTAGAAAGACTAACTCTTTTCTCGTCACCCGTAGGTTATGGGTGCATGCTTTTCTCTTCGAAGGGACTCGGAAGAAGTCGAGGTGGCTCCGCCATCTCCAATGAGGCTTGAGTTTCCAGTTCTCCTGCGATGCTTCGAGGTCGGAGAATCTAGTAGTCCACCCGAGGAGGTGAAGACTGTACTACCCGAGTCATTAGTACTAGTGTCCGATAGGACCAAGGTTCCAGTGGCAGAACCTACAGAGAAGCCAAGGGAGGACACGGAAAATGAAGAGGAGTGGTCAAGGTATGCAAGAGGGCATTACAACGACGACTTCATGATTGAGATGATTCCCGAGGAGGATCCAGAAGAAGAGGATCCTGAAGAAGACCCGGAAGAGGATTCGGAAGAAGAGGAGGACCCCGAAGAGGACCTCGAGGGACAAGGCCACGAGTCTGATGGCTTAGAGAGCTTATTGGTGGGCAGCGAGGACTCGGGAATGGAGTTTATCTATCCCAGTCCGGAGTTGCCGCATGAGCAAGAATACTAGCCATTGACTTCGGCCGATTGGGATACGTTTTACGAGGTAGTATTTCCCAAAAGAAGAAATGGTCCACAAAATGCATCTGAGAACTCACAGCCTATTCCTGCTCAGAGAAGGCTAATGTTGAGTCCTGACTCGCGAGAGGCACTTCGCCTAAGTCAGATGATTTCCCCAGAAGAGCGCCGCCAGATGGACGAGGCGGTTGAGCATGCTCTAAGAAGGGCAAGACCAAGGAATGAGCCATGTGCTCCTAGACCGAGCAGGGTGAGGAGTCTTTCACCAGACCCCGATGGTAAACCCCGTTCGAAGAAACCTTATATGAGGAGTGGCGATTACAGGAAATGTTTCAGGGCGCCATGATTGGGTCAGTGCTGATTAGCAGTTTCTTTTCTTGTATTTCAGTTGTTTTGTTAAGAACCTAAGTCTCCTGGCAATTTTGTCTTGACGCTCGAGAGATCCCTTTTGTAAAACGTATTAGCTCAGTTGAGCTTATCAATGAAAATTACCAAGTTTGATCTATTCTGAGTTGATTTTTATTACGTTAAGTATATTGAATGATATTAATGTAATAAAATACTTGGAATTTGATCGGTAAACAGATGGTGAACACAAGGAACACCATTCGTGTTGGTGTTGAGCCAAGTAATGACCCCAGACCAAATGAGAGGAATACCGCAAACCCCGTGGATGAACTCGAGTCTGCTTCTAACAACAATCAAATGGGCAATGACCAAGTTTTGGTCAACACTCCAATGGTATTTGATGCAGCAGCAATTTAAGCTATTCGGGGAATCGATATGCAAGCATTCACCGACATCATGCGACCAATTGCGCCTCAGGCACAGGCTGTGCCAATTCCTCTAGCGGTTCCAATATTTGAGGAGCCAGCTGTCCATGTGCCGCAAGAAGAAGCAGTCAGGAACAGAGGCAATTATGGCCGAGCACTGAAGGCCATTAGCTCTATGAGGCCTGATAGCTATGATGGGAAAGAAGAGCCAGTCAGGGTGGCACATTGATTCTCGCACATGGAGCGATTGTTCCGCAATGTTGAGTGCACTGAAGCTGAGAAGGTGCACATTGCTTCCCTTCAGCTGAAGGAGGTAGCTAGCGAGTGGTGGGAAGGTACCGGCCTAACTGATCACCCTGGTTTGAACTGGGGGATGTTCGAAGCCAAAATGACTGATCGTTTCTTCTCCCGAGCTATGAGGGAAGAAAAACATAAGGAGTTCCTGTATCCAAAAATGGATGGATTGAAAGTGACTGAGCTTGCGGCCAAGTTCAATCATCTGCTACAATATGTTGGGCCGGAGGTGTCCAGTGATGAGCAAAAGATCTGGCATTTCCAGGAGTGGATGAATCCAGACATTAAGCAACGGATGGTGCGCCATGGATACTCTACTCTGGAGCAGTACGTGGACGCTGCCTATAAGTTGGAAGTGACTCTGGAGGAGTCAACAAAGAAACGAAGTCGCCAGAGGTCAATGCTGGGCCAGCCTTAGGCGAGTGGATTTAAGCGTCCCACGCCACCATCTAATTTTGCCAAGTCTGGCAGAGCAAAAACGGATATGACTCATGGAGGGTCTACACGTCAATCGGGTCAGGGAAATAGTCTGATCCAGTGCTATAACTGTGGTACACATGGACACAAGAGTAATGAGTGTCCGAAGGAGAAAAAGACGTGTTTTGGCTGTGAAAAGGTGGGACATTTGCAGAAGTTCTGTCCACAGCAAGGGAAGAAAGGAGCTGAGTCACAGCAAGGGTCAGTTAATCAGAACAATCGACCTAAGTTCAGACCAGTGGAAGCTCCTAGTCCTTCGATGCAAACGTCTGCACAGAATAAGGGGAAAGCCCCAATTGCTTCTGGAGGTCAAGGTCAACGCCTTTACGAGATGCGTGAGGCTGATGGACCTAATGCTCCAATTGCTCAAGGTATTTTATACCTTCATTCTACTTCTTTATGTATGTTATTTGATTCGGGTGCTACCCATTCTTTTATTTCGGAAAGTTGTGTCAGTAAATTAGGGTTAGTATGCAACGAGGTTTGTGAACCTTTCGTTGTGAATCTTCCTAATGGTGAACATTTTGTTGGAACCAAGCGTCTGTCAGAATTTCCGATTACCATCCAGGGTAAGAAGTTCGAAGCAGATTTGATCTGTATAGCCATGGCTCCATACGAAATTATTCTCGGTATGGATTGGCTAACGCGTCATGGTGCGGTAATCGATTTTAGCTCAAGGACTGTGACGGTGTCATCTGAGGGCCAGTATGTATGCAAGTTTAAGGGTCGGAATGACGCTGATAACGGCAGGCTTGTCAATGCGATGGCTGCGTTCAAGCTACTTCGAAAAGGTTGTGTCGGGTACCTGTGCTATCTAGACGAGCCCAAGAAAGATGAACCTTCAATTCCTGATATTCCGGTTGTTTGTGAATATTCGGATGTCTTTCTGGAGGAGATTCCTGGTTTACCCCCGCATCGTGACGTAGAATTTACTATCGATCTCGAGCTTGGTACTGCGCCGATCTTTAAAGCACCGTACCGGATGGCTCCTCCTGAGATGCAAGAGTTGAAGAAGCAACTCGAAGATCTTCTTGAGAAGGGTTATATAAGGCCGAGTGCATCGCCTTGGGGTGCTCCGGTCTTGTTCGTCAAGAAGAAGGATGGATCGTTCCGACTTTGTATCGACTATCGTGAGTTGAATAAGGTCACGATCAAGAATAAGTATCTGTTGCCGAGGATTGATGATCTGTTGGATCAACTGCAGGGAGCAAAGGTCTTTTCCAAAATCGATCTGAGGTCTGGTTACCATCAGCTCAGGATTCGTGAGGAGGATATTCCGAGGACTGCGTTCCGGACGAGATATGGTCACTACGAGTTCGTAGTCATGCCATTTGGACTTACTAATTCTCCAGCAGTCTTCATGGATCTGATGCATCGATGTTTCCACCAATACTTGGATAAGTTCGTAGTGGTCTTCATCGACGACATTTTGATCTATTCCCCGAGTGAGGAGGTTCATGAGGAACATCTTCGGATTACTTTGTCAATCCTTAGACAGAATCAACTGTACGCAAAGTTGTCTAAGTGTGACTTTTGGATCAAGGAAGTGGCTTTCTTAGGCCATGTGATCAATGAGAATGGGGTTATGGTTGATCCCCAAAAGATTGAAGTGGTAGCCAATTGGAAGCGGCCTCAGAATGTGAAGGAGGTGCGCAGTTTTCTAGGACTCGTTAGATATTATAGACGGTTCGTGGAGGGATTTTCTAAGATCTCTCTACCCATGACCGGTCTGCTCCGCAAAGTCCATAAGAAGTTTGTCTGGGATGACAAGTGTGAGGCCAGTTTTCAAAAGCTGAAGCAATGTCTGACCTCCGTACCAGTATTAGCGCTACCGGAAGGGATTGATGGTTATGTGGTCTATAGTGATGCTTCGAAGAGTGGTTTGGGATGTGTGTTGATGCAGAGGGGAAAAGTTATTGCATACGCATCCCGACAGTTGAAGACTTATGAGGCAAACTATCCGACGCATGATCTAGAATTAGCAGCGGTAGTTTTTGCGCTGAAGATTTGGAGACACTATCTTTATGGTGTAAGATGCCAAGTCTTCACCGATCATAAGAGTCTAAAGTACGTGTTCACTCAGAAGGAGCTGAATATGAGACAACGTCGTTGGTTAGAGCTACTCAAAGACTACGACATCGAATTGCTGTATCATCCGGGCAAGGCTAATGTAGTAGCCGATGCATTGAGCCGGAAGACGTCGCACGAGACAGTAGTGGCTTTACTCACTGCTCAGACCAAGCTAAACCAAGGGTTGTGCGACATTGAAGTCTTGTACGATCAGCGTAGAGGATATCTGAGTATGCTGGAGATTCAGGCCACGCTACTTGATCAAATCAGGGAGAGACAAGTTGATGATGTAGTCTTGGTGAAGCTAAGCAGTGAAGTGATGGACGGGAAAGCTCCCGATTTCGTGATTCAGGAAGATGGATCACTCTGGTTTCAGAACCGGATCTGTGTGCCTGACGTTGATGGTCTTCGCCAGTTGGTGATAAAGGAGGCCCATTCGTCAGCTTATTATGTACATCCAGGCTCTAGCAAGATGTACAAGGACCTCAGGAAGAATTTCTGGTGGCCCAACATGAAGTGGGATGTAGCAGAGTTTGTGGCGAAATACTTGATTTGTCAGAAGGTCAAGATAGAACATCGTAGACTAGGTGGTGAGTTGCTACCTCTTCCAGTGCCAGAATGGAAATGGGAAGATATTGCTATGGATTTCGTCACTGGGCTGCCAAAGACTCCAAGCCAGAAAGATGCTATATGGGTAATCATTGACAGGCTCACGAAGAGTGCTCATTTCGTGGCTATCAAGTCAACATGGAGAACCCAGAAGTTATCAGAAGTATTTTTACACAAGATCATCCGTTTGCATGGTACTCCAAAGACCATTGTATTGGATCGTGATGGCCGATTCATGTCAAGATTCTAGAAAGAACTACATAAGGCCATGGGAACCGAGTTGAGATTCAGCATTGCGTTTCATCCTCAGACGGATGGGCAGTCTAAGAGGACCATCCAGACCTTGGAAGATATGCTAAGATCTTGTACACTCGATCGTCCGACTAGTTGGGAGTACAGCCTGAGTCTGATTGAGTTCACATACAACAACAGTTGGCATGCTACCATTAAGATGGATCCATTCGAGGCTTTGTACGGTCGAAGGTGCAGATCTCCAATTTGTTGGGATGAAAATGCCGACAAGGTTCTGCTCGGACCGGAGTTAGTCGAAAGGACTGCCTCGGACATTGCTTTGATAAGACAAAGGATGTTGACAACTCAGAGTCGACAGAAGTCTTACACAGATCTGAAGCGTAGGAATGTCGAGTTTGAGGTTGATGACAAGGTGTTTGTCAGAGTGTCGCCATCCAAGGGTGTGTTTAGGTTTGGTAAGAGTGGGAAGCTTAACCCTCGCTACGTGGGACCGTTTGAGATCCTTGATAGAGTGGGGTCTCTAGCGTATCGTTTGGCATTGCCGCCATCAGCACATCCAGTGCATAACGTGTTCCACGTATCTTTGTTGAGGAAGTACGTGCCAGATGAGTCTCATGTGCTGAGTTATGACGACATCGAGATTCAGACAAATGGTACCTACGAGGAGATACCGGTGCGTATTCTCGAACGCCGTGAGAAGTAGTTACGGAACAAGGTGGTACCATTGGTACAGATTTTGTGGTCCAAGTCAGGAACTGAAGAAGTTACTTGGGAAACCTGGGAAACGGAGGCGGATATGCTTAGACGTTATCCCGAGCTATTTTCGGCCTAGTTTCGGGGTCGAAACCTTTTTAAGGGGGTAGTGTTGTAACGCCTCGCTTTTCTTTGGTTTATTCGGCCAAGTTTCGGGGTTGAAACTTTTTGTAAGGGGGAAGTGATGTGATACCCTCATTTTAGTAAAGAGTATTTTGGTAAGTTTTCCAAACACTCGTATTGTAGTCGAATTATTTTCAGAGAAGTTCAGACTTTCTGTTAAATACTTGATCTCTGTAAAAATTCCTTGAGTGGAATAAAATACATTCGACGTACTTTGGGGCTTAGAATATTTCTTCGGATACGAATATGTTTAAACCGAGGTTAAAACCCATACCCATAATTCTTCCCGAACAAAAGTGGGCAAAAGGCACAGAATTTGCCTTGACCGCACCCGCGGTCATACCCACCGCACCCGCGGTCAGAATTGGTCGCCACCGCACCCCGCGGTGAGACCCACCGCACCCGCGCCGTCATGATTTCTTTTTTGCTCCGCCGAACTTCGCCTGAGCTGCTTGCCGATCTTGTCGGAGCTGAAGCGGTGAGGCGGTGGGGGAGGTACCAGCTGAGCTCCTTGCTTGGCGTATAAAAGGAGGAGGCTTGGAGGAGGAAGACATCTCAAATCTCTCTCTCTCCAATCTCTTTCTCTCGTTCCATTGTCGCCGGAGTTGCAAGCTTTCGCCGGAGTTCTTCAAGGTCGTCGTCGGAGCTACCATAGGAGGAGGAGGTGCCCTCAAGGTGGTGTTTGGTGGCCCAAGGAGTTTGGAAGTCGAAGCCAATCTAAATCGAGCCCAATGCGTCATCCCCGGTAAGATCTCGTCTTCGTCCCCGACGACTGCACTTGTGACCGCACCCGCGGCAGGGCCACCGCACCTGCGGTGTGCCTGGGCGATTGTGGGTCTGGCCTTGGGTTTTGTGATTTCGGACAGGACTTCGTTCCTTCGATTTCGTTCGCCTTTCTTTAGATTCGTACTAGTTATTGTCGAATCTAACTTTGGGTTTCGTTATGGGTTGTTCCGTAGGAAATTATAATCCGAGTTCTTCCTCGTTTCGGACCCGGAAACCCGTCGTCTCGAGCTTCGTTGAGCCTCGTCTAATCTAAGGCAAGTGGCGGTTCGCTCTTGCTTATCATTCCATATTTATATTGATTATCAATTGTTTAATTGTTAATTAATTTGGGATGAATATTGTTTTCGTCTGGGAACAGTTTTGATAACTATATGTGATTTAAAAAGAGATATTGTAATAGGTTGTATATATTGCTAGAAACAACGCTATTATATATATATATGATTGAAATACATATATTATAATAGGTTCTATATATTGCTAGAAACAACGCTATTATATCTGTTATTTGGCCTCGATGGCTTTGATGTGAATTATTGCTCTTATATCCTAACTGTTTAGTTAGAACGAGTATTCGTAGGAACACTATGTACCTTGCGAGGTTTAGTGGTTTCTTGATAATGGTGCTAGGAGGATTTTCCCTAGTATCTTCGGTCATGACCTTACCCTTACTCAGGGTATGTGCACACAGCTGGTGCCACCATTTGGGATGTATTCCCTGGGATGTATTCCCTTTGATATCTCTTATGAGGAGATCCGATATCTCTTGTGAAGAGATCTTAAAAGCTTATAACGTAAAATGTATATTTTGGAATTAAATAAGATAAGTGCTTTAGTGCACATAATTAATATACCCTTAGGCGAGTAGTATAGCTAAGAGAGTAGTGCATCTAGGAAACTCGTCTAGACTTTGGTCAGAGTAAAGTTCTCTTTCCAATCTGAATTCGCATTGTGCGGTGAGGTTGGTCGTGAACCGAAACACCAAGTCAGTTTTAAAACGCTTGTGTGAAATTGATGTTCACAAGCAGTTGTCATACTTTCCGATAAGACTCAACCTTTTGGAGTCTTCTCTTCATATGTTTTCGTAAGACTCATTCTTTCAGAGTCCTTTCTCTTGATCATGCCTTTTCGTATATTTCAGTAGGAGTATGGTGGTTGACTATCGTCATCGACTTTTATTCGAGAAGCGATGAGTCTAACCTAATACGACTACTTAGAACCTTTCTGTTTTACCTTTGCATAGTCTTTCATTAGACTAACCAACCGGTTATATTCCCTTGCATGGTTGGCTGGTGTCATCCGTCTCATACGACACATCAGATAAACTGCAGTTCCGATGAAGGCTAGAAACGACAATGATGGCAGTTGGAATTTTTGAAGTGTTTTACCAGGTTGAGATTCCTTGGCGGGTGATCGTTTAGATCAAGACCCTTGTGTCCTTTATGTATTAAGACTTCCGCTGTAATATATTTAATTATGTATTTTGAATCATGGATGTAATTCCGAAACATTTGCTTTAATCAAAATTTATGATATTTTGTATTATAACTGTTGTTTTATGATTTATATAAACGGGTTAAGCCTGGGTGGCTTCGGATGTGAAATCCGAGGTCACTGGCGGTAATACCTTTCAAGGATATATATTTGGGGGTGTTACAAGAACTCATGTGGCGAATCAGTGCCCTGTCGAGCCCGTGCTATGTCTGACCGCATCTGCTCCTTGTAGGTCAAAGGTACATACTTCCTAGTCATGATATGCACAAGCTAATGCCATTCACTAATGGGTGGCCAACCCATCCTATAATGTTGTTGCTCAAGACGATTCCACCAGGTCTGAGCAGCTCCCTCAAAATGTAAGGTAACGAGCTCCACCCTCTCATGTTCTTGGACGGTTAAGTGTCGCAGCACATGCTCCGTGTTCTGTAGCCACTCAAGGAAAATAGCAGGGTCATATAAACCAAAGAAGGGTTTGATTTTTACCTTAATGTCTCTGCGGTGCACAGGTGGTTGGGCCCGACGATCAAGAAATGCTGTTGCAGGGTCCTCATGGTGCTCGAAGTGACGAGCTGCATGCTGGGGAGGATCTGCATACTGACTGTATTATGGTCCGACATACTACGGCGGGGCACGAGCAGGCTGTCGCTGACACTGATGGCCGGCTGCAGGACGCTGGGGCTGGCGACCCGGCTGTGGGTTGTCGTACTAGACAGCGTTCCAATTCGCGGCCTGATTTTGAGGCAGGCGAGGAGGTGGAACATAACTGGTATGGTGCTGCTGTAACTCAGGGGGATCCTGTAATGGTGGGTGAAAACTATGAGCATACCCAAACTGACCCTCACCCTCCTCTTGGTAGTACTCATCAAACTGATCCTCCTCATCAGAATAGATAGGAGTGCGGACACTCTGATGATCCTGAAAGGCATCAACATCAAACGGCACAGTAGATTGCCGGTGACGATGTTGACGCGATGGCTGCGGACGATGCGAACCAGGCAGCTGGCGGGGTTGTTGACCGGTAGGAGGCTGTCGGGCTTGCCTATGTCGACCACTGGAATGAACCTGATCGTCCTCATGTTCCTCTGGGGAACTATCATCATCTTCCTCTGCAACTTCAGGGTCCTTCTCCCAGATTATTACCTGCGTAGACCGTCATTGTCGACGACGCTGCCGAACGATAGGGCTTTCTTTCTGCGACTCCAAGTGTTTTAGCTGGCCTGGAGTCGAGGTGGAGGGAATCATCACAGCTTTACCCTTTGCCTTTTCCAGGGCGAGGGCGCTCAACGCATCTGCCTGTCGCTGACCTTGATCAGAAGCTACTGTAGCGATCGAAGACGGTTGTTGTCGAGCTAAGAGCTCGGTATTCTGACGCGTCAGTTCGACTATCTGTGCTTCTCTTGCTTTTTTGTCAGCAAGCAGCTCTCGGAGCATCTTTTGGTCAGCAGTCTCTGGGCCTGTCTCGCGGGTGGTATCATCGTCTGACATGGTACCTGACAACAAGAAATAGCAAACCACGGGAACAAAGCAAACAACAACAGCAAAAGAGAAACAACAAATAGGTAAGCAGAACCGAACTCAACAAGCAATCACTCACGAGACTAATCTGGCTGGCCGTATGGGCGGTCACGAGCTGGCTCAAGCAAGTCACACAACAATCAACAAAATCAAGGCAATGCTCAGCAAAGAAAATGTCGAAAGTAGATATGCAAGGATATAAGCACAGAAGCAAGCACAACACAGTCCACCAAGATATGCAACCTACACAGTGAAAGATATAGAAGACGGTAAATGAATCACTTGCGAAGATGGTAATTGAAGGTGTCGGAATCAAGACTGGGATCTCCCTTCGTGTGCTGCGAAGAGACGCACTTGCCTTATTTTGGCTTATGTGGTCTCGAATTTTATTTTATTTTTAACTGTAATCTGCGAACAGCACAGATGCTGTAAAACAGAAACGACTGCACAGATGCTGTAAATTTTTTTTTTAACTAGGGCTGCTGCACAAGACACAAGAGATCAAGGCCACAAGATGCAGCAAGCAGCCGAACAGCAAACAGTAGAACACCAGCAGTAGGACAGCAGCCAGCACACAGAAGAAAAAAAATCAGCAAAGTAGTGATTCAAGTGGGAAAAGAATGAGATTGAGATGAAGCAGATTTATGGCGCAAACAAGGCAAACACAGTTGCAAGAGAACTATCTAAGCCTATATGCAAGCGGATCTACAGAAAACACAATCAAGAACCAAGCAAAACACAAGAATTTGCTGAAAAATCGTGTGAATGGTTCGGATCTGTCCAAAAATTTTTATTTATTTTGGTTTTTGATGATGGCCGAAATTCTCAACCACCAAACCTAGGGTTTTGCTGCGTTTTTCAGATTCAAATTGCAAGGGAAAAAAATTTATGTGGTTCCTAGAGCAAGATCTAGGTTTTTTTTTTTGGATGCAGGAATTGATTCACGGAAGCGAAGGAGTGATTCAAAGAAGAGTTGGAACGACTTACGCGATTCGTAGGCTCTGATGCCAGTTGATGTAACCTTACCCGATGGAAAGACTACAAGTCGTTGTCAAGGATCCGATGAATGCGTAGTAGGGCGAAACAACTCTTCGAAAAGGGATGGAGATGGCGGAAGCAGGAAACAAGAGGCGGCGGTGGACTGCTGACGGTGGCGCTAGGGTTCCGGCGACAATGGTGGTGGCGAGATGGTGACGCAAGGTGGCGGATGGGTGACTGGTGGTGTTCAGCGGCTGCACTAGGTGGAGGAGATGGGGGGGGCAGCCGTGAAGATGTATGGAGATTAGGGTTAGGGTTTGTGTTTGGTTGCGGATAAGTGATGGGTGACCGAATCGATGCGCCAGGATAGTTCGACTAGAAACGCAAAGATAGATAATTAACGCGCCAGGATAGTTCAACTTGGAAACGCGTTAATTGATGACGCCGGGGCCCGGGTTTCAGGAGATTACTCGACTGTAAACAAAAGCTCTATTTCGACGTAAACTGAAAGGGAAAACAAGAGTTTCTATTTATACTAGAGTTGACCTAATGGGTCAGACTCTCTAGTTACTAAATATGGCGGCCCATTTAACATAAATGGAAACCACCCAGAATTAGCAGTTACTAAAAATAGGAATATTATAAATAGAAAGTACTAAGGAAGTAATGTCCAAAAATAGTAAGTCTCCTAAATTGAGCTCGGACTGGATGTAGCTGTAGAGGAGTCAGTCACGGCTAAGCTGACGAGACACAAAAGCTCGGACGATGTAGTGATCTGGCTGTGGCTGGCTATAAGTCTGGTCACCAAGGATTGTGTCGCTGCTTGGACACTCTTCGCTCTGGCGCGAGTGATAGGACCTATAGGCGGAAGTCGCATGGCGTCTTCCTCCTCTATAGCTGACATGGAGGGTTGGGTCACATCAATGTTGCTCGCACTGCTAGGGAGAAATTGAATGTTGAACCTCCAAAAATCAAATATGTTGCTCCCACACTCAGAAAGCCTAAGTTTGTCTGGGTTTGCAAGAACTAACTCTTTCTGTGCAGGCTGAAGTGAGGAAAGTTCCCGGTATTTCATTTGTACTTGATATAGTTACCTAACAGGGAACAAAGGAAGTCTCATCTCACTTCTACAGGCTTCTTGGGACTCAACAACCTGGTGAATCAAGGTAAGGGAAAGGTTTATGATCATGAGCACTAATTGTCTGTTTGTTCCCTGATCAACACTCAGGTATAATACATATCTAGATAAGACATCACCTCTTGCGTGACTGTGAGGAGAAAGGGTTTGCATCCATGGATCTCTGCGGAACCAAGGCTTGAATTGCAAACTTTCTCATAAAGGCACTAAACGGGGAACCCTTTATTCAGTTCCAAACGAAGCCTGGTTTGTTCCCTCTAATATATGTCTATTTGTTATGTTCCCTTGATGATTGGCTAAATTACATGGTAAAGTGTGAACGTTTAATCATCATGTCTTGATCTGCATTCTTTCTCCTGGTTATCAAATGAACAATTGGCTTAGATCTGTGCTTTTGCTTCACTTATGTGTTGAATTTCTTGCATGATCATCTATGATATCACAATAACACATAAATCAGTTTTCTTTCGGCCCAAAAGAGTTAACTTGATGCATTGTTCCCTCATTATAAGCCCATATGATTGTTGACTCTACAACTTACCCTAGCCATCATGCTTGATGCTTTCTATGAGCCCCTCTAATCATCCACATCTGGGAGCCTCTCATGCATGATTAAAAATTATCAAAAAATGTCATATGTTTTTCGTGTGCTGTTCTTTGTACCCTCTCTGGTAACTATCCCCAAGCACACACACTACTACTTTTTTGGTTTGGCGGGAAAACGAATCGTCTCTCTGGGACTTGCAGTTGTGAGTTGATTGATGTGACAGGGAGTTATGGCATGCGCTTGCCGTTGGGATGTGTTGTGCAATTAGGGCTGGTTTGATGGCTGGGAAACTAAATGGGCCTCGAGGTTGGGTTTGGTTGAATTTGGACGAGATTCTGAAGGATTATTTTGGGAAGTTGAAGACTTTGTTGATTATCCTTGGAAACTGAGAAGATATGGATTTATCTTTGGCAACTGAAAAGATCTCGTGGTGGATATAAATATCGGCTCTCCAGGTATTCCCCTCTCACTATTCACCTTCATCCTCTCTTCGGTTACTTATACCCTCTCTTGTCCTCCCCAATCTCCTACCTCTCAAAAATGGCCTCTCACTCCAACCTCCACACCGCCGTCGTCGAGGATCTTCAAATCCTCCTCAACAAACTCTCGGCGATGGGAACTGACCCAGCCCTACTAGCCACCATCACTCAGTCTCTGCCCTCCTCCTCAAACACACCATCGTCCCCTCAAGCAGCCACCAATGTCACTCCTCCCCCATCACCAAAACCAGACCAACTCATCATGGTCCCATACACAGCCCCACCTTCTCCAACCCCTCAACCCGCTCCTCAAAACCCTAACCCTAAACCATCCCCGACTACTCCAACCGCTATCTCCTCAAATGAAAGAGAGGAGGTCCAATCCTCTCCTACCCATCCTACCCAGATTGAAGAGGAGACAGAGGATTTTCTTGGAGAAGCCATCTTGCCATCAGCGACAGAGGAGCACACTGCTCTCAAGCAGAAAATCCAAGGGGTGGTTCACAGCCTTGCAAGGAAACTGACAGAGGAGGCTGAGAAGGAATTGTCTTCAAAGGTCCCACAGCCCTCTCGTAGGGTTAAGATGGGCTGTACCACCAAGCGGAGGACCCGCGCCCAAAAGCAGGCTGCTAAGGCGATCACTCTCAGTTCTAATGAAGAGTCGGAACCCCTCTCTGGGCACCAAGCCAAAAGGGCCAAGGTCTCTACAGCTCCGGTTCGCAAAAGCCAAAGGCGTCAGGTTGCCAAGACTAAGGCAAGGGGGGTGTCTGAAAAGGTCAAGGACATCAGCCACAAGTCGGTGGTCAAGGAGCTGCTGGTTGATCCGGATTTTCTCAAGGAAAATGCTCTGGAGGAGGTATCTGCGGTGTTGGAAGCTCAGCAGTGGGGTCATTTGTTTGTCCAGGAAGAGGAGATTGATGAAGCTTTGGTGAGGGAGTTCTATTCCACTTTCGTTATTGAAGTCAAACCCCATGCAGTTTTGGGGAGTTACAAGTTAGGGGGAACTGTTCACATGTTCTCAAGCATTGAGTTGGGTGTCGCTCTAGGGGTTCCACATGAAGGCTACGAGGGGTATCCAAAAGGCTGTTGGCCCAAGGACTTCCCCTACTCTGAGGCAGTATGGGCGGTGGCAGGGATACAGAATCCTCAAGGCTTTGGAGACTTAGACACTTTAGAGATGTCTGCGATCAACAAGGTGTTATTCCATTACCTCATCTGCAATGTTACCCCAAGGGGACAGAAGCGCAATAAGTTGCTTATTATGGATGTGGTCCTTCTTTCCCTGCTACTGAAGAAGGAGCCAATCTGTCTCCCAAGGATAATGATGCAGCATATGGCACATGCCAGGAACACAGACCAACATGTTTTTCCGTTCCCTCGAGTTGTCAAGAAAATCATGGAGTACCACAAGGTGTACAACTCTTCGGCAGAATCAAGCGTCTTTTCCCATCCCCTGGATATCAGCAATCTGCACAAGATGCAGTTCGATCTTCAAGCAGGCAAAGGGTGGGTAAAAGTGGGAAGTGTGCCTGTCATTTCTGAAGTGCATGAGGAGTCTGAGGATGTTGGTTCTGAGGGGGAACTGAAGGAAAATTCTGATCTGGGGAAGGAACTGAGGAGCCTATGCCGGGCAGTGACCAACCTGGCTGAACAGCAAAGGCTTCTCATGGCGGATGTGCGCGCACTGATCTCTCTTCACTCATCAGCTCCATCGGTTGGTCCCAGTGATGCTTAAATCTCTTTCCCGCCTTCCAACCCCTCTATTTGTTCCCTAGCTCATCTATCCCCATTAGCTTGAATTTCCTTGTTTCTGACTTGTGTTTGCCCTGAGTGGCATGTTGATCTTGTCTGGATATTTTGCATATTTTGGTGTTTGTGATTGCACGTAGTTTAAGTTTGTTTGTTTTTATTTAATGAACAAGGGGTTGCTTTGCTTATCTTGATGTGTTCATTTTACTCTATCTCTTTACTTATGTTTTTGATGATGTCAAAAGGGGGGAAATGACAGGTAGCCTCAGTTGAGGGGGAACTAACATGGTTTCATATGTTGCTAGACTAAGGGGGAACTATTATGCCTAAGTGTGGAAAACTTTCTCTTCACAACTGTCTTTATCTTGTGTGTATGTTTTATTGTCAAGGGTGTTTGTCACCATCAAAAAGGGGAGATTTGTTGAATTCCTTAGGTTTTGATGGTAACAAACATTCAACTAATCTAGTAACTAAGTGTTTCAGGAATAAGACAGTTGTCACATGGAACCATTGCAGCAAAGGATTACAGAGGGAACAAAGCGTTCTCCACATGCTTTGTTACCTCTTAAGGAACATCAAAGACGAACAACGTTCAAGCTGCGAATGGAAGGAAGATATCCAGCGTGAAGATTATAGAAACAATCATGGAAGATCATACGGTCAAGGATAAGAGATTTCGGCTGGAAGGATCTCGCTGAAGAGAAGATGTGGAGAGAGAAATCCGAATGTTTTATCTTAGGAAATCTTTCCTAAGATAAGATATTTGGAGAGAGAAGATTATTATCTTCAGCCGATTATATTATCTTTGGAATTCTTTCCTTAGATAATGTAAGCGGTTAAGATATTATTCTTCCAAACAATTTTAGATCTTTTTATTACCAAGTTTAGAAAGATTTTATCTTGTTACGATTAGGGTTTAGTCGTGTTGTATTTAATAGGAGTGTGGATTCATTTCTATGTACGACAAGAGACGACGACGAACTAAGAGAGATTGACTGAGAAGAAAAGAGAGTGAAGTTGTTTGTGAGTCTTTGAGGATTGAGTTTAGATTCATCATTGTAGAAGTGATTCAAACTTAGGTGGGTATTCTAGGATTTGGAGTCCATGCTACATGTGTAATCGAACAAGAAATCAATAAGACAAGTAGACACTTCAAAATCCTCTCAAGCGAGAAGCTTGAAGGTAGTGGTTTTTCTTTGATTAGCTAGTTGGCTAATTAGGGTTTCCACTATACATCGTAAGTTCGTCTCTTATCTTTCTTGCTATATTATTCCGCTGCACCTTCTGTGGGAACAAAGTCTTTGTTCCCTCAGACGTAACTCTAACGATCCAACACTTATGATATAAAAGATCAAAAGGTGATTGATAATCTAATTATGGAGTAATAGTTCAGTTGTGCTAAAAGCATGTTGCTAGAATTTGTGAGGCAACTGAGAATGAGTAAGCAACACCAAACCTTTCTCGACTATTGTAGGATTGCGACGTTCTGCGGAACCATTTTGATCAAGAGTATATGGGCAAGAAAAATGATATTGAATACCCAAGGATTCTAAGTGTTTGGAAACATTCCTATACTCACCACCCCCAATGAGATTGAAACGCCTTAACAGTAGTACATAATTGTGTTTGGATCGTTGGGATAAACAAATGAAAGACAATATAAACTTGTGATTTATTCGATAAAAAATTAACTCAAACAAACTTAGTACATCATATTGAATTAAAGAAAATGGTTCTGTAGATAATTCAAGTCGACGAGGAAGAGAAAGATGATATTTTTTTCTAAGTTGACAAGACCTACAGATCGAATCTAACTTATTACATGGCATAGACGGGCGACCAAAAGACACAAATTTACGAAGAACAAACTCATGAGGATGAGCCAACACTGAAGAGATGTGTGTTCACCAAGGAAGGCTACAAAATGACCTGACTAACTCGTAGAAGATGAGACGGACGACACATGAAAACGATAAAGTCCATTTTCAATGGTTCCTTTGATGAGTATCCGTCCCTGCAAATTCTTTACCAAGTAGAAATTAGGATGGAATTCAAGGTAAACGTTGTTATCCCAGGACAATTTATTAACACTTAAAAGGCTTTTGGAAATTTGACGAATGAAAAGGATTTTGTTTAAGTGTATAGGTCGATTAGAAATAGACAATGTAGATAAAGTAGATGAACCTAAACGAGGAATCGGAAATGACATACCGTTCTCGACCATGAGTTTGTCATTACCACCATAAGAAGATTGCAAGGAAAGGTTGCCCACATCAGCAGTGACGTACGACTTGTATGATCATCGTATGCTGAATAAGGGAACAGTGTGTGTTGAGGGGATTGTTCCCTGCAAATCTTGATCTTCTCTTGATGTTGACTTCGGCTTCATCAAGGAACGATCAATGAACGTTGTAACTCAGATAAGATTTGAATCGTGAGAACACTTTCCGAAATCATAATTTTGCCCCTTACTAAGCCTTAGGGAATCCGCAAAATATGAAGTGAGATAAGACAAATCCTCTAGTTCCCTTCAAGGCTTCTGATGGAAACTAAACTATGTTCAAGTATTTATGGAATATGACTTCAACTCAGATAGAGAACTCGTGCCCTTTTTCTGATCACCCAACACTATCACCGAAATGCCTTTATATAGGCTTTCGGGCGGTTACAGGGAACGGTTACAACGGTTACAAGCGGTTACTAACGGTTACCAACCGTTCCAACTGCCACCAACTGTTTTCAAGAATATCCAACTACTTCTATCAGTTATCAACTGATTTAAGGTAGTTAAGAGGCGGTTATTCCGACGGTTACCAAGGCGGTTACAACACATTTATCATGTGCTGAAACTTTAACCATGCCTCAGGGAACTTGACGTTCCCACCTAGGGAACGGCTGATCCCTCCAAGGAACGACCACTCGTTCAACCTTACGTAATGTCGATCTGTCTTAAAGACACAATTAACCTCTCTGATGCACTGTTCCCATATGGGTAACATCACATATCCTTAATGTCTCCCTCAGAATCTCAAGTATGCTTACACGAGTGTGTACTCCACACCTCTAAACCCGTGATATAGCTAAGTGAGATCTTATAGTGTCGTATGAATCCCGATCACACTAAATGGCACCGTTCCCTATATGGGAACGGTCTCTTGATGACACTAAAATCACCAACAATCCTCCCCCATTTTAGTGTAATCCTTGATTCACAAAATAAGCAAGTCTTCATCCCAAACTCATGCATAAACACAAATATCGAAATGATTGAATTTATGTCTTAGTGTAATTACACATTTCAAACACCCGGGAATCATGGTGTCCTAAGGATTGAACCAATCAACCTCTTTGGATGCATGAAGATAACACACACATGAATTACTATACAATTCCATAGTCTAACTTGACTCTCTTAATGGCCTTGAGTCCTTATCCATTCGTGAGCGTTTTGAAGTCAACCCAAACTTCATGAAGCGGCCAATCTTCACGCCCATATAGGTAGATCCTTTTAAGGAACACATCCTTAATTGTGCACCTACAATCTGCACTTTTTCAAATGAACTATTAAGAAATTGCTTTCAACCTCTAAACTTGTAGGAACAGAGCACATACCTGGGGACTGTTCCTTTGTGCTCTCAGTTTCTAGGTGTAGGCTTTCCACATTGAATTCATTCCCAACGTTAATTGGAAAGGAATTGGGTATCCCACCGCTAGAAAACTATATGGGTCTTAATCCCATCCCCTTAGCCGACTTGGAAACCAAGTCCCTAGCCAACCCCTTCGTCAAGTGGTCAGCCAAGTTTTGTTGTGATCTAACAAAATCCACCGAAATCACCCCATGCGTAATGAGCTCTCTTATCGCACTATGCCTCACACCCAAGTGGCGTGATTTCCCATTGTATACATGGATATATTCCTTAGCCAAAGTTGCAGCGCTATCACAATGGATTGATATAGGTGAAATTGGCTTTTCCCATAATGGAATTTCATATATCAAGTTCCTTAGCCATTCCGCTTCTTTCCCAGCAGCGGCTAAGGTCAAACTCTGATTCCATGGTGGAACTCGTGATGTAAGTTTGTTTCTTGGAAGCCCATGAGATGGCAGCCCCACCAACAAGGAACACCCACCCACTAGTGGAAGAATGATCCTCTTCATTTATGATCCAACTTGCATCTGAATATCCCTCTAACATCGAAGGTGATCCACTATAAGTAAGACAAAAGTCCAATGTTCCCTAAGGTACGAAGTACCCGTCGAACCGCTTGCCAATGATATGCACTAGGATTACTAGTATAGCGACTAAGCTTCCCTACTGCAAAAGCAATATCTGGCCTAGTACTTGTCATGGCATACATCAAGCACCCAATAACCCTTGAGTACTCAAGTTGCATAACTGATTTTCCTTTGTTAGGGAACAGTTTAACACTCAGATCATATGATGTTTTCAAAGGAGTGTACTTATCATAATTGAATTTCTCCAATACTTTCTCAATGTAATGAGATTGTGACAATGATAAGCCCTCCGTTCCCCGCCTTATCCTAATATCTAGGATAACATCGGCCTCCCCCATGTCCTTCATGGAGAATTATGACAAAAATGCCTTTGTAAGGTCTACTTGCCTTTGATCCATTCCAAAGATCAACATGTCATCCACGTACAAGCAAATTATAACACCGTTCCCAGAATTATCAAATTTGCTATATACACACTTGTCGGATTGATTCAGTGTGAATCCATTGGACAACACAACCTCATCAAACTTTTGATGCCATTGTTTTGGTGCTTGCTTCAGCCCATACAAAGATTTGACCAATTTGCACACCTTATGCTCTTGTCCGGGCATAACGAACCCTTCGGGTTGTTTCATATACACTTCTTCCTCAAGGTCCCCATTAAGGAACATTGTTTTCATATCCATTTGGTGTATAACCAACTTGTGAATAGCAGCCAAGGCAATCAATAGCCTAATGGTGGTAATCCTAGCAACCGGTGCATAGGTATCAAAGTAGTCAGTTCCATATTTTTGTCTAAAGCCTTGAACAACCAATCGGGCCTGAAACTTATCTATGGTTCCATCCACTTTCATCTTCTTTTTGAAGATCCACTTATTTCCCAATGGCTTACAGCCAGGGGAAAGATCAGCCAAGACCCATGTATTGTTCCCCATGATGGAATCCATCTCATCATTTATGGCCTCTTTCCAAAAGGAAACGTCTTGAGACTTCATTGCCTCATTAAACTTCTTTGGGTCATCCTCAATATTGTAACAATACAAGTATTGGGATCCAACTTCATCCCTTGTTCCCTCTACCAAGTAAACATGGAAGTCAGGGCCAAAGGACGTTTCCTTCCTTACTCTTTTACTCTTTCGGATCTCTGGTTCATTGTTCCCAGATTGGACATCCATATCAATATTACCACTTATACTGGGAACACTATCATTGTCTTTATTATTACTGGGAACAATGACTTTTTATAAAGGTGTCAATGAAAATCGTTTTTCATCAAAGATAGCATCTCTTGACTCTATAACGGAGTGAACCGAAATAGACTTGTTAGGTTCAATAACATAGAACCTATATGCCTTGGAATGCTCAGCATACCCAATAAAGATACATTCAACACCTCTTTCACCCAAAGTCTTTCGCTTGGGTTCGGGTAGTCTTACAACCGCCCTACATCCCCAAACCCGGAGATAATTCAGATTTGGCTTCCTTTGGAACCAAAGCTCATATGGTGTAGTATTGTTCCTTTTGTTAGGGAACCTATTCAATAGGTAACAAGCTGTCAACATGGCTTCCCCCCAAAATCCGTCATTTAAACCTGAGTAGGAAAGCATGGAATTGACCATTTCCTTAAGAACTCGATTCTTTCTCTCCGACACACCATATTGTTGTGGTATATAGGGAGCCGTGGTTTCATGAATGATTCCTACGGATTGGAAGTATTATGGGTCAAAATACTCACCACCTCTATCGGTGCACAATCTTTTTATCATTGTTCCCAACTGAAGTACCACTTCAGTTTTATAAGTTTTGAATTTATCTAGGGCCTCGTCCTTAGCATGCAATAAAAATACATAACAATAACGGGAATAATCATCTATGTAAGTAACAACATATTTCTTATTTCCCAAGGACGGAGAAGCATGAAAATCACATAAGTCACTATGTATCAAATCAAGCACTACATTATTTCTCTGAACATCATGGAACGGTTGTCTTGTTATCTTAGTAAGCATGCAAGTTCTACACCTCTCTAAACTCATATCAAATGGAGGAATTAAACCATTTTTAGACATATCAAGCATGCGTTTATAATGAACATGTCCTAGTCGAGCATGTCATAGAGAGGAAACGTTTTCCTCTGAGGGAACAACACTCTTTGAAGGGGCCGTTCCCACTGAGGGAACAACATGTTCAGAAGAAATAGAACCTTGACCACAAGTCATATAAGCTGAATTCATAACTTTATTGATACTTAGCTTAAACATACCATTACATAGGTAACCACATCCTACAAATACACCGCCCTTAGATAATATATATTTATCGGCTTCAAACAGTTGCTGAAAGCCTAACTTGTTAAGGATAGCACTAGAGACTAAATTTTTCCTTATTCTGGGTACATACAACACATTTTTCAGAATTAAAGTCTTCCCAGAAGAGAACTCTAACTCCACTTGGCCTTTGCCTAAGACGGGGGCAGTTGACTCATTTCCCATATGAAGGACACGTCCATCATCCAAGGGAATGAAGATCTTGAACATTGACTTGTCCCTACACACGTGTGTGGTAGCACCCGAGTCAACCCACCATGCTATCTCATCATCCTGTACAAAGAAGGCCTCAGAAATGTTAGGAACAAAGTCCAAACCAGGAAATGTTACTAAAGAGGGAACAATTCCGTTCGAGGGAACCGTTCCTTTCTGACCTTGATGAGATTTATGCCCTTGGTCCTTAGAACCTTGAGCAGACTGGTTGGGAACGTTGCCCTTCTTTCCCTTTCTATCCCAACAATCCTTCTTAAGATGTCCAGGCTTCCCACAATTCCAACACCCCTTTTGAGAGGGTTTCTTGTTGGGACCGGTGTTTGTGTTGTTGTGCGGCCTTTTCTTGCCCTTCTTGTTGTTACCCTTATGGGAACCTTCTTCCATCATGTTGATGGTGGAAGAATTGGGAGTCTATTTCTCCTTTCCTTTCTCTTGCGAACGAAGGCCTTCTTCAATACGCAAGTGGCTGCCAAGTTCCACAAGGGAAATATCTTCCTTCTTGTGCTTCAACATGTGCTTGAAGTCTTTCCATGATGGAGGCAATTTGTCAATAATTCTTGACACAGAAATGGACTCGTCCATATTCAATTTATGTTGAGCAAACTGCCCCAAGATACGGAGTATCTCATGATATTGCTCCATCACCGATCTTGATCGAGTCAACCATTTTATATGTATTGAAGTTGCTCACAAGGAACTTTACGCTTGAAGCGTCTTCAGCCATGTACTTCAACTCTAGAGAGTCCTAAAGTTCCTTGGCGAATTCAACATTTTAGTACACATCAAAGAGGGAGTCGGACATACCGTTTAAGATGTGGCCCCGGCAAATGTAGTAATCATTCTCCCATTTGCTCCTTTTCCTCACGGCCTCAAGTGGTTCATCATCGACTAACTCCGGCATGGGAGTGGATAGGACGTATACCACCTTGAGGGTGGTCAAGAGGAAATGCATCTTCTTTTGCCAACGGCGGAAGTCCATCCCTTCAAATTTTTTCAACTTCTAGAACTTCGTCGTCATCTCACGAACAGTCGTCATTGATCCGAAAAATTCTGATTTCGATTGTAGGATCAATGTATGCTGAATAAGGGAACAGTGTGTGTTGAGGGGACTGTTCCCTGCAAGTCTTGATCTTCTCTTGATGTTGACTTCGGCTTCAATAGGGAACGATCAATGAACACTGTAACTCAGATAAGATTTGAATCGTGAGAACACTTTCCGAAATCAGAATTTTGCCCCTTACTAAGTCTTAGGGAATCCGCAAAATCTGAAGTGAGATAAGACAAATCCTCTAGTTCCCTTCAAGGCTTCTGATGGGAACTAAACTATGTTCGTGTATTTATGGAGTATGACTTCAACTCAGATAGAGAACTCGTGCCCTTTTTCTGATCACCCAACACTATCACCGAAATGCCTTTATATAGGCTTTCGGGCGGTTACAGGGAACGGTTACGACGGTTACAAGCGGTTACTAACGGTTACCAACCGTTCCAACTGCCATCAACCGTTTTCAAGAATATCCAACTACTTCTATCAGTTATCAATTGATTTAAGGTAGTTAAGAGGCGGTTATTCCGACGGTTACCAAGGCGGTTACAACACATTTATCACG
This sequence comes from Rheum nobile, assembly GCA_027886185.1. Lineage (NCBI taxonomy): Eukaryota > Viridiplantae > Streptophyta > Magnoliopsida > Caryophyllales > Polygonaceae > Rheum > Rheum nobile. The sequence continues at coordinate 11,278,455 of WOAB01000639.1, forward strand.
TGCTGAAACTTTAACCATGCCTCGGGGAACTTGACGTTCCCACCTAGGGAACGGTTGATCCCTCCAAGGAACGACCACTTGTTCAACCTTATGTAATGTTGATGTGTCTTAAAGACACAATTAACCTCTCGGATGCACTGTTCCCATATGGGTAACATCACATATTCTTAATGTCTCCCTCAGAATCTCAAGTATGCTTACACGAGTGTGTACTCCACACCTCCAAACTCGTGATGTAGCTAAGTGAGATCTTATAGTGTCGTATGAATCCCGATCACACTAAATGGCACCGTTCTCTATATATGAACGGTCTCTTGATGACACTAAAATCACCAACACGACTAACACTAGAATCTAATTACCATGGATCGGTAGACTACAACAATATTTTGTTATTTCAAATATGAAATAACAAACTCATAAGGGTGGAACTGACTACGCTACAACAACATTATATGCTTGAACTAGGCTCAGTAGACTACAACAATATTTTGTTATTTCAAATATGAAATAACAAAATGAGTGAGTTTTTGACCTCTTGTCTTGTTTAAAAGCTCCTGCTTAATTAAAACGTGGCTATTGCTATAACCCGATCGAAACATAGTGGTTATTTGTAATTGTTAAAACGTGGCTATTGTTATTGCTATAACCCGATCGGAACATAGTTGTCATAATTCCACATCATTTAATGTCATAACCATAGTTGTTATTTATAATAATTCTCTTATAAGTATGATATGCGAAATGCCTTCATAATGCCTATTGCTATAACCCGATCCAAACATGTTATATGTGATATCTTATAGTTAAACCGTGTGTGTAATTTCATTGGAGACATGATCGAGGAATATATGTAGAGGTTTCAAACGGGTCAAACTGGTCGGGTTCGGATTTAAGCATACTGGGTCGGGTCATTTACGGGTCAAAATTTGCGGGTCGGATCGTTGCGGGTCAGGTACGGGTTCTAGTCGACCCAGCGTGTCAAGAGCGCCTTGTCAAAATTTTATGAAATGAATATTAAATTAATATTTTAATTAAAACAAAAAAAAATCAAATTATGTTATTATATATTATTTTAATAATAAAATATAATATAATATTTAAGATATAAAATATAAACACATTTGTATTGACCCAACCCAAAAATTTGCGGATCGAACGGGTCAGTCACTTTTGACCCTATACTTTTCGGGTCGGATCTCAACCCAGAAAATGCGGGTCGGGTCAGGTCGGGTTTGCAGGTCGTGTCAAATTTTGACAACTCTAAATATATGTGAATTTAGAGCACCTAATTTGTGATTCACATGTAAACTAGATATACAAGATATACCATTTTCAAACATAACCCACATGATCAAACACTTCTGAACCTTCACATATGTCATATCACCACATCCAAGTTCATTGACATGAAATTTCTCACTTGTTGACAGGATACTTAAGACTGAAAGTTTCAAAGAAAATAATGTCATTGACATTCAATTAAGGTTGACGGGAAAATTTTCACTTGTTAACAAGACATTAAGACTGAAAGTTTTAAGTGATTCAACGTTAAAGTTACCGCCAATGACGCGTGAGACTTTTTCAGTCAAACTTAGTTGAATTTCAGTGACACTATTTTGTAACGTCACGACTGAATTACTTGACTCTTTCAATCTTAATTTTCTTGTAGACGATTGAGAAATTTTCTATCAACTAAATCACTTGAAGCTAGTGAATCACTTGAAAGCTTTCAGTCTTGAAAATCCTATCAATAAGTGATAATTTTCTTGTCAACCCTAATTGAATGTCAATCACATTATTTTCTTTGAATTTAAAAGATCACGACTGATTCAATCTTAAAATTATTGTCAACGAGTGAAATTTTTTTCATCAAGCATAATTGACATTATTTTGAAACGTCACGACAAGTAACCTTTCAGTCGTATTCATGTTTCGACTGATCAACCTTACTTGAACTTCAATGACATTATTTTACTTGAAATTTTTCGGAACATATGTCTTAACATCATATTATTAGTTGATGCTAATAGATAAATCACTCATTAATAAAGTAACTAACCAGAGAGAATTATCCTGCAATGGAATGAGAAATATCATGTCAACTCATTGTGATATTATTTGAAACCTTACATCTTCAGTCTTATTTAGAAACACGTGCTCATTTAATTAAAGATAAAGACATAAACTAACCCATGAGAATTAGAGCATCTGATTTGTGCTTCATGTGTATACTAGATATACAAGATATACCATTTAAGAGTGACAATTTCAAGTGATTCAATCGTTTTACTGCCAACGACGAGTGAGAATTTTTTCGTCAAGCTTAGTTGAATTTCAGTGACATTATTTTTGTAACGTCACAACTAAATTACTTGAACTTTTTTAATCTTAAATTTCATGTCAACGAATGAGAATTTTCTTGTCAATTGAATCATTTGAAACTTTTAGTCTTAAAAATCCTATCAATAAGTGAGAATTTTCTGGTCAACCTTAATTAAAGGTCTATGTGTCCAAACTAAGAAGATACTACTTAACACTCTATTACTAAATTCAAAATATTAGAGTTTTGAATATATATATATATGGCTTAGCAACATATTACTAGTTAATGCTAATAGACAATTACCCTTTAATAAAGTAACTAAGTAGAGAAAGCAAAGTTTTGAATTAGGCTATATTAATAGAAATGAGGTTTGAAGGATAATTTAATCAAGAGGATGATTAAGTGTAAGATACAAATTGTTTGTGCATATAAAGCGTCCTTCCTAAGCAAAACAAAACTTGGAATTCTGGACGGACACAAAATAGTCCACACTAAAATGTTTAGGTGAGCCCATTAAAGTGATGAGAAATCAAATTACATTAAAAATTATCTTGTCAATCCATGATGATCTATCTCCTATCACCAACCCATATTTTTCTTGACACCAACATGAAATGAACACCATCAAAATACAAGAAACCAATAAAATCATGTGACATGAAAATTAATTTTCCCTATTTTGCGTTATCCCTTAAGTCTGTGTCCAAACCAAGAAAATACTACTCAGCAAGTCTTAAACTCGACGATTCAAAAGTTGAAATTTTGACAATGTTCATCTAAACTAAATGAAAAAGTGCACTCTTTGTAGATTTGTCATCTTAATGTAAATATACTTCTTTTTCTTAGGTCGACAAGAAAATTATTAATCAGTGACGGGAAAATAATCAATCGATGATAGGAGATGTAAGGTTTTAAAAAATATCATCATGGGTTGACAAGATAATTCTCAGTCTATGTCAGGATAACTTTCTAATGTGACACTAAAATTTCAAAGTAGAAGGAATGACTTGTGTGACATATCTTTTGTAACAAAAAATGCTCGCTCGGTGACAAGAATAATATGAACATAATGTCCTCCTCCCACACACATACACATATAAAACAAACTTCCTGTCATACAGTTTAAATTATCTTGTCAACACATTTCCTACTTCTTAGTTCATTAAAGAGTAAACCTGTAATATTTCCTAGGCGACTGACAATATCAAGAAATAAAAACTTACAATGTTCAATTTGCATTACATGGCGGTAGTTTCTGGAGTATAGAATTTAGTAGATAGCAATCATGATACAAATTTTATGAGCAGATAACATCCATGAGTTGCGTGACTGATGGTGATTAAAACTTGAATGCACTCACTATTAATTATCATGTAAGAAAGATAAGCAACTGAATAGAAGTTGTTGTGAAGAATCTAGCATGATGAATACATGAAAGATGCTCAACATCCACCAAAGCATTTTCGCAGACCAAAGTCAATTCAATTAGAATTACATAATCATACTCATTTACAAAGCTAGGGAAAAGTAAAGAATTAACCTTTGAAAAATGGTTTCAGATATATGACATATTCCAGTATGAAATGTAAGGTTCAGTCTTGCAGCCTGCATATTATGCATACTTTCCAGAGGAAGAATTTTGAAGATCCATAATTCCATACACATATATTTACATAATGTACTTAATCCCTCAAAACAACAGAAAACTTGTCCAGAATCACATGTTCTTCAAACAAGAAAGCATCAACATAGCTTCCCTTCAATCCTCAACTGCAATTTTATAAGATTACATAATACTAAGAGTCCCAATTCCTAAGCTCAAAGTCTAAACATTTAACTTAATAGCCAACATAAATGCAAAGTAAAGACTTAGAAAACTCTCTTATTCAACTCTACATTACAAGAATCTTTAACTTCAATGCAAAGTAGAAACTTGAATCTGAGACTAGAAAGCGCTAATGGTAGTATGAACAATTATATTCATTAAGAGTATGAACAATTATACTATAAGATAATGAAAAAAGAACAATCAGATTTTATTTCTTCAGGATATCTTTCAATATATTTCACAGACTCAATGCATTCTTCAAGGGCCCTGCTTGTCAGTTTACGAACAAGTGCCTGGATTGCCACTATGTCACCACTCACATCTCAGAATGACCCATCATTGTTCTTGATTTTCCCAGTTACAACTTACAAGGGTCGTTGGTTGCTTGACATTGTTTTTGACACACCATTCGGAGGTCAGGCTTCTGAGCACGTAGATAGGGGCCAAGGTGAAGTTGGTGAGCTTTTGCTGGGTCTTTGAACTTGTTAGGTTCCCGGAATAAATCCATCTTTGGATATATGAGTGCTCATAAGTCTGAAAGACATTAATCAAAACGGACTCTACAAACTCGTAGATGCACAACAGTGATGAGAGGTATGAATAAAACGAACATGTGTAAGCTTAAATATGAGAAAAACGCCTTTGATCACCTTTGATATATTTCTCCTGAAAAGATGGAAACAAACAGTGTTAGATGAACTAAATGAGCTCAAAATATTATAGGACATATCCAATTCTCTGACTCTCTGTCATAGACTAATTGCATTAAATCTGTCATGGACTAGTTGCACTGAAGTTCTGCACAATATGTTTAAATCATAGAGGGACATAACATAGGTCGAAATTGCAGATAACATCTTAAATTCAAGTGAAGAGCGAAAAGTAGAATAGATGCAACCCTAAATAGAGATCAACATAACGTAGGTCAAAATTGCAAATAAGTAGATAACATCTTCATTTCAAGTTAAGAGAAAAAAGAACAGAAGATGCAGGCTGACATAGAGATTAATGAGAGATTCAATTCAAGTGAAGAAAAAAAAGAAGGCAAGATGCAGGCTGAAATAAAGACCAACCGAGAGAAATTATTCCTAAGCACTCATTACAAAATAAAGAGCAACCATTCGTCTTTACATAGAGCAGTCGAAAATGATCCATCAAAGACTGGCAGAGATTCACAAGAAGCACTCACTCCTCTAGTAAAGATCTTATTTTCCTCTTACTCGGATGGATCAGTTCATCCTTTGCTTGTTGCTTGTTCTCGACGCCTAACCTTGGGAATCTGCTGACAAAATAAGTTCAAAGGAATTTGGGCATTCAAATACGATTAAATGGAAAGTCATCACAATCGACACAACTGATCTGACAAACTAACCTCCAGCCCGTCGTCCTCCTCGGCTGAACCTTCTCCGACCGCGAAACCCTAGGGGTTCACCTCCTCCTCGCAGTCGTCGTCATCTTCCTCACCAGCGTCGGGTCTTTGATGTCGTTCCTTGGCGGCGGCGCATCGTCTTCTGCCGCCACCGCTGCCGTTCAGGTCGCCAGAAGGGTTTAAGGCCGCCACCGCGCCGCATCGTCTTGCTATGCCTTGGAATGAAAGACAATTTCGAATTCAGCTGACTTACACTGATAGACCTTTATTGTATTGGAATTAGGCAGTTTCTCCATTTGGTCTAACTTTATAGAGTAACCCACTTTAATAGTTTAATAGTTTCTTTTCTTAAACCGGTTTAATATTCAATTGTAACTCTGGTTTGTATAAACTCCACCATGGTTAGACGGTTAGATGTGTGGTTATGTGATCCCGCGTGTCAGAGTCTGCATATCACTGGTGTTACCTTGCCAGAGTTAATGAGATCTTTGAATCATGAATTTTTTTATCTCGTCTCCACCTTTTCTTCTCTGATCTTTATTCTTGCTGAATTAAGTTCATCTCATTATGAATTTCTAAATGGTATCAGAGCGCTAGGTTGAAATTGAGTGAGCAAGAGAAGAGTTACGGTGAGATTTCCACATCAAAGTGAGAGAGCGTTAGAAAGATCTCGTTCGCAGGGTTTTGTTAGATTCCAAGGTCACAACAATGGCGGATGAAGCTGGACGTCAACTGATAGCACAATTTGTGCAAATCGCTGCTCAAAATCAAAGCAACTCTCAGAGAGATCCACTGAATCTATCAAATTCAGATAATCCAGGAACTGTAATCAGTACAATTCGATTCGATGGAGCAAATTTTTTCGCCTGGAGCAGGTAAATTCAGATGGGATTGGGAACAAAGCTGAAGCTCGGTTTCCTGGATGGATCGACAGCGAGGCCAAGCGAGGATTTTGCAGATCTCGCGCGATGGATTCGAGCAGACGGAATGGTTATGTGCTGGTTGTTGGGATCGATGACACTTGAGATTGCAAGTATTTTCGTCTATGATGGATCAGTTAAAGATCTCTGGTCAGAAATCTTAGAGAGGTACAGTCACAGCAATGCTCCTATGGTCTTCCAATTGAAACAGGAAATTATGCGTACGTTTCAAGGGAATTTATCTGTTACTGCGTATTACTCTAAATTGAAAAAATGCTGGGACGAATTGCAGTTTATGAATTCCTAGTTGTTCATGTGGTGCTTTGGCTAAATGCACTTGTAAAGTTCTTGAGAGAGTTCAGGAACTAGATAGGCAGGATAAGCTAATGCAGTTTCTTGCTAATCTGAACAGTGATTATGATTCTGTTAAGAGTCAGATTTTGGGAAGTGAAATAGTACCTAATGTTAATAGGGCTTATCACATTGTGATGCAAGTAGAAAAGCAAAAACAGATTGCTAATTCTGTTCTAGAAAATTCAGCTTTTATGGCCAATTTTGGAGGTGTTAAGAACACTAGTCAGAAAACCAATCAGAATGATAAGAAAGATTCTCTGAGAGGGAAAAATGGTGATAGAAAGTTGTGTAGTCATTGCAACAGGATAGGGCACAACTATGATGAGTGCTTTGAGATAATTGGTTATCCTGATTGGTATAAAGGGAAGAGGAACAAACGTTCAAGAAGCTCTTCAGGGAAAGTGGCTGCACAGGTTGATGGCAATACTCAACACAGTCCACTGGATGCAGATGAGCATGTTCAGGCTGGAACAAGTGGACAGATGCAGATGAATCCAGAGTTCTTACAAGCAATGTGCCAAGAGATGATGAAGATGTTTAAAGGCAAAATGCATATGCCTTCTGCAGCCAATTTTGCAGGTAGTTCTCAAGCAAATTTAGCTACTTATAACTTTGACAAGTATGATTGGATACTTGATACAGGTGCCACAGATCATATGACACCTCACTTTGAGTTTTTGATGAATGTGAGGATACTTGTCATACCTATGGTTGTCAGATTGCTTGATGGTAATGTGAAACAAGTTGTGCACACAGGAGATGTGATGATAAATGCTGATTTTGTGCTGAAAGATGTGCTGTATATGTCAGACTTCAAATTTAACTTATTGTCAGTTAGTAAGGTTGTTGCTCAGAGAGGGTTGATGGCCTATTTTGACAAGTCGCATTGTGCATTACAAGACCATCAGAGTAAGTCAGTGATAGCTGTGGGGCAGGAGAAGGGAGGATTATACAAGTTACAAGTTGACAAAAATAAGGCTTGTTATACTTCCAGTGTTGAAGATAACAACCATGTAATTCATGATAGATTAGGACATTTATCCTTTTCTAGATTGAGACATGTGCCTGGATGTAGTGTCAGTACTTTGACAGACAATTTTTGTGATACTTGTAAAATGGCTAAGATGCATCATCTTCCATTTCAACTCAGTGAGATTAAATCTACAACTTGTTTTGACTTATTGCATATGAATTTGTGGGGTCCTTATCATGTTGCTAGCTTGACAGGGGAGCAATATTTTTATACAATTGTTGATGATTTTAGCCGAGCAACATGGACTTATCTAATACACAACAAGCAACAGGTTGTGAATGTGGTAAAGGAGTTCATTGTCATGGTGACAACTCAGTTTGGTACCACTCCTAAGAAAATTAGGTCAGACAATGGGACAAAGTTGTGCAATGCAGAAATGAGACTTTATTTGTCATAAAAAGGGATAATCCATCAAAGAACTATGCCCTACATACCATAGCAGAATGGTGTTGTCGAAAGAAAGCATAGACATTTGATAGAAACAGCTAGAGCCTTGAGATTACATGCACATTTGCCCAAGAAATTCTGGGGAGAGTGTGTATTGACAGCCACATATCTCATTAACAAAATGTCATTAGTTAGTATTGCTTGGCAAAGTCCTTTTGAGGTCTTATTTCAGAAGAAACCTGAATATGGACATCTTAGAGTCATGTGGTGTTTATGTTATGGTGCAGCCCTTAAGAGAGGCCATGATAAATTTGATGTCAGGGGGAGGAGAATCATTTTACTTGGATATCAAAGTAATCAAAAAGGATATAGGCTGTATGACTTGGAGGAAAATGTTATTTATCACAGTCGTGATGTAGTGTTTCATGAAATTCAATTTCCTTTCAAACAGTCAATGTCTGTTCCAATTAACACACCTTTTATGCCTTCCTTCCCTGACACTGCTTCAGATGATGACAGTCTATGATTTCTTGATTCCTTCATGTTTGTTCCTACACATGTCCTTGAAACCTCTTCTACTCCTGTGACTGATGATTCCAGCATTGCTTCTCAAAGTGTTCCTTCAGCACAATCTTGCAAGTCACAGAGAGACATACATCTTCCCCTATGGACAAATGATTATGTTATGACAACAGGGCAGTCTTCGTCCAATTGTGAGTTTTTTGCTTCTTTGGCACATGTTATGGCTGTATATGAACCTGCTAGGTATTCTGAAGCCAAAGGACAACCAGAATGGGAGGATGTTATGCATAGAGAGTTAACTGTCTTGGAGGAAAATGGCACTTGGGAATTGACTACATTGCCTCCAGGACAGACTTCTATTGGCTCCAAATGGGTGTATAAGGTTAAGTTCAGGGTTGATGGATCTGTTGAGAGGTATAAAGCTAATCAAAAATTGGGAAAAGACTACAAGCATACATTCAGTCCAGTAGCTAAGTTGCCTACTGTGAGAATAGTCTTGGCCATTGCAACTGCTCATGAATGACCCCTTTTCCAATTAGATGTCAATAATGCTTTTTTGCATGGCTTTCTTGATGAAGAAATCTACATGAAGATCCCCGATGGATACACTAAAGCCTCTCCTGATCAAGTTTGTCGATTGAAGAGATCACTCTATGGGCTAAAATAGGCATACAGGCAATGGAACCATGAGTTAACTTCTTTTCTGGTCAGTCTTGGTTATGTACAATCAATCAATGATTATTCTTTATTCACAAAGTGTCATGGTGATTCTTTTACTGTGTTACTTGTATATGTGGATGATATACTTTTGACTGGGAATGATAACACTGAAATGGTGGCTGTTAAACAAGCTTTGCATTCCAAGTTTACCATTAAAGATTTGGGTGAGGCTCGGTATTTTCTAGGGATGGAAATACACAGGAGAGAACATGGTACATATTTGAGTCAGAGGAAATATGTCAAAGATATACTGCACAGTGCTCAATTGACAGAGGCTAAACCAGCTTTTTCACCTTTGCCTACTGGATTGAAGCCTAGTCTTGACAATGGTGTGTTGTTGTCTGATGGTGAGCAATATAGGCGTCTTATTGGGCGTCTACTTTATATGGCTCTTGCACGACCTAACATTAGCTATGCTGTCCAACATCTCTTTCAATTTGTTTCTCAGCCACGACAACCACATCTCAATGATGCTCTGCATCTGTTGTGGTATTTGAAAGGCACTGCTGCTAAAGGGTTATTTTATCCGATACAAATTGATTTGACTGTTGTGGGATTCTCTGATGTAGATTGGGGTGCTTGTTTCTCCACTCGCCGCTCACTCACAGGGTTATGTGTGTTTCTTGGCCATTCACTTGTCTCTTGGAAAACAAAAAAAACAGGCAACAGTGTCTCGGTCATCGGCGGAGGCAGAGTATCGGTGTAATATCCCACATTTTGTAAGGGTGATTTTGAATTTTCTTATGCCCATATTACAAGTCAGATTAAATACAGGGAAGTACGAACATTTTGTGAAATGTTTGATCTCTGTAATATTTTTCTGAGTAATATAAAATACAGTTAAGGTATTTTTGGGTTGAAAGATCGTTCGTGTACGAATATATTTGACCCGGGGTTAAGAAAATTTAACCCGGGGTTAAGAAAATTTAACCATTCGGTAAGAAAAGACAAAACGGGCGAAAAGGGGTAAATTTGGCCTTGATCGCACCCTGGCCGCACCCTGCCGCACCCGCGGCGAAGGCCAATGCCAGAGGCGGTAACAAGCTGGCCACCGCACCATGCCGCGCCCCGCGGTCGTCGTCAGCTGTGTCGTCAGCTCTGAAGTTTGCAGGTGTAGCTCGCCTTAGTTGGCTCGTAGGCCATCATTCCAGTCGGGCCACCTCCTCCTTGGCGTCATGGCATGGTAAGCTGTGAGCTTGGAGTATAAATGGAGGAGGAGAAATCTGGGACAAGCTCCATCTTCATCCTCTGAACTTTTCTCTGAAAACTCCATTAAAACACAAGCTCTTGAGCTTCGTTCAAGAACGATTTGGATCCCTTTGAGTGTTGAAAGAGGTGCTCCTAAGTGTTTATCAAAGGTCTAAGTGTTGGGAAATCAACCAAGAACGAATCAAAGTCGAAACGAATTGATTTGGGTGAGTTTTCTTCCCGAAAAAGTTGTCGAAGCCCCGCCTCTGTCTCCTGACCGCACCCCTCGGTGAGGGCCGACCGCACCCGCGGTGAGCTGGGTTCGTGTTGTGTCTCTCGGGTGTTGTGGTCTTGGGCAAGGCTTGATTCATTTGATTCTTTCCTTATTCTTTTAGATTCATATATGTAGATATTGAATCTAACTTAGGGTCTTGTTATGGGTCATTCCATAAGGATTTAATATCCAAGATCTGTCCCAGTTCAGACCCGGAAACTATTATCTTTAAGCTCGTTAAGCTTTCGTCAAATCTAAGGCAAGTGGCGGTTCGCTCTTGCTCATCATTCCATATTTACATTGATTATCAATTGTTTAATTGTTAATTAATTTGGAATGAATATTGTTTCTGTCTGAGATCAGTTTTGATAAACTGTTTTGGAAGATTAAAAGATGACATTATAATAGGTTATATATTCTGTTAGAATCAACGCTATTATATATATATTGATAGGTTGAGATATATCTATGATGATGGCCTTGAGGGCTTTGATATGATTATTACTGTGTTGAACTGTTTAGTTAGCACGAGTAGTTAGGAACGTTGGACTCTTCGACGTCCAGTCGTTTCCTTATAATATATTAAATGGTGTGTAGGGCGGCAAAACCCCTAACATCATTCTGTTGGTCATGACCGGCCTCTATACGTTAGTGTAGAGGTGGTACACTTAGCCAGTGTCACAAATCTCGGGAGTTGCTCCCAAAAGATCTCTTGTCTCGGACGAGATAATTATAAAAGCTTATAACGTGATTGTGCATTTTGGAATTAAATAAGACAAGTGCCGAGTCGCATATGATTAATACACCTGTGGCGAGTAGTGTAGCTAGGTAATAGTGCAGCTTGGAAAGCTTGTCTTGACTTGATCAGAGTACGTTCTCGTTCCAATCTGGATTCGCATTATTGCGGTGAGGTTGGTCGTGAACCGAAACATCTTGTCATTTTTGAACGCTTGTATGAGATGTTTTTGTTCTAGACATTTGTCATGTTTCTAATAAGACTCAAGTTCTTGGAGTCTTCTCTTGGATAATTCCTATAAGGCTCACTTCCGTTGGAGTCTTCTTTTGATCATGTCTTTTGATATATATATATATTCAGTAGAAGTATGAAGGTTGACTATCATTATCGGCTATTATTCGAGAAGCGATGAGCCTAAACCTAATACGACTACTTCGAACCACTCTGTGTGTACCCTTGCATAGTCTTTCATTAGACTAATCAACCCAAATTGTTCTCTGCATGGTTGGTTGGTGTCATCCGTTCGATTCGGCACATCAGATAAGTTGCCACTCCGTGAAGGCTAGAGCGACTATGGATGTAAATGGTGTTTTAATAAGTTTGTTCAGGTTGAGATCTTTGGCATTGATCGCTGTGATCAAGACTTGTATTTATTTTAAAAGACTTCCGCTGAACTATGTTTACTCTGATTGTACTATATTTCGTTTGATCGGACTACTTTATGTTTTGTCCTATGTGGGATTGGGATGTAATCCCCAGACTTATGTTTTATTAAACATTTTGGTGTGTTGCACCTTGATTATCGTATTATGAATTGTGTGTTATGGAAAAGCCTGGGGTGGCTTCGGTGTGAACCCGAGGTCACTGGAAATAATACATTTCCAAATGGGTTAAGATTTGGGGGTGTTACAATCGGAGCATGGCTGCTACCACTACCAAGCTGGTTTGGACTAGCTACATTCTCCAGGATCTACGGTTATCTGTGCCTCTTCCCATCACTCTCTTTTGTGACAACAAGGCTGCCCAACAAATTGCTGCCAATCCTTGTTTTCATGAGAGGACGAAGCATCTTGAGTTGGATTGTCACTACACGCGCGAGAAGGTGCAAAGTGGATTTATGCAAACCGCCTATATCCACACGAGTCTGCAGTTGGCTGATGTGATGACTAAACCCTTAGCTCGAGCTCAGCATGAATTTCTGCTTCTCAAGTTGGGATTCCAGGATCTTCCCACTTGAGGGGGGGATATAGAGTAACCCGGTTTAATAGTTTAATAGTTTCTTTTCTTAAACCGGTTTAATATTCAATTGTAACTCTGGTTTGTATAAACTCCACCATGGTTAGACGGTTAGATGTGTGGTTAAGTGATCTCGTGCGTCAGAGTCTGTATATCACTGGTGTTGCCTTGCCAGAGTTAATGAGATCTCTGAATCATGAATTTCTTCCTCTCGTCTCCACCTTTTCTTCTTTGATCTTTATTCTTGCTGAATTAAGTTCATCTCATTATGAATTTCTAGAAACTAACACCAAAAGCCGGCTAACGGGGGTATTCTTGTGAAAGTAAAAACAATTAAAGTCGTAGGTGGGTATTGATCAGACGACGACTACTTCACTTATTAGAAAGTGATCAGCGTATTGCTAGTCTGGAGTCTGAAATAGCAAAACTATGAACAAGAGCTAGCAATCCGGACGGCCGGGGCGGGGGGACGAGAAAAGAAAGGACAATATGAAATATGTATGGGGGATTCTTCATCCACCGATTCAGAAAATGCTCGGAACCTTTAGGGGTTAGGAGTAAAGCATACCGACCTCGATTACACCCCACCCAAAGGAGTGCGTTTACCGTGGGCACGATAATTGGTACACCAGACTCCCGGATGAGGAGCTTTTATTTTTTTACTGTAGTGTTGCTTTCGTTTTTTTATGATAAAGATAGGTAAAGTTTTTTATTTGTTTTTCTAATATTATATTATTTTTATCATTTCCTTTATCTTTAATTTTTGAGAAATCAAAATACCTTTCAGCCTTTTGTATTTAAAATAAAAAGATAAATAGAAATTACATGGATATCCAATTGGATATGCTTGTAAAATCAAGAGCAACGAGCATAAATTTGCTAAATCCAACTTTTAAATGGGTATTTTTGCAAAAAGGTCAAAAATTAAATTGGGAATTTGTTTGGTAAGGATCGAGGTCCTTTTCCTTGGAACTGATATATCTAAAAATTGAACCATTTTCAAGTTTCAACTATGAAATGTTCATATGTTAGAAAGTATTGGTTTATTCTCCAAACCAAGAATATTTCAGTAAACATTTTCTTTAATGAAAGTGCGAGTGAGAAAAAGATGCATGAAATCAGAAAAGTGATGCATTCTTCATTTTCAAAATTTATTTGAAGCGGGTTTTAGTGCACAAAATCGAATTAGATCGAACTGAACTTGGACTAAACTAGACCGAACTTGGACCGAACTAGACCGAACTGGACCGAACCGAATAAAGTTGTACTAGTTTATCTAAAAATCTAGGATTTTTTTATATTTAAAATAATCGATTTTGACTGAACCAAAAACCGAATATTATTTTTATGCAAACTGAAAACCGAACTGAATATAGATCGGTTCGGCTTCGGTCGATTCGGTTCAAAACCGAATAAAAACCGACTGTTGAACAATCCTATGTGTGCTTCCTTACATTTCTTCCATTTTGATATTCTAACAACTATGCTCTGGTTAGTTTATCTTCAAATTTCATTGAATATATTTCTCTATTAATACTCCGGAACTCTTGTTGGTTTATCTTCAAATTCCATTGAATATATTTCTCTTTATTAATACTTTGTAACTTTTATTAGAATAGCTAAAATAAGGTCTTAAGTCGGAAATCCCTAATGGAAAACCCTACCCCAAAAAACTCCCTTCCCTCTTCCTCTCCTAACCCTATGTTTGGAAACAAGTATTTGAAGGGATAAAGAAGGATGAGAAAGAAAGAGAAATTAATAAATGTGTTTGGCTGAAATAGTATGAGAGATTTGAGAGTGAAGTGGGGGATAGGAGGAGAAAATAAATTGAGAATTTGGAGATAAACTAATCCCTTCAATTGAGGTGGAATTTGGAGGATTTCTTATTTTTCAATAATATTAAAAAAGAAAAAAAAAATGGCTCTTCAGGAAGATTTGATCCATGGTGCACACAAAATAACTTCGATTTATTATTAAGTTCATCTTTAATATTTTTTACATAAATAATTTAGGCCTAATAATTAAGGTTTGCTATGCAAACATTGCTTTGTGTTAGATTTTAGTATGTAATTTAGTTATAATATTTTAATTTTTTAATAAAATCGTAGCACTACATACTTTTATTGTTTATTATTATCCATTTTGACCGTAAACAATAAATAATTTGGTTACAAAATTTGAGCAAATAAATCTATTGGATTTATACTCTTCTTGCTAGCTTATATTGTACAAAAATCAATTATTTTATATTAACAAATAAAAAATTAAATATAATAAAATATATTCCAATATAATTAGAATTTTTTTAAAGCAAATATATCAAAAAAATATTAATGACTATAAGTGTAATCTTGTTATTTTAGATTTACATCAATTTACTATCATTTCCTTTTCACTCTAACCAAACAACATTTTTAAATTACTATCCTTTTTTTTCATTCTAACCAAACAATATTTATTTAAAATTATGTATTTTTCTTTTCTATTCTTTTTTTCATCTCTTTTAGTATCATTTTTCTCCCTTTAATAAACCTCTAGCCACAAAGGATAACCGGCGCCGCCCCAAAGAAATCCAAAAACTCAACAAATTCCTGATTCAATCCTCCTCCAGTAGTTGTTCTCTGGTCAAACGGAAGCAATCAAGAAAGCCTTGAGGCTTCACCGGCAAATCGCTTCCAGATCTTGGTCCCAAAACTTCCCCCACTTTCAAGAATTCACCTTCCTCTCCAAAGTCTCCCTCGACTTCGCCTTGTGGTTTTCAACCCTCCCTGGCGGCGCCGAACACTGCCTTATGGCTTCACCTGCAAATCTCTTCCTCTCCGGGCTCTTGGCGGTTGATGCTCTTGTCGGAAATCAAGTCTGTCGGGCCAGATTTTTTGGATCTGCCCCCGTTACGGTCAAATCGCTACCATCATATCCGCGTTGTCACGATGGCCACCAAAATCTGCATCCACCTCTTCGCCAAACAGTCTTCGCCAACAACATCTGCTAATGTTCGTCACACTAGCAGATCCACCATTCTTTCCCCTAGGACGTGGCTTTGGCCTGCATCGATCCCTTACTCCTCGAAGTCGCCTCTTCTAAAGGCTTTTCGGCGAAACCCCCGTTTCTGGTGCTCTGGAGCGGCTCATGGCGCTTGGGCGGCGGCCTGGATCCAGCTCACTCTTCCTCCCTTGCAAGATAGCCTCGCCAATCCAAGGTGTATTTATCCTTTTTCTGAACTGTACCTCCTTATTTATCTCCTAATCTACTCTGTATTCATGCATCTTCAATTTGTTTATGCAAACTGGTTGAAACTTTGTCCACCTTCATGGTTGTCTTTGTGTACTCAACTCCCTGCTTATTGCAATTATGATATGACCTTTGTTTTTGGCCATTATGATCATTTAATCATGTTTTTTCGCTTGGATATGGGGTTCGATCCTGTTTTCCTTAATGAAATCTGGAGTACTAAGGCTCCACAAGCCCATATTAGTGCTAATTTCCCTAGTCTGAACAACATCAACAATATTTCCTTCTCTGAAGGTGATTGTTCCCCTCATAATACCATTGATGCTATCTGCTGTCATGATTACAATCTCGTGTGTATCTCACATAATATAACCCCTTACAAAACTTGTGTTGTTATCAACATTTCAATTGCTCATTCGGCTAAGGATGACAATCCGATTACCATCAAAAGGAAGGGCTCTAAACCTACTGAGAATATTTATTTTAATCCCAACGACAAAGAGACTACTAGCACTACCTGCTATTACATTCATGAGCTCATTTCATTCTTTGGAATGTACACTCATAAAGTACAGTATTTGAGATTTAAAACTACTACTCAACCTGATTTGGATATTGGAAAAATATGGGTTGTGCCTCTCTTGGCACCTTACTCTGTTAAACATGATAACAACTTGAACCTGGTCCATTACTTGACCTTGCATGATTGCTACTATCTTCTAGTGCTCACTACAGATTTTAATTGGGACTTTTTTACTGTTTCCATGTGGTTGATTAACCCAAAATACTGGGGCATTATCCTCTTTCTATGGGACTGTCTCTTGACCTCGCTGCTTTCTTTGAAGTATGTGTTACGGCATTACATCTTATGGTGTGATTTCACAATTGAACTGTCAGCAAGATTGCTACTATATGTTTTCTTCTATCTTTTCTGGTCTAACAACATCTCTTGCTGTCTAGTTATCCCTCTTCTTGTTAAAGTGATACTTCTCTGGCATGCCAAATTTAACAAGAATTTCGAAGTCTATCCTCCAAAATGTTCTAGGTTTTTTATCAACCAATTTTACTATCTTCTTACTGGATACCATGTTCACTACATTTTTTTTATCCTCCTTAAGTATATATACCTCACTCATGATCTAACCCTTGTATTGATGATAATGCAGGGTTATGCTATGCTGCTATCCGCAAGCCAACAACAACTCAAAACAATCTCCTACAACAACAGTCCACTTACTTCATTAACAAAATGTGTATATGCCTTTAATGGTTTGTATAATCCTACGACTCTCTTTGCCATTAACGGCATGTATAATTGTATGATCCTTCCCCCATACAAAACAATATGTAACAAGAACTCTTCTACTAAAAAGGTGAATTATGTCAAGTGGTGTTCTCCTCTTAACCCCTTTGAACCCAAATTGACTAATTATAACAAGGCTTCTTCTGCCAAATGTACTACCAATATTATCTCGCATAGTACATTATCTGGACTTTTGTGCAAAACCCACACCAAGGTACCTAAAACACAATTGTTTGCTTTCTTTAACAAAAGCATCAACACAATATCTAACAATCATAAGATATCGAAAAGAGTATTTAATCTCTCCGCAAGAACAATAATACTTGCAAAAAAAACCCATGTGTTTTTATGAAGATAGGTCTCTGGAACTGTCGCGGCATTGGTCGAAAAAACCTTTGGACTGATGTCGAGTCTTTCTGTAAAATCGAGAAAATTCAAATTATGGCCCTAGTGGAAACTAGAACCGACAAAGAACCCAAACAAAATATATGGAGGAAAGCTGGCTTTGACAACTTTCACTACTCTTCCGCGATTGGTTTTTCTGGGAGCATTTGTGTTATGTGGAAATCATACCAACTTCAAAATGAGTTATGTGAACTGACCCATGTCGATAACCGATTCATCGCTTTAAAATATAAGATCCTCGATAAAGATATCTGCATCATGCTTATATTTGCCTATGCACCACCAAAAGAAAATGACAGAGACCAGTTTTGGTCCATCTTATCAAACTTTATCACACAGGCAAATATACATTGCCTTGTCATAGGAGACCTAAACGAAATACAAAACAATATGGAAAGAATTGGTGGTTGTCATCTACCACCATCGAAATTTCTTAGATTAAACAATTTTAAAAACCACGCGAAAAATTATCTAAACGGACGCTATTCTACACGCTTAATATAGGCGTGTGGTTTTACACGCTTAAGCTAGGCGTATAGGGGTATTCTTGGTATTTTGAAAAGACAGACAACAGATTCCATGAGAGAGAACCAAAAACACACGCGTATCTTAGGCGTCTGCTTAGACGCCTAAGATAGGCGTGTAAGCAGACGCCTAGCTTAGGCGTGTAAGCGTGTATATTTAGCCGTTGGAAAATTCCCAGATGCTTAGCTTAGGCGTGTATATTATAGCCGTTGGTGTGCTTAACGGATATATTTCTTTCTATTTATAGTCGAAGGTCCATTTCATGTCCCAGAAACTGAAATTGTTTACTCCTAAATTTTAAAGATGTATCATAGTGGTGAGGATAGTAGTGACGAACAAAACGAGTGGGTTCAAAGTGAAGAATAAGAGGAGGAGGACGACAAATGGATGCAGTCGAAATTTGTGTTAGACGAGGAAGCGGAAGGCGATTGGGACCCTAGCGGCGAATTTGTGGTTAGTGTTTAAAAAATTGAGCTCATTCGTTCATCGTTATTTTAATTCGTAATTAGTGTCTTAAATATTGCACCTAATTAAAAAAAATTGTTCTTTCGTTCATCGGTAATTTAATTCGTAATTAGTGTGTTAAATATTTCACTTAATTAGATAGCCAATATTTAGCATGAATTCGTAGTTATATAATTGGAAATCATATGTAGTGTAGTACATAGTGATGTAGTTATGATGAGTTGTACAAATTGGGAAAGACTATTTAGCATGTATAAAATTTTGCTTTTTCGTTCATCGGTATTTTAAATCGTAAATAGTTTATTTAATATTGCACCTAATTAAAAAAATTTCTCTTTCGTTCATCGGTATTTTAATTCGTAATTGGTGTCTTAAATATTACACTTAATTAGGTAGCTAATATTTACCATGAATTCGTAGTATATAATTGGAAATCATATTTAGTGTATAACATAGTTAACATTTACCGCTACATTTATAGGGGAAAGACTATAAAGAGCATTTTACTACGGACCTAGTATGGGATAGTAAGGAAGAATTGTACAAATGGGTGAAAGAAAAAGGAAAGGAGCTTGTGATAGCTTTGGTGAAGCGTAACTCAAGTCTGTACCAAATTAGTATAGTGTGCGATAGGTTTGGGCCCTGGAGATCGGGGAGGCCGAAGGTGAACAAAGAGAATCCAGAGTTGCCGGTTCCTAAAATCCGAAAGTTGAGATCCAAAAAGTGTGGGTGTAAGTTTGAGATAATGGGTGTTCGCAAGAAGAAAGAGGCATGGACGGTTGGTGAAAAGTGGATCTTGGGTGTGATTGAAGGTCGACACAACCATAAGCTACGAACTAGCTTTGAAGGCCATGCATTCATGGGTCGAATGACCGAGGCGGAGCAGGTGTGCGCTAGGAGGTGGGGAGACGGTCGCAAGACGCCGAATCAAATTGTTTTGGAATTGAGGCAAAACTTCCCGGGAAATGTGACTTCCAAGAAGCAAGTGGCCAACTTCTTGCAGAAGCTGCAGTACGAGGATTTGGGAGACTTAACGGTTACACAGTGGTCCATAAGGTTTATGGTTGAGCAGAAATACATAGTTCATCCTTTGAGGGATGCAAAGACTGATGAGGTTGCAATATTATTTTTTGCTAATCCGGAGTCGCTGCGGTTGTTGAAGAAGTTCCCGTACGTGATAATCATTGACGCGACATACAAGACAAACAAGTAAGTCATTAATTGTATTAATATGTAGTTTATTATGACATAAATTGTTATAGTATTTCATTTAAAAATGTGTATTGTATTTTGAAATGTTTTCCGTAGATATGGAATGCCACTTGTGGAGATTGTTGGTTTCACCAACACTCATAAGACGTTCAACATTGCTTATGCATTCACCCGGGCGGAACAGATTTACCATTACACGTGGATAATGAGGAAAGTTCGAGCATTGTGTTTGGATTTGGGAGTGATGCCTACTGCAATAATGACAGATTGTGAGAAGGCCCTCATAACTGCTATCCGGAGTGTTTTCGACACCGAAGTTCAACACCTCTTGTGCTGGGTGCATATAAAGCACAACATCGAGGCACGTGCCTCGTCCATCTTGAAGAAGAAGGAAAGTGTGGATGCCTTTGCAAACCAATGTTGGGCACTTTTTTGCTCAGCTAGTAAAGAAAGCTATGAAGAGAGGCTTGCCGTATTACGGACATCGTGGAAGAAAGGCCTTGTCGGATACGTGGAGGGCACATGGCTTATTCCGTACAAGACGAGCATAGTAAGGGCGTGGACGGATCATCATCTTCACTTCTTCACGAGGACTTCAAACAGGTATGACGTGCACAATATGTTGTTTTTTGTACTCATAGTTGTTAATGTCGTACTAATGTCATGTGATTTGACAGGGTTGAGGGGATGCACAAGGTTTTGAAAGATATTATTGGCTCTAGCAGAGGGGGCTTCAACAGAGTTATCGTGAGGATTCACCATGCCATCATCCTTCAAATAGATCAGATTAGGGGGAGCATGAACCTTTCACTTTCCAAACGACCAACGGATTTCGATGATGCATCAATGCCGACAGTTGTACGAGCTACTTTTTCTAGGCTCTTCTACCAAGTGTCTAATAGGTGCTTTGATATGTTGTTGGGATATTATGATATGTTGAAGAAGGGGGAGTTCTCAGAAGAATGCAACGACCATTGGGTGAGAGATTGCCTCGGGTTGCCTTGCGTGCACAGTATTGCAAGAGCCATCATTTCAAGAACACCTCTCATTCCGTCAGACGTTCACGAGTTCTGGAGGGACTTGGAATGGGAAGAGACTCCAACCACAACACTTGGCCCTTCTACCTATGTTCGAATGGACATTACAGAGATGAGACTTCATGAAATGTTTGCCAGGTTAGAGGTTGGGACATTGAAGAAAGGCACGGCATTCCTACTAGGTGAGTTGTACGACGACTTGGAGCATCCAGAAGAGAGTACTTTGTTGGAGCCGACGGGAATCAAGTCAAAAGGAAGGCCAAGTGGTGTTAGGAACAAGGAGAAGGTGGATGAGAAGGCGGAGAAGATGGATAAGTGCTTGTTTGAGCATAGACGGGATGAGCTCCACGAGAATGAGAAGAAGGCGGGGCCGAAGACACAGGGGAAGGGGAAGGCAAGTGCGAGCACTGGTAGAGGCCCAGGTCGACCTAAAAACCAAGCAAGTGCATCTACTGCAGTAGTGATGGACTTTAACGACTTGCAATCCCAACCCATACTAGAAGAATCACAACCAGGAGATTTGCAGTGGCCTCAAGAACCTATTTTTCCCCTTGTTCATATGGGGGTGAACTTTGGGATTGACAATGTGGATGGCTTTTGGATTCTGTACATCAAGAATGTTAGAGATGTACGCCTCGACGAACATTGTGGATATCGGTCGATGGCTGTATTGTTGGGGAGGCAAGAGCAGGAATATGCCAACATCCGACGTGAGATGGTAGTGGAGTTGCTTGACAATCGAGAGTTGTACGAGCCGATACGTTGTCGTCTTCGACAAGGGTCTTGGGAGGATCTTATCTTGCAAGGGAACCATTGCAGAAAACCTTTCTCAGAATTATACTGGCTTCACATGCCATTGATGGGTTTAGTGTTTGCCACACTATATCAGGTTGGTCTCGTCTTATTAACGTGGGAAGTTCCGACGTTTTGCTTACCGTTGAGGAATAGGACATCAAGCATGGGACCTCCAGACAAGATTCTTGCCATGGCACATGATAGGTGTTATTTCATACACCTTTACTAGCAACTATTAGCATAATTTGGAGGAGTTTTGGATGAGTTTTGGTGCTAAATCTGCAATTCAGATGTTATGGAGAGAAGTGAAGAAATCCAAGGATTTGCAGCTTAGATGGAGCTGCTGGAGCATTTATGGAGAAGGCTACCAACACTTGATAGTATTGGAGAGCAGCAGAAGAAGAAAAGAAGAAGAGAGCTGGAGGATTGGAGTTCACCGCCCCGCGGCGATCCTCGCCGCGACCCGGCGATGACTCTCAGTGAAGAATGGAGCCCGCGCCAGAGGAAGCCACTGCCCAGCGGTGGAGAGTTCGACGCCTCGCAGTGGATCTTCACCGCCCCGCGGTGGTTGCGCTTAATGACCTTGCGGCCAGAGTTATTTTATTTTATTTTATTTCCTTTTATGCATTAGTCGGATTTCCTTTGTTTTATTATTTTATTTCCTTGTTTGATATGGTTTGTGATCTTGGGCTTTAGGTTAACTCTATTTAACCTAATTCCCACAGCCTCCAAATCAGAATCAGAATCATCATCAATAACATCGCGTCTGTTGTTTTCATCGTTAATCTCTAATTAGAGTTTTTCATCCCCTTTGATGGAGAACTAACTTCCCTTTGTTATGCTAGACGATTGAAGCAGTACAGTTGATGTATTTGTGAGATTTCTATTCCTTGTTCTTATCCTTATTTATATCGGATTGATTCTCTTGGTTATATTGATATTGATTTCTTGTTGTTCTTCTTAGCCTGATTAACTAGGTTGAATGCTTTTTATCAATTGCTAGGATTGTATATAGGGGTTCCGAGTGCATATCTAGTGGCAAACACAATTGTGCGTATAGGGGTTCCGAGCGTACAATTGTGTGTGAGAATCAATTGCATGTTAAGTAGGGGAGTGAGTACTTGTACGTCTTTCTACTTGCATGTATCATATATCCTTGTGTGCATTGCTATTGTTGTGTTGGTGATAAAGTACGCTGACAACTGTGAGAATCAGTTGTGCTTTATCATTGGCATAGTAATAAGTCTATTGACAACTGTGAGAATCAATAGTACTTATGATCAGGGTGGGAACGACTATAAGGATAAATAAACGAACTTGGAAGAAATAGATTTCAGTGATCAAACTCTATCTCTGTACTGTGGATTTCGGTCTAGTGGAACTACTTTCCCTCATAATATTCTCTCAACTCAATCTACTTGCTTTGTTTGCTTAGTATTCTTTTGATTACAAAACCCCCCAATTACTTGTTACTTGTTACTCGTCATTCACGTTTGCATACTACATCATACCTTCTCTGTGGGATCGACCCTTACTTGTTTGCTATACTCTGTTTAGTAGGTTGGTTAGGATAATTTACTTTGATAAGGCTAATCAACGACATTTGCTTGTGCATCTTTAGCCGCATCAAATTTGGCGCCGTTGCCGGGGAAGGTTTTTGTTTGTTGTGTGTTTTCGTGATTTATTGTTGGTGGAGACCTATCTTATGGTCGACACCCATAGTACTGACTCTCCCCTTCTAGCTTTGGATCCAGAGATTGACAGATCTTTCCTTAGGGACCTGCGCAATCAAGGAGAAGACGGAGAAGAAGGAGTAGATACAGTTGAGACTGCTACTACCCCAGCTATTGCAATGGCTGAAACTGGAACTCTGAGAAAGCTTACTGAGCCAAATATTGGGCCTCAACCCCTAGCTGTCATCATCCCTGCACTAGGAGAAGGGGTGAACTTTGAATTGAAGTCGGGAGTTGTTGCTTACCTCCATAAATTCCACGGTCTGAGTGGAGAGGATCCGATTTCTCACCTGGGCAAGTTCCACAATGTCTGCATGACCATGAAGCCCAGGAACGTGACCGAAGATCAAATCAAGATGAGAGCTTTTGGTTTTTCTCTACTCGACTTTGCGAGCGATTGGTATTATCACCTGCCGCCAGGAACCATAGATACATGGACGAAGCTTCACAAAGCGTTCCTGGACAAATATTTTCCCACGAAGAAGGCGAATGCTTTGAAAAAGGCAATTGCCAACATCGAGCAGGCTGGTGATGAAACACTTTATGATTATTTGGAGAGGTACAAGAGGCTTTGTTCCAACTGCCCATTCCACGGGTATGCCA
This sequence comes from Rheum nobile, assembly GCA_027886185.1. NCBI lineage: Eukaryota > Viridiplantae > Streptophyta > Magnoliopsida > Caryophyllales > Polygonaceae > Rheum > Rheum nobile. The sequence goes on from WOAB01000639.1 coordinate 11,302,657, forward strand.
AGCAAGATCTTGTTCTCTATTTGCACAATGGTCTGCTGGACCAAGAAAGAAGAATGATTGATGCTGCATGCGGTGGAATTATTCTGAACCTGACACCGGATGACGCTATGAATAGACTCCAAGAGATGAGTGAGAGCACCCGGAATTTCGGGAAGACATACCAGAGGAAGGCGGTCAATGCTGTGACCCCTGTAGGACCAAGCCCGGTGTTGACTGAGTTGGCCGAGTTGAAGGAGATAGTTATGAAGATAGCAAATCAGAATGCCCCTCAATACGCCAGAGCATGCGGTCTTTGCTCTAATCAGGCCCACCACACTGATGCTTGTCCTCAGCTGCAAGAGGACGGTGTTGTCGAAGTCAATGCTGTAGGAGGCTACGGCGCTCCTAGACAACAATATGGTGGACAACCTAATTACAACCAGAGAGGCCGTGATCACCCAGGATTCAGATGGAGTGACCCTCAGGGCGGTCAGCAACCGGCACAACAGCAATACCAGCCGGCTCAGTAACAATAGTACCAGTAAAGAGCTCAGTACCAAAAGAGACCTCACGGTCAAACTTCTGGAGCTTCGACTGAGGATTTGCTGAAGACGTTGACTCAGCACTTTGCCACACATGTGCAAGCCACTGAGTCGAGTATCAAGAACATGGAGAGACAGATTGGCCAGTTAGCCGATGAGGTGACCAAGATTAACCAAAGGGCCTCAAACTCCCTGCCATCCCAGACCACTGTGAACCCCAGAGAAAACATGAGTGCTATCACGCTAAGAAGTGATAAGACGGTCGTTGCTCCTATTGCTGAAGAGGAGAACGAGAATCCGGAGAAAGAAGTCACTGAGCGCCCCGCGGTCGATGTCACCGCGACCCCACCGCCCCACGGCGATCACTTACGCCCTGCGGTGGGCTCGCCGCGACCTGATCCTCGAAAATTTGTTCCTGCTGAAGACACCTATGTTGATAATTACGTTTGGCCCGTGTTCCCTTCTCTAGGTTCAGAGAAGCCCCCGATACCTTTTCCTGAGGCGCTAAAGGCTAGAAGAGTCGTCGACGACAGGGATCTGTTCGAGACATTTCAGAACTGTGAGGTGAACATCCCCCTGTTGAAGCTTATTAAGGCTATCCCGCGATACGCCAAGTTCTTAAAGGAGCTATGCACGGTGAAGAGGGCTCAGAAACAAAAGACCCAGAAGAAGAGTCCAGTGGGTGAACAAGTGTCAGCGGTGGTTCAGAAACGTCTGCCTGAGAAATGCAAGGATCCAGGTACTTTTACAATTCCTATCACTATAGGTGGGCATCTTTTTGAGAAAACACTACTAGACTTGGGTGCCTCAATTAATGTCCTACCCTATTCATTGATTGAAAAATTGGAATTAGGACCCTTGTATGATACTAATATTGTTATACAGCTTGTTGATGGTTCTTGTGTGCCCCCTAAGGGTATTGTAGAAGATGTCCTTGTTAGGATAGGTCCCCTGATATTCCCTGCTGATTTCTTTGTTATGGATATGTACTATGATGAGCAAGTTGCCCCTGTTATGCTAGGGCGACCTTTTATGAAAACTTCCATGACTAAGATTGATGTTGATAGTGGTACCCTGACTATGGAATTTGATGGAATAATTTTCAGACATGATATTCATAATGCCACTTCCATAGAATTACCCGTTCCTCTCTGCATTAATGATATTGATGATTCTGTGCATGGAAATGCTAAAATTGATGCAGTACAGACCGTAGTTGAGTGTCCCACTCCTGATGGACCTATTGAGTTGCGTGATTTGCATGAATTGCATATCGATGATGTCCTGCTAGATGATATAGGAGACCCCATTTCCTCTGCTTTGGGCACTTGCCCCCCTGCACTAACCATACAAGGCTATAAGCCTTCATCTAGTGACGTGCAGCATATTCAGATTGAGCCGTATCGGCCCCCGCATCGTTCTAAGTATGGGGGAGACACTCCAAAGAGAATGAACATGGAGTGGATGGCAAGGCAGGAACATGGTCTAAGGTTCAAACCTTTCCATGAGAGGTCTCCACAGGAAGAGACGAGTTGGAGGATTCCGAAGGGATCCTATTCGAGATGGTAGTTGATTTGCAGTACGTCGAGCCAACGACGATAACCAAGGCGCTGTTCGGAAGGCAACCCGTGTTAGTTTTTCCCTGATTTTTCTCTTTTATTAGATTATTTTCGTAGTTTAGTTTGCTTTGTTTCGTTCGCCTGTTACTCACATTACAGGTGCGAAAGTAAAACCGAGAAGAGATGTGGTACCCAGCCATTCTCACCGCCCCGCGGCGCCCCCTTTCCGCCCCGCGGTGGAGCTCCCCGCCCTGCGGTGAAGGTCAGGTATAACTTCTCAACTTTAAAAAAAAAAAAGCAAGAATAATGGGCCCCGAAAAAACCTTAAACGGGTGAGTAAAAGCTTATTTCTTAAGTGGTCACTAAGGTTTTGACGGATTGGGCCTCTTTATGGGCCAAGATTTCTCTTTTGGGCCATGGTACATGACCGGCCCAACATCCTTTTTCCTTTCCCTTTTCCTGACCTAACCCACTATCTAACCCCCATTCCAACGCCTCCCTTTAGCCCCATATCTATTTCCCCTCTCTCTCCCTGAATCCCCTTTCGACCTTGAGCATAATCTAGCCCCCAATCCCCAAATTGGAGTCTAGCCTCACAACCAAGCCCAAACACAACTCCACCGCGCCGCCGTAGTTCCGCCTCGCGTTGCTCCCGCTTCGCGTCACTGTTGATACCGCCCCGCGCCGACTTCGCCGCAACCCGGTGCCTGTTCTCAGCTTCTCGCCGCGACCCTGCCGCCCCGCGCTGAGTCTCTCCCGGATCCGTGTTTGCTTGTTTGTGAGTTTTCCTTGTCTGTCTTTTGATTTGAGCATTTCAATTCTCTATTATGGCATCGAGAGGCAAGAAGAAAGTGTCGACTAGGGATGAGAGTGAGGTGTACAACATTGTGAAAGAGAGGAAGGTGTTGGCTTCGAAGTTCTTCCACAAGCAGACTCTGGAGCAGATGGGTTTGCTCACTTGTGTGACAATGTGTTTGACACAGTGTGGGTTAGGAAACTTTTTGGACAAGACTGCCCCCGCGTACCCCGAGCTGTGCTATCAGTTTATTGCTTCCTTCGAGAAGATCACCAATAACTCGGGGGACATGCACTTGCGCAAGATTCATTTCAAATACAATGGGCACGAGTATTCCTTGTCTAAGAAAGTGGTGAATGAAGCCCTGGGTATTACGAAGGACCCAACTGATGGGTGGTCTGGTGGGCTTCATGAGTCCGAGATGATGGACTTCTGGCGTGCGGCCACAGGAAGGAGTTTCAGGAAGGGTCAGGAAGTGAATTCCAAATTGGTTAATCCGTGTCTGCGGTTGATCCACAAGGTGATGATGAGAGATTTCTTCGGCCATGCGGATGATGGGAAGGTACCCATGAAGGACTTTCGGTGGTTTATGAGCATCCTGGGGACTGTAGAGTACACGCCGTGTTGGGCTACCCTTTTCTTGGGTTCCCTGAAGAGGATTCGTGATGGCGAGGCGCGTGATATTTGTGGGGGTGGTCTTATTACACTCCTCTGTGCCAAGGTGATTGCATGCGATCAGATTCCTCGGCCGGTCCCCTGCGCAGTATATGATTTAGCACACATGAAGGTGTGCTCCATGATGAAGCCACTGGGGCAGGATGGCGATTTGGTCTGGGCATCTTATGAGGGCCATATTTTGACTGTGCCGCGAGAGTTCACTTACTCGCCTTCATACGTGGGTTGGTGGATTCAGAGCGATAGCCAGATGCCGGCCGATAATGCCCCTGCCGTTGCTCCTTCAGGTCCGTTTGGAGAGGGCCCTAGTGGTGGATATGCTGCCGCTGATCCTGTAGAGGGGGATGACCCCGGTTCTTCACAGTTCGAGGAGCATTCGTCTTTGTACGGACCTGTCGCACCATGGCAGGAGATGTACTCTAGATGGGATGCTTTCTCCACACGCCAGGATCAGTGGACTTCCCGAGTAGAGACCAGTCTGTAGACGTGGCAGACCCAACTCCATGCGGAGATAGATGAGCGTCTGGACACTATGGACGCTCATATGAGGGACTACTTTGGGATGTACCCACCACCACCTTCCGGTCCATAGTGCGTTTATTTCTTCTTTCCCCCATCATTTGATGTTCTCTTTTCTACATTAAGGACAATGTTCGGTTTAAGTATGGGGGAGGGATATAGACTTGTTTTCTTGCTAGCTAGTGTACATAGCTTATTTCTGCATTCGTTTTCTGCATTGTTGTTTCCGTTTCTGTTTTCAGATTAAAAAAAAAACGAAAAAGCCAAAAAGAAATAAAAAGGCAATCAAAATCCTGGGATGGACTGAAAACCCGAAAGGGCGGTCCAGGTAAAAAGCAGGTAGTCCGACTGGTATAGACCAGGGCAAAAGTGGACTGGAGTGATGTGAGTATTGGTGAGATATCTAGCAAAATGAAATGAGTGGCTAGGTGAAAATCCGAAAGGGCACCTAGGCAAGATGAGCGTAAAAGAATAAGAGTGATTCTAGGATTCCTCTTCATATCTTGGTGGAGGCGTCATAAGAAGGGAGTCAAAGAAGGACTGTTGGGTAGGCCACTCATGGAGCGATAAGGAGCTAGATTGGAGTTAGGATTAGACTATCTTTGCATCACTTGTTTTGGTTGTCAAGAGCTTATTGTTGATATGTTGTAGTTGCTAGTGTCACGTTTTCTTGTACTTCCTGAGGCCTTGGTGTCGATTGAGAGGGTGAGCTTTTCTTTAGTTTACTCGGGACGAGTAAAGGTCTAAGTATGGGGGAATTTGATAGGTGTTATTTCATACACTTTTACTAGCAACTATTAGCATAATTTGGAGGAGTTTTGGATGAGTTTTGGTGCTAAATCTGCAATTCAGATGTTATGGAGAGAAGTGAAGAAAATCCAAGGATTTGCAGCTTAGATGGAGCTGCTGGAGCATTTATGGAGAAGGCTACCAACACTTGGTAGTATTGGAGAGCAGCAGAAGAAGAAAAGAAGAAGAGAGCTGGAGGATTGGAGTTCACCGCCCCGCGGCGATCCTCGCCGCGACCCGACGATGACTCTCAGTGAAGAATGGAGCCCGCGCCAGAGGAAGCCACCGCCCAGCGGTGGAGAGTTCGACGCCCCGCGGTGGATCTTCACCGCCCCGCGGTGGTTGCGCTTAATGACCTCGCGGCCAGAGTTATTTTATTTTATTTTATTTCCTTTTATGCATTAGTCGGATTTCCTTTGTTTTATTATTTTATTTCCTTGTTTGATATGATTTGTGATCTTGGGCTTTAGGTTAACTCTATTTAACCTAATTCCCACAGCCTCCAAATCAGAATCAGAATCATCATCAATAACATCGCGTTTGTTGTTTTCATCGTTAATCTCTAATTAGAGTTTTTCATCCCCTTTGATGGAGAACTAACTTTCCTTTGTTCTGCTAGACGATTGAAGCAGTACAGTTGATGTGTTTGTGAGATTTCTATTCCTTGTTCTTATCCTTATTTATATCGGATTGATTCTCTTGGTTATATTGATATTGATTTCTTGTTGTTCTTCTTAGCCTGATCAACTAGGTTGAATGCTTTTTTATCAATTGTTAGGATTGTATATAGGGGTTCCGAGTGCATATCTAGTGGCAAACACAATTGTGCGTATAGGGGTTCCGAGCGTATAATTGTGTGTGAGAATCAATTGCATGTTAAGTAGGGGAGTGAGTACTTGTACGTCTTTCTACTTGCATGTATCCTATATCCTTGTGTGCATTGCTATTGCTGTGTTGGTGATAAAGTACGCTGACAACTGTGAGAATCAGTTGTGCTTTATCATTGGCATAGTAATAAGTCTATTGACAACTGTGAGAATCAATAGTACTTACGATCAGGGTGGGAACGACTATAAGGATAAATAAACGAACTTGGAAGAAATAGATTTCAGTGATCAAACTCTATCTCTGTACTGTGGATTTCGGTCTAGTGGAACTACTTTCCCTCATAATATTCTCTCAACTCAATCTACTTGCTTTGTTTGCTTAGTGTTCTTTTGATTACAAAACCCCCCAATTACTTGTTACTCGTCATTCACGTTTGCATACTACATCATACCTTCTCTGTGGGATCGACCCTTACTTGTCTGCTATACTCTGTTTAGTAGGTTGGTTAGGATAATTTACTTTGATAAGGCCAATCAACGACATTTGCTTGTGCATCTTTAGCCGCGTCAGCACACGTAGGCAATCATGATCACTTCATACCGGTAAAGGTTTTTTCTAATAAAAATATTTATGAAATTAGGTTACATTGTTTTCACTACTAAAATAGTTTGTGTGTGTATATGTAGGTGGTGCTTAAGGAAGGGTCGCCAATACCGCACACACCTGGTGCGTGGCGCAGAAACGCAGATCGAAACATTCTGTGGTGGACAACAAAGTTTGAGTTGAATTTGAAGATGTATCGAGATTACCGCATTGCATATGGTCGGGCACCAGATCCTTTTATGTATGTGGGAGACGGATCCGTTCATGTACTTGATTGATTACACGATTATGTAATGTAATATTTAGACAGCTTTGATGTGTTCATATTATTAATTTGATATGTTTTTATTTACGTTCGAAGTAGTACAAACTCGCTTTTTTATCTCGATTTAATGGGCCTATACTGGCGCAAAGTAGTACAAAACATAAAAAAATCACATCCCTTGTTTCGAGCTAATTCTGCTTGATTCATTTTCGAGCTAATTCTGCTTGATTCATTATCGATCTCCCTCTTTCGCTAATTCCGCTTGCTTCCTACAAAACATGACAAATAGTTACTTCTATCTTTCTAACACCTACGACGTTTATTTGTTAATTTTCGTAAACAATACCTACAAAGACCCTCATTCTGCTTTATAAGTTGTTTTCTTTCCTTCCACAGCTCCATAATGACCTCGTATGCCCTCGCGTCGTATGGTGGATCGAACCACGCAAAGAAATCACACCCCCCTTTATTATCAGGTTTGTGGACATCGTACATCCCCAATTCTGGGCATCCCCAATACCTTCTTCCATATTGCCACTGTCGGTCACAAGTGTGAATGACCGCCTTAAAATTACAGAAGCAAAATCTCTCTCCCGTACTTGAACTCGAACTCGACGAAGATGCCATACTAACATGTAATGAGGTTTTTGTAGGGTGAAATAGAGAAGGGTGTACAAGGCTTAGGACGACATTGTTGGTATTTGTAGGATGAAATAGAGTCGTTGGAGGGTCAGCCGTTGAAAAATGACCGTTACCAGACTACACGCTTAAGCTAAGCGTGTAGATACACGCTTAAGCTAAGCGTGTAGATACACACTTAGTATACAAACACTTAGACCTTTCTTATCCTTGTCTTAGCTAATCTAATTTTGTGTTTTAACTAGGCCCAATGTTACAAAAACAATCTAAACCCTTATGTACTATAGTATTTCATTATATTTCATAATCTCAACCCTTATGTACTATAGTATTTCATTATCCTTGTCTTAGAAATTTAATGAAATACTATAGTACATAAGGGTTTAGATTATGAAATATAATGAAATACTATAGTACATAAGGGTTTAGATTGTTTTTGTAACATTGGGCCTAGTTAAAACACAAAATTAGATTAGCTAAGACAAGGATAATGAAATACTATAGTATATAAGTCTAAGTATATTAGATTTAATGAAATACTATAGTATATAAGTCTAAGTATACTAGATTTAATGATATACTATGTACTATAGTATAATGATATACTATAGTACATAGTTACACTTATGTACTCTAGTATTTCATTATATTTCATATAGTTACACTTATGTACTCTAGTATTTCATTATATTTCATATAGTTATACTTATGTACTGTAGTATTTCATTATATTTCATATAGTTACACTTATGTACTGTAGTATTTCATTATATTTCATATAGTTACACTTATGTACTGTAATATTTCATTATATTTCATATAGTTACACTTTTGTACTATAGTATATCATTATATTTCATATAGTTACACTTATGTACTGTAGTATTTCATTATATTTCATATAGTTACACTTATGTACTATAGTATATCATTATATTTCATATAGTTACACTTATGTACTGTAGTATTTCATTATATTTCATATAGTTACACTTATATACTATAGTATATCATTATATTTCATATAGTTACACCTATGTACTATAGTATATCATTATATTTCATATAGTTACACTTATGTACTATAGTATTTCATTATATTTCATATAGTTATACTGTACTATAGTATATCATTATATTTCATATAGTTACACTTATGTACTATAGTATATCATTATATTTCATATAGTTATACTTATGTACTATAATATATCATTATATTTCATATAGTTACACTTAAGCTAAGCTTGTGCCTCACACACTTAAGCTAAGCTTGTGACTACACGCTTAAGCTATACGTGTAGGCACACGCTTAGCTTAAGCGTGTGATTATGCATGGCCATGCATGGGACTGCCATGCATTCCCCATGCAGGTACGTTCAGAGAGAATCAAACTCTCGATTGATCCATGTACTAACCACTCGCTCTCTAAGTCTGAACGACTGGAATTAATGAACTCCCAACCACCGTACGTTGTCCTTCTATTTTATACTTATTTGTTTTTTCGATGTTAATCGTTTTATACCGTGTCGATTTTCTTATAGTTGTTCATACATCTTTTTATGGTTCGATAACGTTATGTTGCTCTCTCGTACACATAGGTAAGCATCAAACCACATAATAAACATGAACAAACATAGTAAACCAAATAAGATAAATAGATAACGTTTACATAAACACTCTGTACATATGAATTCTGTCTAATCCAAAACATAAAAACTAATGTGGCTGCGAGCCACTACCTTCGCCGGGTTCCGTGACAGAATCACGAAACATCTGGGACTGGCGAGGTGGGGGTGGGGCCATGGGGGGAGGCTGCCCAGTCAGCATATGCAGCCATAACGCCGCGTGTTGCTCGAGCGTCCGTGTCGCCGCCTCAGGTATGCGCAAATAAGTGCGGATATCAGCAGCAACCACCTGAATGCGCTGTATAGAAAGCAAGTAATATTTGTCAAAATATTGCAAAATATAAAATTACGGACAAGCTAAATACACGCGAGAAATTGGCTAAATGTACGCTATATTACACGCTTAAGGTACCCGTCTGATTTTACACGCCTAAGCTACGCGATATTACACGCTTAAGGTCCGTTTAGATAATTTTCCGCGTGTATTTAGCCATAGCCTAAAATTATAGATAAATCATTCAAATAATTCGACAAAAGTTAGCGTACCGCGACTGCGTCAACGGCTGGAGGGACGTGGATAGGGCCGACCGGACGATCACGTCTGACTAAACCGGGATCGACCAATGGATGAGAACACTCGTCATACCAATCTAAATAATCGACAGACATGTCCCACCCATGTGTCGCAACCGATCCCTGGAGGTCAATCAGGGGTCTCGGGTCTGCATCCCAAGCCAGTAGAAGCTCACCCGCAAAACTCAGCTCGTATCCCTTGATTTCCGCTTTCCTGACGACCTTGGCCGACTGAATGGGCAGAACTGGGATAGGTTGCATCATCCCAAACTGCTTGAGGACTCTGTCCGGGTGGTACGGCTCCTGAACATCTATAATGCGCAGTATACCGCGAAACCTAGCAGGAGCTACCTCAGGAGCCTGGAAGTCCAACCCCACCCAGGGGGTCCAGGTAACCTGTAAAGTCAAAAAGGCAAAGTCAATACATACGTACTTTTTTAAATTAAAGACTAAGATATCGAAAATTACGTTTACTATTCTACCTCCTCGTATCTCATGCGGTCCAACATGCGGCGTATGGCGATCAAACGACCGGTGTCTCTACTGTTCGGCACCTCCGCGGCACCAGAAACTGCTCCTCCAAAGATCTGAGGGTTCGTGACATATTGTTCCCGAAAATGTGGGAAATATGCCCAAACCCAGCACTGTAAATGAATAACTAAGGACATTAATGACCAAAATATTAAAACGTAACTTAATATTTCACTAATCTATCTAATATCTTACCCTGATTAGAATCCCGCACGATGCAATGCCCTGTGCTCCATGCCTAGACGCCTGTCCCAAGTTGCGGTAGACGTACGCTAGAATCCCAGCTCCCCATGCAGTGTCGCATGTGACGTCGTGGTCAAACAAAAGGCCAACCACTTCTGCTTCGCGGCGTTAGTCGACTTGTCCACCAGGACAGTCGAGCCGAGAAGCAAAAAGAGGTAGTACGTAGCAATAACGCCCTCGTCACGCTCGTCACTCCTCATCCACTCCTCCAGTACTCTAGTATCTAAATGCCCCAAAGGAATACCACCAGTTGTGTGCCATCTCTTCACCTCCTCCTCAGCAACGCCCAGATCAACACAGATGCGTTGTCTCACTGTCGGCTCATCGAGGTCTGAAGTGCAGCTCCTCCCACGTATAGGAACCCGTAAGATCTGGTGAATATCAGCAAGAGTGATGGTCATCTCTCCGAAGGGCATATGAAATGTGTTCGTCTCGGGATGCCATCTCTCCACAAATGCAGAAATCAACGACGCATCCATGCTGCATGCTATGCCTAGTGTGCGTAGACCGGTAAGCCCGCTCTGCTCCGCTAGCCTAAACCACGTATGTGGCTCAGGGCTAATGTACTGCTCGTGTGTAGAACAATGGGCTGTGCGGAAATGGATCCTCAGAATCTTACGACTCTGAATTAACGGTATTCAAGATTAGTATACAATTTCGAATAAAAAACATTTATAGGTTCAACACATAAACTAAAAACCCTAAAACATACCGGGTCCTGCTCTGCCTGACGACGGGCTACCCCGCTACGACGTGGCTGCTGCTCATGCTCGGCAATCTGAGGAACAAGAGCATCCTCAACAAATGCAGCGTCTCCTCTACGTCTCCGTCTCCTCTGTTGTACATGAGGCGGCATCTGCGGAAGTGCCTCAGGAGCGGGCTGAGGTATAGGACGGTCAAATATAGCCCGAGCAATGTGTGTCTCATAGCTAGGGAGAAGAATCGGACACCTTGGGCCTCCAGGCATCCAAGGATGGTAAGTATGTACAACAAATGGACCGGGAGAAGGTGGAGAAGAAGGACCAGCAGGAGGTGGAGAAGAAGGATCGACAGAAAGTGGAGAAGAAATATCGGCATAAGGTGTAGAAGAAGGACCGACATGGGATGGAGAGGGGACATGAGTAGGTATCAACCCAAAAAAAGGCAGGGAATGAGAAAATGGAATGTCGTCCGTACTCAACTCCTGCGTCGGTAATGTATGCTCCAAAGACTCGACAAAGTCATACCCTGCCCCATCACGCGACTCCTCCTCAACAGCCTCATCATCAACCATCATGGGCTGATCTGCCAAGTCCTCAGCATCCTCCAAATAGTCATCATCAGCGGTGCCGGTCATAGGCGGGTGCGAAGATACCGCACTAGACGACAATATATCAGTGCTCACAATACCGGTGCGGCGACGAATAGACTCCGATATACCAACACGTCGGGTGTGGTCAGCAACAACATGTGTCGGCTCCGTACGCCCAGTAGGGGTGATGACCGCCAATATACTCTAATTTTTTAGATACTAATTTAATTAGGGACTAATTAATACATTTAGGAACTTAAATGATTAATTTTAGAATTTATTATACTTGTTATTTTCTAAATATACTATACGAGCCAATAATTCTAATCTATTTAAAATTTAATAATGATCAATTTAAAATTTAAAATAATACCGCTCGTAGACCGATCTGACTCGATCTAGGCGTCGTCGGAATTGTATCCGCTAGGTCCCTAGCTCGACCCCCCCTTCCACCTCGGGTCCGAGCTCCGCCGGAAACCACCAAGCCCTCCTCCTCCTCCTCCTCCTCCTTCTCCTCTACCGCCAGCCACGCATAAATTCTGCTGAAGCTTGCACCACCGGCGCCGGAACTCCCACAGCCGCCTGCAGTCGCCTCTGCGCCGCCACCGCTCGCACCTCCGCCAGCCACCTCCGCGTCGCCAGCCTCTCTCGGCGTCGCGCCAGTGGGAGCGCCGCCGGTCGCCCCTTGCTCCAGAATTTCGCCCACCGCTCCGCCGCCGCTTTCGGACCTCTCTCCGCCACCAATGAACTCGCCCAACCCAGCCCAATCACAAGCCATGCCTAATTTCAAACAATCAAAGCAAATGGAGGAGAGATTTCGTCGAAATCGTTTTCGAATTTTTTAGGTTTTGAACGCGGCGGGAGGAAGAAGACGATGTGACAGCTTAAGCGTGTGCTTATACGCCTAGCTTAGACGTTTGTCCAAACGCCTAAGCTAGGCGTCTGGTTTTACTGGGCAAAGGCTAGTTATTGGGCCAGCCCAATAACTAGCCCATAGTGAAAACCAGACGCCTAGCTTAGGCGTTTGGACAGACGCCTAGCTTAGGCGTCTGGTTTTACTGGGCAAAGGCTAGTTATTGGGCCGGCCCAATAACTACCACATATAACCAGACGCCTAGATTAGACGTCTGGCCAAACGCCTAAGCTAAGCGTGTACTTCATACATGTTTTTGAAAATGGCAAGAATACCCCTCCACGCTTAGCTTAGGCGTGTAAAATCAGACGCGTACCTTAAGCGTGTAATATCGCGTACATTTAGCCAATTTCTCGCGTGTATTTAGCTTGTCCGTATAGATATCCCAACACAAGGGGGTGATTTCACTTGGAGGAAAAATAGAACAGAAATTGACACTATGTACTCTAAACTTGACAGAATCCTTATCCATGATCAAATCATGCAATGGTTCCCTGGAATTTTCACAAAAAATCATGCCTTTACCTCATCAGACCATTGTCCTATTTCAGTTGAATTAGAAAACCAATCTCATATAAAAGCTCAACCATTCAAATTTGAGAGAATGTGGACCCATAGAAAAGATTTTGAAAATATTGTTAAACAAGCTTGGCGCATCAACCCCCAAGGTTCCAATATGTACAAACTCATGAAGAAAACTTACGCTCTCAAAACCAGCGCTAAAAACTGGAACAAAACCACATTTGGTAATATCTTCAAACAACTACAAGAAGTAGAAGATGCACCAACAATAATCCAAAAAGACATTATTTTCAACCCAAATAACAATCTGCTTATCAAACAGAATAGATTAATAAACAAGAGAGAGAACCTTCTCTCCTTTTATAAAAAATATTGGAGTCAGCGAGCCAAAACTAAACACATAAAATCAATTGATACAAACTCAAACTACTTTCATCGGATAGCTACTGGTAGACGCAGTAGGAAAATTATCAGAGAAATTCGTACCAATGATGGCACGATTATTATTGGACACGAAAATATCCGTAATGAAATTAGATCTAACTTCGAAAAGCGATTCAAAAAAAGCGATATAAACTATAATATTCTCACAAAATACCTCACCAATATCAATAATGAAATCACTGCCCAAGAAAATGATGAATTAACTAAACATGTTACAAATGAAGAAATTTAAAAAGTTGTGTTTGGTATTGGATGTAATAAGTCCCCAGGCCCTGATGTTATGTCTGCCTTATTCTACCAAAAATATTGGCATATAGTGGGACCCACTGTTATTAAAGCTGTAAAAAGCTTCTTCCACTCAGGAAAACTTCTTAAGCAAATCAATCACACATTTATAACTCTTATACCCAAATGTGATAACCCAAATTCTACAAATCACTACAGACCTATCAGTTTGTGCTCAACCATTTACAAAATAATATCAAAAATTATGACTGATAGAATGAAACCCATCCTAAACAATCTGATCCACCCACTACAAGGGGCATTTGTAGCTGAAAGATCAATCCATGATAACATCCTAATAGCCCATGAAATTTTTCACTCCTTCCGTGCTAAGAAAGGAAAGGAAGGATGGGTAGCAATTAAACTCGATATGGAAAAAGCTTATGATAAAATTGAATGAGAATTCATTCTAACAGTCCTTGAAAAATTTGGATTCGCCACACGATTTATCGGGTGGATTAAAGAATGTATCAAAACTGTATCCTTCTCGATCTTAGTTAACAATGGGCCAACTGATATCTTTTATCCTGAAAGAGGACTACGCCAAGGGGACCCCTTATCTCCATTCCTATTTATTCTAGGTGCAGAAATCTTAGCCAGGAAACTTCAAACAGAAAGCACAAGTAGTAATAACCAATTGGGATTTCAAATCTCTAGAAGGGGCACTAATATTCCCTTCCTAGCCTTTGCGGACGACATCTTTATTTTTGCCAAGGCTAACCAAACTGCCTGTTCCAAAATCAAAAATATCATTAAAGAGTATTACTCGATATCTGGGCAATGTGTTAATTTCCAAAAGTCTGCCTTTCAATCTACCAGCAACGTCTCAAACCAAACTAAATACTTAATCCAATCTGTACTAAGCATCCCTAGCACGACATCTTTAGAAAAATATCTTGGATGTCCTATCATCAATGGGAAAGTTAACCGCGACACTTTTAAAGAAACAATCTTATCAACCACAAATCAACTAACAAAATGGAAAGCTAACTCTCTCTCTCTCACTCAAGAAGGAAGAGCTACGCTAATCAAATCTAATCTGGCATCTAAACCAAACTTCTTGATGCAAAGCTTCATGCTACCATCCTATATACACAAAGAACTTGACACAATAAACAAAACTTTCTTCTGGAACAAAGATTCATCATACAAACCCTAATAGGATGGGATAAAATATGTAAAAATAAAGAGAACGGAGGTACAGGCATAAGAAAGACACAAGACATGAATACAGCTCTACAAATAAAACTCATCTGGAAACTATTTGCAGAACCAAACAATATCCGGGTTAAAATCATTACCGAGAAATATCTCAAAGAGACTAACGTTCTTCACTACTACAAAAAGGCAACCATTCATGACAATTGTCACAGCTACTCAAACTTAGAAAATAATTCCAAAGTGGTCTTCATTGGCTAGTTGGGGATGGGAAATCTATTAATTTTTGGAATGACAATTGGCTAGCTAACCTAAATCTCCAAACCAACATATTACCAAATACTGTTATCAACCCATCGACAAAGGTATGTGACTTTATTAACAAGAATAAGTCATGGAACAAAGATAAACTAAAGGAAATTCTAAACCAACACACCGTTGATTGCATACTAGATATACCTATCCCGCAAAACCAAATCCCTGACAGACTATACTGGGCTCTCAATAAAAACGGTTGGTTTTCTACGAAATCAGCCTTTGATCTAATTGCAAAACAACAAACTCCTTCAACCAATAATCTTGCATGGATTTGGAAGTTGGATACATATCCAAAAGTGAAAAACTTTATTTAGAAAATTTGTCATGATGGCCTTCCCACAAAACAGAGACTAGCACAGAAACATGTTCCAATTCCTCTGGCATGTGATTCTTGCAATAACCCCCTTGAAGACCTAAACCACTTCCTCCTACAATGCCCTTTCACTCTTAAACAAATCAAAGAACAGAATGTGACAATAGAGAATATTGTTCGAAATATCGATTCTACCAATAAAAAACCAAGTGAAATTTTTTCTAAACTACAATCTCTACTTACCAAAAAAGAATTCGTCTGCCTCACCACTACTTGGTGGGGTATCTGGATTAATAGAAACCAAATTATCTTTAACACTGACACAAATGATAAGATTAAAAACTTATCGCATTATATTTCCACACTAATAAAAAATTGGGAAAAAACAAAGAGAGCAGAAAATGATGACTTCACACTACCTAAAAGTAATCCACACCATATCAGAAAAACCAAATTTCTGAGATGGGAAAAACCAAATCAATTTTTTTACAAAATCAATTTCGATGGATCAAAACAAACTAATGGTGAAGCTGGCTTTGGCTTCATCATTAGAAATGATAAAGCCGAAGAAATCCATATAAAAAGTGAACGATGTGGTTTTAACAACATACTAATGACTAAAGAACTAGCATTAAAACATAGCATCTCTTATGCTAAAAATTTAAACATCACAAAGTTACAAATTGAAGGGGACAATCTATGCCTTATTAACTCTATTAAAGGCATATGGGATTGTCCTTGGGAAATTGAAATGATTGTCGCGGACATCTTGGTCGACATCCTTTCTTTCCAGGATGTCCAATTTAGACACATTTTTAGAGATGTGAACTGTACTGCTGATCGCATTGCTAAACTCGACTTTTCACCACTTGTGTCTAACCCTTGTGTCTAACCCTAGTCTCGATTCAGAACTTCATGTTCTCATCCACAAGAATGCTCTAGGCTGATCTTCACATAAAAACTAAGACCAGTCTAATTTTTTCCTCATTAAAAAAAAAGGTCTTAAGTCGTATTTGTTTAAGAGCTTCTCCTAAATTTGGACCCTTCCAAATATTAATGTTACATGGCGCTAGATTTCACAATTTTTTAGTTAACTCCGTTCTTTATTAGTTAAATACGTGCTTTAGATTGGGCTATAAATATCACTTCAAATATGTTTGCGTCTCCTACTAGTAGTTTTTAAATCTGCTAACAAATTTTATTTAAGTTAGATCACTGTTAAATGATTTAGATTATTTTCAGGTTCATCACTGCTACCGAGAGTTTAACAAAGCCGATGATTTCCTGGCTACTTCTAACATCCGTTCCACTATTCTTCGCAGTGCTATTTCGGAGTTCTTTTCGATGCATCATGATCATGCTCATCATCATCGATCTTGACTCCATTATTTAGACTCGAGCTCGACCGTTCCGTTAGCTTGTAAATCCTTTGTAAAAATCATCTGTTGTGATTATTTATGCATACCTTCTTATTTGTAAGGATATCTTATATTTGCTTTTTTTTTTTTTTAAAAAAAAATTATTTCAGAAAACGCGTTCTGAAAAAATACGATTATGCCCTATTTTTGCCTCTTAATAAATGGCTGATCCGGACCGTTTATTTATTAAATCTGAACGCTGACACTTGTCATTAAGTTCGTACAAGACGCATCTCATCGTTTTTCTTACTTTGTATCAGTAAGTGGTTTTATTTTTTTATCTACAAATTATAGTTTAAATTATTTCTAGTGATAGTTTTTTTTTTTTTTTGGTAAATGAGTGCATCTCAACGGCTCTATCTCCAACAATTAATCAACGAGGCTAAAGTGATATGAATTTGTAATTGCATAGGGTCAGAATCGTGCCAGGAAACACGGTACGAATCTGCCACTTAAGTAGGACAAAAAGTAGGGCCAAGGCAGTTAGCTGCACACTTTGCATAATAGTACTGTTGTGTTAGGATTGATTGAAATGTAGGGAGTGGGTAGCAGGAGTTTGGACAATGGAGGGGTGATGAGTACAAATCCGAAAAAGGAAAAAAAAAACAACAGAATGGAGGGATTGGGAATACTACTTATTACCAACTCCTGTCTCCTACGCATTACAAACTCCGCTCTCATTGGCATTTTCACAAACACCTAATAATATTGCCAATGATCGTTGCAACTTGTGGTCGTAGTTCAAATCTCATGGGACTTTCATAGACTTGGCTTCAAATTGGACCCCCCCAAAGTCACCACCACGCCCAGTTGTATACTGTGGGCCAGGCGGGGCCCTTCCCTGTCTCCCAATTGGATAAATGCAAGCAACCAGTCTTCACTGTTGAAAATGACTACACCCCAATGCACCACCACTCTGAAGCTCAACCTCCGATCCCACGTCAAAAACAAACCATTCAAATCAGCTGAGTTAATTTTTCATACTCCCCATTCGGAATCCTCAGGCTCCGGCATCTTGTTCAAATCGGGCTTGTCATCAATCCACGCGCCGCCGACGCGCGCCTTTCCGTTGGCGTCGGCGCCGCGGAGCGCCGTCTCGAGGGCGTCGACCCTGGCGCCGGCCTCGATGGCTCTTCTCCTGATAGCCGTAGCGGACAAGTCGGCGAGGCGGCCCTCCCCCAGGAGCAGCTCGGGGAAATTAAGGCGAGCGGAGGCTCCCCTGAGGTGGAAGACGGCGGTGTCGTAGGCACGCGCCGCGGCGACGGGGGTGGAGTAGGAGCCGAGCCAGATCCTGGAACGCTTGTTGGGCTCCCTGATCTCGGCCACCCACTTGCCCCACTTCCTCATCCTTATTCCCTTGTACGGCTTCTCCGCCCTCTCCCTCTTCTTCGCCGCTCCTGCCTCCTCCATTGAAACGGAAACAGAAACACAGAGAGTGAGAAACTCGGAGGAGGCTTATTTTATGTTTGAATAGGGTTTAAGAAATTGTAAGGGAATCGGAAAAGAGGAATAATTAGGAGAATTGAGAAGGGGAGAGAGGAGAGAGGAGGGAATAAGAGGTCACCGACATGGGAGGACTGCTTTATAGGGGGGATTTTATTGGACGGCATCATGTCTTTAGAGGAACAGCTTGCACTTGGAGTGGTTGCTTTGTTTTTTGTTTTTATTTTTCATATGCAAGTCGGAGCGCTACTTCGACAAAATGCCACAGAGGATAATTGTTTTTTTTTTATGGATAACGAAAAGTTAAATTGGATAACAAAACGAAATTAATAAGATTATTTTAACAAATGTGTCTAATATGCATTTTTCCCCCCTCGGATAACAAAACGAAATTCCGAATTAAATTCCAGATTGAACATAAATAATAAAAAACTGAGTTGTCATCTTTTTTAAAATGTGTCTAATATGCATTTTTTGAAGGAAGCAAAGACCGATAAAAATATCAACAAAAAATATTTTAATTTTTCAAGAACAAGCCCAAATGCATATAATGAAATTAATAAGATTAGGTTATCTCCTTTAATTTGTAGTTTTATAATATTGAGATGTTTAGATGTGTTGATACTATGTTTTCATGATATTGTTAAATCCACATCGATATCCCTCCAAGTGAATAACTTTAGCTTTGTCATTTCTAATAATGAAATCAAGAATAGCCTCTACATTGGATTGTTTTGAATCATCAAAATTAATTTTATAGAAGTTTTGGTTTGGTTTTCTCATTTAATATTCATATTTTTCCTTATTTGTTGAGGTTCTTTTTTAGGTGAATGAATTCATCACATTATGTTAGGGGATTCATCTTCGCACCGCGAAAATCAATCCCCTAGTTGCGCCCAAAAAACGATTTTTTTTTTAAATTCCTTGGGTGCAATCGGGTTGCGCCCAAGGTCCGGTTTTTTTTTTTAATTTTGAAAAATGATTTTTACATGATTATTGAACCGGTTCATATGATGAACCGGTTCAACATTTTTGGGCGCTACGTCGTTGCAACTATAACTTTTTTGGCTATATATATGATAGTCATTTGGTCCATTTGAGCATACCACTGAATTGAAATCACAAAATTTTGAGAGAATGTCTTCCTTAAGTTTAGATGATGCACCTGGTCTTGATTTGATTCATCACGATGATTTACGTGTACGTATATACTTTTTCCTAATTTTATTGCAAATTTAGTAAATTAAAGTCGTTTGTTGTAGCTTAGGACGTTCATTAAAGTGTACATACGATTATTAAGTTAGGATGATTCCATGTTTTAGGTTAGTAACATTATGTTAGTATTTTCTGTATCCTATTATATATTTGTGAAATAAATAGAATGATTACATGTTTTAGGTTAGTAGACATTATGTTAGTGTTTTTAGGTGATATTTTCGGTAAATTTATTTGCGAAATAAATAGGATGTTCACATGTGTTAGTTTATCATTTATTAAGTAAATTATATGTTTGTGGTCAGAACATCATTATGTTAGTTTTCTGAAACGCTCTTAGAAAAACCTCTAAAGTATACAATATTTTTGAAAATAAATAGGACGACTCTAGTGATAGTGAATTTTTGCCAGTGGACTATTCTGCTCATTTTACTACGAGTGAGGAATGGAGTGATAGAGACAGTATGATCAACTGGGCTAAGAAGGTAGGTTTGGAACTGTGTATGGTGATCATAATAAGTAAATCATGGGCTAGAAATGTCATATTATCATGTGAAAAGTTTGGGGGCTCGGGGCATATAGATCGACAGTGAAGAAGAAGGAGGTTGAGGGTCCCGAGGCAATCCCTAAACGAAAATACAAATCGAGGAAAAAGAAGAGCGAGTGCCCGTTTCAGTTGCATGAGGTGCTTGTGAAAGGAAATTGGATCAAATCTGACATGTGAAGATTATCCATCGTTAGAGGATGGCACGACCATGATCTTTCAAGTAGTTTGATTGGTCATGCATTTGTCGGGCGACTTTCGCAGGAACAACGAGAGTGCGTGAATGTTTTGTCAGCCTCCGGAATAAAGCCGAACGCTATTATGAGTCTATTTCTACAGGCGGATCTCAAATGCTTGACATCAAGGAACCAACTCTACAATTACAAGGCTAAGGAGAGGCTGAAATCCATGGGGAATTTGACGGTGCCGCAATACACGCGAGAGGTTATTATACAAGCATCGAGACGCTTTGCAATGAAGAAGGGAAGGAGGTTATGAGTGACATTTTTATTTGTCACCCCGAAGCTAGACATTTGTTGTGTTTGTTCCCCACATCGTCATCATGGATACGACCTACAAGACGAACATGTATGAAAGTTTAGTTATCACTATTACTACATCTAAAATATGTAATTGCATATAAAATTATAAATGTTCTAATTTTTACTTTTATAGGTACGGTATGCTTTTGTTGGAGTTTGTTGGATTCACTTGCACCAACCGTACGTTCTGTATTGCGATCATATTCATGTATGATGAGACGACGGAGCACTACATATGGGCCTTGGACCGCCTTAAGATCATGCTCGGGAGACAAGAACTCAAGGCGATCATGTCAGATCGGGAGCTCGGTCTTGTGAAAGCTCTCAAAGTAGTCTTTCCCAACTCGCATCATCTGTTGTGTAAGGTTCATGTCAACCGCAACATGGAAGGTTATGCTATGAAATATATTGACAACTTCGAGCATTTTAGTGGTAATGTTCGTTGGTTGTTGAGGTCACCCACTGAGGATGTGTACGAGGCACGACTTCAATACTTGACGGATAAATGGATTAAGCTACCATGGCTAATGGAGTACGTGAAGATGGTATGGCTTGATCCATACAAGAAGATTCTAGTTTGTGTGTGGTGCGACACAGTTCTCCATTTCGCCACAAGATCATCAAACAAGTAAATTCATAAGTGCAACTAGGAAAACCCCTTTAGATACGTATCAATATATACTAAGTGTAACTTGAGTTTTATTTTCAAGGTTGAGAGTCAACACTCTGTGCTGAAGGACGGATCAAATCGTCTGTTGGAGGCTTGGACACCCTCGTGCAACAAATCGACAATATGTTTGCTGATTAGATTCGGGAAATCAGGGATGATATGGAGCAGAGTGCTTTTAAGGCGTCCACATAGATCGTAACTGGGCCAAGTTGGGTGAGGGCTTTTTTCAGGTGTATTCTTTATAAGGTCTCGGAAAAGTGCTTAAGAATGCTATATAAGGAAGTTGTTAGGGAAAATGAATGAAAAATACTCGAGGAAGAATACCGTTATGTGTTTTTGAAATCCACCCTAGGCTTGCCTTGCCCACGCAGGATCAAGGAATATGTAAAGGTCGGTGTCCCGTTGAAGCCAAGTGAAATCCATATTTATTGGAAGCAAATCAAGTAGGAAGGAGTTGGTCATGATGAGCTCGCACTGGATGAAGAAGTCTTTATCTCAGAAGAAGATGTCATCTTAGGTGCCATGTGGGGAGATTGGGCCAACGATGATTTGCCCCCAGAGCTGAAGAGCGGCTTTGCCCGTAAGTATAAAGATTTCGTTGATCCGAGATCGTGTACCACAGAAGAGCCCCCAGCCGCTTCGACCAAGAAGGGGAGACCTAAAAAGAAGAAGAATGATACCAAGAGGGACCCGAGTTGGTTTGAGCACAAGGCGGAAAAAAAAGGAAGAAGGATGAGGGAAAAAAGAAGGTTGAGGAGCGGAAAAATTCATCCTTGGGATCTAAAGGACGTCCTCCGAGCAGTAAATCGTGCAACAGAGTTTCACCTGGCAAGGGTAGCACCACTGGAGCACCTAAGGGCGACAAGGACGTGATTTACCTCGGCTTCAACAGAGGTCAAGATAATATTGATTCGTTCATGCTCGCCTATATTGCAGGAGCACAAAATGTAATGGGAGATGTTCATTGTGGGTACCGTTCACTGGCTGTATTATTAGGGGGGCACGAAGACGATTATCGGTATGTCCGATAGGACAACAACATTGAGCGCTGTACACCCCAGCCTGTGTTGTTACCCCGATATCAGAGCTAATCAGGTTTGTGAATTATATCGGAATGTGCCCGAGCAATCACTGGATGGAAGATCCTATTGTGGGCTTGACGTTTGCCACACGATTTCAGGTGGCTCTTGTTGTACTATCATATGCTGGACCTCATACATGCCTCCCAATGTGGTCTCCCTGAGGTGCACAACCTCCCACTACGGTGCATGTGATAGCCCTTGTAGGCAACCATGACTGTTTTTTACCGGTATGCATTTCCATATTCGATCATCATTAACCTTTATTTATTTTTAATGTATTATAACCCTTGAATTTGTACAGGTTTGGCTAGTTGATGCTCTTTTTCCGATTCCACCCCCGCCCGGCGTTTGGACCCGATGCAAAGATGCAAATGTTGAAGGATGGGATAAACCGTTTGAGTCTAGGATGAGAGATTACCTCACGGAACGGAGCATGGGTGGTACGGCGGAATATTTCTTTAGTCATAGGGCTTAGGATATCCAACTACTACATATGTTGGATCGGGATGGAGTTGGATATGTTAGTCGATGTAAATCCACTCTTTTTCCAATTTGTAGTTTCATCTACTTATATAAATTACGGTAATGTTTCAAGGTTTAGGGTTTTCCAATTCTTATTGTCCACTAGTTAATAACCTTCAATTTCATAACATATCATACATTATGCTGTAATATATGAAACCTTAACGTACTTAAATAAAACCCAAAACTCATCTTTATCATTAAAGTACAAAGTTTAACATTTTCAAGTTTAAGTTGCACAAAATTATAAGTTTTAAACTTAGAATTTTTTTAAGTTTTCCCCCTAATCTAAAATCAAATAATCAATCTTAGACTTTGTATTCGAATGTACGAAAATCCTAAACCCTAAACCCCAAAACGTAAAACTAAACCCTAAAAAAAACACTAGAAACCTCTTGGGCGCAACTAGGTGGCGCCAAGGGAATTAGGCGCAACACAGTTGCACCCAAAGGGGCCTAGAGCGCGGTCGTGGGTGCCGCTTGGCTTGTCATGTCTAGATATACCTTTGGGTACAATGTGGTTGCGCCCAAAGAGTTATGAGGGGGATTGTTTTGGGTTTAGGATTTTGGTCTTTATCATTGCAGTACAAAGTTTAAGGTTTTCAAGTTTAATTTGGAAAAATAACTTCCAACATTTTGATATCGACATAATATTTTGCTAAATTGCTTCGAACCTTGAAAGGTATGATGGTGGTTGGGGCCGTTCAACGCCGATAGGCGCTCGTTAGGGTAACTGGATTTTTTCGCCTTATGACATAACTATACTATATAACTATGGAATATATATAGTATATAATTATGGAATATAACCATACTATAAAACTATAGGATATAATCATAATATCTAACTATGGGATAAACCCAAAGTATATACCTATAGGATATAACTATACTATATTACTATAGGATATAATCATAGTATAAAACTATAGGATAAACCATAATATATAACTATAGGATATTACCATTTTCGGCTAAAATGACTTTTTCGTCTGAAAAACCATGGCAGACGGAAGTGCCCCAAACAATTCCACACATAAAATCTTGAAACATTCGGGTCATATATATGTACTGAATATCCTTTATGCCCTATACGGTCAGAAATATTTTAGAATATCTTGTAGTTTGGTTTTATTCCATGTTTTGTTGTCGTTTATAAAATCGCTTACTGTTGCTACTAGAAAACATGTCCTTTTTAGACGCTTTTTAAACATTTTACGATGCTTAAAAGCGTTGACTTTTTCAATCTCGACACTTTATGAAAGCGTCGAGAATTTCAATGTCGAGATTGGTCTACGCTTTTTGGTATCGCCAATCTCGACGCTTTTTTGCGTCGATAGTGCATTCCCGACACTTTTTTTAGGAGAGAAATCATGCGGGATAGTCATTTTTGGACGCTTAAAAGCGTCGAGAATTGCACATTGACGCTAAATATATACGCCTAAAAGCGTCAAAATTTGTCTCTCAAATCCCTGTTGATTTTCTTGACAATATAAAGCGTCGAAATGTGTACAGTGGCACTAAAGACCTACATGTGTACATTGACACAATAAAGCGTCGAGAAATTGGCGCTTAGACTAATAAAAATAGCAGAAGAGATACTATATATAGAAAGTCACAATGATCTTCTCCAATTCTTAGGAATTGCTCATTAGTGTACACATTGTCTAATATGCACACATTTTTTGGGTCTGACCCCGAATGCCCTTGATAGCTTAGGTATCTACTTTCGCGTCTAAAACACATCCTAAAACCCGAGTACAAAAGCGACATCACATGCGTAATCGCAAGCCTTGATCTTCATGAGATGTAGTCGGCGCCGTAGAATTTTGCTTTTGCGTAGTGAGAAGCACTCACTGTGCAGCCTCCAAATCTTCTACCTCCCAAGTTATTCCTCGCCTTTGAGCAGGAATCAATGTCTACATATATCCAATGATACCTATCAAAATGAACAATAGGTTTATTAAATTAGAAATCATCATAGATGAGTATCTCATCTTTTGGTTTAGACGATAGTTGTATCTGAACTCTTCTTCAAAAGGGTAATTTGGTGTATTGTATATATAGATCAGATACTTAAAATGTTGTTTAAAGCATATATCCATATACCTTTCCAACACAATGGGGTCTGCTCCCCGTTCATATCTAGACGAGGTATAATGACATTCATCAAGACTCCTGCAGTAAACGAAGGCAATAGTTAAAGCATTAACATTTTAACTTTTACAGCTTCAGAAAAGTGAGACTGACACATTGACACATCTAAAGTTATAATTGCACAAGATCATATGTATAAAGTGGCAAAAAGTATATACTGACCAAACCGACCAAACTTTCCACACTCATGCTCATTATCATCCTTCAAAGTGTCCGTAGTTACAACTATTACAACAAGTAGAAGATTTAGATTTCCCTATCGCTGCAACTTTAGAAGAATAATTACTAACAAATGGAGGAGAAATACCTCAGTTAGACAGAGAATTTTGTAATGTTATATTTAACTTAAATAATATACTCTAAAACATACCTTTCTAGAGAACTCAACTTTTCAAAACATAAGACTTTTGACCTAATTGTTATAATTTTGTGCTAAGCAAGTCTAGCCTATGAGCCTGGTTGTTTTCCCGCTCTCGGACCTTTGGTGATTTCTTGTCGCTGAAGTTAGCCAACTGCTTGGTTGTTTCGCCGGAATCTGATCGTCGATGAGCTCTCCGACGGACGTGACAACGCGATTTGGTAAGAAGCATGGATGGGGAGGCGCAATGAAGACTATTCCAGGTTCGAAATCCTTGTCTCAAGTCCCTAATATCTTCGATAAGACCTCGTTGTCGAGTTTAGAAACTCCGGTGGTGATTATGAATCCGGCTGATCCTGTTGCTTCTCTGACTAATTCAAAGCTTCAAAAGGATAATTTGAATGTTTTTGTGACTGATCTGTCCAATTCTGTGGACCTAGGGCTTGATGGAGTACAAAAATCCTCTATTGATATGGAGAAAGTACTAGATCTTGAACCTAGGAATTATGATCATGTGAATAATGAGATTGTGAGGAATAGAAAGCGATCTATGGCTCATAAACTTGACAAAATTGAGATTGTGGATAAAGATACCTATGTCTTCTCTGATGAGGAAGTGGAAAAGAAGGTTGATCTTTGGAAATTTACTCTGCTTGGAGGTGTCCTGGGAAAACAGCTTTCCTTAGAGGAAATGTCTAACTTCATGAAGCAGAATTGGGGGGAGATTTTGCCTGAGGTTCAGATGAAGAGGAATGGCATCTGGATTTTCAGATTTAAGTGTGGTGAGCACTTGGACTAGGTTAAGAGGAATGGACCATGGTTGGTGGATGGAATTAAGCCTATAGCATTGAAGCATTGGTACCCTGGGCTAGTTGTTGCTTGGTCCAATTTGGATCCAAATTAGAGATTTGGACCCTATCTTCTTCTCTCGACACATGTTGAGTGTCATTGGAAGTATTATTGGTCAGCCTGTTGATAACATCAATTTGTCGTGCTAATTACTGCTATGCAAGTAATCCAAACAAACCTAATACGTAGTCCTAAGTAAGTAAGGGTCGAGTCCACAGGGAGACAGATTCTATCTTTATATGCAATTTCTATGTCAATCTTAAGTAACCAGAGGGGGTTTTTTGTATGTTTTAGAAGATCTAAGCATGTGAAGGCAAACAAAACTAAAGATTATGAATTCAGTAATTGGGGAAAGAGCTCAGTCAAACAAACATCCACTATTTGTATGACAAGTTGATCCTAGACAGTCATTCAATATCTCATGCAATGGAAATTCCTATTCCTTTTTCTAAAGTAACTACAAGCACAACCAGATACTTATAGCACTAACTAGTTAACAACCATGAAACCATCAAGATTCAGTTTAACAGCAGCATTAAGCCTAGGAATATAATTAGGATACAATCTAGCATAAAACAACCAGCTTTTATCCTAGAATGTAAATCAATTCTCTTCTACATAAGACTGGCACAACCAGATACTAGTACGATGCAGTTGCTACTCCGATAAAGATATGCTCAACCAGTAACAATCTAAATCTAGCAATCAATCAATAGAGACAATACCTAGTTGCGCAGGCTAGAAACTGTCAATATTAACCATAAGCAATTCAAGCAAGAGAATAGATAAAATCCATGCGATAGATAAGGAACGAAAATCTCACAACTTAATCAAAACGAAAGCTTCAGTCGTCTGACTAAGCAAGGAAGGCTTAGTTCTTCATAACAAAGTACGTAGAATAGAGAAAAGATGAAAGTAGGGTTCGAGAGGAAACAAGCCTTCCCTCTAACCTTAAATACTAAAGATAATAAGTCTCTAAAAAATAAATTAAAACGAAATAATAAAAACACTAATAATAATTCAAAATAACGAAATAAGGAAATAAGACTCGGATCCACTTCCGATGGCGGCGGCGGTTGCCGTAAGCCTGGCACCGGTCGCCGCCAGAGCACTTGTTGAGATTTCTTCGGTTCAGCTCCTGCGACACTTCCGTAAAATGCCATAACTTTTGATTCCCAACTCGGATTGCACTCATATTTTGAGGACTTGCAGTAGACTCAAGAGCTAACTCCTAGAATTGGAATCACTCCATATGGACGTCTGAGTAAAGAGAACGAATCAATTGAATTCAGCACATTGTTCTTCTACTCTCGTGTGGACTCTCTCCTTGGTTCTTCTTCATCTCCTCAGTGGTCAACTCATCTTCCTCTGGATATCTTCAATTTGCTTCTCCAGACCACCAAATCCACACTTCTCCTCTCTAACTCCGTAATCCATAGTTGTGCACTAAATCCATCCAAATGGTTCCTCAAACCTAGTAACAACCCCTAGAAATACACTACAAAATAATGCCGATCAAATCCCCCATGCTTAAACCTTGCTCGTCCTCGAGTAAGCTAAAGTAAACCTACTCCTCCAATCAATCCCCAAGGTTTCAGGAAGCATAGAAAACTCAACCCCTCCAAGAATCACACCTAACAATAAACTCCAGACACCCATACAATAAGCACAGCACAACATAATAACTCACAACACCACACACATCCAAGCTAAAAGGAAAGCAGAGTACTTTCCCCATGCTTATCCCAAACACCATAGAGTAAATACAAATCTAATCCTATCTCCCATCTATCTTCTTATACCTCCAGAGTGACCTACCCGAATCCTCCTTATATCACCTCTTCTTATGTCGCCACGCCAGCAAAAATGATGATTCCTATAAATCACTCTTTTTCTTTTCACTCATTTTGCCAAGGCGCCCTTTCGGGTTTTCACCAAGCCACTCATTTCATTTTTCAATAGATGGGCTCACAATATACTCACATCACTCTTGACCGATTATTATCCCAGCCTAATGCTGGTCCAAGCCACCTGCGTATTACCTAGACCGCCTTTTCAGGTTTTCGACCTATCCTAGGATTTCAATTTTAGCCTTTTTTCAAATTTTTGGCTCTTTTTCATTTTTTTTCTTTTCCTCAACGACGCAGCAAGTACAGAATCCTCCCCCATGCTTAAACATTGCATTGTCCTCAATGTAATGAAAGACAAAAAGAATAAAGCACAGGGAAGACAAAGAATGGACTCACAAACGTCGCCAAGATGCTTGGACACTGAAGGTGTCGCTGACAGTCTTCACAAGAAATGCCCAGGTCTCTAGTGTTAGGCGTCTGTCTTCATCTCAACTCTACCGTGCAACCATAGGGAACCACTGTAAGGTGTGGTGGTCATTAAGGAAATCAAGGCTGCACGGCCTTCAACTCCATCAACTCCTACCATGCAACCAAAAGGAACCACTCTGGTGAATAGTGGTATAACAAGTATGTGCGGGGTTGCATGGATTTCAACGAACACGAAAATGGGGCTCAGATGTAATCGTGGTGTGGGCCCTAGTTGATAGCTCCATGACCCGCTCATTGATGGTGAAGGACGAAGAGGGAACAACGGGAGTGCACTCGAGGAGGGCGAAGACGACGAGTTCACGGAAGAAGAAGGAGGGCAGCGACCGCCGCCCCCTTTACGGCGACCGCCGCCGGCCACCAAGAACATGGGAGAAGAAGCAGAGGTACGGCGACCGTCGCCAACTTTGCGGCGCCCGCCGCCCCCCTTCCGCCGCCCGCCGCCTATGGAGAATCCGAAGACTTGCCTACGGCAAATGACGGCGACCACCGCATTTCCCACTTTCGGTCCGCGTCAGCGATCTCCTTCCGTCGTTTGCTGAACAATTTTATTATTATTTTAATTATTGCTTTGTTGCTATATAAACCTTGAAACCCTAGTTTTTAATGTTACGTTGAATTTGAGTAGTAAAGTTGAGTACGCTCCTTCCCTTGAGTTCTAACGTCAACTCTTCGATCCCACGGATCGTCTACCCCGTAGCTTGTCGCTTCGAGCAATTCGTACATCGTCTCTTCGGTGTTTCAAGATCATCTCTTTGATCTCTCCGTCATCACTTTGAACGCGTTTGAGGGTTATCTCTTTAACCCTAGGAAAGCCATCACTTTGGCTACGGAAGAGAAGGAATCGAATTCAAGCTTGAGGAATCAGAGATCCTGCGTTGCAGACAACACTTCAGGGGTTGTTCGCATCACTAGTGTCCCTCCTCCTCAGCTGCCAATTGTAGGGCCATCATCGTTGTCAATTAAAAGTGTAGGTCTAATGTCTCCTCTATGACAACATGATGCGCACCATCTCCGTGGGGAACTTTGGACAGCTGGCCTTGGTCGAAACCTTTTTATTTGCTCCCCGTTTAAGATTTTTTCGGGGATTTTTTTTTTCGATTTTTTTTAGGGAAGTCGATTTATACCTGAGAAATGGCGGCGATCGCCGCAATTAAGCGGCGGTCGCTGCCATTTGTGAGAACTTTACGAAGCTGGTGGGGCCAAAACGGCGGGCGCCATTTCGTGGCGGCGGTCGCCGCCACGATGTTTTCTGAATTTTTTTCCTAAAAAGGCAGCGATCGTCGTATTTAAACGGCGGTCGCCGCCATTTACTTTGGGATCTTCGAAGCCAGCTTGCTAAAACGGCGGTCGCCGTAAGAACAGCGGCGGGCGCCGCCCCTGTGTTCGTCATTTTCACACTTCCTGTAGGTCAGTTCAACACAGAACTGCAAAAACTAAAATAAAATCAATTGAAATTAACTAAGGGAATAGAATTAAACTACCTAACATCGGGTTGCCTCTCGAGAAGCGCCTTGTTTACTGTCCTTGGCTCGACATAGTGCTCAACCTCTTCAACTCGGGTTGCTCCTATCACTTGAACTTCTGAGGTCTATATCAGGGGGATGCCGCTTTGTGTGCTCCATGTTGAGCCTTTCCCCCATGCTTGTGCCCTTGCTGATGGTTGGACCACTTTTTACATCTATGATTGCACTTGTCATTTTCAGAAATGGCCTACCCAACATCTCAGGGGCTGCATGTTTGTCCTGCCCCGTATCCAGCATGTAAAAATCCACCACTTGAAACAAGGCCTCCTTCTTGTGCTTCTCCTTTGGTTTCTTTTTGATATTGCCCAGCGCCCTTAAAAATTATGTGCAGCGAGGGATACTATTTGTCAATGTGACCAAAGGAACGATTTCTGCACAGTTACGGAAGGCCTCATAGATTTCATTGTTGTTCTTCAGCCTTTGAGTATCTTGTAATGCCTCAGGGAAGGGTGCAACGGGTTACAGCGCAACGAGCGGGGAGGAGTTTAGATGCAAATACTCATCATAGGCAGCCTCGAGAGGGTCGGGGGCTGTTAGGGCATTTTCAAGAGGAACGAGCGTCGCATGATCGTTTCCGCGATCGTGGTTTTCCTCCTCTTGGTCGCTAAATTCCTCCAGTCCCAAAAAATAATCTTCTTCAGAAAGCACAACGCGGTCCAAAATATCGTCTGGAATACCCATCTCCTCAGTGGGTGAACCGAGGTCGAGGTATACCTCCCGCGGTCTCGGAGTTGTCGACTCCTTAGCTTTTATTTCCGGAACAGG
Organism: Rheum nobile; assembly: GCA_027886185.1. Lineage (NCBI taxonomy): Eukaryota > Viridiplantae > Streptophyta > Magnoliopsida > Caryophyllales > Polygonaceae > Rheum > Rheum nobile. Next base: position 11,333,496 of record WOAB01000639.1, read on the forward strand.
TAGGCGGCGATCGCCGTAAGCCTGGCGGCGGTCACCACATCGTCAGAATTTTCGGAAATTGGATCACCGTCACGGCGGTCGCCGTCCTCTGGGCAGCGGTCGCCGTAAGCTTGGCAGCGGTCGCCGTAAGCTTGGCAGCGGTCGCCGTAAGCTTGGCAGCGGTCGTCGCCGACATTCTGCTCCAAATCCGGATCTTCTTCCTTGTTAACCTCAGCATTGTCCTCTTCGAGCCTTTTCTCCGGCAACGGCGCCAATTTGATAACAACAATTTGTCATGCTAATTACTTCTATGCAAGTAATCCAAACAAACCTAATACGTAGTCCTAAGTAAGTAAGGGTCGAGTCCATAGGGAGACAGATTCTATCTTTATATGCAATTTCTATGTCAATCTTAAGTAACCAGAGGGGTTTTTTGTATGTTTTAGAAGATCTAAGCATGCGAAGGCAAACAAAACTAAAGATTATGAATTCAGTAATTGGGGAAAGAGCTCAGCCAAACAAACATCCACTATTCGTATGACAAGTTGATCCTAGACAGTCATTCAATATCTCATGTAATGGAAATTCCTATTCCTTTTCTAAAGTAACTACAAGCACAACCATATACTTATAGCACTAACTAGTTAAACAACCATGAAACCATCAAGATTCAGTTTAACAGTAGCATTAAGCCTAGGAATATAATTAGGATACAATCTAGCATAAAACAACCAGCTTTTATCCTAGAATGTAAATCAATTCTCTTCTATATAAGACTAGCACAACCAGATACTAGTACGATGCAATTGCTACTCCGATAAAGATATGCTCAACCAGTAACAATCTAAATCTAGCAATCAATCAATAGAGATAATACCTAGTTGCACAGGCTAGAAACTGTCAATATTAATCATAAGCAATTCAAGCAAGAGAATAGATAAAATCCATGCGATAGATAAGGAACGAAAATCTCACAACTTAATCAAAACGAAAGCTTCAGTCGTCTGACTAAGCAAGGAAGGCTTAGTTCTTCATAACAAAGTACGTAGAATAGAGAAAAGATGAAAGTAGGGTTTGAGAGGAAACAAGCCTTCCCTCTAACCTTAAATACTAAAGATAATAAGTCTCTAAAAAATAAATTAAAACGAAATAATAAAAACACTAATAATAATTCAAAATAACAAAATAAGGAAATAAGACTCGGATCCACTTCCGACGGCGGCGGCGGTCGCCGTAAGCCTGGCGCCGGTCGCCGCCAAAGCACTTGTTGAGATTTCTTCGGTTCAGCTCCTGTGACACTTCCGTAAAATGCCATAACTTTTGATTCCCAACTCGGATTGCGCTCATATTTTGAGTACTTGCAGTAGACTTCAAGAGCTAACTCCTCGAATTGGAATCACTCCATTTGGACGTCTGAGTAAAGAGAACGAATCAATTGAATTCAGTACATTGTTCTTCTACTCTCGTGTGGACTCTCTCCTTGGTTCTTCTTCGTCTCCTCAGTGGTCAACTCATCTTCCTCTGGATATCTTCAATTTGCTTCTCCAGACCACCAAATCCACACTTCTCCTCTCTAACTCCATAATCCACAGTTATGCACTAAATCCATCCAAATGGCTCCTCAAACCTGGTAACAACCCCTAGAAATACACTACAAAATAGTGCCGATCACCTGTGTGTATGGATGAATTTACTGCGAGAGGTAGAAAGCTTTCTTATGCTCGGCTCTTGATCATTGTAAATGTGCAGGATATTCAGAGAGAGGTAGTGATCTGAAAGGGCCCTAATGGCAAGGTGTATAAGTATAAAATCTGGTTTGAATGGGTACCTTGGTGCTGTGCTAAATGTAATGTTTTTGGGCATGATGATAGGGTTTGTTGGCACCAAAAGAATAAGACTACTGCCAATAGGATTGACAAGAAGCAAGGGGTGGCTCAAGGGGCCAGAATATGGGTGCAAAAAAGTGACAAAGTGCTGGATAATGGCCAAGACGATACAGCTAATCTGAAAACTGGATCTCCTATTGCCACTGTTGAGATTGGAAGTGTGCTGAGTCCACAGAGGATGAAGACTGAAAAAGGAAGCCCTAGCAAGGACTTAGTGAAACAAAGTGGTGGTGTTGATGTTACTCACAAGGTGTCACATGCCCTAGTTCATAAAGGCAAAGCTAAGAATAAGCAACATACCTCTGGACCTGCCTTAATGAGTACTTATTTCAGTTCTTCACCTCTTACTGAAGGAATTGGGAGTGGTAGCAGCTCCAAAACTATTCCTCATGGCTGAAGTGTTCTTTGGTGCTTGGAATACTAGGGGATGTTGTTCTCCCCCTAGAATAAAAATGATTAGAGAGCTTGTAAGGAAGAATAGGTTGTGTGTTATAGCTTTCCTGGAGACTAAGATTCCAAAGAATAAAGAACTGGATATGGCTAGCAGAATGATGTTTAAATGGCCTTTTGTGACTAATAGCTCTCCCACTGAGCGAGGAAGAATTTGGCTGACCTGGGACACTGCTGTAGTACATGTATATATGCTCTACTCTTCTAGGCAATTGATTCACTGCCTTGTGGTCAGTAAGGATGGACAAATTTCTTTCTTAGCTTCTTTTCTATATGCTTCTAATGCTTTTGCTGGTAGAATGGAACTCTGGAAAGAATTGGAAAGTATTGCATTGACTGTTAAGGGGCCTTGTACAAATGTTGATGATTTTAAATGCATATTGTGTCCTGCTGAGAAGCTCTCTTATAGACACGGTGTGAGGGTTAGTAGTGAACTTGCTAATGTGCTGGATAAGTTGGAGATGTAGGATCATGTTTTCCCTGGTGCTAAATACACATGGAGCAACCAACAAGAGGGTGTAGACAGGGTTGCTTGCAAGCTAGATAGAATTCTTGTCAACAAGGATTGGGACAATTCTTTTCCTGCATCAAGGGTCTTCTTTTCTGATCCTAATATTTATGACCATTCTCCTTGTGTAGTGCAGTTGAATCCTACTCAAGGGATTAAGAGAATTCCCTTCAAATTTAGGAATTATTGGACTGAAGAAGATGATTATGAGGAGCTGGTAAAGAATGTTTGGCAAGGCACAATTCAAGGAACAACTCAGTTTGTGTTGGCAGAAAAACTGAAAAGAGTGAAGGCTGCTTTGAAGAGCTGGCAAAAAGGAAGATTTAGGAAGTTGGAGGTCATGGTTGAGGAATGTGTTGAGAAGCTGAAAGTTGCTCATGTTTCTCTTCAAAATAATTTTTCCTGCCTCATTAAACAACAAGTTGTCTCTAATGCTAAGTGTGAGCTTAATCTAAGGCTGGAACAGTTGCAAAGTTACACTGCTCAGAGAGCAAAAAATGACTGGATTAAATTAGGTAAAGAAACCTCTCTTATGTTCTATAATGGTATTAAATCTAGGAAAGCTAGATGTACTATTTTTACCTTGAAAGATAGTACTGTCAGGGCTCTTGAAAGGCAAGAAGATGTTGAGAAGGAAATCCTGGATTTTTATATAGGATTATTTGGTACTACTGGTCCATATGTTGCTCTTAATTTTGACAGATATGGGGGTGTCAAGATCAGAAATGAATGCCATGGTAGTTTGTGTGAACAGCCTAGTCAACAAAGTGTCAGAGATGTTGTTTTTGGTTTAGGTAACCTCAAATCTCCAGGGCCAGACGGATTTGGGAGTTGGTTCTATAAGAAGGGATGGGAAGTCATCCATAAAGATGTTTTGGCGGCTATCTTTGAATTCTTCAGTAGAGGTAGGCTTTTAAGGCAAACAAATGCTACATTTGTTTGCCTTATTCCTAAAGTTGATCAGCCTTTTTCCATTAAAGAGTTTAGGCCCATCTCCTGCTGTAATACCATGTTGAAGATCATCTCTAAGGTTCTGTTGCAGAAACTTAGGCCTTTACTTGATGAGATAATCTCCATTAATCAGGGTGCCTTTGTACCTGGGAGATCAATTACTCACAATATGATAGTGGCTCAGGATCTGGTGAAGGGGTATGATAGCACTAGGATTTCCCCTAGGTGCATGATCCAGATAGATTTGCAGAAAGCTTATGACTGTGTATCATGGAATTACTTAGAGGAAAGCCTGTTTTTTCTCAACTTCCCTAGGCAGCGTGTTAGAACTCCTTGTTTTTCTGTGATCATCAATGGTGAAGCAAGAGGTTTCTTTGAAGGGAAGAGAGGGCTTAGGCAGGGAGATCCTCTCTCTCTTTTCCTCTTTGTCATTGTTATGGAATTATTTGCTAGAAAGATGAAAAAGATGAGTGCTGATAGGGATTTCAGATTCCATCCCAAGTGCAAGCAGCTGCAGTTGACTAATATTGCCTTTGCAGATGATCTCCTGCTCTTTTGCAAGCCTACTACTCCATCCCTCAAGTTGATTAAGCAGTGTTTGACTGAGTTTGGTCAGGAATCTGGATTAGTTGCTAATGCAACCAAGACAAAAGTCTTTTATGGTGGACTGAGTGATGACAGAAAGACAATTTGCTCTTCTATTTTAGGATTCAGCCAAGGAGCTTTCCCTGTGAAATACCTTGGGACCCCTCTTCATTCTAGAAAATTGAAGGTGAGTGAACTTACTCCTTTGCTTAATAGAATTAGGAGTGTGATTCAAGATAGGAGTGCTAAGAAGCTGTCTTATGCAGGTAGGGCTCAAGTTATAAGAGTTGTCATAGAGGGTGTTGTTTCTTTTTGGATGCAAGTGATCTTTATTCCTAAGAAAGCCATAAAGAAGATTGAAGCCCTTTGTAGAGCTTATCTTTGGTCAGGAGAAGTGGAGAGTAAAAGATGTTTGGTTGCTTGGGAGGCAGTGTGTAGGCCTATCAAGGAGGGTGGCTTAAACTTTAAAGAGCTGCTCTCTTGGAATAAAACCCTCATGTTTAGACTGCTTTATGACTTGCATAAAGGTAAAGAGAACCTTTGGACTTTGTGGGCTAGAAAACATCTCACCAAGGGGCAATCTGTATGGCTGGTGGATGCTCTTCCTTGTAGTTCTGTGGTCTGGAAACAACTTCTTATGGTTAGAGATAAAGTTCTGGTGCAGAGGAATGGTCAAGCTATTAATGAGCAGTTTCTGTCCAAATGCAATGGGAGAATGGATAGTCAATACCTCTATGAATTGCTTAGGACCCCTTCCCTTGAGCTTCCTTGGTGTACTGTCTTATGGGATGGCATTCAGCCTCGAAGATGGAGTTTCATGTGTTGGTTGGCTACTCTTGGAAGACTTCCTACTGCAAGCAAGCTTCATAAGTGGGGTGTGCTTCCTTCTGCCACTTGTGTCATTTGCCATGCTGCTGATGAAGATGAAGAACATTTATGGTTTGGTTGTCCTGTTACTAGTAAGGTTGTTGACCTTGTTCTGCAGTGGCAAGGGATAAGTACTAGGAAGAGAAGGCTGACATATTGGTGGACTTGGTTTGCTCAATGTGATAAGAGAAGTAATAATATCTACATAAGCAAGCTGTTGTCTGTCATGGGGATTGTCTACCACTCCTGGAGGATGAGAAATGAGATCATTTTTAGAGCTGGCAAGGTCTCTCATGAGCAATGTGCAGCTAGCATTATGGAGGAATGTAAATTCAGAATTCTTCAAAAATTGAAGCTTACAGGAAGAAGAGGGAGAGCCATGAGGAGAAGAATTAGGATTTGATTTTCTTAGCTTGGTTTAGTTTTGCTTGTATTTTGCCTTTTGTTTTAGTCTTGTAAGGCTTGCTTTGTTTTGTTTCTGTTTTTGTTTTTGTTGTGTTTGGTTTGTTGTTGTTTTGGTTTGTTGTTGTTTTCTTGTTGCTTGTTTCTTCATGCATTGGTGTGTGTAAATAGGACGTTGGACCTTATTCCCAACTATCAATACAATTTACCATTTGGCTAAAAACTTTTCAAAACATAAGGGCATCCTCCAACTTCAGTCCCACACCCTATAGAAGGTAATAATCACAAATTTTTATTCATGAAAGCATTACATGAATGCTAGACTTAAAGTGTTGGAGCACACACGAATGAGCATCTAACCTTTCCGAAAAGGTGACTCATGCACAAAGGAAACTATGAGCAACCAAAATGTCTTGCAGTGATATCTCAGCATACTCCTTTGGTTGGCAAATAGAGTAAATAAAATTTACAAATGATTCTTTGTGGCATAGTAAATTAACAATTAAAATTCAATTACATGTGAATAGTCAAGGCTAATGTAACTTGTACTGAGGGATTCTACAATCTACAAATAGATAAAAGAACCATAGGAAATAACCAGATTAAAGGACTGTTAGAAATAAAAAAAAACTTACAGTTCATTCTATCTTTCTCTTGCTCTCTAATCATAGATGTCCACTTTCTGCACAAAAAGTATCACCATCCAAATCCAAAAGTCCACAAGATTGCAAAAAATGTGAAAAAGGCTTTCATATAAGCGGGATCTCTAATAATATTGTTAAAGATGAAAATAAACAAATGAGCCATCAGACCTTTTTGTGAGGATGAGAGCCTTTGAAAGATGACTGCGAAATTGTGTAACAACAAGATAAACCACCTGTGAGAAAGCTACATTTGTAGTGTTGAGTGGCAGAAAAGCAAGCTCACAAAACCAATTGTACCTGATGCATGGCAACATAAGTGTGCCTTTGTTTATTTACACTTAGTGACCAACAAAGTGTACATAAAGCAAATCATAAATGTTATACTAACCTTATAGAATAAACTGTCGCTTGCATAACAAAAAGAAATGGTGCATCAATTGCCGAGAAAATAAAAAGAGAGTGCATATCTGATGATAAATATAAGCATGCAGGTTGATTGACATAAGTGACAAAAAGCTCCCAAAACGAATTAATTAATAGAAATTGGTTCATATATACAACACCAGAAGTAAATCGGCGATAAAATTTTAATGATTAGCAATAGAATCAATCACATGCAGCCCTTGTCATGCATAAAATCAGCGAACTAATATTTGATCATAAACAACACAGAAATCAAAATAGGTTAAAAGTCAGCAAACTAATATCTGAATCTTCCTTAATTCTCATATACAATACATCACAAATTCTCATATATATAATACAGCTTAGCAGATTAATAGCTTAGCGGCACTAAAACCAGACTTAATTCTCATATATACAATGCAACACAGATTAACATAAGTAAATTGATTTTGAAAGCGAATTATCGAAATGTACTATGGTTTGAAAGGGATCTCTTCCTAAAAGAGAATAGTGAACTATATATATAGAAACTTAAGGAGTTTGTTCAAAGCTGGCACAATAAAGGAACACCAAGGGAAAGTGTAGACAAAAACTTACCAATAATTGTCGAGCTTCTCAACCTTCTCTAGAAGAAACCACAAGTGGATAATTATGATCCCTCACAAACTTTGACACAACCCATTTCCTTGACTTCTCCAGTTTCACCGAAACCACAATGTGATAAGACAAAGCATACTTCTATCATTCATTAAGTACAGACAACAAGCATAATTGACAGTTTTAAAGAGAAACCAAAAAATCAAGTACATGCCGTAATATTTTTAGTCATTCCAAGGGTGCAACAGCAGTACGAGACCTGCAATCGGCATGATAGGGATGATGTATAAGACCTCATTAAGAGAAGCTCAAAGAGAAAAAATAAACTTTACACATCTTGCACATTAAAGATATGTTATTTGACATTTGATGAACCTTATTTGACATATGGATAACCAAAAGCATCTTGTTCTCAAATAAGGTTATATACATCATGTACTAGATAACTTCCATGTGAATATAAAAGCTATGCATCTAGCACCAGTGTATTAAAAGGAAGCCACTAGAAGATGCAATTCTTAGATTAATAGAGGAACAATTAAATTCATACCAAGTAATTCATACCATGAGATGTACATCATGTACTAGAAAACTTCCATGTGAATATAAACAATGGTTGTACTCAAATCTTACCAAAATCAAGACTATTACTTCCTTGTACTTAGATGCATGATGATGGTATACTTTTGACAGAGCACAATATTATACTTATCTTTAAAAACCCATTAGAAAATGCAATTTCAGTATGGTTTGAAGATGCAATTCTTAGATTCATAGAGGAACAATTAAATTCATACCAAGTATTTCATAGTACGGAGAGAGAACCGTGTTTTTGAGGTGATTCGCAAGACGTCTAGGAGTTGCAACCTTAATTAAATCAACCATTCATCACTATGTTATCATATATGCATAAAAATATGAAGATAATGAAAATCACACTAAAAATTAAACTTGATAAATTCAATAGGAAATTCACATGATAATACAACTCAAATAACTACATATAACTTACTGTAAAGTTTGGCTTTCGGCCCAAATCTATTACTTGATCCGCCATATTTACCCCGCCAACCAGCTGCAAGACGAAACCCACACCACGCCTCCATTGAATTTACATAAAAAGCACTAATTTATATCATAATTTCAATGTAGCATAGATGTCCAAACCACCAGAAACAGGCAAAAATGGTTGCAACATCACTAATTTCCATACCCAAAAAAAGTACCGATACAACTTTTAAGCCAATACCCAAAGCTCCAAACAATCAACAACTTGCATTGTCAAAATGTAATTAACCAAACATAAGGTATTCATTAAATATAAAGCTGACAAAATAACAAATACTTATAAGAAAACATAGCACTACCGAATATGGGAGATAACACAACAGAAGAATGGCTAAGGAGAGTCCAGAAGAGCTTGAAGCACAGGAAGAGCGAAGGCCACCACGCAAGAAATGCGCCCTTAGCCTCTCGCAATGTGAACTGGCGGACGATTTGCTCGCCACCACGCAGATCTGAAACCACCACCATGCAGATATGAAATCACCACCACGCATATCTGAAACGCTTTCTCGACACCACGAACGGTCGAAGGGCTTGCTCGCCACCACGCATGTCTCAATTGTCGCCTCAACACCAGGAATGGTCAGAGGGATTGCTCACTGCATCTTTGATAGCCACTACGTAGTCTATCGGAAAACGGAAGGGGCGCTGGAGACATGAGGGGGGCGGAGGCGGTACATTGTGAGGGTTTTTTTGCTATCAAGATCGATGAAAAGAGGGTTTTTATGTTTAGTGAAACTCATTCTATATAGGCATATTGGTTATATGGGCGTCAAATTTCGACGCTTTTTTAACGCCTTTCCGACATATAAAAGCGTCGATAGTTCAGATGCTGTTAAACGATGACAAAAGTGTCTACTTTTTCCAGGCGCATTGATTTTCGTTCGATGCAATATGAATGTGTCGAGGGCAAAGCGTCGGTATTTGTACTATATTCTAGTAGTGTGTTATACATGGAAAATCACGGGGACTGATTCTCTTACCCTCAGGGTAGATCACCCTTTTGCCATTTCATTAAAACTTTGCCACCTCATTTCCATACTTAATTAATTATATATTGGTATAAAAATTGTTTTTAATTAATTAGATTTCATTAATCTAATCTCTGAACGTCCTTTCGTCTTCCCTTCCATCCCACCCACAACGTACTCCCTCCTCCCGGACCTCCCCTCTCCGTCTCTCCCACATCACATATACTAAAAGAATGCCCTTTCAATGAAGGATATTTCCACCGATGTACTCACACCGTCACAACCCACCTCTAGCTATGGTTGCCTCCGTTGTTCGGTAGAGACAGAGAAAGTCGTCGCCGGTGCTCGGATATGGGTTTGTAGCCGCTTCATCCCCAGATCTAGAGTCCATTGCCGCCTCCGATGCTCAAAGCCTCCACCAAAACATCTTTGGTAGTCGGATCTGGAGGTAGAGAGGGGTGTTGGAGGTCCACCAACGAGTCTGTTCCTCGTGCCCATTGCACCTCACCGCCGATGGATTGAGAGAGATAGAGACTGCTAAGAAGCTTCGACCATAAAAATGTGCAGAGAAAGGTTTAGTGGTTGGGGAGAGATTTGAGAAGACAAAGTGGGAGTATTAAAGTTTATTATTTTTTCCAAGATGGAAAGGTAATTATTATTTGCCCCAATTCCAATGCAATTGAGATTAGAGAGATAAAAAATAAAAACTCAAAATATATTAAAATAAATAAATCTGGCATCCCTAAATGCCTCATCAGCATGTATATGTGGCTGCCAAATCATTAAAGGGTGGACTACCCTCAGGGTATTACAAACATTTTCTGAAAATCACAGTTTGTGGTAAAGTATTATATATAAGATTGAGTCTAGTGATGTAATATCCCTCATTTTTATGTAAGGGTATTAATGTAATTTCTTATTATATTTCTAATAAAGGAATTATGGTATTTATTACATTATTCCATAAAGGGAAATAGATTAATGGTTCTTACCTTAAGTTTGTTACCACTTTAAGGTATGGGGTATTTTAATTTATTCTAACATTATGTTATTTTTAATTTTAATGAACTTATCAATTTAACCTAAATTATTTAAATATGGTTAATTTTATGAAAGTGTGACCTAAGTTAAAGTTTAACTCAATTAAAATTTTCTTACATCTTAAATTTAGGCTAAAATAATTACATAAACTTAGGTTAATAAACTCGGGCAAATCCTTCCTACTATTTACTCTATTACTAATATGCACTTGATCCTAATTCTTTATATAGAAAACTGCTCGCTTGTGGACTGTTTTTATTTTGAGAACGTGCGAACTCTTTGTGGCTGTTAGATATGATTTGATCGTGTGGCCAGTATCTCGCGAGTGGGAGTGAAAGACATTATTCACGCACCCTATCTATCGTATTGGACATGTGCCCCGCGTTGATAAATAAATGCAAATTCATTTGAAATGTCGTTTCTTCTTCACTTGTTTTTGCTCTCTTGCTAAGGCGATTTCCATGCGATTTTTCAAACGAAGTTCTCTAGCACTTTGATTCAATCAAGTCAACTCTCCATTTTCCTCTCGAAATCTCCGAATTTAAACTCCAAATCATCAAAATGGCCAATCAAGGTGACTCTAGGTTCTCAAAGCCAATGTGAAATTATCGTATTCTAAACCCTAGACATTTGTATTTATTTGTTGATTTTGTAACTTTTCATTTTTTATGCATATGAGTGTATATGTTGTTTTTGTTTTCTATTTTAATCTTTTTGTGTTGATGTTTAGGTTTGATTTTCATATTTTTTGTGTTTTTGGGATGATTGTTGTGTTGAGTTGATATTCTGTGATATTCTCATGTTTTTTTGTGCACCAAATCCGCTTTGATTGTTCAACATATTTATATAAGTTGTTCAACACATTAGTTTTACCAGTTCCACTTTGTTTGTGCACCACTATCAATTTACTTGATCACCAGTTCGCTTTATTTTGTGCACCAACTTTTATTTTGTTGTTCACCATAATTTAAAAAGTTGTCCACCACAGTACTATATATTGTTTCACAAGTTAAATTGTCTTTGTGCACCACATCAGTATCTGTTGTGCACTACACTGTTATAATTGTGCACCAACATTCCATATTACACCAACGTGACATATTACTACTTTATTGTTTCTTGTTCACCATATTATGTTATTTTTAATTTTAATGAACTTATCAATTTAACCTAAATTATTTAAATATGGTTAATTTTATGAAAGTGTGACCTAAGTTAAAGTTTAACTCAATTAAAATTTTCTTACATCTTAAATTTAGGCTAAAATAATTACATAAACTTAGGTTAATAAACTCGGGCAAAACCTTCCTACTATTTACTCTATTACTAATATGCACTTGATCCTAATTCTTTATATAGAAAACTGCTCGCTTGTGGACTGTTTTTATTTTGAGAACGTGCGAACTCTTTGTGGCCGTTAGATATGATTTGATCGTGTGGCCAGTATCTCGCGAGTGGGAGTGAAAGACATTATTCACGCACCCTATCTATCGTATTGGACATGTGCCCCGCGTTGATAAATAAATGCAAATTCATTTGAAATGTCGTTTCTTCTTCACTTGTTTTTGCTCTCTTGCTAAGGCGATTTCCATGCGATTTTTCAAACGAAGTTCTCTAGCACTTTGATTCAATCAAGTCAACTCTCCATTTTCCTCTCGAAATCTCCGAATTTAAACTCCAAATCATCAAAATGGCCAATCAAGGTGACTCTAGATTCTCAAAGCCAATGTGAAATTGTCGTATTCTAAACCCTAGACATTTGTATTTATTTGTTGATTTTGTAACTTTTCAATTTTTTATGCATATGAGTGTATATGTTGTTTTTGTTTTCTATTTTAATCTTTTTGTGTTGATGTTTAGGTTTGATTTTCATATTTTTTGTGTTTTTGGGATGATTGTTGATATTCTGTGATATTCTCATGTTTTTTTGTGCACCAAATCCGCTTTGATTGTTCAACATATTTATATAAGTTGTTCAACACATTAGTTTTACCAGTTCCACTTTGTTTGTGCACCACTATCAATTTACTTGTTCACCAGTTCGCTTTATTTTGTGCACCAACTTTTATTTTGTTGTTCACCATAATTTCAAAAGTTGTCCACCACAATACTATATATTGTTTCACCAGTTAAATTGTCTTTGTGCACCACATCAGTATCTGTTGTGCACTACACTGTTATAATTGTGCACCAACATTCCATATTGCACCAACGTGACATATTACTACTTTATTGTTTCTTGTTCACCAAATTTGAATGTGAATTCGTGAATGATTTTGAGATTTGGATCGAAAATTATGTTTCCCCTTTTTCATTATTTTGAATCAAGTGGAATCATACAAAACAATTAAAAAAAACCACAGTTTTGAGACAAGAAATTTATGTAAGAGTGGATACCTTTGTTTCGAAACAAAACAATTCGGTCAACTGGCGATATTTCTTATTATTTCAAATCGATTTGTACCGTATTATTCTTTATTGTGCACTTCATTATTACATTTCAGTGCACCACATTGTTACATTTTGTGTATTTACGATATTCCTCTGTGATTTTGTTTGTATCTTTTATTGTGTGTTGCTTGTTTTGTTATTTTACACCCCATTACTTTATCTTGTGAATTAGAATACTTTATTTTGTGAACCACATTACTTAACTTTATGTATTTACTACATGCCTTTTGTGAATTTGTGTACCACATTACTGTATCGTGTGCACCACATCACTATACATTATATGCACCACATCACTATATCTTTGTGCACTAGTATATATCCTTGTGATTTTATTCTAACTTTTTTACTGTGCATTTCTTTTGTACTATTTTTTGCACCACATTACTATATTTTATGTTCTATTACAGTTTGTTCTATTTTGAATATGCTATGCACTTAATTTTTATTTGGTTGTCCACCTCAATTTGTTTATTTGTTGTGCACCCGTTTTCTCAATTGTGTTCTTCTTTAGTATATGGACGAAGAAAACATTATGCTTTGAAGAAGAAGAAGGCTATCTTTGTAGAAGAGAAGAATATAAGTAATCAAGCCGAAATATTAGGTGATGTAGGCGAGGATGTAGTTCCCTCTAATGCTCTAGCCGTCTTTGAAGTTGTTCATCTTTCCACACATGAGCCTGAAGTGCTTGAATTATTAGAAGCATATGTAGATGATGTTGAGGATGCTCAAAGAGATGATATATTGAATGGTTAAACTATATTTATTAGTATAGAAAAGATGTGATTATTAGTAATGATATATTTATTATATGGATTGTCTGCAGAGCAACGTACAAAGCTCAAGAACTCAGGTGGTGCACTTGCTATCACTTCTCCTGTCGCTAAGAAAAAGATGAAGGGAAACTTTTTTTTTTTAATTCAACAAATTGTGCTTCGTAGTTTTTATAATCGTATGCATTCGTTGATCACGATTTTCCATTTTTGTTGTTGTAGGCAAACATAAGGTATCATTTGATACAGTCACTTCATCAAAGATCGAAAGGGTATCTTCTTCATACACTTCTAGGTTGTATGTTGTTTCTGTTTCCGAGGAGGCATGCAAAGTTGTTGTGCCCTTGGATACGAAAATGAAAGCCCCTAGTATAAGGCTTAAGGCAAGGGGTTCTCTATCTCTTCTGGTTCATACGATTGTTGGGTTTAATGCAACTCAGAGGGTTGCATTGATCCGTATGGGTTTCGGACACTTGATCTCTTGGAAGGTGAGGAGTTACCAGGCACTTTGTGCAATTGGTTGGTGGATAAATTCAATGCACCTTCTTGCTCTCTACGGGTGGGAAACTATTTGCCTAATATCCAGTTAGATGATAAATATGTCCAACAATATCTTAGATTGTCGAAGGGATTATTGAATATTCTTCCTACGAATCAGACCGACTATCGTGTAGCTAATTAGTAAAGGGCGAGGTATGACAAAGAAGGTCTTGTCACACCAATTGATGTAAAGAAGATGCTTGATGCAAACAAGGATGTCAATGGCATGATTGATTTGGATTTCATTGTTCTGTTTTACTCTATAGTTATAGAAACTAATGGCAATGGTTCGACAACTTTACAGATTTTAAAGTGCATTAACTGGATTTTACAGATCGGATGGAAGAGTACAACTTGTGTGAGTTAGTTCGGAGGAGGCTTCTTGAGCTAAGGGTTTCGGCTCCTAGTATAGCTCGTCCAGGGGTCCGCTAATTTTTCTACTTGTAAGTTATTTACTTCTTTCCCTGTATCTTTATTTTTGTGCAGCGTGTGTATTGTTATGTGCAATGTAGTTTATTTGCATGTGCACTGATAAGCACTACTTTGTAGGGCTTAACTAAGAGTCATTAGAGGATTTATTGGTGTCATTCGGGTAGATTTAGACACATTCATGTGCATGGTGTTTGGGGGCAAAGTTGGTGTTTTTGGAGGTGTTTGAGCGGTTTTGGAGATCATATGAGACACTGAGGAGGAAGCCACCAGTAGTAGACGCCAAGGGAGTGCAATGAAGAGTAAAAGAACGGTAGGCTGAATTCAATTGGTTCTTTCTCTCTACTCAGATGTCCAAATGGAGTGATTCCAATTCGAGGAGTTAGATCTTGAAGTCCACTGCAAGTCCTCAAAATATGAGCGCAATCCGAGTTGGGAATCAAAAGTTATGGCGTTTCTACGGAAGTGTCGCAGGAGCTGAACCGAAGAACAGCGACGGCGCCCGCCGTGAACATTGCGGCGCCCGCCGCCAATTCCCCTCCAGCGACCACGGCTACGACATAGGAACGGCGCCCGCCGTTTAATCCCGGCGCCCGCCGCCTCACTTACAGCGCCCGCCGCCGCTGTTGGAAGCACCGCCGAGCCGTTTCCTTATTTGTTTATTCTGCATTATTTTATTACGTTTTTATTATTTCGTTTTAGGTTAACTTACTTTATTTCCTTTAGTATTTAAGGATAGAGAGAGGCTTGATTATCCGATGATCTCATCAACTCTCTTGAACCCTAATTTCTTTCTACGTATTTTACTATGAAGAACTAAGCCTCCCTGGCTTAGTCAGACGCTGAATCTTTCGTTTTGATTCAGTTGTGAGATTCTCGTTCTTAATCTATTGCATGGATTTTATCTATTCTCTTGCTTGATTGCTTATGATTGATATTGATAATTTCTAGTCTGATCAACTAGGGTTTGTTGTTATTGATCTATTGCTAGATTTAGATTGTTACTGGTTGAGCATATCTATTTCAGAGTAGCAACTGCATCGTACTAGTATCTGGTTATGCTAGTCTTATGCAGAAGAGAACTGATTTACATTCCAGGATAAAAGCTGGTTGTTTTATGCTAGAATTGTATCCAACTATATTCCTATCCGTAACGCTGCTGTTAGACTGAATCTTGATAGTTTCAGGGTTGTTTAATTAGTTAGTGCTAATAGTATCTGGTTGTGCTATTAGTTATATCTGAAAAGGAATTGGAATTTCCATTGCATGAGATTTTGAATGAGTATCTAGGATCAACTTGTCATACGAATAGTGGATGTTGTTTGACTAAGTGTTTTTCACATCACTGATTTCACAACTCTTTCGCTTGTTTACTTTTGCATGCTTAGATTACTTAAACTCACAAAACCCCCCTTTGGTTACTTTGGATTGACATATAAATTGCATACTAAGATAGAATCCGCCTCCCTGTGGATTCGACCTTTACTTACCTAGGACTACGGTTTAAGGTTTGTTTGGATATTTTGCATAGCAGTTTTTACACGACTAGAAACCTGTTATCAAATTGGTGTCGTTGCCGGGGAGGCAATAATCTATTTTGTGTGTGCAATTTGTGTGCCAATCTTGGTGTGAACCTATCTTATGGTTCACACCCGTGTTACTAATAATCTACCTCTAGTTTTTTATCCAGAAATCGAAAAAACTTTCCTTCAAGCTCGCAGGGCTGCAAATTTGCTACTTCAGGAAGCTGATACAATGGCAGCCCGTGTTACTCTGGAATCTTTGACAGCTCCTAACTTGGAGCAACCAAATCGTACTGTGCAATTCCCTGCCCTGGGTGATGGGGTTAAATTTGAGCTTAAGACAGAAGTAGTTCATTTACTCCCGAAATTCAGTGGAACCCCGCTTGAGGATCCTATTCAGCACCTGGATGAATTCCTTGAGGTCTGCACCAGTATGCGACCCTCTGAGATTACTGAAGATCAGATGAGGTTGAGAGTCTTTTCCTTTTCTCTGAAGGACTCTGCTAAGGACTGGTATCATTCTTTACCCCATGAAGCATCACTACTTGGGTGAATTTGAAGAAGGTGTTTCTCAATAAATATTTTCCGGCAATCAAATCTAATCAGCTCAAGAAGAAGATCTGCAACGTGGAGCAACTGTCTAATGAGTCTCTCTATGATTATTATGAGCACTTCAAGAAACTGGTGAAGAGTTGCCCCTACCATGGCTATGCTAATCATGATCTGATTCTTTATCTGCATGGAGGACTCCGTGAAGATGACCGTCGGATGGTCAATTCTACATGTGGTGGGAATATTCTGAAGAGGCTCAAGAGATATTTGCTACTCTGGCTGATGACTCTAGGCAGTACAGTGGGAGAGGTTCCCAAAGCTTGGTAGTTGCTAGTTCTCAATCCAAGATTGATCAGGCTGATTTTGATGTGATGAGAGAGGAGGTGAGGCGTCTGAAGCTGAAAGGTACGTCTCAGCAGGCTAAGGCCTGTGAGATTTGTCATGATGACTTTCACCCTACTGATTCATGTCCTTCTCTACAAGAGGAAGTGAATGCAGTAGGAGGATACCAGCAGAGGCCCAGGCATGATCCCTACTCTAGTACTTACAATCCTGGTTGGAGGGATCATCCCAATTTCAGATGGAGAGACCCAGAGTAGAACCAAGGTCAAGTGCAACAACAGGGTAATCCTCAACAACCTAGGCAACCATTTGTACCAAATCCTCAAGGGCAGAACTCGAACCCTTCGTCGTCTATGGAGGATATGATGAAGATGCTGATGCAGAGCAACGTCAACCTCAATGAGAATGTTGCTAAGTTGACTACGAATCAATTGCAATTCCAAGAGACTACACAAGCTAGCATTCAGAACCTGGAAAGGCAATTTGGCCAGATCTCTCAAGTGGTGAGCAAGCTCAACGCAAAGGTTTCTGGTAAACTTCCATCTCAAACGGAAGTAAACCCGAACATTAGGAATGTCAGTGCTGTAACTCTGTGGAGTGGGAAGAGGCTCGAAGATGATGATTCTGAGGTCAACAAGGAAGAGAACGCGGAACTGGAGCAGAACAGCGATGGCGACCGCCGCCCAATTCACGGCGACCGCCGTGAAGACCACGGCGCCCGTCGTGACGGTGAGCCAAACTTCGATCTTTCTGATGATGTTCACGGCGACTGCCGCACTTCTTGCGGCGACCGTCGCCCCTCCGAAGCTGATCCTGAGGTTGAGAAGGAGTATGAACCTCCGATTTTTCCTGATTGGAAGCTTGTTGCACCATTTCCGTCTGCTTTGAAGCGTACCAAGCCACTTGCGCAGGACAAGGACGTGTTTGAGATGTTCAGAAACGTGGAGGTCAACATCCCTCTCCTAAATTTGATCAAGTCTGTCCCTCGTTATGTGATACCCCGTATTTTTATAAGGTTATTTTGGGAATTTTGGAATTTTCCCGAGTACCCGTTGTGTACATCGGATTTAATACAGAGAGTTTGAGACATTCTGTAATGTGCTCTGTATCTATAATATTTTTCTCAGTGAAATAATATACAGACAAGGTGCCTTAGATTTTAATTGTTGTTCGCGTACGTTAATTTTTATCCCGGTTTAACGTCAGGTTCGTTCAAAGCTGAATGGGCGGGAAAAGGGAGAAACGGCGACCGCCGTGGTTGGGCCCAAGGAGTCAGCGTGTCAGCTTCTAGCTGGCCACAACAGGCCTAGCGACGGCGACCGCCGCATTTACGGCGACCGCCGCGTGCCCGTCGCAAGCTAAAAACGGCGCCCGCCGTGTTTTGTCCAGTGGGCATTGCCCGTTGGTCGCCGGCGGTAATCGAGGCATGCCGATCTTGCTTTCGACCGCGTCTTAGGGTTTGGTTGAGGCTCCCAGGTGTTTGCCTATAAATAGGGGTGTTTGGGAGAGGGTTTTGAAGCCCTTCCAACCCCGAATCGCTGCCGGATTTCCTTCTCGTCGGAGTTGGTTTTCGCCAGAGTTTGAAGGTCTCGCCGGTGTTGCTTTGGTGTGTTTCCTGAGTGCCTTTGTGAAGCTTTTGGTTAGCCTTGGAGGTTAGAAGCCAAAGCAAGTCGAAGGAGGCCGAACCGCTCGTGTTTTGGGGTGAGATTTATCTCGTCTCTGTCGACCGTGTTCTTCACGGCGACCGCCATGATGAATGCGGCGACCGCCGCCAAGAACGGCGACCGCCGCTAGTGCCCAGAATGCCTTCGTGGCTTTGGCTTGGTTGGTTGTCGTCGTGGCGTCTTTCCTTCCGTGTTCTTTCGCCGTGTTTAGATTCGTACTGTTTATGTCGGATCTAACTTAGGGTTCCTTTTATGGGTCGACTCGAAGGTTGTTGTGCTGTCGGATCTATACCCGTGTCGAGCCGGAATCCAGTTGTCGTCTTTAGACTATTCTGTGGATTAAGGCAAGTGGCGGTTCGCTCTTGCTCATCGTTCCATTATTACATTAATTATCAGTTGTTTATCTGAGTAATTAATTTGGAATGATTATTGTGTTCATCTGGAAATGGTTTTATAAACTGTTTTGGAAAATCATATAATAGGTTGTATATCTGTTAGAACAATGCTATTTTATCTGTTTCTGGCCGCGATGGCTTTGTTGTGATTGATTACTGTGTTTAACTGTTTAGTTAGCACGAGTATTCGTAGGAACGCTACTGTGTATCTCATTGCGAGTGCTATTCGTTTCTTGATAACCTGGTGGTTAGGATTTAGTTCCTACCATCCTTCTCTAATGCTGTTTGTAGGGATTTAGTTCCCGACTCCGCCTTGAGGGATTTAGTTCCTGTGGGATTTAGTTCCCGATTCGACTTTTGGGATTTAGTTCCCGAGTCAACTCCGCTCCTAGGGATTTAGTTCCCGCGAGACTTAGTTCTCGATTCGACTCTTGGGATTTAGTTCCCGAGTCAACTCTGTCTTAGGGATTTAGTTCCCGAGGGATTTAGTTCCCGAACCGACTTTAGGGATTTAGTTTCCAAGTCAACTCCGTGCATGGATATAGTTCCCGACGGTATCTCTTTATCCCGATGGATGAGATGATTTAAAAGCCTATAACGTGATGTGCGTTTTGTAATTAAAATAAGATAAAGTGCCCGAGTGCACTTAATTAATATACCTTTGGCGAGTAGTGCAGCTAAGTAAATAGTGCAGCTAGGAAAGCTCGTCTTGACTTTTGATCAGAGTACGTTCTCTTTCCATTCTGGATTCGCTGTAAGCGATGAGGTTGGTCGTGAACCGAAACATCTTAGTCAGTTTTTAAATCTTCGTTATGTGGTTCTGTAAGATCCAGACTTGAATGTAGTACGTTCTCCTTCCGATCTGGATTCGCTGTAAGCGGTGAGGTTGGTTGTGAGCCGAAGCATCTCAGTCAGCTTTTAATCGCTGTTGTTTGATTCTTTAAACGTTCCAGATTTGTCATATTTCCTTAAAGACTCATTTCCGTTAGAGTCTTCTTTCGGGTCGATTTCTGTGAAGATTCAGCCTTCCAGAATCTTCTCTGGTGCATATCTCTTGTTTATTCAAGTAGAGTATGGTGGTTGACAAGCGTACTCGATTATTATTCGAGGGACGATGAGTCTAACCTAATACGACTGCTTAGAACCATTATGCTTTTTACCCTTGCTAGTCTATTCAAGTAGACTAACCCACGAACATTGTTCTCCGCATGTGGGCTGGTGTCATCCGTTCGATTCGGCACATCAGATAGAGCGAAGATATGAGGAGACTAGATTGACTATGAAGACGATGGTTGTTTTCAGATGTTTTAATAATTATCTTTTAATCAGGTTGAGATCCTTGGGCAGGTGATCATTACAATCACAACCCTTTTTGTAATATCTTTTAAAAGTCTTCCGATGTACTTTGTTTAAACTCTGTGTTTGGCCTATTCGGGATTGGAATGTAATCCCGTAACTCATGTTTCATTTGATTGATGTTTTGATTTGGATACTTTGATCATTATGTATCATTGTATGCCTTAAATTATATTTAAACCGGTAAAGCCTTGGGTGATCTTGGTAAGGAACACTGGGGTCACTGGCGGTAATACATTTCCAAATGGGTTAAGATTTGGGGGTGTTACAGTTGTGGTATCAGAGCCAAAGGTTTTAAAACGGGTTTGGGATTTTATAAATCATTTATCCATTTTTGAAAATGCTTTAAAAGGGCTCCGAATTTTCAAAGTGAAAAGAATTTCAAAACACCGTTCATAGTCATGTCTTCTGTACAGTCTGATATAGTAAGCTTGCTTCTATGTCTAGAAAGACTAATTCCTTCCCCGTTGCCCCGCTAGATATGGGTGCATTCTGTTCTCTTCAGAGGAACCCGGGAGAAGCCGAGGTGGTTTCGCCATCTCCAGTTAGGCTTGATTCCCAGTTCTCTCGTTGTGAGTTAAGATTGTAGAATCTAGTAACTCGGTTTGAGTTCATCAATAGAAATTACCAAGTTGATCTATTCTAAGTTGATTTTATTACAATAAGTATATCAGAATGATACTAATGTGATAAAATCCTTGGAAATTGATCGGTACACAGATGGTGAACACAAGGAACGTTATCCGTGCTGGTGTTGGGCCGAGTAATGACCCCAGACCAACTGTAGGAAATGTTGGACAAGACGAGCATGAGTTTGGTTCCAACAACCATCCTAGAGGCAATGGTCAAGAGCAGACCAACGCTCCAATGGCATTTGATGTTGCAACATTAGAGGCAATTCGGGGAATGGTCATGCAAGCAGTGACTGATATACTGCAACCGAGTATGCCGCAGGCACAAGGTGTGCAAATTCCCCCACCGGTTCCCAGATTTGAGGAGCCAGGAAACCGTGTATTCCAGGAGAATATAGTCAGGACTCGAGACAACTATGGTCGTGCTCTGAAGACCATTAATTCCATGAGGCCTGACAGCTATAACGGGAAAGGGGAACCAGTCGGGGTGATCCGTTGGTTCTCCCACATGGAGCGGTTGTTCCGCAACATTGATTGTACTGAAGCTGAGAAAGTACATATAGCTTCTCTTCAGTTAAAGGAGGATGCTAGTGAGTGGTGGGAGAGTACCGGCTAAGCTGATAGCCCTATTTTGAACTGGGAGATGTTCAAGACAAAGATGATAGACCGTTTCTTCTCTCGTGCTATGAGGGAGGAGAAACACAAGGAGTTCCTATACCCTAAGACTGATGGATTGAAGGTGACTGAGATGGCAACCAAATTCAATCATTTGCTACAGTATGCTGGACCTGAGATATCCAGTGAGGCACGGAAAATCTGGTATTTCCATGAGTGGATGAGCCCAGATATTAAGCCACTGATGGTGCATCACGGATGCTCGACTTTGGAGCAGTACGTGGATGCAGCCTACAAGTTAGAGGTGACTCTGGAAGAGTCGACCAAGAAGCGTGATAGCCAGAGGCAAGGGGAGAACCAGCCTAAGGCAAGTGGGTTTAAACGTCCCGCTCCACCATCTGATTTTGCCAAATCTGGCCGAGCAAAAACGAAGATGACTCAGGATGGGTCTACGCAACGTTCGGGTCAGGGCAATAGCCTAATCCAGTGCTACAACTGTGGTACCTACGGGCACAAGAGTAATGTGTGTCCGAATGAGGAGAAAACGTGCTATGCCTGTGGAAAGGAAGGACACTTGCAGTTATTTTATCCGCAGAGGAGACAGAAAGGGACTGAGTCACAGCAGGGATTTGTTAATCAGAACAACCAACCCAGGTTCAGTCCGGTGGAAGCCCCTAGTCCTTCAATGCAGACAACTGCGAGAAACAAAGGGAAAGCCCCGGTGGCTTCAGGAAGACAAGGTCAACGCTTATACGTGATGCGTGAGGTGGATGGACCCTATGCTCCTAATGCTTAGAGTACTTTGTATCAGCATTACACTTTTGTTAATGTGTTGTTAATGTGGGTGCTACCCAGACCTTAATTTTTTGGAAGGTTGTAAGTTAAGTTGTGTGTGCAACGAGGTTGTAAACCTTTTGTTGTAACTCTTCTTATATATGAACCTTTGGTTTATACCAAGTTAATGTTTCGTTGCTTGGTATGGGGTAAGGTCTCGTGTTCGAGACTCACCAACAACCTCTTAGGAGATGGCTACCTATTAATTAGGTGGAGCTACCAAGGATGGGTTGAGATGTATGGACAGCGGCTCATGGCAACAGTGGACGCTGGTAATGGCTTGGCCTGGGCTCGGAGCCACTAGTGAGTCGTCTGTGAACCATGTAGTGGGCTGGTCCAAGATGGTGACCATTTAGTGGGAACCAATCGTCTGTCGGATTGTCGATTACCATCAAGGGTAATAAATTCAAAGCGATTTGACCTAAATAACCATGGTCCCATACGATAATTATTCTCGGTATGGATTGACGGAAGCATCATAAGGCAGTGATCGACTTCAGTTTTTGATATTCATGTGGTTAGAGGATTTACGGGTGTCTTTCCAGAAGATATTCTTGGATATCCCGAATCGTGTTGTGGAGTTTGCAATTGATCTCGAGCCGAGTACCACGCCGATCTCTAAGGCACCGTACCATATGGCTCCTGTTGAGATGCAAGAGTTGCAGAAGCAACTCAAGGATCTTCTTGACAAAAGTTATATAAAGCTGAGTGCATCACCTTAAGTAGGAGTGCCCTAGTTTTATTTGTCAAAAAGAAAGATGGACCGTTTCGACTTTGTTTTGACTTTCGAGAGTTGAATAAAGTCACGATCAAGAGCAAGTATCTGTTGCGAAGGAGTGATGATTTGTTGGATCAACTACAGGGAGCGAAAGTTTTCTCTAAGATCGACCTGAGATCTGGGTATCATCAGCTCAGGATTCGTGAGGATGATATTCCGAGGATTTCATTTCGGACGAGAGATGGTCACTACTAGTTTGTAGTCATGCCATCTGGGCTTACGAATGCTCCAGGAGTTTTCATGAATCAAGTGCATCGATGTTTTCACCAGTACTTGGATAAGTTCATAGTGGTCTTCATCGATGGCATTTTGATATTTTTTTTCTGAGCAAGGAAGCTCACAGGGAACGTCTGCGGATTGCTTTATCTGTCCTTAGACCAAATCGGTTGTACGCAAAGTGGTCTAAGTACGACTTTTGGATCTAGAAGTGGCTTTCTTAGGCCATGAGAACAAGGAGAATGGGGTTGTGGGTAATTTCCCAGAAGAGTGAATCAATAGTTGTTTGGAAGCGGCCTCAGGGTGTGAGCGAGGTGCGCAGTTTCCCAGAGCTTGCTGAGGAGTATAGACGGTTCATGGAAGGATTTTTCTAAGATCACTCCACCTATGACCAGTCTGTTCCGCAAGGTCTACAAGAAGTTGTCTGGAATGACAAGTGCAAGACCAGTTTTCAAGAAGTTGAAACAGTGTCTGACTTATGCACCAGTTTTGGCGTTATCGAAAAGAATGATGGCTATATGGTCTATAGTTAATGCTTCGAGAAATGGGTTGGGATGTGTCTTTGATGCAGAGGGGCAAGGTTATTGCTTACGCATCTAGACAATTGAAAACCTATGAAGCAAACTAACCAACACATGACCTAGAACTAGCAGCAATAGTGGTTGCATTGGAAACTGAGGTTACTTGGGTGACCCAGAGGTCAGAAGAAGTTTTCCACTAGGATATTATCCGTTTACATGGCATTCCTAAGACCATTGTATCGGATCGAGATGGCCGATTCATGTCAAGTTTATAGCAAGAACTTCACAAGACCATGGGAACTGAATTGAGATTCAGCAGCGTTTCATCCTCAGACAAATGGTCAGTCTGAAAAGACTATCTGGACCCTGGAGGATATGCTAAGAAGCATACGTACTCGATCATCCGACTAGCTGGGAAGACAGCCTAAGTCTGATTGAGCTCACGTATGATAATAGATGGCATGCTACGGTCAAGATGGCTCAGTTCGAAGCTTTGTATGGTCTCAGATGTAGATCTCAGATTTGTTGGGTTGAGTACGCCGACAAGATTCTACTTGGACCAGAGTTGGTCGAAGGGACAACTTCGAACATTGCTCTGAGTAGACAGAGATTGTTGACCGCTCAGAGTCGACAAAAGTTTTACGCAGATCAGAAGCGTTAAAGTGTTGAGTTTGAGATTGGTGGCAAGGTACTTGTCACAGTATCGCCACCCAAGGATGTTTTCAGGTTTGGTAAGCATGGGAAGCTTAACCCTCGCTACATGGGACCATTCAAGATTCTGGATAGAGTAAGATCTCTAACGCACCGTTTGGCATTGTCGCCATCGGCGTACCCAGTGTATAATGTGTTCCACGTATCATTGCTAAGGATATTCGTGCTAAGATGAGTCTCGTAGGCTGAGCTATAAGGACGTCGAGATTCAGGCAAATGGTATTTGAGAGGAGATGTCAGTGTGCATTCTCGAACACCGTGTGAAGCGACTGTGCAACAAGATCGTATTGTTGGTACGAGTTCTGTGGTCCAGGTCTGGGACTGAGGAAGTTACTTGGGAAACCGAGGCAGAGATGCTCAGACACTTTCCCGAGTTGTTTTTCGGCCAAGTTTCGGGGTCGAAACTTCTTTTAAGGGGGAGGTGATGTGATACCCCGTATTTTTGTAAGGTTATTTTGGGAATTTTGGAATTTTCCCGAGTACCCGTTGTGTACGTCGGATTTAATACAGAGAGTTTGAGACAATCTGTAATGTACTCTGTATCTGTAATATTTTTCTCAGTGAAATAATATACAGACAAGGTGCCTTAGATTTTAATTATCGTTCGCGTACGATAATTTTTATCCCGGTTTAACGTCAGGTTCGTTCAAAGCTGAATGGGCGGGAAAAGGGAGAAACGGCGACCGCCGTTCAGAAACGGCGACCGCCGTGGTTGGGCCCGAGGAGTCAGCGTGTCAGCTTCTAGCTGGCCGCGACAGGCCTAGCGACGGCGACCGCTGCATTTACGGCGACCGCCGCATGCCCGCCGCAGGCTAAAAACGGCGCCCGCCGTGTTTTGTCCAGTGGGCATTGCCCGTTGGTCGCCGGCGGTAATCGAGGCACGCCGATCTTGCTTTCGGCCGCGTCTTAGGGTTTGGTTAAGGCTCCCAGGTGTTTGCCTATAAATAGGGGTGTTTGGGAGAGGGTTTTGAAGCCCTTCCAACCCCGAATCGCTGCCGGATTTCCTTCTCGTCGGAGTTGGTTTTCGCCGGAGTTTGAAGGTCTCGCCGGTGTTGCTTTGGTGTGTTTCCTGAGTGCCTTTGTGAAGCTTTTGGTTAGCCTTGGAGGTTAGAAGCCAAAGCAAGTCGAAGGAGGCCGAACCGCTCGTGTTTTGGGGTGAGATTTCTCTCGTCTCTGTCGACCGTGTTCTTCATGGCGACCGCCGTGATGAATGCGGCGACCGCCGCCAAGAACGGCGACCGCCGCCAGTGCCCAGAATGCCTTCGTGGCTTTGGCTTGGTTGGTTGTCGTCGTGGCGTCTTTCCTTCCGTGTTCTTTCGTCGTGTTTAGATTCATACTGTTTATGTCGGATCTAACTTAGGGTTATTTTTATGGGTCGACTCGAAGGTTGTTGTGCTGTCGGATCTATACCCGTGTCGAGCCGGAATCCAGTTGTCGTCTTTAGACTATTCTGCGGATTAAGGCAAGTGGCGGTTCGCTCTTGCTCATCGTTCCATATTTACATTAATTATCAGTTGTTTATCTGAGTAATTAATTTGGAATGATTATTGTGTTCATCTGGAAATGGTTTTATAAACTGTTTTGGAAAATCATATAATAGGTTGTATATCTGTTAGAACAACGCTATTATATATATATGTGAATTAATACAGATATTATTATATGTTGTATATTGGTAGAACAATGCTATTTTATCTGTTTCTGGCCGCGATGGCTTTGTTGTGATTGATTACTGTGTTGAACTGTTTAGTTAGCACGAGTATTCGTAGGAACGCTACTGTGTATCTCATTGCGAGTGCTAGTCGTTTCTTGATAACCTGGTGGTTAGGATTTAGTTCCTACCATCCTTCTCTAATGTCGTTTGTAGGGATTTAGTTCCCGACTCCGCCTTGAGGGATTTAGTTCCCGTGGGATTTAGTTCCTGATTCGACTTTTGGGATTTAGTTCCCGAGTCAACTCTGCTCCTAGGGATTTAGTTCCCGCAAGACTTAGTTCTCGATTCGACTCTTGGGATTTAGTTCCCGAGTCAACTCTGTCTTAGGGATTTAGTTCCCGAGGGATTTAGTTCCCGAACCGACTTTAGGGATTTAGTTCCCAAGTCAACTCCGTCCATGGATTTAGTTCTCGACGGTATCTCTTTATCCTAATGGATGAGATGATTTAAAA
This sequence comes from Rheum nobile, assembly GCA_027886185.1. NCBI lineage: Eukaryota > Viridiplantae > Streptophyta > Magnoliopsida > Caryophyllales > Polygonaceae > Rheum > Rheum nobile. The sequence goes on from WOAB01000639.1 coordinate 11,360,345, forward strand.
GCCTATAACGTGATGTGCGTTTTGGAATTAAAATAAGATAAAGTGCCCGAGTGCACTTAATTAATATACCTTTGGCGAGTAGTGCTGCTAAGTAAATAGTGCAGCTAGGAAAGCTCGTCTTGACTTTTGATCAGAGTACGTTCTCTTTCCATTTTGGATTCGCTGTAAGCGATGAGGTTGGTCGTGAACCGAAACATCTTAGTCAGTTTTTAAATCTTCGTTATGTGGTTCTGTAAGATCCAGACTTGAATGTAGTACGTTCTCCTTCCGATCTGGATTCGCTGTAAGCGGTGAGGTTGGTTGTGAGCCGAAGCATCTCAGTCAGCTTTAATCGATGTTGTTTGATTCTTTAAACGTTCCAGATTTGTCATATTTCCTTAAAGACTCATTTCCGTTAGAGTCTTCTTTCGGGTCGATTTCTGTGAAGATTCAGTCTTCCAGAATCTTCTCTTGTGCATATCTCTTGTTTATTCAAGTAGAGTATGGTGGTTGACAAGCGTACTCGATTATTATTCGAGGGACGAGGAGTCTAACCTAATACGACTGCTTAGAACCATTATGCTTTTTACCCTTGCTAGTCTATTCAAGTAGACTAACCCACGAACATTGTTCTCCGCATGTGGGCTGGTGTCATCCGTTCGATTCGGCACATCAGATAGAGCGAAGATATGAGGAGACTAGATTGACTATGAAGACGACGGTTGTTTTCAGATGTTTTAATAATTATCTTTTAATGAGGTTGAGATCCTTGGGCAGGTGATCATTACGATCACAACCCTTTTTGTAATATCTTTTAAAAGTCTTCTGTTGTACTTTGTTTAAACTCTGTGTTTGGCCTATTCGGGATTGGGATGTAATCCCGTAACTCATGTTTCATTTGATTGATGTTTTGATTTGGATACTTTGATCATTATGTATCATTGTATGCCTTAAATTGTATTTAAACCGGTAAAGCCTTGGGTGATCTTGGTAAGGAACACTGGGGTCACTGGCGGTAATACCTTTCCAAATGGGTTAAGATTTGGGGGTGTTACACGTTATGCCAAGTTCTTGAAGCAGATGTGCACCACAAAGAGGAATCAAGATAGGAACAACAAGAAGAAGGTAAAGGTAAGAAAACATGTTTCTGCTGTGTTTCAGAAGCGCTTACCCAAGAAGTGTGGCGACCCAGGTATGTTCACCATCCCTATCACTATTGGATGTACCAAGTTCAATAAAGCTATGTTAGATTTGGGTGCTTCCATAAATATTCTACCTTCATCTCTTTGCGAATCCTTACGATTAGGACCCATGCATGCCACTAATATTGCCATTCAGTTAGCTGATAGATCTAGTGTGCGTCCTATAGGGATTGTGGAGGATGTTTTGGTTGGGGTTGGTGATCTTACTTTTCCTACTGATTTTTATGTGCTTAAGATGGAACACGATATGCATGCAGCCCCTATTCTGTTAGGGAGACCTTTCCTGAAAACTGCCAACACTAAGATTAATGTGAGTACTGGTTCTTTAACCATGGAATTTGATGGCCAAACTATGAACTACAATATCTATGACTCCATGAAATCTCCTTCGGATGATCATTCTTTGTGTGCAATTGATGTACTTGAGCCTGTGGTGCACGATGCTTCTGATGATGAGCACCTAGATGACATACAATCTATTGTTGATTCTAGTTTGGATTTTACTCTATCTACTGAGTTGCAGGAAGGTGTCAATGAGTCGGACGCTTACTGTAAGCTTCCTCCAGAGCTACCAGGCAAATCGCATTTACTGCTGACCCCAAGCGAGAAGCTCGTTCCTTCTGTGGTGTAGGTCCTTGAAGTTGAAGCTAAACACCCCCCTGATCGATCTAAGTATGGGGGAGACGCGACTAAGAAGGTCAAGATGGAGGATCCGCTGAAGAAGAAGAATGGTCTAAGGTTCAAACCTTTCCATAATTGGTTCAGGAAGGAGGTATGGATTAAGAAGGTTCCTAAAGAGCCTGACGATATGGATTGAGGTTATTCGAGTAGTATGTCGAGCCACGACATTAACTAAGGCGCTGATTGGGAGGCAACCCGATGTTAGGTAGTTTATTTTCTTTCCCTTAGTCATTTTCTTTTGTTTTTCCTTTTAGTTTTTTTTTTCCTTTCTGTGTCGAACTAACCTGCAGGAAGCGGTTCCAAGTGAAGAAGGAGTTCACGGCGCCCGCCGCCAACCTTACGGCGCCCGCCGTTTTCACCTCCTCCGACACTTCGCTTGCGGTAAATGACGGCGACCGCCGTTTAATTACGGCGATCGCCGCCATTTTCAGGTTTGTTTTCTTTCCTTTTATCAAAAAAAAAAACCTTAAATGGGGAGCAAAAAAAAAAAAGTTCCACCGGAGGCCAATTGTCCAGAGTTCCCCATGGAGAAGGTGCGCATCATGTTGTCAACGGATGAAACATTAGCCCCACTTTGTATTTGACAACGATGGTGGCCCTGCAGTCGACAGCTGGAGAGGAGATACACCAGGGCCCAACCACGATTACATTTGGGCCCCATTTTTGTGTTTGTTGAAGGCCATGCAACCCCGCCATCCCTGCCATACCACTATTCCCCACAGTGGTTCCCTATGGTTGCACGGTAGATGAAGATTATGGCGCTGATGCCGACACCCGTGACATGGACGTTTATTGAGAAGACCGCCAGCGACATCTTCTGTGTCCAAGCCAGCTCGACAACGTTGTGAGTTAATTTTTTGCTTTTCCCTGTGCTTCTATTATTTTGTCTTTCATTACATTGAGGACAATGCAATGTTTAAGCATGGGGGAGAGTTCTATTCTTGCTACGTCGTTGAGGAGAAAAATGAAAAAAGAGAAAAAGCCAAAAAATTGAAAAAAGGCTATCATTGAAATCCTGAGATAGGTCGAAAACCCGAAAGGGCGGCCTAGGTAATAAGCAGGTGGCTTGGACCAACATTAGGCTGGGGTAATATGAGGTCAAGAGTGACGTGAGCTTATGTGAGTACATCTATTGGAAAATGAAATGAGTGGCTTGGTGAAAACCTGAAAGGGCGCCTTGGCAAGACGAGTGAAAAAGAAGAAGAGTGATTTTAGGATTTCTCATTATTCTTGGCAAGGCGTCATAAGAAGAGGAGTCAAAGAAGGATTGTCGGGTAGGTCACTCTGGGAGACATAAGGAGCAATAGATGGAGGCTAGGATTAGAGGTTACTCACACTATTGGATGTCCGGGTTTAGCTTGGGGGAAGTACTCTGCTTGCCCCTTAAGCTGTTGAGTTGTTGATGTGTTGTAAATGAGATTGGTGACAGGAGCTTGGCATGGGCTAGGTGACTCTTAGTTGGAGGATATGCTTCCTGAGACCTTGGATGCTGAATTGGAGGAGTAGACTCTCTATTAGTTTACTCGTGGACGAGCAAAGGTCTAAGCATGGGGGAGTTTGATAAGCACTACTTTGTAGGATTTAACTAAGAGTCATTAGAGGATTTATTGGTGTCATTCGGGTAGATTTAGACACATTCATGTGCATGGTATTTGGGGGCGAAGTTGGTGTTTTTGGAGATGTTTGAGCGGTTTTGGAGATCATATGAGACACTGAGGAGGAAGCCACCAGTAGTAGACGCCAAGGGAGTGCAATGAAGAGTAGAAGAACGGTAAGCTGAATTCAATTGGTTCGTTCTCTCTACTCAGATCTCCAAATGGAGTGATTCCAATTCTAGGAGTCAGATCTTGAAGTCCACTGCAAGTCCTCAAAATATGAGCGCAATCCAAGTTGGGAATCAAAAGTTATTGGGTTTCTACAGAAGTGTCGCAGGAGCTGAACCGAAGAACAGCGACGACGCCCGCCGTGAACATTGCGGCGCCCGTCGCCAATTCCCCTCCAGCGACCACGGCTACGACATAGGAACGGCACCCGCCGTTTAATCCCGGCGCCCACCGCATTTCCGGCGCCCGCCGCCTCACTTGCAGCGCCCGCCGCCGCTGTTGGAAGCACCGCCGAGCCGTTTCCTTATTTGTTTATTCTGCATTATTTTATTACGTTTTTATTATTTCATTTTAGGTTAACTTACTTTATTTCCTTTAGTATTTAAGGGTAGAGAGAGGCTTGATTATCTGATGATCTCATCAACTCTCTTGAACCCTAATTTCTTTCTACGTATTTTACTATGAAGAACTAAGCCTCCCTGGCTTAGTCAGACACTGAATCTTTCGTTTTGATTCAGTTGTGAGATTCTCGTTCTTAATCTATTGCATGGATTTTATCTATTCTCTTGCTTGATTGCTTATGATTGATATTGATAATTTCTAGTCTGATCAACTAGGGTTTGTTGTTATTGATCTATTGCTAGATTTAGTTTGTTACTGGTTGAGCATATCTATTTTAGAGTAGCAATTGCATCGTACTAGTATCTGGTTGTGCTAGTCTTATGCAGAAGAGAATTGATTTACATTCCAGGATAAAAGCTGGTTGTTTTATGCTAGAATTGTATCCAACTATATTCCTATCTGTAACGCTGCTGTTAGACTGAATCTTGATAGTTTCAGGGTTGTTTAATTAGTTAGTGCTAATAGTATCTGATTGTGCTATTAGTTATATCTAAAAAGGAATTGGAATTTCCATTGCATGAGATTTTGAATGAGTATCTAGGATCAACTTGTCATACGAATAGTGGATGTTGTTTGACTAAGTGCTTTTCCCATCACTGATTTCACAACTCTTTCGCTTATTTACTTTTGCATGCTTAGATTACTTAAACTCACAAAACCCCCCTTTGGTTACTTTGGATTGACATATAAATTGCATACTAAGATAGAATCCGCCTCCCTGTGGATTCGACCTTTACTTACCTAGGACTACGGTTTAGGATTTGTTTGGATATTTTGCATAGCAGTTTTTAAACGACTAGAAACTTGTTATCATGCACCATGATAAAATACTTTTGTGCACCATGATATAAGGTTTTTTATGCATCATGGTGTATTTTTTTGTGGACTATGATGTTTCATATTTGTGCACCATGATATAATAGTTTGTGCATCATGATATAATAGTTTTGTGTACCATTTTACAGCAGCGTTGTACTCCTCATGTTAGAGTTTGTGCACAATTGTATGAAGTATTATGCATCTGACTTGTAAACTTTTGTTCACCATCATATAACAGTTTTGTGCACCATTATATTCCAGATTTGTGTACCGTGATATAATAGTTTTATGCACCATGATATCATAGTTATGTTCACCATTTAATAACAGTGGTGTGCACCATGATATAAGAGTGTGTGCGTCATTAAATGAAAAGGTTTTGCATCTGTAGTGTTATCTTTGTGCGCCATAATATAAGAGTTGTGTGAACTATAGTTAATTGTGCACCACATTTTTTTTTTGTGCACTTGTATTGTTATTATTGTGCACCATTATAATATGTTTCTTTTATTTTCCCAAACTGTGTTTGATGGGATCGACCAATAAGATAGAGTATCCTATAATCACTACCTATACCTCTTGAAGGAGAGGGAGAAGGTGGATACTGCTCTTGGTGGATTCAGTATAGGTGTTGTCATAGATCCACCAGATGTTGTACCTCATACTGCACTACCACAACAACAAGCTCTTGTTGTTGATGAAGTTGTTGAAAGTGATACTTGTGATGGAGGTATGTTGATCTTGATCTAGGCTCTGATGCAGATGATTGAAGCTTTTATGAGTACATCTGTGAGCATGCTGATACGGCCCGAACTATTAGTGAATGCATCAAGAAGTTCTACAATCACATCTATGGCTTCCACATTTGTGAAGATTAACGAGACATGTGAGAAGATCACCAACCTCAAGGTTGTTTTTAATTCTCAACGCCAATCTCCGAAGTCGCAAGACAACCAGGACTGGTTCTTTTCAAACCATGTTGTTATCAAGTACATCAAAGAGATCGAGACAACCTTCTTGATGGCAGTGGATAATTCTGTTGAAGAAACTCAGATGCCATTCAGCGATACGTTTTACACAGAAATAAATTCTCCTATGCACAACGCTGGGATTGTAACTGAGGCTGCACAATGCAATGAGGAAGAAGTGGATATTGTTGTTGGTGAGGAAGAAACTTCAAATGTGATTGCTGAAGAAACTGAAGATGATAAAGGGAAGGAGGAAGAAGTAGAAGAAGGAGAGAACAAAGCTGAAAAGGACAAGAAGGAAGGGAAGGATGATGATCAAGACGACATGAATGATGCTAGAACGATGGATGAAGGGGAGAGGGGTGATGAAGATGGAGCTAACGATGGAAATGATCAAGGGAAAGAAGGAGAAGAACAGTGGAAGGATGAGATGGATGATGATGTGAGGAAAGAGAAGGATGGGATAGAGGAGGATGGAAGGAAAGATGATCTGAGGGAGAAGGATGTATCGAAGGGGGTGTAAAAGAGGAGATCATTTAATCCTAAGTTTTCGAGAAGGATGTGAATTCTGAAAAGACGATAACTGATGATGAACAATCTCAAGAGTCACCAAAGTCTAAGAGTCTTCAATTTTGGAAGATTTCACCCCTTCTTCCTTTGTCTTGGGGATTGATTTCGCCATTGAGAAGGTTGTAATCATTAAAAATGTACGATTGTCATATTATTTGTGCATTGGTTTTGAAACAATGTGCATCGATTTTATTCACTTATGTGAACCCCCTTTTGTTTTCTACTGATTTTGTGCACCAATTTATCTTTTTTTGTGCACCACTTGTTAAATTGGTGTGCATAACATTTTTCTTGTAAGTGTCTTATAAGTGCATCACATGAATTTATGTTATGCTTCAAATCCTCCTTATTTTGTGCATTGCTTCCCTTTTGTTTGTGCACCATATGTTAAATGTTGTGCATCACAATTTTCTTGTAAGTGTCTTACTTGTGCACCACCTTAGGTGTTGTTGTGCACCTCATCCTCTTTATTTAGTGCATCATTTTTATATTTAATTTTTCACTTATGTTGATATAATTTTTATTTTATATTATTCTGCAATTGTATTTAATCATTTCTCTTTCCTTGATGCTTTTAATTTCTTTTAGGATGTTGTTGTCGAAGCTTCACGCCTTCTGACTCATGTGTATGAGAAGAGCACTACAAAGTTATCTCATGCTTGCAAATCTCCTTATTTGGCGAGGGAAATTGAAGTTGTAGGTAAGATGATTGAAAATGAGAAGATGATTTTCTCTTAGATTGTTGATGAGGATAATGACTTGAAGTATGATGTTTTCATTATTTTAATATTGCATGCATGCATCATTGTTACATTTAATTTGTACATCTTCTCATTCCTTCATTTGCTTTTTTATTGCAGTGAGATTGTTTTTAGCTGTGATGACCTAAAGGGCAATCGTCAATTGTCCAAAGTATGGATATTGGCTGATGTATTGATGATGATGTTATTTCCATATGGTCAAGGGTGATGAACTAAAAAAAACAAAGAGTGACGAGTCCCCGTTGAGATTTTTTTGTATAATTTCAACACTGGTATATGCTCTATTATTATCTCTTGTTCTCCATTTTGTGTTTCTTTGTACACCACATTACTAATAGTTGTGCACCAATTTCACTTTTCGTGTTTACCACTATATACTCTAAGTTTTGCACCATTGTATTATGTACTTGTGCACCAATTTAACTTTGTTTTGTACACTGCAAATCAAAAGTTTGTGCACTAGTATCACTATTTTTCTATATCATTTTACTATAAGTTGTGCACCATAACACTATACACTGTGCACCGATACTCTCTTTTGTGCACTAGTTCATTATAAGTTGTGTATTCATTTTACTTTGTTTTGTGCACCATATTAGTGTACGTATGTTTTATGAAGAAAATGATTGTAGTGTATTTTGTTATTTATTTTATTTTAACAGTCTTTTGCATGTGATTGATGAACAAACTTCGGAATTTATTCATTTATTTGATGAAGTTGTTGACGGTGATAGACAATAGTCTCCCATTTGGGGAAAGATGTGAATGGTTTTACAATTCAGATAATGAAGACATGCTTCATACACCATGGTCAAAACCATATGAGATTAAGATTATATGTTTCCTGACTTTTGTGTCATTTTGTGTTTAGTTTTCACATACTAAAGTTATTCTCTAACTGTATTTTATTGTTTACTTTATTTTATTTTTACAGTATGTGTTTTTTATCATATTATTTTTCCCATTTTTACATTATTGCAATGAATGCCAAGAATGCCAAATTCGACATTCTTGACAATTCTGCCGCTGACATTTCAATGGAAGATAAGTATTGGCACATCCCTTCAGAGTTGATAAGTTTTAGTGTGCACCTATTTTTTGATTTATTGTGCACCACATTGTGCATCATTTCCTTAACTGTACTTTCGTGCACCGACCTTGCTTTTAATGTTTACCATATTACTGTAAGTTGTGCATCACATTACTATATTTCTTCTTATTAGTTAAAATGTTTTGTTCACTAGTTAAGTTGTACACCATAGTAATATTGTGTGTGCATCTATAAATCTATAATATAGTCATAGTGAACCAGTACTTCACTTTTTTCCCAACAGTTTTGTACTAATTTTTTAATATGATTAATCTTTAGTTTTATTCATCTTTTTTCTTGACAATCATTTGCGGCGAAAATTGATGATCAATTATCTAGGTCCACATGGGTTTGAATCCAAAGCACTTCTGTTATGTCCAAGGTGAAAACAAAATGGCTACCCATGTCGTGGAGGGATCCCAAGAACAAGGATGAATGCGGTGTCTATATAATGCGACATATGGAAACATACAAAGGAAATGCGAAAGTTGACTTCAATTCTGGTTTGACAGTGAATAACAAAGGTCGGATGAATATGTTGTGCGGAAGACATCTCTCAATAATATTGTTGAGTGTGCATAACATGCTTGAAGCCACTGTGAAGACATATTCTCAAGACCAGCAAATTATACACATGATAAAGAAGAGAAAAAAAACATAGTTGTTTTAGGAGATGAACATTTGTTTTAGGAGATGAACATATTTTTAGATAGTTTGTCAAACTGTTTTTTGAATTTTACTTGATGAAATTAGCACAAATCATTTTGGAACCATTGTGGATGGTTATTAACAATACAAGTTTTACGATTCATCATTGCTTTATTGATTTATTTTAACAGCACCTTTACTTTAACAATTGTGCACCATTTACTACATTTATTGTGCCCTTGTTCAACTTAAATTTTTTATCACAAAATTTAAAGTCTTGTGCATTTATAGAATAATGCATCACAATATATATGTTTTACACCTTTATTTTATCGATTGTGCACCAATAACATGTATTGTGCACTAGTTCAACTTAAATTGTGCATCACAAATATAAAGTCTTCTTCATCATAATCATAGAATTGTGCATCATAGTATATATGTTGTGCACCTTTATTTTATCAATTTTGCACGAGTAAAATGTATACTGCACTTGTTCAAATAAAATTGTGCATCAAAAATATAAAATATTTTCATCAGAATCACAAAATTGTGCATCACAATATATGTTGTGAACCTTTATTTTATCGATTCTACACCACAACATGTATTGTGCACCTTTATTTTAGGGTAAAATGCCATTTTTTTTATATGTGGGATGGCTAAATATGGGGTGATAAAATGGACTTTTTATAAGTGGGTGGTTTAAGTTAACATTAACTTGTAAATAGGTGTCAAGGATTGTGCACCATTAACTACATGTTTTGTGCATTAGTTCAACCTAAATTGTATATCATAGTCTTGTGAATTAGAATCACATAATTTTGCATCATAGTATATACATATTATGCACCTCTATTTTAACGATAGTGCACCACTAACCACATGCATTGTGCACTAACTCAAATAAAATTATGCATCACGAATATAAAGTCTTGTGCATCGCAAGTGTAAAGTCTTGTGCATCACAAACACTCGGAATTGTGCCACAAATATAAAGTCGTGTGCATTATAAACATACAGCCTTGTGCATCACAAATGTAAAGCCTTGTGCATCAAACAAACACAGAATTGTGCTTCACATATTTGGGGAAAAAGAAAATATCTCCTAATGTAGTTTATTTATTCTCTACCTTATTGCATGTTTTAATATTGTGACCTCGTTGGTTGCATTTCGTACTCACTCTCACTTGCTTATTCACCTGTTCCATTAAAGCCTTTTTTTCACCCATGATATGCTTTCCACTGCCCTTGTTATGTACTTGCTTAGGTGGATTTACGGTAATATTTGGCAATACTGGTCCAACAAACCTCTTGAACTTTCTCTTAGTGGATCCAGTACTTGTCCCTTCTTTGTACACGCTTAGGTAAGTTGATCTATGATATTTAATCACTATCAACAAGTCTCTCATTCCTTCAGGGTTGTTCTCTAACATTATTTTAGTTGTGCACCTCTGACAATAATTCATGCAAGAGTAACTTTCTTTCATCCTGCTGAGCATACTCTTCATACAAAGAACCATCGATTTCAACGTAACATCTTTGGTCCATCTAGCAAAAACAAATTTTTCGAGTAATGCATCTAGCCTCATGTTCTTCATGATCAAAAACATGTGTCTTCAAGGGAGCTCACACTTTCCAAACTTGTTTCATTTGCAATCTTCATCGGCTAGAACATTCCGCACAGTATAACACTTATCCTTAGGACATCTCATCTTAAATATATGAGCATCGCTATCCCTTTTTATGTCGGCAATTGAGGAAGAGAATATTGAAGTATAGATTTCCTTTTGCAATTCCAAGAACACGTTGATGGTATAGATTGATGCACAAACCTTTTCGATTTTCAACAGTGAACTTCATTGTCGGCATACAAGTGGATGAATCAAATATCAGTTTATGTTGTGTATGTCTTTGTGCTTCAATTGCATTGTTGAACCACATCATAAATTGCACAAGACTTGATCACGTCTTTATGAACGTGCTCATGGAAACAAGAGTCTCTGGTGCCATGGCGGGAGGCAATGAAATTAAGCCCATTGGTTTTCGGTCCCCTATATGCCTCCCACCTGTGTCAAGCAGAGGCGTCCCACTTCTTGATGTGAAAGCACTGCACCAGCAACTGATCTCGAAGCATCCGCATGTCCTCATCAAGCTCAGTTATCCACTCCCCATACTGTCTACCTGGGTCTGCAGGATCACTTGAAGTGCATGCTATACTTGTTGTCTATCAGCAGCATATGCATAATCAGTGAAAGCAGTATCAATCGGCATATCTGCAAAGTCCTCTTGCTGCTCCTCCTCCTCATCATCAGCTGCATCATGTCGTTCCATCAAGAGGTACCAAATGGAAATCTCACGCTAATCTTCTCCTCCTCAGCAGCTAAAGCATGTCGTTCCATCATCTCAGTAGCGGAATAAAGTTGGGCAGCGGGGCCGCGATCGCGGTTTTCACCCGCGCCCGCGTTTTTTTTTTGGATTTTTGTTTTCAGATGAGGAGACTTACAGTGAAAAAACCGTGGTCGCGGTTTTTGGACCGCGATCGCGGTTTCGCGTTTGTTGTGCTACGGACTCCGTCTTTGAAACTCCTACCTGCATTTTAGTCTAAAAATGAAATAACAATAATAGAAACTTGAAAAGAAAAGACATGAAAAGAATTACATACCTCGGGTTGCCTCCCGAGCAGCGCCTTGGTTAACGTCGTGGCTCGACTCAGTGCTTTTCAGATCAATTTAAGTTAGCACATCAACAGAACACAAAGAATCATTATCAGGAGGGTGTTTCTTAGCATCATCAATGTTATACTCTACCCTTACCCCCATCAAATTCCATAGTGAGTGAACCACTACTCACATCAATTCTCGTGTTAGCCATTTTCAGCAACGGTCTACCTAACATCACCGGGGCTGCATGCTTGTCATGTCCCATATCCATCACAAAAAAGTTAGTAGGAAAAATCAGATCATCAACCTTTACCAGAACATCCTGTACTACTCCTTTTGGATAAACATTAGACAAATCCGCCAATTGAATCACTGTCCCAGTTTCATGCAATAGTCCAAGCCCCAAAGATTCATATAGCGAGTAAGGCAACACATTAATAGATGCACCTAAATCTAACATGGCTTTATCAAACTTGGTGTCACCTAACGTGCAAGGAATGCTAAACATGCCAGGGTCACTACACTTCTTAGGCATTCGATTTTGAAGCATAGCGGACACATTTTCACTTACCTGAACCTTTTTCTATATCTTCAACTTCTAGTTCCTCTTGATCGTACATAATGCCTTAAGAAATTTAGCATAACGAGGAACACTTTTAATCAATTTTATTAAAGGGATGTTTACCTCACAGTTACTGAAGGTTTCGAAGATCTCCTTGTCGTTCTCCGGCCTTCTAGTGTCCTTCAGCGCCTCATGGAATGGCGCAAGTAGCTTCTGAGAGCCGAGAGGAGGAAAATTCGGACACACATAGTCATCCTAGACGTCAATAAGAAATCTGCGGTCGCGGTTTGGGACCTGCGGCCGCGGCTCAGCTTCTGGAAAATATGGCGTTTCAGGGACCAATCCGCGGTCGCGGAAAATTTTCCGCGGTCGCGGATTTTGACGTTGTTCATCCTCCGAAATTTCGTCTTTCTGTAGTGTCTCCTCTGTAAGCAAACCGTGGTCACGGTTTTGGACCCGCTGTCGCGGTTTTGGACCCGCTGTTGCGGTTTTGGACCCGCGGTCGCGGTTCCTTGTCTACAGCCTCCATCACTTCATATGATTCATCCCTTTCAGCTAAGGGACCTCTGTTATCCACGTGTTTCCCACTCCTTAGCATAATGGCACTCATATTCTCTCTCGGATTCAACTCCGTTTGTGACAGGAGTCTATGCGCATCCCTAGCCTCCAATTTTCTCACTGTCAGAGAGATCTATCCAACCTGTTTTTCAAGTTTTGCATGCTAGACTTGGTCTCATGCTGAAATTGCACCAAATTGCTCTGCATTGTAGTCACAGTCTGAGTCATGGTGGTCATGCTCTAGGCAAGAGATTTAATCATGTCGTCATCAGACATTGAGGAACTCGGACTCTGCCCCTGAGGTCTAGGATCATATGGTGATCGGAATTGTTGTTGTGGACCTCCAGGCTGCTGAAATTGCTGCTACCGCTGATTGAATTGTTGGTTCTGCTGGTTCTCATATCTCAAATTGGGGTGATCTTGGTCATATCTTGGTCTAGAAGGATTGTAAGTGTTAGAGTATGGGTCATATCTTGGTCTAGAAGGTCCGAAATCTCCCATAGCATTCACTTCAGCGGTGGGCTCTTGCAGTGTTGGACATGCATCAGTAGGGTGCATCGTATCATAGCAGATGCCACAGGCCCTAACTTGTTGATGGTTTCCTTTCACCATGAAATGCCTCATCATTTCCTTCAACTCATTCACGTCAGATTGCAGTGAAGATGATGGATGAGAATTTGCGGCCTTTACTGCTTGAAAGCTCGCTCTCTTGCTAAATTGCCTTGAGCCTTCAGATAGATCAGAAAACATCTCAAATGTTGCAGCTGTAGTTTTGTTCAGAATGTTACCACCATAAGCTGTGTTCACCATTCTACGCCCATCATCAAGAAGTCTGTCATACAGATATAGGACGAGGTCTTGGTCAGAATAACCATGGTATGGACAGCTCGATATCAATCTCTTGAATCTCTCATAGTACTCGTACAAAGTCTCAGTAGCATGTTGTTCAATGTTGTTGATGTTCTTCTTCAGGCTATTGAGCTTTGTTGCAGGAAAGTACTTTTCCAGAAAGGCTTTCTTCATCTTAGCCCATGTACTATGCTTCCTGGAGCTAGATAGTAGAACCCGTCATTGGCCGAATCCTTCAGAGAGAAAGGAAAGGCCCTCAACTTGATTTGGTCCTCAGTGACTCCCCTTGGCTTCATGTTGGTGCAGACAGCGTGAAATTCAGAAAGATGTTTATTGAGGTCTTCTCCATTCATCCCATGGAAGTGGGGTAACAAGTGAATTAATCCAGACTTCAACTCAAAATTAACTCCATTAGCCAACTCGGGAAATTGCACAGCAAGCGGTTGCTGCTCCAGATTCGGTGCAGTTAGCTATCTCAAAGTCTGTTCTTCAGCCATCTCGAGTTGCTCACGCACTTCTCTGCGGTTCCTGGAAAGTGTTCGCTAAATTTCTGTATCAATATCTAAGAGTAGAGAATTAGTAGCACGGGTGTGGACCATAAGACAGGTCCACACAATAGTTGATAAACAAACAAACAAACAAACAAACAAACAAACAAACAAACAAACAAACAAACAAACAAACAAACAAACAAACAAACAAACAAACAAACAAACAAACAAACAAACAAACAAACAAACAAACAAACAAACAGAGAAACAGAGAAACAAAAAATTGAATTCCCTGACAACGACGCCAAATTTGATGAGGCTGAAGTCGTTATGCCTATCAAAGAATCCCTAAAAATCTAACCAAGTATAGCAGGCAAGTAAGGGTCGAACCCAAGGGAATCAAAGGATCTATTTCTATATAGGAAAGTAAGTTACCAACTAGGAACTAGGGGGGAATTGTTGTTTGGTTTTCTATAACTAATGGATTAAAGCAGGAAATGGTTAAGATTGTTGTAAATATGATTGTGAGGGTGCTTCACCTAACAGATATCCACACTTCAATATGATAGGTTGATCATTGATTATCTCAAGTTCATTCAATCCTATGATTGTTCCTATTCCGATCTTATGTATATTAACAGGTCAACTAGCCCTAAAAATACTAACTATTAAACAATCAAGAAACTATCAAGATTCAATTTAACAACAACAGTAAGCATAGGAATTAAGCAGGATACATGCAACACTTAACAACTAGTCAGTATTCAACATGCAATCAATTCTCTTCACAATAAACATTCACAACTAGTTCTTGAAAATCGTGGTTGCTACTCTCGATAAGGAGTTTCAACTAGAAATAACCAAATCCTAGCAATAGAAAATTATCAATATCAACTAGTTGCGCAGGCTAGCGAAATCAGCAAGATTCAATAAAGATAAGTTCAAAGAGAATTAATACAACCCAAAGGAAATAGAACAAGAGTTATAATCTCACAACCAAATCAACTGAAGGCTTCAATCGGCAGGCGAAACAATGGAAACTTAGTTCTTCATAGTCTTCTAAAACACAAAATCCTAGAGAGAATAATGAACGATGATAAAAGTGAATATGAAAGTCTCATGTTTCAAAAGAAAGATAATAACCTAACAAATCAAATCTTCCTAAGATCAGAAACATAATCTTCCTAAAATATAATAAACGAAATAAAAAGAATAAAAATAAAATAAAAACAAAGTCTTTGGCCGAAAAGCCCATTTGCTCCGCGCCTGGACCCGCGACCGCGGCCAAGATCTCCGCGATCGCGGTTTTGAATCTCTTGCTCTGCGGCTTCGTTGTTGTGTCGCGGCCAAAATCCCACACCTGCGGTTTTGCTCTGCCGCGACTACTGCTTCTCGCCCGCGGTCTTCTCTTGTGGTGGCTGCTTGGCTAGCTCCTCAATCTTCAATACTTCACTAAATTCCTTCTCTTCACCACTCCTTCTCTACAACTCCATTATCCTAAATTATCTCCTAAACCCACACAAATGACACCTAATAATCCAGTAACAGCTCATAGTTACGCACTACAAAGTAGAGCGTATCAAATGTGTCACATACAAAATCTATGAACAGAATGGGTGAACACATTTTCACCCGCAATCTTTACTGTCGGATCCTTGTTCAGTTAGAAATATATTAAGCTCGTGTCGCATAGCCTTCTTAAAGTTATCAAACAACCAAGTGTATAATTCCTCGTCTTCATTTAGTAGCTGCAGCAAACGTAATCGATCTCTTGTGAAATTTATTTTAGTGAGATAGTCACCAATTATTTTCCAAGATGGTTGTGTATAATGGCAGCTGATACGCTCTACTTTGTAGTGCGTAACTAGGAGTTGTTATCGGAGTTTTAGGTGCCATTTATGTGTGTTTAGGACACAATAAAGGAGAATGGAGTTGTGGAGAAGAAGTGTTGATTTAGTGGTTTTGAGAGCTTAAATGAAGACATATTGAAGATGGAGGTGAAGCCACAAGAGAAGAAGAAGACGCTGCAGAACATAATCCGCGGGCGCAGAAGGCCATGCCGCGATCGCGGAAATACCCCACAAACAGCGAAGACACCAGAAGCTTTTCCACAGTCGCGGATTTCTTTCCGCGGTCGCGGTTACTGTTCACGCACGCGGGATCCGGGATTTCGTTTCGTCCGAGTTTTGTTTATTTTATTTTCTTTTTATTTCTTTTCTTTTATTTCCTTTTAGGATATTATTTCCTATCTTTTGGAAACTAGGTTTTGCTAGGTTTTATATCATTCATTAGAGAGAAGCCTTTTCATTATTCAAGTTATCACATTATCGTTCAATTTTTCTCTTAGAGTGTTTATACTTTGAAGACTATGAAGAACTAAGCACTTTTGCTTAGTCCGACGATTGAAGCCTTCGTTTGTATTTGGTTGTGAGATTATAACTCTATTTCCTTTCCTTTGATTATATCTCTTCTCTTTGAGCTTCATCCCATTGATTCTTGATGATTTGACTGGCCTGATCATCTAGTTGATATTAGTGATTATCTATTGCTAGGGTTTGGATATTTCTGGTTGAAATCATTTATCTTGTGTAGCAACCACGATATTCTAGGACTGGTAGGACTAGTTTATTGTGAAGAGAATTGATTACATGTCGAGTACTGACGGGTTGTTAAGTATTGCATGTATCCTGGTTAATTCATATGCTTACTGCTGCCTTTAGATTAAATCTTGATTGTTTATTGGTAAGTATTTTCAGGGCTGGTTGACCTGTCTATATACATAAGATCGGGACAGGAATATTCATTGGTAGGAATTGGAGATAATCTAGGATCAACCAATCAAACTGAAGTGTGGATATTTTTCTGGCTAAGTCACTTATCACCCATAGATTACACCTTTTGCTTTGATTTACTTTGTTTACATGACACAAACCAAAACCCCCATTTTGTTACCATTGGCATACAACCTTTTCCACTTAGGA
The DNA here is from genome assembly GCA_027886185.1 of Rheum nobile. NCBI lineage: Eukaryota > Viridiplantae > Streptophyta > Magnoliopsida > Caryophyllales > Polygonaceae > Rheum > Rheum nobile. The sequence goes on from WOAB01000639.1 coordinate 11,377,392, forward strand.
AGATTGCTTACCACCCTGTGGGATTCGATCCTTATTTACTCTACTACATTAGTTAGGTTTTTGAGGTTTACTTTGATAGGAACTACGACTTTAGCCTCATCAAATTTGGCGTCGTTGTCGGGGAGGCAAAGTTTTAATTTTCTTTGTATTTGTTTGTGTGCCAACTACTGTGTGGACCTATCTTATGGTCCACACCCGTGCTACTAACTCTCCTACTCTAGATCTTGATACAGAAATCGAGAGAACACTTTCTAGGAACCGCAGGGTAAACAGATCACTCTTGTCCTGTTTTGACAACCCGTGCTTTGAGATGGCTGAAGAAGCACCGACGTTGAGGCAGTTGACTGCACCGAATCTAGAGCAACAGCCTCTTGCTATGCGTTTTCCAGAGTTGGCAGATGGCGTGGATTTTGAGCTCAAATCTGGGTTGATTCACTTATTACCCCACTTTCATGGGATTAGTGGAGAAGACCCCAACAAGCATCTTTCTGAATTCCACGTTGTTTGCAGCAGCATGAAGCCCAGGAATATTACTGAGGACCAGATCAAGCTGAGGGCCTTTCCTTTCTCTCTGAAGGATTCGGCCAATGATTGGTTCTACTATTTGGCCCTAGGAAGCATAGATACATGGGCAAAGATGAAGAAAGCCTTCCTGGAAAAGTACTTCCCTGTAACAAAGCTCAATAGCTTGAAGAGGAATATTAGCAACATTGAGCAGCTTGCTACTGAGACGTTGTATGAGTACTATGAGAGGTTCAAGAGGTTGATTTCAAGTTGTCCATACCATATGGTTATTCTGACCAAGACCTCGTGCTATACTTGTATGGTGGACTTCTTGATGATGAGAGAAGGATGGTGAACGCATCATGTGGCGGTAACATTCTAAACAAGACGCCAGCTATAGCTTTTGAGATATTCTTTTAGCTATCTGAGGGCTCAAGACAGTTTAGCAAGAGGGCGAGCACCCAAGTAGTTAAGGCCGCAGAATCTCAGCCATCTTCCTTACTACTTTTTGAGATGAAGGAGATGATGAGGAGATTTATGATGAAAGGCAACCAGCAGCAAGTCAAGTCTTGTGGAATCTGCTATGACACAATGCACCCTACTGATGCGTGTCCCACACTGCAGGAGTCCACTGCTAAAGTGAACGCTATTGGAGGTTTCGGCCCTCCAAGGCCAAGATATGACCCGTACTCCAACACTTACAATCCAGGGTGGAGAGATCACCCCAATTTGAGATACGAGAATCAGCAGAATTCTCCTCAGGGTCGTGATGATCAAGAGTTCCACCAGAGGCCACCATAGTTCTTACAGCAGCAACAACAATTTCAGCAGCCTGGAGGTCAACAACAACAACAATTTAGATCTCCATATGACCCTAGACCTCAAGGCCAAAGCGCAAGTTTGTCTATGTCCAGTGATGACATGATTAAGTCTCTCGCTCAGAGTGTATCGACGTTGGCAACCACTATGGTCCAACACAATCAAGAGATGAAGTCTAGCATTCAGAACTTGGAGAAGCAAGTGGGGCAGATTTCTCTGGCAGTGAGCAAAATGGAAGCCAGGGACTCGGGGAAACTACCATCTCAAACGGTAGCAAACCCGAGAGAGAATGTATGTGCGATGACGCTGCGAAGTGGAACACAAATGAAGGAAGTGACGGATGCTTCAGAGGAAGAACCGCGACTGCGGACCAATTTCCGCGACCGCGGAATCATTACTGAAGGCAAAGCAAAAATCGGCGAATTTCCGCGACCGCGGCAGGATGTCCGCAACCGCGGAAAAGTCTCTGGAGGAGACGAAATTTTTTGAAGAAATTCCGCGACCGCGGAATGACATCCGTGATGCGTTCCTGCTTGTGAATGCTAGATCGATGATCTTGGTGGGAAGTCGTGCGGGCTACTTCTGTGGTTGGATGAGTGGAACGCGGTATTTGGGCCTCGTGTGAGTTGGTGAACGCAATGATTGATGGTGGTATTGCGATGGCGGAAGCGATTGTTGGAGAGGATAGATGACTTGAAAAGACAAGTCTGACTTAGGCCATAGCGTCGGCGGAGGAGTTGGATAAACTCGATAGAGATTGAGTGGATGCCGTAGCGTCGGCGGCGGAGTTGGATAAACTCGATGGAGATCGAGTGGATGCCGTAGCGTCGGCGGCGGAGTGAAAGAGATGAGAAGACAGAGAAGTGTTTGACGTCCAATCAAAGGAAGGAGGCAATAGGCTGACGTAACCTAGTACAGAAGGTCGAGATGACCTTTTATAGGACATAGCGGGACTCGGATGGGCCGAGTCTCGCTTGATGGGCTGGCCCACGCGACACGCGTGGAACACACACCAAAAAGGAAAACACTGAAAATAATAATGTTCTAAAATTTACAAAGATATTCAAAGAACGCGTTCATCATTGAATGCGAGGACCTTGAGACAGAACGCGACGTCTTGTGACAAATGTGGACGCTTGAAGGAGATCGCGGTCTCTGGACTTGGATGGAGTCGCTTGAAAGAAGACGCGTTCTTTGGTGATGGCTTGCATAGGCTAGTGCTGAGGCACGCGATGAAGCATTGCTTGGCATTAGAACGCGGTCTTCTCACTAACCCTTTTGAGCGCAGGCTCATGGCTTCTTCTTCCTCTATGGTTGTAATGGAGGGTAGGGTCGCATCACCCTCCCCCACTTGGCTGTGAAGCGTCCTCGCTTCACCAACATCGATCTTGTGCTCTACATACTCATGCAAGTGCACCCAATGTAGGTCTCCGGTGTCGAACACGAATCGACGGCGGCTGTGATGTGGCAGATAGGCACCAATCACCCAGTTGATTGTCTGTGGAAGGCTATACAAGGGTGGTAGTGCGTTTGGAGGCACCTCTGTCAATTCTGCGGTGAACTCCGCTTTCAACGCGGCGAAAGCTGGGGGCAAAGGCGCGCCGATGTGTGCGCAGTGCAAGCTTGGAGTTGGCACTAACAGGCAAGAAGGCACTTTTCTGTTCAAACGGGCAGTGAAGTCCCTTGGTCTGGCGAGAAGCACATGGTGGGCATAACTGCCCTGCAACGCAGTGCTCGGTGGTGCGGTACTCCCAGTGTCTCTACAACACGTGCTATCCTTGGGCGCGTTGTTATGGGAAGCGTTGTGTTGGCCTGATGGAGGACGCGTCCTTTGTTCTCCAAGGTTTGGGGGTGTTAAAGACGCGCCAGATATAGAGTTGGGTCACTGTGTTGTGTCCGCGGTCTTGGTCGATTGCAAATCCTTGTGGCGATCTCGCTCGACCTGTTCCTGGAAAATCTCATGTGGAGACATTGGTAAGAGAGTCACGCGCTTCCCGTGGTAGGTGAACACATAGGTGTTTAGATACCCATCGTGAAGTACGCGATGATCAAACTGCCATGGACGCCCAAGCAAGAGGTGGGTGGCGTCCATTGCAATCACATCACATAAAATTGTGTCTTTGTAGGGACCAATAGAAAAAGGTAGAAGACAGTGTCACCTGAACTTGAAGAGAGCCATTGTAGGCCATATGGTTGTGGATGAGGCGTTGTCTGCATGCTGAGATGGTTGACCACCTTCTCATTGACAATGTTGCAACAGCTGCCTCCATCGATGATAACATTCAAGGTCGCGGTCTTAACCAAGCAACGCGTCTGGAAGAGATTCTCGCGTTGGTCGACAAGGCTGCCTTCCTTGACGGTGAGGATGCGACGCGTGACAAGGCTGAGAGGTGTGCCGGCATGGATCGTGATAACCTTACACATAAGCGTCCTCGCGGTCTTCTTCGTCTCCTTTGTCAATGGGCTTAAGCGGTGCCACTTCCTCCTCATAGGATTCATATACGGTTGCAGTGTTGGAGAAGAGGACCTTTCTGTTATTCGGACAATCCCTGTTGTAGTGGCCCCGCCCTCCACACTTGAAACATTCAAGGTCACGCGCACGCTCATTGCTCTGGGAGGAGCCCTTTGTGGTGGTCGCGTGAGCTGTATTGGAGGTGGGCAACGCGTTCTTTCCATGTCGGTCTTGGCTGGACGCGGTGGTTCCTGCGACTAGCGCGCGCACATCAGTAGTAAGGGAATGACCAGGGTTAGATTCATACCTGGTGTGGCCTGGTTGCCAAGAGGAGTGCTTGCGACGCGCGAGTTGGTTGTAAACCTGCATCGCCGTGTGGGTCAACGTGTTGAGATCCTTGATGGGCAAGATCTCCAGCTGGTCGCGGATTGGCGCGTTCAGGCCACTTAGAAACTTGGTCCTCAAAGTCGTTGGTGCAACGCTTATGTTTGCCTTATAATACATGTCCTCTAGCTTGGAGAAAAACTCAAGGGGAGTTTGTGAGCCTTGGCGAGCCATGGCTATCTCCATTCTCATTTGATTTATGTAATCTGGAGGCACATATTTCTTGGTCATCACGTACACGAGTTGGTGCCATTCGGTGACCCTTGTTCGGTGGCGATGCACGCAGTCATCCTCGAAACGATGCCACCACACTTTGGCTGCTCCGCGGAAGTGAAGTGTCGCGGCGTCGACATGCTCCTCAGGTGGCACTCGACAATAGCGAAGTGTGTACTCCGTAGCCTGCACCCATTCAAGAAAAACAGAAGGGTTGTATTCACCATAAAAATGCTCGATTTTTACCTTGACTTTGTGTCTTTGGTATCGAGGTTGGGCAGGGGCTTGCAATGGCACGTTGTGTGGCGCGGCGTCGTAGAGAGGGTTCTCATAGGCACAGACGCCAGGATCTTCAACGCGTGCATGGCGAAGCCTCTCGCGTGCTTGTTGTGGTTCGCCGCGAGCAAAATCTTCCCTGGGCGCGTAGGCGTCATCGCGTTGACGCTATCGCGGCTGGGTTCCATGATCGGCTTGGCAGACATCTATGGGCATGACATCACGGCGCTCGCCGCCAATGCCATGATCGCGATCTCTTTGTGCTTTGAGACGCGGTGGAGGAATCCAATCTGAAGGGTGGTCCTGCAATTCAAGTGGATCTCCAAGAGGGGGTAAGAATAGTCATAATGTATCATACCTGATTCTTCAACTTCCTTGTCGTCGAAGTCGTCTTGGACTCTGGGTGTGATTGACGCGTAGCCATCGTACTCGTAGCATGGCGTCCGAGCACTTTGATGTTATAGGTGGTCACGCACATCGTAGCCTCGTGGCTGGGTAGTTGGCGTCTCGAAATCGGCCTCATCGCATCGCTTGTGCCCACTGGGTCTTAGCGGCGTCGCAGCGGCTAACCCGGCTTCGCGTAATTGGCCTTCGCGATGTGATGAGCCTTGAACGCGGCGCTGGGTGCGTCGAGATGCATACCTGTCATCAAAATCGTATGGTTCAGAAAACTCACCTTGATGAACATTGTCGCGGTCGGAGCCGGTGTCGTAGTCGTTAGGATTTGCGCGCAGAGCGGAATGATGGCGGTGCGACACGTATCCCTAACGACTCTCTATGACTGATTGAAGCCGTTGTAGGCGCGGTTGGAGGTTGGAGGTCGAAGGCATCAACCCTTTTCCCTTATCCACGCGTTGTTGGCTTGGACCAGCGTTAGTTTGTTGCGGTCCTCCGGCCGTATCTATTGGGATCATTTGTGTTGGCGTAGGTTGGGCCGGCGCAGCGCGTTGAATGGCCTGAAATTGGGCAACTTGGCGCCTAAGTTCGTGGATCTCGCGTTGTTCCTCCGAGAGCTCCAGAATGGTGTCTTGTTGGGGAGGATTGGCGAGTGGGACCACTTCATGTTGCGCGATGTTTTGCTATGGTGGGTGGTTGTTGCCATCTCCTTGGACATTCCTACCGGTGGGTGCCGTGAGGCTACCTATCACAATATGACCAGACATCGCGAGTAAAAATGAACAAAAGGCAATACAAAACCAAAGAACAAGTAAGCAACTAGCAAGAAACAAATGTTCACGTAGGAGTGCGCATTCGTTTGGCCGTGAGGGCGGCTTAGGCAAAACACAAAACAAGTGTGATATGCTAGAACAAAACCAATTGAATAAAGTCTTAACATCTTACGTAAACAACACAAACACACAAGAACCAACCTTCAAGGTGTTAACCTAGACGGTGGAGAGATGAAGAAGATGAGCCTAGCCGAGAGGGGGAAAGAAGGTTTGATGTGACTATGGGAACCATCATTTTTGAAGAAGATCAAACACTTATCCAAAAGAAATGGTTCGAAACTTGGAAGGTGTCAAAACCGAAGAATCTGTCTCGTCGACACCATGTTCATCAAGGTGAGTTTTCTGAACCATACGATTTTGATATGGAGCAATGGAGCCCGCTACACACTTACACCTGGGCTCCAATTCTGTGTTCGTTGAAGGCTTGTGCAACTCCGTTTCTTCGATGTACCACTTACCTTACAGTGGATCTATTTGATTGCACGTGGAGTTTGTTTGAGTAGGACCACCGCAACACCAGAGACTTGTGATTTCACTGCTTTACCGCCAGCACCAACATCCACGTCCAGGCCACCTCGGTGACGGTGTGAGTACTTTTCTACCTTTCCATGTGCTTCATCTTTTAGTCTTTCATTACATTGAAGACAATGCAATATTTAAACATGGGGGAGTGGTCTATACTTGCTAGTCGTCTGAATATAAAAAAAATTGAAAAAGTCAAAAATATGAAAAAAAGACAAAAAGAAATCCTAGGCTAAGTCAAAAACCCGAGAGGACGGCTTAGGTAATAAACAGGTGGCCCGGACCAGCATTAGGCTGGGGTAATAAGAGGTCAAGAGTGATGTGAGTTTTGTGAGCCCATCTATTGAAAATGAAATGAGTGGCTTGGTGAAAATCCGAAAGGGCGCCTTGGCAAAATTAGTGAAAAGAAGAAGAGTGATTATTGGGATTCCTCATTTTTCCTGGCGTGGTGACATAAGAAGAGGTGATATAAGGAGGATTCGGATAGGTCACTTTGGGAGGTATAAGAAGATAGATGGAGGCTAGGATTAGATATTTTTATTCACTCTATGGTGTTTGGGTTAAGCTTGGGGGAAGTACTCTGCTTTCCTTGAAGCCTGTATGTGTGTTGTTGTGTTGGTGCCTTGGAGATTCATGATTAGGTGCAGTTCTTAGTGGAGATAGTTTTGATGTGCTTCCTGAGACCTTAGGTATTTCATTAGAGGAGTAGGTTTCTATTAGCTTATTCGAGGACGAGCAAGGTTTAACCATGGGGGAATTTGATACGCTCTACTTTATAGTGCGTAACTAGGAGTTGTTACCGGAGTTTTAGGTGCCATTTATGTGTGTTTAGGACACAATATAAGAGAATGGAGTTGTGGAGAAGAAGTGTTGATTTGGTGGTTTTGAGAGCTTAAATGAAGACATGTTGAAGATGGAGGCAAAGCCACAAGAGAAGAAGAAGACGTTGCAGAACATAATCCGCGGGCACAAAAGGCCATCCCGCGATCGCGGAAATACGCCACAAACAGCGAAGACACCAGAAGTGTAATAACCCTCATGATTGCCATAAGGGTAATATGGTAAAATATATGTTTGGTGAAAGCAAGTTATAAAATCCCCTTAAGTTGTGAAGGGTCTAAACTATGGTTAACCTTACGTTAATTGTAATTTGAACCAACTTATAAATTTAACTTAGAATTTGCTTGAACCAATTTACAAAGTGTTAGGCATGGTTAAACTTATAAGGTTGGGTAACTTAAAATGAAGTCGCTTCTCCGAGCTATTATCGGTCAAGTTTCGGGGTCGAAACTTCTTTTAAGGGGGTAGTATTGTAATAACCCCTAAAAGTCCCGAACTGTCGTGATGAAATCAAGGATCGGGAATGACACGGTGCAAGGAATGGCTTCGAAGATCTTCAAGGAATCGTCAAGCAAAGCCCAGAAATGTGACCTGACTTGAAATGGACCGTTCTCTCTCTTCTGAGATCGGAATGGAGTGATTCCAAATCCCATAGTTTAATGTTGAAGTCTTCTTGAGTCCCTCCAAATTTGAGCACGATTGGAAAAGGGATCAGGAAGAAATGATGATTTTCCTGAGGGGTCGCAGGGAGCTTGCGGGGTTGTGTTAAGGTTGTCTTTGGAACGATGGATCTGGCGGAAGACAGTGATTGGCTTGGCGTTTTTGGTGTGAATTGGTGGCTTAGGGATCAGTGAAGGACAGTGCAAAGTGGAGTCGAGTGGTTGTGGAAGTTGGTGAAGATATGAACTCCCTAAGTTGGATATAACGCACCAACAAAGGAAACTCTTGAATCCGGACTTGGATAGTTCTTCAAGGGGAGGGAAGACTCGACGTAGACTTGGTTGAGATAGAAGCAGAGTTGGCAAGATGAACTCACTTTACAACAAAGGAATTTGACGCAAGAACACTTAGAGAAAAGAGAGAGTTTTTCTTAATCAAATTCAAAGCTCTTCTTAAAACAATGCAAAGGGAAGGCTATAAGTAGGCTAGTGTGAGTCGGCCTTCCTTGCCTTCCAAGGCAGCCTTCAAGCCTCCTATTAAGGCTAGAAAACACCTAACATTTAAGCAAATAAACGCCTCCTATTGAAGCTACAAAATGGTGCAAAGGAGTTTAAAGTTAGACTTTAACTCAGCCATATATGGAAAAACAGCAAATATAAAAACATAGTATTAAGGCGCCTAGGATTCCTTGGTGCTAGCTTTGGTCAAAGCATTGAGTGGTCGACCTTGAATGCTTCTTCCTTGGATTCCAAGAGTGTGTATGGGCCGGCCTTGAAGTTGGAATTAAGCCCACAAGTGACGAGGCCTTGCTCCAACTGGATTTGCAACTCTTTCGGGATTTCTGCTGAACTGTCGTAGAGATTACGATTTCTCTGTTTTGCTGGCCCGAATTTGAGGGAGACCTGCACATAAAAATTGTAGATAATTTCCTTAGATTTGCAATGACTACTCATGGGCCTCCATTGGACTTTCGTAGCTCCGGATATGGCTAGAATACTGAGAAGATATCGACGAGACAGATTCTTCGGTTTTGACACCTTCCAAGTTTCGAACCATTTCTTTTGGATAAGTGTTTGATCTTCTTCAAAAATGATGGTTCCCATAGTCACATCATCCTCTCCTCCTTTAAGAGGATTCGTCCTCGAATCCAAATGATAAAGAAAAAATTTCTTATGAAGAGGTACGAGAGATGACATATCTTCCCTTTCCTCCTTGGCATGGGTAGTCTTGACAAACGATTCTGGGATAGTGGACTCGACCTCCTCTTCTTTCGGTTGTGGCACCTCCTCTCCCATTGGTTGTGGCTTCTCCTCCACAATTCTCGGGGTTGGCTCATCATCAAACACTTGCTTTTCAACAACAATGCCAATGGAAGATTCACATACTTTTTCCTTAGGCGATTCATCTCCTTTAAGTGGTATTCCTTGTTGTGAAGCATATTGGCGCAACATGTTCTCGATCTTCTCCAGGTTCCTCACAAAGGATTTATGGTACTCCTCGAATAAACTTTCATTCTTCTCCGACCAGACCCTCAAATCAGCTCCTAATGATGATGCATTCTCTCGCCAATTTTGTCGAGGCTTAAACACGGTCTTCGGTTGATGGGTTTGGTGGTGAAACATGACTCCTTTTGAAACCTCCTTGCGTGGCTCTGATACCAAATGATGAATATCAAGGATCGGGAATGACACGGTGCAAGGAATGGCTTCGAAGATCTTCTTCAAAAATGGTGGTTCCCATAGTCACATCATGTCGTTTTGTAAGAAAGACATGATGGGCAATTTCTGTAATCTCAGTGAGATCTTTTGAACGTATTAATATACATTTAAATGCATTTTTGGGCCTTAGAATATTTTTAAGAGTGCTAAAAATGAATTCTAGCATAAGTCCGCGAGTGAAACCGCGACCAGAGGCCAACAGACGCGATCGCGGCATTTCCGCGACCGCGGAAATGCTGTTCTTCATCCCCTTCGTTTCCTTCGCGTTTCGCCGGTTCGGATGTCGATGTTTCGCCGTTGGGGATGTCGATCGATTGGTCTTCTCGGCGTTGAGCTCCCCTTGTCCTATAAAAGGAGGTCGGGGCCTCGAAGATCTTCATCCAACAGCTTCAATCTCCTCTCTTTCTCTCATTTCAAGTTCGATGGAGTTCCTCGAAGTTCGCCGGAGTTTTCAAGTTCGTCGGAGCATCGCCGGAGGTGTCTTGGAGGCTAGCGAGTGGTGGTGGTGGTGGTGAGCCCTCGTTCGAAGCCAGGGTGGTCATTCGCGTTGTCGGTAAGCCTCGAAGTTGGATGAGAGTCGTGTCGGAAGGGGAATCCGTGATCGCGGGGATGAATTCCGCGACCGCGGCTCTGCCCAGAATTCTGCGACCGCGGAAGTCCAAACCGCGACCGCGGCTTGCCTTGGCAAGCGCGATCGTGGCTTGGACAACCATGGTCATGGCTTAGCCTTCGTTTCCTTTCGATTCTTAACATTCATTCGTTCATATCGATTCTAACTTAGGGTGTCATCGGGATTCGTACGCAAATTCCAGTCTCCAGATACTCGGAATCTGTCAAGCTACGTTCGACTAGATTAAGGCAAGTGGCGGTTCGCTCTTACTTATCATTCCATATTTCCTTTAATTATCAATTACTTGATTGTTAATTAAAATGGAGTGAAGTGTTGTTTTCGTTTGGGAACAGATTTTATAAAATGATGTGATAAAATATGATATTATAATAGGTTGTATATATTGCTAGAAACAACACTATTATACATGTTATTACCGTGATGGTATTGGTGTGGATTGTTGTGGATTGTTGTGTGAAATTTAAATGTGTAGTTAGAACGAGTATTCGTAGGAACGCTATGTACCTTACGAGGTCTAGTCGTTTCTTTATAACTTGGTGCTTAGGATGATTTTGCCCTAACACTTTCCTGGTCATGACCTACCCCTATCCGAATATAGGTGGTGGTGCACACAGCTGGTGCCAAACATTCGGGAAATGTTCACAAGATATCTCTCGTATCGAGATGATATATATATATATATATATATATATAATAAAAGCTGTAACGTGTATATACGTTTTGGAAATAAATAAGATAAGTGCGATTATGCACATAATTAATATACCCTCGGGCGAGGAGTACAACGTGAAAACCGTCCGGACTCTTGTTAGAGTAAGTCTTCTTTCCAATCTGGATTCGCATTGCGCGGTGAGGTTGGTCGTGGACCCAAATAATCAAGGTCGCTTTTAAACTTGTGTGTGAAAACTTAACGTTCCCAAACACTTGTCATACTTTCCCATAAGACTCAATCCCTTTGGAGTCTTCTTTTCAATACATGTTTAATTCTAATCATTCCGTGAAAGTTTCGGGTTATGTATCGTTCCTTCGGTTATTATTCGAGGAACAAAGATAGTAAACGGTTACGATCACTAGAACCTTTTTATTTCTACTCTTGCATAGTCTTTCATTAGACTAACCAACCGGTTATTTTTCTTTGCATGGTTGGCTGGTGTCATCTGTCTCATACGGCACATCAGATAAGTTTCTGCAAAGGCAAGGACTCGACGTGAGGACAGTTGGCGTTTTGTGTGTCTCTTTCTAAGGTTGAGATCCCAGGCGTAAGATCGTAAGGCCAAGACTTATTGAGTCATTTTATTCTAAAGACTTCCGCTGTAATAAATATTTGTACTAGATTTTGTTATCGAATTGTAATTTCAACATTTGAAATAAAATATTATTTGAGCAGTTGTATGTCATTTAATAAAGTTTATGTTATTATACAGTTGTTATAAAATGGTTAAGCCTTGGGTGACCCCAGATGTGTAATCTGAGGTCACTGGCGGTAATATTTCCAAAGGGTATTTTGGGGGTGTTACAAGAAGATTTTCCGCGATCGCGGATTTCTTTCCGCGGTCGATGTTACTGTTCACGCACGCGGGATCCGGGATTTCGTTTCGTCCGAGTTTTGTTTATTTTATTTTCTTTTTATTTCTTTTCTTTTATTTCCGTTTATTTCCTTTTAGGATATTATTTCCTATCTTTTGGAAACTAGGGTTTGCTAGGTTTTATATCATTCATTAGAGAGCAGCCTTTTCATTATTCAAGTTATCACATTATCGTTCAGTTTTTCCCTTAGAGTTTTTATGCTTTGAAGACTATGAAGAACTAAGCACTTTTGCTTAGTCCGACGATTGAAGCCTTCGTTTGTATTTGGTTGTGAGATTATAACTATATTTCCTTTCCTTTGATTACATCTCTTCTCTTTGAGCTTCATCCCATTGATTCTTGCTGATTTGACTGGCCTGATCATCTAGTTGATATTAGTGATTATCTATTGCTAGGGTTTGGATATTTCTGGTTGAAATCTCTTATCTTGTGTAGCAACCACGATATTCTAGGACTGGTAGGACTAGTTATTGTGAAGAGAATTGATTACATGTCGAGTACTGACGGGTTGTTAAGTATTACATGTATCCTGGTTAATTCTTATGCTTACTGCTGACTTTAGATTAAATCTTGATAGTTTCTTGATTGTTTATTGGTAAGTATTTTCAGGGCTGGTTGACCTGTCTATATACATAAGATCGGGACAGGAATATTCATTGATAGGAATTGGAGATAATCTAGGATCAACCAATCAAACTGAAGTGTGGATATTTGTCTGGCTAAGTCACTTCTCACCCATAGATTACACATTTTGCTTTGATTTACTTTGTTTACGTGACACAAACCAAAACCCCCCTTTGTTACCATTGGCATACAACATTTTGCACTTAGAAAGATTGCTTACCTCCCTGTGGGATTCGATCATTATTTACTCTACTAAATTAGTTAGGTTTTTGAGGTTTACTTTGATAGGCACTACGACTTTAGCCTCATCAGCAGCCTACGTTTGTGCACCGCCAATAAAGAAACTTATGCATCATAGTAAAACTAGATTGTGCACCATAACATAACAAAATAAATTTTACGGTACGGTATAACAAGATTGTGGACTATAATATAACAAGATTGTGCACCTACAATACTAGAAACTGTGCACCTTAACATAGCAAGATTGTATACCAATAGTGCATTAAAAAGTGCAATGAAATATAGCAAGAATGTGCACTATAGCATAACAAGACTATGTATTATAACACAGTAAATTGTGTATTAAAGTATATCAAGGTTGTGCATTAGAGTATAAAAAGTTGTGCACTGATAACACAATAAACAGTGTAGTGTAATACACAAGACTGTGCACCATAGCATAACAAGACTGTGCACCTATAACACAATAAATTGTGCATTAAAGTATATTAAGTTGTGCATTAGAGCATAAAATGTTGTGCATTGCTAAACAATAAAATGTGTTGTGTACTATAAAAACACTATGCACCATAGCATAACAAAACTGTGCACATATAAAATAATAAACTGTGCATTAATGTGTTGATCTCTATTGTTATTTTTCATTCATTGATGCCTAGTTTATGCTTTTATTCTATTTTCGTTCAAGAATACTACAATATTTTTATCGAACAACGTACATGAACCCATATTTTCGTTATTGCGTTTTTCTTACAGGAACATTTGAAAGGAGTATTTGTGATTAAATTCTTTGTACACAACGTTCATGAGCTTTAGTTTGTGATTTCGAAGACAATATCGTTGTCTAGAGCTTCGCATCACAAGGAGCATTTGTGTGATATTTTTTGAAATCTTGAGTTTTATTTGAAGATTTGGTTCTTTTCGCATATAAAAGGAATGATGTTTATGTTTCACGTGCCAATGTCGATTTATTTTTTATCTTTTGAGCACGCTTTATGCTTCGTTGGATTACCTAGATTTCGACGACCCAGATTTCCTCACGTTTTCATTATAATAAATTATCTCACCAGATCAGTATGGAGGCCAGTAGCAAGCCGTGATCACTACATAGGACTTGTACAAAATGACCATTATGGAAATTAAGGTTCGTTTGGCATTTGGTAACAATTTCTTATTCGTACAGTACCTTATAAGGGGAAACAATGTCTTATTAATTAGAAAAGGCCTTGCATAACCAATCCAAAACCAGATACCCCATCATAAGTTCCTTAAACATCAAAACAAAACAAAAAACTAGTGAAATTATGGAGAAAATCCAAAATAAAATGGACATATCACAATTCATTGAACTAGCAATATCATAGTGAGGTATCTGATTTTATAGAAACCAACAAAGCTTCGACAGTACAAATAATGACAATAATACGATAAAAGAAGTACCATGTTACATCAACAATCAATAGACAACTTGAATCATACTAAAAAATAGAATCCAAACCGCTTGACTAATTCTATCCCCAAGAATACAACGTATACCAAAAAATGACGAACAATAAAAAATTGGAAAAAACCAATAGAAAATATAATTACAATTAACACCAACAGATCTACGAAGACGAATGGTAAATATAGTTATGGGTTCATTTTTCGTAATAATAATGGTAAACCTCTCCTTATATTTGGAGAAAAATGTGACATTTTTTGAAATCTTGAGTTTTATTTGAAGATTTGGTTCTTTTCGCATATAAAAGGAATGATGTTTATGTTTCACGTGCCAATGTCGATTTATTTTTTATCTTTTGAGCACGCTTTATGCTTCGTTGGATTACCTAGATTTCGACGACCCAGATTTCCTCACGTTTTCATTATAATAAATTATCTCACCAGATCAGCATGGAGGCCAATAGCAAGCCGTGATCACTACATAGGACTTGTACAAAATGACCATTATGAAAATTAAGGTTCGTTTGGCATTTGGTAACAATTTCTTATTCGTACAGTACCTTATAAGGGGAAACAATGTCTTATTAATTAGAAAAGGCCTTGCATAACCAATCCAAAACCAGATACCCCATCATAAGTTCCTTAAACATCAAAACAAAACAAAAACTAGTGAAATTATGGAGAAAATCCAAAATAAAATGGACATATCACAATTCATTGAACTAGCAATATCATAGTGAGGTATCTGATTTTATAGAAACCAACAAAGCTTCGACAGTACAAATAATGACAATAATACGATAAAAGAAGTACCATGTTACATCAACAATCAATAGACAACTTGAATCATACTAAAAAATAGAATCTAGACCGCTTGACTAATTCTATCCCCAAGAATACAACGTATACCAAAAAAGGACGAACAATAAAAAATTGGAAAAAACCAATAGAAAATATAATTAAAATTAACACCAACAGATCTACGAAGACGAATGGTAAATATAGTTATGGGTTCATTTTTCGTAATAATAATGGTAAACCTCTCCTTATATTTGGAGAAAAATGTGACATCTCAACCCCTTTAAAGACAGAAACCATAACGGTTAAAAATATTTTAATCAAAGTAAACGAAATAGATATTACTATTATTCAACTGGAGTATGACAACCTTACAATTGTAAACGTCCTTAATAAGATTTGACACTGTCTTTGGGATATTGAAATCTTAATTTCTGATATCTTTTTTTATTACAACTGTTTTTTCTTCAGTGCAAATCTGTCATGTCTTCCGAAAAACAAACGTTGCGACCGACTGCATTACAAATCTGAGCTAGCGGAGTTTCTTAGAAGATATTCAAGCAAATTTAGGGCTTCTAGTTCTCATCCGTAAGGATGCTATATACTGAAAAATCATGCCTTCTGTAATTTTCCGGTCTAATTTTTACTGTATATAAAAAAAAACAGACTAATCCTAGAGTACAATGTACACAAACTACCTTTTGACATTTGTTTGCCGTCATAGAAGAGTCCAACCACTCTTTTTTGTATCAAGAACAATAAAATAAGCACTCATTCATATAATTAAAAAAAAATTGTTGGTGTATAACGGATTGGTTCTCTATACCCAGCAATTAGATCATGCCCGTCACTTGAGTCAATTTAGACCTGAGCAAACGCGGGCCGGCCCGCCCGCCCGCCAAGCAAAACGGGCTTGGAAAGGGGTTTAAGCCCGAACGGGCCGATTGGCCCGGCCCGTTCGGGCTGGCGGGCCGGGCCCGGTAACATGGCCAGGCCCGTACGGGCCGCTCGGCCCGGCCCGTATAAAATTTAAATTATATAAAAATATATTTAAAAATACATTAAAAAAATAAATATAACCTAAAAATACATGAAAAATAATAATTTAACGGCCCGCTAAATACCAAAAAAAATATACCAAAAAATAATTTAAATATAAGTTATATGTCATGTGGGCCGGCCTGCAGGCGGGCCCGGTTAGCCCCGTGGGCCTGACAAACAGGCTCGGCCCAGCCCGGGCCCGCGTTTGATCAGGTCTACTTGAGTGCTAGAAACTTTAATTTCAAACACCTTTTTTCCGAGAAAATTCGTGCATTGTTCATGTGCAACCATACCAAAAAACAAAATGGTTTGTTCATGTGCAACCATACCAAAAAACAAAATGGTTTTCTAACTTTCTTCTTAGAGCGATAGAACCTGAAGCTTTCTCATGCAAGGAAAAAATACAACGACCTGAAGAGGAAAAGAAGAAACAAAACAGGAGCGTATACATCAACAAAATAGTGAAATCCTGATTTATAATGTGGCAAAGATTAAATAAAGAGGCCAAATCTAGTAAGGTCTAAGCTCTAAAGCTGATATTTTAGGCCAACTATGCATATTGTGGCCTCTAAAATGATTTGCAATGATTTATGAGCAAGTCCCAGGATGTTGGGGGTATCAATAGCAGTAAACACTACCTTTTACATTACCTAATAGCAATTTTCCTCAATGGTGACTTGCCTTTCTCTGCGCTGGCATTACTTTGGTTTCTTACGCATACCCATCCGTGCTTTTGCATATCTGTCAGCTGGTTAACGAAAAATATGCCCAAAGAGAACAAAACCAAAAGGAAGAAAACAGCCCAGCAAGTAAAGTTTGGGAGGCAGGGGAGTGGTAAGTCTTAAAAGGATACTCTATGCGCATTCCCTCACCCGCAGAAGAATACAGAATTGCACCTTGCAGTTGATAGAGAGCTTCAGTTGAGCAGGTAGTATCCTGAGGCAAAGAAGCATGCTTGAGCAAGAATGCTAGCATAATATTCCACCCAAATTTAAGCTACACGATAGCACTTAGAGTGGCACTTTTTAAATTTAGGCAAAGAAAAGCACACTTCACAGAATGTAGAACCTCAAAGTCAACAAATGCGACAGGAGTTCCTTGATTGCTTTGCACTTTCAACTTTATGAACCCACGGCATCTGAGTAAGGGCACAAATTCAGTATACCATACAGACAAAGCAGAAGCAGAAGCAGAAATGCTACCCGCAAGGAGTTTAAAAAGTAATGTTGAATGAGTACCTTGAAAATACTTGAATTATCTCTTTCTCTTTACAGTGTGGTCCTAGATTAGCCACAAAAAGTGTTGGGCATGGCGGAGTGTTTTGAGAAGCCTGGGTGACCAAATTGCGGGCATGTAATATAAGGTCAGACATACATAAAATCATTGGTGATCAGGGAGAAAAATTAGTAACTCTTAATGGCAGGGTCTGATTTGCTAAAAGCAACAGTCATAGGTAGAACCGTGCAATTGAAGATGACATCAAAGAAAAACATCGCATAAATACATATTGAGAGTTGAACAGAGCTAAATCATTAACTTAGCTACAACAAAACTGTGGTAGGAATAATAATATGACAGCTCATGTACTTGCTTGAGAACATCCTCAGAATCAGATCTTAAATCTTAGTTTTTAAACAATAGCCTTTAGATAGAAAAAATCCCAGGAAAAAGGGTTCAATGGATTAAACTCACCGGTTTTGGAACACCAGTCTCATTGCTGCTTCTGTTTTCACCAGTGCAATGAAAAAATAAAACAAGGGGTTAAACCTAAAGCCACATTCTGCTGACGAAGAGAAAAAAGAGTATCTTCTCCCATCAATAAGTAGTAGTGAAATACTAGTTCTTTCGCTGAGCAAAACAAGTACTTGTATCATTAAGATAAAAACTGCAGCAAGGTTACTAATTCACTATTTGGCTATTAGCTAGACTCAAGTAGAAGTGATAACTTTTATTACGATTAAATATGTGCTTAACCAAAATGTAACTAGCTCTGAATATAATAATGTATGCAAGAAGTGCAATTGACCTTAGTGCAGTTGTATAACCAATCATGTTGTGAGCAGAATTACTCATTCCAGGAATGTGAAAGCTTCCAACACCTGCTAGTGCCAATGCTTGCAGAAACATGTGTACCATGAGCTTAGAACAAATGTGTTGTCATGTGGCTAATGAGGAATATAGGTGAGAAAATAGAGTTGTGAGGGAAAAACAAATATCTTGGGACATTCAATTATCTTACGTTCTTCCTCAGCAGAATCTATGTTCTTTTTTAGGTATATATGCATACTGTAGCAAACTAGCCAATTTGCTTAAAGAAAGGTGAACAAATACAAAATAAAGAATTGTAATTTCTTACCAGGATCAATACTAGCCCTTGGGATAGAAGAGGATCCCTTGGATTTCTTATGTGAATCTGGTCCATCATCATCTGCTGCCACAACACTCATTATTTATTATAAATTATTAAGTAGGTAGGGCACACCAGGAGGGACGGGCAGGAAAAACTATAACATCAGCAATCAGAGCACAAGAAAAGAGTTTCAGCTCAACATATACCTGTCCTGGAGCGCTTAGATCTCGAATTAGATTTTGCAAGGTCAATATACAAGGTAGAGCCTTTTTCTAGATCAAATACCATACCCTACAGCAATCAAAAAGAATCTCATGATCAGGACAAGGATTCTTATCAAAGGTACCATTTGCATCATCTAAACAAATCAAACAAATGCACATCAAGAAAGTGAATTGACATGTGTTTTCCAATTGCTGCTAAATAACATAGCAGGGTCGCAACAACACATCAGCGAAGTTCATAATCAAACAAGTGAGGCGTGATGGACAAAAAGAAGATGAAAGTGTCCAATATAGAGAAGGGGTGCCACGCCATAATTATTTAAGTTATGCAGCTTAAGACAATGATAATGAGGCTTTCAAATGATGAAGAAAATCATGAAAAGGAAAAACCCAGATATTAAGAATAATGTCCAGCAGTTAAGATTTTTCTTCTGCTCTACCTCAAGGGGTTGCAATACAGCACAAAGACCATGACAGATGCATGTACAGTGTAAGAAGTTGATTAGTAGGAAAGAAGTTCTTACATTGATTGCATGCATAGCAGCAACCGCCGACTGCTGGTCTGCAAATACAGCAAAAGCAAACGGCTGCCACAATCGAAAACATAATTTAGGCCAATGAAAAGTTAATAAGCAGGTTTACCCTACCGGGCAGCATACAACTCTACTGAAATAAAACCGCGTTGAAAACACAAAACAAGTGTGACTAATGAGGTGATAGTGTGTCATCTATATATAACACAGTGGCAATTCCATCGTTGAAGCTAACATGAAATTCAAAGTTACCCTCCCATAAAATTCGAGGGCAACATCGTTCAGAAACGTAATTTAACGATCAATACAATGCTAATGTCTAGTTAACGCCATCAGCGCGCGAAATGGACCTAAAGTTCCCTGAGGAAACGATTAAGAAGAGCAACAAAAAGCAATGAACCTGAGAGTCACGGCTGCCGGCGGTCCGGAGATTGGAGGACTGGTATCCGGGAAATTCTCGGAAAAGATTGTAGATTTCGCGGGGCTTGACATCTTCGGGGAGACCGGCGATGAAGAGAGTGCGAACTTCGTGGTGAGAGGGGAGGGGAGAAGAAGCGAGCGCGTAGGCGTAGGGGTCCAAGTTAGGGTTAGGATTAGGGTTAGGGTGGTGGAAATAGAAGGGATCATGAGGGACCACGGCGATATGAGGCAACGGCTGCGGATGTAAGAGTTGAGGGGGAGGAAGAGGGGCGGCGGCGGAGAGGGGAGAAGGGAGGCGGTGGTAGTAGGAATGGAGGCCCGGCGGTGGAGGATGGTAGTAAATGTCATCCATCCTGGAAAATTCAGGCTTGGCAAATCCCAAGAGCACAATTTTGGACTGGCCCGGCCGGTGAACAACTTTTCGTTTTCGGTAAAATTGAAAGCTCCATGTGGATGTGGTTGTGGTTTTGGAGTTCTTCGATTCCTGACGTTTGGTTTGGTTGCACATCCAGTCCGGTCAGAGTCCGGAAAGTTTCGGGGATCAAACGCGACGGACTAGAGTTCGACAATCCTGAACCGGAACCGGTAAACCGGACCGGGTCAAATCCGGTCAAACATTGAAACGGACCAAACTGGAACCGGATCGGCGGTTCAAGGTCTGGGCCACTTCAGATTCCGGTTCAAGGCTTGGTTGAACCAGTGAACCGGAGGTTCAACCGTCGGTTCATGAACCGGAGGTTCAATCGACGGTTTAACCTTCGGTTCATGAACCGATTTACCAACGCGGTTCATGAATTGTCGATTCATGAACCGGTTTACCAACCCGGTTCATAAACCGACGGCAATCGAAAATTAAAACACTAAAAAAGAAAAGAAATATTCATTAAAACCCTAAACCCCCCTAAAACTATAAACCCTAAAGTCCTACATTAGTAATATTATCCTCTAAATCTTATAAAGAATTTCAAAAATTATAAACACATTAAAAAGTATTCAAATAATTAAATATAAAAAAACCTAAATCATAAACCATACTCTACAAAACCTTAAAATGCAAACCATTAACCTTAAAACTATAAACTCTAACCTAAATCATGCAATGTTATATTACCCTTTAAATCTTAAAAAAACTACAAAAATAATAAACACGTTAAAAAACGTTCAAATAACTAAATATAAAAAAACATACCCATAAACCATAAACTCTACAAACCTTAACCCTAAACTATAAACCCTAACTTAGAGTCCTAAATCCTACATTACCCTTTAAATCTTAAGAAAGCTATAAAAATCATAAACACATAAAAAAACGTTCAAATAATTAAATATAATAAATTCTAACTATAAACTCTACAAAATATTAAAATATAAACCCTTAACCCTAAACCATAAAAGAGAATTTACAAAAAAAAAAGGGCATTTTTGACTTGCATATTACAAAACTACCCATTCTGGAGAGGTATTAGCAAAAACTACTCATTTTGATTTTTTTTCCCATTTTACCCCTCAATTGAATTTCCGAAAAATATAAAATGTAATTTCATTAAATCTTTTCTTATAATTGACTGAGAATTTTATATTATAAAAAAAATAATAATTTAGGATTATAATTTTGAATTATTGAAAAGGGATAAAATGATATAACTTGTGTCAGTTACTTTTGAAAAAAAAAATTAAAATCTGAAACAAAGAACCCATTAACTTCCCTCCATTAATCTACATCTTCATTTTCTTTCCTACAGAAAACGCAATCAAAGCAGTGCATGTTCTTCAAAATCCTCAAATTGCTCAAGCTTATTTAATACAGTTTCCGACATTGTTGCAACTGAAGGTTTCTTCATCATTGATTGTTGTTTTCCCTTATTTGATTCTGTCTGAAAACCCTAGAAATGAAGCTAAGAGGCGATAAAAGGAAGAGGAAAGACGACGAGGGGCAAAATCAGAATAAGAAAAAGGCTAGGGAAGAGACTTCGGCGAATGAAGTGAAGAAGAAAAAGGGCGAGAATGCGATTCCGGCGAACACAGGGAAGAACAAAGCTGTGAAACCCAGTCCGAAGAAGGCTCCATTGAAGGAGAAATTAGGTAAAACCAGTCCGACGAAGGCGGCTGTGAAGGAGAAAAAAGGTAAAGCCAGTCTGGCGAAGGCGGGGAAGGTTGTAAAGAAAAAATGTGTAAAACCTAAACCAGCGAAGGATTTACCCAATTCAAGTCCGGCGAAGGAGGAACCAGCGAAGGCTGTGAAGGACAGTACTCCGAAGGAAGCGAAGAAGAAAGAATCTGTGAAATTGAAGAAGGATAAAGGGAAGAAGGAGGAACCAACCAATGTTGTGAAGGCCAGTCTAGTGAATGGGGTAAAGAAGAAATAGTCTGTGAAATTGAAGAAGGGTAAAGGCAAGGAGAAACCAATGGCTTTCAAAAAAAATGTAAGTTTTCTAATTTCCAGATCCTGGCAATCTTGTGAAATTGTTTTCTTCAGTATCCAAATTAGGGTTTGTTTATTTGTATAGATGATGATCCTGTCAACGATCGTTGGGTGTCCTTATGGTTTAATTGTTCTCGTTATTTGCAGGTTATGTACAATTATTACAGAGGTGAAGCATTTTATGGAAGAGTGAACATAAATTGTAGGATACAGTTTATTCGTGATATTGAGAACAGTATCACACCTGCTGATTGGCAACGTATATTGGATGGCCCGTTGGGCAATATAATGAGGATGTTCCAGCATGTATCTTTTTCTTCACAGACATTGCATGCAGTTCTTTTCAAACAACTGAAAACAAAGAAGAAGTGAGAGTCTTGGTATGAGGTGGGTGGAAAAGAGTTGAGGTTTTCAATTCAGGAGTTTGGTATTATCACGGGATTGAATTGTGGAGAATTACCTGATGTTGATTCAAAAGGAGACAGTTTAGTGACTAGAAGATTCTTTGGAACTCCAGCAGGCCCTAAAACAACTGTACAAGATTTGTACAACAGATTCAAAGAGCATCGAGTCTTAGATAATTAAAAAATGAAGTTGGCTCTTTTATTGATAGTGGAGGGCATTCTGCTTGGAGGTGACAAGAAGAGGCTAGTTAAGGCTGAGCATGTGAGGCTATTGGAGAACATGGATAGGTTTTGAGAGTATCCATGGGGAAGGGTTGCTTATGAAGAGATTCACAAGTCTTTGACAACATCATTGGACAGAAGAATGCTAACAATGGAGAAGGCAAGGGCATTGTCTAACCAACCAAGAATTCCTTATTCAATTCAAGGAATGCCAATTGTCTTTCAGGTACCTGAAGTATTTTTATTATGTTGACTGGTTCAAAATTGTATGTTGCCAGGATATTGTGTAGTTTGTATCTGTAAATTCATGTCGAAACCCTATATATGCATTTCATTAATAAACCTTAACTAAGAATGATCATGATAAATTTACCTTGGAGGTAGATAAAAATCATGATTATAAATTGAAATAAACCTGACTTGGATTGTTGTTAGGTTGATTGAAATTCTTTTTGGATGTTTAGACTAATTGATATGACAGGATGTAGGATTTAAGTGTGACAGGATGTGTTGTATCTGGCTGTATACTAAACATGATTAAAACTCATTTTGGATGTTTAGAGTAAATCTTTTGACATGATGTGTTGTATCTGACTGTATACTTTCATGATTATAAATTGAAATAAACCTTACTTGGATTGTTGTTTAGGTTGATTCCAACTTTTTTTGGATGTTTAGAGTAATTCATTTGACAGGATGTTGTATTGAAGTGTGACAAGATGTATTTTATCTGGATGTATAGTATCATCTATATAAATTGTTTTGATTTCCCACTTATTTCAGATCTGGATATGGGAATCTGTGCCAAGTTTAGGCAGGGCATATACCTCAAAGTTGAGGGAATCTGCAATGCCTCATGGACTTCGATGGTTTTCAGAGCACCTACCTGAACATGGAATATTGGAGGAGGCATTTGCTGATCCTACAAATAAGGTTATTCCCATTCTTATCCCGGATGAAGATGAGGTGGAAATTTCCTATGCTGATGAGGTTGAAGACATGCATTTTGATAAGATTGTGAAGCAAGCTTATGAGAAAATCAAAGGAAAGCAGGAGCAGAAGAGCAAAGGTAAGGAGGTGGGAAAAGTTGAAGGTTCTGGTGAGAAATATGAGAAATTGTTTAGAATAATGCAGAGGATGGAGAAAGGCATGTTAGAAAGGTTTGATAGGCTGGAAAAGATAGAAGTTAGAGGAGGAAGGAAATTAGAGGTTACAAAGAGAGAAGTTGGTGGAGGAAGAAAAAATAAGGGGAACCAGAAGAAGAAGAATAAGATTGAGTCTGAAGAAGAGGAATTTGAGTCTGATGAGGAATCAGAAGAAGAAATGGAAGAAGATGATGTTGTTGATGATGATTCAGATGATTCATCATCATCTGAGGATGATACTGAGGATGATGTTGATGACGATGATGATGATGCAGAGGAAGAGGAGGAGGAGGATGATGATGATGATGATGGGGATGATGATGATGATCATGGTGATGGAGATGGTGATGGGGAGCACACTACTGGGAAAATGGATGATCAGGTGGCTACGCATGAACAAGAGTTGTCGGAGGAGGAGGAGGGTGAAAAAGAGGAAGAGGGTGAGAAAGAGGAGGAGGGTGAGAAAAAGGAGGAGACTGAGAATGAAGAGGAGGCTGAGAATGAGGAGAAAGATAAGGAGGGCAAGATTGATGATGAAGGGAAGACTGTTGTGGAGAATGCTGGTGATGCTGAAGTCATAGATAATGAGGTTAGAACAATGGCAGGTTTTGTAAAGTTGTCTGTCAAGATAAGTATTGATTTATTGTTTTATAAAATTGTTTATTGTATTTCTTAATTGCAGGAGGAAGGTGTATCACAACATATGTCACCCAAAAAATTGATATTTGATGTCCAAGATGATTTGGTCATGGTGGAGAGTGTTGGTGATAAAAAGGGTGGTGATGGAGAAGAAGGTGAACCAAATGGGGCACCTGCACCTAGGAATGCTGATGTTACTGGTGATGGTGAACCTCTCAATGCTGGGGATGTTACTGAGAACCTTGAAGATTGCCCAATGGAGGATGTAACCCAATAGGATACAACAGTAGGTGTACTTGAACTGCTAACATCTGTAGTGGCCACATCATCTGATCAGAGAGGCAATAAGAAGGGAAAGAAGGGTAAGGTAAAAGCCGAAAAAGTCACTCCCCCTAAGAGGGTCCTGCCTCCCCGTAACCAGAAGCATGGTATTCAGTCACCTTATACAGATGAGAAAAAGGGTAAAGAGTTGAAGAAGATAACCCAAAATAAAGCAGTGAAGAAGATGAATGAACTGATGAAATGGCTTGATGATGAAAGGTTAGTATCTCTTATGTAAACCTCTGTGTTTTGTTCATAATTTGATTAGAATGAATAATGGCTAAGATTTGGTATATATTTTCAGCAGTGAATCTCGTGTAGGACTAACCAATTATAATCTGGACAAGGACTGGTTCCGAGCTATACTGGAACCAAAACATTGGCTAACTGACAAGGTAATGTTGATGACGCATGTTGTTAAAAGTTAGTATTTGGGTAATTGTACATTCTATGACATGATACTTTGTTTTTGTAGCATATGGATGAGGTTTTATGTTACATACGTAAGGAGCTTGTGGCGCACCCATGTGAGACGCATAAGGCATCTGTCCTAGATGCTTGGTGGGTTTTATGGTTATATTAAGGCAAAGGAGGATTCGCCAGGCATAGCATTGAGTGAAATTAAACTACCTAGTAGTGCAAGTGAATACTTTAATGGAGTTAGGCCTTCTCTATATGTGAAGAGTTGGGATGGTGTGGATTTCCTTTACGCCCCTTTTAACTTGAATAGAGACCACTGGATTACTCTGCAGAAGCGACGACGATAGAGTTCGGTTCCTTCATGAATGCAGAATTTTAGGAAGAAATTCAACTGAAATATATCAAAGAAATTCAATTGAAATTGAGACCAATTTGGCTAAAATCAAGAATCTTCATAAAACCCCCAAATTTACATGAACCCTAAATTAAAATCACAAAAATCAACTATGTGCTGAAAATTGTACCTGCCCTTAGAGTAGATCCGACGAAGTCGTGCTCCCGGCAAAGTCGTCCACCCCGGCGAAGTCGCGCTCCCGACGTCATCCCTCTTCGCGTTGTCCCCAGCGTTGTCTCAATCCCAGGCGCGTCTCCCCCGACGTCGTCTCAATCCCTGCTGAAGTGCTGTGTTGAGAGAAGAGGACGAACGACCTCTGTTTTGTTTTGTTTTTTGTTTTTTTGTTAATGGGTATAAATTTTTTTCCCTTTTCTTTTAAAATTTAAATAACAACAAATTATTATTTTAAAAAATTGAATTAACTGTATTTTAACGGGAAAGATAATGGAGGGTCGTTTGACGGACTTTTTATAAAACTCAGGGTTACCTCACGGAATAGTCTAAACCTATGGACACCTTACGGAATTTGCAAAACCCCAGGGTTACCTCACGGAATTCTCGTTTTATCTATGTTGGATGAAGTTATTATGTCCTTTTTATCTATGTTGTTAAAGTAATTTATAATGTTTCAAATTTGATACTATGTTATAGAGGATGTATTATGACAAGTATTTATGTGAGTTATGGCAGGATATATATTTAATACATACAAACAGAAAATACCTAGTTCACCACATAATCCAAAAGCCAATAATCATTATTGATATTAGAATTGTGAGAAAAAATATGAAATGTATTCGACCTTCAACCCTAGTAGAGGAAATGTGGGAAAATTATAGGAAATGTGAAACCCTTAAACCCTAGTACAACCAACTTCAATAAATACCACCTAAAAATCCAACCAACTACCATTTACTCTCTCCCCCGACTTCTCCCGCCTTTAAAAATCCAAGTTTTGTTGGTTCTAACGTTGCTATATGTCCTGTCATGTTGTGTAGTATCTGATTCTAACGTTGTTATTTGTGTTATGTTTGTTTAACGCCTTCTGTTTGTGTAACGCCTTTTAAATATTACATGTTCAAGTTTCGGTTGTATGGCAGGACATATAACTTCACATGACAGGATAACACAACAAGCTAGCATAAAGTTAACAATATTACAAAACAGAATGCTTCAAATGTTCATCCCTAAAAACATAGATATAATACGATCATAACATCCCTAATTATTACTATCTAAACATAGAATAGTAATACAAAGGGATGTAGTGCTTCAAATGTCAACCAAAATTACAAGTTGTCATCACTAATCTGCACCAAAGTGATATCCTTCAATCAAAAAGTTATCATTCAAGTCAAGTGCTTCAAGTTTGAGCCAAAATGCAAAAGTATAGATCACTTACTATGAACCTTCATATCAAGTGCTACGCTTCTTCGACTTGCCTACATAACAAGTCCTATAGGTATGTCCTCTCATCCTGCAAGTTGCACAACGTAGTGCATAACTCCTCTCCCAATGGCCCTTAAACCTCTTAAACTTTGGCCTTCCAACGCCCCTTGTCACAGGAGGTGGAGCACAAGCATAACTCGCTAATGATAAAGGAACATGTCAATCTGTGACTGGTGGAAGAAGGTGAATTGTCTCCTTGTAAGCTTCCTTAATCATTTTGTTCCTATAAAATGGACTTACCAAAGTACTAGGATCAATTCCCCTATCCTTTTCTACAGATAGGGCATGTGTGCATGGAATCCTGTCAGTTTGGAATATCTTGCACTGGCACGTCATAGCGTCAAGATCTACTTCAAACTTCTTATTTCCATCGATAACCTGGCCTTCTGAGCGGCTAAGCCTCACAACCGGCGTTAAACATTCCTCGTACCTAAAGTCAATTAGCTAAACAGTTCTTTTCGTAATAATCTCACCCCACTTGTGATGTGACCCTGCCTCCCATGACGGCCCAAGACGAGGAAGAAGCCATGAGCCTACGCTCAAAGGGCCCAATAACAAGGTCTAGGTCCAAGGCCATCGACGCCGCCATCGCGTCACTTATCGCACGCGCCGTCGCCAGCCAAGGAAGCCTAGAGACCAATCCAAGGCTCGTCTTCCTCGCCACCATCGAAAGTTCTGAAGACTGTGAAAGAACGCGTTCTTCTGAAGAATTTGACACTTCGTCGTCTCACGCGATGATCTCTTCAAAGCCTTCAACGCGTCCATGAGTTTCACGCGTTCTTTTTAAGACATTATCTATATTTGGTATTTCCAGCTTGTTTAGATAGTTTCCTTTTATCTTTTAGGGTTTGTACCTTTTGCATGCTTGCATGGGCTAGCCCTTAGGCTCGTTTCGACCCAAGCCCATTAGGTCTTGGTCGAGACCCCTTCCCTATTTATACCCTACTTTGTACTCTTTATTTCTGACGTTCAAGTGAAAAGTTCAAGGTTTTAAGTCGAGTGTTAAATTCCTCCTTCCCTTGATCGAACGTCACCCTTATCCCTCTCATCCTCATTCACTCCGCCGCCGACGCTACGGCAACCACTCGATCTCCATCGAGATTATCCCCTCCGCAGTCGATGCTACGACATCAACGACTTGTCCCTTCAAGTCGTCTACCCCTCCATTCAATCGCTTCTGCCACCACTATCCATACTCCCATCAACTCGCTTCCATCGCCACCGTGATCACCACCACCACCATCATCGCGTTCTTCCATTCGCGATCACCACCATTGTGACATTCAGACGTGACTTCCCAACCAAGACTAGATCCAAGGCGTCTCCTTTGACAACTTGGCTTGACACATGAGGCAAGGACACATCAACTGGCATCAGAGCCCAGTAGTCTTCTAAGTCACGAACTCAAGTTCCAATTTTGTTCACGTAATTTTTTCTTCTTGCCCCCATCGTCTTCTTTTCATATTATCGCGTTCATTGAGAAAGAAAAACCATAAATTTTCCATCTTTGCTCACCCTTCGGTTTCTACAAGGTCACACCTTGGCCGATTTTTTTTTTCCTTCCTTCCCAAGTTTTGGTGTGTTCGGTAATTTTGTTATCTTGCATGCTAGAATATTTTGTTTCCTTCTTTCATGCGTGGATAGAGTTTCCTTGTTTTCTTGATTTTGCTTTTTAGTTAAGTTTACCAATTTTCTTATAAGATATCATCAAAATCTTATCTTCTCTCTCCTCTCTACAAAGATCACACTTGTGATATTCTAGTTACTTAGACTTTTTTTTTATTTCCTTTTGCAATCCGCAAAGATCAAAAGATAAGATCTCGGATATTAAAAAAAAAAAGTTTCCAAAGTTAGGTAAAGCCAAAATAAGGCAACCCTAACTCCTCACCAAGGTCTAAGCTCATCTTCTCAATCTCTCCATCGTCTAGGTAACTTCCTAGAAGGTGATTTCCTGCTACTCGGTTGCTTTGTTTACGTTTGTTTAGGGTTTCAATTTGTTCTTGTTTGTTTGATTGCAACTTGCTTGATACACCAACTCTTGTGCAAGCCAAGCCGCCCTCACGGCAAGCCCAAACAAGCCCTACCTACGTGAACTTTGTGACTTGATTAGTGATTTGCTTGGTTGTTGTTCTTTGTTGTCTTTTGGTTCATTTTTACTCCCATGTCTGGCCGTCTTGTTATAGGCACGATGCAGATTGGATCTAGTCAAGACGACCGCGAAGTTGACACAACAAACCGAGATCAACCCCCACAGTTGGTTCTACCTCAAGGCCAACCACCACAAGACCAACAACGCGATCCAATCATGGAATTGTCCGAAGATCAAACCTTGATCCAGGCTCTAAGACAAGAGATCGCGACTTTGAAAGCCCAACCACCAGTGGCACCCATCGTGCCGACTCCTACCCCCCCAAGGGCTATGGACGCGCCGCCTCCACCTGGAGCTACTGACGCGGGTCCATCGAAGACGAGAGTCGACAAAGGCAAAGGCAAACTGCATTCGACGTCTCAACATCAACCACAACTCAACATAATGCAGAGTGTCATCGAGAGTCGCCAAGGCTTCATTTCCCACGCGGACCGCTATGTCCCCAGAGCCACACCTGATGGCTTCGACGATGGCTCCGACTACGACCACGACGCCGAGGATGATCGAGGTGAGTATTCTGAACCCCCTTCAAACCTATAAAATTCTTTGGGGGATTGCTTACGCCCTTCAAACCTATAAAATTCACATTTCATCATTAAACCATCATATATCAAATAAAATCAAATATGCATCCAACAAAATTCCTTTACCTTCCAAGTATCTTTTCAGCAATCATGGATACAATTGCATGTTTGTCGTGGTTGTGTCGATACCGAAGTGTGCAACTATGAGTTCCATTATACTTCTTAACCTGAAACAAATCATCTGTGCCGGTTTTCACCCCCGCTGGGCAATGAAATGTGCATTTCTTGTCAACACATTGCACTGTATATCTCTTTTTGCCAGACCTCTTTACAGCGATAAAACCTTTGAAAGCCTTTTCATTTAACACATATTTTAACTCTTTCTTCGTGCAAAATGTGGCTCCAACTTTAATTTCCACATTCTTTGCCTGACCATCCTCGACATCTACATCGAAATACTCCCATTCATCATCTTTATCTTCATCATCATGATCATTCTTTTCTCCTGCTTGCCTGCAAAAGCGACGACGATAGTTCTCTTCTGCCATATCTAACTCTTTCACAAATTCGGTATCCATATATTCATATCCACTAGATGAGTTTCCATCTTTGGCATCATCGTCACCAAGTACAACGAGGTCACGGCCCTTGTGCTTGCTTGCAAACACCTTCACATCTTCATCGCTCTCAATGCTCCCACATAAATCAATGTTTTCATCATCGCTGCTCAAACACACGAGATCTTCAGGGGTTGTTGTTTGTGGCCTTGATTTCTTGCAAAACCATTTTATAACATTTTCTGGGGTCTTTCTTTTCCGCTCCAAGTCACCCAACATCGATGTTCCCATTGCATCCCTTCTCATGTCATACAGCATGTCCTCTCCCATTGCCTCCTCATCATCAGCAATATCATCGTCTATAATTGCATCGATACTCCTGTCATTATTCAACGGATTTCCCACCATCGGATTTTCCAGGCTTCTACTAACCCTTTGTTCTGTACCAGGCTGTGTTGGCTGTGGGGGTGAGCTCATAGTATCATCAATCTCATTCGATAATGCACCATTGTTTCCTACGTTCCCAAAAAACTCAGAATACAGATTTTTTCCAACCTTCAATGTCGAGCTTGTATACAGTGATATTGGCCACACCATCTTCACAACATTTCATATTAAGATACTTGAAAGTAGCAAGATCATCCTCATCATTAACATCCAATGGTGGTATATTTCCCTTGCTCTATGGTGCAATGTATCTCAAATTTAGTTGATACATTTTAGAATCTATATATACCTTTTCCGAAATTTTCTTCTTCAATTCCTCGTATCTTATAGCATCTGAGACAAGGATACCTTGCGCCTTTTTACTGCCTTAATAGAAACCAGTCTTAGACCAATCTCCCCCACTAATCAAAGTCATCACATAGCTTGTTCCACCTAAACAAATATCAAAATACTTAGTTATAAAACGTTAAGCTAAGAAAACGAACAAGAACGACAGTTTTTTATTCATAATGTTTCTGTTTATGTAAGAGACAACTCACCCATTGCAAAGTCGTCTGATTCCCTCTGGTTTTGGAACCCCAGACGGAACTTGGCAGGATGAAGAGTAAGTTTCGAGAGAATAAGATAGGTATTCAAGTCTGTGGTGGGATTAAATTCAAACAGAATGAATAATGTCTGCCTTGAGGGAGTGAAAAGGAATGAACATTGAAGAATGAAAAGGAATGAACATTGAAGAAGACATAAATTTCTCAGATCCAAAAAAATCATTTAATAATATGATTTCATTGTTTAACTATTAAGTTTTCCTTACTTTTAGTGTTACCATTAAAAAAAGACATGAAAGGAGGGAAAAATGACCTTTTTTGAGGGAGTTAGTGCACGAATTACACCAAATTTGGAGGGAAAATGGACAAGCTAAGCTAGCTCAACTCTATAAACCCTAGCTTATTTTTCTTTTACCTTCAATATAGTCAACATACGAGGGAAAAGATAGATGCTTTACTACTTTAGTATTTTATTCTTCCATAAACTAAAATAATTCCTGACACAAAAGGAAGCCACCTTTTACCTCAAGTACATCAGAAATCCTTTTCTTTTTTTATTTGTTTAGATTCGTGTCAATTACAAGTACAACCCTTTACAATTCTTGTCAGCTATTATTTATTTTTTTGTTTTCTTCTTTTCTTTCAATCACTTATTTTAGGATTTTTTTATCTTATTTTGTCATCATGTGTCAGACATTATTTCCTTTTTCTTCTTTTATTCTCTTCTTTTTCCATTGTTTATCATTTTTCCCATTTTCTTTTCCCTTTAATTTCGGACTTCATATTTCATTTCAATTCCTTTTCTATTTATAAGAAAAGGTAAACAAATTTTGCAAAACTACCCATTGGGCACCCTTGGAAATAAATATACAAAATGAGTATTCTTGTTAGATACTACTCTTAAATGGGTATTCCTGTGAATTCGCCAACTATAAACCCTAACATAAATCATATAATGTTACAATATCCTTTAAGAGTCCGTTTCGGGTGCGAAATATGCTTACCGTACGAAGTGCGAAACGGTCGCGTTCATTCGCGTTCATAAATTGACACCACATGTTCATTATCTGAGCGGTAATGTTCATTATCTGAGGGGTAATATTCAAGGGACGGTACTGTTAAAAAAAAAAGGGGGGGGGGGGGGGGAAGAGTGAATAGTGACATGGTGGCATAACCGTAAATACGGCAATTTTTTTTATTTATTTATTGTCTCTGATCGTTCTGGAATATACAATTATTGATGTTCACATATAAGTACTACATGTTCATTTTATGTGCCGTAAATGTTTATATATAACATGATCATGTTCCAACACATGTCTTTGAACATTCAGTGCTTATTTGTGAACATGAATGTACAAATAAATGAACATTTAGTGCTTATTTGTGAACCTGCTACATAGGCTATTCCAGAATGATCAGAGAACGAAAACGAAAAAAAAAATAAAAAATTTGTTGACAAAAAAATAAAAAAATAAAAATTGTACGGCCGAGATCGCTTCGCATTTCGCATGGGAAGGGCATTTCGCACGGGAACCCAAATCTATCCTTTAAATCTTAAAAAAGCTAAAAAAATCATAAACACATAAAAACGTTCAAATAATTAAATTCAAGCCCTTTTTTACTTTTTATTTTTATTTTTTTATTTTATTCATTTGTTTTTTGTTTATTTTTTTGAACCGAGAATCGGACCGGAACCGGGGTGATTTGTCGGTTCAAGTTACGGTTCATGATAGGGGTGTTCATCCGGTCTGATGGACCAGATTTTTTTCAAAAGTGTGGACCGGAGATCGGACTGGACCTATTCGGTTTGGTCTGGTTCCGGTCTAAGACCGGAATTTATTTAAAAAAAATAATTTAAATTCTTATTTAATA
This sequence comes from Rheum nobile, assembly GCA_027886185.1. Taxonomy (NCBI): domain Eukaryota; kingdom Viridiplantae; phylum Streptophyta; class Magnoliopsida; order Caryophyllales; family Polygonaceae; genus Rheum; species Rheum nobile. The sequence continues at coordinate 11,410,416 of WOAB01000639.1, forward strand.
TCTAAAAAATATTTATACTCCTAACTTATAAACTTAAGGAAAATATCTATAAAAAAATTACATTTAAACTCTTAACTTATTATTTTTATTTTATTTTATTTATAAAAAAAACCGGTCCGGACCGGTTTTTTCCGGGTTTGGACTTGACCGGATTAAGGAAAATATCCGGACCGGAGACCGGACCGTAATTTCCCCGGTTTGGTCTTTTCCGATCTGGTCCGATTTTCCGGTCCAGACCACTATTGAACACCCTTAGTTCATGAATCGGAACCGGCGGTTCATGAGCCGTGTCCAGCTCTAACGCGACCGAGATAGCCCATTCTTGCAAAAAAAAATTGTCATTAATGGAGTTTTTTTTTCTTTTTTCTATCTAAAGTGTTATGTAAAAAGTCGTTAATGTTGTAATACCCCTCATTTTTAGTAAGGGTATTAATTTACTCAACCCTCATTCTGTGATCGTATCGTTTTTGGAGAAGTTCGGATTTCTGTATCGAGATTGATCTCTGTAAAATTCCCTGAGTAATATAAAATACATTCGACGTATTTTTTGGGGCTTAGAATATTTGTTTGGGTACAAATATATTTAATCCGGGGTTTAAAACCCACGCCACGCCTTTCCTCGGGCAAACAGACGCGGAAAAGGCATTTCCGCGACCGCGGCAGCATTTCCGCGACCGCGGAAAAATGGGTTTCAGAAGGGCTGGGCACAGGAATTTTCCGCGACCGCGGAAAACTCCAACACGCCAACGTCGCGTCGCCTGCACCTCGCAGTTCGCGCCATCGTTGATCGTCTGACTCACCGTTGATCTAGGCTGGGAGAGATCCTTCTTTGGGCTATAAATAGAGTCGATTTGGGAGGGTTTAAGGGCACCCAAATCTGATATCTCTCTCTCTCGTTCGTTTTCTTGCTCACCGGAGTTCCAAGCCTCGTCGGAATCTTCAAAGTGTCGTAGGAGGCCTCGCTAGGAGTTGTAGCAGCCTTGGAGTGGTGCATTGGAAGCACAAGGAAGGTTGGAGTCAAAGCCCCCTCGAATCGAGCCCCGTCGCGTCGTCGCCGGTGAGATTTTCTCCCTTTAGAGTCGCCGGAGTTCATAACCGCGACCGCGGACATGAACTGCCGCGACCGCGGCAGTGACAAGGTCGGCCGCGTCCGCTGTCATGACACTCGTGGTGGCCTTGTCCTCGACGGCCGCGACCGCGGAATCCCAGCCGCGACCGCGGATTGCTCTGGCAATCGTGATTGTGGCCTTTGGCATGCCGGTCTCGGTCGGGACCTTCGTTCTTTCGATTTCGTTCGTTCCTTCTTAGATTCGTATCATTTTATTGTCAAATCTAACCTAGGGTTTCTGTTAGGAAACGGAACTCAGGAACCTCAGTTCCCATGAGAGTTCCTTTCCTCAGTTTCTCTACTTTTGAAGATGACAAATACTTTGATACTAATGTTTTATCTCAAAGATGTGTTTAAAGGAACCACAGGACAGTTGATGAAACCATGGAAGCCAAACAAGATAAAGAAACCAAACAAGCAAGTCAAAGGAACCCAGAAATGCAACACGTGACTTTGCTCTTCCCGATGAAGCTGGGAACACAGAACCTCGGACAAAAGATGGTGAAAGCGACTTGAGCAAAGCTTCTAAAGCCTGCCACCATCCAAAGGAAAGCTCTAAGATGTCTAGAACGATGAACCTCGGACAAAGGTTGCTGAAAGCGACATGTCACAAGGCTGTCACCATCCAGAGGATAGTTCCAAAGTGTCTAGGTTGCTGAACCTCGGATGAAAGGAGTTGGACAACGACATGAAAGACTTGCCTGAAGCAATTGACCAACCAATGTGGATTCTGAGTTGCCTAGGTTGTTGGTACATGTCTAAAGTCAGCGTGAATCAAGGATTACCACACAACCTAGGTCAAGCTTACTCTGTGGGAACCAAGAGAAGATCCAACCTCGATGATCCACTATATAAGGAAGATAAGCTCCGCTGTTATCTTCAAGCACTATAACAAGAATCACACTTCATAGCAAACATCATAGTGTGAGCTCTCAAACAGATCGTCAACCAAAACCAAGATCAAGAGGAACCAATCAAGGAATCTGAGAGCTGAGTGCTAGTTCCTGTGACTGTAAGTGAGTTAGTTCCCTAGTGCCTAGGACTGCTTCTTGGATTGATTATACTTGTTGTTAAGTTTATCTAGGATTGTCTAACTGTGTGCAAGACAAAGAAACTGTGTGTTTGTTCCTAGAGTAATCTGTAACCGAAGTGATAAGAAATCAAGAAGTAGACCTTGAAATCATTTCGAAAGAAAGGTAGTGGTTTTTATCCTAGATTGTTAGTTGGCAATCGAAGGTTTCCACTATAAGAAACTTGTTCATTTATATTTGATTGTTTATTTCCGCTGCGAAGGGAACTGTAATCTGTATTCTCAGTTCCCTTGTTCTTAATCTAACAATCACGATCCTATAGTTTCGTTATGGGTCGTCGTCATAGGAATCTGTAATCCGTCTTCCATTCCCGTTCCGGACCCAAAAACCCGTCATCGCTCAATCGTTCGTCTAGATTAAGGCAAGTGGCGGTTCGCTCTTGCTTATCATTCCATATTCATTAATTATCAATTGTTTAATTGTTAATTAAATTGGGATGAACTATTGTTTTCATTTGGGAACAGATTTTATAAATGATACGATTAAGAAAGTGATATTATAATAGGTTGTATATACTGCTAGAAACAACGCTATTATATATATAATATTGCCATAATGGTATTGATGTGGAATATTGTGTGATTTTAACTGTTTAGTTAGAACGAGTATTCGTAGGAACGCTATGTGCCTTGCGAGGTCTAGTTGTTTCTTTATAACTGGTACTAGGAGGATTTTTTCCTAGTACTCTCTCTGGTCATGACTGTACCCTTACTCAGGGTAGATGCACAACAGCTGGTGCCGCCATTCGGAATTTATTCCCCTCGATATCTCTCGCGATGAGATGATATATCTTAAAAGATTGTAACGTAAATGTACGCATTGTCACTAAAACAAGATAAGTGTCGATATGCACATAATTAATGAACCTTGGGCGAGAAGTACAACTTGGAACCTCGTCTGGACTTCGATTAGAGTAAGTCCTCCTTCCAAATCTGAATTCGCATTACGCGGTGAGGTTGGTCGTGGACCCAAATGGTCAAGTCTTTTTAAACGCTTGTGTGAAATTATAATGTTCTCGAACACTTGTCATACTTCCGATAAGACTCAATCTTTTGGAGTCTTCTCTTCATTCGTTTCCTTAAGACTCGATCTTTAGGAGTCTTCTCTTGATATTTCCGTTTTGTATATTCCTGTAGAAGTATTGAGGTTTACTATTGGACATACGGTTTTGATTCCTCGCATGATCATGTCACCATCAGACACTTTATTTCCTTTCAAATTCAACGAAGACAATTTCCCTTGAGTGTCTGTTTTGCTATGACCATAAACAAGAGCCAAAGCCAATCTATTACAAATGTTGGTTTGTATCTTCCACGCCCCGTTTTCAGTCATGATCAATTTTTTGTTGCATCATTAATGGTGATTAGCAAGAAAGGTTTGAAGATATTGATTTGCGACAACGACAAGAAGAGATATAATACTACAACCAATGTAGTATACAAGGAAGTTTTTGATAACTTGTAGCAATTTTGAACATCGTTCTAGATTTTATGTTTAGTGTTTCATTTTCATGTATTAGATAAACATTTTTATTATGCTTTTTCGTTTTAGTAGTATTGATGTTAGGGGTGTGACTATCTCTGTTTCAAAGACTACTTAGCCAATCTTTATTATTAATAAAGTTACGGAGAGTTTTGCCTCTCTTTATATAATTTAATTTTGTTTATATCTTTAATATTTTTAGTCGATTAGTCATTTTTTATATAAGAATTTATCTACTTATATAACAGACATTAACTATATATTTATATATCAATGAAACATATAATTAAAATATACTATTTTTGCAAATGTAAGAAAAATAAACATTAGTCAATAAAAAATGCACATCCAAATGGACCAGATTAACGGTCGTGGTATGATGGACCCACATCTGTGGTTTAGGGTCCAAACTCATGTGCACAATTGCGCAATGTGGTGCATTGATCCAGATTGGGCTGATTGTAAGCTAGCCCATCACGAGGATACTAAAGCACCATGACTTGGGCGAAATTGGTGAGGCCCAAATGAAGCTCTGCGTTTTGATAAATGAAGCCGGTGATGTGTTCCATCTTGCAGTATGTAAGGTCCTTAACAACACTTTGCAAGATAGCTTAGGGTTTGCGCCGTCAATACAAAGAGAGAGAAAACGCTTTGGAGAGCGATTGAAGAGGAATGATCCAAAGAGAAAGTGAAGCGACATAAGGAAAACGAAGAAACTCGGTGAATGACTCGGTGTTTGGAGGTCGATCCGGTCGGTTCGTGGTTTTACAAGGTCGATCTGGTGGCTTCGAGGTGTTACGAGGTGGATCCGGTGGCTTCGTAGTGTCACAAGGTGGATCTGGTGGCTTCGTAGTGTCACAAGGTGGATCTGGTGGCTTCGTGGTGTTACAAAGGCGGTCACATTTTTCTTGTGGTGGTTTAGGGTTCGATTGCTATAGAAAGTCCAAGTTTCTGTTGAGGCTTACAAGGTCGTTGTTCTTACCTTGTTCTTCGTTCTTGTCCGTTGTTCTTCGTTCTTCTCCTTTGTTCTTGTCCTTTGTTCTTCGTTCTTGTGCCTTAGCTTTTCTTTATGTTTTTTTCCCGATCATATGTGTGTTGGCGGAATTAACTCTTATGAAGTTCATTTAGCTGAGGGCTAGCATTTTTAGGATTTCATAAGATGGCAAATCTTTATTGTTAACATGATATTGTAACTGTAGGATCGTGATTGTTAGATAATAACTTAAGAAACTCAGAATATCGATTCTAAGTTCTCTTCGCAGCGGAAATAAACAATCAAACAAATGACAAGTTCCTTATAGTGGAAACCTTTGATTGCCAACTAGCAATCCAGGATAAAAATCACTACCTTTCTTTCGAAAGGATTTCAAGGTCTACTTCTTGATTTCTTATCTCTTTTGGTTACAGCTTATCCTAGGAACAAACACACAGTTTCTTTGCCTTACACACAGTTAGGCAATCCTAGATAACTTAACACAATCAATAATCAATCCAAGAAACAGACCTTCACACCTAGGAACTATCACTTACAGTCACAAGAACTTAGCACTCAGCTCTTCTATTCCTTGACTGGTTCCTCTTGATCTCGGTTTGCTTTTATGATCTTGTTTGAAGGTTCACACTGGATATTTGCTAATGTGTGTGAGTCGTATTTCAGTGCTTGAAGATAACCCTTGAGTTAGTCTTCCTTTTATAGAGGATTCTTCGCAGCTTAATCTTCTCTGGGTTCCCATAGATTGAGCTTGCCCTAGGATAAGTGGTTCTCCTTGGTCCACGTTGTTCTTGACATGTGCAAATAACCTAGGCAGCTCAGAATCCTTCTAGGTTAGTCAACCTCTTCAGCCAAGTCATTCTCCAACTTCCTTTGTCCGAGGTTCGACACTCTGGGCGCTTGGGAACTGACTTTTGGACAGCGACAGGTTCCATGTCCTGTCGCTTTCACCTTTCTCTGTCCGAGGTTCGGCGTTCTAGGTGTCTTGTTGTTTTGCTCTGGACATTGGCAGGCTTTTGGAAGCTTCGCACAAGTCGTTTTCGACTTCCTTTTGTCCGAGGTTGGTGTTCCCAGATTTCTCGGGAATCGCAACCTCGCATGCTACGTTTCTGGGCACACATGGGTTCCTCTGGGTTCCTTCCTTTGTCTTGTTCCTTTGGTTCTCTTGTCCTGTTTGGCTTTCTTGCCTTCGGTATATTCTTGTGGTTCCTTAAAGCACATCTTTGAGATAAAATATTAGTATTATAATATTTGTCATCTTCAAAAGTAGAGAAACTGAGGAAAGGAACTCTCAGAGGAACTGAAGTTCCAGAGTTCCATTTCCTAACAATTTCTCCCTTTTTGATGATGACAAATACAAGGAACCTGGCAACATAATAGGACTTTGAATTTCATGAGACCAGTTGAATTTAAGGGATTTACAACGTTATAAAATAATGAGAGAACATTCAATGGTTGCAAATTCCCCCTAAGCAGATGAATGAGTTTATTTCAAATTCCCCCTTAGAAGTAGAACGAGTTCATGGTTCCTAATAGTCCAGTAGTTTCCAAAGTTCAAGGTTCCTATCCTTCTTCCCCCTTTTGACATCATCGAAATAATCAGTTGACAATTTAAGAACGGGATATTCAAGTAAATACACAATTGCAGCAAACCCATAACAGAAACATAATGGAAACTTAAGGCAAAGACAAAGTAATCATAGAAACGAAGCCAAAAGTAGTCATTAACTTAACAAAAGCTTAACATTGTTCAAGGTTGGGTAAGACAGATCACAAAACAACATAAAAACAACACACCAACAACCTACAAAGACAACATCATAAGCAACCTTTAACGAAAACAACAAGGGATAGAAGAGGGTAGTAGGATCCTAGGGGAACTACTAGCACACTGTAGGGTTACAGCACTGGGAACCAGAAGAAGCGTTCCTATGGCAATGCAGCGGCCTCCTCTTCAACAGCCTTGTTAGTGCCGGTTGCATCTTCCCAAGTTTTCTGAAGAACTTCCACCAAACTTAAGACAGCATAGCTCATTTTCCCCAGCTCATTTACTTGATCACGAAGAGCGACCGTGATGACAGTCGAGCCTTTCATGATGGCCTTTACAATACGACCCAAAGAAGAAAGGATCGCAGAGGAGTCTTGAGTGGGGTTGAGCGGTGGTAGGGAGCTTGAAGGGCCCTGGGAACTGGCCTTTTCCTTAGGCGAGTTAGCTTGAACTTCAGAGGGGGTGGCTTGGTGATCCCTTGTCTTCAATTTTCGAACAGTGGCTATGGTGAGAACCTTGCTATAGACAGTCTCAGGCAAATCATCAGGGTACTGGTGTAGCAGGGAGAGGAGATTTTTGATAAGATGGGGAAAGGGTAGGGCATGGGATGTGTGGGACTTGCAAAACTGCATATGAGCTAACACAATGAGGGGGAGATCAACTTGTACTCTAGATAGTATCTTTTCCATTAGAATGGCATCTGTGATGAGAACTGAGGCTCGGTGCTCCTGCCTGGGAACTAGGTTTCGGATGATCCAAAAGTGCAGAAGCTTGTTGGCGATGGAGAGGTCCTTTGTTTCCAAGGTTGAGGGGTAGTCGCCGTCATAGAGTTTCTTCATCACTTCTCCCTTGGACTTATAACCTTTTCCTTTGGGCCACACCTTTTTTTTGATGCAGAATGTCAAAGCCAGATCTGGACTCGATCCCAAGAGCAGACGCTATGAGGTTGGGGGACAAAGGGTACATGGTTCCCTTCCACTGGAATATGGCGTCGTTGCAGGGAGAGTTATCATTGGCGGGTACAAAGGTGAGAGACTGGTAGAACAGACGGACAACTTCATCAGAGGCGGAGAAAGGCTCAACCAAAAGCTCATCCCAACCTTGATACTGTAGCAGAGAGAGAAACTCGCTTAGGGCATCACTGAACAGTTCCTCATCTTCTTCTTCTAGGGCTTGGGTCCAGAACTCCTTGCCGATGATGAGCAGTTTGAGGATCTTTCTCTTAGAGAAGAGAGAGGAGACCTGACCTAGGGAGGAAGAAGAGAGAGTGGTGGATTTAGCCCTTTTTGTGGATTTGGGCTCATAGGGAACTAGAGCTTGGGAGCTTCTCTTTCTTTGTTTCACCCTTGTGGCGACAGAGGGGCCAGGGTTGGAGACGGGTTTAGATTTGAGGCTAGCAGGAGAGGGCACTGGGCTAAGGATCTCTTGGGTAGTCTTATCAGGGGAGGAGTCATGAGAACCTCCCTCTGAGACTGATTTTGTAGCCGATGCCGAAGCCGGAGTGATGTCTATCGCTTTCTCCTTAGCCTTCGTCTCTGTTTTCTCCTCAGGTTGCTCTTCAACTTTCTCCTCAGGTTGGGGGTTTTGGGAGGTGGTGGCAGAAATGGGCTTGGAAGACGATGCTGCCTTCTTTTCTCGGAAGGCTCGGAGAAGGGCAGCTTCCTCCTCGTCTTGGATCAGGTTAGGGTTTTGGTCAGCCATTTTTTAGGAGCTAGAAATTTTCTGTGTTTGAGAGAGAGAGAGAGAAATAGAGGATCAGAGAGATGCGAATGACAAGTTGTGGGGAAGCTTGGATCAACATGATACTTTTTAAAGGCGGATGAGGATTGAGGGGACGATGGGAGAAATCTGGCCGTTGAGAAGATCAGGGAGAATCTTGAGCATTGATGTGGGTTGTAGCTTTTCCGAACGGTCACAAGCCATTTGAAATATTATTCATTTAGAGAAGGAGGCACTGTACTGAGACGTGACTGATTTCTGCAGGTTTGCCTTAAATAGCGTCTTGGGGAGTGCCGAATTAGCCGTTGGAAGAGCATTTTATCCTGGTTCCTTTCTGGCGATATATTCAGTGTACTAGAGGGGTATATGGGAACTTTAATGTGGGTTTAAAACATGGAACCGAAAAGTACGTTCCCATACAAGGAATCAAGGAGGCCATTTATCGCATTGCACAACAATTCCCAGAGAGGGTTTAAGAGATGGATCATAGGGAATTAAATTGAGCAATGAGGCAAGGAGGGTCATAGTACACAATCATCATTTCGGCTTGTATTATTGGGTTAGAATATGATCAGATTGTGACTTTTGGGCCAACAAAGAAACTTGAACAATGAGAGAGTTGAAAGAATAATTAGGACCCAAGGAGACGAACTAGAAAAATTTATCTAAACCTTTTAAAGAAACCATTATAAAAAGAGGGTTTATAGCAAAAGATATAACACAGAGATATCAAGACTCAACAATTGAAAGATCTCAAACTAGTCAAACAGGGGAACTGAAAGGAGCCTTTACGCTAAGGTCGCTACTAGGTTATAGGAATCATTCCTAGTTCCAATCTAAGGTTCTCGAAAGGAGCTCTATTCAAAGCTTTGGTGAATATATCTGCAACCTGATCTTCAGTTCTACAAAATTTCATAATGATGTTTCATTTCTCAACATGATCTCTAAGAAAATGATGTCTTATATCTATATGTTTGGTCCTAGTGTGATGCACAAGATTCTTCGAAATGTTTATAGCACTCGTGTTATCACAAAGAATAGAGAGGGGACCATAAGACATACCAAAGTCCGTGAGTTGTTGCTTTAGCCAGAGAAGTTGGGAACAGCATGAGGCAGCAGCTATGTACTCGGATTCTGTGGTGGAGAGAGAGACTGAGACTTGTTTCTTTGAACCCCATGACACAAGGCAAGGGCCTAGGAACTGTGCCATTCCAGAGGTGCTCTTCCTATCCACCAGGTATCCAGCATAATCAGCATCAGTGAAACCCATCAGCTCAAAGGGACATTCTTTGGGGTACCAAATACAGAGTGAATCAGTTCCCTTGAGATATCGGAGTATTCTCTTCACAGCAGCCAAGTGGGTCTCTCTTGGACAAGATTGGAACCTGGCACACAAGCCAACCGCAAAAACAATGTCTGGGCGACTAGCGGTTAGGTACATGAGTGAGCCTATCATACCTCTATAGAGTTTCTCTTCCACTAGAGGACTTGAGTGGTCCTTGTCCAAATGAGCAATGGTGGAGATGGGAGTGGAGAGAGGCTTGCTTGAATCCATTTTGAACTTCTTTAGTAGTTCCCTAACATACTTCTGTTGGTGAATTCCATCTTCCTTTTGAGTGATTTGTAATCCGAGGAAGAAGGTGAGTTCCCCAATTAAGCTCATTTCGAATTCACTGCTCATCAAGTCTTTGAACTTGTCTACAAGGGACAGGTCAGTGGAACCAAAAATAATATCATCTACATAAATTTAAACGACTAAGATGTTACCTTTTTCTTCTAGGATGAAGAGAGTTTTGTCAATAACTCCACGCCTGTAGCCATTTGAGAGTAGGAACTGGGCAAGTCGATCATACCAAGCTCTGGGAGCTTGCTTGAGGCCGTACAGTGCTTTGTCTAAGAAGTAGACGTGGTCTGGATGATCATCGTCTTCAAAACCAGGTGGTTGCTTGACATAGACTTCTTCTTAAAGAATTCCATTTAGGAAGGTTGTCTTTACATCCATTTGGAACAACTTGAACCCTTTGTAAGATGCGAAAGCAATCAACAACCTTATTGCTTCGATCCTTGCCACTGGAGCATAGGTTTCATCATAGTCGATGCCTTCTTGTTGATTGTATCCTTGAGCAACGAGTCTTGCTTTGTTCCTTATCACAGCTCCTGTATCATCTAGCTTGTTTCTGAAGACCCATCTAGTTCCTATGATGTGTTTATCCTTGGGGCGGGGAACTAGATGTCATACTTTGTTTCTTTCAAACTGATGAAGCTCTTCTTGCATAGCTTGGATCCAGTCTGCATCCTTCAGTGTCTCACCTATGTTCTTTGGTTCCACAATAGACAGGAAGGCATTGAAGGCAAAGAAGGTTAGATGATTGAACCTGACTGGAGGCTTGATGACTCTTCTTTCTCTGTTAGGAGCTAGAGCATTTGATGTGGAGACATTCTGAGTTGAACATTCAGCTTCCTGGTTGGAATCACCTTCTCCATTGAAGATCATGTGGGAAGATGAGTCATTGAAGTCTCCACAGATGTTGTCATCATGCTCATGGTTCCCAGAAATGGATTGTTGTTCATTATTCATGGGAACTGGTGGAGGAGCCATTGGAGGGTTCCGAGCAGCAGGACAAGAACTGGGTGGAGTGACATCTTCATCTGAATCTTCTTGATATGACTTGGGAAACAGGTCTTCAAAGGAATTGGTGGTGTTCTGCACAATCTTTCCAAGTGATTTTTCATTAAAAATAACATGAACATTTTCTTCTACCTTTTTAGTCCTTTTGTTGAAGACTTTGTATGCCTTGCTACCCGAGGCGTATCCAATGAAGATTCCTTCATCACTTTTTGGGTCGAATTTGCCAAGATTGTCCTTCCCATTGTTGTGCACAAAGCACTTGCATCCGAACACCCTCAGATGTGAGATGTTGGGAACTCTTCCTCTTAGGAGCTCATAGGGTGTCTTTTCTGTGATTGGGCGAAGCATGGCTCGATTGATGATGTAGCAAGCTGTGTTGATCGCCTCAGCCCAAAATGATTGAGAGAGTCCACTTGAGATCAGCATAATCCGAGCCATGTCTTTCAAAGTTCTGTTCTTCATTTCCACTACTCCATTTTGTTGAGGAGTGTATGGTGCAGAGAAGTTGTGATCAATTCCATGTTCACTGCAAAAGGTTAGAAATTCTCCATTTTCGAATTCGGTACCATGGTCAGACCGAATAGCATTGAGTGAACAATCAAGAGATTTTTCTAACAAGGGAACCAGATCTTTAAAGCGGTCAATAACTTCACTCTTAGATTTAATAAAGATGGTCCAAGTAAAGCGAGAGAAGTCATCGACAAGAACAAAGATATACATGTTCCCTCCTAGGCTCTGAACTCTCATGGGTCCATACAGATCCATGTGGATGAGTTCAAGAGGCCTTGAGGTGCTTACCATGTTTTTGGACTTGAAGGAACTACGAGCCTATTTCCCTTTTACACAGTCAGAGCACAGTTCCTTAGATGTGCCACTTAGCTTTGGCAGCCCTCTGACTAGCTCCTTTGAGTGTAGCTTTTGAATCAGTTTGGTGCTAGCATGACCGAGACGTTGATGCCACAAATCAGCTTGGTCATTCACAGTTGAGAGACAAAGTTTCTCCTTGGGAACAAAGGATGGATCAATTATGTAGACATTGTTGAATCTTTTCCCTTTTAGGATGATTTGTCTCGAGGAGTCAAGGACTGAACATTCGTTTGTTCTGAATCTAACTTCATTGTCTCCTTGATCACACAGCTGTGACACACTTATTAGGTCAAAACCAAGATTATCAACAAGGTGAACTTTGTTTACCTGAATGTGATCGTTGAGTTTCACAGTTCCTATTCCACATATTTTCCCTTTACTTTTGTCTCCAAAGGATATGTTCCCTCCTTGGAGAGGTTGAAGAGAGGTCATTTGATTTCTTCTTCCAGTCATATGGCATGAGCAACCACTGTCGATGTACCATAGTTGAGGTTGCCTCTCTTCTTTCTGCACATAAGGGAACTAAGATTTCTGAACCCATCGAAGCTTGGCTTTACTGGGGAGATTAGCATTGCGAGTTTGTGAATAACCAGGGAACTGGTTCCTTTCATGGTAATGAGTACTTTTTTCCTTTTCAAAGTTCCTTTTCTTAGCACAATCAGTGTTGTAATGATCATTCTTACCACAGTAGGTACACAAACGATTGTAAACAACATGTCCATATTTTCCTTTTCCTGGCCTAAAAGGTTTTTCAGTTTTCCTTTTGTTAAAATCAACATTGTTTCTAACCTTGCTATGGGCCATGTCAATATATCTTTTGTGAGCAAAGGAATTGGTGAACTATTGGTTTTCAGGAACCATCTTTTCTTTTCCCTTAGGTTCCTTCTTAGGACTTTGAGAACTTTCATTTAGACGTTTGGCAACCTCAGCCTTGTTCTCAAGAACCATGATCTTCTCTGATAGGAATTGATTCCTATCACGAGAAGTGGCAAGAGCAGTACTGAGGTTCTCATTCATCTCAACAAGTTCTCGCTTAGCCTTTTCATTTTTAGCATCATTGTTCCCTTTGTTGTTGACATATCCTATTCCATGACGTTGTCTCACAAAAACAGTTTGATTTATCGTTTTTTCATTAATAGAATCAGTGAGAATGTCCAATCTATCAATTATGGATTGAAGCATGTCATTTCCAGGTAAGTTAGCATGCAAGGGAACTTTGACAGAATCTATGCTAGTTTCATCACAAGATTTGCAAGTTTTAAGGTGACTAGCATGCACATTCCTAATATCAATGAGTTTGGAGTGAGTTTCAGCTATGTCTTTCTCAGTTTCATCAAGTTTCTTACTCCAAACAGAATTCTCAACAGTCAAGCAAGCAATTTCATCTTCACAATCATCAAGTTTCTGTTGAAGGGAACTGGTTTCCTTTCCTAGTTTCTTTATGATCTTAAGAAGTTGTTTCTTATCACAATCAGCTAGGGATTTTAAGAGATCGTCAGAAGTTACCTCAAGGTCTTCTGAGTCGCTTGAGTCTCCTTTTGCCATGAGACATCTTCCTCCAGAGAAGCCACTCAGATCCAGTTCCTCATCTGAGTTTTCTCCCCATGAGGCTACGAGAGCCTTCTTTTTCTGAGGTCTTTCTTCTTCCTTGGAGTCTTCCTTGTTGGGACAATTCTTAGCATAGTGTCCCTTTTCTTTGCACTCGTAACAAGAGACTTCTTTGAGATCCCTTCTAGGTCCATTGTGGAAGGAACTGCCCTTTTGGAACCTTCCCTTCAAAAGAATTTTTTGATATTCTTTGAGAAGAGGGCTGTTAGCTCGTCCTCTTCTTCTTCCAGGTCTGAGTTCTCTTGCTCTATCTCGAGCCCGGAGAAGGCTTTTGAGATCTTAAGGGCGATTCCTTTCTCCAGTTTCTTGTCGGCATTGGCCTTGGTGTGCTCTCCTTCTTCAACCTCCAGTTTCCCTATGACTTGGGTCAAGGGAAGGGATTGAATGCCTGGAGTGTTCTTCATGATTCCCTTGAGAAGGGTGAACTTGGAGTTGAGTCCATTGATGACCACTAGGGACTTGAAAACTTCATCCAGATCGACTCCCGCCGCTGTCAACTTTCCAATCAATCTGTTGAAGCGGGAGTAGTACTCTGAGATGGTCTCAGTTTCCATCATTTTGAAGGTGTGGTATTCTCCTTCCAAAGCAAACTTTCTGCTTTGCTTTAGTTCCTCACTTCCTTCATGCATCTCCTTGAGAGCTTTCCACATCTCCTTGGCCGTCTTGATGCCTATGACCTTGTCCATGTCCTCTCTGTCCAATCCATTGAGGATGAACTGCCTGGCCTTGGCATTCTTCTCCATGATGACATAGTATTCTGGTTTCCAGTCTTCTTCCTTCATGGTGAGATCGACATGGCCATATCCATTTTCGACTATCCTCCAGCATTGGTAGTCGTTGGTCTTGATGTGGCTTTCCATGCACTTTTCCCACCATGTTTCTTCTCCTTTCTTTCGGAGATGTGGCTTGTTGGTGGAGATTCCAAGCTCAAACTTGCTTGGTTGAGACATGATCTGTAAACTTAACAAAGATCTAGAGCTTTTCCTGCTCTGATACCAATTATAGGATCGTGATTGTTAGATAATAACTTAAGGAACTCAGAATATCGATTCTAAGTTCCCTTCACAGCGGAAATAAACAATCAAACAAATAACAAGTTCCTTATAGTGGAAACCTTTGATTGCCAACTAGCAATCCAGGATAAAAACCACTATCTTTCTTTCGAAAGGATTTCAAGGTCTACTTCTTGATTTCTTATCTCTTTTGGTTACAACTTATCCTAGGAACAAACACACAGTTTCTTTGCCTTACACACAGTTAGGCAATCCTAGATAACTTAACACAATCAATAATCAATCCAAGAAACAGACATTTGCACCTAGGAACTATCACTTACAGTCACAGGAACTTAGCACTCAGCTCTTCTATTCCTTGACCGGTTCCTCTTGATCTCGGTTTGCTTTGATGATCTTGTTTGAAGGTTCACACTAGATATTTGCTAATGTGTGTGAGTCGTATTTCAGTGCTTGAAGATAACCCTTGAGTTAGTCTTCCTTTTATAGAGGATTCTTCGCAGCTTAATCTTCTCTGGGTTCCCACAGATTGAGCTTGCCCTAGGATAAGTGGTTCTCCTTGGTCCACGTTATTCTTGGCATGTGCAAACAACCTAGGCAGCTCAGAATCCTTCTAGGTTAGTCAACCTCTTCAGCCAAGTCATTCTCCAGCTTCCTTTGTCCGAGGTTCGACACTTTGGGCGCTTGGAAACTGACTTCTGGACAGCGACAGGTTCCATGTCCTGTCGCTTTCACCTTTCTCTGTCCGAGGTTCGGCGTTCTAGGTGTCTTGTTGTTTTGCTCTGGACATTGGCAGGCTTTTGGAAGCTTCGCACAAGTCATTTTCGACTTCCTTTTGTCCGAGGTTGGTGTTCCCAGATTTCTCGGGAATCGCAACCTCACATGCTATGTTTTTGGGCACACCTGGGTTCCTCTGGGTTCCTTCCTTTGTCTTGTTCCTTTGGTTCTCTTGTCCTGTTTGGCTTTCTTACCTTCGGTATATTCCTGTGGTTCCTTAAAGCACATCTTTGAGATAAAACATTAGTATCATAATATTTGTCATCTTCAAAAGTAGAGAAACTGAGGAAAGGAACTCTCAGGGGAACTGAAGTTCCAGAGTTCCGTTTCCTAACAGTAACAAATAACAACTTGATCATCTTAATGTGTTGGATTTATAGATATTTATATGACATGATTATTAATTGCAGAATGAAGATGAAACCAAAGTTGAGTACAGGGTCTGGAATCCTTTCAGATCCAAATTAGCTGCTGCTATTCTGGGTGGTGTGGACAATGTTTGGATTGTAAGTTTGCTTCAATCTTTTCATTAACCGAACTATTATTTGGCATTAGTATGGCTACAAGTATGAGTGCCATTTTGTCTATTGTCAGAAACCCGGTTCCCGGGTGCTTTACCTTGGAGTTGCTTATGGTACCACTATGTCACATGTTTTTGATCTTGTTGGACCTGTAAGTAATTTAATGATTTATTTTTGTTTATATCGACCATTGAAGTTTATGCTTTGCACCAGTGTATGATTCAATTGTTTTATACATGATGGATTAGTTTATGCTGTTGAATTTTCCCATAGGAGTGGAAGATGATGCTAATTATGGTTCAATGCTTGACGCAGCTTGTCAGAGGTTAGAAATGCCAAGGGACTTGCTGATGTGCTGAATGAGATGATTGATGCTCTGGATCCCAAAAATGGGTTGTCGAGTTTTACTTCATGGTGACGGATATACATGTCTGTTTTATTCCACTATGGACCACCTGTAATCTTCCGTTTCTGGTCTATTTCAATGTTGGTCTGGGGAGAATTTACATTGGACAATTTTTTATGGGTTGCGTATGCTAATCTGGGATTCTTTCTACATGCGATTTCAATTAGGCCGCAGAAGGTGTATAGGATGGAACTGCATCATCTGGTCGGGATCAAATTTAAGCATGCTTCTTCAGTATTTTTCCCTTCTACGACATTGGCGTTATTTCTCAAGAGGCATACACTTTGGGTTCTGGAGATGAATGCACAAAATCTTTGTATATATATACTGCTCATAGTCGACAAAACCTTATTAAAAAATTTAACACAGTTCTGCATGTGTGCAAGTGTCACAATCACACAAAAAAGGAATAAAAAAGTAAATTGGTGTTGATGACTAATCAAAGTTAGAGTTGCTACTTTGTTTTGTTTTGATTAATAAAACGTGTGAGAGTGCCTTCTATCCAAAAAAAAAAAAAAAAAAAAAGTTAAGAGTTGCTTCATGTTGACACGTAATGAAAATAAGAACGTGACCGAAAAACATGGAAACACATAGCATAATTACATGCAAAATTAACTGCATACCAACTCTCTCTATTAGTAATAAGTGATATAGATTATAGATTAGTTTCTTTTACATGCAAAATTGTTTGGATTGAAATCCAAACATGTTGCTATCAAGCATCGACCAATTTCTCAACTGCGTTTGTTTTTCTCTCTCTGTCTGTAGTTCCAAACTACCTCTTGGAGGTCCAAAATCCCAATCCATGGTAGCTCCGCTCACCCCTTTCACCACTTCTAGCGTTCGCCTTACGTAACGCAAATAAGTAACAAAATGGAAGTTAGACGAGAAAGCAAACCATAGTCTTCTTCTCCTTGAAGTCAACCTAACAGCATTACATAAAACCGATCTGACCCACAAGTAGCCATTGCCCCAAATCACACGCCATGGCCGATTCTCCTGTAAGGCTTCTATCATCCTTGTTGCTACCGTTGTTCTTGATGAGCTGCGGCGGCGTTGTGTATGGGCGGTTTGTGGTGGAGAAGAACAGCATATCAATTATTGCTCCTGAGGACTTGAAATCATCCCATGATGGAGCAATTGGTAACTTCGGAGTGCCAGAGTACGGTGGTTCCATGGTTGGTTCTTTGGCGTATCCTTCCAAGGCCACGGATTCGTGTAATCCTTTTGATGCTGATATGCCTTTCAAGTCCAAGAACTCTCGGCCCACAATTCTGATTGTTGATCGAGGAGGTATTTTTTATTTACGTTTATTTTGTAGTCAAGCATTTTGTCATACAGCTAACGGGCAGTAAGTGTTGCTTTGAATTTTCTGTTTCTGTTTGTGTAAAGACTGAAGCTCCTGGGAATAGCTAAAATTTTATATGGATGAAAATCTATCTCGAAATAGCTCGCTTTAATTTTCCGGTACTACATTGTAATTGCAGAAAGTCTGAATTTTATTCATGGGTCTCTAAATAATACATGTTTAAAGCTGTATCACTTGTGTGCAGTCAAATTTCCTTTAGTTGTTTTGGCTTCTTGTTTTTGAGGATGTGTTATTAATTAACAATGGCGAGTGAATCTGAAGAGTGTCTATCTTGTGTTTGATTATCAAGTAGAGTTTACGGAAATTTGAGTGGAGTACTGATGCAGTATGTATCTTTCTCAATAAATTTGGTTCCACTTCCCCATAGATTTTAGATTAGACAAGCTTGAAAAGAACCGTAATTTAGGCTAAACTTTGTCTCCTAGTGCATATTATATTTTCCTATGAATCTAATTTGATGTGTGTTATCGAGTTTCACTGAAGTAAAAGGCGCGCCTGGGCGCGCTTGGCCAGGGCTAGCGCCCACCTAGGGTGAGGCGCACCCTGAGTGGCTGGGCGCCCCTCAGGCGCCCTAGGCGGAGCCTAGGCGCCAAGCCGCGCCTAAGGCGCAGGCGAGCGCCTCTTCCAAATCTGTTGAAGTTCAACAGATTTTTTGTTTTTTGAATTTTAAATTGACTTTTTAAAAGATTTTATCTTTAAATAACAGATTTTATATATTCTCTTCCTTAATTATCTAAGAAATAGTAGATTTTATATCTTCTCTTCCTTAATTATCCTAGGAAATAGTAGACATTAATTATTTTCTTTTCCTAAGTAGGCTAAGATCCCTAATTAAATCAATGATGATTAGATCTTCTATATTCTCTCTTCTCCTCTTCCATAAATGCCTAGTACGTACAACATAAAGACGTTCTCTCTAGTCTCTTCCTCCTTCTCTATTCTCTTCTTCCTCTGTCTTCTATACATGAGTTCTGTACATCAGTTGTGTGGCTAGGCGCGCGCCTAGGCGCCTGGGGCTCCCAGCGCCTGGGTGCGCCTAACGCCTTTTTCATCACTGTCGAGTTTTAACTTAAGATTAGTAGATCTTATAAGCAGTTTTCTAAAAATCCCCGCTTAGGGCTTCCTAGGCCCCGCCAGGGCGCTAGTTGGTCATCCACCGCCTAGGCGGGAAAAAGTCTCAGATGTTGTGGAAGTAGTAACATCTTAGGAGATGGCTGATGCATAGAACATAGTTTTGGGTGAGGTGTTGTAAAATAAGACCCATTATTATAAATCAAACCTCATCCCAACATAGTTTTATAAACATTAAATAATTTGGGAGAACATAGTCAAATAATCACATGGATCCAACATTAATTTTTAATCCGCCTAGGCGCTAGGCCCCCCTCACCGTCCAGCTCCCACTAGCGACTTTTAGAACATTCCTTATAAGCATGTGAAGAATTTGGCAATGACTGTTTTCATTGAATGAGATATATCTTCAGTTTCATTGTAAGAAAGATCTTTTCCTAGGTTGAATGTAGGAAACGAATATGGATAAATGTGAAGAAAAAGTTGTCTTTAATCAACAACATTCGATAATTCACAACCTTTATGGTATTGTCTTCCATCATTCTCAATACAACAACTATTTGCACAATTGTCTCCCCTAGTGTTAGTTTTTTTATAATTTTATTTATATTTTTTGGTTGAAGCTGCAAATTTTATATCATCTCTTGCTCTTATATTATCAGAGTGCTACTTTGCGAAGAAGGTATGGCATGCTCAACAAGCTGGAGCTGCTGCTGTTTTGGTTGCTGATAGCATAGATGAACCGTTAATAACAATGGATTCACCAGAGGCAAGCAGTGAAGCTGATGGATATGTGGACAAGATCAACATCCCATCTGTCCTGATAACAAGGTCTTTTGGCGAGGATTTGAAGAAGGCTTTGAAGGATGGGAAGGAAGTACTTGTAAAACTAGACTGGTCAGAGTCAATGCCCAATCCAGATGGAAGAGTTGAGTATGAGCTTTGGACTAAATGTGATGATCAGATGAACTTCATTAAGAATTTTAAGGGCCATGCGCAGATCCTCGAGAAGGGTGGTTATACCCGGTTTACTCCTCACTATATAACTTGGTATTGTCCTGAGCCTTTCCTGGATACCACTCAATGCAAGTCACAGTGCATAAACCATGGGAGATATTGTGCACCAGATCCTGAGGAAGACTTCGGGGAAGGCTATGAAGGGAAAGATGTGGTCCTTGAGAACCTAAGGCAGCTTTGTGTACACAGAGTCGCCAAAACAGAAAATAGACCATGGGTTTGGTGGGATTATGTGACGGATTTCCACATCAGGTGCTCTATGAAGGAGAACAAGTATAGCAAATCATGTGGTGACGGTGTTTTAAAGTCTCTCAGTAAGTCTCTTTTGAGATATTTGCAATGCCAAAGGGTCGAATAATGCAACAGATTTCTGGTCGTCTTTTGCTATTTGATTTTTTTAACTCTGCAGATCTACCCTTTGACAAGATTAAAAAATGCATGGGAGATCCTGAAGCCGATATGGATAGTGAAGTTCTGAGAAGTGAACAAGACATGCAGGTATAGATTATCCGACTGTCCAAATTTGGAAAATCCAATTGCATCTGAGATTCTCAAGTATGGACTCTGATGCTTCTAACTGGCGATCCAGTCAAATATGAACTATGTACTTAAAATGCTGTTTACCTTATTAAGCTTCCATCTCATAAGACCTATCATCACTTTCAAATTTCAGTAAAATTATCATTCCTGACAGTTGTTACACTTATGATCAATTGGTAACCACGGGAATTGACTCCTTTCATTCTATGAAACACAGGTTGGTAAGGGAGCCCGGGGTGATGTCACAATCTTACCCACTTTGATCATCAATGAAATCCAGTACAGAGGTCTGTTTATTTAAATGCTCGCAAAATAAAAAAAAAGGAAAATGAACTTTATTGTGATGAATTTGCAATCAGATGGAAAAAGAAGGTCGGAACTTGAATTACAAAATCAGAACAACGGTTTCATGTTATATGTTTGAGGTATCTACTATAGTGTTTGGAGCATAGTGGCATGATATCTTTATGATTTTGGTACATAACCAAATTATGGATTTGAAGTCAAGGTCATGCTTTCCCTGTAACTGGCATTTGGCATGGAACCTCAGTATTATGTCATGCACTCTTTACTCTTTTCTATGCAATATCATAGATTACAAGCCCCTAAAATATTTGGTCTTGTTGACGAATAATATTGCTTACAAAGATAAATCATCCAATATCAGGAATTTCAAAGATCTTCAGAAGTTATACCCTTTTAATTTATCTTCTCCCTCGTTCATTTTCTTCACTATTAGTTGCCTCAACTTAAATCTGTGAACGCTAGTAGTCTAGATTTTTGTATAACTTTCGAAAATAAATGGCGGTTTTTCTTGACATGTACATACACAAAAAATAGATAGTCTGAATTTTATAGTCTGCACTTGTGTAGGCAAACTCGAGAGGTCTGCGGTATTGAAGGCTATATGCGCTGGATTTAAGGAAACAACTGATCCTCCTGTTTGCTTGAGTTCAGGTTGGTGAGATATCATGTTTGCTGATTCCTAGATCGTACGTCCAAGTAGTGCAAACTGATGTGTCTGGTTTGTGTGCCATTTTCAGATCTTGAGACTGATGAGTGTCTACAAAACAATGGAGGTTGTTGGAAGGATGTAAAGGCTAATGTAACCGCTTGTAAGGTACATGAGAATGTCCTCCCTTGACCTTTGGATTTGTGATTTTTCTTTCGGGTTCCTAGATATCGTTTTGACCTTGGTGAAATTTCCGTTTGATTGAGGATATCCTTATAGATTGCTACCCAGTTTTATTAACTGACTCTACGTTTATTGTTTGTCTAGGATACATATAGAGGACGAGTTTGTCAATGCCCTCTTGTGAGTGGTGTTCAATACGCAGGAGATGGTTATACATCTTGTCAAGGTAATTCCTTACATAAGGAAGAAAAATTAGTTGATTGAAAAGTGTTCACTTTTTTTTACTAAACAGTTATTTTCTATGAATATCTTGCACGTATGAAGGAATTATCCTCTTTTTTTAATCAAGTTAATGATAGGTTGACTGTTGTGATCTTTGACCAGAAAAAGAAGATTGTAGTGATCTCAATAATCTGCTGCAATGCATTAAATCCCAGGCATTTTATGTTTTGCAAATACCTGAATTGAGCAGATTAGGAAGCTGGATGTGTCAATTACTAGGGTTAGAACTTAAAACAAATGCTTATTGCCTCATGAAGGAAAAGAGAGTAGTCCTCACTCCTCAGTATAAGATCTCTTGTACGCTATTTTCTGTTTTGCAAAATGGATATTTGTAAATATCATTTCTTCCATACTTATCTTGGTCCGATTCAACGGAAACAGTGTGCTTGAATGTCAAACTTTCAGAGTGCAGCATCGAGTGTAAAGTTCATACTAACAGAGATGCAATTTTAGAACTAATCATATTTATTTTTGCTGTGTCAGCCATTGGACCTGGAAGGTGTACAATAAATCATGGTGGATGCTGGTCGCAGACCAAGGACGGAAAAACATTTTCTGCTTGCTCAGTTCTGTGACAACACACACCCCTTGTTCATCATTTACCTGTAAACTACTTGCATATACTTCAACTTTGTTATCATGATTCTAACCATGACAATTTGTTTTGCATTCAAGGAGTCTGAACTATCAGGTTGCAAATGTCCAAAAGGCTTCCAAGGAGATGGGTTAACATGTGAAGGTGTTTTTTAAAGAACAACTGTATCTAATGTTATCTATCTTACACTGCATCATCAAACTTTCCGTTCTCCAGATGTGGACGAGTGCAAGAAAGGTAGTGCTTGTACATGTAGTGAATGCAGCTGCAAGAACAGATGGGGAGGGTATGAATGCAAATGTGGAGGAAGCCGCCTGTATATAGAGGAGCACGACACGTGTATTGGTGAGCTACTAAATTCAGTCAAGAATAGCTTGCAACTCCAGTTACTGAGTTGCATATTTCAGAGGTCACTTATGAAATGTGTTTGTCCTGTCATGCATTTATATATACATAGACGCGTTTGGTTGCTTGATAAAGGATCAGCTACTAAGTGCTGCTTCTGTTTCTTGTACAGAGAAAACTGCATTCAAGGTATCATGGTTCCTAATTCTCCTACTCTTAGCCATTGTGGCGGGCGCTTCTCTAGCCGGTTACTTGTTCTACAAGTACAGGCTCCGGGTATGTTCTTATGACTATTTCCATCCTATAAAACGGTTTGTCTTAAAAAAACTCCTGTGTTATGCAGTCTTACATGGACTCTGAGATCATGGCTATCATGTCACAGTACATGCCACTTGACAATCACAATAGACAGGTTGAAGTTCATTCAGAGGGCGAACCTCTTCATCGCGGTTCATCGGTTTGATCTCAAGGTACCTTATATAGTTGACACTCACTGAACTTGTTATGGGTAAAACAGGGTCATTTTGATTATTCCGACAACTGCAACTCCATCTTTAATTTTCTGTAGAATCATACCTTATGCATGTAGTTTGACCAAGGAATTAATGCTGTACATTTGAACTTTTTTTACACAAGGTTAGAAACTCTTGATAGCAAAATGGACATATATCATACGTTCAGTTTGAAGCAAGGTGAAGCTGCATATACATGTATCATATGTCCTCATCAAACAGCTCAATTTTAAGAATTTGAGTTCGGAGGATATATTTGTATTATAGGAATTTTATGTAAATAGAGTAATAATTCTGGTTCTCTGTATTATTCAACTTTGTAAAATCCTGAGAGTTAAATAGTGTTTTACATGTGCATGTAGAAAAAATTCCATGCTATTGTCATCTGGCGGTAGTGTAAGGAAGATTATAAATTCCGTTATTATTGAAAAATTTGTAGTCTATCATTACATTTTGTTTTGGCATCTTATATAAAAAAATACTATTTCTTAATTGTTTCATATGGACTTACAACATAAAAAGTTTGTTTCAATAAAGTATTGTTGTAATTTGAGGATCCTTAAGTGCCGGTTCTTTGAAATAAGTCTCGATCTTGAAGGAGTTGATGGTGTTCTGGAAGGAATTGTGTCCTTTAATCAAAGGTGCAATTACTGATTATGAAGTGAGATCATTTATGGAGATATTTAATCCGGTAATTTTAGGTAGTCATAGTGCTTTGCTAGAAGCCAACTATGATTTATAGACTATATGTTATAGAGTATGTCATAAAGTCTATTGCTATTGTTACCGGGTCCTACGAGGTCACACCCTTAGAGTTTGGACTGGATCAGTTTATTGGGAGACATATTATATAAAGTATATAATATAAAGTTATATATGATATAACTTGAGAGATAAGGTTTGTTAATAATAAAGAGTTATTATTAATAATAAAAGATATACTTATTTATGAAATAAGATATTTACACCTGATATTATAAAAAGAGGGCTTTTAGAAAAAGCCCATAACCCTAATTTACACCAAGAAATACGGTTGCCTCCTTCTCCCTAGAGCTCTCTTCGTTCGCCTTCGATCCTCGCTCTAGCAACTGAGTCCTAGGCGATCCAGATCCAAGCTCGGGTGGACCAAATAGAGGAGTCACACGTGAGGCTCTATTCTCTCCATTCCAGCAGATTGAAACACGCATCAAAAGGTATTTGATTCTTCCCATCTATGATCTATTTGGTTTATGCATGAGATCCTTGGTTAGAAGTTAGGAAATCGTTTCCTGAAATTCCTCTTTACGTATCTAAAATCCCTACAGTGGTATCAATTGCCTCTTGCATAAATTGATTAGATCAAGTTTAAAGTTTTAAATTTTGATGCATGTTCATAATTATCTTAATTCGAATTAAGTGGAAAATTAATATATAGGTTAATTTGCATGATTAAAATTCTGATTTTAATTGATTGGATTAGTAAAGTTAAAAAACTTTATGAACATATGCATGTAAAATTATTTTACCCATACTTGATTCATGTGATTTAATTATGTAAGAGATATGATTTTTGACATATTTTAAATTATTAAATGAAGATTTGATTTCATAAGATGAATTAACTACCCAAATTCTGAATTTTTATGGAATTGTTCGGATTTTGGTTCTGAATTTCTATGGAATCATGCTTTAATTAACTACCCAAATTCTGAATTTTTATGGAATTGTTAGGATTTTGGTTCTGAATTTCTTTCCACAATTAACGCACTGTTGGCATGCCTTAATAACAATTCTGGAAAGATGACATTACATTGTAGAAATTGTTCGACAATGCATGTGCAGATACAGCTTCAATTGTTTGGATTTAATTGTTCGGTACAAATTCTGGAAAGAGGATATCACATACCGCTTTAATTGTTCGGTCCTGCGGTTGCTGGTTCGGGCTGGGCCCGGGTCGGCCCGCAGGGGCTGCATGGTTCGGTAGGAGCGGGTCGATCCGGGTTTGACTCGGACGCGACTCGATCCGGTTGGGTAAATTTGGCGTTTTAGGATAATTTCCTAAATTATAAGATAAGATCTTATTTACTTAATTGGATAATATTTGATATTATCTAAATTATATAATTTCCTAAAAGTTGTTAGGATAGATTCCCATTAGATAAAGATAAGGATATTTGATATCTTATCTTGTTTATGCATATCTTATCCAATATTGCATGTTAATGATTAATTATGATTAATTCTATATATTATTTTTAATTTGAATTAAGAATTTGATATTAAATTATTTATATCATGAGATGATTTATTTAATTTGATATAGTTTTATTTAAATTAGTTAAATCGGTTATTACTATTAATTAGATTAATATTATTTATAATATTTGATATTATTATTGCATGCATGTTTTATGATATTATGATATTATTGCTTGCATGAGGTGACTAGTATGGCCCACAATAGGATACATAAATACGGTCTGCGTACCGTTATGTTTTTCTTGTACACGATCTGCGTATCGTTATGTATTTTTATAATTTAAATTTCTGCAAGAGGGTTTATTCTAATTATATGTAAGACAAGAAGAAGAAGATCCTAAGAAGACCAAATGATGGAGATCCATGGAGGGTACTAAGGATGGAGATCCAGGAGTAACAAGACCCATGAAGATTAGATCTTTAATTTTGGTTTTTAGGGGCCATACTAGAATCACATTTATTACTGCATTACTTGAATGCTTTATTTCCCACTTTGCATGGTTGCTTGTTTGTTTATGCTATTTTGTTCACTAGTAAATAAACAACCATTGCATGCTTAAGTCCCTTAACAGAATATTGAGATCATGCCTTTCCATATCATAACCATGAGGCCTTTGGGATTCGTTGGATTATTTTCGCCCTAGCGAGGTGTCCTTCCTTGACCTTGGGATAGTGCGGATATGTCTAATAGGGGCATGCTGCCTTGGTATGGTTACACTCAACAAGAGACCAAAATGCTCAGTTTTGGATCTTGAGGCATAAGGATGAGTCTTACATAAGATGTGACCATCAACCAAGAGTTATAAGGTGTTATAATTAGTAAAGGAGTTTACTTACCTTGATTACATGAGACTTGGGGAAGTGCCCTAGTACGCTCGAGTTTCATCTAAGATAGGATCTTGGAATCATTTTACTCACAAGGGACAATATAATTGAGTAGAATGTGCAATAACTTACTGTTTATAGCTGGTCTAAATTTTAAGTTTTTGCATGTCAAGCATAATTTATCTGCATGTTTTATTCCGCTTTGTAGTTACCATGTCTTCTGAACACCTCAAATTCACTCTCCGCTCAATAGTTGAGAAAAACCGTTTGAACGACAAGAATTTCCTTGATTGGGAAAGGAATCTGAGAATTATTCTCAGGTCTGAGGAACAAGAGGATGTCCTTGAAACCCTCATCCCAGAGCTGACTGCCACCTCATCTGATGAGGAAAAGGCACGTCATAAGAAAATATGCGAACGGGCAATGCAAGTCACTTGCCTGATGCTGGCTGCTATGGAACCTGCTCTTCAACAAAGGTTTGAAGCACAGGATGCTCATACCATTATGAAGAATCTTAGAGATCTCTTCAAGGAGCAACCCAGAATTGAGAGGTACTTGACCCTCAAGTCCATATTGCAATGCAAGCTCGAGAAAGGGAAACCAGTTGGGCCACATGTTTACACATGATAGGCTTGTTTGACAAGATGGCTCGACTGGGTAACCCTTACAATGTTGAGACAGCTACAAATATGATCTTATACTCCCTGCATGATGGATTTGCCAATTTTAGGCAGATGTATCACATGGGAGCTATGAGCAAGACTCTCAACGAGCTGCACGTGATGCTCAAAACAGCTGAGCAAAACGTCATGGTTGACCCATTGAATGAAGTTCTAATGGTCAAGGAAAAATGGTTTAAGAAAGGGCCCCAGAAGAAGCAACAACACCAAGGGAAGGGCAAGCAAGCTGCCCAACCCCAGGGAACACCCCTAAGGTGAAAGTGGTTGCTGAGCACGAATGCTTCTACTGCAAGGCTAAGGGGCACTGGAAGAGAAACTGCCCCAAGTACCTAGAAGACAAGAAGAGGGGAACAGTCTCCACTTCAGGTATTCCCATTACTGAAATCTTATCAACTAAGTCTCATTCTTGGGTATTAGATACCGGATGTGGTTCTCACATTATTTCGAATGTGCAGGGACCAACAAATAGGAGACGGTTGCAGAAGGATGAGATAGATCTGCGCGTTGGAAATGGAGCAAGGGTTACTGCACTTGCCATTGAAGATTATAGTCTACCTCCACTTTCTGGCTTAGTTTTAGAACTTTATAATTGTTATTTTGTTCCTTCTATTACTAAGTATTTGATTTCAATTTCAGTTTTGAACCTTAAGGGTTATGATTTTGTCATTAAGAATTGATTTTTCATTTATAAGAATGACATTTTCTATGCTCAAGCCCATATGAGTAGTAATGGACTATACATACTGGATATCAAATCTGAAAATTATAACGTTGATCTTCCTACATCATTTTGGGGATATGCCCTCACCACTAATGCGTTCACACTAAACAGAACTCCGTCACGATCAGTTGACAAGACACCATATGAGATATGGTATGGAAAAGTTCCTAGCTTGTCACTTCTGAAGGTCTGGGGATGCAAGGCTTATGTAAAGCGTTTACTACCTGATAAGCTAGTACCCAAATCAGACAAATGCTTCTTTATAGGTTATCCTAAGGAAACAAGGGGATATTAATTCTACAATTCCGCTGAGAATAAATTGTTTGTTGCTCGGGATAGTGTCTTTTTGGAAAAGGATTTATTTTCCAAGAAGCCAAGTGGGAGAAATGTTCAGCTTGATGAGATTCAAGCTAAGCAACAAACCCAACAACACGAGGACATAGATGATGTCACTGAGAAACTTGACTTTGGAGGCGTACCTTCTCAAAGGAAAACCGCCCAGATTCAAGATGCAATTCTTCAAGTTGATGAAGCACCGGAGGTCTCGCATACAGATGTGGTCAACCAGCAGCTGAAGTCTCTCCTATTGTTGGACCACTTTGGAGATCAGACAAGCTAAGGCAGTAGCCTAGACGTTATGAGGATTACGTCTTGACTGCTAGCATTGACGTTCTACTTTTAGAGAACAATGAGTCTGCGACCTATAAGCAAATGATGGCGGACCCCGACTCCGAGAAATGGCTGGTAGCCATGAAATCCGAAATGGAATCCATGTCTGAGAATCAAGTATGGGACTTGATAGATTTGCATGATGGGGTAAAACCTATTGGATGCAAATGGGTCTTTGAGATCAAGACTGACAAGGATGGAAACGTTTCTGTCTATAAGGCAAGACTAGTTGCAAAAGAATTTAGACAGGTTCATGGTACTGACTATGATGAAACGTTCGCATCGATCGTTATGATCAGGTCCATTAGAATACTCCTAGCGATTGCCGCTTATTATGATTATGAGATTTGGCAAATCCTAGGAGAATATGCAAGCTTAAGAAGTCCATCTATGGACTTAAACAAGCATCCAGGAGTTGGAATCTTCGTTTTGATGAAGTGGTCAAAAAGTTTGATTTCATCAGATGCGAAGAAGAGCCCTGTGTCTACAAGAGTTTAGTGGGAGCAAAGTGGCCTTCCTAGTTCTATATGTGGATGACATATTACTCATTGGGAATGATATTCATATGCTAGAGACAGTTAAGGAGTGACTTAAGAAGTATTTCTCAATAAAGGACTTGGGAGAGGCTGAGTACATACTAGGCATTAAGATCTATAGAGATAGATCTAAGAGACATTGGTCTAAGTCAGGGAACTTATATAGATAAGGTCCTTGATAGATTCAATATGATGAACTCTAAGAAAGGGTTCCTGCCTATGCAGCATGACTTATATCTCAGCAAGAGCCAGTGTTCTAAGACACCTGGTGAGGCTGAAAGGATGAGCAGGATTCCCTATGCCTCAGCCATAGGATCCATCATGTATGCAATGACTTGTACTCGCTCAGATGTTGCATATGCTTTGAGTATGTGTAGAAGGTACCAATCAAACCCGGGTGATGCACATTGGTGTGCAGCCAAGAACATCCTGGAGTACTTACGAAGGACTAGGGATGATCTTTTGATATTTGGAGGTGATGACGAGCTAGTCGTCAATGGCTATATTGATGCAAGTTTTCAGACATACGTAAATGATTTTGAATCTCAGTCTGGATATGTCTTCATTCTGAATGAAGGAGCCGTCAGTTGGAAGAGTTCCAAATCCAGACATGTTCTACGGAAGTACCACATGATCAGACACTATGTTGATAGTGGAGATGTGAGGATGTGCAAATTGCACACAAACGACAACATTGCAGATCCTTTTGACCAAGACCATGTCTAGGCCCAAGTATGATAGTCATACTAGGGCCAAAGGACTCAAACACACTAGAGAGTTCTTTTGAGACATTGTTTGTTTTATGATAAACCTTGTTTATTATTACAAACATTTATGCTTGACTTATATATGAGTTTCATATTATTATTTAATCATTGCTTGGGATTAGATAAAGTATCCAAACAATTTAATAGTTATCAAATGAGCTCATCAAAACTGTTTTGGTGAATGAAACCCCATTAAGTGAACTGAAATTATAAAATTATTAGAAGTCCATGGTCTAAGTTGTTAACTTGGATACAAATGACTTGATCAAAAGACCATATGTGAGATTGATTGATAACACCGGGTTTCATGTGTTATAGGGACATGGAAATGTCTAATCGATTACATAGATGTGTATATCGATACACATCGGACAGACCGATCTTAGGATTTCTCGGGACTTTACTGCGGAGTTCTAGGATTATTCATGATTAGTGAGTTCCTTAGACATGAGTATGATATAGTTATCATTTGACTGCTGGTATGTCTTTGACGCTGTCAAACACTGACCGTAACAGGCAGTTATAAAGGCAGTGATTGGGATTGCCAAAAGTTGAGTGGGAGCTGTAGTCTTACAAGATTGAATATGTCCTCCTATTCCATGTATACCATGATACATTTGGAAAGGATTGGTGTCTCGGCCACTTGAAGAGTGAGAACTGTGAAAACGCATGGCCATGCTCAGATGGATTATTAGTAATCATCTGTACTGACAGTTTGATCTCAAGAGTTCAAGAAACGTATTTGGCGGTAAAGATGAGTTTCATCATATAGTCAAATAAGACACTAAGTGACAAAGGAATTTTAACATTGCACACTTGTTTTAAGGACAAGTGGGAGATTGAAGGAATTGTGTCCTTTAATCAAAGGTGCAATTAATGATTATGAAGTGGGACCATTTATGGAGATATTTAATCCGGTGATTTTAGGTAGTCATAGTGCTTTGCTAGAAGCCAACTATGATTTATAGACTATATGTTATAGAGTATGTCATAAAGTCTATTGCTATTGTTACCGGGTCCTACGAGGTCACACCCTTAGAGTTTGGACTGGATCAGTTTATTGGGAGACATATTATATAAAGTATATAATATAAAGTTATATATGATATAACTTGGGAGATAAGGTTTGTTAATAATAAAGAATTATTATTAATAATAAAAGATATACTTATTTAGGAAATAAGATATCTACACCTGATATTATAAAAGGAGGGCTTTTAGAAAAAGCCTATAACCCTAATTTACACCAAGAAATACGGTTGCCTCCTTCTCCCTGGAGCTCTCTTCGTTCGCCTTCGATCCTCGCTCTAGCAACCGAGTCCTAGGCGATCCAAATCCAAGCTCGGGTGGACCAAATAGAGGAGTCACACGTGAGGCTCTATTCTCTCCATTCCAGCAGATTGAAACACGCATCAAAAGGTATTTGATTCTTCCCATCTATGATCTATTTGGTTTATGCATGATATCCTTGGTTAGATGTTAGGAAATCGTTTCCTGAAATTCCGCTTTACGCATTTAAAATCCCTACAGTTCTTACTTTGGTGATGGTTTTTCGGTCACTAAGTGGTGACTGGCTTGGGAATATGAAGTTCTTCACGTGGAATGGTAGGTGATGAAGTTAGGCAATCAACACTCCAAGAGAGTCCGCTCGGAGCTTGAAAGACTCAACAATGGCTTGGATATAGCCATCAAGTTCTTGATGAGGCTGAACTCAAGACGTCAAAGAATAGGTCCACCTTTAACACGAGAATATGGAGAGAGTTAAAACACTTTAGATATGGCCACCAAATGAAACAACAAGGATCTTTGATAAGCCGACAAAAATAACATTGTAGATGAACAATTGATAAAACAAAGAAGATGAATTACATAGATTCAAAAAACAAACAATAGAATGTTTAATCTTCAACTTGGCTAACCCCACAAAAAGAATCAACTTTGACATAAATATGAGACACGTAATTGGGTCTCCACAAATGGTCCTAGGCTCAAGCCCAAAACATTACTTCTAGCCCTTGTGCCTATGACTCCATTGTCAGCCTCATAGCCCGACACCATGGCATGTGCAACCTTTAACACCTCCTCGAGCCATCTCTCAATCCATTTGCGTGTTCGAGTTGTAACATGTCCAGAAGGTTCCTTGTGGCCCCAACCTTCTAATGGACCCACAAGTATACGGGTGAAAGTGGATCGAGCCAACAGTTGTGTGGTGGCCCTCTTCGCTAGCGCGTGCAACCTTGAGCCCTTAAGCCCATGGCCCGACAAATGTGCTCCAATTTGAACTAAACTTGGAGGACCTCTGCCTTGAGTGCCAAAGTGGTACATGGAATCGTCGTGGCTCAGTTCCAAGGTGGTTTGCGTTGGGGTAATGGGATGCCCTAAATTATGTCTCGCCGGGTGAGTGGTGAGGCCGCCATGATTGGGCTTGTCACGCACTTATCCGGACATTTCTCTTGTGATTGACTTGAAACATAGCATGGATCCATGATATGGAATAAGAATGGTATCTTCATGGCTCAGTTCTGAAGTTGTTGATGCATGGGTGCTGAGAAACCCTAGCTTGAGCGAGGTTGTGTGCGCACAAAAGGGCTTGTTATCATCTTAACGCTTGATGAGGGTCTGGATCACATCATCCTCCCCCTCTTTAGAAGGAATCACCTTGAATCCAAACCACCTACAACAAGAAAGCACAAGTAATTAGCCCCCTCGAAAACACCAGTATAATCATGAGTTATTGTGCACAAAAGACTTCGCCTATATGTTTAGAATGAACAAACACAAAATTGAAGTGACTCCCTGTTTTGGGCAAATTTCGTATCGTGAGATGGTCAAGGGTTACACACTGAAAAAAGAAAGAACGAATTGATCGTGAGAAAAGTAAAGATTGTGTTTGTGGAAAAACCGTATGAGAGCATGATTGTAATAATTCGAGAGTGTATGAATGTATATCTTACAAGGTATTGGCACTCCTCTTATATAGGAGTCCTAGGGTAATTGATACACACAATTATGTTGCGTGTATTGACGGAGTTTTGGCATGATTTTAGTGGTATTTTAGGATGCTCTAGTGATGATTTGGAGACTTGGCAAGGAGGCGCGGAAGTTGCGTTTTTGGAGCTTTTGGAGCTGAGGAGCGAAGTATGAAGAAGCAGAATTACGGCGACCGCCGCATAACAACGACGACCGCCGTTAATTCCCCCTGGAGAACCTCAGCTATGACATTGAAACGGAGACCGCCGTTTAATTGCGGCGACCGCCGCAATTACGGCGATCGCCGTGGGAAAAGCAGCGGCCGCCGCCGCTGTTGGACGAAGCGCCGAGCCGATTTTCCTTTTCGGTTTTAGTTATTTTATTTTATTACGTTTTGTTTTATTTTAAGTTATTTTGAGATTAAATTCCCTTTGGTATTTAAGGGTTGAGAAGACTTGTTCTTTTATCATCTTAGAACCCTAGTTTTATTTCTTACGTATTTTCCTTGCTATGAAGAACTAAGCACCTCTTGCTTAGTCAGATATTGAAGCTCTTCGTTTGATTCAGTTGTAAGTTTCTTACTTTTAATCTATTGCTTTGGCTTTTATCTTTTCTCTTGCTTGAATCTTATGATTGATATTGGTAATTTCTAGTCTGATCAACTAGGGTTTGTTGGTATTTATCTATTGCTAGGTCTAGATTGTTACTGGTTGAGCATATCTATTCCTTAGTAGCAACTGCATCGTGTTAGTAACTGGTTGTGCTAATCTTATGCAGAAGAGAATTGATTTGCATCTTAGGGTAAAAATTGGTTGTTTTATTCTAGGTTGTATCCAACTATATTCCTATCCATAAAGCTGCTGTTAAATTGAATCTTGATAGTTTCAGGGTTGTTTAATTAGTTAGTTCTAATAGTATCTGGTTGTGTTATTAGATACTTTTGAAAAGGAATTGGAATTGCCATTGCATGCGATTTTGAGTGGTTTCTATGATCAACTTGTCATTCGATTAGTGGATATTGTTTGACTAAGTGCCTTCCCCATACTTGATTTCAGCACTTTAATTGCTTACTCACTTTTGCATGCTTGGTTACTCTACAAACAAACAACCCCCCCCCCTTCGGTTACTTCAATTGACATACACTTTACATACTGCGATAGATTGTGTTTCCCTGTGGATCGACCCTTACTTGCCTGAGACTGTGTTTTAGGTTTTGTTTGGATTTCTTGCATAGTAGGAATTAGAACGACAAAATTCCTGTTATCAAATTGGCGCCGTTGCCGGGGAAATTACAATTCTATCTTGTGTGTGTGATTTGTGTGCCAATTTTGGTGTGAACCTCTCTTATGGTTCACACCACCCGTGTTACTAATACTTCACTTCTTGATTTTGATCCAGAGATCGAAAGGACTTTTCACCAGGCTATCAGGGCTGCGCGTGCATTACTGCAGGATACTGATACGATGGCTGATCAACGTGTTACTCTTGAGTCCTTGACGGCTCCCAACTTAGACCAACCAACTCGTGCTGTGGAATTTCCCGCTCTTGGTACAGGAGTAAAATTTGAGCTTAAGACAGGAGTAGTTCACTTACTCCCGAAATTCAGCGGAACTCCCCTTGAAGACCCTATTCAACATTTGGATGAGTTCGTTGAGGTCTGCACCAGTATGAGGCCATCTGAGATCACTGAAGATCAGATGAAGCTTAGAGTTTTCTCCTTTTCACTGAAGGACTCTGCGAAAGACTGGTACCATACTTTGGCCCCAGGAAGCATCACCACCTGGACTGCCCTGAAGAAAGTTTTCCTAGACAAGTACTTCCCAGCAATCAAATCTAATCAGCTGAAAAAGAAGATATGCAACATTGAGCAGCAGTCTAATGAGTCCCTCTATGAGTATTATGAGCGCTTCAAGAAGCTAGTGAAGAGCTGCCCCTACCATGGGTATGAAAAGCATGATCTTATTCTTTATCTGCATGGAGGACTACGTGAAGATGACCGTCGGATGGTGAATTCCTCTTGTGGCGGTAATATTCTGAAAAGGACCTATGAAGAGGCCCTGGAGATATTTGCCACTCTAGCTGATGATGCGAGACAATATAGTGGGAGAGGCTCTCAAAGCTTGGTTGCTGCAAGCTCTCAGTCTAAGTATGATCAAGCTGATTTTGATTTGCTGCGAGAGGAGGTGAGGCGTCTGAAGCTGAAGGGTACGCCTCAACAGGTTAAGGCCTGCGAGATCTGTCATGACGACCTACACCCTACTGATGCATGTCCTACTATGCAAGAGGAGGTGAATGCAGTAGGAGGATATCAGCAGCGGCCCAGGAATGATCCCTATTCTAGTACATACAATCCTGGCTGGAGGAACCATCCCAACTTCAGATGGAGAGACCCGGAACAGGATCAAGGCCAAATGCAACAACAGGGTAACCCACAACAGTCTAGACAACCCTATGTACCGAGACCCCAAGGGCAGAGCTCGAATCCTTCATCATCCATGGAGGACATGATGAAAACATTGACTGTGAATGTTGTCCAAATGAGCAAGAATCAAAAGGAATTCCAGGAGCATACACAGTCCAGCATCCAGAATCTGGAAAGACAGTTTGGTCAGATTTCTCAAGTGGTGAATAAACTGGATGCCAGGGATTCCGGTAAACTCCCGTCTCAAACTGAGGTGAACCCAAACATTCGAAATGTCAGTGCTGTGACTTTGAGAAGTGGGAAGCAGCTTGGGGAAAATAATTATGAGATTAACGAGGAAGAAACTGAGGATTTGGCCATGAACAGTGACGGCGACCGCCGTGACGACTACGGCGCCCGCCGTCAGGAGGAGTCTGCTCTCGACTTTTGTGATGAAAACAATGGCGACCGCCGTATCAATTGCGGCGCCCGCCGTGACGGTGTTCCAATTTCTGAAGTTTCTGGTGATGTCCACGGTGACCGCCGCGAAACTTACGGCGACCGCCGCGAAACTTACGGTGACCGCCGCGAAACTGAAGTAGCTCTCGACTTATCCGAAGAAAATCACGGCGATCGCCGTGACAATTGCGGCGCCCGCCGTTCATCTGGAGTCAAAGCTGAGGCTCAGGAGAAGTCTGACTCTCCGATTTTTCCTGAGTGGAAGCCGGTTGCGCCCTTCCCATCTGCTCTGAAGCGCACCAAGCCACTTGCGCAGGACAAGGACATGTTCGAGATGTTCAGGAACGTCGAGGTCAACATACCTCTTCTCAATCTGATCAAGTCCGTCCCCCGTTATGCCAAATTCTTGAAGCAGATGTGCACCACAAAAAGGAACCAAGACAGGAATAGCAAGAAGAAGGTAAAGGTAAGCGAACATGTCTCTACTATGTTTCAAAAACGCTTACCCAAAAAGTGTGGTGACCCAGGTATGTTTACTATCCCTATCACCATTGGAGGAACCAAGTTTAATAAGGCTATGCTAGATTTGGGTGCTTCTATCAATGTTTTACCTTCCTCTCTCTGTGAATCCTTGCGACTAGGACCTTTGCATGCAACTAATATTTCCATTCAATTGGCTGATTGGTCTAGTGTGCGTCCTATAGGGATTGTGGAGGATGTCTTGGTTATGGTTGGTGATCTTACGTTCCCTGCTGATTTCTATGTGCTCAATATGGAACATGACAAGCATGCAGCCCCCATTCTGTTAGGGAGACCTTTCCTCAAAACTGCTAATACTAAGATCAATGTGAGCACAGGTTCTTTAACTATGGAGTTTGATGGCCAGGCTATTAATTATAACATATATGAAGCCATGAAATATCCTGCTGATGATCACTCTTTGTGTGCTATTGATGTGCTTGAGCCTGTAGTACAAGATGTCTTTGATGACGACCAAGTAGATTCTATGCAATCCATGATTGTTGATTCTAGTTTAGATTTTACTCTATCTGCTAACGTGCAGGAAGTTGTCAATGAGTTGGATGCTTACTATAAGCGTCCTACTGAGCTACCAGGTAAAGCACCTCTGCCACTAACCTTGCCTGGCGAGAAACTTTTACACTCTATTGTGCAGGCACCAGTGATTGAGTTGAAGCAACTTCCCGAGCACCTCAAGTATGTCTTTCTTGGAGACGAGGAGACCTTGCCAGTGATCATCTCTAACAAGCTCACCAAGGAACAAGAAGACAAGTTGGTGGTGGTTCTCAAGGAACACAAGACGGCAATTGGTTGGACCATTGCTGACATCAAGGGAATCAGCCCCACCACATGCATGCACCGAATTCTGCTGGAAGGCGAAGAGAAGCCTTCGCGACAACCCCAGAGGCGTCTGAATCCACCTATGATGGATGTTGTCAAGAAGGAAGTTCTAAAGCTTCTGCAGGCAGGTATGATCTTTCCTATTTCTGACAGTAAGTGGGTTAGTCCTACGCAGGTCATCCCAAAGAAAGGAGGGATCACAGTTGTGGAAAACCAACATGGAGAGTTAGTCCCTACACGACTGCAGACAGGGTACAGGGTGTGCATTGATTACCGCAAGCTGAACGCGGTGACCAGGAAGGACCACTTCCCTCTACCATTCATTGACCAGATGCTCGAGAGACTGTCAGGTCGTGCATTCTACTGCTTCATGGATGGATACTCAGGCTATTTCCAGATAGCCATTGCACCTGAAGACCAAGCGAAGACGACATTCACTTGTCCCTTTGGCACTTTTGCCTATCGCAGGATGCCATTTGGATTGTGCAATGCTCCAGGTACCTTTCAGCGGTGTATGGTAAGCATATTTTCTGAGTACATTGAGAACTTCATAGAGGTATTCATGGATGATTTTACTGTTTATGGAGATGACTTTGATGCATGCTTGCACCATCTATCACTTGTGCTTGCAAGGTGTGTTGACACCAATTTAGTGCTGAATTCTGAGAAGTGTCACTTTATGGTTGAGCAGGGCATTGTTTTGGGTCATATTGTGTCGTCTAGGGGTATTGAGGTCGATAAGGCAAAGATTGAAGTAATTCAGTCTTTGCCCTATCCTACTAATGTTCGCGAAGTTCGTTCTTTTCTGGGCCATGCAGGTTTCTATCGCAGGTTCATTAAAGATTTTTCCAAGATCTCATCACCTCTATGTGACCTGCTGAAGAAGGAGATTGGATTTGAGTTTACAGCTGAGTGTCGGGCAGCCTTTGATGAACTGAAGGCTCGTCTGACAAGTGCCACAATCATCCAGGCGCCTGACTGGTCTAAGCCCTTTGAGATCATGTGCGACGCCAGTGACTATGCTGTGGGGGCTGTGCTGGGCCAAAAAGATGGAAGAGCATCCCATGTGATCCAGTATGCATCCATGACGCTAAATGGTGCGCAGAGGAACTACTCCACCACAGAGAAGGAGATGCTGGCAGTAGTGTTTTCCCTTGAGAAGTTCAGGCAGTACCTGCTTGGTACAAAAGTCTTTGTCTACTCCGACCATGCTGCTCTGCGCTACCTCATGACGAAGAAGGAAGCCAAGCCAAGGCTGATCCGGTGGATCCTATTACTCAGCGAATTTGATGTGGAGATCAAGGACAAGAAGGGTGCTGAGAATCTTGTTGCTGACCACCTCAGCCGAATTGTCCAGGAAGATAACACCCCACAACCCTAGATTCAGACGAGATTTCCTGATGAGTCTCTATTCCGGCTCACTACTGTAGAGCCTTGGTATGCTGATTTGGTGAATTTTCTCACCACGGGTGACTTTCCTCCACCCTTCAACAAGGCTCGGAGGGACAGGCTGCGCAGTTCAGCCATATTTTTTGTCTGGGACGACCCCTACCTATGGAAACATTATTCTGACCAGGTAATTCGTAGGTGTATCCCAGAAAACGAGGTAAATTCCCTCCTTACTTTTTGTCACTCTGAGGCATGTGGTGGACACTTTGGGGTATAACGAACCGCAAGAAAGGTACTTGAAGCAGGATTTTGGTGGCCTTCCATCTTCAAGGATGCGCATAACCACTGCAAATCCTGTGACAAGTGTCAACGGGTTGGAAATATATCTCAGAGGGATGAGATGCCACAAACAGGGTTGATTTTCTGTGAAATCTTCGATGTTTGGGGTATTGACTTCATGGGACCGTTTCCATCCTCTTGCGGTAACATATATATTTTGCTTGCGGTGGACTACGTTTCCAAGTGGGTGGAAGCGAAGGCCACCAGGACTGATGATGCCAAAGTTGTTGCAGAATTCTTGAAGTCCCACATATTTACCAGGTTTGGAGTGCCAAAGGCTCTCATCAGTGATAGAGGAACTCACTTCTGCAACAGGACAATTACTGCGATGTTAAAGAAATATCATGTCACGCAGCGAGTTTCTACCGCCTATCACCCTCAAACGAATGGGCAAGCTGAAGTGTCCAACCGTGAGATAAAGTCCATCTTGGAGAAGACGGTGTCTCCCAATAGAAAAGACTGGAGTTTGAGGCTTGATGACGCACTCTGGGCATACAGGACAGCTTACAAAACACCAATTGGTATGTCACCCTTTCGGTTGGTGTTTGGTAAGGCTTGTCACCTTCCAGTGGAGCTAGAGCACAAGGCATATTGGGCTGTAAAGAATTGCAGCTTGCAGATGGATGAGGCTGGAGTGCTTAGAAAGCTCCAACTACAAGAGCTGGAGGAGGCCAGGATCGAGGCTTATGACAATGCCATTCACTACAAGGAAAGGACTAAGGCCTGGCATGACAAGATCATACTGAGGAAGGACTTCAAGGTTGGAGACAAAGTCCTCTTATTCCAGTCACGCCTTAGACTTTTCCTAGGCAAGCTGAGATCGCGCTGGGCAGGACCATATTATGTGACCAAAGTCTTCCCACACGGTGCCGTAGAGCTGTTTGACTCGACATCACAGACTTTGTTCAAGGTGAATGGGCAGAGGATAAAGAAATACCATGAAGGCTTCACCAAAGACACCATTGAGGAGGCGTTCCTGAAGGAACCCGAAGCTGAAACGTGATTGAACCTACACTGAGTCGAGCCACGACGTTAACTACGGCGCTTCTCGGGAGGCAACCCGATGATTAGGTAATTTCTTTTCCTCTCCCTTAGTCAATTCTAGTTATTTCCCTTTTGTTTCTGTGTCGAACTCACTTGCAGAAACGTGAAAAATCGAAGAAGGTGTTCACGGCGACCGCCGCGTAACTTACGGCGACCGCCGTTAATTGCTCACCATGGAGGTTGCCTACGACTTCAAAACGGCGATCGCCGTTTAATTGTGGCGACCGCCGCAATTACGGCGACCGCCTCCCTCCATACGGCGACCGCCGTTTCACCCCCCCTCGATCACGCTGTTTGCATCAAATGACGGCGACCACCGTTTAATCACGGCGACCGCCGCCGTTTCAGGTTCGATTCCTTTTTTTCCTTTTCTTTTAATTTTCGCAAGAACAAAAAAATGGGCCCCCCTTCCCAGACCTATCATCTAACCTACCCCCCTACCCTCTCCCTCACTTTCCCATTCCCCTTTCCTCTCTCCCTCTCGCCACTCGCCCTCATCCCCAGATCCGGCGACCGCCGCGCCAGCTCGCCGTCAACTTCGCTCGCCGCTTGCCCGCCGCCAGCCAAGGTCGCCGTCGTCGCTCGCCGTTTCGGAAATCTGCAGAATCTGTGAAAATTGAAAACGGCGACCGCCGCATTCAACACGGCGACCGCCGTTCTTAGCGGCGACCGCCGTTCTTAGCAGCGACTGCCGCTCAACCCGGCGACCGCCGTTTCGTCGAATCTAGTGATTTTATTCTTATTCCCTCCCTGTTCTGCTTTTTGCTGTTGCTAGTAGTGTTGCTAGTAGTTGGGATTATTGAGATGTCGGGATTTTTGAAACGCTCATTGTCTTCCCAGAAGAAATCAACGGGAGGTGAGCCCTCTCGAAAAAAATCATCGGGGGTTGAGACCTCCCGTAACAAGGTTGAGGAGGCTCGTAGGAGGCTTTTGCAGGAGAGGGCTTTTCAGTCCACATTATTCTTTGATACAGGCACTCTGCGAGAGTTGCAAATATATGAGAGTACGCAGGAGCTTTTTGTCAATGGTGGGCTGGGTAGTTTCTTCCATTTTGCGGCGCCCACATTCCCCAGCTGGACTGTGGAGTTTCTGGCCAGCTTTGATAGTCATTGCGATGAGGAGAGGATCACATTTAGTTTGGGTGGCAGCAGGCACTCTATGTCCTGGACGGACCTTGATCTAGCGCTTGGGATTACCAGGCCACCATCTTCTGCACAGGCGTGGAACGCCGCCAATGGTTACTTCCCCTTTTGGTACCACTCCATAGGGTCCAATGTCTACAACCCGCAGGATGGGGAGTACAATTACAAGTGGTCACATCCGGGCCTGCGGCTAGCACATAAAGTAGTGCGGATGGCCTTCCATGGCCAGTCCGAATTGAACAAGCTCCCGTACGACGATTTGTATGCTGTATGGAGTATGACCCCCGAGTGCCCTCTGGTGTGGGATTGGCGCACCCATTTTATTGCTGCGTGCAGAAAATTACGGATAAAAAGGGGCAGAAGATCGTCATTGGGGGCATGATCACTTTGATAGGCCGCCACCTGGGTCTCGAGCAACCCGACCCTTCCCAGCAACTCTCTCCTGCTTTTACATATGATTGGAGGCAGCTCAGGACTTCCGCTGTGATATCCGAGACCGGGTCTAACCCGAAGTTCTGGCTGTATGGCACGCGGGGTATCTACAAAATCCACATCCCTTTTCCGTTTGAGGTGACCTGTGGCCCGCGCTACAGAGACTTTGATGTGAGCG
The DNA here is from genome assembly GCA_027886185.1 of Rheum nobile. NCBI lineage: Eukaryota > Viridiplantae > Streptophyta > Magnoliopsida > Caryophyllales > Polygonaceae > Rheum > Rheum nobile. The sequence continues at coordinate 11,451,411 of WOAB01000639.1, forward strand.
GTTACCGGGTGGGAGCCCCTGGGGTGCGTCCCGTGCCAGCTGGCAGTGTTGCTCAGGATGATGATGATAGTGAGGATGAGGACGATGATACCAATGACGATGAGGACACTGCTATGCCTGCGGTACAAGCTACCGCTGCTGCTGGACCGTCTCAGGATTACCAGAGACAGACTTGGGAAATGGTCCAGGGGATTGACTCTCGCCAGCAGTCTATGCAGTCGGACTTTGCTGCCTACCACCAGGAGTTCATTGACTTCCGCCAGGAGTCCAGGGATCACTACGCGACGCAGGCCCAGGACATTTAAGCCCTGGAGGAACAGATGAGGCAGTGGAACCTTTTCATGGGTTCCCAATATCCCGATTTCCCACCACCGCCGCAGTAGTAGGTACATTCTTCACTTCTCCTCTGTTATTATGTCTGATATCATTGAGGACAATGCTTATTTTAAGTGTGGGGGAGTGGATTATGTATTTATTATTGCTAGTAATTTAAAAAAAAAAGTCAAATAAAAAAAATCCTGGGATGGGCTGAAAACCCGAAAGGGCGGTCCAGGTAAAAAGCAGGTAATCCGACAGGCACTAGGCCTGGGCAAAAAGTGGATTCAGAGTGATGTGAGGCGGTGAGTCCATCTATGATAAAATGAAATGAGTGGCTAGGATGAAAACCCGAAAGGGCTCCTAGGCAAAATGAGTAAAAAGAAAAGGAGTGTTTTCTAGGATCTCATTTTACCGGCGGGGCGACATAAGATGAGGAGACAAAGAAGGATTGTCGGGTAGGCCATTGAGGGAGACATAAGGAGTCATAGATGGAGGTTAGGACTAGTGGTTACTTTCATTTTTGGACGACCGGGATAAGCTTGGGGAAAGTATTCTGCTTGCCCTTAAGCTTGGATGTGTTTTGAGTTGGCTGCTGTGGTTGAGGTTGTGGATATTGCATATGTTTGTGTTGATGTTGTGCTGATTATGATGCCGGTGTTAAGGGTGTAGTTGTGTTGTAATTGGTTGGCTGAAGGATGTTGAGCTTTCATGTACATGCTGTTACTCTTGGTTGTGGGCTTTCCTTGCATGTTGATGATCTAGGTGCCTATTGGTGATGGGTGGTAGTTCTCTATCCACTCGAGACGAGTAGAGATTCAAGTGTGGGGGAGTTTGATACACACAATTATGTTGCGTGTATTGACGGAGTTTTGGCATGATTTTAGTGGTATTTTAGGATGCTCTAGTAATGATTTGGAGACTTGGCAAGGAGGCGCGGAAGTTGCGTTTTTGGAGCTTTTGGAGCTGAGGAGCGAAGTATGAAGAAGTAGAATTACGGCGACCGCCGCATAACAACGGCGACCGCCGTTAATTCCCCCTGGAGAACCTCAGCTACGACATTGAAACGGCGACCGCCGTTTAATTGCGGCGACCGCCGCAATTACGGCGATCGCCGTGGGAAAAGCAGCGGCCGCTGCCGCTGTTGGACGAAGCGCCGAGCCGATTTTCCTTTTCGGTTTTAGTTATTTTATTTTATTACGTTTTGTTTTATTTTAAGTTATTTTGAGATTAAATTCCCTTTGGTATTTAAGGGTTGAGAAGACTTGTTCTTTTATCATCTTAGAACCCTAGTTTTATTTCTTACGTATTTTCCTTGCTATGAAGAACTAAGCACCTCTTGCTTAGTCAGACATTGAAGCTCTTCGTTTGATTCAGTTGTAAGTTTCTTACTTTTAATCTATTGCTTTGGCTTTTATCTTTTCTCTTGCTTGAATCTTATGATTGATATTGGTAATTTCTAGTCTGATCAACTAGGGTTTGTTGGTATTTATCTATTGCTAGGTCTAGATTGTTACTGGTTGAGCATATCTATTCCTTAGTAGCAACTGCATCGTGTTAGTAACTGGTTGTGCTAATCTTATGCAGAAGAGAATTGATTTGCATCTTAGGGTAAAAACTGGTTGTTTTATTCTAGGTTGTATCCAACTATATTCCTATCCATAAAGCTGTTGTTAAATTGAATCTTGATAGTTTCAGGGTTGTTTAATTAGTTAGTTCTAATAGTATCTGGTTGTGCTATTAGATACTTTTGAAAAGGAATTGGAATTGCCATTGCATGCGATTTTGAGTGGTTTCTATGATCAACTTGTCATTCGATTAGTGGATATTGTTTGACTAAGTGCCTTCCCCATACTTGATTTCAGCACTTTAATTGCTTACTCACTTTTGCATGCTTGGTTACTCTACAAACAAACAAAACCCCCCCCCCTTCGGTTACTTCAATTGACATACACTTTACATACTGCGATAGATTGTGTTTCCCTGTGGATCGACCCTTACTTGCCTGAGACTGCGTTTTAGGTTTTGTTTGGATTTCTTGCATAGTAGGAATTAGAACGACAAAATTCCTGTTATCAGTAATCCTACAAGGAAAATAATTTTACCATAAGGATAGAAATATATTATATCTTAGAGCTTAAGATAAGATAAATATACATGGTACAAAATATTTTCTTTTATCGGATAAAGAAAGTATATCTCCTAATGGACATAAACCTTGACGCGCAAGAGATGCCAACTGTCGCGATCCTCCAGAATAAGGGTGATAACAGGTTTTTGTCGTGTGAAAAACTGCTATGCAAAATATCCAAACAAACCCTAAACCGTAGTCCTAGGTAAGTAAAGGTCGAATCCACAGGGAGGCGAATTCTATCTTAATATGCAATTTGTATGTCAATCAGAAGTAACCAAAGGAGGGATTTTGTTTGTTTAATTAATCTAAGCATGCAAAAGTAAACAACTAAATGTGATGGATTCAGTAATGGGGAAAGGCACTTAGTCAAACAACATCCACTATTCGTATGACAAGTTGATCATAGATACTCACTCAAAATCACATGCAATGGAAATTCCAATTCCTTTTCAAATATAACTAATAGCACAACCAGATAGTATTAGCACTAACTAATTAAACAACCCTGAAACTATCAAGATTCAGTTTAACAGCAGCTTTACTGATAGGAATATAGTTGGATACAATTCTAGTATAAAACAACCAGCTTTTATCCTAGAATGTAAATCAAATCTCTCCTGCATAAGACTAGCACAACCAGATACTAGTACGATGCAGTTGCTACTCAGAAATAGATATGCTCAACCAGTAACAATCTAGATCTAGCAATAGACCAATAACAATAAACCCTAGTTGATCAGACTAAAGGTTATCAATATCAATCATAAGAATCAAGCGAGAGAAAAGATAAATTACATGCAATAGATTAAGAGTAAGAGTCTCACAACTAAATCAAAACGAAAAGCTTCAGCGTCTGACTAAGCAAGAGAGGCTTAGTTCTTCATAGTAGAAAAGTACGTAGAATGAAAATTAGGGTTCCGAGATAGGAGAAACAAGTTTTTCTCTACCCTTAAATACTAAAGAAAAATAATTCTGAAATTAACCTAAAAAGAAATATTAAAACGTACTAAAATAATATAAAATAAAACCGAAAAGGAAATCGGCTCGGCGGTTGCTTCCAACAGCGGCGGCGGCCGCTGCATCTCCCACGGCGGGCGCCGTAATCGCGGCGGTCGCCGCATTTAAACGGCGATCGCCGTTTTCAAGTCGTAGCTGATGTCTCTCAAAGGCAATTAACGGCGGTCGTCGTGACACCGATTCTTCATCCTCGCTCTTCAGCTCCTAAGACTCCAAATGCGCAACTTCCGCACCCCTCGCCAAGTCTCCAAATCATCTCCAAAGCATCCTAAAACACCACTAAAATCATGCCAAAACTCCGTCAATACGCACAACATAATCGTGTGTATCAAAGGGCGTGCTATATTAGGAAAGGAGATCTTTCCCAACGCGTCGTGTAGCGCTCAGTCTTCTCAATCGCGTATGACGGTCATAGCTAAATTGTGTTCCTCTGATTAGCGCTAGGCTCAATCCATGTCTCCCCATCTCGACACTTTTAAACCTTGCACGTGGACACAATCCTAAGGCCCTAACAATACCCCTAAGGCATTTGGCAGGTGAATCTTCATGCGCGTGAGAATTGTCTTCATTACGCCATATTGGAACTCGGAGCCCAGTCAAATCAAAGGTCATGTCATTTTCAAATTTCAAACGCCGACTCTCTCTGTATTTATGGAAGCATAATCTCTCTTTCCCTCTCCACATTTCTTCCGCAACTCTCTCCTACACCTCTGCAACTTCACAGGTACAACTTCTCATTTCTCTTTCTTCGTCTTCTTTATTTTCTTTCTCCTCGAGAGATCCTTTAATGGCGGAAAAACATAGTCCTAAGAGTGACTTTCCTCGTTTCTTTCCTCAATACATTTTGTATGACCCCAATAAACACCCCACTTTTGTCACCGATCCTAGAGCCTTCATCGTGGGAAATGGATTTCCAGAAAACACATAGGTGCATGATTCTTCTGTTTTCCCCGACTACTTCTGCAAAGGTTGGGTTTGCATGTTTGAGTACCCATTCCAAATAGATCACCGTTTTCCTTTTCTCACCCCATTTGTGCTCCTTTCTGGCCCTCTTGTACATAAGAATAGGCGAAATCCTCACACAAACCTGGAGGATCTTCCTCACTCTTGACCAGATCATCGCCAAACACAACATCCCTTTTTCGATCCAGGACCTCCTCTATCCATACTCCATCACACTTTGTTGTCAGTATCGCATCACCTTGAAACTTTGACGTAAAAAACTGTCCTTGGTGATTGACGCGACGAAGAAGACATTGGGAGAAGATTGCAACTTCCTAAACAATTTGTGCTGAAAAGAGGGTAACTTTGCCCTGATTTTTCTGCATTTTTTTTAATGTTCGGTTAACTTTTTCCTCACTTCTCGTGAAGACATTTTAACGAGGGAGGAGTCAAAGGAGATTGTGGAAAGAATCCTCAAGCTCTCAGCATCTAAAAGGACCTTCATGGAGGTTGTGTTCCCTAATCACGTGGTTGAAGAAAATGTCATAGCGACACCACCTTCAAAGATGTGTAAGTCCTCCATCTCCATCTTCTTTCCTTGATGAAGCGGTGTAGTTGTTGCTAATGCATAACTTGATTGGAAGTCGTGTGTAAATTCAAGGGCTAGACGAGTGAAATCTGCGACGGAGAGGATAACGATGAAGAAGAGGAAGTTGGCAGGGGAAGGTGTCTCTTCCTCTGAACCTATTGTGATCTAGTCTGATGTTCTGAAGATGCCATAGGCTACCCCGGTCGTAGAGAAGGAGACTGTCCAAAGGAAGATGTCGTCGCCCATGAGCGTGTCGGAACTTCCGGGGTTACTGGCGTCGTCGTCGATCCCTACCAGACGTCCTACAAATGATGCAAGCCATCTGGTTGCTGTCAACCAAGGAGCATTACAAGGGTGTGGACATAGTCGATGTGGTTGGGAATCCCTCGCTACGCAATGGCAGGTAAGACCATATCATGTTGATCACGTCATCTTCGTTGTTGTTGCCCTTATTATCTCTGATAGTCTTCTCTTAACAAGGCCTCCAGGCGACGTTGTGTGCCTGAGATCACCTAAGGGGGTGTCTTCCAAGATGGATTCTCTATAAAAGCAGGCTGAGACTAACAAGAGTTCAATTGAAGCCACGACCTCCAAAACTCCGAGCTGTCGCAGAGCATGGTGGCCCTACAAATGAAGATTCTATAACTTGATGATGAGAGGATTCGTATCAAGGAGGAGAAGCTAGCGGCGGTGGAGGCCACAGAACTTGATGAGGCGGCGGCTTACTACTCTTAGATGAGGTGACAATTAGAGTTTTCACTGAAACTAGTTGGTGATGATTCGAGTTGTCTTCGAAACTAGTTTGTGACGATTCGAGTTGTCAACAAAACTATTTGGTGACGATACGAGTTGTGACCGAAACTAGTTGATGGCGCTCGAGTTGTCACCGAAACTAATTGGTGGCGATTCGAGTTGTCACCCAAACTAGTTGGTGACGATTCGAGTCATCACCCAAACTATTTGGTGACGATTCCGAAACTTCATCGACACTAGTTTGTGACTTCATATTTCATCATCACCTCTAATTGATGACACTTTGTCATTTTGATAAAATATCATCGCGTACATAAAATTGTCATCAAACTAACACTTGAACAAAGTGATAAAACAATAAGTAGATAGTGTCATGAAACTAGTAATTTAATAGAGTGTCATCAATAATAAAAACAAAGTGACTCAAGACTAAACAAAGTGTAATCAATGATATTCAGGAACACATTATATCAGAGAGCTACATAGAGAATCAATCACCTTTCTACCAAAATGTTATTTGATACATGAAGCAACTTGGGCAAAATCCAAATTGAAGAAACATAATTCTTCCCACGTTTCCCAAACGACATGTCAGGTTTCCCAACCGACCTCTCTGATGAAATCCAAGGCTAAGCACTAACTCATTGTTGGTGAAACTTGTGATCCGAGGAGAAAGAGTAAGAATAAAGATAATTCCATGTTCAATGGTGATACCTATTTCAAGCATCTTATTTTACTTTTTTTGAGTTTCTCTTTCTTCCACTTTATTTTATGATACTCTATTTCACATTAGTGATGTTTGTTAGAGTATCTTATTTTACTTTTTTTTATCTACTTTTCTTATGGGCCCATAATTCTTTTCATCTTCTTCCTTTATAATTAATATAAGTCTTATATAAAACAAAGAGATGAAGACACTTGTCATTAATTTGTGTCATATGGTGTAAAAAATTGTGTAAGACTGGATACCATCTTCCTTTTTTTTTATAAGGAAAGGATTTTGAAGTACCCGACATAACAATATCAGGTAGATCGAGAGGACAATAAATCGGCATCCGGACAAACCGGAACAATAAGACTACAAACAAGCAAGGTAAATACAACAAAGAAAAAAAGAGCCTAAATGAACGAGGGAGAGGGACGAGTAAAGCACAATCAAAAAAATGCACCATCGGAAACGGGTCAACCAAGAACAATCCGAGGGAAGTGTTGAATGGACCACCGTGACGCTGCCCCCACCTAAATGAGGGATCTTCAAGAGTCTCGACCATCATGACGTTGCCTTGTGGGATCTTCATGCGCCTCAAACACGACCACGACCACAACCAGCATAACTCAATTTCCCCTTTGCTCAGCTTCACCGATACCAATGTAGTGTAAATATTGACGACCAAACTTGATAAATATATCTAAAGCTTATACATCACATACAAGAACAATAGAGGTACGGAGTATTAAAATATTGTTATAAGAGTTGTAAATTAATATTTTCTTATTTTCATTAGCTTTTTTTTTTATGAGGAAAAAATTCGAAGTACCCGACATAACAACGTCGGGTAGATTGAGAGGCTGATAAATCGGCGCCGGTCAAAACCGGACAGAAAGAACAAAACAACAAATATGGAAATTACAACAAAGCAAAAATAGAGCTAAAACGACCTAAAACGAGTGGTGAGCAAGCACTAACAGACGAAAGTGCCACCGACAGACGAGTCAGACAGGAAAACTCCTGCGGAAGTGCTGAATGGACTATCATGACGTTGCCCTTTCTTTAAAGAGGGATCTTTAGGAGCCTCAACCATGACGTTGCCCTCGTACAAGAGGGGTCTTCATTGAGCCATAGACACGACCACGACCACGACCCCGACCGAACACTCATGCATCACCCTAGATCAGCTCCACAAATGCAGCGAGGAATTTGTCACCCATACTTGAAACAAACGGAGTCACAATAGGTAAACAAGGGTGAAAATTGATGTAAAAAGAGAACATCAATTAATCTTGTAATTTGCTAATTCTTCATAAGAAGAAGGTGAAAAAAATAATTCAATATATATATATATATTTGGGTGTTAAAACCCAATTTCAAGTTTTGGGTTGAAACTTGAATTTGAGCCTTAAATTTGGTTTAATTTTGATTGGGTTGTGTATCAGGACAACCAATTTGGTAAAACCCAAATCCCATAAGTTAAATTTGTTCACCTAACCTAATACAACCTTCAGGAAACGAAGGCAGAAAAGGGAGAGAGGTTGGGCCTTAAATCCAAGCTATATCTTCTGTGACTAAATTATGTTACCAATATTTTTACCACTAATATTATTGGTACACGTGGATAGGTAAATGAATAATTAGAAAAATTGATAAAAGTAAAAGATTAATATACAAAATCAACAAAAAAACATTATTTTCCTTTCTTTTTAGTGGAATCAACACCGTTTCAATTAGCATTAATTTCTCCCTCTTAGGCTTCGAACATGTCTGCAATCCATGATTGCTTCTTCGCTTCTTCTCCTATATATCGTGCTTGTTCGGTTTTAATTGGGAGGTAATTTGTTTAATTTGGACTGGTAGGAACCGAAAGCAGCATCGACGAAGAAAAATAGGGCTCTCAATTTTTGGGTATATTAGAAGAGAATTTGAACGCACAATCGGAAGCGGTATCTATAGCTTGTCTGCAATTGGGTTTACGTTTGACGATGCCAAGCAGACCATGATGCTCAGGTTATTGCTTGCACAAGACCAATCTCAAATCTCTTGAATTTATCATTTACGAACGTCCTCCTATACTAATGGTTGCTTAAATGTTGATTCAATATAAAGCTTTCAAGTTTTGCTGCTCAAAAAACAAATAAACACCCAATTTATTTCTTATTCTATAAAATCTCTCAACTCTTCTTGAACTCACCAATGGGACTGTTGAACTGAAGCAATTAAAAATTGAGTAAAGAAGCTCAAATATCTCAGAAAATTCAGCAAATGATCTACAAAAAATTCAGCAAATGGGACTGTTGAACTGAAGTCTACAAAAAATTCAGCAAATGACAAATGATCAATCTCAGAAAATAAATCTTCTCCATGCTCAAGAATAGTCGGTACGAAATTCAACAACCAACAAAATGACTTCCATGTCTATAAAAATTAAAAAAAAAATCTTCTCTAAGCTACTATGATGAGTCGCATGACAATGATCTCATGGAGTTATAGTTGTTTGTTGCTACTCTCTTGAAGATCGACGATCATCTGATATATATAAATAAAGAATGTTGTTAGAAGAATGATATAGCAAATATAACCAGGCTGAGATTTATATATGTTTACCCGATGGTTGAGGCACTCTAATGCTTGTCAATAATTCCATATAACTAGGCTGTAAAGATCCTTGAGTAGATTGAGCAAGTAATGGATTAATATACATGTCACTTTGGCCATTCTCTCCAGGAGTAAAGTAATTGTATCCACATAGATCCCATGGACTAGAAAAAATAGATGGATGTTGTGGAGGAAGACTTTCATTCATTTGAGGACTTTGGTCCACCGGCAATTTTGAATGTAAAGTGAAAAAATTAACAATGTTAAAAACTTTGTCAAAAAGTAAAATAAAATATTATCAATACCTGTACAACATGGGTAGGAGTTGTATGTTGCTCGGTATGTTGCTTTAGTTTTCTCTTTTTCTTTGTTGCCATTTCAAGAGCACTTTGGCGTCTTTTACTTGTATTTCCAGATTTCGGCTTCAATTTTATGCCTCTAACTTCCTCCATCACGTCATTGGTATCCAAAGGCGTATCAACATTGTGATTACTTGCTGCCCTATGGTTGTTTTGCAAGCTAGACTGCATTGGCCATTTTGTGGAGCTTGAATCAATCTCTCTCAGCAAATTAAGAAGACCTTCTTTAACCAACATATATCCATCATCACTTTCTGCAGCTTGTGTGACTAGTAAAGTAGATAGACGACATAGCTCTTTGTACCGCCTTCCCATAATCGTTTTAGGATCAACCTCAGAATTTGAACTCACACTAGTAGCACTTATGCTTCCTATTTTAGTATTTTTTGTCCACCTTCTCAAACAGTACTTATCAGGAACTTTTGAAATACCTCTAAAATTGAAAACCTTCAACACATGACTACAAAGCATGTCAGCAAACTCAAATTTCCTACAAGTATAGCAAAAAGTTTCCTCTTTACTATCATAAGAGATAACAAAACTGAACTCCTTCATAGGAGGTGACACTATATATTTCAGAATTCCATCCATCTCACCACAATCTTCAAGGCGACCATCATATGATTTACATAGTTCTTCCTGAAACAATTTGTAAACCGCGGGTGTATACATACTAGCTGCATGCTTCAAAATTGCTACGGGAAAAGACAATGATACTTTACTCTGGTTAGTCTTAAAATCAGCAACCATCTCACTATAACGACGATCATCGAGTAGTCGTTGAAAGTTTCCAAAAAAACTATTCAAGTCATCCTTATGACTTACGTAGTGCTTGATAACATTATTCATGCTTTCACTACGTTGTGTAGTGGTCATATCGGCACAAAATGTGTCTCCTCCATAAACCAATGCCCATTTCTCTTTGATATTGAACATCCTCTTTAACCAATCATTATTTTGCAGCTCATACCTATCAACCATTTTGCTCCATGCATCCAAAAAATCTTCTTCATATTCATGGTCATATATGCAACTACTAAAATCTCTTGAAAAATCTTTGTACCTTGCAAATACACTACCCAAATGAGTTGCTGCATTTTGAAAGATGTGCCAAATACAAAGTCGGTGATAAGTCTCTGGCCACTGAATAGTAAGTGCTTTTGACATTGCCGCATCCTGATCCGTCAACATTGTCTTAGGCAATTTACCACCCATAGCCTTCGAAAATGTGTCAAATAACCACACAAATGACTCTGCTGTCTCATCATACAATAGTGTAGCACCAAAGATAGTAGTTTGTTTATGATGATTCACTCCAACAAATAAAGCAATCGATCGACCATCCTTATGCTTGCGATATGTCGTATCAAAGCAAACGACATCACCAAAGTACTCATAATCAACCATCATTCTAGCATCAACCTTGAGTTGGCAATGGTTCTGTTTGATTAAAAGTAGTATTGATGCAAGGGAATGGCCACATGGGTGATTTGGATATGGGCGACAGAGATTAAGCATGGCGCGAGTGAGAGGGAAAACTGGTCAAGCTTCTGGAATTTCTTCTTTTTGGTTTCATTTCTCCTTACTCCTTTTTCCCTTCCAATGAGATCTGGACTTGAAAAAAAATCCAGAGATTGGATTTTTTTTTGATAAAATAAAAATTTGATTAGAAACCACATACTAGTCGATTTCTCAATCCATAGTATCCTTACGGATGAGAACTACAAATTCTAGACAATCTCTAAAGTCTTCCAAGGGAACCTGATGAACCTTCTTCACGATGAAATCGGTCACGATGTTGGTTTTTCGAAAGACGTGAGAAATCTGTACTGAAGAAAACAGTTGTAAAATACACATGATATCAGAAATTAGCATTTTAATATCCCATGGACAGTGCCAGATTTGGTTAAGTACGTTCACGATGGTAAGGTTGTCACATTCAAGATGAATGTTGGTAATGTCTAATTCATAAGCCTTTATCAGGGCATTTCTTACTGCCAGTGTTTCTGTTTTAAGCGGGGTTGAAATACCGCATTTATCCCCATAGAGGAAAAGTGGTTTTCCCGTGTTGTTCCTGAAAATGTAGTCAAAACTAGATTCACCATTGGTTTTGGTGGATCCATCAGTGTTGATTTTAATTATGTTATCCGGAGGCTTTTTCCATTTCTTTATTGGTCGTCTTACAATCTTCGTTTTATAAGCTTTTTGACTGTCTTCTGTAAGACAGTCAGGGTTCCAGTTTTTCGTTTTATTCCAGTTTTCAATTTGTTTCTTAATGTAAATTGGTACATCCTTAATGGGTTTGACATCATCATTTGTTCTACCAAAGCTTTATTGGTTTCTATAGAACCAAATGCTCCACCAAGAAACCATTAATTCTGAGAATTGTGGTCTATCAGTTTTTTGTCGAATTTCTTCAATGATTTCATTAATTTTTTTATTTCCTATATTTAGGGATGTGATTATGCCAAAAGTGTCATGATTCAATTTTTCGATTGTTTTTAAGGTATGCTTGTATTGGAAGAGAAGGTGGTTTAAATCTTCCAACTGAGCATTGCAGCGTATACAACCCGGTGGGGTTACAACGCCCTTTTCTTGTAACACCCCCAAAACTTAACCATTTTGGAAAGGTATTACCGCCAGTGACCCCAGTGTTCCTTACCGAGATCACCCAAGGCTTTACCATTTAAATACAATTTATGAAATACAAATGATACATAATGATCAAAGCATTCAATTCCAAAACATAACATTGTCAAAGAAACATGAGTTACGGGATTACAACTCAATCCCGAATAGGCTAACACAAAGTTTAAACCAAATACAGCGGAAGTCTTATAAAGTAGGGTACAGCGGAAGTCTTATAAAACACATTACAACCAAAGTCATTGCCCAAAAGATCTCAACCTGATTAACGAAATAACTAAAACATTCGAAAACCACCGTCGACTCCATAGTCCTTCTATTCTTCTGAACTACTTTCTATCTGATGTGCCGAATCGAACGGATGACACCAGCCCACATGCGGAGAACAAAGTTCATGGGTTAGTCTACTTGAATAGACTAGCAAGGGTACAAAGCAGAAGGTTCGATGTAGTTGTATTAGGTTAGACTTATCGTTTCTCGAATGATAACCGATAACGATAATCAACCTTCATACTTCTACAGAAAATAACAAGAGGTATGCACAAGAGAACACTCTGGAAGACTGAATCATTACAGAAATCAACTCAAAGGAAGACTCCAACGGAAGTGAGTCTTAAGGAATTATGACAAATCTGGAAAGTTTAAAGAATCATACAACAATGATTTAAAAGCTGATTGAGATACTTCGGTTCACGACCAACCTCACCGCATACAGTGAATCCAGATTGGAAAGAGAACGTACTATGATCAAAGTCGAGACGAGTTTTCCTAGCTGCACTATAACTTAGCTGCACTACTCGCCGAAGGTTTATTAATTATGTGCGTCGAGTAGCACTTATCTGTTTTATATTTCAAAACACACATCATGTTATTAGACTTTTACATGTGTACCCCACCATTGGGACGACACATCTTAGTATACGTTTCGTCGAGAGTGACGCACACCGGAAGGTTTGTGACACCAGCTAAGTGTCTTGCCTCTACACCCTTGTGAAAGAGACCGGTCATGACCTTAAAATGGTATTGGATGGGTACGAGCCACCCCTCTACCTGATTATAAAGAAACGACTGGACAGAGTCCGAGTAACGTTCCTATCTAACAGTGCTAACTAAACAGTTCCAGCACAATAATAGTTTGGATAAATCCACATAAATGCCCGTAAGGCGATCATAAATAATAGCGTTGTTCTAACAGATATACAACCTATTATATGATTTTCCAAAACAGTTTATAAAATCATTTCCAGACAAACACAATAATCGTCCCAAATTAATTACTCAATTGAAATAACTGAGAATTAATGTAAATATGGAACGATGAGCAAGAGCGAACCGCCACTTGCCTTAATCCGCTGAATTGGAACAAGCCTAACGACGACGGGATTCTGGGCTCGACACGGGTATAGCTCCGACAGCACAACAACCTTCGAGTCGACCCATAAAGAAACCCTAAGTTAGATCCGACATAACAATAGTACGAATCTAAAGGAAGACAAACGGATACAAAAGGAACGACGCCCGAATAACGACCACCCAGGGCCGAGGCCAAAAGAAGCCACGACCTTCTGGCGGCGGTCGCCGGGTTCATCACGGCGGGCACCGCGTTCATCACGGCGGGCACCGCGTTTATCACGGCGGTCGCCGCGTTTATCACGGCGGTCGCCGCCGAGAACACGGTGGTCGCCGCGGTGAACCCAGAACAGAACGGCGAGGGCAGAAAACTCACCAAACACACGCGAAATGCTCCCCTTTGGCCTTGCTTGGGTTCTGACCTTCAAAGGCAACCAATAGGCTTCTCAAGGGCTACTGGAACACACCAACAACACCCCCGGCGAAGCAAGATTTTCCGGCGAGAAGAGATTTGAGAGATTTAGGCTGAGATTTGTGCCCAATCTGACCCAAAACCTCCTCAATTTATAGCCAAAGCACAAGGGGACACCATGATGGTCTACAACGAGACGGAGCAGGGCTAAATCGGCGCGTCAGAGGCTCGCCGGTGACTTCTGGGTTTTACCCGCTAGCTAGCTCGCGGCGGGCGCCGCCATTCACCCGATCACCGCCTCACAAAACCACTACGGCGGGCAACTTACGGCGGTCGCCGCCCTTAATGCGGAGGTCGCCGTTTTCTGGTCTTCGCGCCCAGCTAGAAGACGAGGGCACTGTTGCCTCGAGCCCTTCGCGGCGGTCGCCGCCTTAATTGTGGCGGTCGCCGCCACCGTGGCTTTGCCCTTCTCAGCTTTTGGACGATATCGACTTAACTCGGGATAAAAATAATCGTACACGAACGAGTATTAACATCCAAAGTATGTCGTCTGTATATTATTTCACTGAGAAAAATATTATAGATAGAGAGAACATTACAGAATGTCTTAAACTCTCTGAATTAAATCCGACGTACAAAACGGGTACTCGGGAAAAATCCCAAAACTCCAAAAATAGCTTACAACAATACGGGGTATCACATTTATGCTAATCTAGCTTTTGTTGGGATTCCATTTTTCATTATTTTCCATAATTTTTTTTAACTTTGGGATACGTGTCCATTTTCCAGATCCAAGAAGAATCATAGGCAGTGTAATTCTTGTTTTTATTAATTAGATCCATAGCAGAATTTGTAGAAAACTAGCCGTTTTTGCTAGTTTTCCAGTACATTCTATCATGGATCTCATTTAAGGGAATTGGGATCGAGGTCAATTTTTCGGTTAAATCATTTGGTAAGTATTGTTCAAGTAAGTCCTTATTCCAGGTTTTATTTGGCAGTATAAAATCAACTACTAGGGCATCCTTATTCAGGATTGACTGTGAGTTTATGTTATCACATAAGGGGGTGTTCAGGACCCAGTTATCCGTCCAGAATTTGATAGTTTTTCCATTCCCAACTTGCCAAATTAGTCCAGCTTTGAACTCAGGCATAAGTTCAATCATTTTAGACTATTGCCAGGAGCATTTTCCTTTTTTCTCGTAATGAAGTATATGGCTTGTTTTCAGGTATTTATCCGTAATAACTCTAACCCAAAAGTTATTAGGTTCGGCTAGAATTTTCCATAGTAATTTTAATTGAAGGGCTTTGTTCATGTCCTTAGCTTTTCTCAAACCAAGACCTCCTTGATGAGTTGGTTTACAATTTTTTTCCCAACCTATAAGAGGTTTATAGAAGTTGTCTTTGTTCCAAAAAAGGATCTGTTTAGTTTATCAAGTTCATTCTGTGTGTGTGTAGGTAACATGAAGCTTTGTATAAGATAATTTGGTCTTGAAGCCAGATTGGTTTTTATTAGTATTGTTCTTCCTGCTTGGGAAAGGGAATTAGCTTTCCATTTAGATAATTGTTGTTGGGTGCTAACTAAAAGATCAGCAAAGGTGTTCGAGTTAACTCTACCATTGATGATAGGGCAACCCAGGTATTTTTCGAGAGAAATCATGTTTGTGATTGTGAGAATGCCTTATAGAGCTAGTTTCTTTTGGTTGGTTACCTTTTTTGTAACTTGAAAGGCCGATTTATGGAAGTTTACTTTTTGTCCTGATATCTTGCAGTAGTCATCAATAATATCTTTGATTTCTTTACAGTGTTCCTGTTTAGCTTTTGAAAATATCACAATGTCATCCGCAAAGGCCAGAAACGGGATTCGTGTTCCTTGTTGATTGATTTGAAATCCTAGGGGATTTCGGGTTCGATCTGAGGCTTTTTGGAATTTTCTAGCAAGGATTTCAGATCCTAAAATAAACAAGAAGGGCGAAATGGGGTCTCCCTGTTGAAGTCCTCTTGAAGGTTTGAATATTTCTGTAGGTCCATTGTTAACAAGTACCGAGAAGGATATCGTTGTAATGCATTCTTTTATCCACTTGATAAATTTTTCATGGAATCCATACTTTTCCATAATTTTTATAATAAAATTCCATTCGATTCTATCATAAGCTTTTTCCATGTCTAGTTTTAGGGCAATAAAGCCTTCAGTTCCTTTTTTCGATTTAAAAGAGTGAAATATTTCATATGCAATCAAAATATTGTCTTGAATGGCTCTGTTAGTAACAAAGGCACCTTGAAGGGGGTGTATCAATTTTTCCATGGTTCCTTTGAGTCTAGTTGTTATAATCTTCGAGATGATTTTATAAATAGTAGAGCATAGACTTATGGGTCTATAGTGATTTGTAGAATTTGGATTGTCACATTTTGGGATTAAGGAAATGAATGTGTGATTTATTTGTTTAAGCAGTTTTCCAGATAGAAAAAAGCTTTTAACTGCTTGGATAACAAAGGGGCCTACGATGTCCCAATATTTTTGGTGAAATTCTGCTGTCATGCCAACTGGCCCCGGAGATTTATCCGAGTCAATGTTAAAAACCGCCTTTTTAATTTCTTCGTTGGTTACATTTTTTATTAATTCCAGGTTATCCTCTGTAGATATTTCAGGCTGGATTAATTCAAGGTTTTCCTGGAATAGTCGTTGGTTCATATCCTCACTTCTGAATCTTTTTATGAAATTATTTTTGAATTCGTTTCTGATGTTTTCTTCACCAATGATGCTTGTTCCTTCTTGGGTTTTGATTTCTTTTATAATTTTTTTATTTCTTTTTCCACTTGCTATTTTATGAAAATAGATGGCATTCATGTCATTATATTTGATGTGTTTTACCTTAGCTCTTTGGTTCCAGTAAATTTTTTGGAAACACAGAAGTTTTTCCTTTTTTTCTATGATTCTAGTTTGTTTTTTAATGAGGTCATTTGTAGGGTGATGACAGATCTCAGTTTGGATTTCAGAAAGTTGTTTTTCTATAGTTTGTAATTGTGTGAAGACATTTCCAAATGTACTTTTGTTCCAGATCTTAGCATGTTTTTTGAGTAGTTTTGTTTTGGATACCAGATTGTACAATCTGGATCCATGGTAGTTTGTTCTCCATGCTTGTTTTACCACGTTTCTAAAATCCTTTCTAGTCATCCAATTTTTTTCAAATTTAAACGGCTGGTTTTTAAAAGGCACATCTAAGTCTAGCTCGATGGAGATTGGGCAATGGTCTGAGCTGAAAAAAGCATAATGCTTAGTACAGATATCAGGATACCATTGAAGGATCTGGTGATGGATAAGAACTCTATCCAGTTTTTCATAGATGTTTTCTATTTCTGTGTTGTTTTTTCGCCAGGTATAGGTGTTTTCCTGGATAGGAGTATCAAAGAGTTCACATTCATTTTTAAAATGACGTAGTCTAGCAAATTTCGATAAAGGCGGTGTATTCCCACCTATTTTTTCAGAAGGGTTTTGGATTTCGTTCAGATCTCTCATGATAACACACGGAAGAGAACAATTTTTAATATAGGGGATAAATTCGTTCCAGAACACAATTTTTGCAGACTCATTTGGTGGGGCATAAGTAAGGATTATCATAAGTTTTTTGTTCGTGAGCAAGTTTGTATACTTAATACTAATAAATCTTGTTTTAATTTGTTCAATTTCAAGGATTTTGTTTGTAAGTTAGTAGGTCTTCCACATTACGCAAATACCTCCTGCGAAGCCCGTAGCAAGGACACAGTAGAATTGATCAAACCCTGCTTTTTTCCATACTTTCTCACTTGGTTCTTTGTTTGTTCTTGTTTCGAAGAGTGCAATTAATTGAATTCGTTCAATTTTGCAGAAGGATTCAACATCCGACCAAAAGGTTTTCTTTCCGATCCCACGACAATTCCAGGTCGTAATCTTCATAAAAAACTCATAATGATTTTGCCCCATATCATAAGACATTTAGGGGACTTCGGAAGGATTTTGGTAATAATGTTGTAGTGTTTAGTAGTATGTAAATTCCAATAATTCATGCAATCAGGTGATTTCTCATCATGGTTTTGGTGTCTTTCCCCGAATAAAGGGCATTGTGGTTCATGGCAGATTATCCGAGCAATGATCTTGAGAGGTCTACAAAATTTACGTTTGTTTCCTCTATTTTGTTCAGTGGTTATAATTTGTAATTTGACAAGCTTAAGACCACATATAGTCCAGCAAAAAGGCCTGGATGCAATGGACTTTAAGCTCTTTAGGGGCAGGTCATGCCAAATTCCCATTCTCACAGAGATACGTTTCCAGGGAAGGTTGTTCAGAGGATAGTTGTAAGTATAGCAATACATACACTTTCTCCATTCTTTATTGCAAAGATTGCTCTTGTTAATGCAAAGATAAATAAACCAGTTCCTGTACTTGTTAAGTTTTTTCATAGGAACAAAATTTTCACTAGAAAAGACTAAGTGCAGATCACTAAAATTCCAGGTCAGAATATACACATTTCGGATTCGGGTTTTAAATGTACACTTGATCACTACTGCTGAAACAGTTTGAAAGGAAACAACAAGAGGGAAACTCTTATTTTTCAAACAATCAAAAGGCAAAGGTAGTTTGTTCAGAGACCATTTGTTCGTGGAGTTTGATCTCCAAAATTTGTTCAGATGATGTTGGTTCCTTTTTAGTAATAGTCTTTCTTTGCTCCTGAGTACACTTTCCTGAATTTGATCTTCATAATTTCCATCCCAAGCAGTTCCAGAGCTCCAAACCCCAGAAA
Source organism: Rheum nobile (assembly GCA_027886185.1). Taxonomy (NCBI): domain Eukaryota; kingdom Viridiplantae; phylum Streptophyta; class Magnoliopsida; order Caryophyllales; family Polygonaceae; genus Rheum; species Rheum nobile. The sequence goes on from WOAB01000639.1 coordinate 11,470,013, forward strand.
ACTGAAGGAAAAAAAAATCAAAACCCACACCAAGTGAGTAATAAGTTCAGTAGTTTTTATGCATTTCTAGAGCTCTACATGAGTAGAGTAGAGACTGTGAGTCTCAAGGCAAATTTGAGGGTTCACCTCAGAGAAATCCAAAAAGGATTTGTTCAAAGTTTGAGGGTTAACCTCATTATTGTTCAAGATAGTTGGTACAGAGTAGCATTTTTTCTCAGAAGTAAATGTGCTAGAGATACCAAAAGCCAGACAAACTACACACACAAGAAGGAGCAACCAAAGGAAACACCAACAAAGAGTAGTAGCAAGCCTAGTATAAACGAGTATCAACAAAGCAACAGAAACGGGTCTCAGAGGTTCAGTGTTCACAAAAGATAAATCGAAAGCAACAACAAAAGGAATGAGCACATAAGCAAAAAAGGAGAAAAACACAACTAATACAAGAGATGACGGAAAGGAAACAGAAAGAAGCAAAAAGGGGAGAGGATCAGAACGCCAAAACCTGGAATTCTGGAATCGGAGCGAGAAGAAGACGTAGATCTCATCCCGATGAGAAGGAGAAACCAGAAAACTCCCCGGTCGGAAGGAGGTGAGCGAAGGACCACCGAAGAGCTTCCGTCAACCAGCAACAGCCTCGCCGAACTCAGTCCTAATCTTCAATAAGCCCGTGTCCCAAACCGGCTCGTGGAAGCTATCTCCGTCGACGCCCGGAGAAGAGATCTGAGGCGATGAAAACCTCAGAGAAGGAGTCGGACGCAGGAAGCAGACATCTACCACACAGACGCGAGAAGGAGCGCCCCACCTTCGCCGGATCTGGGGGTGGAAATTAGGCCTTTCGGCGCTGGGGTTTTCAACCGGGGACGCGGCTTCGGGTTCCCCACTGCCATCTTCGGCGAAATTGGGGAGGATAGTCTTCAGATCCGAGGCATCAGAAGACAAGCTCTGATGGTGATGTTTGGTTGGAGCGGCGGCGAGGCCTTGGTTGGAGGTGTTTAGGGTTTTCAGAAGATTTTTGTACGGAGAGCGTTTTTCCCTTTTCATCGTATATGATAGAGATTGGAAACTTTGACAACCCAATTAGAATTGATTTGGAAGAATAAAATGGATTTAGGCTGTAAGAGATTGAGTGTACTTTCAATTTGAAAAAACATTTGAGAATGGATCTCAGATATGAAGTCAACTTGTTGATTTTGCTAGTATAAGTTGTTGAATATTGGGGGTTAACCATGTAATTTTTTTTGGAGTTTATCCATATGTTTTTCTCCGGGTTTATGTTTCCAACAAACCAATTGAGAAGAACCTTGGGAGGCAGTTGGTAGTGGGGTTTTCACCCATGAATTTACATGAAAGGAGTTGTTATCAAAGGAGAGATGAAACTCTAAATTGGCTCCCTCTACATGTATAGATTTGTTGTTTTTTATTGATATTTTTGTTCTTGTTCTTAATGTTGTTGTTGTTCTTGAGGTTGTTATTGTTGTTTTTGATGTTGTTGTTGATTAGTGGTGGTTGTTAATAGTTGTAGGTTTTGGGTTTAGGTTTTTAGAGAGAGGTGGGAGTTTTTTTAGTTTTGACGTACTTATTTGGGTGAAAACATCACTTTGTGGGTACCATCTTCATGGTACTTCTTTTCACTCATTATTTTGATTTTATAATCAATTCTTATATTCTTTTTTATTTTATATTTTTAAAATTATTTATGATACTCAAAGTACCACCATTGGAGATGGTCCAATAATCATCCTAGATTTTCCACAAAAATAGAGATTGATAGCAACATTAAGTTAGAAGATAAACTTAAGAGAAGAAATAGAATTATACCTCTCATAATATTTTTGAAAAACGTACCTGAATCAACAATGTTCTAATTGGGATGCTTCAAGGCATGAGAGACTTTAGCTTCTTTTAATATCTCGACGGCCAATCCCTATGGATGTTAAAAGAACAAACCTCATATCATGATAGAATTACAAGACTAAAGGAAATCACCTAAGGTAGTACTAAATATCTTTTCCTTCAGCATGTGCCAGTTAAATTGATGCCGATCTAGCCTTTTACAAAATCTGAAAACGGCTAAAATTGAATATGATCAGTTCCAACCTTGGTTGACAGCTTGCATGCTGTTTAAGAGGATATTGAGCGGAAGATTGAAGAGAAGTTTGAGGCGCTTCTTGCCTCAAGAAATAGTACAAGGTTGCTAAGAAGAAGTTTCATAGGCGATCAAAGAAGCTACGTAGGCACCTGGATCAATCCTTACTCTCCAAAAGAGAATGGGTCTGTCTAGCTACCACTTGGTAGGACACCTGGATCAATAGAAATCAAATAATCTTTCAAACACCAAACCCGAATAAAATAAAAGATCTTACCTTATACATATAAACCCCTTATTCAGAATTGGAACAAAACTAAACAACTAGAAACAGATGAACCTAAACAACAAAAACCCAATCCAGCGCATAGACGTAAAGTCAGAAACATTAAATGGGACAAACCTCGATCAGGATTCTACAAAATAAACTTTGACGGGACTAAAATACCAAATGGAAAAACATGTACATGATTCATTATCAGGAATGAAAATGCTGAAACAATCCATATGTCCAACCAACAATATGGATGCCTATCCATTCTAATGGTGGAAACCATGGCTTTAAAAAACAACATAAAAAAAGCTATATCCCTTAACCTTAACAAAATTGAAATCGAAGGAGACAATCTTTGCCTTATCAACTCTATTCTAGGCATTTGGACTTGTCCTTGAGAAATTGAAATGGTCATCGTTGATATTCTTATCGATCTCTGTTCTTTTAAGGAAGTCCTCATCAGGCACGTTTTTAGGGAGGTGAACCGTTCTGTTGATCAAATTGCTAAACTCAGCTTCTCACCTTCGAGATTTGCATTGGATTCTAACCAAGAACTTCGTGTTCTCATCCGCAAGGATGCTCTAGGTCGGACCTTGCACCGCTATTAGGTCCCGTCTAATTCTTTCCTCATCAAAAAAAAAAAAAAGCGACGTAGGCTACCGCTTGAACCACTCGCGCACACGAACACCCGAGGAGGCTCGAACACCTGGCTCAGGAGGCCTTGACCCGTCAAGGCTTATATATGTCGCCTCCTGCGGCCTTTTGGCCTCAAACCATGCCCATGGACGCTTCATCCCATCAGCCTCATGCTCACATGCTAAGCCCGTGCCATACCCCGTCGACTATGAGGTGCATCCACTGATGCAACCTTGTCAAATACCCAATTTCAACCCTACCATAAAGAAAACCTTCCTCACCTCTACCCAGCCGATTATGAGCCCGTGGGATTGGTGGTGCCTTGTTGGCATAATCACCATGGAGTCAAGGTAAACGTCCCTAGTTTTTCATGTACATTAGACCTGGAGGCTTACTTTGAATGGGAACTCAAGACCGAGGAAGTGTTTGATTACTTTGGCTATTCTTAAGAAGAAAGAGTGACCTTAGCCACAATCCACTTTTAGGAGTTCACCCTCATGTGGTGTAATGAAGATAAGGAGTCTAGGGATTTCAACTTTGACCCTTCCATAGACACTTGGGTTGAAGTGAAGGCCGCCATGAGAAACCGCTTTGCGCCCTTCAACTTCGAGCAACAAACCCACATTAGGCTCGAGAGGATGAGAAAGGTAAGTAGGACACCTGAGGAGTACTACAAGGAATTATGCCAACTTGTTATGGGTTCGGGACTCAAGTTTCCCGAAAGGTATGTCTTGTCTTAGTTCATCTCCGGACTGAATCTTGAAGTGAGTACGTTAGTTGAATTGCAAAGATATGTGCACATAATTAACACTCTATACTTAGCCACGCAAGTGTACACTTCAATTCAAAGTAGGTGTGAAGATTCTGGAAATAGGTCAAAGGGGTTGGAGTTCAGCCCATCTAAAGGAAATGTGTTGGCCAAGGGACAAGATGTTAAGCTCATGGTCAAGAGAGAGCCACCCATCGCTGCACCAAGTTAAGGAAATACGGGCACAAGAGACATTCAATGTTATAAGTGCATGGGTTGAGGCCCCATTTCCAAAGATTGTCTCACCAAGAAACAAGTTCTCATGACCACTCGAGGTGAATATGAGTTGGCCGAAGACTAAGAGCAAGTTGATGATGGCACCATGGACGAGGGGATGCAAGAGGAGGAGATTATTGCATATGCATGTCTATGCGAGTTCTTTGTGGTTTCTAGGGGCATCATTCTAGTTCATGAGCCGATGGTTGTGCCTCACATTCGATCCTACTCACCAAAAGCTAGTACTTCCCATGATGTCGTTAAGCCGGGACAACGATCCCAAGTTTTTCTACCACAAATGTGTGATCGAAGGATACACATTCCTAGCCATGGTAGATAGCGAAACTACACACAACATCATATCTGAATCAATGGTCCAAATGCCTGGAATTGATACATTTGAGCAAACTACACCTTATAATGTAGTGTGGATCATGTTTGTGAGCTTTGAGATGGGGGCTTATTCGAATTCAAAAATGTGGTTTGTGATGCCTCTCACCATTTGTGACCTACTTTTTGGGCGACCATAGAAATATGATCTTGATGTCGACCATGAGGGCCGCAATATTGTTCTTCGGTTTGATGTGGGCGGTGTTGAGTATGCTTGAATTCAACTGAGGGCCGACGCCGGGTCGCGGTGGATTTGGATGCCCCGCGGTGGGCAACTGAGAGTTGCCGAGAGTTGTTGTCGGGTCGCGGTGAGGCTGGCGCCTCGCGGTGGAAAGGCCACCGCCCCACGGTGAGGGACACCGCCCCGCGCTGGATGGATTCATCTCGCGGTGGGCCATGGGCCGGTGTCATGAGGCCCAAATCTGTCAGGGTAGATTAGCACTATATATAGTCGTCTAATGTAAACCCTAATGGTAATATAAAACTTTGTCTCCTAATACAATCTGATCTCCCTATGTCCGTGGACGTAGCCAATTTGGTGAACCACGTAAATCTGTGTTTCGTTTGTTCTTGTTCTTTCTTGTTTGTTTGTTTGTCTCTCTCTCAATCCGCACAACAAACTGGTATCAGAGCTTCGGGTTAGATCGGAGTTTGTAATCAGGAGAGAAGGATGTCTGCTATGAACATCAAGATCGACAAGTTCACGGGGAGGAACAATTTCAGTCTATGGCAGATCAAGATGCGGGCTTTGCTGAAGCAACAAGGTCTATGGGGGCCGCTGAAGGTAAAGGCAGGCGAGGACGTCACCGCTGAGATGGCCATTCAGGAGGAGAAGGCACACTCAACGATAATCAGGCCTCTGGGCTGTTTACCAGCGGAGGCAAGGGGCAAGGAAAAGGGAGGAAGAAGGAAAAGAAGTCGTCTTCTTCAAAGGGTCCTAAGCCGAACGATGTCTGTAACTACTGTAAAGAGAAAGGGCATTGGAAGAACGAATGTCCTAAGAAGAAGAAACCGCAGGATTCTGGTTCTACAGCTGTTGCAGAAGATGATTTTGCACTTGATGAGGATATAGCTCTGGTTGCTGGTGGACACACTAATCAGGATGATGTGTGGGTTCTTGATTCTGGGGCTTCCTATCACATATGTCCTAAGAGAGAGTGGTTCGAAACCTATAAGCAGGTAGATGGTGGCAGTGTTTCCATGGCCAACAGTTCTGTCTGCAAGGCGGTTGGAATTGGCTCTATCAAGATCAGGACACATGATGACAGATTCTGTACATTGAACGAGGTCAGGCATGTTCCACTTATTACCAAGAATTTGATATCTCTGAGTCTGCTGGACAGTAAGGGGTTCTGTTTCAAGGGTGAAGGTGGAGTTCTGAATGTCTGTAAGGGTTCTGATGTTATCCTAAAAGGTGTCAAGAAGGGCACTTTATATTTCCTGCAGGGTTCTACTGTTTCTGGGTCTGTTTCTGTTGCATCTTCAGAGATTCACAAGGATGATATGACTAAGTTATGGCACACGAGACTTGGTCATATGGGTGAAAAGGGGATGCAAATTCTGGCAAAGGAAGATCTTCTTGGTGGTCACAAGATCACGAGTCTTGACTTCTGTGAGCACTGTGTCCTTGGGAAGCTACACCACAGCAAGTTTCCAAAGGGTATTCACAGGACAAAAGGCACACTTGATTACATCCATTCGGATTGTTGGGGTCCGGCTAGCGTTGAGTCTCTTGGAGGTCAGAGGTACTTCTTGACTGTCATTGATGATTACTCAAGAATGACTTGGATGTTTGTCATGAAGCACAAAGGAGAAGCTTTCAAGAACTTCAAGGATTGGAAAACGTTAGTGGAGAATCAAACAGGGAAGAAGATCAAAAGGCTGCGAACTGATAATGGTCTGGAGTTCTGTTCGTCTGAGTTTGATCAGTTCTGTAAGGATGCTGGAATTGCTCGTCATCATACAGTCAGGCATACACCACAGCAGAATGGTGTAGCTGAGAGGATGAATCAGACTCTACTAGAGAGAGCGAGGTGCATGCTCTCAAATGCAAAACTGGATAGGAGGTTTTGGGCAGCAGCAGTGACTACAACATGCTACTTGATAAACTGTGGACCTCATACTGGCATAAACTGCAAAATACCTTACGAGGTGTGGTCTGGTAAGCCTGCTGATTACTCGAGTCTGAAGGTTTTTGGCTGCACAGTTTATTATCATGTGAGTGAGGGTAAACTAGAGCCAAGAGCAAAGAATGGGGTATTTGTGGGCTATGGAGATGGTGTCAAGGGATACAGAGTTTGGTCTCCATCTGAGAAGAGGGTTATTATGAGTAGAAGCGTCATTTTTGATGAGAGTTCTATGCTTAACTCTACTGTGAAGTCCATAGAAGAAAGTAGCAGTGTTGATAAACAGGTGGAGTTAGAAGTTCCTCTACAAGAAGAAGAGGAAGAACACCACCGTAAAGCTGAGTCGCCAGAATCTACACCATCAGATTCTTAACCATCAGAAGCTATTCATCAAAGTTTAGCTGAAGGTCGCTCAAGAAGGGTTGGAGTTAGGCCACCACAGAGGTATGGTTTTGAGGATATGGTGGGCTATGCACTACAGGTTGCTGAGGAGGTGGATACGTCTGAACCATCCACCTACAAAGAAGCTGTATCAGGGTCTGAAGCTGCACAGTGGTTTGCAGCAATGGGAGATGAGATGGAATCACTTCATAAGAATCAGACTTGGGAGTTGGTCTCACTGCCTGTAGGGAGAAAGGTTATTACTTGCAAATGGGTTTTCAAGAAGAAGGAAGGGATATCTACCGCTGAAGGAGTCAAGTTTAAGGCTAGAGTTGTTGCTAGAGGTTTCAATCAGAGAGAGGGAGTGGACTACAATGAGATTTTCTCACCTGTGGTCAGACACACTTCAATCAGGGTGTTGCTAGCAATAGTAATACATCAGGATTTGGAGCTTGAACAACTTGATGTGAAGACAACTTTTCTACATGGAGAGCTAGAAGAGGAGATATATATGACTCAGCTAGATGGTTTCCAGGTTCCAGGAAAGGAAAAGTATGTCTGCAAGTCTCCTAGGCAGTGGTATAAGAGATTTGATAGCTTTATGATGGAGCTCGGCTACAACAGGAGTGCATATGATTGTTGTGTTTACTACAACAAGTTGAAAGATGGCTCTCTCATCTACTTAGTTCTGTATGTAGATGACATGTTGGTAGCTGCAAAGAGCAAGGCAGAAGTTCAGAAGTTGAAAGATCTCCTAAGTGGTGAGTTTGAGATGAAAGATCTGGGAGCAGCTCGAAAGATTCTAGGAATGGAGATCCTTAGAGATAGAGGTCAGAAGAAACTTTTCTTATCACATAAAGGTTACATAGAGAAGGTGTTGTCAAGGTTTGGTATGTCAACCGCTAAGCCTATCGATACACCTTGTGCTGCTAATATCCATCTTACTACTCTGTATGCACCTCAGTCAACTGAGGAGAAGGAGTATATGTCTAGAGTCCCATATGCTAGCGCGATAGGGAGCTTGATGTATGCTATGGTCTATACAAGACCAGATCTGGCACAGGCTGTTAGTGTTGTGAGCAGATTCATGGTTAAACCAGGAAAGGAACACTGACAAGCTGTGAAGAGGATATTCAGGTATCTGAGGGGAACATCTGATATTGGTCTCATTTATGGAGGTGATACACAGTGTTTGGTCACAGGGTATTCAGACTCTGATTACGCTGGAGATGTTGATAGCAGGAGATCTATGACTGGTTATGTTTTCACTCTTGGTGGTTCTGTTATTAGCTAGAAGGCGACTCTGCAACCTACTGTGACTTTGTCTACAACGGAAGCAGAGTACATGGCTTTGACGGAGGCTGCTAAAGAGGGAATATGGCTGAAAGGACTGGTTAGTGAGCTGGGTCTACATCATGATCAGGCAACTGTCTACTGTGACAGTCTGAGTGCTATATGCTTAGCCAAGGATCAGGTTCATCACGAACGGACTAAGCATATTGACGTGAGGTATCATTTTCTGAGAAGTGAGAAGAGGATAAATGTGAAGAAAGTAGGTACTGTTGATAATCCTGCGGATATGTTCACCAAGCCCGTTCCACATAGCAAGTTCCAGCACTGTTTGGACTTGCTAAACGTCAGAAGCTGTTAGTTTGCCCTGTGGGACAAGTCTGGATCTGAGAGACAGAGGAGATAGTACATCTGGCTTTGCCTAATGCATCTAGTACATCTGGGAGAATTCAAGTCAAGGTGGAGATTGTTGAGTATGCTTGAATTCAACTGAGGGCCGACGCCGGGTCGCGGTGGATTTGGACGCCCCGCGGTGGGCAACTGAGAGTTGTCGAGAGTTGTTGTCGGGTCGCGGTGAGGCTGGCGCCTCGCGGTGGAAAGGCCACCGCCCCGCGGTGGAAAGGCCACCGCCCCGCGGTGAGGGACACCGCCCCGCGCTGGATGGATTCATCTCGCGGTGGGCCATGGGCCGGTGTCATGAGGTCCAAATCTGTCAGGGTAGATTAGCACTATATATAGTCGTCTAATGTAAACCCTAATGGTAATCTGAAACTTTGTCTCCTAATACAATCTGATCTCCCTCTGTCCGTGGACGTAGCCAATTTGGTGAACCACGTAAATTTGTGTTTCGTTTGTTCTTGTTCTTTCTTGTTTGTTTGTTTGTTTGTCTCTCTCAATCCGCACAACAGGCGGTGTGTGTCATTACCTTGAACCATTGAGCCCCAAAGATCTACATCAAGTAATAAAGGATGCTCTACGAACCGTTGCTTCCATTGAAAAATGGCTGAGGCACTGTCTCTTGCCTCATGACTTGATCACAACCTCTACCACCACACCCAAGGGAGAAAGAAAATTGAGATGACTTCATGGGTAATTACAAGGCCACAAGGTGTTGCTAGAGGAAACCATGGTCAATATGTCACCACACCCTAAGGGAGTTGTCTTTTCCCTAAATTTTGTCACACATCTTAGCTACAAGCTAACAATTCCATTTTTATTCGTATGTTGCTAATTTGCTAAGGATGTTATCCAAAACCAACACTAGCACAAAAATAGGGATTCTCCACATATTTAATTAAGCAGTTTTCTAGAACCACAAAAACAGTGAGTACAGTCCACGTTTCTATTATTAACCGCAAAGCGATATGTCTTTTAAAAAATACTGAGATTTGTACCACAATAACTAAGTACTGTGGTACAAAAAATATGACTTCACACAGACTGCATTTTTCATGTAAGAACCACAGTCCGATTGTTTTAAATCATAAAAAGGAAAAAAAAAACATTTACCTTACAGTCTCGTTGTAACCCACTTATTTCTCTCTTTCCCTCTTTAACCCAGGGCTTGACTTGGATGCGTGAATCAAGCCCCATACTTGTGCTTTGGTCTAGGAGCAACGCATTAATTGCTTCAGTGTGCAAATGGGGTGTTGGCGCCATGAATCCATGCCTCTTAATCGAGCCTCAATTATCGGGTTCTTTGTTGTGCACTCTTTCTCCCTCTTTTCCTTATTTTCTATTTCTTTCTTGCTCTATACTGAAGAATATTGTTGGATTTATGATATGTTCATCAATCATCATTGTTAGTGTTTGAATTATTAATTTCTTGTAGATTTTAGGATGACATATTACTTTCCTATATAATACCTGTGATTACCCGGTTTTCCGCGAGGGAATTAGTTTGCGATCCACACGAAACCAACTCCGGCTCGACTCCTTCCAGACACAACACTCAATGTTCCCTTCCGGCAAACCTCCGTCACGTCGAACACTGCTTCTTTGTTACTACACCGAGCCAAACCTAAAAAAGTGCATGAGGGATGCCCCGGGCTTGCGACTCCGACGATCAAGTCAGACCTTTGAGTTCGAGAAAAGGAAAGAGGAGAGTAAAGGATAGAGTGAAGATGGTGTACATATTTCCCGGTGAAGATTCCTTTCTTTTCTCCGGTTGGGTCGGGGGGCACGGTGATCGTAGAAGGGGGCCAGAATCCCCTTCCCGATTCTTATCCTCCTTCCTTATATACCTTGAACTGTCCGTTTTTACCTCCGACTAGGGTGGATCGACTTCTAAAGCGGGCTTTGGAGACTTGACCGGGTTGGCTGTTCTGCAAATGGGCTTCCGGAAATGGACCAGCGGGATTGGGCCGTTCCTTCTTGGGCCCTTTTTCTCTTGGGCTGCTCTTTTCTAGGCTCTCCCAAATCAGGCTCCCACACAACCCCTCAAGCTTCACGGACCAGGCTTCTTCGGGCGAGAAGCTTGATCCTTATAGGAGCCGGCTGGCCCATACTTGCCGCCGGCCGGGGGCCTAGTGATGCTTTTTCCTATTTTCAAGGAGAAGTTGGTGGGCCCCACACCCCTCTCATTTGAATGTCTATAAAAGGGAGGGGTAAACGGTCGTTCTTGCTTAGACTACAATAAGCTCTCATTTCCAATATAATTCTTTATTGGGTTAAGTATTCGGAGTATGGATCTTTCACTTCTTCCCTCTTTTTTTCAGATGGCTTGTAGTATGGGAGTTGTGGATGAGGTGTAACACCCCGAGTTTGTAACCTTTATAAGGATTAGAGTGTTATGCATGTCAACAAGAGTTCTTCCTTTTCAGGGTTCAAGTGATGACAAAGAACTCTGAAGTTAAACGTGTTAGGGCAAGACTAGTACCAGGATGGGTGACCTCCGTGAAAGTCCCCGGGTTGGCATGGGATGGAGCTTACATGGCTTGGGCCTTGTAGGAGGAGCCCCCCTGAGTCGGGTGGGGGCACTCAGAGAATGCCTATGGATTATGATGCCAGGTTAAGCTAAAAGCAGAATGAGATGTCGGTCTTAGTGAGGCTCCGACAGGCTACAGGTTGTCATCGCTCACCTTTTCCTTCAACCCCCCAGCAGAGATAGATGAAAGTGTTTTAGGGGGAGGTGTCTCAAAGGAAATGAGTGATGGACTAACGTCCCTCGGGATGCTCGCAGCTTGGAGTACTACGATTGTCGGACGTAAAAGAGAAATCACCTTCCCGCCCGGAAGGAGCCGAGATGGGAGGAGGACAGGTTGGCGGGTGGCGTTTTGCTTCCCTTATTGCTGGAAGGGCCCTTCTTCTCCCCGCTAACTACTTGGACGCATGCCGGGGGGCGATTGCGGTGCCTGATGCTGCGGATGAGGGGGCGCCCACTGGCCTTGTTGTTCTGGTTGGGGGCGTGAACGTCTTCCGCGTAGGGGCTTGTCGGAGGTGGTAGCAGTTGGGGAGTATTGCCCTTCCCTTCCTTGATCGGTGGGCTCACCTTGCTTCCCTTTCCCTTTGTAGGTTTTGCAAGTTCTGGTGGAGGCAACGGGGTCTGCGGCCCGCACTCTCTTTCTCGTTCTCGTTTCATGATGTATTTTCTTGTAAATCCATGGTCCGACACTGATAGAATTTCTGTAATCTTGTTTCCTTTTTGGTTGATATGAATGAAAATGGAAGCAAACCTTTTATCTCTTGCTTGTGCTGGCTAGATTTATGGTGTTTTATCAACTTGTTAGCATGCTCTTTACATTTTGCGGGTAACGTTGATTGGCAAAGCCTGTTCATTATTCATGACAAGACCTGCATATGGGTAATGTTGCTTGGTTTGTCCGCATATGGGTTGTGTAGGTGCATCCACTGGTTCCTTCTCCTTTCTTCGTTTTTCGTTTTTGGAAATTGAAGTGTCGCTGAGCGGTTTCTGGCGGTTGAGTTTGACAGTTCCCCTCTACTTCTCGGTAATAATTGCTCGCCAGGATAAGGGTATAAAAAGGATGGCCTTTTGTTTTTTCCTATTGAATTTGTGCTTCCTCTTTCCTTTGCCTCCGTCGTCTCTCAGTTGTGCAGGGTCCTTGCAAAGGGCGTGGAGTGGACTAGGGCTCTTGTCCTCTTGTCTTTAATTGTGTAAGTCAACCGCTTTTTCCTTTCTTTATTTTCTTCTTTCACTTTCTTCTTCTTTTGCGCCTTCTAAGAGTGTACCATTGGGGTGTGGGCTTCTGTGTTCATCGTCGTTTTCCTCTCTTTTTTTCCGAATTAAGTGGGTGTTCATTCCAATCCTCTGTTTGCCTATTTTCTTTTTCCATGGTTGTTCCCCTTCCTCCATTTTTGAGGTTGGTGGTCCCAGCCCCAAATCGGGTCGAGTTTGTGTTTCTTCCTCCTTGCCGAGTGGGTTTTGTTGACGATTCTTCTCGTTGCCAGAAATTGACAACCCTTAGGGATGTCTTCTGGGTTGATTGACAAGGACGACCTTTCGATAGGTCCTGGGGAAGGAGGGTTTCCGTGGTTAGAGCGTCGGGGGCTGAGCCCCAGAGAGTAGTGGAAGAGAATGCTGGGAATGCTCTTGACGACCCCTCTTTGGGAACTCAAACGGGTGAGTCCCCGTCGGTAGAGATGGCACGGTTCCAAAACCGGAAAAATGAAAAACAGAACCAGAACCGAATTACTCTGAAACCGGAGGTTTCGGTTCCGTCTGGTTCCGGATTCGGTTTTATCCGGTTTCGGTTCCGGTTTTATGCGGTTCCGGTTTCGGTTCCAGAACCGGAAAAATACACTTTTTTATATATAAGAAGAAAAAATAAACATTTTTTTTGTAAAAAAATATAAAAGACATACTTTTTTTAAATAATGATAAAGTGAACGTTTCTTTAAACTTAAAAGATTTATACTTTAAGACTTAAACTTAAAATTTAACTTAATTTGACTTATAAAATAAATTGGCAGAAAAATAAAAATAGAAAATATATATTTATAACTTGAGAACCGGAGGTTTACCCTGTTCGGAACCGAAGGTTTATCCGGTTCCGAACCGGGTAAACCTCCGGGTCTCCGGTTTTGCCAAACCGGAACCGAAACCGGATATAAGAGGTTTATCCTGTTTTGGTTCGAGTCGGTTCCGGTTTCGGTTCCAATTTTTTCCAGTTCCGAAACCGGAGGTTCTCTGGTTTTGCCGAACCGCGAGCCATCTCTTCGTCGGGGGAGCCGGGGGTTAACCTGGTGAGTGGGTTGCCAAAATACCAATCCTAGAGGAATGGACCCGGTCTGTCAAGCCGAACGAGGACGATGCCTTCAGGAAGTTCACGAGCAAACATGGTCATTGTTCCAGCTTAACCTTGGTTGACTTGGAGGAGATTCGGGAGAAGTTCGATTTCCCACCCGGCTTCTCCCTCGCACTGCCTTTGGTGAAGGGGCGTTCCATGTACGCGTACCCACGGGCCTTAGCGACGAACTGGGAACCGATGCGTGCTGGATTGCACTTTCCAGTCCATGGGATGATGCAAGAGCTTTTGAGGGGATTGGGTATCGCACCCATACAGTTGTACCCAAATGGATGGAGGTGGTTGTTTTCTTACTTGGTGTGGTGCCACGAGGCTAAGATTCACCCTAATTAACTTCCTTCAGGTCCTTACTGTGTTCTCGGCTCGGACAATTAAGTCGGGCTATTACACACTTAAGATTGAGGCTACGAAATGGATGGTACTTCCTTCCAAGGTTAAGGGGTGTGAGTCAAAGTGGTTCTTGGTGGTGAGTGTGAATGCCGAGGATTTTGGTGTTACGAACATCCCATCGGAGGGGACAAAGCTTCGGCATGGAAATGCCTTCCTGCGGGCTTGCGGAAGGAGTTTGTCCGCCAATTCGTGGAGGGTTCCCAGAAGTTAGTGAAGTGTGTTGACCTTATAACATCGGCAAGGCTTGCTTCTGCAAGATTATATGCCTCGTGGCCGATTCTCGGCGATCGCCTTAGGGGTAGGAGCCCCTTGCAGCCCTGCGATCCTAGTGACGGGTTGTAGCAACATTTCTTCTTTTCCACGGGGTTTAACACTTGTATTTCTTTCTATGTATTTATTATGCTTGCAAATGTTGGAATGGATGTCGGGGACCTACACGAGGTGAGTGGTAGCGATTCCAATGAGGGATTCGAGGAGGGCCCGAGCCGACTGGCTGATCCGAGGACGGGAGGGAGCCTTGAGCTTGAATGTGAGGTGGGGGTACTGACAATCTTACGGGGGACGCATGGGCCGATGTGCGGGACCTGTGCACCCTCATGGTGGTTCAAACGGAGACAACAGTTGGGCACGCGATGACTGGAGGTGCAAGGGCAAGGCCGTTCGGGCAACAAATCAATACGTGTTGCTGGACAACATGCTGCCGCGGGAGAAAGGGACTGGATTTGCTTGCCCGAGGGTTCAGTATTCATTTGTGGGAGGCTTGTCTACGCTCCCCGACGGTGACGTGTGCCATGTCATCGACGCCTTCCACGGTAGTACTATAGGGATGCACTATCTGAGGGAGTTGGTTACCTCTCTTGAGGGCCTATCTTCAATGTTGGGTGCTTTGTGGATGACGGTTTGTTCTTTCCGCAAGTTTCCCTTGGTTGTGTTCATATTGGGAAGTTTCTTGCTCCTGGTCATCTTCCTTGCAAGCGAGTCTTCTGTTGGGCTTCATGCGAACGCGTTATATGACACTGGAGGGCACCGCAAGGCAGGCAGAGAAGAGGGTTTTGCACGCGAAGGAGAGAGGGCCTTTTGGGCGAAGGAGAAAGCTCGCTCGATGGAACAAGAAAACCGACAGGTGGGGCAGCGAGCCTGTCAAGCTAAATAGAAAGCCGCCCATGCAAAGTAGGAGGTGACTCTGCTTAACCATAAGCTTGCCGATTCGACCGCAGAAATCAGGTCCTTACAAAGGGATGTTGAATCCTCTCCTCATCAGGCCGATGAGATTGAGCGAGAGCGCTCTCGGCTGGGTCATGAGAATCCTGAGCTTCTCTTAGAGATAGTGAGACTGAGGGACAAAGTGGCTAACTTCAGTCGCCAAAAGAGAATGATCTGTGATGAAGCGGTTAGTGAGTTTGTGGCAGGGGCCCGCTGCAAGCGGAGGTTCATCCACTTTGTGCTCCCCTTGTTCGAGTCCGGCGGTCAGACCCGGGTGGAGTAGATGGCTCGCGTGGCAGGAGTGGAGCCTATTAAATTTGACCCAGACGCGGAGGTTGTGAAGGTGAGATCCCCTCCATTTTAGCCTAAACCATTTGTCAAGGTTGTGGGTGACTACGACGACGTTCTAGAGGCTTGGGACGTTATTTTTGAGGGGCCAACCCTCGCTCGGACTGATAGGCGGGGTCGGAAGAACAATGGGTTCTCCCCACAGGAAGACGTTGGGCTAGCTGGTGGGTCGAGTCTGGCTCCCGGTGCTTCTTTCGCAACGAGTACTCATTTGATGGCTGCCACACTACTGGTTTTTGCTGATCCATCGATCCATCAGGCCCATAACGACAAAGTGTTAGACGAGCTGATTTATGCCGCCATTATGATCGATTGTGGAGCTCTCATCTCTAGCGCCCAAATCCCCTCACTTGAGAGGGCCGAGGTAACAGTGGCCCCTTCTATTCTTGATAGGTCAGGGGCGCCCGCGACTTGAGCTCTGAGGCCCCACCTGGCTTCTTTTGTATTTTCTTTTGCTTTGCTAGTTCCTTATGTGTTGGTGGGTGGAAAACATTTTGTAGGCAGTTACCTTTTGTAGTAAAGGAACAATAGTTGAAACTTTTTGCCCGATTGTGTTGAACATCTTGCTATTTATGGGTTACTTCTTGCCGATTGCAGCAATGGATCCTTCTCATCCCGATTATCCTTTCTTCATTCACGATCCCACTGTGGCAGTGTTAAGGGTCCACTCAGGAGAGCGTTTGGCCAGGCGTCAGATCGACTGAGATCTTGCTTATTCCCATCACTACATTGTCGGGCAACGAAGGACATTCGTGGTGTCAACTGAGGGGTTTTCTTATGAAGTCCTCATGGGTTTTGTTGGGACCCTCTGTGGGTTCTGAGCCCGGGAGCTTCACTACTTCCCTTACTCGCCCGTGCTTCCTCGTACCCTTCGTCAGCTGGAGGATCAGTCGGATGTTGATGTTATCTACTCTCTCAGTCACCGCGAGGTGGTGTCGCTGTTTGTGGTTGGTGACCATACGGATATGTGTTCATGCGCATAGGGCTCCTTTTTTAATCATGTTGTCAGGTTATGTGAGGGTTATGAATTACGATGTCAGGTTACATAGTCTGATAGGTGTAATTGGACGATTTTCCATCTCTACTCCTTTTCGGGCGATTAGGGTCTTTCCCCTTTGTGGGAGTTTTTAGGGTTTATTTTTGGTTTAAGTTGTATGTTGTTTTTGTAATCCCTTGCTCTTTTCTTTTGAGATATCGTTTTTCCGTGTTTGGTTCTACCTTTTTCCTCTTGTCGTTATATCTTGTGCCTTGCCAATGGTTTTTGCGTCCTACCTACTCCCCTGGCCTGGGGGCGTGTGGGAAGGAGATATGTTGAGCAAGATTCTGCGGGCCAAATAAAGTGCTCGTGTTAGTTTATGGCATGTTGATTTTGTTTGGACCTTGTGTTTCTTTGTCTCGTGCTTTTGTGTTGTTCCTCAATTGGTCCCTGAAGTCCTCTTTTTCGTTGTATAGAGGGCTCTTTATATTGCTATTTGTGGGCCTTTCATGGATTTCATACACTTGCTTTAAAAAAATGGTTTTTTTCACCCTCCGCGGGCATTTTGTTGCTTTGTTATACTTGCTTTCATACACTTTCTTTTCAAAAAATTGTTTTTTCGCCCTCCGCGGGCATTTTGTTGCCTTTTCACTTGTTTTTCGGAGATTGTGTTTTCATCATCCGTGGGCATTTTGTTGCCTTTTGCACCTTCTTTTCAAAAAAATGTTTTTTCGCCCTCCACAAGAATTTTGTCTCTTTCTTAATCTTGCTTTACGGAAATTGCTTTTTCGCCCTCTACGGGCGTTTTGTTGCTTCCTTATACTTGCTTTTCGGGAATTGTCTTTTCGGGAATTTAGGGGAGATTTTCATGCCGCTAGTTTTATACTTATGCGAAAAAACTAGGTTTGATAACTACTGGCATGTAGGCACCTTACATTATACATGTCGGGGTGGCTTACAAGGGTCTTGCTCTTATAGAGTTCCAAGCGTTCTTGCTTAGAGAAAGTAGTTCTTTAGGCATTGGATGTTCCAAGTGTTGGGGAAGAGGTTGTCGTTTTCCCTTTTGAGCTTGTAGGCTCCGTCTGCCACTTCGTGTAAAATGTTGAAAGGCCCTTTCCACCTGGGGTCGAGGTTCCCGCCTTCCGTCCTCTTAAGGACGAGGTATCCTTTGATGAAGCATCGGAGGCGAATCTTCTTGTTGTAGTGCGTCGCCATCCTCCTCTTGTACTCAGCCTCGCGAATCTCGGCCGTTTCTCTTATCTCTTCCTTCATGTGTAACTTCGCGGACATATTTTCTCCATTTTTCTTTTCATCATAGTGCAGCAGCCTCTCATTCTGGAAAAGGTGTTTGATCGGGATGTCGCCTCGACCCCGTACGCCATGCAAAACGGGGTCTCTTCTATTCCTTTCTTCGTGGTGAATCGATTGGCCTAGAGTATTGATAGGTGTTATTTCATACACCTTTACTAGCAATTATTAGCATGATTTGGAGAGGTTTTGGATGAGTTTTGGTGCTAAGTCTGCAATCCAGATGTTTTGGAGAGAAGTGAAGAAATCCAAGGTTTTGCAGCTTAGATAGAGCATGAGGATGGATGGAGCTGCTGGAGCATCTATGGAGAAGACTACCAACACTTGGCAGGATTGAAGAGCAGCAGAAGCATATAAGAAGAGAGCTGGAGAAATGAGCTCACCGCCCCGCGTCAAAAGTACCGTGGCCCGGCAGTGACTCTCAGTGAAGATGAAGCCCGCGCCAGAGGATTCCACCGCCCAGCGGTGGAAGTTCGACGCCTCGCGGTGGAATTCACCGCCCCGCGGTGGCTATGCTTAATGACCTCGCGCCAGAGACGATTTAGTTTCCTTTTATGTTTGAGACTTTATTTTATTATTATTCTGTTTCCTTTAATTTCAGCTTTAGTTTAACCTAGTTTGTTAAGACTATTTAAGCCTCTTTTCTAGGTTAAGAGAAAGGAGACTTATAATCACTTGATTGCTTCCGTTTTCAGACGTTATTTTCTATAGAGTTTTTCATCCCCTTTGATGGAGAACTAACTTCACCCTTGTTCTGCTAGACGATTGAAGCAGTACAGTTGATGTGTTTGTGAGATTTATATTCCTTGTTCTTATCCTTATAAGTGTTGGATTGATTCTCTTGGTTATATTGATTTCTTGTTGTTCTTCTTAGCCTGATCAACTAGGTTGAATGCTTTTTATCAATTGCTAGGATTGCATATAGGGGTTCCGAGTGCATATCTAGTGGCAAACACAATTGTGCGTATAGGGGTTCCGAGCGTACAATTGTGAGTGAGAATCAGTTGCATGTTAAGTAGGGGAGTGAGTACTTGTACGTCTTTCTACTTGCATGTATCCTATATCCTTGTGTGCATTGCTATTGCTGTGTTGGTGCTAAGGTATGCTAACAACTGTGAGAATCAGTGGTATTTTATCATTGGCATAGTAATAAGTCTATTGACAACTGTGAGAATCAATAGTACTTAAGATCAGGGTGGAAACGACTATAAGGATAATTAAAGAACTTGGACGAAATAGATTTCAGTGATCGAACTTTATCTCTGTACTTGTGGATTTCGCTCTAGTGGAACTATTTTTCCCTCATTATATTTTCTAAACTCAATTCATTTGCTTTGTTTGCTTTGTTCTCTTGATAACTAAACCCCCCCGTTTGTGTTACTTGTCATTCACGGTTGCATACTACATCAAACCTTCTCTGTGGGATCGACCCTTACTTGTCTGCTATACTTCTGTTTAGTGGGTTTGTTAGGATAATTTACTTTGATAAGGCTAATCAACGATATTTGCTTGTGCATCTTTTAGCCACCGTCAAATTTGGTGCCGTTGTCGGGGAAGGCTTTTGTTTGTTGTGTGTTTTCGTGATTGATTTTTGGTGGAGACCTATCTTATGGTCGACACCCGTAGTACTGACCCTATTCTAGCTCCTTTATATCCAGAGGTTGACAGATCTTTCCTTAGGAACCTGCGCAATCAAAGGGAAGACAGAGAAGAAGGAATAGAGACAGTTGAGACCGTTGAGACTGAAACCATCGAGACAGAAACCGTTGAGACTGCCAATACCCCAGCCATTACAATGGCTGGAACTGGAACCCTGAGAGAGCTTACTGAGCCGAATATAGGGGCGCAACCCCTAGCTGTCATCATCCCTGCGCTAGTAGAAGGGGTGAACTTTGAATTGAAGTCGGGAGTTGTTGCTTATCTCCCTAAATTCCACGGGCTGAGTGGAGAGGATCCGATCTCTCACCTGGGCAAGTTCCACAATGTCTGTATGACGATGAAGCCCATGAATGTGACGGAAGACCAGATCAAGATGAGAGCTTTTGGTTTCTCCCTACTCGACTCTGCGAGCGATTGGTATTACCACCTGCCGCCAGGAACCATAGATACATGGACTAAACTGCACAAAGCGTTCCTGGACAAGTACTTTCCCACGAAGAAGGCGAATGCTTTGAAAAAGGCAATTGCCAACATTGAGCAGGCTGGTGATGAGACGATGTATGATTATCTGGAGAGGTACAAGAGGCTCTGTTCCACCTGCCCATTCCACGGATATGCCAAGCAGGACCTTGTCCTTTATCTGCACAACGGTCTGCTGGACCAAGAGAGGAGAATGGTTGATGCTGCATGCGGTGGAAGTATTCTGAACCTGACACCGGATGAGGCTATGGAGAGACTCCAGGAGATGAGTGAGAGTACCAGGAGCTTCGAGAAGACGTACCAGAGAAAGGCGGTCAATGCTGTGACCCCTGCAGGACCAAGCCCAGTGTTGACTGAATTGGCCGAGCTGAAAGAGTTGGTGCTGAGGATGGCGAATCAGAATGCCCCTCAACAAGTTAAAGCGTGTGGACTTTGCTCTAACCAGTCCCACCATACTGATACCTGTCCCCAGCTGTAAGAGGAAGGTGTTGCTGAAGTAAACGTTGTAGGAGGTTATGGACCCCCTAGACCACAATATGGTGGACAACCCAATTACAATCAGATAGGGCGTGACCACCCAGGCTTTAGATAGAGTGACCCTCAAGGTGGTCAACACCCAGTGCAGCAATAACAGTACTAGCAGAGAGCCCCTTATCAACAGAGGCCCCAGGGCCAAACATCTGGAGCTTCTACTGAGGATATGCTAAAGACTCTGACTCAGCACTTTGCCACGCATGTGCAGGCTACTGAGTCGAGTATCAAGAACATGGAGAGGCAGATTGGTCAGTTAGCCGATGAGGTGACCAAGATTAACCAAAGGGCATCAAATTCCCTACCATCCCAGACCACTGTGAATCCCAGAGAGAACGTGAGTGCTATCACGCTCAGAAGTGGTAAGAAGTTGATCGTTGCTCCTAATGCTGAAGAGGAGAACGAGTTCGAGAAGGAAGAAATCACCGACCGCCCCGCGGCAGACCCCACCGCGGCCCGGCCAAAAACTAGGGGAGGAGCCAGTAAAGGAGTTTCATTGACACCGCCCCGCGGCGACCCTCGCCGCGACCCGGCGCCTGAACCCAGTAAAGACACCGTGAACCCACCGCCCCGCGGCGCTGACTCACGCCCCGCGGTGGGCTCGCCATAACCTGGTCCATAAAACTCTGTCTCCGCTGAAGAGACCTATGATGATTACGTTCGCCCCGCGTTCCCTCCTCTAGGTTCGGAGAAGCCCCCAGCACCTTTTCCCGAGGCGCTAAAGGCAAAGAGAATTGTCGACGACAGTGACCTGTTCGAGACATTTCAGAACTGTGAGGTGAACATTCCCCTACTCAAGCTTATAAAGGCTATCCCGAGATATGCCAAGTTCTTAAAGGAGCTATGCACGGTGAAGAGGACTCAAAAGCAGAAGACCCAAAAGAAGAGTCTAGTGGGTGCACAAGTTTCAGCGGTAGTTCAGAAGCGTCTACCCATAAAATGCAAGGATCCAGGTACTTTTACTATTCCTATTCCTATCACTATAGGTGGGCATCTTTTTGAGAAAGCACTGCTAGACTTGGGTGCCTCAATTAATGTTCTACCCTATTCATTGATTGAAAAATTGGAATTAGGACCCTTGCATGATTCTAACATTGTCATACAACTTGCTGATGGATCATGTGTGTCCCCTAAGGGTATAGTGGAAGATGTTCTTGTTAGGATAGGTTCTTTGATTTTCCCTGCTGATTTCTTTGTTATGGACATGGATTATGATGAACAAGTTGCTCCTGTTATGCTAGGACGACCTTTTATGAAAACTTCCATGACAAAGATTGATGTAGACAGTGGAACTTTGACTATGAAATTTGATGGAATTATATTTGAACATAATATTCATAAAGCCAACTCCATTGAATTGTCCACCCCTCTCTGCATTAGTGATATTGATAATTTTGTGCATGAAAATGTTAAAACTGATGCAGTGGAGACCGTAGTTGAGTGTTCCACTAATGAAAGACCTATTGAGTTGCATGAAGTGCGTGTTGGTGATGTCCTGCTAGATGATGTAGGAAGTTCTATTCCCTCTACTTTGGGCACTAGCCCCCCTGCACTAACCATACAAGGCTGTAAGCCTTTATCTAGTGACGTGCAACATATTCAGGTTAAGCTATATCAGCCCCCACATCGTTCTAAGTATGGGGGAGACACTCCAAAGGAAGTACAGATGGAGTCAATGGCAAAGAGGGAACATGGTCTAAGGTTTAAACCTTTCCATGAGAGGTCTCCACAGGAAGAGACGAGTAGGAGGATTCCAAGGGGGTCCTACTCTAAATGGTGACGGATCTGCACTACATCGAGCCAACGACGATAACCAAGGCGCTGTCCGGGAGGCAACCCGTGTTAGTCCTTCTTTGATTTTTCCTTTCATTAGATTATTTTCATAGTTTATTTTGCTTTGTTTCGTTCGCCTGTTACTCACATTTCAGGTACGAAAGTAAACCCGAGTAGAGATGTGGTACCCAGCCAGTCTCACCCCCCTGCGGCGTTCCCTACCGCCCCGCGGTGGAGCTCACCGCCCCGCGGTGGAGCTCAGGTATAACCTCTCGATTTTTTTTTTAAAAAAAAAGAAAAAAGCAAGAATAATGGGCCCCGAAAAAACCTTAAACGGGTGAGTAAAAGCTTATTTCTTAAGTGGTAACTAAGGTTTTGACGGATTGGGTTCCCTCTGGTGGGCCAAGATTTCTCTTTTGGGCCATGGTACATGACCGACCCATCATCCCTTTTTCCTTTCCCTTTCCCTGACCTAACCCCACTATCTCTTACCTCCCATTCCAACGCCCCCCTCAAGCTCCCACATCTATTTCCCTCTATCTCCCCCAAATCCCTGTCGACCTTTAGCCAAATCTAGCCCCAAATCCCCAATTTGGAGTCTAGCCTCACAAACAAGCCCGAACACAACCCCACCGCGTCGCTTTAGTCCCGCCTCGCCGTTGCTCCGCCTCGCGCTGCCCCCGCTTCGCGTCGCTGCTGCCACCGCCCCGCGCCGACTTCGCCACAACCCGGCCATAGCTCCCAGTTTCTCACCGCGACCCTACCGCCCCTCGCTGAGACTCTCCAGGCTGCGTGTTTGTTTGCTTGTAAGTTATCTAGATTGCCTTGCTTTGAGCACTTCAATTCCCTACTTATGGCATTTAGAGGCAAGAAGAAAGTGTCAACTAGGGATGGGAGTGAGGTTTATAATGTGGTGAAGGAGAGGAAGGTGTTGGCTTCGAAGTTTTTCCATAAGCCGACTTTGGAGCAAATGGGAATGTTGGCATGTGTGTCCATGTGCTTGACACAGTGTGGGTTAGGGAAGTTTCTGGAAAAGGTTGCCCCTGGGTATCCAGAGTTGTGCTACCAGTTTATTGCCTCTTTCAGGAGGCTCACCAATGACTCGGACGATAGGCATCTGCGCAAGATCATGTTCACCTACAATGGGCGTGATTACTCCTTATCTCTGAAGTTGGTGCATGAAGCCCTGGGTATTACAAAGGACCCAACTGATGGGTGGTCTGGTTGTATTCACGATTCCGAGATGATGGAGTTCTGGCGGACTGCTACGGGCAGGAGTTTCAGGAAGGGTCAGGAGGTGAATTCCAAGTTGGTGAACCCGTGTCTGCGGTTGATCCACAAGGTGATGATGAGAGATTTCTTTGGCCATGCGGACGATGGGAAGGTGCCTATGAAGGACTTCCAGTGGTTTATGAGCATCTTGGGGACTATTGAGTATACGCCGTGTTGGGCTACCCTTTTCTTGGGTTCCTTGGAGAGGATTCGTGATGGCGAGCCACGTGATATTTGTGGGGGTGGTCTGATTACCCTTCTTTATGCTGGAGTGATTGCTTGCGATCAGATTCCTCGGCATGTTGCCTACGCGGTGTATGATTTAGCACACATAAAGGTGTGCTCGATGCTGAAGCCACTGGGGAAGGATGGTGATTTGGTTTGGTCATCCTATGAGGGCCACATTCTGATTGTTCCCCGGGAGTTTGCTTATTCGCCTTCTTATGCGGGTTGGTGGATTCCCAGTGATAGCCGGATGCCGACCGATGATGCCCCTGCTGTTGCTCCTTCAGGTCCATTTGGGGAGGGCCCTAGTGGTGGTTTTGATGCTGTTGCTGCTGATTTTGTGGGTGGGGACGACCCCATGTCTACCCAGTTTGAGGCGCCTTCGTCTTCATACGGTCCCGTCGCACCCTGGCAGGAGTTGTATTCTAGATGGGACGCGTTCTCAGTGCGCCAGGATCAGTGGAACTCCCAAGTAGAGACCGGTCAGCAGACTTGGCAGACCCAGTTCCGTGCTGATGTAGATGAGCGTCTGGACACCATGGACGCTCATATGAGAGACTATTTTGGGATGTACCCACCACCACCTTCAGGTCCACAGTGAGCTTTTCTATTCTTCCCCTATATCATTTGATGTTCTCTTTTCTACATTGAGGACAATGTTCGGTTTAAGTATGGGGGAAGGATATAGGCTTGCTATCTTGCTTTCTATCTAGCTAGTGTACATATAGTTTCGTTTCTGCATTGTTGTTTGTCGTTGTTTCTGCACTCTATTCAAAAAAAAAATTGAAAAAGCCAAAAAGAGGTAAAAAGGCAACCAAAATCCTGGGATGGACTGAAAACCCGAAAGGGCAGTTCAGGTAAAAAGCAGGTAGTCCGGCTGGTATAGACCAGGGCAAAATTGGACTGGAGTGATGCGAGTATATGTGAGATATCTAGCAAAATGAAATGAGTGGCTAGGTGAAAACCCAAAAGGGAGCCTAGGCAAGATGAGCGTAAAAGAAGAAGAGTGATTCTAGGATTTCTCTATATTTCTTGGCGAGGCGTCATAAGAAGGGGAGTCATAAGGAGGACTCGGGTAGGCCACTCTTGGAGCGATAAGGAGCTAGATTGGAGTTAGGATTAGGTTATCTTTGCATCACTTGTTTTGGTTGTCTGGAGCTTATTGTTGATATGCTGTAGTTGCTAGTGTCATATTGTCTTATACTTCCTGAGGCCTTGGTGTTGATTGAGAGAGTGAGCTTTTCTTTAGTTTACTCGGGATGAGTAAAGGTCTAAGTATGGGGGAATTTGATAGGTGTTATTTCATAAACCTTTACTAGCAATTATTAGCATGATTTGGAGAGGTTTTGGATGAGTTTTGGTGCTAAGTCTGCAATCCAGATGTTTTGGAGAGAAGTGAAGAAATCCAAGGTTTTGCAGCTTAGATGGAGCATCAGGATGGATGGAGCTGCTGGAGCATCTATGGAGAAGACTACCAACACTTGGCAGGATTGAAGAGCAGCAGAAGCAGAGAAGAAGAGAGCTGGAGAAAGGAGCTCACCGCCCTGCGTCAGAAGTACCGCGGCCCGGCGGTGACTCTCATTTAAGATGAAGCCCGCGCCAGAGGATGCCACCGCCCAGCGGTGGAAGTTCGACGCCTCGAGGTGGAATTCACTTAATGACCTCACGCTAGAGACGATTTAGTTTTCTTTTATGTTTGAGACTTTATTTTATTATTATTCTGTTTCCTTTAATTTCAGCTTTAGTTTAACCTAGTTTGTTAAGACTATTTAAGCCTCTTTTCTAGGTTAAGAGAAAGGAGACTTATCATCACTTGATTGCTTCCGTTTTCAGACGTTATTTTCTATAGAGTTTTTCATCCCCTTTGATGGAGAACTAACTTCACCCTTGTTCTGCTAGACGATTTAAGCAGTACAGTTGATGTGTTTGTGAGATTTTTATTCCTTGTTCTTATCCTTATAAGTGTTGAATTGATTCTCTTGGTTATATTGATATTGATTTATTGTTGGTCTTCTTAGCCTGATCAACTAGGTTGAATGCTTTTTATCAATTGCTAGGATTGCATATAGGGGTTCCGAGTGCATATCTAGTGGCAAACACAATTGTGCGTATAGGGGTTCCGAGCGTACAATTGTGAGTGAGAATCAGTTGCATGTTAAGTAGGGGAGTGAGTACTTGTACGTCTTTCTACTTGCATGTATCCTATATCCTTGTGTGCATTGCTATTGCTGTGTTGGTGCTAAGGTACGCTGACAACTATGAGAATCAGTGGTATTTTATCATTGGCATAGTAATAAGTCTATTGACAACTGTGAGAATCAATAGTACTTAAGATCAGGGTGGGAACGACTATAAGGATAATTAAAGAACTTGGACGAAATAGATTTCAGTGATCGAACTTTATCTCTGTACTTGTGGATTTCACTCTAGTGGAACTATTTTTCCCTCATTATATTTTCTAAACTCAATTCATTTGCTTTGTTCTCTTGATAACTAAACCCCCCCCCGTTTGTGTTACTTGTCATTCACGGTTGCATACTACATCAAACCTTCTCTGTGGGATCGACCCTTACTTGTCTGCTATACTTCTGTTTAGTGGGTTTGTTAGGATAATTTACTTTGATAAGGCTAATCAACGACATTTGCTTGTGCATCTTTTAGCCACCGTCAAGTATGAGGGTGAGGATTTTGGCTCATCGCCCTAGCACTTTGTCGAGCCTCTTCTTTAGCCAGGCCAAGATTTGTCCATTAGCGTTTTCCACCAGACCGTTTATCCGTGGGTGTACCACCGAAGCGAATCGCAACCGCACACACAGGTTGTCGCAAAATGTCTTCAGCTTTTCTGTGTTAAACTAGGGTCCTCGGTCGGTGACGATGCCTTGGGGGAGCCCGAAGCGACAAATGATGTTCTGCCAGAGAAACTTCTTCACCTTATCGAATGTGGTCGTCACGAGGACCTCCGCCTCGATCAATTTGGTGTAATAGTCGATAGCTACAAGGATGTACTGGAGTTGCCCGCGTGACCTTAGGAAAGGATCGAGGAGGTCCATCCCCGACATGGCAAATGGGCAGAGAGCACTCAATAACTTCATCTCTTGGTCGGGTTGTAGTATAGTTGGGGCGTGGATTTGTCAGGGGGTGCATGATTGGGAGACCTCCATGACGTCTTTCTTCAAAGTGGGCCAGAAGTATCCCGCTCTCAGGACTTTGTAGGCCAGAGTCCTCCATCCAGAGTTGTTGTCGCATATGTCGTCATGGATCTCTTCGGTAAGTTGCCGGCCCTCCTCCATAGTCACGCATTTCAACCCTGATGAATTAAATCTCTTTTCCCTTCATGTAGAAACGCAAGGCTCGGACCTGTAGTCATCTTCTTTCCGCCTTGTCCGAGGAAGAAGCTCCATTCCCCAGGTACTCCTTCAGGGGCGTCCATCAATCGGGGCATTGTTGATTGTCATGACTTTTTCTTGAATGGCGTGTCAGCTCATCTCCTCGAATCGGGCAACCCTAGTCGTGTTGCCGGTGGATTTGGAGCCGAGTTTAGCCAGAGCCTTCACTGCTTTGTTTTCGGCCTACAACACCGAATGTATTTCGAAGTGGATTAGGGCTTTCGCCAGTGTCTTCACCCTTTCACAGTTCTTTGACAGGGTTTCCGTCTTAGCTTTGCAGGTTCCTTGTACTTGGTTTACCATGACTTCGGAATCGTGGTAGTAGGTTAGGCTCTGTGCCCCCTTCACTAGGGCAAGCTCGATCCCCTCCAGGAGCCCCTCGTATTCTGCCTCATTGTTCGTGGCTTCAAACTCTAATGCCAATGCATATTCTAGGACATCCCCTCCAGGGAGGTGAGGATGAGACCGGCCTCGTGGCCATTTTCATTTACCACACCATCCGAGAAAAGGATCCAGCGGGTCAGCACCCCGGTGGCTTCCTCGACAACAGTGTCTCTGAAACTGGCCTCAACGATGAAGTCGGCCAGGGATTGTGCTTTGATCACGGGGCAACTCTTGTAAGAGATGTCAAACTCAAAGAGCTCAACCACCCACTTCGTCATCCTCCCCGAGAGGGTGGGTCGATGGAGCAAACTTTGCAAGGGGAAGTTGGAGAGAACCTGGATCGGATGGACTTGGAAGTATGAACACAACTTGTGGGCGGCCACCACGACTGCCAAGGCTAGCTTTTCCACAAGTGGGTATTGTGTCTCGGCCGGCAGCATGGTCTTGCTAACAAAGTACAAAAGAACTTGCGTTTCTTTGACAATCACGACACTGATGGCGGTGTCTCCTGCCGAGATATAGAGTTGGAGCTCCTCCCCGGGGGTAGAGGCCACAAGGGTGGGGAGCTGATGGAGGTGTAACTTCAAGTCTTCGAAGGTTGTCACACACTTTGGTGTCCACTCAAAATTCTTGACTTACCGCAGGGCCGTAAAAAGGGGAGGCTCCTTTTGGACAGTCGAGAGCAGAAACGGCCCAGGTAGTTTACTGATCCCAAGAATCGTTGGACATCCTTTACATTTCGCGGGGCGGTCATAGCTAATACGGCTTCAACCTTTTCGGGGTTCACGTCGATCCCTCTTGACTGATCAAGAAACCTAGAAACTTGCCGGATTACACTCCAAACACGCATTTTTCAAGGTTTAAACTCATTCCATTGGCTAGGAGGGTGTGGAAAACTTCATGAAGATCAGCCGCATGCTCCGAAGCATGACGACTTTTCACGACGATGTCATCCACGTAGGCTTCAATGGTCTTGCCCCTCAGGGAATGGAAAATGCGGTCGACGAGTCTCTGAAAAGTAGTCCATGTGTTTCTAAGGCCAAAGGGCATCACACGGTAGCAATAGGTCCTAGCCTCTGTGATGAAAGTTGTATGCTCTTTGTCCCGGGGGTTCATCTTGATCTGGTTTTAGCCGGAGTAGGCGTCAAGGAAACTCAAGGCTTCGTGCCCCATGGTGGAATCTACCAGGTGGTCAATGGGCGGAGTGGGTAGCTGTCCTTTGGGCAGGCCTGGTTTAGGTCGGTGAAATCCCTGCACATTCGCCACTTGCCACTAGAATTTTTAACCATATCTACGTTAGCAATTTAGGACAAATATTGTACCTCGCAGATGAAACCCTGCGGATAGAAGTTTAAGGATTTTCTCGCGGGCTCCCTTGGCCTTGTCGTCGGCTTGCTTTCGCTTCTTTTGCCTCACGGGCTTGGCTCCACGGTTGATGTTAAGGATGTGAGTCATTAGCATTGGGGGTAGGCCGATTAGGTCTTTTGGCGTCCATGCAAACATGTCCCTTGACTCTCCCAGCAACTTTTTGATTTGCTTTTGGTCCCTCACACCTAGATGGGTTCCTATGAACAACCCCTCGTCTTCTCGCCCGAAGGGGGTTATTGCCCGTGTTTCCTCATTTTCTATGGCTAGGTGGATCCGTTTTCGTACTTCTAGGTTAGCATGCTCTTGTATCCCTTCCAAAGATTTCGCCTATAGTCTTTTCTCTCGGATTTGCAATAATTATTCAGCCAGGACCTTCCCTTTAAGGGTTGTCAAGTAACATGTCTGGCTCTCCTCTTGGCGGCCACATGATACACCCACGTCCCCGTGTACAGGAAACTTCACCTTGAGGTGGTACACAGATGCGACAACTTGGAACTTGTTGAGGGAGACGCGACCCAAGATTGCGTTGTACACGGAAGAGATCCTCATGACCATAAAGTCTACCGACTCAGACCTACGCGGTCCTCCTTCATCGACAAGTATGAGGTCTAGTGTGACAATGCCCGCAACGCCGACTAGTGTGCAGTTGGTGGACTTGAGCTCTGTCGGTGGGATTTCCTGTAACACCCCCAAATTTAACCCTATTTGAAAGCGTTACTGCCGATGACCCCGGGCGTAAACCCCGAAGTCACCCCAGGCTTTTCCGACGTCATAACTGACTTAAAACACAGTTACGATACTAAAATCATAACTTTTATTAAACCACATGGTCGCGGAATTACACGATTCCTAAAACGACCCAAATACATCATCAATACAAAAATCAGAATTTACAACGGAAGACTTATAAACAAAATATAAAATAGCACAGCGGAAATCGTTTTAAACACAAAGCGACAAAACAACTTGTCGAAAACAAAACGCCGTTCATATTCATAGTCGCTCTAGCCTTCTCTGAACAGCAACATATCTGCATGTGCCGAAACGGACGGACGACACCCCTATGACGTTACAGATAAATAAAATACAAGCGTTAGTCTAATGAATAGACTAAGCAAAGGCTCATGGCATACAATTCACACAAACACATCACAAACAGTTCCACATATCACAATTCACATCAAAGCAGTTCCACATATCACAAATCACATCACAATCTCAAGTCACATGATTACAGTATATCTTTTATATTAGCGTTGATTCTAGCAGAAATACAACCTAATATAATATCAGATTTCAATTATCTCAAATTAATTAAAAACCACTTGCCTGGAATAGACGAGCTCAAACAAAGCCAAACCACAAAAACACAACTCGGACACACATATACCGCGATCGCGGCAGGTCGCGGTCGGTCGCGGTTCATCAACAGTGGCAAGCTTCGACAGCTTCCATGGCGGGGAGGGAATTTACCCGATCGATTCAAGCTTCGTCTTGCATTCAAATTGATCACAAAGCACCTCTAAGCTTCACCTAACACCTTGGCAACCTTCTCCAATCCACAAAGCCTCTCGATTCAAGCCCAAAACCGAGCTCACAGCTCGTGCATCAATGGCGAGACAGGGGAGAACAGAGGAGAAAGAGAGAAGAAGAAGAGAAGAAGAAGAGTAGAAGAAGAGTTTGGTCTTCACCTCCTTTTATAGCACAAATCCGACACCTCCAAGGGGACAAGGGGACAAAGGCGAAGGGCCACTTGGCCTGCCCACAAAATATCCCAGCCGAGCTACAGTAACCGCCTTCGAGGAAGACGACCGCCTCTGAAAAAGGCATTACCGCGATCGCGGTCGATCGCGGTTGATCGCGGCATCTCGCGTCAGGTCGCGGTTGATCGCGGTTTCTGGCCGACTTCACTAATACTTATCCGAACTCAACTTGGGTTAATTTTCTTAATCCCGGGTTAAATATATTCGTACATCATCTAGCACAAACATCTCAAGCAATTACCTCGCACAATTACCGTGCACAAATATCTTATATAAATACCGTGCACAAATATCTTATATAAATATCTTGCACAAATCCTTTATATAATTATCCTGCATATATTTGTGACACTCCCCAGGCCAACTAACACAACTACCAAGCCACCCAACCATCTTACATGATGCCGGTGCCGGTACTGGTGCCGCCTGAGAGTCCACAATTATCCTACACGAATATCTTATATAAATATTTTACAACAATATCTTATATAATTATTTTGCAACAATATCTCATACAATTATTTTGCAACAATAACTCATACGAGTAAAGCTCAAAAATATCCTTAAAATTACGGGGTGTTACATTTCCAACTGTGGAAGGCGTTCCAGTAGAGTATATCTGAGTTTCCCGTGTCGACAAGAATGTGGTTTACTACCTTCATCCTGATCTGGGCATGTATGACCATAGGGTCGTTGTAGAGGTGTCGACCCCCTCTGCATTCATCTTCGTGAATGAGAGCCGATGTCCGATTGGTAAGTTGTTGGCCACATTGAGTACCGACAAAGCGAGGTTGTGCCTTCCTCCTAAGGTGTATGTTCGGGCTGCATGCATGCTCTCACCCCACGGGCTTATGCCTCCCAATACAGTTCCCACGCACCCGTCTAGGGGAGGGAAGTGGTCCCTCCGCGGTGGTGGCGGGAGAGGTGGGTTCTGATCTCTTCTGATTTCTCGGCTCACGACCCTGTAGACCTTTGCGAAGAGGGAGCCTATGGTGCTACCCGCAGTGTGCCAAACCTGGAAAAGAGCCCGAGGGATGCCCCGACTTGCCACTCTGACGATCAAGTCAGATCTTTGAGTCCGAGAAAAGGAAAGAGGAGAGAAAAGGAGAGTGAAGATGGTGTGTATATTCCCCGGTGAAGATTGCTTTCTTTTCTCCGGTTGGCTCGGGGGGAGGGGCACAATTATCGTATAAGGGATCCAGAATCCCCTTCCCGATTCTTACCTTCCTTTTATACCTTGGACTGGTCCGTTTTCACCTCCGACTGGGCTGGATCGACTTCTAGGGCGGGCATCAAAGACTTGATTTGGTTGGGCTGCATTGTACATGAGCTTCCTGAAATGGACCAGCGGGATTGGGCCGTTCCTTCTTGGGCCCTTTTTTCTCTTGGGCCGCTCTTTTCTGGGCTCTTCCAAATCCTGCTCCCACAATACCTATATTATATTCATAGTTAAGTGAATGCTTGAGCATATATAGTGTATAAATTAATTTGCAATTAGCAGTAGTTAAGGTTAGAGTGAATTATGTTATATGTTTCTACGACTTAGTATCTTTAACCAATAGGTTCCTGGAAGTGCACAATCTGGTGTCTGAGGCATGATGAAGTATGTTGAATACACTTGGGTTGCTCCACTTAAGGTTTGTTTGTTATGTAAATTTATAATGACTTTTTTGTAGATAAATATTTTTTTGATGTAAAGGTGTTTGGTAAAAGAGAGTTATAAATACATTTTTATAATAAATTGTGAAGAGATTATTTCAGAAACTCCAAAGCTTTATAAATATTTATTTTGAAAAAAACTCCTTTATAAATGATATAGGCATTATAATAGGACTTACCAAACAAACTCTCGGTCTTGTAAATTCGATCTTATCTACAAAAACACCACATCCTGTTGTCAAGTGCCACCTTTAGAGGCTTAACTGTACACCTTGGATTTGGACATATTAGTTACACAAGCCAACATCAACGAATGGTGGCGGTATCTTTAGGTATGCTTACTTTGTTTTGGTTGATTTAATATATAATGATTTCATTCATTCTAGTTTGGAAATTGATGAGAAATTGCTTCACATTGTGATATTCTGATCCTGTAGCATTGATTTTGTAATACCCTCTACTTATGTCGGTAGTGCCACACGTCAGTTGTAAGGTCCAAGCCTTAGAAGCGTCATCTCATGTCAACATGGGGACTTACCAAGAGGTCACTCATCCAGGTACTACTCCCGCCCTAGCACGCTTAATTTCAGAGTTCTTTGTCCTCACTTTAATCCTGAAAAGAAAGATCTCTTGTTGACATGGGTAATACCTCTAATCCTTATTAAGGATTACAAATCCGGAGTATTATAATTACCCCCACTTAAACCCTTGACGACCTCGTCAAGCCTAAAGACCACCCTCTGGATCGAGTGACCGTCATCCAGGCCAAGACCATTCGTAACCCAGAGTCGGCTCTGATACCATTTGTAAGGCCCAAGCCTTAGAAGCGTCATCTCATGCCACCAACACGGGGACTTCCCTAGAGGTCATCCATTCCGCCCCTAGCACGCTTAACTTTATAGCTCTTTGTCCACACTTGAACCCTGAAAAGGAAGAGCTTTTGTTGACATGGGTAGCACTCTAATCCTTATAAAGTATTACAAATTCGGGGTATTACATCAGTGACACTTTAATGTCCAAAGCCACCCTAGGCTTAATTTGAACAATTTATGCATAAAATAAATAAATATTCATCAATAAAAGAGTAGCGAAAGACTTTTGAAATAAATATTGAATCTTTATTAATATTCCCCTCATGAAATTGAGGAGATAAGTTTTACAAACGATATTGAAATTATAACTAAAGACTTTAAATAAATCATAATTACATGACTAGATTATCTCACACTTTCACCTATTACATTAATTAGGAAAATTTAAATTTTTTATTCAAACAACCTTGAAATTACTTCAAAACTAAACTTTAACCGCAAACCTTCTTCTCTGTCTTGTTACTTCTAGACAACCTGAGGCAAGCCGACTAATGTGCCGTATAGAACGGAGGACATAAGTCAACCATGCAAGGAAAAATAGTGGTTGGTTAGTCTAATGAAAGACTACACAAGGGTATTTTATGTGAGGTTATATGTGGTCATATCTAGTTACTATCATTGTCTCTCGAATAAAAGCTGATAGACGATATATAACTAAAATACTTCCACTGAAACGAAGGATGGACAAAAAAATATGCACCGAGAGAATACCCAAAATGAATGTGGGTATTATGGGAAGAATATATGATTTGTCTGGTAACATTTTACAAATCCAGACACAACATATATTAACGCCACTGAATAGTTGGGTCCAACCAACCTCACCGCATAATGGGAATTCATATTGGAAAGACGACCGACCCGCTTAAACTGGAGCACGAGCGATTAGCAAGTTGTATTTCTCGCTCAAAGTTTATTAATTATGTGCTCGCAACACTTATTTTATTTAATTTAACCATACCACAATTATTCTTAAAGTTTTTAACACAGTCTCGAATAAAACGAGAACAACACAGGGCGACTTTACGTCCAACCTAATTGCACTGGGAAGGTGCTTAAACACCTCTTATACTTAACCGGTGGATAAGAAGCAATGATCATGACCTTAAAAGTATTAGGGAATTATTCTGACTAATATCGAGTTATAAAGAGATCATTATGTCTCGCCAGACCATAATTTCTATGATACACATGACTATTAAAGTTTACAATTATTACTGTAAAGTCCACATTTAACACACAAAGTCCACACACAATATCGTTATTATAACAATAACAACATTAAGTACTTAAGCATATATAACTATGTATATATGAATTCAATAATAACTTTCAACCTAGATACGAAATGCATATATGAACACAAGTGTTACCAAACATTAATTAAGTTTTATAAATTATCCAATTAATTGACAATTAATTTCAATATTAATTATCGGTCAAAAAACAATTAAATGACAAGAGTGAACCACTTGCCTTAATTACAATCCACGATGAATCTAGATGAGACGACTATCATTGACATTGCATTCGAGTATTTGACTCGTTACTTCAATCTCGAACCAAGAGTAGTTCCGAGACATACCCAAAGAAATTGCCACTAGTTAATTTATTGTAAACAATCTCATGAACCTAATTCAACATAGTAATAAAATTTATAAGACTAATTGTTGAATTTCTATACTTAATCCAATATGAACCCAAATAAATTAGCTAGGACTAGTTATTTTATTTTATTATCACATAAGTACCCATTCAACAATTTTTATACATAACAATTATAAAGTCTAATTGTTAGTTTTGCAATTTAAAATAATGTATCATTATTATTTTTTCCATAAATAAATAATGTTGCATGCATTATCATAAATAACTTAATCTTAATCACTCTAATCAAACAATTAGCACCCCTCTTTATACCATCCACATTCATATTACGTGACTTTTCAAACCAACAACAAGACTAGCTCACCATAGTTCATGAAGGTGGCTCGGAGCGGCTCAACGGTGGCTGGCGGCGGCTCGGGGAAGAGGCACGGCGACAGTGCCAATGCTGGCTGGTGACGACGCTGCACGGGGGTGGCGGTGATGCTAGTGGCGCACACGAACAGCCAAACACGACCAAAACAGAGCACGAACGAGGCTTGGGTTCGAGAGGCTCGTACGAGCTCGTTCATGACCCAAATTGAGCAGGGCCGAAGCCATTGGACTCGTATCGTCGAGGGCTACCACTAGAAATGTCGAATGGAGGAGGACGTTGGCTCTCAATGCCGGAAAAACAGCATAACAAAATGTTGAGCGAAGACATAGGACTTTTTTTGTTTCGATCGGTTTAGAGCAAAATTGGATGACGAAAACTCATCGATTTGCTTGGTATTTATAGGGCTTTCATAGACTTGATCTACAAATACATAATCCCTAAATTTACTCTCTCTAATTGATCCGAATCACGCCAAATTTTTGAAGTTTTCCATTCGAGCGAGCTCCAACGAGCCATGTGCTTCGAAGGATAAATTTTGGGTGATTCGGGAATCAATCAATGCATAAATTATGGTGTTTTGATTGCCAACTGATTGATCTAAATCCAGTATTTTACGGATTGCAATTCCATTCACAAACGCGCCCGAATTTCATGTTTGAAATTGAAATCCGGATGGAAAAAAAAAAGAGCAAGAATGAAGAACATTCAACCAATTTCTTAGTATTTACATACATGCTTCCCTATATTTTACTTAATTACAAATTTCGCCCAACTTTTCAAAGTTGTGGAAATATTCCCCCTAATTTAAAATTTAAAAATAACAAAACTTCCTAAACTAATTTTATAAACTTAACCTAAGTGTAATTACACATCTTAACCCATGTTTAAGATGAAAGAAAATTAAATTAGTCTAGTACTACACTTATGTCACAAATTGTCTCATAAGTTTAACAATATTTAAATCCTAATCAACATGTTGTTAATCTCAATTAAAATATTTTATGTTAAAGGTGACAAGTTTTTTTAAATTAATATTAACATAAGGTTACCATAAATCTAGGGTTCGTGAGGACTATGGGTTTTAGTGGTGCGTTGGATGTAGTAGTACTCATAGTGAAACAACACATGTGTTTTTTTGCATCATAATTTTATGGCATATGGAATGCATAACATGCATACTTTATGCTATAGTGTGACTGAATGTTTCAATACAAGGTGACATGATATCATAGTGCATATATAAGATGTCTGTTTGGTTTGTAAGGTGCATATACAAGGTGACAGAATATCATGTGCATATATAACAACAAATGTGATGTTATGTGTTGTTTGATTGAAAAAACACACTTGTTTTGCATCATAGTTTTATGTGCACTCCATTAAGATTTTAGGTTACATGGTGACCGAATTTCACAATATAGGGTGACAGGATATCACGGTGCATATATCATGATTTGTTCAGAATGTGGTACAAAATTGGATGAAATCATTATTTCTTGAGTTTGGTGTTGTTAGGATGGAGTAGTAATCATAATGAGACAATAGAATTTGTTGTTTTGATTATATAGGGTGGCCTGATGTTTGATGTGGGGTGACAGGATATAAAAGTGCATCATCCTTGCATTTTTTGTTTGGTTTGATAGTTGGATATTACTCAAACCACTTGTTATTCTAGATATGATTATGGGAAGTTGTGCCAACAGTTGGGCTTCAATTTGCATCAAGGTTGAGAGAATCTGCAATGCCTCGAGGTACTAATTGGTTCTCAAAGGAACTCCCTGAGCATGGAGTCTTAGAGTTGGCTTTGACTGATCCTACAAATTTGGTTAAGCCCATTCTTATTCCCGATGAAGATGAGGTGGAAATATTGTCCGATTGTTATTTGTTGATGAGAATGATGACCAGTATTTTGACAAGATTGTGAAAGAAGCAATAAAAGCAATAAAGGGTGTGAAAAAGAAGGGAAAAGGCAAGGAAAAGATTGTGATTCTGGGGAGAGCTCGAGTAATACATATGTGCATTAATCAGAGGTGATGCGTGTTGTAATTCATTTCTTCAGGATGATGGAGAGGATGGAAAATGGGTGCTTGAGAGGGTGGGAAGGCTGGAAAAGAGGATATCAAACCAGGAGGAGGTGCCTAAGGTTAAAGAGTATGAGGAGGATATTGAATCATGTGGTGATGAGTCTACTGAAGATGAGGAGAAAGTTTATGATGATGACCATGAAACAGATGATGATGATAAGGTAGAGGATGATGATGTACAGGAAGATGAGGTTGAGGGTGAGGAGATTGAGGACGTTAAGGGGACTAATGTTGTTGAGGAAGTTGAGGATAATGATGATGAATATGTTGATAATGATTAGGGTAATAAGAATGAAGAACTTCGCAAGGGCGGTGACAAATAATTGAAACCAAGGGAGGAGGAGGAGGAGGAGAAGGAGGAGAAGGAGGAGGAGGAGGAGGATGAAGTTGAAGCTGAGGTTGAGCAAGAGGTGTATGAGGAGGAGGATGAAGAGGTTGAGGATGATAATGAGGTTGATGATGAGGAGAAGGTAGAGGTTGAAAGCAAAGAGAAAGAGGTATGAAATATGCTCCTCTCAAATTGGAGTTTATATTCTTGACAATTTTATTTGTGACAAAGTGACAGGATTTGTAGTCGTTTCTGTCAGGATTGGAGCTTATATCTTTGACAATTTTCTTTTTGACATAGTGATAGGATTTCTAGTCGTGTCGATCAAAATAGGAGTTTCAATGTTTGACAATTTTATTTGTTTGTTTCATCCCAGATTGGTCATTATGATTGCATGATAATTCTATTGAGGATAATGAGGTACATTTGTTTTGTTATATTGCAAGATAATTTTATCGAGGACCGTAGGTTGGTCTTGTATGTTGAAAGTGGATCACAACATGTCAACATCTATCACCAAGGATATTGAATGAAGCATTTGCGGATATTGCATGAGATGATGAAGATGTTGTTGTGGATCCAGAAAATGTAGTAATGGGCATTGTTGAAGACATAGATGATAAGGCAAGCGAGAAAGACCAGGAACTTGCTGACGAGGGTGATCAACAAGAAGAAGGTGATAGTGAGAGAACTATTACTAATGATCTTGAAGACGCCCCATGGGAGGAGGCTACCCAACAACAAGATGTAGAAGAGGATGTAGAGGGTCTTGAAGGGCTAACCACATCGGCCATGGTGTTGGAAACCAAAGAAGTGGCTAATGTACCCCCACATGATGTAGTAGAGGCTGTCAAAGAAGTGACTGATGTACTCTTGCATGATGTTGCATAGAATGTCAAGGGGAGAAATGATGTCAAGGGAAAATCCAAAAAGACAAAGCAGACCCCCTAACCGAAGAGGGTCCTTCCTAGTGGTAACATAAAGCCATCCTCCAAAAAGCTAACACCTTATACAGATGAGAAAAGAGTAAAAATCTAAATAAGATAACCAAGAATTCCCATGTGAAGGAGATGACTTCTTTGCTGTAATGGATGGATGATGAAAAGATATTATCTCATGGATTTAATTATGCATTCATTCCTTTTCAAATTATGTTGAACTATCTCATGGATTTAATTATGCCTTCATTCCTTTTCATCTTTGAGCCAAGATTTGGACTCGTTGATGAATCGATAGACAATGATTGGTTTCAGCTAATATTGGAACCAAAAGCTTGGTTGGATGATGGTATAAGTTATTTAGTTATGGATGAGATTTGTTGCTACATTCGTAAGGCGCTTGTGGAGAACCTTGTAGACAAACATAAGGTCTTTGTATTAGACATGTTCTGGTCTGAAGAATATAGTCAGTCATAGAAATACTACGTACGCGATCAAACTATTTCACCTATAACTCCACATGCAATTAAATACTTTAAGGGAGATAAGCCTGCATTTCATGGGTCGAGTTGGGATGATGTGGACTTCATTTATGCCCCCTACAACATGAAAATCGACACTAGGTAGCTCTACAGATCGATCTGCAACAATGGAAGATCAATGTATATAATTCTGCTCAGGATTTGATTAGAGACGTGGAGGTAGAGACCATGGTGTGGCCAGTAACCAAGTGTCTTCCTTTCTTCATCAACAATACCCACCACTTGCCTAGAAATTTCAACATCGGGGTCATGAGGAGTTTACATTTTCCCGAATTAAACAAGTGAAGCAAGAGCATGTACATCTCTTCCGCAGTCGATGTATCATTACCATATGCATATTTATCCAATTTTTGTTGTTTATACTTGATCTAACTAACTTTGATGCATTTTTTGTTCCCAGTGAGGACTGTGGGGTGTATAATCTGAAACACATAGAGATGCTCAGTGTTGGTTTGACAAATATTGACATTGTAGAAGACAAATTTATTGACAACTTCAGGAGAGATATGGATCACAACGTGTTTGACGGGGTGTGGAGGTCAGTACCCGCCACTTGCCTAGAAATTTCAGGAGGGATATGGATCACAGCGTGTCTTCCTTTCTTCATTAGCCAGTATCCGCCACTTGCCTAGAAATTTCAACATCGGGGTCATGAGGAGTTTACATTTTCTCGAATTAAACAAGTGAAGCACAACAAGTACATGTACATCTCTTCCTCAGTCGATGTATCATTACTATATGTATATTTATCCATTTTTTGTTGTTTATACTTGACCTAACTAACTTTGATGCATTTTCTGTTCCCAGTGGGGACTTTAGGGTATACAATCTGAAACACATAGAGATGCTCAGTG
The DNA here is from genome assembly GCA_027886185.1 of Rheum nobile. Classification (NCBI taxonomy): domain Eukaryota; kingdom Viridiplantae; phylum Streptophyta; class Magnoliopsida; order Caryophyllales; family Polygonaceae; genus Rheum; species Rheum nobile. The sequence goes on from WOAB01000639.1 coordinate 11,509,808, forward strand.
TTGGTTTGACAAATATTGACGTTGTGGCAGACAAATTTATTGACAGCTTCAGGAGGGATATGGATCACAGCATCTTTGACGGGGTGTGGAGGTCGAACATAAGGAACATCGAGGTTTAAATTGGATATTTGGATAATTTGTTGAGGTCGAACATGTGTTGTTCGAAAACATTAGGTTTCTTGTGGTTTGGATAACAATTGTTTAGATTACAGTAATGTTATGGACTTATGGTAAGGCATAAGCCTTAGTTTACGCCATGCTTATGACAACTTGAACAAACAGCATCTGGGATAAACATTAGACCATGACAAGATTATAGAAATGACATGACAAGATAAGTAAATAATACAAAGGGATTACGCTCCACCAACTTCATACTCGATCAAAGTAGAAGTTATGTGGTAGTTAAGTGCTAGTTAAATGGCAGTCAAGTGCTAGTTAAATGGTAGTCAAGTACCAGTCGGTAAACTAGCAGTTAAATAGTAGATAAATTCCAGTTAAATTACAATTGTGTAAAAAAAATATTCATATTATAAAGTAGTGAGCATGACAGGATGAGTATAAGATGGTCGTGGGATGTGTGTTAATTCCAAAATATCAATTGCTTTTGCTTTAATGGTTACATAGTATTTAATGCAAAATATTCAGTCGAATTTGACATGATCTCTATCCACATTCAGTCAAAATATATAATAACCTTTAAATTCTTGTAATTTATTACTCTTACTTTCTTGTAATACTCCTTCCTTTAACTTCTATCGATTTTTTCAAACAAAAAGTACTGACATAGGGGATTCAATGATATGTACTATAGGGTAACAATTAATATAAAATATAAGTCCCTAACAAGATATCTAAAGTTATGATTAACCCTACTAACCTAGCTGAGTAAAAAAACCGCCATAAATTTCCCCTAAACTGCCAACAAACTCCATTTTACTCCTCTTTATATACCTAATCTCAGCCATATTTCCTTATCTACAACTCTTCTAACATCTTCCTAATCTACACACCCCTTCCTAATCAACTACTCATCCTACATCATTCATGAATGAACAGCCCACACATAGGGTGTACACAACGGTCCATACCGAGTGGAGAATCATCCCTACGAGGAGACATATGACAAACACCTCCACCCACATCTATGAGGGTGGCATATCTGAAAATTGGGCGCCAATGTTCGACATGGTAAGAGACATCTGATGGCTCATTGGTAGGGGTGAGCATGGGCCAGAACCCGAACCGAACCCGAAAAGCCCAAAAACATGGGACCGAAGACCGAACCCGAACACTTCGGTTCGGGTTCAGGTCGGGTTCGGGCTAAACAGCGTCCGAAGGGGAAAAAAGGCCAAAAATGCACTAAAACCCGAAATCCGAACCGAACCCGACCCGAACCCGAACCGACCCGAAACCCGAAATGTTAAAAAGTGCGGCCTGAAACCCGAACCGAAGGAGTATGGGTTCGGGTTCGGTTCGGTTTTTCGGGCCGGGTTCGGTTCGGGCTTCGGTTTCGTCGGCCCGTGCTCACCCCTACTCATTGGGCAACTTAATAGTTTTAACAATTGCGAATGAGAAACAACCTACTTCTTTGAAGTAGTACCGCCGCATGGCGGCCCTCGTACCTTAATAGCATTGCAGAACAACGGAGACGCTGCCACCCTTTCTGACCTTGGTAGGACAGTGGCCTTCATCAATATATATATATCGCATGACCGGAGAGGTCGACGACGTGCTTCACCCACGCGACTTCTCAGTGTCCGCCATGTCCTCTACAAGAGATGTGTAGTGATTATGTAATGTCACTTAATATGTAATATTTAATATTTTATGATGCATTTTATGTATTTTCGTTTATAAAATATATAAATGTATTTTGTGGTTGTGCTAGAACAATGATAGTCTACCAGGATTGAATATTTTCTATGAAACAACAAATATTACATTAACAGGATAAAGAATGAAGAATGAACCAAGACAGGATGAAGAATAAACCACGACAAGATGAATTTTGTACCAGGACTCGATATATTCTATGAAAGCGTGAATGTTCACAAACACACTAAGTGCTACGAAAATTACAGTAACTACTTTCAACAAGATATCAATTCGAACCACACAGATAAAGTGTACAAACTAGCCGGTAAGATCAATTCAAACCATATTAACCCCGACATGATGAAGAATAAACCATGACATGATGATATTTTTACCCGAACTCTATATATTCTATGAAAGTGCGAATGTTCACAAACTAACTAACTAAGTGTTAAGAAAATTACATTAACTACTTTCAACCACATATCAATACGAACCACACAGATAAAGTCCACAAACTAGTCGGTTATCAATTCAAACCATATTGACCCCGACATGATATAGAATGAACCATGACTGGATGGAATTTGTACAAGGGCTCGATATATTCTATAAAAATGCGAATGTTCACAAACTAACTAACTAAGTGCAAAGAAAATTACATTAACTACTTTCAACTAGATATCTATCCGAACCACACAGAAAAAGTTCACAAACTAGTCGGGAAGATCAATTCAAACCATATTGACCACGAAAAGATATAGAATGAACTATGACATGTTGGAATTTGTACCAGGACTCAATATATTATAAGAAAGCATGAATGTTCACCAACTAACTAAGTGCTTAGAAAATTACATTGACCACTTTCAACCAGATATCAATTTGAACCACACAGATAACGTTCACAAACTAGTCGGTAAGATCAATTCAAACCATATTGACACCGATAGGACATAGAATGTACCATGACAAGATGGAATTTGTACCTAGACTCGATATATTTTATGAAAGCGCGAATGTTCACAAACTACTAACTCAATCCTAAGAAAATTAATTAACTACTTTCAACCAGATATCAATTCTAACCACATAGATAAAGTTCACAAACTAATCGGTAAGATCACTTTAAACCATATTGACCCTGACAAGATATAGAATGAACCATGACATGATTGTATTTGTACCAGGACTCAATATATTCTATGAAAGTGTGAATGTTCACAAACTAACTAAGTGCAAAGAAAATTACATTAACTACGTTCAACAAGACATCAATCCGAACCATATAGAAAAAGTTCACAAACTAGTCAGTAAGATCAATTCAAACCATATTGACTCCGACAGGATATAGTTTGAACAATGATAGGATGAAGTTTGTTCCACGGTTCGATCTACTCTATGAAAGCGTGAATATTCACAAACTAACTAACTAAGTGCTAAGAAAATTACATGAACTACTTCAACCAGATATCAATTCGAATCACACAGATAAAGTTCACAAACTAATCTGTATGATCAATTCAAACCATATTGACAGGTTATAGAATAAACTATGTCAGGATGCAATTTGTACCAGGACTCGATATATTCTATAAAAGTGCGAATGTTCACAAACTAACTAACTAAGTGCTAAGAAAATTACATCAACTACTTTCAACCAGATATCAATTTGAACTACTTAGATAAAGTTCACAAACTAGTCGGTAAGATCAATTCAAACCACATTGACCGCTATAGATATATAATGAACCATGACAGGATGAAATTTCTACCAAGACTCGATATATTCTATGAAAGCGCAAATATTCACAGACTAACTAAGTGCTAAGAAAATTACATTAACTACTTTCAACCAAATCGAACCACACAGATAAAGTTCACAAACTAGCACGATAAGATCAATTGAAACCATATTGACCATGAGAGGATAATTAAGCGATCATGACTGGATTATGTCTTCGAAGCAAAGAAATTTCACAAGAAAAAGTGCTAAGAAAATTATATTAACTAGGTTCAAAAGTAATATGAGTGGTAAAACATCTTTCAAGAGTGTGGATCTCTTACTATACACATATTAAGGGGGTGCATTCAGCATCAAATGAGAAGAAAAATATGGATGAATGTTCGCAAAATATGGATCTCTTACTACACATATTAAAAGGATATGTCCTCTCATCCTTGCAAACGCTTGTAGCAGGTCCTCTGGGTATGTCCTCTTAGCCCGCATCTTGAACAACGCTTGATTGTTCCAAAATTTATCTCCCAATACGCCTTGAATCTATTAACTCTGGGCCTTACAACGTGTTTGGTCACCAGCGGTGGAAGACAAGGCTTATTGGATACACACGGAACATCCCAACGACTGGTTGAGGGCACGAGGTACAATGTTTTATTATAAGCTTTCTTAGCCGTATCATTCATGTAAAAGGGACTCACCAGGGAAGAAGCACAACACCCTTATCCTTTGCTACAGCAAGGGCATGTGCGCATGGAATCATGTCAGTTTGGAATACCTTGCATTGGCAGGTCCGAGCGTGAAGATTCACTTCAAATCCGTTATTTCCATTTGTTACCTCCGATTCGAACTGACTAAGCCTACGCACCTTCACTGATAAAGACCTTAGGTACTTGAGGTTCATAAGCTTAGTGGTTTCCTTCGTAACACCCTCAGCCCACCTACTTGCGTGTTCCCTCCGTTCATAGAACCACCTTGAATTTTTTGTAAAATCGCATCAAACAATGCAACTATAGGCCTATAACACCCCCGACTTATGTTGGTAGTGCCACACGCTAGTGACCTTAGACTTTAATGTCCAAAGTCACCATTGGCTTCAATCGGAACAATTAAGCTTAAATAAATATTAAATACTGACAGAGTAAATAGCGGAAGACTTTGTATAGAAAAAACTCAATTTTTTATTAAAACTCTTCTCGTAAATTGAGAAGGAATTATAGCGGAAGAATTTTAAGTAAAACCCTAAACACATGACTAGTTTATATACGTATTACAACTCCTTAAGAATATTAAATCAATACTACACATCTTAATATTACTTTGGAATGAAAACCTTCAACTGCAAGCCTTCGTCTTCGATTGGTTACTTCAAATCGTCGGGGACCAACCTCTGATGTGTCGTATAGGACGGATGACACCAGTCAACCAAGCAAGGAAAAGGAAAGGTTGGTTAGTCTAATGAAAGACTACGTAAGGATGAAAACAGATTGGTTCTTGTAGTCGTTTATAGTCATTGTCCTTGTTTCTCGAATAAAACTCGGTAAACGGTATATGACTATAGACTTCTACTAAAAAGAAAGAAGAAGTATGCTTAAAGAGAAAACTCTAATGAATTGAGTCTTATGGAAAATTAAATGAATTTGTTTGGGAACATTATATTATCACACAAAGTTTTAAAAACACATCGTTGAATATTTGGGTCTTCGACTAACCTCACCGCATAATGTGAATCCAGATTGGAAATGAGACTTACTTTAGACAAGAGATCTGGCGGGTTTCACGTTGTACTTCTCTCCCGAGGGTATATTAATTATGTGTCACATGGTACTTATCTTATTTAATTTCAAAACGTACATTAATGGTAAAACTTTTATTTTCCACAATCGGTCTCGCCATGAGATTTAGAATGGGACGAATCCCAAATTTAGGCACTAGCTAAGTGCACGACCACTTATATTAAATAAGGGTAGGTTGTGAACAAAAGTATTAGGGCAATTATCCTCCTAATTCTAAGTTATAAAGAAACAGCTAAAGCTCGCAAGGTAAATATCGTTCCTACGAATACTCGTGCTAACTAGCAATTAAATCCACACCAATGCACAACAATCGACACCAAAGTACATCTAGCACCCTATAATAATAATAATATTTAAGGATAATGGCTAGCATATATACAACCTAATAATAAGGTTCATTATTCACACTATTTTAACACACAAGTTTTCAAACGCAATTAAGAAGATTATTTATCCCAACTTAATTAAGACAATAGATTAATTTTCAATTAAGAGAAATATGGAATAATTAGAAACAGCAAACCGCCACTAGCCTTGAATCATAAAGAAGATGAACGGCGTTTCGGAGATGGTTGCTTTCGAAAAGCAAATCAGCTCCCTGCTTTATTTTCGTTCCAAACTTAATTTCGAGACGTACCCAAATTATACACAATAAAATAAATTATATTAGATAATTTATTCAATATCATAATTTGAAGGATACAATATCTCGGCTTCTAATTACATTTATTTAACCCATAAATAAATCAATATCAATGCTTTTTGATAAAAATATTATTTATACGACTAAATATTAATTAGTCATATATTCTAAATAATCATATTATAAATAAATTAATAAAATAATTTATTTATAATCCTAAAATTTTCTGAGTCAAAATATTATCTAAATAAAGAGTCATAATTTATTCATTCATAATATAAGATAATATTATAAAAATTATAATTAATTCAATTTTAATTTTTGTAAAATCAAATTAATCCTAAAATAATTTTCACTAACCAAGATTAAGCCAAAAATATATTAAAAATACCCAAAATCGCGAAATTGGATCCCCTTAATTCTTCCCGGAATCGCGGTTGGGGACTCGCCGGAAAAGCTCAAAAGTTGGTGGCGTTGACGGAGGGATGGCGGCGTAAGGTTGGGGCTTATGAAGTATACTCAAAGACGAACCCAATGGTACCTCCAATTTCCATAATAAAGCTTCAACTCGATCGAATTTTGGGGAAGAACGCAATTGTTCGCATATTAGGGCTCGTGGAGAAGATTGCCAAATTGAGTGAATGGAGAGCCACTTGAGAGGGTATTTATAGGGATTTTGCAGCCTAGGATTCCCTCAAAACTATCCCATGGTTAATTCCCTCCAATTGAAGACGATCCGATCCAATTTTTAATTTCTTCAAATCGGTTTTAATGGACGCGGTTAAGAATTGGGGGGGGGGGGGGGGGGGGGGGAATCCCGTCGGTTTCTTAGCCTTTAATCCAAATTAATCGAGCCATTAGATGCGTGATATTCCCATCTTGAATGCTCAGAGGTTAATTAGATCAATCGGGTTTAATGGAGACGCTGGGGAGGAAGACGCGACTTTGACCTAATTACACTCGGGCACCTCCTATTTTTGGTTTGTGGTAAAAATGTCCTACAACAACTTTTCAAAAATTACAAAAATTGCCCAAGCTTACTATTTTTCATATTTTAAGTTTGTAATATTATCTTAACCCAAAATTAAAGTGTAAAAATATTTAACTTAGGTTAAAATAAGCTTAAGTTATTTTATTTATGAATTTGACCATACTTAAATCCTTAACAAAAATTTGTTAAACTTGATTTAAATAATCTAACTCAAAATTGATAAGTTTTGTATAAATTATAATTAACATAAGGTTAATCATAATTTAAACAATTCATAGCTTAAAGAAATATCATACTTAGGGTATTTATTATTTTATCCCTTTATGAATAAACATGATAATTTCAACAACCTTTATTATTATAGTTAAAATTATAAAATTTACATTCATTGTTATACTTATTTATATATTCCTACACCATACTAATATAGCCCATATGATAATTTGTATAAAAAATTATCATAACCCAACCTTTGAACCTAAATTCATGAAAATTTAAATTACTCCTCTATTTTTTATCAAATTAAAATTATCATTTTACCCTTCTAATTTAAGTGGGATATTACAAGGCCAACCACGCTCCTCCTTAAACACCGAATTCAAACATTCAGCATTGTTCATTGTCATTATGTTGAACCTGTTTGTCGGAAAGTGAGCCCTTGACCACGTGTATAACCTTGCACCTAGAACATATTTTTCAACCTGTTTTGATTCCTTTTCCATCTTTCGTAATAGATTTGTAGATTTGGGTTCCCGTGCGAAATGCGAAGCGATCTCGGCCGTACATTTTTTTTTGTCAACACTTTTTATTTTATTTTTGTTTTCGTCCCCTGATCATTCTGGAATAACCCATATAGAAGGTTCACCAATAAGCTCTTACCGTTCATTTATTTGTGTACTGAAGTTCACACATAAGCTCTAAATGTGAAAAGACATGTGTTTGCACATGAACATGTTATATATGAACTTGACGGCATAGAATAATGAACATTTAATACTTATATGTGAACGTCAATAATTGTCTATTCTAGAACGATCAGAGACGAAAAAAAAATCTTAACGTTCCCTGATCATTCTAGAATAACCTATATATAAGGTTCACAAATAAGTACTTAATATTCACTTATTTATGCACTGAAGTTCACAAATAAGCACTAAATGTGCAAAAACATGTGTTTGAACATGAACATGTTATATGTGAACCTTACGGTATAGAAAAATGAACATGTAATACTTATATGTGAACGTCAATAATTGTCTATTCCAAACCGATTAGAGACAAAAAAATATATAAAAAAGAAGAAGTTGTTGGTCAAAAAAAAAATCACCGTATTTACGGTTATACCACCGCGTCAATATTCACTCTTTTTCACCCCTTTTAATCTCAGCCCTCCATCTCCTTGATCCAATGGCCCATAATATTTCGCATGTTGTACCATAAGGACCAAATGTATGGGAAACTCACTCTAGATTTGTATACTCCTCAACGGTGTACGCCTTTGCAACCTTATTCCACTAACTCGACATGTCTCCCCTACGGTATTTTGTCTTAAAGTTCTGGTATATATGATAGATGCAAAAGCCATGACCTTTAAGAGTATAGCGTCTTCTCAATCCCCTTGAAATGCTAGCATGATGATCAGACACGAACACAACCTCTTTCGTGTCTGCTACAACGACTTTCGTCTCACTAAAGAAAAATGACCATGACGCATCATTCTCGTTGTGAACCCCTGCGAATGCGAGAGGGTATATACCTCTATTTCCATCTTGGGTTGTAGCTAGAAGAAGATGGCCAAAGTATTTCTCACTCAAAAAAGCTTCATCCATTGAAATTACCTGCAACCAAAAAACAACCCTTAAACAATTGTTCATCATGTCATACATGCAAATATTTCAAGCCACCTAAGTAGAAAGATCCTATCCATTCATGATTGAAACTCTATCCTACCATCTATCCATACATTTCATGATTATGCAAAAAGTACATAACAAGCATACCTTCCTCAGTTGGGACAACCCCCTTATCCAAGCACCTAAGGACCAGAAGCAGTACTTGAAACGGTTGTTAGAATCTGTGGTAATAGTTGTGTGCGAGCCTGGATTCATGTTTTTTAGCATATATACAGTCACGAGTTCAGTTCACTGTAACTCCCTTCGCAATACCTCGTATCATGTCCTCGGCTAACAAGTGTGTTCGATTGGCCTTATAATAACAGACATCAATTCCCATGTCCTTCATGGCGCTTTGTCTTTATCTTGCTCTTGGGGCTTCCTAACGACTTTCGAACATGTCAAACAATAAAATAGAGTCATTATATGCTCGAGGTAACATTGCAATAAGACATTACACAAACCTAAAATAACTTAAAGCTTTACCTTGAAAGTATTTTTTCAGCTATTACGGATGCATTTGCATGTTTGTTGTGGTCATGTCGATAACGCAATCCACAACTATGGGTTCCATCAAACTTTCGAACCACAAACAAACCACTTTCTTTCTTTCTTTACTAAGCCACGACATCCAAATGTGCATGCTTTGTCGACATATCCTACTGAATATATTTTCTTCACCCTAAGTTGGAAACAATCCTGCAAAGCAATTGATGTTAAGTGTTAACGCATCTTTCAACTCCTTCTTTGTGTCAAATATATATGTCATCTTTATTTTATTATCAGCCTCATGCTATACTGCTTGATCTTGGAATTTGGCCCATTCACCATCCTCATCCATTGGTCGGTAATACCCCTCTTTAGATACATCAATCATAAAATTTGAGTCCATTTTCTCCTCGACAAGTCCTTCACCTCCTGAGTGTCCATCCCCTACATTGTCACCAAGGTTACCATTTTCACGGCCTGAGTGGCCTTCCCATTCAGTGTCACCAAGGATTACATTTTCATTTGTTTGATGATCGTCGACAATTACAACCAGGTCACACCCCATGTGCTTTGTTACAGACACAAGAATTTATTCATCGTCGCTGCTTAGTGACCCCATTTGCTTGGTTGGAAACACAACAACTTCTTACTCGTCGTTGCTTAGCGAGACAACGTCTGCTAGTGTTGATTTCTTGCAAAACCATTTTCTTACATAATCCATGTTCCTTTTTCGGTCATTTTCATTATATATCTTGTCACCCATCTAAGACGTTCCCCTTTCATTTTGTAGAACATCGTCTTGCATTATATCATCCAGTATCCTGTCACCCATTATTGTTTCACCTTCCACCCTTGAAGTTTGGATAAGAGATCGTGTCTATTTCACCAATGGGGGTGCACTTAACGGTACATCGATTTCATGAGCCTCTTCTTTACAAGGTTTCTCCTCAAAAAGCTCCCCAAATAAGTTATTTATGGGTGCAAATATGCACCCTTAACTATCAAGCTTGCATAAAGGGCTATCTACCACACCCCATCTTTACAAGATTTCATATTGAAAAACTTTAATGCATCAAGATCATCGTTGTCAGTAAGATCGAAAGGTGGTTGATTTGCACTATGTGGTGAAGTGTAACTCAATTTTAGTCCAAACATATCATGATCAATAGCCAGCTTTTCAGATATTGTTCTCCTTAACTCTTCAAACCTTGTTGTATCCGAGACTAGAAATCTGTTTGCCTTCCTCGAGCCTTCATAAGTCCAAGTTTCAACAACAAACTTCCATCCCCATCGCTAATCAAAGACTTCATGAACCTCGTTTGACCTAATGACAACAAAATGTAAGGATACAAGTGGGAGTTAATAGGAATTTTCAACTCTGAAAACAATAACTTACCCATGGCGTATCAATGTATATGTGTAACATAGGTATGGCAGGATTCTGTTTGGCTTAAGAAAGAGGAATAGTGATTAATGAAGTGTGGCATGATTAAAGAAGAAGAAAGAAGAGGAATGAAGATGAATGTAGTTTGACAGAAATTTTGAAGATGTGACAAGATTAAAGTTATCTTTTAGGAAGATAACTTGCTCTGCTAGATGTGTGTAACAAAGGTAGGGTTTTTATTTTCTTATAGTTTAACCAAAAATCCAAAGTTTAATACCTTATGTTAGGGAAAATCTTTTTGGAGAAAAAATTTAACTGATTGATGTGATACATAGGAAAACTGCTTTACAATGTTGTACCTTTTTTTTTATCTTTCATTGTACTCCTTACTTCTTTATCTAATTTATCTTTTGTTATTTTTCCATTCTAATTTTTTATTAATTTTTCTTTTATTAGTTTATTTTATCTTTATTTTTTTGGAATAAAAACCTTTTTTAGATTTTTATATTAAAAAGAAAAAGGTAAATAGAAATTATATGTGTACCAAATTGGTTATGCTTGCAAATCAAAAGCAACAAGTCTAAATTTGCTAAATCCAACTTCCAAATGGTAATTTTTGCAAAAAGGTCTAGCTTTATTAGATTAAATTTATATTTTTGGGTAAATAAATTTATCTCCTCAGTTATTACTTCCGTTTCTTTAGAAATTGAATTTTGTTGACTTAGGCTCTGTTCGGTAAATTCAGTTGAAATGGGAGTTGGAGCTGAATAAGTAGCTGAAGCTAAAGCTGAATGACTAGCTGGAGCTGGAGCTGAATTTATTAGCTTAATTATTTAAAAATTATAGTTGGTGTTCGGTATTACAAGCTGAATCGAGATAAATGTAAAATTCAGCTTGTTAATCTTCAATAATCTAGGGGGAATCACATTAAAAAAAAAGGAAAAATTAAGCTACGTTAATCTACTATAAACTCCCTAAGCTAGATTGATATTTTTTACCGAACGCTCATTAACTAGATTAAAAAAAAATTAAGCTCCGTTAATCTCAAAAAACTTTTGCCAAACGGAGGCTCAATTCCCTTTATTACTGCCTATCTTCTATCCTACAAGAGTTTTTTTTTTTTTGAATGGATCGTACAAGAGGGGTTAAGGACCAAAATATTAAGACAAAATAAACCACTAATTTAGTGGTTGAAGCTACCCACAATACTATATAAGAATTTAATGGGCATCCCCTTATTTTAAAATACAATTTTTTTTCCGGAAAATCATCACCTAACAGACTTTGGTAGCTGGGCTAGTTTCAGATGAACTTGATGCTTAACTTGGGTTGTTCAATGGACATTGTCACAGTAAAGAAGAACCAAGGAAAACACGGATGGCACAGAAAGCTAAGGCTAGCCGTTGGTCACTCCATGGAAGGACTGCTCTTGTATATAAGTTTAATGGACTACATCTTTTATTGTCAATTGGTTTTATAATGGAACCCTACAGGGCTTATGTACTAGGCCCATACGCGCAAGTTACGCTATACATACCCACACGCCCCTGCGTTGGCCCACAGCCCATTGTCTAAATTTGACATGATATCAGAGCATGTTTCGGTTCTGGGTCCAAGTATCACGGGACAAGTAGGCCCGTTACACTTGCGGGGAGTGTTAGAATATCATCCCACATCTAAAGTTGGACATAACTTACCTAGTTATATAAGTTTAATGGACTATTCCTTCTATTATCAATTGGTTTTAGAATGGAACCCCACAGTGCTTATGTGCTAGGCTCATACGCGTAAATTGTGCCATACATACCCAATCTACAAACCAACAATTGATTATTCAGCAGAAGAGTTGTCAATCATAACGGAACATCCCAACGACTGGTTGAGGGCACGAGGTACAATGTTTTATTATAAGCTTTCTTAGCCGTATCATTCATGTAAAAGGGACTCACCAGGGAAGAAGCACAACACCCTTATCCTTTGCTACAGCAAGGGCATGTGCGCATGGAATCATGTCAGTTTGGAATACCTTGCATTGGCAGGTCCGAGCGTGAAGATTCACTTCAAATCCGTTATTTCCATTTGTTACCTCCGATTCGAACTGACTAAGCCTACGCACCTTCACTGATAAAGACCTTAGGTACTTGAGGTTCATAAGCTTAGTGGTTTCCTTCGTAACACCCTCAGCCCACCTACTTGCGTGTTCCCTCCGTTCATAGAACCACCTTGAATTTTTTGTAAAATCGCATCAAACAATGCAACTATAGGCCTATAACACCCCCGACTTATGTTGGTAGTGCCACACGCTAGTGACCTTAGACTTTAATGTCCAAAGTCACCATTGGCTTCAATCGGAACAATTAAGCTTAAATAAATATTAAATACTGACAGAGTAAATAGCGGAAGACTTTGTATAGAAAAAACTCAATTTTTTATTAAAACTCTTCTCGTAAATTGAGAAGGAATTATAGCGGAAGAATTTTAAGTAAAACCCTAAACACATGACTAGTTTATATACGTATTACAACTCCTTAAGAATATTAAATCAATACTACACATCTTAATATTACTTTGGAATGAAAACCTTCAACTGCAAGCCTTCGTCTTCGATTGGTTACTTCAAATCGTCGGGGACCAACCTCTGATGTGTCGTATAGGACGGATGACACCAGTCAACCAAGCAAGGAAAAGGAAAGGTTGGTTAGTCTAATGAAAGACTACGTAAGGATGAAAACAGATTGGTTCTTGTAGTCGTTTATAGTCATTGTCCTTGTTTCTCGAATAAAACTCGGTAAACGGTATATGACTATAGACTTCTACTAAAAAGAAAGAAGAAGTATGCTTAAAGAGAAAACTCTAATGAATTGAGTCTTATGGAAAATTAAATGAATTTGTTTGGGAACATTATATTATCACACAAAGTTTTAAAAACACATCGTTGAATATTTGGGTCTTCGACTAACCTCACCGCATAATGTGAATCCAGATTGGAAATGAGACTTACTTTAGACAAGAGATCTGGCGGGTTTCACGTTGTACTTCTCTCCCGAGGGTATATTAATTATGTGTCACATGGTACTTATCTTATTTAATTTCAAAACGTACATTAATGGTAAAACTTTTATTTTCCACAATCGGTCTCGCCATGAGATTTAGAATGGGACGAATCCCAAATTTAGGCACTAGCTAAGTGCACGACCACTTATATTAAATAAGGGTAGGTTGTGAACAAAAGTATTAGGGCAATTATCCTCCTAATTCTAAGTTATAAAGAAACAGCTAAAGCTCGCAAGGTAAATATCGTTCCTACGAATACTCGTGCTAACTAGCAATTAAATCCACACCAATGCACAACAATCGACACCAAAGTACATCTAGCACCCTATAATAATAATAATATTTAAGGATAATGGCTAGCATATATACAACCTAATAATAAGGTTCATTATTCACACTATTTTAACACACAAGTTTTCAAACGCAATTAAGAAGATTATTTATCCCAACTTAATTAAGACAATAGATTAATTTTCAATTAAGAGAAATATGGAATAATTAGAAACAGCAAACCGCCACTAGCCTTGAATCATAAAGAAGATGAACGGCGTTTCGGAGATGGTTGCTTTCGAAAAGCAAATCAGCTCCCTGCTTTATTTTCGTTCCAAACTTAATTTCGAGACGTACCCAAATTATACACAATAAAATAAATTATATTAGATAATTTATTCAATATCATAATTTGAAGGATACAATATCTCGGCTTCTAATTACATTTATTTAACCCATAAATAAATCAATATCAATGCTTTTTGATAAAAATATTATTTATACGACTAAATATTAATTAGTCATATATTCTAAATAATCATATTATAAATAAATTAATAAAATAATTTATTTATAATCCTAAAATTTTCTGAGTCAAAATATTATCTAAATAAAGAGTCATAATTTATTCATTCATAATATAAGATAATATTATAAAAATTATAATTAATTCAATTTTAATTTTTGTAAAATCAAATTAATCCTAAAATAATTTTCACTAACCAAGATTAAGCCAAAAATATATTAAAAATACCCAAAATCGCGAAATTGGATCCCCTTAATTCTTCCCGGAATCGCGGTTGGGGACTCGCCGGAAAAGCTCAAAAGTTGGTGGCGTTGACGGAGGGATGGCGGCGTAAGGTTGGGGCTTATGAAGTATACTCAAAGACGAACCCAATGGTACCTCCAATTTCCATAATAAAGCTTCAACTCGATCGAATTTTGGGGAAGAACGCAATTGTTCGCATATTAGGGCTCGTGGAGAAGATTGCCAAATTGAGTGAATGGAGAGCCACTTGAGAGGGTATTTATAGGGATTTTGCAGCCTAGGATTCCCTCAAAACTATCCCATGGTTAATTCCCTCCAATTGAAGACGATCCGATCCAATTTTTAATTTCTTCAAATCGGTTTTAATGGACGCGGTTAAGAATTGGGGGGGGGGGGGGGGGGGGGGGGAATCCCGTCGGTTTCTTAGCCTTTAATCCAAATTAATCGAGCCATTAGATGCGTGATATTCCCATCTTGAATGCTCAGAGGTTAATTAGATCAATCGGGTTTAATGGAGACGCTGGGGAGGAAGACGCGACTTTGACCTAATTACACTCGGGCACCTCCTATTTTTGGTTTGTGGTAAAAATGTCCTACAACAACTTTTCAAAAATTACAAAAATTGCCCAAGCTTACTATTTTTCATATTTTAAGTTTGTAATATTATCTTAACCCAAAATTAAAGTGTAAAAATATTTAACTTAGGTTAAAATAAGCTTAAGTTATTTTATTTATGAATTTGACCATACTTAAATCCTTAACAAAAATTTGTTAAACTTGATTTAAATAATCTAACTCAAAATTGATAAGTTTTGTATAAATTATAATTAACATAAGGTTAATCATAATTTAAACAATTCATAGCTTAAAGAAATATCATACTTAGGGTATTTATTATTTTATCCCTTTATGAATAAACATGATAATTTCAACAACCTTTATTATTATAGTTAAAATTATAAAATTTACATTCATTGTTATACTTATTTATATATTCCTACACCATACTAATATAGCCCATATGATAATTTGTATAAAAAATTATCATAACCCAACCTTTGAACCTAAATTCATGAAAATTTAAATTACTCCTCTATTTTTTATCAAATTAAAATTATCATTTTACCCTTCTAATTTAAGTGGGATATTACAAGGCCAACCACGCTCCTCCTTAAACACCGAATTCAAACATTCAGCATTGTTCATTGTCATTATGTTGAACCTGTTTGTCGGAAAGTGAGCCCTTGACCACGTGTATAACCTTGCACCTAGAACATATTTTTCAACCTGTTTTGATTCCTTTTCCATCTTTCGTAATAGATTTGTAGATTTGGGTTCCCGTGCGAAATGCGAAGCGATCTCGGCCGTACATTTTTTTTTGTCAACACTTTTTATTTTATTTTTGTTTTCGTCCCCTGATCATTCTGGAATAACCCATATAGAAGGTTCACCAATAAGCTCTTACCGTTCATTTATTTGTGTACTGAAGTTCACACATAAGCTCTAAATGTGAAAAGACATGTGTTTGCACATGAACATGTTATATATGAACTTGACGGCATAGAATAATGAACATTTAATACTTATATGTGAACGTCAATAATTGTCTATTCTAGAACGATCAGAGACGAAAAAAAAATCTTAACGTTCCCTGCTCATTCTAGAATAACCTATATATAAGGTTCACAAATAAGTACTTAATATTCACTTATTTATGCACTGAAGTTCACAAATAAGCACTAAATGTGCAAAAACATGTGTTTGAACATGAACATGTTATATGTGAACCTTACGGTATAGAAAAATGAACATGTAATACTTATATGTGAACGTCAATAATTGTCTATTCCAAACCGATTAGAGACAAAAAAATATATAAAAAAGAAGAAGTTGTTGGTCAAAAAAAAAATCACCGTATTTACGGTTATACCACCGCGTCAATATTCACTCTTTTTCACCCCTTTTAATCTCAGCCCTCCATCTCCTTGATCCAATGGCCCATAATATTTCGCATGTTGTACCATAAGGACCAAATGTATGGGAAACTCACTCTAGATTTGTATACTCCTCAACGGTGTACGCCTTTGCAACCTTATTCCACTAACTCGACATGTCTCCCCTACGGTATTTTGTCTTAAAGTTCTGGTATATATGATAGATGCAAAAGCCATGACCTTTAAGAGTATAGCGTCTTCTCAATCCCCTTGAAATGCTAGCATGATGATCAGACACGAACACAACCTCTTTCGTGTCTGCTACAACGACTTTCGTCTCACTAAAGAAAAATGACCATGACGCATCATTCTCGTTGTGAACCCCTGCGAATGCGAGAGGGTATATACCTCTGTTTCCATCTTGGGTTGTAGCTAGAAGAAGATGGCCAAAGTATTTCTCACTCAAAAAAGCTTCATCCATTGAAATTACCT
The DNA here is from genome assembly GCA_027886185.1 of Rheum nobile. NCBI lineage: Eukaryota > Viridiplantae > Streptophyta > Magnoliopsida > Caryophyllales > Polygonaceae > Rheum > Rheum nobile. The sequence continues at coordinate 11,527,078 of WOAB01000639.1, forward strand.
GCAACCAAAAAACAACCCTTAAACAATTGTTCATCATGTCATACATGCAAATATTTTAAGCCACCTAAGTAGAAAGATCCTATCCATTCATGATTGAAACTCTATCCTACCATCTATCCATACATTTCATGATTATGCAAAAAGTACATAACAAGCATACCTTCCTCAGTTGGGACAACCCCCTTATCCAAGCACCTAAGGACCAGAAGCAGTACTTGAAACGGTTGTTAGAATCTGTGGTAATAGTTGTGTGCGAGCCTGGATTCATGTTTTTTAGCATATATACAGTCACGAGTTCAGTTCACTGTAACTCCCTTCGCAATACCTCGTATCATGTCCTCGGCTAACAAGTGTGTTCGATTGGCCTTATAATAACAGACATCAATTCCCATGTCCTTCATGGCGCTTTGTCTTTATCTTGCTCTTGGGGCTTCCTAACGACTTTCGAACATGTCAAACAATAAAATAGAGTCATTATATGCTCGAGGTAACATTGCAATAAGACATTACACAAACCTAAAATAACTTAAAGCTTTACCTTGAAAGTATTTTTTCAGCTATTACGGATGCATTTGCATGTTTGTTGTGGTCATGTCGATAACGCAATCCACAACTATGGGTTCCATCAAACTTTCGAACCACAAACAAACCACTTTCTTTCTTTCTTTACTAAGCCACGACATCCAAATGTGCATGCTTTGTCGACATATCCTACTGAATATATTTTCTTCACCCTAAGTTGGAAACAATCCTGCAAAGCAATTGATGTTAAGTGTTAACGCATCTTTCAACTCCTTCTTTGTGTCAAATATATATGTCATCTTTATTTTATTATCAGCCTCATGCTATACTGCTTGATCTTGGAATTTGGCCCATTCACCATCCTCATCCATTGGTCGGTAATACCCCTCTTTAGATACATCAATCATAAAATTTGAGTCCATTTTCTCCTCGACAAGTCCTTCACCTCCTGAGTGTCTATCCCCTACATTGTCACCAAGGTTACCATTTTCACGGCCTGAGTGGCCTTCCCATTCAGTGTCACCAAGGATTACATTTTCATTTGTTTGATGATCGTCGACAATTACAACCAGGTCACACCCCATGTGCTTTGTTACAGACACAAGAATTTATTCATCGTCGCTGCTTAGTGACCCCATTTGCTTGGTTGGAAACACAACAACTTCTTACTCGTCGTTGCTTAGCGAGACAACGTCTGCTAGTGTTGATTTCTTGCAAAACCATTTTCTTACATAATCCATGTTCCTTTTTCGGTCATTTTCATTATATATCTTGTCACCCATCTAAGACGTTCCCCTTTCATTTTGTAGAACATCGTCTTGCATTATATCATCCAGTATCCTGTCACCCATTATTGTTTCACCTTCCACCCTTGAAGTTTGGATAAGAGATCGTGTCTATTTCACCAATGGGGGTGCACTTAACGGTACATCGATTTCATGAGCCTCTTCTTTACAAGGTTTCTCCTCAAAAAGCTCCCCAAATAAGTTATTTATGGGTGCAAATATGCACCCTTAACTATCAAGCTTGCATAAAGGGCTATCTACCACACCCCATCTTTACAAGATTTCATATTGAAAAACTTTAATGCATCAAGATCATCGTTGTCAGTAAGATCGAAAGGTGGTTGATTTGCACTATGTGGTGAAGTGTAACTCAATTTTAGTCCAAACATATCATGATCAATAGCCAGCTTTTCAGATATTGTTCTCCTTAACTCTTCAAACCTTGTTGTATCCGAGACTAGAAATCTGTTTGCCTTCCTCGAGCCTTCATAAGTCCAAGTTTCAACAACAAACTTCCATCCCCATCGCTAATCAAAGACTTCATGAACCTCGTTTGACCTAATGACAACAAAATGTAAGGATACAAGTGGGAGTTAATAGGAATTTTCAACTCTGAAAACAATAACTTACCCATGGCGTATCAATGTATATGTGTAACATAGGTATGGCAGGATTCTGTTTGGCTTAAGAAAGAGGAATAGTGATTAATGAAGTGTGGCATGATTAAAGAAGAAGAAAGAAGAGGAATGAAGATGAATGTAGTTTGACAGAAATTTTGAAGATGTGACAAGATTAAAGTTATCTTTTAGGAAGATAACTTGCTCTGCTAGATGTGTGTAACAAAGGTAGGGTTTTTATTTTCTTATAGTTTAACCAAAAATCCAAAGTTTAATACCTTATGTTAGGGAAAATCTTTTTGGAGAAAAAATTTAACTGATTGATGTGATACATAGGAAAACTGCTTTACAATGTTGTACCTTTTTTTTTTATCTTTCATTGTACTCCTTACTTCTTTATCTAATTTATCTTTTGTTATTTTTCCATTCTAATTTTTTATTAATTTTTCTTTTATTAGTTTATTTTATCTTTATTTTTTTGGAATAAAAACCTTTTTTAGATTTTTATATTAAAAAGAAAAAGGTAAATAGAAATTATATGTGTACCAAATTGGTTATGCTTGCAAATCAAAAGCAACAAGTCTAAATTTGCTAAATCCAACTTCCAAATGGTAATTTTTGCAAAAAGGTCTAGCTTTATTAGATTAAATTTATATTTTTGGGTAAATAAATTTATCTCCTCAGTTATTACTTCCGTTTCTTTAGAAATTGAATTTTGTTGACTTAGGCTCTGTTCGGTAAATTCAGTTGAAATGGGAGTTGGAGCTGAATAAGTAGCTGAAGCTAAAGCTGAATGACTAGCTGGAGCTGGAGCTGAATTTATTAGCTTAATTATTTAAAAATTATAGTTGGTGTTCGGTATTACAAGCTGAATCGAGATAAATGTAAAATTCAGCTTGTTAATCTTCAATAATCTAGGGGGAATCACATTAAAAAAAAAGGAAAAATTAAGCTACGTTAATCTACTATAAACTCCCTAAGCTAGATTGATATTTTTTACCGAACGCTCATTAACTAGATTAAAAAAAAATTAAGCTCCGTTAATCTCAAAAAACTTTTGCCAAACGGAGGCTCAATTCCCTTTATTACTGCCTATCTTCTATCCTACAAGAGTTTTTTTTTTTTTTGAATGGATCGTACAAGAGGGGTTAAGGACCAAAATATTAAGACAAAATAAACCACTAATTTAGTGGTTGAAGCTACCCACAATACTATATAAGAATTTAATGGGCATCCCCTTATTTTAAAATACAATTTTTTTTCCGGAAAATCATCACCTAACAGACTTTGGTAGCTGGGCTAGTTTCAGATGAACTTGATGCTTAACTTGGGTTGTTCAATGGACATTGTCACAGTAAAGAAGAACCAAGGAAAACACGGATGGCACAGAAAGCTAAGGCTAGCCGTTGGTCACTCCATGGAAGGACTGCTCTTGTATATAAGTTTAATGGACTACATCTTTTATTGTCAATTGGTTTTATAATGGAACCCTACAGGGCTTATGTACTAGGCCCATACGCGCAAGTTACGCTATACATACCCACACGCCCCTGCGTTGGCCCACAGCCCATTGTCTAAATTTGACATGATATCAGAGCATGTTTCGGTTCTGGGTCCAAGTATCACGGGACAAGTAGGCCCGTTACACTTGCGGGGAGTGTTAGAATATCATCCCACATCTAAAGTTGGACATAACTTACCTAGTTATATAAGTTTAATGGACTATTCCTTCTATTATCAATTGGTTTTAGAATGGAACCCCACAGTGCTTATGTGCTAGGCTCATACGCGTAAATTGTGCCATACATACCCAATCTACAAACCAACAATTGATTATTCAGCAGAAGAGTTGTCAATCATAACGGCAGCCAACATTGAATCAACTTTCCATTTATGCCAACTCGCACACCCTCTGCTGAGGATGTCGGGCCCGGGAGGAGCCATCGTCAATGTAACTTCTGCAGCCGGCGTTGTGGCATTTGCAGTTAGTTCAGTGTATGCAGCAGCCAAAGGTCCTTTCCTTTCTCTTAATTTGCAACTCCTACAAATTAATTAAGGAATGTCATTATCACAAATGATAATTAATTAAGGTAATTGTTTAGGCGCTATTAACCAGCTTACGAGGAACCTGTCCTGTGAGTGGGCGAAAGACAACCTGTCCTTGGAGACTCTTACTCCGTTAGGCCGCATTGTGGAGCCTGAGGACGTGTCCGCGGCTGTGGCATTCCTTTCCCTGCCTGCTTCGTCTTATGTAACCGGGCAAGTCATATGCATAGACGGAGGCTTAATCGCAAATGGCTTCTTCCTAACCACAGAGTGAGGAAGAAATGATAAATCAAGCAATGATGAGACACCCAACTATAAACCTTTCTTACGCTTTAACGTACTTGTGTTCTTGTTCTTGAGTGATCTCATATTCTCATAGCTTTTACAGGAAGTTTAGTTGGCAATTGATCTAACCCCTTTTCCCCCTTACTAAATGTTTTTACGAAAAACGGTAAAGTAAGGAATGCACACACAAGTTTACATGGTTTAGTAACAGTGTGTTAGCTACATTCACAGGCAGAGGAGAACTTATTTAATTGATGGAGGAAAAATAAAGATTTCAACTAAAGTATGAACAAAAGAGACTATTTTATGTAAATCCTAACAAACTAGGCCTATAACAAGGCCAAACTTAGAAAAACCAAGCCCAACTAAAGAAAGCTCCATCTTGACTTGAATCTTGGCCTCCATACACAGATGTATCAGATGCACACTAACAATGCCAGATGTACAAATTTCTCATGTACCTAAGATTTTCCCCACAGGACAATTAACAGCTCGTGATAGTTAGCAAGTCCAAACAACATTGAAACTTGCTATGTGGAACAAGCTTGGTTAACATATCAGCTGGATTATTAGCAATAATTACGTTCTTCACCTTGATCCTCTTCTCACTCCTCAAGAAATGATATCTCACATCAATATGCTTAGTCCTCTCATGATGAACCTGGTCCTTGGCTAAACAAATTGCACTCAAGCTATCACAATATACAGTAGCCTAATCATGATGTAGACCAAGATTACTAACCAGTCATTTCAGCTTATTCCCTCTTTGGCAGCTTCAGTCAATGTCATATACTTAGCTTCTGTAGTAGACAAGGTCATTGTAGCTTGCAGAGTTGCCTCCCAACTAAGAGCAGAACCACCAAGAGTAAAAATATAATCAATCATAGATCTTATACTGTCAACCACTAGTACACATTTTTCTATAGATAGCGGTAGCGGTTTATTAAAACAACCGCTAAGAAATTTTAGTTTATTTTGTTATTTTTTGGGTTTTCTTTATCTTAGCGCTTTTTTAGGGAAAACCACTAAGATAAAGAAACTCTGTGAAAAGCGCTATAAGGAATAAAATAACTCTTTGATATATGGGTCCGTTCGGTATCGGGCTTATTAGGACGGGCCCGTTCGGTAAGATGGAAGGGGGGCAGTAGCGGAGTGGAATTCATGACTTCATCTCCCTCACCATTGCGAGAAGGGTGATCGGCTGGATGGAATGAGGTAGTGGAAGGAAGATGAAGGAAGTGGAAGGGAGATGAAGGAAATGGAGATTTCATCTCCCTCACCGCCATTTCCTTCCCGTCCACCCCCCATGGTGAGCAACAATACCGAGTGGAAGTGTTTGCAAATCTTCCTTTTACCCTTGAGATTTCTCACTCCTCCTTCGATCAGCTTCGGTGGAGCTCCCTTCCATTTCTGGTGTGTTAGGGTTCTGACTGACTTGAAGCTTTCATCCCGAATTTGAAGTTGCTCTTTCATCCCCGAAGTGAAGTTCAATCCAAGGTATAGTTGAAAACTTGCTTTGAACCCAATTTCGAGCCACTTCAAGTCGATCCAAGCCTAAATTTTGTATTCCCCGATTTTTCGATGTGTTGTTTTAGGATTAATGGGTGAAAACTTGCTCGAACATCTCAGTTTGTGGGTCGAGTCTATCCAGATTTCGCATTGCAAGTTGAATGATTGGGCAAGAACAAGGTAAGTGCGTAATTGTTCTCTTATTTCAACTGTTAATTGAAGCATGCTCAAACCCTAAACCCCCAATTATTCACAATCTGTTAATCCGAGTATGAAATTGAACCTAAAACACCAAATTTTCAGTGTATGAAATTGAACTCTTATTACAATCTGTTAATCTTGATTTCAGTGTATGAAATTTGACTAATAAAACCCCAATTTTCCACCCACTGCAAACCCTAATTTACGGTATTGAAAAATCCCAAAGTTGGCAGGCATCTGTTCATGATCATTTTGTGCAATTTAGGTGTTTGATGAAATGGTTGTGTTTGTTTGTATTGACTTGAAGTAATCTGTCAAATGGTGGTCTTCAAAGCTTGCCATTTTTTTGTTGGTTGGTTGTGTTATGTTGAGATACTCGTGTTTTGTATGAAAAATGAACAAAGAATTGTCGGTGAACATGCATGAAACCCAACTATATTTCTCAGTTGAAGTGGGAATCTGTGAAATGGTGGTCTTGAAAGTGGGAATCTGTCAAATGGAGCTATTACTAGAGTTGTTAGCCACTTCTTTTTTACCATGAGCTTGCATGAAACCAAATGTGCTATATTGTCGGAGCAACAACATTGAAGTATTCACGTTTGTTAACAATGAGCTTGCATGAATCTGTCAAATGCTACTTCTCAGTTGCTGAGCTTGCATGAAAATGTTAGCCTCTTTTTTGTCAACAAGCTTGCGCTAGCATGAATAATAATGTGCTAAAATTCTCGGTTGATGTGCTAATTCTGAGTTGATGTATGCTAGTACAATTTTGATTTTCATAGAAGATGCATTCTTGTTCAGTTAAACGTCTAATATAAATGTGCAACTTCATATCTAAAATCCAACTTCTCTTCTGTTCAGCAATGGCTTCTCACAATGAAGTTGTTGATGCAGTTTATAAAGAGGAGTATGTTGGCCTCCCAACAGAGGTGCTTGAAACAACGATTGATTACAACCCCAATAGCTCTAATGCCAGCATACCTGAGGAGCTTCAATGGTGGCGGGTAAACCCTTTACCATGTGGCCTGATTGATAACATTCATCTCTGAGTTGCCTCTATTCCTGAACTTATGCTTACTTATCCTCAAACCATATCTGTAAGAATATGATGTGTCAAGGTTTGATGACCTAATGAATGGAATTGAAAACTCCATGCGTGCACGCTTGATGCAACAAGCTGCCAGAGCACTCAGAGGATATGTGGCCGAGCTTCAATTGGATCTTAACCAAGCACTCATCAAGCATGAACAACTTAGCGGTGACCTACAAGAAGAGCGTGCCCAGGTGGTGCATCTGGATGATGAGAACCAAGAACTAGCTGAGCATGTATCCACACTAGCAACTTCGAACGTTCAGCTAGCATTACACCATGACACCCTCCTCGCTGCAAACATGAAGGTCTCTGATGCTTCAAGGATTAGGCTATATTATGCTTTGGTGGTTACTATTTTCCTCGTACTGGTTGTTTTGTATGTTATCATCCGTTATGCAATTCTGTAATTGATCTTTAGGGGAAATCTTCGGGGAATCACCTTTGTTGACAATTTGGGTGATAATTTTGCTACACTAATGTTCGGTCTATATGTATTGTAATGTTTATGTATGTTTGGGGCTTTTATATATTATTGGCCGAGACGTTATAAGTATATGTTGGTTGCAATGACTTTGATGGTTCTCCTTCTTTTATTTCTATTTGTATGTGTGGTTTGTTGTGATATAAGATTGTGTAATAATATTGGTATAATAGTAAGCATATTTACATATATAGTTCATACTTTATAGTTTATATGACTTGTTGATATTCACATGTTAAGAAAAAAAAAGAGTCTATGTACAAAATGCCAGAAGCTCTCTGCCTCACCTCTCTATATAAGGCCTTTCATCCTTTGCTTTTCCCTCAAACCCATAAGTAAGGCAGCAAGACATCTTTACTTTATAACATATAAGCATAGTAGTCGAAGAATGTCGGGTAAGATTTCTACCTCTAGTATGGTTATATATATATATATATGTGTGTGTGTGTAGGTGTTTATCCATAAGATTTGTACCTCTAGTTGTTGTACAAGTGACCTATTATTGTTTGCGCATAGGAGCAAGGAGGACGAATGTTTTCCCATGGAATGATGAAGACAATAACACTTTACTACTGGTGTGCATACGACACAATGAACGATTTGGGGCCTACGGGAGTTTCACATGGAATTACATATGTGATGAGTTTAAAGGTGCTACGGGCCGAGATGCGAATGTTAGAATGTTGAAGAACAAGTTTGAATTTCTGAAGAAAAAATGGAATTTATGGAATAGCCTTGTCAGGTCTGGCGAAGTTGAGTGCAACGACGAAACCAGTGCTATACTGCGAGATGACAAATGGTGGGACAATAAGTCGAGGGTGAGTAATTTCAATTATTGGTGTGATCTTAACAAATGCATTTGGTAATATGTCCAATGTTGTGAATGCCTTTCTTTTAGGTGGACGAATGTTTCCGCACGTTTCATTTTAAGCCGATGACTCCCACCATGAAGGAGTGTGCTCGGCTCTTCTATGCATAAGACATGATGAATCCCACCATGAAGGAGTTTTGGGCTCGGCTCTTCTACGCATAAGGAGTTGCTTCCTTACTTTATGTTGTTTACCTAATGTTGATCACCCGTTTGTGTTGTTTACCTTATGTTGATCACCCGTTAATGTTCTCTATCCAACTTATGCTCTCTATCTTAAATTATGTTATTTACCTTATGTTGATCACCCGTTTGTATGACAGTTTGTTGTTTATCTCATTAATAAGTGTAATATGTCCCATAGTGTTGCATGCTTATTTTGCATGCTTAGCTTATGATTATTTGTGCTCGTCATGCGTTTCAAACTTAATTAACCTTAAGCTAGTGTATTAGGGTTTAATGTTTAAATAAGGTAAATGCCCGTTTGGTGCTATGTGTTTCAAATATAATAACCACAAATTATTGGTAACAAATTTATGGTTAGACAATATTATTCTAATATAAGCTAAATAAGAGATTGAATATATGTCTTGTATGCTAATAATACACACACATGATTTCACCAAACCATATATACATACAAAAAAGCATCTTCCTTCCTCTATATGACAAACCTACACTATTCTTTTAGATGCTAAGGGGCTGTAGCTTCACGTGAATTGCCCATGCACAAATTTCTCACCAACACTCGATGTGCACGGTTTCTTTTCCAACATGTTCCTCTTCCAACTGCATCTCCATCAAAGCATCTTCTTTTTACCTTGACGAGACGGTCCAAGAAGGGTTAACATGCATATGTCTTGTCTTCCACTTTTGCAGCCTTTATGTCTTGTCTTAACAAGCCAAACAAGAAGCTAGCTACACCCTAGTCCGATAGTATATTAACATTGTCATTTCAAGGTACAACCCACACACAATTGAAGCCATAAAATCGGTAAGAAAAGGGCCTAAACAAGTTATTTGCTAATCAAATTCGGTAAGAAGTATAAGTAAGTTTATAATCTATATATAACATTGTCTTATATATATGTTTTTAACATGTAAATATATTGTGTAATGTTTAGGTAAGTCCATTCAAATGGCAAGAGAATATAATTTATTCGAACGAGTTGAAGTCATTGCAGTCGAACATGGATTGCTCGGCTCATATCACACCGCCATAATAATGGGGCTCTTACCATTGATTGGATTCTACCGTGTGGAATACAAAAGATTGATGAGTATCGACCGCTCGGGTCCTCTTGTAGAACTGGTCCCATGGGGGTTGTTGCGCCCCATACCTCCTCGTAGAACTCTATGCTATTACGAGACAGGGCAACACGTAGACATATGGAATCGTGACGGATGGTGGTATGGAACTGTGGTACGACACCCAGACTTTGGTGTTTATGAAGTGAGTTTTGGGGAATTCGGGTACGAGAATATCGTTGTCGGTGATAATCATATCAGGCTCCACGTTCACTGGAATGGACATGTTTGGCTACGTCCGAGACCCGCTATCATTCAATTGGATTAGTTTCCTTGAGGATCGTCACCGGTATGGTAATGGTAATGGTTAGCGTTGTTGGTGTTGTCGTTGTCTAGGAACTCAATGAGTGGTACCTGTCGATATGCATTGTTGGTGTGGTGCTTTCTGCATTATTTTGTGGTACTCGTATCTTTCAAATGTTTGTAATGTACTTTTAACATCTCGTTGTGCGGTTTGTATGTTTGCATCGTTGTCAATGATCATCTCGGTTGTGCATTTTTAGCTATGTTTTGTAGTAAATGGTCATCTCATTTTGTTTTAGTTTGTGTACGTTTTATATATGATACTGTCCAAGAATATGCTTCTCCTATACTTTGGAGAAGGGCCCTACGTGAACTTTGACGACATCTAGGGAAGCTAAGCCCATGCATGTCATTTCTTCACCTCCACTTTTGTCAATAAACCTATGAAAGCTAGTGTATAGGTTTGTCTAAAATGGAAAAAGTTCCATAACCTTGACCGATAGTATATAAATATTGTTATGTTTATGGACAAGCTACTCACACACATTTGCATCCTAAATTTGGGAGTGTTAAGCAAAAGAAGAAAAAGGGAGCCGAGAAACACACTTGCTTAATCCGGCAAGAACATCACAAATCCGGTAATAACATCATGAAAAATTGAATCTATGGTTTGTATGTTTTTAGTCCTCTACAATATATACTTGTATTGCTCTACATGTCTTATTATTGTATGTTCTTAGATTTCGAGAATGGCTAGACAATACCATTTAGAGGAACGTGTTGAGGTCGTTGGAGCCGAAAATGTCTTGCTAGGTTCATACCATACCGCAAGGATCACGTTAGTCTCACCAATGGTTGGATTTTACTGGGTCGAGTACGAAACATTAATGCTTGACGACAGGTCCACTTACCCTGTGGAAGATGTCCCTTACGGGTTGTTGCGGCCCATACCACCATATAGAGATGTGTTCAATTGTGAGTGGTGTGGATCTTAGGGTCCACCTTCATTGGAATGGTCAAGTTTGGGTACGTCCGAACCCAACAGTCATCCGACTACATTAGTGTCATTGTCGTTGTCGGTATGCTTCTCTTTCGTAGTTGAATTCTTATCTTTTTTCGGTATGCTTCTCTTTTGTTTTGTCGTACTTGTATCATTGAACTGGTTCTTTGTTTGTTTCGACCTTTGTTTGTACTGTATGATCATCTCCTTCAAGTCTTTGCTTATTTATTTCATAGTGAATGGTGGTCTTGTTTCTCCTTCATGTGTTTCATGTGTGTGGAAAGGTGACAAAGCAACATTAACAAGTTTAGGTGTTTTTCTCCATTCCAACCATTTAAAACGATCAAGTGGTTGCCAACATGTAACTTCAAAGCATCAAGTGTTGACAACATGTGTTAACTAGGGGTTGAATGCACCCATTTTGGGTTTAAAACAATCCAATATTATCATATGACACGCATGAGTCATCCATTAACAAGCCAAACAAAATGTTCACCGGTACCCAACGTGTTGAAACGTAATGGATCCATAGTGAATGTTGCATGTATGTTTTGAAATCTATGGAAGCCATTGAATTCAACATTAACTGATACTAATGTTTCATCCATAAAAAAGTGTGGTAAGCCATTAACAATCCAACGTTTTGAAAGGGAAAAAAATATAGATGATCATCTTCAACATTAACGAGTCTGCGGTTGTGCACGGTTTAGGACAAACTGTGCACATCCATGCACAGACCGTGCACAACATCAGAGGGTCCCCGAGACGCTCTGAGACCAAAGCTACGAGTCCGAAAGTCGACAAGCGTCGATGAAACTAAAATAACCAACAAAATACATGATCATTCCGCCTAAGAGCCTAATCGACATACAAAATGGAGAACGACGTAGATATCCCGCCATACAAAATGAGGGCCTAACCACGTACATCATATCCTAGCCACCTAATTACGAATGTAATGTTTTAAGATTACACGTGTTTACCAAAAATAGGGATTGTACTCCTACAAATTACAGGCCAACCAAATATATATTCTTCTGATCCCAAATCTGTTTAGCAATGGCATCTCAGATGCCACTCATGTAGCCTTTGGAGTCATTGTCCTCGCCTTTATCATCATTGGGGTCAAACTTAAAAGCATCTTCCTCATCATCATCATCCTCTTCTAGGATTGAATCATTCAACTTGTGTTCTAGTATAAAGTTGTGCAACACAAAGCACACACAAATTATGTCGATTTGCGTGGGAATATCATATGACGGCATGCCCTTTAATATCTTCCATCTCTTCTTCAAAATACCAAAGCACCGTTCGATTGTCGTCCTCAATGAAGAATGGACTCGGTTAAATCCTTCTCGAATATTTTTCGGAGCCTCTCACATGAACTGAGATTGGTGATATTTTACCTTCGAGTAGGGCACCATATAGCCTTTTCTGTCTGGATATCCCTTGTCAACTAAGTAGTACCTCCCTACGAATAATAAAACATAACAAACGACACATTTTAAATATATAAGTTAACAAAATGCAAACCCAGTTAGACACACATGTCATTATGTAAGGAAAATCCGCATGATGTCAATTCGCCAAGTTATAAGGCGTTCAGAACATAGATGACAATTGATCATGTCTTACCAGATGGAGGACGGGGAAAGTTCGTATGAGGATAGCTCAAAGCATGGTTCAACACCCGAGTATCGTGGGCGCTTCCTTCCTACCCAACCGATACAAATGTGAAGTACATATCAAAGTCGCACACCGCCATCACATTGAATGAAGTATACCCCTTACGACATCTATAAGGAAATTGTTCTTCCTCTGACACACAACAATTAATGTGAACCCCATCAATACATCCAATAGCACCATAAATGAATTCAGTAACAATAATATTAGACGACATGGCTGGTTCAACTTGTCCCTAAATTGAAAATATAAGTAATATAATCAATACCTTGAAAAGACCGTATCAGAGCTCACTCATCACTTTTGCTGGAATGTTAGTGAAATTTGCATCACGAGGTTTTAGAAGCTTATGTACAAGGCCGTTAAAACCCCTGCGCCTGCCAACCATTACATCTAGAATCTGGTGAAACACACGGCTAATGGTGTCGCCTGATCTCTGAAACCGCGCACATACATCTCTATCTGCATTTTGAGGTTTGCTGGTAAGGTATTTTCTTCATTTTGCTCATACTTGTGCATCTGTCACTGCAAGATTTGATCATTATGAGTATTTTGCTGTTGTTATGCTACCGTATTTTGCTTCTCCTAGATTCATTTAGGTAAGTTTATATATGTTTGCCGATGAATTGTGGACAATAATATCTTGAATGTATAAAATGATGGGTAGTTATATTTGCTTCTAAACTTTGCTGCAAGTGATGGATATTTTGGTTATTTTAGATTCATTTAAAAGTCTATTGCTTCTTCTGGATTCATTGAAATGATAGTGAAATGTCAATTGTAAATGTGTCTCAGCTTGATAATTTGTACTAGTAAAATGATGCAATAGATAAGAAGAAGAATAGATAAGACATGTATTTGTGCACATGTTTATTACAAGGTCGAATTGACAATAATTTACTTTGCAATGTATCTTACTTTTGGTACTAATGTTGTCATACATTTCCTGTCAAAATTTTGGTTATTTTTTCCTTTCTTGCTTGTGCAAAATTGAAGCTTTCTTTGTTACTTTTTGTGTTCGAATGTATGTTGATTCTAATCTCCTTTTATACATTCCTTTTAAGTTTCAAGATTCGTTGTTTCATTAGGATAGATCAAGTAATGTTCTTACTGTCACAGTTCTATTTTTTTACATTGCTTACTTCACTAGCAATTAAGCTAGCAAGAAGTTGACCAGTCTGAAAGGGTTTGTTAATATTGGTATTTAGTTCAATTAAAATTTTCAATTGATAATATAAGAGGGGTTAGTAATATCCGTGAATATATATATATATATACATATATACATACAACTTGGTTTGATTTCAGAGTAAAAGAAGTTTTTTTATGTAGTTGGTAAAACTATGATACATATATAGATTGTGTATGATTATCTTATAGAACCTTACATGTGTTTGTATTGAGAGTAAAGAGCACATGGCAATTGTCGGGCCCAGAATACGTTGCTCCTCAGATTGGGCCATCTCACCCAAGAAAATGGGCCAAGAAGTTGTGAAGGATAATGTCGGATGATCATCAATGCACAGACCCGACCGATCCCGGAAAATTCGCCCAAGCTATAAACGACTCGATCCTTCAGCAAACGGTGGTTGGTTCAAACGCGAATTAGAAGCCTCATTAAATACAAGATCCCGAAGATTATGCAGAGGAATTAAGTGAAAGATCTCATGGTAACAGTAACAAGACCGATGAAGAAGACGATCCCATAAGTAGGCCATGAAGAGGCTAAGGAAGACAGACGGACACAACAATACTCATCAACTCAGCTCTCGCAAAGCTTGCTAACCCACCGGCTCTCGTTTAGCTCCTTTGACAACATCATTCGACCACCAACGGTCGAACGCTAAAGTGGTTGGTCGGACAAGACCTGATCTTCTGCTCCCAGAGGATAAGTTGTATCTTGTCGCATTCTTGTCATCACTCAATCAATATATCATCGTATAATCTTACTCCTATTTCGTACGTAGTTGATTGTTCATTTGGTTTGGGTTTATTGTGTTCTACCCGATCGACTTGCTATCCCGTCTAAGGCGATTTAGGTCGGTTGATCTTTTTACCCCAAAACAATTTGGCGCCCACTGTGGGGATACTTGTCGATCACCATCTCAAAAATCCTCCAACCATGACTGTCAGCCTACCTATCGACATCGAGGAACCACGTCTCGAAGATGACTCCCAAACTCAAGGAAACACAACCGAAAATCCAACTCTAAACCAACTCCAAGAGTTTGCCCAAAAAATGATCACCCTCCAAGATGACCTCGCCCAGCAACGTCAGAAGACCGAAGCTCTGGCTGCCTTGTCCACCCAATCCGAAGCCGAGATCGCACAACTAACTCGTGAGAATGAGTCTCTTAGATCGCAGGTAAAGTCGATGGGCTCTAGATCCAGACAAGAGCATGTCCATAGCAGCGTCCAGACACGTCTTAACATGGATAACGTCGAGCTGACTCCCCCAAGCGTCCGACGTCCCAGATATGTTGATGGTACGCCTCAGACTCCTTTGGTCAATCCATTTTCGACTAACAATGTTACTTTCTCTACACCGATCGGGTCAACGGGAATCTGAATCGATGAACCACATGTTACCAATTCCCCCGATATCCTGGCTCTCGTCCAATAGACGCTTAGTCAGCATATGAAGGCGCTCGACGATCACATCGCTAGAATTCCCGGAGTTCCGTAGCCAATCGAGAAAGAAGCATCGGACGGATACGAAGAATCTCCGTTCATCGAAGAAATCGCCAGAGTCGAGATCCCTAAGAAAACCTTCCTAGCATGACGACTTTCGACGGCACCAACGATCTAGACGATCATATCTCTCTCTATAAACAAAAATTAATGATTGCATCTGTTCCAAGGGAGAGCCATAAGGCTGTCTGATGCGCCCCTGCCCATCATGACTGCTATAGAGGAAGAGGAAGCTATGAGCATTCGCTCAGAAGGGCCAATAACACGAGCGCATGCCAAAGCAATTGCCGACGCGACACAATCAATGATTGCCCGCGTCGTCGCAAGCCAAGGAACGCAAGAGACCGCGTTCTCTCTCACACGCCTTCAATCCAGTCAAGAGAACGTGTTCTACGTGAAGATCCTCTCAACCATCAGTTGAACGCGATCTATCTTATTGTTTTGGAATTTCTGAACATTGTTATTTAAGTTATTTTCTTTTGGGGCGTGCGTTCCACGCGTGTCGCGTGGGCCGGCCCATTAAGCGAGACTCGGCCCATCCGAGTCCCGCTATCTCTTATAAAAGGTCAACTCGACCTTCTGTACTAGGTTACGCATCATTTTAATCTAAGATTACTTGTCGAGAGATTTTTCCTCCATTCTCTTAGATCTGCGTCACCCCAATCTATGTCTTCTCATCTTCTTCCTCCGCTGCCGACGCTACGGCCTCCACTCGATCTTCGTTGAGTTTATCCAACCCCGCTGCCGACGCTACGGCCAATCACTCGATCTCTTTCGAGTCTATCTCCTTCGCTGCCAATGCTACGACTTCGCTCTCCATCTCGAATCATCATCCAAACACCGCGTTCCATCTCTTCAACCTCAGACCCGACGCGTGCGACTTCCCACCAAGATCAGAGATCCGGCATCACAAGCAGGAACGCATCAACTGGCATCAGAGCCTTTGATCTTGTAAGTCGCTTGTCAAGTTTCATTTGTTCACGAATTTTTTTTCTCCCCCATCATCCTTGCTTCCGCCATAATCACTCAATTTTTTTTTCTCTCTCATACACATGCTAGTCCTTTCGGTTTCTACAAGAGAATCTCTTGGCCAATAATTGCTTGATCACCTCGCGAAATTTGTGTGATTTGCTCGCGTGAAATCTTCTGAAATTAATTGCTTAATTTGCTTAATTGATTCAGTGAATTTCGCACGCCATAAATGCCATATCTTCTTGTTGATTGACTGTCATAAATCTGAATCAATCTTCTCTCTCCTATCGCGTAAATCTCGCGATTTCTTTCCATAGTTACTTAGCCGTTTATTTTTATTTTTGTTTCATTTAATTCTTATCCGATCTTCAATCAAAAACAAGATCTCGGATTTGAATTTCAAATTCAAAAAAAAAAAGTCAAGTTGCATTTCAAAAAAAAAAAAGAATGCGACTATTTTTTTTTTAAAAAAGTAAAGCCAAAATAAGACAACCTTATTTCCCCCTCTCGGCTAGGCTCATCTTCTTCATCTCTCCACCGTCTAGGTTAACACCTTGAAGGTTGGTTCTTGTGTGTTTTTGTTGTTTACGTAAAAGGTTAAGACTTTATTCAATTGGTTTCATTTGGTTTTGTGCCTGTATATCACACTTGTTTTGTGTTTTGCCTTAAGCCGCCCTCACGGCCAAAAGAACGCGCCCTCCTACGTGAACAATTGTTACTTGCTCGTTGTTTGCTTGATCTTTGGTTGTGTTGTCTTTGTTCGTTTTTACTCGCGATGTCTGGTCACATTGTGATAGGTATCTTCATGGCACCCACTGGTGGGAATGTCCAAGGAGAAGGCAACAACCACCCTCCACCACAAAACATCGTGCAACATGAAGTGGTCCCGCGTGCCAACCCTCCCCTACAAGACCCCGTTCTAGAGCTCTCGGAGGAACAACACGAGTACCAAGAACTTCGGCGCCAAGTTTCCGAATTCCAAGCCATGCAACGCGCAGCGCTGGCCCAACCCACACCAACGTTGATGGTCCCAATGGACACTCTGGACGCGCCGCGTCAAACTGAAGTCGGGCCAAGTAAATAGCGCGTTGACAAGGGCAAAGGAGTGATGCCCTCCTCCTCCAACTTGCAGCCGCGTCTTCAAAGGATCCAATCGGTGATCGAAAGCCACCAAAGCTATGTGTCGCATCATGACCGCTATACACCATAGGCAACACCAGCCGGCGATGACATCGACTCCGACCGCGACGAGGATTCCTAGGGTGAGTACTCTGAACCCTTTGACTTCAATGACAGGTATGAAGCAAGGGGGACAAGACGCCATCGCGAGATTCCCTCAACACCAATTGTCGGCCGAGCCAGACGAGAAGAACGCGACTCAGGTCTGCCGCGTCGATCCAATCGCGCCCCAAACGTTGTGTCGCGTCACCGCCGCCATGATCCCACCCCAGTGCCTTTCGATGTCCACGACCACTTTGGCCATCAAAGTACGTGCACTCCGCGTTATGGCTCCGATGGCTATGGATCGACGACGCCAACAATTCATGATGATTTCAATGAGTTCGACGATGAGGAGATGAAAGACGCAGGGCTCATCAATCCAGGCGCCTTCCATCCTCCCCTTGGTGACCCCATTGAACTCCAAGATAGGCCCGTGGATTGGATTCCACCACCGCTCCAACCAGTAAGACCACCACATCGCGTCCCAGGCAACCGCATATGTGACACACGTGGCCACCACCACGAGGACATTCCGCGTGACTTTCGCCAACAACACGATGCCCCTGTTCAGAGAAGAAGACAAGGACGCGTTGACTATAACGCGCCTCCTAGAGCCGTTGTCGCTGACGATTTGCAGGGCCGCCAAGCTCGCCGTCATCATCACCGCGCTCAAGAAGCTGACCAGCGCGCTTATGCTCCACCACATGCTCAACATCCACCCAGACTTAGCCGCCATGAGGTAAAAGTAAAAATTGAGCATTTCCTTGGGGAATATGATCCCGCTGTGTTTCTTGAGTGGTTGCAGGCCATAGATAATACCTTGCGCTATACCAAAGTCCCCCCAGAAGAGCATGTTGATGCGGCAACGCTACACTTCCGAGGTGCTGCACGCATTTGGTACCACAGGTTCGTGGACGATCGCATTCGTCGACACCTTGCTCCCGTCACAGATTGGCACCAACTCGTGTATGTCATGACCCAGAAGTATGTGCCATCAGACTACCGAAACCAGATGCGCATGGAGATCGCTATGGCGCGGCAAGGCTCCAAAACACCTCTGGAGTTATTCTCCCAGTTGGAGGACATGTACTACAAAGCCAGCATCAGTGTCGCCCCGTCCACACTGCGAACGAAATTTCTCAGTGGCTTGAATGTCTCCATTCGTGACCAACTCGAGATTTTGTCGATCAAGGATCTGAATACTTTGACTCACACCGCGATGCAGATCTACAAACAACAAACGCGTCGTCGACAATCCACTTGGCAAACTCCGGGTCAAAGAAGGTATGATTCTAACTCTGGTCAATTCCCTTCTACTAATGTGCGCGGTCCACCCATAGGAACCACCGCGTCAATCAAACCAAACAGGGAAAGATCGAGACAACATCCAACAATGCTCCTCGCACGCCGCCATCAAAGGGCACATCACCAACTCTAGAACGCGCACGTGACGTGGAATGTTACAAGTGTGGAGGAAGAGGGCACTACCAGAAAAATTGCCCGAACAACAAGAAGGTCCTCTTCTCCAGCATCTCCGCAGGATATGAGTCTTATGAGGACGAGGACACACCCCTTGAGACCATCGAAGAAGGGTTCGAAGATGACGAGGAGGCTTACACTTGTGAAGCCACCGCGCTACATGAAGGCACACCTCTGAGCCTTGTAACGTGACGTCTCCTCACTGTCAAGGAAGCCACTCTTGGCGACCAACGCGAGAACCTATTCCACACGCATTGCTTGGTCAAGACCGCGTCCTTGAGCGTCATCATCGATGGAGGCAGCTGTTGCAACATAATCAATGAAAATGTGGTCACTCATTTCAACCTCCCCACCACCCCTCACCCACAACCATATGGGCTACAATGGATTTCTTCGAGTTCTGGTAACACTGTAACTCGTCAATGTCAGATTTCTTTCTCCATTGGTCAATATACAGATTATGTCCTTTGTGATGTCATTGCAATGGACACCATACATCTTTTGTTGGGGCGCCCATGGAAATTTGACAGGCGCGTTCTTCACGATGGCTGTTTAAACACTTATATGTTTACTTACCACGGGAAACGCGTCACGCTCTTACCTATGTCTCCTCATGAGATTTTACAGGACCAGGTTGAGCGTGATCGACAGAAGGCAATGGAAGCCTCCAAGAACCAGAGTCCAAGTAGCACGCGTTCTTCCACTGGACACGAAGTCGCTACCACCGACAACGCGTCCACTGATCGAATGCGTTCCAATGAAGGGCCGAAGAACACGCCAAAAACCACCAAGTTGAAAGGCACTTGTGAGCACAGACTGTTGTTGGCGCGACCAAGCGACCTCACTGCCCCCTTGAATGGCAAGGCCCCATGTTTCCTCTTACTGCCCACGCGTTGCAACCCAGAGAGCCCTATCCAGGAAGCTTTTCCGCACGCGATTTCTGAGTTGCTCGATGAGTTCAAAGACTTATTCCCAGAGGAGCTTCCCCAGGGCCTTCCACCTTTGCGAGACATTGAGCATCAAATTGACTTGGTGCCTGGTGCCTCCCTTCCCAATCACGTTGCCTATTGCGCTGGCCCAGATGAAACCAAGGAGCTACAGCGCCAGGTCCAAGAACTTCTGGATCGCGGCTACGTAAGGGAATCTCTAAGCCCTTGCGCGGTCCCAGTGATCCTGGTCCCAAAGAAAGATGGCTCATGACGCATGTGTGTCGACTGCCGCGCCATCAATCAGATCATAGTCAAGTACAAACATCCAATATCGTGCCTCGATGACATGCTCGATGAGTTGCATGGCGCGACACACTTCACCAAGATTGACTTGAGGAACGAATATCACCAGATTCGCATGAAAGAGGGTGATGAATGGAAGACCGCGTTCAAGACCAAATATGGGCTGTATGAATGGCTAGTCATGCCATTTGGTCTCACCAACGCGCCGATCACCTTCATGCGGCTCATGAACCATGTGTTGAGGGAATTTCTAGGGAAATTTTTGGTAGTTTACTTTGATGATATTCTGGTGTATTCACGTAGTCTTGAAAATCATGTAAAGCACCTTAGGCTTGTGTAAGAGTGCTTGAGACGCGAATAATTGTATGTCAATCTTGGCAAGTGTCGATTTGCATCCGACACTACAAACTTTCTGGGCTACGTGGTCTCCAAGGATGGACTCCGCGTAGATGAAGACAAAGTGAAGGCCATCCGGGATTGGCCAACACCCACCACACCGACAATGGTTAGAAGCTTCCTTGGCTTGGCAGGCTTCTACAGGAGATTTTTTCGCAACTTCAGCTCCATCGCCGCGCCCCTCCATGAGCTTACAAAGAAAACGCTGCGGTGAATTGGAAGGACAGCCACAATCAAGCTTTCAACGCGTTGAAAGATGCGTTGTGCAACGCGCTACTACTACAACTCCCAGACTTCACCAAACACTTTGAAGTGGGATGTGACGCGTCCAATGTAGGGATTGGTAGAGTCCTCCACCAAGAGAAGAAGCCCATCGCGTTCTTCAGCGAGAAGCTAACCGGGGCAACTTTGAATTACCCCACCTACGACAAGGAGCTCTACGCGCTTGTTCGCATTCTCAAGACATGGCAACACTACCTATGGCCACGCGAGTTCGTGATCCACTCGGACCACACGACCATCAGCTATCTAAAGAGTCAAGCCCATCTAAACCGCCGCCATGCTCGTTGGGTGGAATTTATGGAGACGTTTCCTTACGTCGTCGTGCATAAAAAAGGTAAGGAGAATGTGGTCGCCGACGCCCTTTCTCGTAGGTATGTTCTCCTTACTCATCTTCAGTCTAAACTTCTTGGCTTCGCGTTGATTAAGGATTTATATCTGATTGATCCCTTCTTTAAGCCAATTGTAGAACACTATCTTAGGGACCACGAGTTTGAGACATATTTCTTTCATGAGGGGTACCTGTACAAAGCAGGGCGCTTGTGCATTCCTAGCTCACCTATTAGGAAACTCCTCATCCAGGAAGCCCATGAAGGACGCGGTCATTTTGGGGTTACCAAGACTTTAGCTGCTCTTCGCGAGCATTTCTTTTGTTCGCGCATGACCACCCAGGTGACGCGCTATTGCACTAGTTGTGTCACGTGTCAACGCGCAAAATCTACCTCCCATCCTTATGGTCTCTACACGCCCCTACCCATCCCATTAGGCCCTTGGGAAGATTTGTCCATGGACTTCATCACAGGTTTGTCTCTCTCTCGTAAGGGTAAAGATTCAATCTTTGTAGTTGTGGACATGTTTTAAAAAATGGTTCATTTTATCGCGTGTAAGACCACACACACTGCTAGTGAGATCGCCACATTGTTCTTTGACAACGTGGTCCGTTTACATGGGATACCAAGGATTGTCGTGAGTGATCGCGATACCAAATTTGTAGGCCTTTTCTGGAGAATCCTTTGGGGAAAATTGGGTACCATACTCTTGTTTTCCACTAGTTATCATCCCCAAACAGATGGCCAAACTGAGGTAACCAATAGAACCCTAGGAGCCCTCCTTAGGACCATGCTCAAATCCAACCCAAAGCGTTGGGAAGACTTACTTGCAATTGTTGAGTTTTCTTACAACAGGTCCAGGCACTCCGCGACGAAGCTTACACCATTCGAGGTGGTCTATGGCAGAAACACACTGACTCTGCTGGACATGATGCCGCATCCTCTGAAGGATAATGAGCACCCTAGTGCGGCCAACCGCGCCGCGATGATCCAGGATCTACATCAGCGAACGCGGGAGCAACTGGAACGCCGCGCTAATCAATATGCCAAACAGCACAACTGTGGGCGCCGTCACGTTATATTTGCCCCAGGGGACTTGGTATGGGTGCACCTTCACAAAGGCCGTTTTCCAGCTAAACGCAAATCCAAGCTGGCCCCACGTAGTGATGGCCCTTTCCGTGTTGTGAAGGCAATTGGGGACAACGCATACTAGATCGCGCTTCCACCAGACTACGGTGTCCACGCGACCTTCAACGTCGCCGACTTGGAGCCTTATGTGGAGCCAGAGTTCGATGATGGTGAAGCGGGAACGCTTCACAGCCAAGTGGGGGAGGGTGATGCGTCCCTGCCCATCATGACTGCTACAGAGGAAGAGGAAGCTATGAGCATTCGCTCAGAAGGACCAATAACACGAGCGCGTGCCAAAGCAATTGCCGACGCGACACAATAAATGATTGCCCGCGTCGTCGCAAGCCAAGGAACGCAAGAGACCGCGTTCTCTCTCACACGCCTTCAATCCAGTCAAGAGAACGCGTTCTACGTGAATATCCTCTCAACCATCAGTTGAACGCGATCTATCTTATTGTTTTGGAATTTCTGAACATTTTTATTTAAGTTATTTTCTTTTGGGACGTGCGTTCCACGCGTGTCACGTGGTCCGGCCCATTAAGCGAGACTCGGCCCATCCGAGTCCCGCTATCTCTTATAAAAGGTCAACTCGACCTTCTGTACTAGGTTACGCATCATTTTAATCTAAGATTACTTGTCGAGAGCTTTTGCCTCCATTCTCTTAGATCTGCGTCACCCCAATCTCTGTCTTCTCGTCTCCTTCCTCCGCTGCCGACGCTACGGCCTCCACTCAATCTTCATTGAGTTTATCCAACCCCGTTGCCGATGCTACGGCCAATCACTCGATATCTTTCGAGTCTATCTCCTCCGCTGCCGACGCTACGGCTTCGCTCTCCATCTCGAATCATCATCCAAACATCGCGTTCCATCTCTTCAACCTCAGACCCGACGCGTGTGACTGCCCACCAAGATCAGAGATCCGGCATCACAATCTGGAACACATCACTATCATGTGCAAAAGCTTTGGCACTACACTCGCGGGTTCCGCACTAACTTGGTTTATGCGTTTGCCTCAGGGTACGATCACCTCGTTCGCAGATCTGGTCAATTCCTTTAAAGTCCAATTCGCCAGGAGTCGGAGACTCGAAAGGCAGTCAAGCAATCTCTATCGAATCACCCAAAGGTATAATGAACCTCTCCGAAGCTATCTTAACAGGTACAATAAGGAAAAGGTCGCGATCCCCCATTGCGACGTCACCACCTCCATCGAAGCCTTCAGACAAGGTTTGATCAAAGATAGCAATCTCTATAACGAGATCACCAAGTACCCGTGCAGAAGCTTTGAAGACGTCCAGGCCAAGACCATGGCTGAGGTGCGCTTGTAAGAAGATCGTGAATCACGAAAAGCATCCCATGGACCCGACCACTCCGATCGCAAATCCTCTTTCGATAATTGCCGAGACAGACGCCATCACTCGTACCCTTGTGGTCGGAGCGAGCAAAGTCAGGTAAACTCCTTCCAAGACAGGACTCAAGACTGGAAAGACGGTCCGACGCTGCCTCCCAGGGTCCAATCTTACAAGTTCAATGTTTCCGTGTCGGAACTCGTCAAGAGTTTCGACAAATATGGGAAAGAAGTAAGATGGCCCCGAAAGAGCGACAGACCAGACATCAAGAAGGATATGAGCAGGTGGTGTGAATTCCATGGTGACCATGGTCACTCAACGGACGAATGCATCACGCTACGCAAAGAAATCGCTAGGTTACTTGCGCAAGGTCTCTTGCGCGACGTAATCTCGGAACGGGCCAAAGCCACCATGGAACGACGAGACCAGATAAAGCACGATAAACCTCCATCTCCTGTCCATACAAAAATCATCAATACTATTTCAGGAGGCTCAGACGTATGTGGAAACACGTACTCCGCAGCAAAAAGGCATGCAAGAGAGAGCAAAGGCAACATGCCCGAGATACCAGAGTTCAGACAACCCAAGGTCTCTAACCTCCCAACGGTCACCTTTGATGAATCCGACGTTGACGAGTCGGGAGATCATCATGACGGTCTAGTAATCTCTTTGTCCATTGGAAATTGTTTGATACGAAGAGTATTAATCGATACAGGAAGTTTGACCAACCTATTAACCTTCGACGCCCTCAAAGGGATGGGTCTGGGTGAAGATGATATTGTCAAGAAATCGACTCCACTAGTCGGGTTCAGCGACGAAGTCAAGCACACTATCGGCGAAATTGTCCTTACGACGTACGCCGGAGGAGTAAACCAACAGGTAAAACTTTTAGTCCTAGACTGCCCATCTCCTTACAACTGCATTCTTGGCAGGCCTTGGATACACGCAATGAAGGCGGTACCCTCAACGTACCATCAGACCATCAAGTTCCCTACCAAGTGGGGGGGTTCAAGAGATCAGGGGCGACCAAAGGATGGCCAAAGAATGCTATGTCGCCTCCATGAAGAGCGCAGTCGAACCAAAGACCGCATAGCAACTACAGTTCGGCGAAGGACCTAGCCGATAAGGGTCAGGTTGGATCTGGACGACTTGACCAGACAACAAATATTGGATTTCCTTCGGTCTAATGCTGACTGCTTCGCGTGGTCACATGAAGACATGGTCGGGATATCTCCAAACGTTATTACTCATAAACTAAATGTAGATCCATCTCACCCTCCTGTGAAGCAAACGCACAGGAAATTCGCCCCCGAGCGGAATAAGATCATCGACGACGAAGTCAGAAGCCTACTAGAAACAGGAAAGATAAGAGAGGTCGACTATCCCGATTGGCTAGCCAACGTGGTTGTGGTCTAAAAGAAGAACGGCAAATGGAGAGTCTGCATCGACTTCACCGACCTTAACAAAGCATGTCCCAAAGACTCCTTCCCACTTCCTCACATCGACGCCATGGTCGACGCAACAGCGGGACACAAAATGCTATCCTTCATGGATGCGTTCAGTGGTTACAATCAGATCCTCATGGAACCAGAAGACCAAGAGAAGACGGCATTCTTCACAAATCAAGGTATTTATTGTTATAAAGTGATGCCCTTCGGACTAAAAAATGCAGGGGCTACGTATCAACGACTAGTCAACAAGATGTTCAAAGATCAGATTGGGGACACAATGGAAGTCTATATAGATGACATGCTGGTCAAGTCAAAAAAGAAGAAGGACCACATCGATCACCTCCGCGACGGCTTCGAGGTACTGAAAATATATAATATGAAACTAAATCCTATGAAATGCTCTTTTGGAGTCTCGTCAGGGAAATTCTTGGGGTACATGGTGACCCAGAGAGGAATAGAGGCCAGTCCGGAACAGGTCAAGGCCATCATCAACCTTCGATCTCCTCGATGCGTCAAGGACATACAAAAGTTGACAGGTCGAATAGCAGCTCTAAAAAGGTTCATCTCAAAGTCATCGGACAAATGCAAACCCTTCCACGACGCTCTCAGAAAGAACAAGTCCTTCCAATGGACATAAGAACATGAAGCCGCATTTCGAGATCTGAAGAAGTACCTGGCCAGCCCCCTACTGTTAGCAAAACCTAAACACGACGAGCCACTACTATTGTACCTAGCAGTATCGGAATCTGCTGTAAGCACAGTGCTGGTCAGAGAAGAAGACGGCAAGCAGTCGCCAATCTATTATGTCAGTCGAACGCTACTCCCAGCAGAAACAAGGTATTCGTCACTGGAAATACTCATCCTAGCACTGGTAATGGCGTCGAACAAACTTAAACCCTATTTCGAATCACATACTATAATTATTCGCACTAACCATCCCATGAGAGAAATCATGAGGAAACCAGAATTCATAGGACAAATGGCTAAGTGGGCCATACACCTCAGTGGTTACGAGATTGAATACGAGCCCAGGACGGCGATCAAGTCCTAGGCATTGGCTGATTTTGTGGCAGATTTTAGTCCGACCCTAGAACAGGAAGCCGTCAAAGAAGCAACACAATTGCTCACAACAGAGGAAACATGTAAATGGGAACTCCACACAGACGGAGCGTCGAACGCTAGGGGATCAGGACTGGGGGTCATGCTAAAATTGCCACAAGGAGACAAGATAGCCCAAGCCGTAAGATGCGAATGGGACGCGACTAACAATGAAGTTGAGTACGAAGCACTCGTATTTGGGCTCATTCTGGCACGCGACCTAGGAGTCCAAGAAATCGAAGTCATTTGCGACTCCCTCCTGGTCGTAAATCAAATTCAAGGGTCATACAACGCCAAAGACGACAGAATGATAGCCTATCTGGACGTGGTCAAGAAACTAATCGACCAATTTCGGAAGTTCGACATCAGACATGTCCCTAGAGATCTCAACGCTCAGGTCAACGCTCAGGTCAACGCACTAGCCAACCTAGGGTCCGTCTTGGATCCGAAAGAATTACCAAACATCCCGTTGGCACACATCACGACACCAACTGTCCCAAAAATACCCAGAGATCAGAGCACACCGTTGGAAGAGCTTGTCGCATTAGAGGTAGGCGACCGGCCAGAAGAAGACATCGTCAACAGTCATGACGACTGGACACTGCCTTATGTCAAATGGCTAAAATATGGCATCCTGCCCAATGACAAAACAGAAGAAAAAAGGCTAAAGGTACAAGCTCCCTCCTTCGACATTATAAGTGATGTCTTGTTTAAAAGATATGCCATAGGGATACTCCTACGATGTCTCAAGACTCCAGAAGTCGAACGCATCTTGCAATCATTACATGAAGGAGAGTGTGGCAACCACACTGGAGGACGAAGCCTCTCGGGGAAAGCCCTGCAAATGGGATACTACTGGCCCACAATGAATAGAGACGCGATGGAGTACACCAAGAAATACGACGCCTACCAACGACACGCGCCTGTTCCACATCAACCCTCATAACTCCTCCATCCGACTTTAGCACCGTGGCCCTTCATGAGGTCGAGAATGGACATCGTCGAAAAACTCCCACCAGCGTCGGGCCAACGGGTCTTCTTCCTCGCCATGACAGACTAATTTTCCAAATGGGTCGAAGCCAAAGCATATCGAGAGGTAAAAGATCAACACGTCATTTCATTTATAAAACGCAATA
The DNA here is from genome assembly GCA_027886185.1 of Rheum nobile. Classification (NCBI taxonomy): domain Eukaryota; kingdom Viridiplantae; phylum Streptophyta; class Magnoliopsida; order Caryophyllales; family Polygonaceae; genus Rheum; species Rheum nobile. Next base: position 11,554,480 of record WOAB01000639.1, read on the forward strand.
TCATGTGCAGATTTGGCGTCCCGTCAGAAATTGTGTGCGACAATGGCTCCCAGTTCATCAGTCATAAGACTCGAGCCTTCTACGATCAGTGGAACATCAAGCTAGTCACATCCACCCCTCGATACCCGTAATCCAACGGACAAGCCGAGTCTAGTAACAAAATCATCATCAACAACCTTAAGAAACGCCTCACATGGGCTAAGGGAAAATGGGCGGACGAACTTCCCCTCATCCTCTGGTCCGACAGGACCACTCCAAAGAACGCAACCGGACAGTCACCGTTCTCACTCATGTACGGAAGCGAAGCGGTCATTCTCGCCTAACTGTTAGTCTCGACAGCTCATTATGGTCTCCAGACGCATGAACAAAACGACGTCGAACTAGCACACAACTTAGACACGGTCGACGAGACTAGGGAAAAAGCTAGAATTAGGATGGTCAGGTTTCAGCAGCAAGTCGCAAGAAGTTACAATAAGAACGTTCGGACCAAAGTCTTTTAAGTTGGCGATTGGGTCCTCAGAAAGATGTTCCAGAACACCAAGGATCCGACCGACGGCAAGCTCGCACCCCAGTGGGAAGGTCCCTACCTCATCAAAGAAGTAGTCGGACAAGGAGCATATCGACTAGAAGATAAAGACGGACAACCAATCCCAAGAAGTTGGAACGCCACACATCTAAAGTTGTATCACTTCTAACCTCATCCGGTAAGACACTAGAACCCCCTCATTTTTCATATATTACTTGACGTTACAAACCCGATTCTATTTCGTGAACCTAACACTTACGTCTAGCAAAGACACGTTCTTGTGACCATAAGTACAGGAAAACACAAAGACAAGTTGGATCCAGTCACACACAAAAAAGAGCTTATACTACATTTATACGATCGATCGGAACACGAGGAGATGAATACCAGAGGCACGCCAGCACACCGCCTGCCTTATACAATACATAAGGTCAACACCTTATGTATTGTATAAGGCAGACGGTGTGCTGGCGTGCCTCTGGTATTCATCTCCTCGTGTTCCGATCGATCGTGTAAATGTAGTGTAAGCGCTTGAGCATGGAACAAGTCTCCAACTTATCTTGGCAAGTTTTCAACTCACTAGCAAAGCGACGCTCAGCGTCCTTCAAGCGGCTTTCAGCCTCATCCGCCTTGGTCTTCAAAGATGCCAAGTCAGACTCTGACTTAGCATCCTTATTCTCGGCTTTAGCGACCATCTCCTTAACGCCGGAATAAGCACCCAAGAGAAACTGAAAAGTCTGGAAAACATGAAACAAAAAGAAGAAATATAAAAACAATCCACCAGTTTTCAAAAGAGAAAACATATATACATAAGACTCGACAAGACAGTTTACCTTCCATGTAGAGCATCCCGCCTCGCCAATACAGTCCAAAGGAGAAACCCCGTCGACCTCAGACTTCAAAGCTGGATCTTGAGCATGGAACAAGTCAGCGATCGACCGTCTGACCAAACCAATCTTCTCAATGCCAGGAGGGACCATCGACCTCTTCTTCGAGGTGTCCACGACAACCTTTTCAGGGTTAGAAGAGACAACCACCTTCCTCTTTGTACCGATTTTAGCTGGGAGAGACGACTCAGTCGGTGTCGATTTACTCGATGAGGCCCTGGCAGCCGCCAGCCTCTGCTCAATTAAACCCTTCCCAAATACTCCCCTTAAGAGAGCACTCGACCGACCAGCGGGAGACGCTGACATACCAGACAAAACATAAGTTACAAAATATGATGCGTGACGGAAAACACATGATTCAAACAAAAAACTTACACTTGACACGAGATGACGATAGAGTCGACATGACGTCTTGAGTTGTGGGAGCGATGGACAGCAGATTGGCGTTCACAAACTTCCGTTCCGACAACGGGATCCCAAGAATGATGTTAGTCAGGCCCTCCGACTGAGCATCCACTTCCAAATCTTCAGCTTCAAGGACTACAAAAAAGAAGAGGTAAGAAAAAAGTTAAAAACATGTCTGACAAGCGGAAATCAGAGAAAGATACATACTCTTGACCCGCCACTCCGTCAGCAAAAACAAACAGTCACCCCCTTCTCCAGAGACGATCGCTCGACGAAGAAAAACTTTGACCCCCATCCGCGGTCGTTCACATCAAGATTGGCCACCAAGGGCTTCTGACCCTGACGAATACGTAGTTGAACCCGAGAAGAGCTTTTCGACCCCAAGGAGTAGTTATACCACAAAGTGTCGAAATTAAAACCAGCCTCAGACTGTAAGTTCAACAGATCCAAAACTCTAAGGATCCGCCACGCTTGTGGCATAACCTGACACGGTGCAAGCGCCAGAGTCGCCAAGAAGTCTCGAACAAGGGGAGTGAACGGGAACTTATTCCCTATCCATAACGGATAGGCATAAAAGCAGATCCACCCCTCATATCGAGCGTCGGCCCTCTCGATCGTCGCCACGTTAGCCCTCGCCTGTCGCGCCCAAACGAAAGGTGGAGATCGTGCAGGGTGGAAGTTGTCTTGGCTCCCGCCCATAGTTGCCTTGAGCCCAAAACGACTTGGGGCTATTGTTGGGCCCATAATACGTTGCCCCTCAGATTGGGCCATCTCACCCAAGAAAATGGGCCAAGAAGTTGTGAAGGATAACGTAGGATGATCATCAATGCACAGACCCGACCGACCCCGGAAAATTCGCCCAAGCTATAAACGGCTCGATCCTTCAGCAAACGGTGGTTGGTTCAAACGCGAATTAGAAGCCTCATTAAATACAAGATCCCGAAGATTATGCAGAGGAATTAAGTGAAAGATCTCATGGTAACGGTAACAAGACCGATGAAGAAGACGATCCCATAAGTAGGCCATGAAGAGGCTAAAGAAGACAGACGGACACAACAATTCTCATCAACTCAGCTCTCGCAAAGCTTGCTAACCCACCGGCTCTCGTTTAGCTCCTTTGACAACATCATTCGATCACCAACGGTCGAACGCTAAAGTGACTGGTCGGACAAGACCTGATCTTCTTCTCCCAGAGGATAAGTTGTATCTTGTCGCATTCTTATCATCACTTAATCAATATATCATCGTATAATCTTACTCCTATTTCGTACGTAGTTGATTGTTCATTTGGTTTGGATTTATTGTGTTCTACCCGATCGACTTGTTACCTCGTCTAAGGCGATTTAGGTCGGTTGATCTTTTTGCCCCAAAACAACAATTATGATTTCTCTTTTTGTCATACTTTTTTTTGTAAGCCATAGGACGGAAGGCAAGATCATGATCCTGTAATAATATAACCATCTCCTTCTTATTACAGGGAGAACCTATCTATGCATATATATATTTTAGATGCTTTAATTTTCATCATGTATCTTGAAAGGCAACTATGTTATTTTCTATTTTTTCCCTTGGTATAAAAAATGGATGGAAGCTATGAAGTTAATGTCAAGGAGTGTAATCTCCCTGCTATAGTGCTGGGTCGCAATTTTTGTTTTCAATTTTCTATGTTTTTTTTTATGAACGTAGTGAAGTGTATCAAGCATTATTAGGATTTCTTGTGACCTGAAGGCACAATACATTCACTTTCATAGTTTAGGTCAATATTGAACATGTATTTGTATTTTTAACAAGTATCTTTGCTTGATCTTTTGACTTGAAAAATTACTTAAAAGCATATTAGCTCAAAAGGAAAAACAATGTGTTTGTTACACATGATGTGGTTCGAATCCCATATAGGTTGATCAAAATTTTAATAATCAATTTCCTCAACTACCTACTGTGATCAAACAACTTTCTAATCAGTATATATCTAAGACCAAATAATCAATTTTTGTTCAAGTCTTGATTTGAATTGCAGAGAAGCATGTAATAAAATAGTTAACAATAAGAAGTGATTATTTAGTAATGAAGTGCTCGCTCTCCTACAATGCTCGATATTGTTGACTCATGTCCATTTATCGAAATACATACTTTCACCACTAATATGAACATAAATAAAAGGATAACTAAGTGAACATGTTCAACAAGAATGAAACAGAAAAGAAAAAAAAGAACACTGATAATTTTTTTCCTAACTGAATGCTAAAATTATCATCTAATGTTGTAGTCTATGTAGGATTCGAACCCACATCATGTGTAATAAGTAATAACACAATGCTCTCCCTTTGAGCTAATAGATTTGATTAAAATACAACATATAAAGCTATTAGAAAAATAATCTTAGCGATTTTAAACAAATAGAGCAATAATGTTTTTTAGAACTCATAGTGTTTTTCGAGTAATAGAGCAATAAGATGTAAACCCTTATCTTCCTCTATCATCTCCCTCAAGCAATTGTACATCGCGCCCTAGGCACCACACATCTCTATCGACGACATCTCTCTGAAATTCTTTGTCGGTGTCGTCTCTTTCCTTTTCGGTCTCTGGTGTCCATCTCCCGGTGGCGTCTCTTTTGCACTCAATTGTCGTTGGCGTCTTTGATATATCTCTACGACGGCCATCTTTGCTCCCTTATTCGTCGGGATCTTTCATCTCTGCAGCAACCATCTTCTTTCTCCTCTTCGTCACTGTCTCCTTCAAGCCAGCAATCGTTGCACTTCTCAGCGTAATCGTCTTCCGCCGATCGCCGATCTCCCCTCTTCTCTCATCGTTCTCTGTAGGTATGTTATAGATCAGGAACTTCTTGCACTTTTTCTCTCCCCCTTGAGTAGTTAGTGTGTATTACTAGGGTTTTTGTTTCGTATTGTTTCAATCTGTTGGATTTTTTTAGGTTTTGTTTCTAATTTTTTGTTCGTTTAATTATTGTGTTCCCTTGTTGTTAGGTTTTGTTTCTATGTTTTAGCTGACAATTGGTAAGATGATGAATGTTGACAATTGGCAAGATGGAAAAAGTCAACCATTTGAACCTATGTCATGTGTAGTAATGAGATTGTGAATCCTTGAGCTTCTTGGTTCTAAGGAAACTAAGGATGTTCACAGAACTTTATGTATCACTAAATTAGATCATGAAGTAGTTTGTGCAAACTAATGAGTCAATGATTGAGCATAGTGATTTCTCCAAATGTGTTAAGAAATTACAAAGTACCAACACATTGCAATACTATAACTATCTCATTTCAATGTTCTATTTAGTTGGTATTCTTGATTCTTCAATCATAAATGATTGAACCTTCTCAAACCACTACCTTATTAAGTATTGAATTTTCTAGAGGTCTCTTTCCTGATATCATATAGAAGTTCTTTTACTGGCCATTTTATAATTTATCTCATCATTGATACGACATGATCCATAACTTATTTAAAACTGATGTGTGGCTTTCTTTGTTTATTTATGTAACATGTTTGCTTGCCAATGTCCAAGTTATTATTTGCTTATTTTTTGAATTATGAAAGCATTTTTTAGATTTCAGTACTTCATTGTTCACTTGTGAAGTTAAAAGAAACAGTGTTAGTCATAAAAGAATTAACCTGTGGGGTATGGAAGATACCGTCATTCATAGGGATATTGTTGCCTTGCGTCGGTGGAACTAGTGGCGTCATCGTCTCGTTGTCCAGGTTGAGTCGCACATGAATACCTTCGGTGTTCAAAGGGTGTCTGGTGTTTCCTGGAACAGATGCGACCGATTATATATACATGCAATTTCAAAATCTCATTCTCACAGATTACTCATACCTCTGTGTCAGACTGGGTTCTTTGATGGCTAAGGGCCTTAGTGCGGATTCGTTGTTGGTCGAGCTCATTCCTAAGAGTTTCCATCATGCTCATAAGTTGTTGGACTTGGCTAGTTTGGTCGGTTGTGGTGTTGTTGGTAGGTTTTTTTTTGCTATCTTGACCGCAACATTGTTCTGGATCTGATTTTCGACTTGAGTTTCAACGACAGGGTGAGAGTTAGTAATCTCATCCATCGTAATAGGGTGGAGAGGATCGATTTTGTAATAACCCTCAATCTTAGTAGGGGTATTTGTGGAATTTTCAAAACTTTCGTTTTGTAAAACAAGACGTGTTGGGCATTTTCTGTAACCTCTGTAAGGACTATTGGAACGTGATAATATACGTTTAATAGGATATTGGGTCTTAAAATATTTTAGGAGTGCTAAATCAAAGATTTAAGATTGACCGCGATCGAAGACCGCGATCAAGGTTGTATATATTGGAACGTGATAATATACGTTTGATAAAACGATGTGTTAAAACATGAATTTATAATAGGTTGTATATATTGCTAGAAACAACGCTATTATATAGTTTTATATGATATTACTGTAATGGATTTTGGTGTGGATTTATGTGTTAACTTAAATGTTAGTTTAGCACGAGTATTCGTAGAAACGCTATTTCCTTACGAGGTTTAGTCGTTTCTTTATAACTATGCGTTAGGAGGATTATTACCCTAATGCTTTTGGTCATGACCTACCCCTATCCGAATATAGGTGGTGGTGTACTTAGCTAGTGCCAATCTTTGGGATTTATTCCGATTATATATCTCTTTGCGAGATCTGTTGTGGAAATTAAAAGCTTTAACGTGAATGTACGTTTTGGAAGTAAATAAGATAAGTTCTTTCTCACACATAATTAATATACCCTCGGGCAAGGAGTACAACGTGGAAACCGCCCGGACTCTTGTTAGAGTAAGTCCTCTTTCCAACCTGGATTCGCATTGCGCGGTGAGGTTGGTCGTGGACCCAAATAATCAAGGTCGTGTTTTTAAACTTGTGTGAAAACTTAACGTTCCCAAACAATTTCATATGTTTCCTATAAGACTCAATTCCGTTGGAGTCTTCTTTTCGTTGTATGTCTTATTCTATCATTCCGTGAAAGTTCCGGGTTATGTATCGTTCCTTCGGTTATTATTCGAGGGGCAATGATAGTAAACGGTTACGGTCACTAGAACCATTCTATTTTCACCCTTGCATAGTCTTTCATTAGACTAACCAACCGGATTTTATTCCTTGCATGGTTGGCTGGTGTCATCCGTCCTATACGGCACATTAGAGGTTGGTCCCCGACGATTGAAGTAACCAGTCGAAGAGAAGGCTTGCAGTTGAAGTTTGCATTTTAAGAAGTAATATTTCTAAGGCGTATATGTTTTGAAACAAATGTAGTACATAGTCATGTAATTAGGTCTACTTTAAAAGAGTCTTCCGTTGTAATTTAAAAGTCTTCCGCTGTCATTATACTTTGTTGTAAAACCGTCCTTCTCATTTGACGAGAGAAATCTTAATAAAAGGTTGAGTCTTATTCATTTAAAATGTCTTCCGCTGGTCATTCTTTTGTTATTTAATATTTATGTAGTTATTTAAGCTTAATTGTTCCGATTAAAGCCTGGGGTGACTTTGGACATTAACGTCTGAGGTCACTGGCGTGTGGCACTACCGACATAAGTTGGGAGTGTTACAGATTTACTAACATGTTAGTTGCCCACGGTGGGCGACAAATTATTTTGGGCAAAAAAGATCACTAGATATCACTTTGCTGAATTGAGGAACAACTAGTCGAAGAAAGGCGATCCGATAAGAGAGAATCAATGACAAGAAAATAATACTAATAATTAGATCAAATAATCGAAACAAGTTACAACTTATCTCCACCGATGTGCAAGGAGATATGGATCCTATACAATCCCAGTAGTAAGAACTGATTTTCAAGCTTTAATGTTAAGTAATCACTTGTAATTCTAATAGCTCGAATGTCCGTGTCGCGTCAAACTATGCGTCAAATTATATATAGAGAACCATGTAACTGTCTTTTTTCTCGTAATCCCATGACTATCGCTCCATTAAATAACGGTTCCTAGAATCTCGTCATTTGTTGGATCTTCACCCTGGAATTAATTCTTCGATCGCTCGACTGTTGGTGTCGTCTTGTCGTATCGCGGGATCTCATTTTGATCGACTGACTTGGGCTCTTTTTTTAGAGAATTGGGCCGCTAGTCCAAGGATTTCTTTATGGGTCGGCCTTGACCCAGAAAATTCTAGATCCAACAAACTACTGAGCAACCAGCTGATCTCTTTACCAAGACCCTAGGCAAGCATCAATTTTTAACAACTATTCTACAAGTTGGGTATCACTGATCCACAAGTTTCAACTTGAGGGTGAGTAGAGACATTATGAAATTTAGAAGATATTATCTTTATCTTATAGATATATTTCTCATGTAAATATGACTTACTGTCCAAGTTTATTTTTTCAAATTTACTTATTTCTCAAGTCATGTAAACATGTATATACATTTAGAGGTGGGATCGGGTACGAAGCACGAATTCCGTGCGAAATACGAAGCAATCCGCGCCTTCCGTTTCGCTTCATCGGACGGTCCGCGTTTGTTTTGCGCGGCCTGTTTTTTTGAAAAGGAATAAAAAAAATTCATTTCCTTGTAAAACAAAAGAATCGCTTAGCATAGCTGGTAGGGGTGTATGGGGAGTATCATGAGGTCTAGTATTCAAGACTTCCAACACTCTATTATTTGTTCCTCTCTTCTCTTTTTCTTTTCTCTTTCTCATTCATTACCCAATTAATTTCCTTTTTCATTTATCTCTTTCATTACTCATCCAAACACACTCAATTATTCAATAATTAATTAATACTTAAACACATATTCTGTATTTTTTATTTTTTTGCTCAAACTCATTACAGTTTTAGCACAAATTTAGTCCAAAATAATTACTGCTTTGGTTAATAGCATCCTTACTATGGGCCTTGACGTTATCATATATGAACATTTTATGACAATATATGAACATCAACAAATAACATATGAATCTCTAATTTTATGAACCTTGATGTTATCATATATGAACATTAGATTACAATATATGAACATCAACACACAAAGACCAAGTAAAAAGAATTTCAAATATACGAACAAGTGCATATTATATATGAACCTTAGATAACTAATTTCCTTTTTCCTTTACGAATTTTAATTCTTTTTACCTGATCTTTGAGGTTCACATTTAACATACACATGATCATATATTAGTTCTGTAAGGTTCATATATAAACATGCACATGTTCATATATTAATTTCTGAGGTTCATAAACTAGATGTGTGAATGTTGATGTTCATATATTGTCATTTAATGTTCATATATGGTAATGTTTTATTCCTCCCAGATTTAATTTAAAATAATATATAAATATTTATGTTTTATGGAATTAAGAAAAAAGTGAAAAAAAAAACAAAACGAAAAAAAAAACAAGGGTGTGTTGTCGGGAGAGTTGAACACAAGACCTCTCATTCTCTCTCACACTCAAAAACCAATTAGGCTAAGTGTCTTTTGTGTTTTATTAAGAAAAGATATTATTATAATATCACGCCTTTTTTTTCCAATTGGACAAATGCATGAATGAACGGCTCGGATAGCTTCGTACTTCGCACGAGATCTGTGCTTCCTACCTGATCCCAAATCTATACATGTATTCATCAATGAGAACTCCATAAATCTTTCCCCACAAAAAGCTTCTTTTCCCACAAAACTATTTCCTAAAACAGTATAAAGCGATAATCGTACCTACTTGTCATAAAATTCAAAGTCCTTAAAACTGAAATCAAATCCTCTTACACTCCTTCTATGCTTTTTTCTACGTTAACTTGTTTATTTTATATCCTAATTCATAAAATATAAATCTTAAACACTAAAGTATAAATCCTATATTTTAAATTATAAACCCTATATTCTAACATTTAAAATCCTAAATCTTAAACTATAACCCTAAATCTTAATTATTGATTATAATTTAAGATTTAAAATATAAAATAAATAAATAAAATTTAAAAAGTGTATAAAAGGATGCATAATTAGGAATGTAGACAAATTTATTCGTGATGAACAAACAATGCAGTATGCAAATTTCTTCGAAGAACATTATAATCAACACGGGGGTTGATGGGTCTCTCTCGGCTAACTCCTCTCCACAAAATATACATTTCTTAGTAGTTAGTATGATACTTTTAAACTCGATTTCTATTATTGTAGAATAAGTCTCCGTTTCCCTTAAAAAGATATATTTAATTAATGGGAAAATAAATCAAGGAAAAGCGACTTTCCTGCTTGCAGTAGTTAGTGAGTCGCTCTAACCTCCAACAAGCTAATTTCCTCTCCGCTTCCGCTTTCAAACAGCTCTCTTCCAACTACTTCCTATTCTTACCCTTCACCAATAAAAAAATAAATAAAAACTTTTCTTAATCATCATCTCCCCTAAATTATTCCACCCCTTAGCATATTGTTGATCGATATCAAAATAATAGAAATATAACCAACTTATGCAATTAGGTGAAATAAACTTATATGGGTTTAAAATTTTGTTATTGGAAGTATGTTTAGGTAGAAGTGGTATTCTTGCTCTGAAAATTACATAGAGCCTTTAAAAAAATTCATCACTTGTGTAATAGATTAGATTCCTTGTAGGACTTCAAATACATGTACACCCACATGTATGACTCTAAATAACGACTTTATACCCAAAAAAAACTAAATAACGACAATTAATCAAATTCGAGATAGATATTAAGAAGTGATAACGGCCTTAACCACTACATTGCTAATTTAGAGTTTTATTTTGGGTGAGAGAGCTAGGTGCACTCTCCCACCGGCCTATATGGAACAAAAGATTTTAACTAATTTGTATGGCATAGAATAACTAGACCTCTAACATCATCCAATATACAAAGTTTTAATTTGTTACAAAAATTACATGTGGGGTATTCCGATTGGACGCTCAAAGCAATTTATGAGACCATCTTTAATAATAATACTCTTTTAAGTATTATAACTTTTTTTTTTATCATTCTCTTTCTTTTATGATGCTCATATCCTACAATAATGATATTTATTATTGTTGGATGTGGAATCCACTAAAGTACTTTTTGAATTGTTTTTGCCTCAGAACAAAAAATGAGCTATTTTGATTTCTGAATGTCCAAGTGACACTTTATTGATTGAAATTGTAACGCCTCCGCTATATGCACTACGTTATTTGCTCTTTCGCACTACAAAACTATACGCAGAAACCTGGCGTACGTCAGATTTCTGCGTAGAAGACCAAATTTCTCTACACAGGTATCTAGCGTACGCCAGATATTTGCGTAGAGCTAGAATATAATTGTTAGAGATAGGGAGTTGGGATTTTTTTTTAAAATTTGCCTCCTACCCAAGGATCTGGATCCTGACGCATTTTTTTTTTCTGGACGCAACCAAGTGAACAATATATTTTTTAAAATCTGCATTTGACTCTAATAATAGACGTTATCAAGTAATCAAGGTTACATGGCAATAAATTCATTTCTATCATGAGATTTCAATATACTTTTATTCATGTATATTTCTCCACCAATTTGTTTGATATTATATGTTTGTTATTATTATTCTCGAAAATCACATATAACTATGGTTATATCTTATAGCTATATCCAAATTGGTTATATCTTATGGTTATATTTCATAGTTATATACTATGGTTATATCCTATATTATATCATATAGTTATATACTATTATTATACCTTATAGTTATATCCAATTTGGTTATATACTATGGTTATATCATATATCTTATAGTTATATAACTATATGATATAACCAAATTAAATATAACCAAATTGGATATAACTATAAGATATAATCATAGTATATAAGTTATATACTATGATTGTATCATATAGTTATATACTATGATTATATCTTATAGTTATATCCAATTTGGTTATATTCTATAGTTATATACTATGGTTATATCATCTATCTTATAGTTATATAACTATATGATATAACCAAATTGGATATAACTATAAAGATATAACCAAATTGGATATAACTATACTATATAATCATAGCATATAACTATATGATATAACCATTATAACTATATGATATAATATATGATATAACTATAGTATATAACTATAGAATATAAACAAATTGGATATAACTATAAAATATAATATATGATATAGCCATAATATATAACTATAAGATATAATCATAGTATATAACTATATGATATAACCATAGTATATATAACTATAGAATATAACCAAAGTATATAACTATAAGATATAACGATATGATATAACCAAATTGAATATAACTATACGTTATAACCATAGTATATAACTATAAGATGTACCCATAAGATATAACCAAATTGGATATAACTATACGATATAACCATAATATATAACTATAGGATATAACCATTGTATATAACTAAAGGATATAACTATAGGATATAACCATAAGATATAACCAAATTGGATATAACTATAAGATATAACCATAGTATATAGCTATACGATATAACCATAGTATATAACTAAAGAATATAACCATAGGATATAGCTATAGGATATAACCATAAGATATAACCAAATTGGATATAACTATAAGATATAATCATAATATATAATTATAGGATATAACGATATAATATAACCAAATTGAATATAACTATAAGATATAACCATAGTATATAACTATAGGATATAACCATAAGATATAACCAAATTGGATATAACTATAAGATATAACCATAGTATATAACTATAGGATATAACCATAGTATATAACCAAATTGGATATAACTGAAGGATATAACCATAATATATAACTATAAGATATAACCAAAAGATATAACCAAATTGGATATAACTAAAAGATATAATCATAATATATAATTATAGGATATAACGATATGATATAACCAAATTGGATATAACTATAAGATATAACCATAGTATATAACTATAGGATATAACCATAAGATATAACCAAATTGGATATAACTATAATATATAACCAAATTGGATATAACTATAAGATATAACCATAGTTATATGTGATTTTCGAGAATAATAATAACAAACAGTTAATATCAAATGAATTGGTGGAGAAACGTACATGAATAAAAGTATATTGAAACCAAATTGGATATAACTATAAGAATATTGCATAGAAGATATAACTATAAGATATAACCATAGTATAACTATAAGATATAACCAAATTGGATATAACCAAATTGAATATAACTATATGATACAACCATAGTATATAACTTATATACTATGATTATATCTTATAGTTATATCCAATTTGGTTATATCCTTATAGTTATATCCAATTTGGTTATATCATATAGTTATATAACTATAAGATATATGATATAACCATAGTATATAACTATAGAATATAACCAAATTGGATATAACTATAAAATATAATATATGATATAGCCATAATATATAACTATAAGATATAATCATAGTATATAACTATCAAATATAACCATAAGATATAACCAAATTGAATATAACTATAAGATATAACCATAGTTATATGTGATTTTCGAGAATAATAATAACAAACAGATAATATCAAATAAATTGGTGGAGAAATATACATGAATAAAAGTATATTGAAATCTCATGATACAAACGAATTTATTGCCATGTAACCTTGATTACTTGATAACGTCTATTACTAGAGTCAAATGCAGATTTTAAAAAATATATTGTTCATTTGGTTGTGTTCAGATTTTTTTTTTTACGCCAGGATCTGGCGTACGCCAAATCCTTGCGTATGAGGCAAATTTCAAAAAAAAAATCAAACTCCCTATCTCCAACAATTATATTCTAGCTCTACGCAGGTATCTGGCGTACAAATTTGGTCTTCTAGGCACGTCAGGTTTCTGCGTAGAATTGTTGTCAGATCAAATAATATATGTTTTATTTTCACTTGTTTCTCTAATTAAATTAAACTCATTACATCGTAGGCCTAATCATAACACATACGGAGTATTAAATTTGTATCAACTGCTACACTAGCATAAGATGATCCAGTTTAATAAGAATACAGCAAATTCAATGCCACGAAAGGAAAAAAAACTGCACCAACCTAGCTCATGTTATTTGACTAGCTGTACGTTATCTTCTGTATTCTGATTCTGTTGCTTCACTTAATTCTTACATTTGTTCCTTCACAAGATAGATACATACATTTCGATTTTCGACTCTCACTTGCTTCTTTAAATTGCAGCCTCTCTCTAGCTCTCAACTCTCATCCTTTCTAGCTGGATCCTAGCTCTCCAAATCTTCAAATAAAATACTAGCTAGCTTAAACACAAAAATTGGGTTTGGATTGGAGATTAAAAATAAAATAATATGAAGAACAACAACAATGGCAACAGCAACACAAAGCTGATCCTTCTGCACCCATACATCCTAAAACAGGGGAGCTCAAACAGAGTGTGTCTGCTTGCCTTCATCTCCGCCTTCACCCTCGTCTTCCTCCTGACCTTCGCCTACACGCGTGACTCCCTCGCCACCTCCGCCGCCCCGACCCCCGGCTCCGCCAGCCCAGCGTCGTCCGGAGCCCAGCTGCCCAAGCACGTGGTGAGCACTCTGATCCACTACGCCTCCAACGGCAACACCACCGACAAGATGGGCATGGCGGACCTGAAGCCCATCTCGGACGCCCTGAGGAAGTGCGCCGCCCCCTGCAACTTGCTCGTGTTCGGCCTCTCCCACGAAACCCTCCTCTGGAACTCCCTCAACAACCACGGCCGCACCGTCTTCATCGACGAAAACAGGTCAGTCCACTGTCCACGTACATGTGAAATATATAAGCTATATTAATTGGAGCTAGCTCATATATATATATATATATATATATATGTTCTCGATCAATTAATTAAGGTACTACGCGGCGTATATGGAGGAGAAGCACCCGGAGATAGAAGCGTACGACGTGCAGTACACGACGAAGCTGCGCGAGTACAGGGAGCTGATAAGCTCGGCCAAGGAGCAGGCGCACAACGAGTGCCGCCCCGTCCAGAACCTCCTCTTCACCGACTGCAAGCTCGGGATCAACGACCTGCCTAACCTGTTCTACGACGTGGAGTGGGACATCATCCTGGTGGACGGGCCGCGCGGGCACTGGCCCGACGCCCCCGGGCGCATGTCTCCCATCTACACGGCCGCCGTGCTGGCCCGGACCTCCAAGAAGGGCCGGGCCCGGCCCACGCAGGTATTCGTCCACGACTACAACCTCGACCCGCAGAGGATGGCCGGGGAGGCGTTCCTGTGCAGGGACAATCTGGTGGCGGAGAATGGGATGCTGGCCCACTTCGTGGTGGACCGGATGGACGAGGGTACCACGCGCTTTTGCCGCGATACCACGTCCTTCGACTCCACGTAGCCCGGCCGTTTCATGTGCGGTTGGATTTCGATGACGGCTGAGCTTGGCCCGGCTTCTTACTGGCTATTTATGAACGTAAACTTAGTTTTCATTCTATTTTTGGGGTGAAGAGAAAGCTTAGTTGTGCCCAGTTACATTTTATCTTACACTCTTTACCCAACATTTCCAGCTGTATATGTTCCAATGTATTTTTGTTAAAGATAATAAGAGGTGTTCAGATTAATTTGGTTCCGACCTTAATTAATTTAATCATCAACCTACTGATTTTCGGCCTTTCCTCAACAAGTTCCCAAAAATGAAATGAATTTAAAGTTCTTTGCTGGCTCAAATGGATTAGTTCACTAGGTGAAATTTTGGAAGATTGGTGGAAAAGCTATATCATTAAATACGTAAAGAGCAATTCATTTTGTTTGAAAAGGTTTAGGATTAATTAGGCGTCTAGGACAAAGAAACTTTCGATTATCTCACGAAATTAACTATCGAGAGTCGAACATGTACTCCTCCTTATGATGCACCAGAATCATTTGGCTGACATCTTCATGTTTAGCACTAGGAAAATGTTTTGGGGCGAAAAGATCGGACGACCTAAATCGCCTTAGACGGGGTAACTAATCGATCGGGTGATAGAAAACAATCCAAACCAAACAGATAATTGACAAGCAAAGAATAAATGTAGAATAGCGAGATGATTTTATTAGATAATGTACTGATCGGATCGAATCGAGATACAACTTATCGTAATTTAGACCGAGTGGTCGTGTAGGACCCGACCGGTGACTTTTAGGTGGCGACCGGTGGAGAGTAAGCGCAGATGATTGCTAGAGAGCTAGGCGGGGAGCGTAAGTGTTGTTCTGATCCGTTTGTGAGCCAGAATGCTTGTGTCCTCAGCGTAATTGTGTGCGTATCTTCTTATCTTCTTCGTCGTCCAAATATGGTAAGTTCTTTTCCATTGTGACCGTTGTGTTTTTCTAATATCTTCGTCTTCAATGCCGGGAGCAATGACAAGGATTATGCCATTTAATTGCTGCAATTATGGTGGTTTGAATGTTGTGGACGTTGTGTGATCTAGGCATTAAATGTATGGCGAGATTCTCGCGATCCTGTCGGAGGACATTCGACCAGAGAAGTCTTGTCGTCTCCTCTGGGCCTTCTCCTTTGTTCTTCCGATCTGCAATGGGCTTGGGCTCGATTCACTTGAGTCATCTTCTCCGGGGATGCCAGGCCCAACAATAGCCCCAAGTTGCCTTGGGCTTTCGGTTTAGGCAAGTAAAACGGAATCCGTGGCAACTTCTCTAGACACGATCTTCACCATCCTTTTTTGGCGCGTTTGCTTAGGGCTACGTGGCGCGTGATCGGGGCATGATGCGACACCTCTGCAAATCTTCACTTCCCTCCATAAATTCAGAGCAGAGGGAATCGATTAGTCTTCATCTCATCTTCCTTTGCAAGTTTCTTCTGGTGAGCTTCTCGATCTCTCTCGCCATAGTTTTCTGATTTCTCTAGTCATAGCTCTTTGATCTCTCTCTCTCTTTCCATTCTCGAAATGGTTTCCATCGAGGCTTCTGAGTCGTCGAAGATTCTTTCCGATTCTCGTGAAGGCGAAACTTCTCCTCGTTTCATTTTGAAGGAGTCGGATGCATTGACTAGCACTTTGTCCCAGGCGGAGCTGGATCAAGTTCTCCAAGTCGGAGGCTTTCCACCGGAGACGGTCACCAGGTTGCCTCATCCAGACGAGAGGGCCGATGCGCGTTACGAAGGATGGATTTGCTTCTACGCATACCTGTTTAGAGTAGGGCACAAATTTCCTTTCTCTCCCCTTGTCAAAGATTTTTTAGCCACTTTGGCGTTGGCGCCATGTCAAGTAATGTCTCAAGCGTGGAGAGTTCTTAGGGTTTTAGACCTTGTGAATGTTCAAACTAGGGCCGATTTTGATTTTGATGCTCTGTGGTATAACTACTTTATTGGGTCGAAGAGTTCCTGTCGCGTTCAGTTGTGTATCCGACATGGTCGGAAGCCCTTGGTGCAGAGCCCTGATGTCAACGACCGCGGATGGGGGTCGAAGTTCTTTTTCGTCGAACGTTCTTCTTTGGAGAAGGAGGGGGAGTGTCTGTTTTTGTTGACGGAGTGGCGAATCGATAGTATGTATTTGTCTTCTCTTTCGCGTATTTTATGTGTCTTAACTCTTGCCTTAACTTTTCTTTTTTGTAGTCCCCGAACCAGAAGATCTAGAAGTGAGTAGCCGGTCGGAAGGCTTGTCGAAGATTGTCCTTGAAATTCCCGCGTCTGAAAGAAAGTTCGTGAACGTCAACCTGCTGTCGACGACCCCTGCCTCTCAAGACGACATGTCGAATGTCTCATCGTCTCGTGCAAAAGGTAGATTCTTGACTCTAGGCGTCTTTTACTGTTTTTCATTTTGTCGTATACTTTAGGATTTCTCCCTTTCTGTTGTTCTGTTGTGTCAGGTTCCCCTGGTGGTCGATCGAGTGCTCGTTTGAGGGTGGCGTCAGGGAAAAGCCTGATCGAGCAGAGGAAGGCGGCGGCGAAAGCCGCGTCAAGCAAACCGGATCTGACGGTTCCAGTCAAGACTGGCTCTAAGAGGAAGGCGAGCACTCGCCCTGAAGACGTCAAGGTGGAGGACATCCCTAGGAAGAAGAGTGCGACTGCTGAGGGGGTCGGCAAGATCGGTGCCGTCGGACAGTCGATCGCCGACCTTTTTCGCGCTCAGGACCCGACTTTGAAGTCGGAAGTTAAGGATGTCTCCCCTCTAGACTGCATTGGTGAAGCGGGATGCTCCGCGTGGAGGATGAGTTGCCCTTTGTTCTTGTTTTTATGTTTCTTTTTGCTCGACCACGTTTCTTGATTGTGTTTTTGTGTTGTCGTGTGTCTTTCTGTCAGGCCTTCCAGTATTTCTTGGGAGCTTACTCCGGTGTTCAGGCGATGCTTGTCAAGGCCGAGGACAGGGCTGCTAGGTCAGAGTCCGACCTTGCGTCTTTGAGGACCAAGCTGGAGGGAGCGGAGAGTCATTGCCGTGAGACTGAGCGTCGCCTCACTAGGGAGCTGAAGAGCTGTCAAGAAGAGCTGGTTGCAAGTCGGAGGGAGTTTAAAGAGTGTCGATCAGGCGTTGAGGAGGAGGTGAAGCGGGCTCGGATTGCTGGCGATGTCGAGGCCTTTTATGCTGTGAAGTCGCGCATCGAGATGATCGAAGAGTTCAACGAGGGCAAGCATGAGCTCTGGGACCTGAAAGCGGAGAAGGAGACTCTGGACTCCATGTTCCCAAAGGGCGATCCTGGTCAGGAGCTGTTTTGCTTGGCCGGCGTCGGAGAAGAGGCCGTGGATGAAGGCGCCGATGAGGACGAGGCCCATTCTGGCGATGTCGAGCCGACTGACGAGATATCATCTCTGGAGCCAGCCCCTGTGGAAGGTAATGCCATTGTCCCCGATGTCTGATTTGTTTTCTTCGCGTAATATGACTTCGTTTGCCCCACCTGTGTATGGGTTTGAATATTATGTGTTTTGGCGACCCGTCCACCATCGCGGGTCGTAGGATATTTCTAAATGATTGTTGGTAAAGTCCTACAGATGTGTAGGCAGACAATGTATTTTGGCGACCCGTCCACCATCGCGGGTCGCGTTTTATGTATAAAAATGCCTTTATTCCGATGCAATTGCGTTTTTACATATCGAGTCGTATGCTAGTTTGTTTCGTACATGTTCGTCGGACTTCCTAGGAAGTTGTCGACGATGTTTTGTATTTCGTATGTGTCGGTTTTACCCGTGTGCTCCGTCGAGTGGGGTTTCACCGTATGTATGTATGTAGAGCAGGCATGCAATGTGTTTGTGTATGTGTTAGTCATGACATTATGCCGGGGAGGTAAGCAATATGTTTTATTGCGTAAATGTAATAAGGTGTTGTACCTTATGTTTTGTGTAAGGCAAGCGGTGTGCCGACGTGCCTGTGTTGTCATCTCCCCGTGTTCCGATCGATCGTGTAATGTAATGTAAGCGCTTTTTTGCGGATGACAGGATCCAATGTAAATGTTGTTCTGCGTTTGTGTTTTTATAAGGAGGAAGTCCTCGCTTAGTGTCAGATGATGACATGTAAAAGGAGATAGCGATGTACATGCGATAGCATGCGGTATGTATGCGACAAGTAGCAATGTATATGCGATAGCATGCGATTTATATACGACAGATAGCAATGTATATGCGATAGCATGCGATTTGTATGCGACAGATAGCAATGTATATGCGATAGCATGCGACAGATAGCAATGTATATGTGAGGTATAAGATTTGTGTGATGTTTTACCTCATTGGTTCAGAAATGGTAGAGTTTTAGATGTGCTGTGTTCCAACTCCTCGGGATCGGTTGTCCGTCTTTATCCTTTAACTGATATGCTCCCTATCCGACCACTTCGGTGATCAAGTAAGGTCCTTCCCACTGTGGTGCTAGCTTTCCGTCGGATGGGTTCTTAGTGTTCTGGAAAGTTTTCCTGAGGACCCAGTCTCCGACCTTGAATGCCTTGATTTAGACGTTCTTATTGTAGTTCCTTGCGACTTGTTGTTAGAACCTGACCATCCTGATTCCGGCTTTCTCTCTGATCTCGTCCGCTGTGTCCAGGTTGTGTGCTAGTTCAATGTCGTTTTGTTCATTTGTCTGAAGGTTGCAGCGAGCGGTCGGAACCAGTAACTCAGCCGGGATGACCGCCTCGCTCCCGTAGACGAGAGAGAAAGGCGATTGCCCGGTCGCATTCTTTGGAGTAGTCCTGTCGGACCAGAGAATAAGTGGGAGTTCGTCTGCCCATTTGCCTTTAGCTCATGTGAGGCGTTTCTTGAGGTTGTTGATGATGATCTTGTTGCTGGATTCGGCTTGTCCGTTGGATTGCGGATACCGAGGTGTGGATGTAACCAACTTGATGTTCCATTGATCGCAAAAGGCTCGAGTCTTATGACTGATGAATTGGGAGCCGTTGTCGCACACGATTTCTGACGGGATGCCAAATCTGCACAAGATATTGCGTTTTATGAATGAAATGACGTGTTGATCTTTTACCTCTCTGTAGGCTTCGGCTTCGATCCATTTAGAGAAGTAGTCCGTCATGGCAAGGAAGAAGACTCTTTGACCGGACGCGGGGGGGGGGAGCTTTCCGACGATGTCCATTCCCCATCTCATAAAGGGCCATGGAGCTAGGGTCGGATGGAGGAGCTCTGAAGGCTGATGATGGACGGGTGCGTGCCGCTGACAAGCGTCGCATCTCTTGGTGTATTCCATGGTGTCTTTGTTCATCGTTGGCCAATAGTACCCGTTTCGTAGGGCTTTACCCGAGAGGCTTCGTCCGCCGGTGTGGTTGCCACACTCCCCTTCGTGCAATGATTGCAAGATACGTCCGACTTCTGGAGTCTTGAGGCATCGTAGGAGTAGTCCTGTAACAGACCTTTTGTACAAGATGTTATCTATGATATCGTAAGAGAGTGCTCATACCTTGAGCCTTTTTGCTTCTGTCTTGTCGTCGGGTAGAGTGCCGTCTTTCAACCATCTAATGTAAGGTAGTATCCAGTCGTCATTGGTGTCGACGATGTCTTCTTCTGGTCGGTCGTCTATTTCCATGGCGACGAGTTCTTCAAGCGATGTTGTTGACTCGACGGATGTCCTTGGGACGGCTGGCGTCATGATGTGGGCCAATGGTATGTGTGGAAATTCCTTCGGATCTAGGACGGATCCTAGATTAGCGAGTGCGTCAGCTTGGGAGTTAAGATCCCTGGGCACTTGTCTGATGTTGAATTTTTGGAATTGTCCGATCAGTTTCTTGGCTACCTCCAGGTAGGCTATCATTCTGGCGTCCTTGGCATTATACGCCCCTTGTATCTGGTTTACGACTAGCAGAGAGTCGCAAACGACTTCGATCTCTCGGACCCCTAGGTCGCGAGCCAAGATGAGTCCGAATATGAGTGCTTCGTATTCAGCTTCGTTGTTAGTTGCATCCCATTCACATCTGACAGCTTGAGCTATCTTGTCTTCTTGTGGCGATTTTAGCACGACCCCTAGCCCCGATCCTCTGGCATTCGATGCCCCGTTTGTGTGGAGCTCCCATGTACCCGCCTCGTCTGTCGCGAGTAGTTGTGTTGCTTCTTTTGTGGCTTCTTGCTCTAGGGTCGAACTGAAATCGGCCACAAAGTCGGCTAAGGCTTGCGACTTGATCGTTGTCCTGGGCTCGTATTCGATGTCGTAACCGCTGAGGTGTATGGCCCATTTGGTCATTCGTCCTGTGAACTCAGGTTTCCTCATGATAGCTCTCATGGGATGATTAGTGCGAACAGTAATAGTATGAGATTCGAAATATGGTGTGAGTTTGTTCGAAGCCATTACCAATGATAGCACGATCTTTTCAAGTGACGAATACCTTGTTTCGGCTGGTAACAGCGTTCGACTGACGTAGTATATTGGCGACTGTTTTCCATTCTCCTCTCTGACCAGTACTGCGCTTACGGCTGATTCTGACACTGCAAGATAAAGAAATAAGGGCTCGTCGCCTTTGGGTTTGGCTAGTAACACGGGACTGGCCAAATACTCTTTGAGGTTTTGGAACGCTGCTTCGTGTTCTTCCGTCCATTGAAAGGACTTGTTCTTCTTGAGTGCGTCGTGGAAGGGTTTGCACTTGTCAGATGATTTGGAGATGAATCTGTTCAGAGCTGCTATCCGACTTGTGAGCTTCTGTACGTCTTTGACGCATCGGGGGGATCGAAGGTTGATGAGAGCCTTGATTTGTTCTGGGTTGGCCTCTACTCCTCTTTGTGTCACCATGTATCCTAAGAACTTCCCTGACGACACTCCGAAGGAGCATTTAGTAGGGTTTAGTTTCATGTTGTACCTTTTGAGCACCTCGAAGCTGTCGCGTAGGTGGTCTATGTGATCTTTTTTCTTTTTGGACTTGACCAACATGTCGTCTATGTAGACTTCCATCGTGTCTCCGATTTGGTCTTTGAACATTCTGTTGACTAGTCGTTGATACGTAGCCCCTGCATTTTTCAGACCAAAGGGCATTACTTGGTAACAATAGATACCTTGGCTGGTGATGAATGCTGTTTTTTCTTGATCGTCGGGTTCCATAAGGATCTGATTGTAACCGCTGAAAGCGTCCATGAAGGTAAGCATTTTGTGCCCCGCTATGGCATCGACCATGGCGTCGATATGGGTGTAACACCCCCAAATCTTAACCCATTTGGAAAGGTATTACCGCCAGTGACCTCGGTTTTCCTGACCGAAGTCACCCCAGGCTTTACCGTTTAAATATAATCATGAAACACATATGATACAAAATCATAATAATATTCAATCAAAACTTGAGTCACGGGATTACATCCCAATCCCGAATAGGACAATATATAGAGTTTAAACAAAAGACAGCGGAAGTCGTAATAAAGAATTTAACAAATAACAGAGTAAATAGATTACAGCGGAAGTCTTTAAAATATTACGAAAAGGGTTGTGATTGTAGTGATCACCTGCCCAAGGATCTTAACCTGATTAAAAACAATAAAAACATCCAAAACCACCGTTCATTTTCATAGTCGTTCTAGCCTTCACGGAACAACAACATACCTGATGTGCCGAATCGAACGGATGACACCAGCCAACCATGCAAGGAATAATTACGGTTGGTTAGTCTAAATGAATAGACTAGCAAGGGAATAAAGCAGAGTGGTTCGAAGCAGTCGTATTAGGTTAGACCCATCGCTTCTCGAATAATAACCGATGACGATAGTCAACCATCATACTCCTACTGGAATAACAAGAGGTATGCACAAGAGAAGATTCTGGAGACCGAGGCTCACAACAATCAATCCCAAAAAGAAGACTCTAAATAAAATGAGCCTTATAGGAAAATATGACAAATGTTGGGGAACATTAATTTATAATATACACACAATCACAGAATCACAGTATCGCATTCGAGCGACTAAAAGTTAAGACGAGCTTTCCTAGCTGCACTAGCGCCTAGCTGCACTACTCGCCCAAGGTATATTAATCATGTGCGAACCTACGACACTTATCTTATTTAATTCCAAAACACACATATCACGTTATAAGCTTTTAGATATATGTTTCGTCATGAGGGACATATATCGAAGGAATGGACCTCGCAGGGTCCAAACCTCAATCCACAACACGGTTGGTCATGACCAGAAAGTTTGGCATAGGGTCTTGAATGCCCTGTTATTTGCCAGTTATAAAGAAACGAATGGACCTCGCAATGACCAAGCACTCCTACGAATACTCGTGCTAACTAACAGTTCAACACAGTAATAATCCACATCAAAGCCAACATGGCCAACATCATAACCATATATTTATACTAGCGTCGTTCTAGCAGATATACAACCTAGTATAATATCATATACTAATGACATATATATAATAGCGTTGATTCTAGCAGAAATACAACCTATGAATATCATCTTTTAATCATTTTATCCTTTTAACAAAACTGTTCCCAACATAAACAATAAATCATCCCAAATTAATTAACAACAAAACAATTGATAATTAATTGAAGTATGGAATGATGAGCAAGAGCGAACCGCCACTTGCCTGGAATAGATTCGGCGATGAATCTGGACGAGACGACTACCGAAAATACCATTTCCGAGGATATGGCTTAAGCTTCAGAATATTCCTAGCAGAGTACGAGTCCACATGCGACCCAGCAGATCACGTTCTAACTGACAAATTAATTTTCTATCAATTAATTTGACTGGACGAATTTAAGGAATTATATTTATAGATTTTCCTAAAGGAAATACGGACGAAAGGGGATCGAAATTATACCGCTCGAATAATTTCGGGTCAAATCTGGACTGGAATGGAACTTGGGCTTCTCGGCCCAACAACAAAGCTGATATTAATTGGGGGGTCCCACCACCTTCTTCTTCTTCCCCGAACAACAACAACAACAAACAGGGACAACAACGGCAACAACCACGCCGGGAAGGGCTCCTCGCCGGGGGCCTCTGACTTCGACGACAACGCCGGTGAGCAGGCGGCGGCAGGGAGGAGCTCGACGACACCGGCTGCGACTCGCACAGGAGCTCGGCGGAGCGGCGGGGCGTAGAGGTGAAACAAGGGGGTGTCGTCTTCGACTCCGGCGGGGCTTCGAACAGAGAAGACGACGGCGAGGAGGAGCTGGCGACGACCGAGGGTGGAGCTTGGGAGGCTCGGACGAGCTGGCTTCACCGTTGGGAGGCGAGATGAAGCGGGAACGAGAGGGACGAAACAGAGGAGCAACCGGGGTCTCGCCGGGGATCTGACGCCTGGGATGGAGCACCAGCGGCGACGGCGAACAACGACCACGAACAACAGCTAAATCAACAAGGGGCCCACGCACTTCGTCTTCGTCTCTGTTTGAGCAAAACAAAGAGCGAACAGGGTGTAATACCCCGTATTTTTGTAAGGTTATTTTGGGAATTATGGAATTTTCTCGGGTACCCGTTGTGTATGTCGAATTTAATTCAGGTAGCTTGAGACATTCTGTAATGTGCTCTATATCTGTAATATTTTTCTCAGTGAAATAATATACAGACAAGGTGCCTTAGATTTTAATTGTCGTTCGCGTACGATAATTTTTATCCCGGTTTAATGTCTTATCCGTTCAAAGCTGAATGGGCGGGAAAAAGGGTCACGACGACCGCCGTAAAGTCGCGGCGACCGCCGTCGTGAGACCCAAGCACGGTGACCGTCGTAAAGATACGGCGCCCGCCGTTCCAACGCCCGAGGAGGCAGCTGATGTGTCATGCCGCGGCGACCGCCGTAAATTAGGGCGACCGCCGTAAGTGCCGTCATCGTTGCCCAGCAGTCGTTGCCCATTGGTCGCCGGCGTTGTTTCTGACGAGCGCCGAAGTAGCTCTAGGCCCTCGTCTTTGAACTCTAGATGTGTTGGCTATAAAAGGAGGTGCTGGGGGAGAGGTTTTGAGCCATCCAAGCACCAAACCTCTGCCAAATTCGCCTCTCGCCGGAGTTGTGCCTTCGCCGGAAATTTCGAAGCTTTCGTCGGTGTTGTTAGTGGTGTTTCCAGCAGCCTTTGTGAAGCCTTGTGGTTGCCTTGGAAGGTCAGAAACCAAGTCAGGCTGAAAGGGGTCGAAACGCGCTTTGTTTTGGTGAGATTTCTCTCGTCTCTGTCGACCGTGTTCTTCACGGCGACCGCCGCCAGTGCCCAGAACGCCTTCGTGGCTTTGGCTTGTTCGGTTGTCGTCGTGGCGTCTTTCCTTTCGTGTTCTTTCGCCGTGTTTAGATTCGTACTGTTTATGTCGGATCTAACTTAGGGTTCCTTTTATGGGTCGACTCAAAGGTTGTTGTGCTGTCAGAACTATACCGTGTCGAGCCCGGAATCCAGTGACGTCTTTAGACTATTCTGCGGAGTAAGGCAAGTGGCGGTTCGCTCTTGCTCATTCGTTCCATATTTACATTAATTATCAGTAGTTTATCTGAGTAATTAATTTGGAATGAATATTCTGTTTGTCTGGAAACGGTTTTGATAAACTGTTTTGAAAATCATATAATAGGTTGTATATCTGTTAGAACAACGCTATTATCTGTGATCGCCTTTCGGGCCTTTATGTGGATTTATCCTGTAAATGTTGTGGTGCTATAACTGTTTAGTTAGCACTGTTAGATAGGAACGTTACTCGGACTCTGTCCAGTCGTTTCATTATAATCTGGTATTGGGATGGCTCGTCCCCATCTGGTACTATTCTATGATCATGATCGGTCTCTTACACATGTGTGTAGAGATAGGACACTTAGTTGGTGTCACAAACCTTTCAGTATACGTCACTCTCGACGAAACGTATACTAAGATGTGTCGTCCCATTGGTGGGGTACACATGTAAAAGTCTATAACGTGATGTGTGTTTTTGAAACATAAATCAGATAAGTGCTACCTTGACGCACATAATTAATACACCTTGGGCGAGTAGTGCAGCTAGGAAAACTCGTCTTGACTTGAATGTAGTACGTTCTCTTTCCAATCTGGATTCGCTGTAGGCGATGAGGTTGGTCGTGAACCGAAGCATCTCAATCAGTTTTAAATCATTGTTGTATGATTCTGTAATATTCCAGATTTGTCATTACTTCCTTAAAGACTCATTTCCGTTGGAGTCTTCTTTCGAGTCGATTTCTGTGAAGATTCAGTCTTCCAGAATCTTCTCTTGTGCATACCTCTTGTTTATTCCAGTAGGAATATGATGGTTGATTACCGTTATCGGTTATTATCCGAGAAGCGATGAGTCTAACCTAATATGACTGCTTCGAACCAGTCTGGTTTATACCCTTGCTAGTCTATTCATTTACACTAACCAACCAATATTTTCCCTTGCATGGTTGGCTGGTGTCATCCGTTCGATTCGGCACATCAGTTAAGAAGTAGCTCAGAAGATTAGAAGGACTATGGAGTCGGCGGTGGTTTTTGAATGTTTTAATTATTTCTTTAATCAGGTTATGATCCTTTGGACAATAACTCCGATTGTAATGTACTTTCTTAGTCTTCCGCTGTGTTTGGTTTAAACTATGTTTTGACCTATTCGGGATTGGGTTGTAATCCCGTAACTCTTGTTTCCTCGACAATGTTATGTTTTGGAATTTAATGCTTGATCTTTGTGTATCAATTGCATTTCATAAATTGTATTTATTTGGTAAAGCCTTGGGTGATCTCGGTAAGGAACACTGGGGTCACTAGCGGTAATACCTTTCCAAAAGGGTTAAGTTTTGGGAGTGTTACAGTTGTGGTATCAGAGCCAAAGGTTTTAAAACGGGTTTGGAATTTTTATAAACCATTTATTCATTTTTGAAAATGCTTTAAAAGGGCTCTGAATTTTCAAAGTGAAAAGAATTTAAAAACACCGTTCATAGTCGTGTCTTCTTTATAGTCTGATATAGTAAGCTTGCTTCTATGTCTAGAAAGACTAGTTCCTTCCTTATTGTTCGATAGGATGGGTGTCTGCTTTTCTATTGGTAGGGGGTCGGAAGACGCCAAGTCGGATCAGCCGAGGCTAGATTTTCCGTTACCTCAACAATATTTCGAGGTTGGAGGCCCGAGTAGCCCACCCGAAGACGTCAAGCACGTTCTCCCCGAGTCAGTTGTCCTTGTAGCCAGGAATGCTATGGTCCCTAGACCTGCACCTGTGCCGCCACCAAGGGTGGAGGGAGTACAGGAATGGGAGCAGGAAGACGAGTTGTCAAGGTATGAACAAGGGGTTTACCAAGACGACTTTCTGCTAGGATCAATTCCCGAGGAGATCGAGTACGAGGAGGAGGAAGAGGAGATGCTTGAGCAAGATCCTGTCGAGGACGAGGATATGATCGAGGATGATTCCGAGGATGAGGATCCCATCGAGGATGATCCCGAGGATGAGGATCCCATCGAGGATGATCCCGAGGATGAGGATCCCATAGAGGATGATCTAAAAGAGGATCCAGAGTTGGACCTTTGAGAGCAGAATCAGGAGCCCGGTACAGAATTGTCACCAGTGCCAGAGTACGCACCCATGTCCGAAGCTGATTGGGAGGCACTGTATACCGAGTACGGTATTGGGAGAAGTAATGATACGGGGTTAGCCGTGTAGAAGATGAGTCTAGGCAACGGATCTCAAAACAAAAGAAAACACAAGATTAGAACAATGGCGGAAGTGAAACTAATGGAAAGGATAATAGATAGAACCAATAGAAACGACGAGAAAACCCGCTTGCTTGATAGCAAGGAACCTTGTCGAACGATCTACCAACCCGATCTCTACAACGCCACACAACCAAGAATCGCTGACGAACTTGGAGCATGGAGAGGATTGCTTATGAAGTACGAAATCACCAACTCCAGAGAGACTTGACAAAGACGAAAACAACTAAGCAGGAAAGAACAATCGATTGAGACTCTCACGGGGAGCCGAGTTTTCAAAGCAAAAACCAAGCTCTGTTTTTGTGTTTTAATAATATGAGAAATCTAACTAATGAAGAAGACAAGGGCGCCTTAAATACCTAAGAGGTGGCCGGCCCTAACTTCCTAAAACGGGCTACAATTGTTCCAAAAATACCCGAAAATAGAAAGCTGAAAATAAATAAATAATAATCCTAAAAATATCCAATGCAGAAATTAATAAGATTAAACATATGTAACATTGACCAATAAAGTCAACGCCTTGACTTTGGACTTGTCCTCTTCGTCATGTGATACATCATGTGCCATAAACGTCTCCAGCTCTTGACGTAGTTCCTTCAATCTTGACCTAGTAATCGGTCCATCAAAGGTTGGCACTAATGGCGGGGATGATTCCTCATCATTCTCCCCTTCTTGAAAAGGACTCGTCCTCGAGTCATCAACATCAGCGGCTGCATAAGGGGTAAGATCACCGACATTGAATATCGGGCTCACGCCATAGTCATCGGGCAGCTCCAACACATAGGCATTGTCGCCTACTCTCTTCAGCACCTTGAACGGTCCATCACCTCTGGGAGACAGCTTCGACTTCCTCTGCTCCGGGAACCGCTCCTTGCGCAGGTGTAGCCACACCAAGTCGTCGGGCTCGAACAACACTTGACGCCGACCGTGATTAGCTCGGGCTGCGTTCTTCGCTGCAGTAGCTTCCAAATGAGCCTTAGTCCGCTCGTGCAGCTCCTTCATGAACTCAACCTGTCTATCAGCATCAAAGTCTGCTCGTCCCGGTAAAGGCAATGGCTTAAGATCCA
This sequence comes from Rheum nobile, assembly GCA_027886185.1. Lineage (NCBI taxonomy): Eukaryota > Viridiplantae > Streptophyta > Magnoliopsida > Caryophyllales > Polygonaceae > Rheum > Rheum nobile. The sequence continues at coordinate 11,583,382 of WOAB01000639.1, forward strand.
AAGGGGTTAGGGGATTCAAACCATACACACATTCAAAAGGGGACATATTAGTAGAAGAATGAATAGTCCTATTATAAGCAAACTCAACATGTGGTAAGGCTTCTTCCCAACTTTTCAGATTAGATTTAATAACAACCCTAAGGATAGTACCCAATGTACGGTTAGTGACCTCAGTTTGTCCATCTGTCTGGGGGTGACTAGCAGTAGAGAACAACAACTTAGTACCAAGTTTACCCCATAAAGTCTTCCAAAAGTAACTCAGAAATTTGACATCCCTATCACTCACAATAGTACGAGGTACACCATGTAACCGAACAATCTCTCTAAAGAACAAATCAGCAACATTCCTAGCATCATCAGTTTTATGGCATGCAATAAAGTGAGCCATCTTAGAGAACCTATCAACAACCACAAATATAGAATCTCTCCCCTTCTTAGTCCTAGGCAATCCAACAATAAAATCCATACTAATATCAACCCAAGGAAAGCAAGGAATAGGCAAGGGAGTATAAAGACCATGCGGTTTTGCCTTAGATTTAGCCTGTAAGCACTCAACACAGCGTTTGATAAAATTCTCTACATCCCTAAGCATGTGTGGACAATAGAAATGAGTATGCAACATGTTATAAGTCTTATCTCTACCAAAATGACCCATCAATCCACCTCTATGGGACTCATCAACAAGTAATAACCGTAGAGAACAAACAGGAATGCACACCTTATCAACTCGAAACAAGAATCCATCAAACAAGAAAAACTTATCAAATGAACCCTTTTCCACACAATGCTTATAAATCACTCCAAAATCAGCATCCATATCATACAGCTCCTTAATATAAACGAATCCAAGGACCCGAGCATCCAAAGTAGTCAAGAGTGTATGTCTCCTAGAAAGGGCATCAGCTACAACATTATCTTTTCCTTTCTTATACTTAATCACATAGGGAAATGTTTCTATGAATTCCATCCACCTACCATGCCTCCTATCCAACTTATCTTGACTCCTAAAATGCTTTAAGGACTCATGATCAGTTTTAAGCACAAATTCTCTAGGCCAAAGGTAGTGTTGCCAAGTTTTCAGCACTCTAAACAAGGCATATAATTCCCTATCATAAGTAGAATAATTCAAGCATGCACCTTTCAACTTCTCAGAAAAGAAGGCAATGGGCTTACCTTCCTGCATGAGGACTCCTCCAATACCAATGCCAGAGGCGTCACACTCTACTTCAAAGGGGCGAGTGAAGTCAGGCAGAACCAGCAATGGCGCATGTGTCAAACGATCCTTGAGAGTTTGGAACGCCTTTTCTTGAGCTTCACCCCAACGGAATGGAGTATTCTTCTTTGTGATCTCTGTCAGCGGGGCTGCAATGGTGCTAAAATCTCGAATGAACCTCCTGTAGAAGCCAGTCAGGCCGTGGAAATTGCGCATGTCACCTAGGTTCTTCGGGGTCGGCCAGTCACGGATGGCTTGCACCTTCTCTTGATCCACTTGCAGTCCATGAGCACTCACTACAAAACCAAGAAACACAACTCTGTCAGTGCAAAAATCACACTTCTTCAGATTTCCATACAACTGTACAGCTCTGAGAGTGGATAAAACTTCCCTGAGGTGCTCTGCATGTGCTTCCAAAGATTTGTTGTAGATCAGAATATCATCAAAGTAAACTACAACAAATCTACCAATAAAATATCTCAAGACATGATTCATAAGACGCATAAAAGTAGAGGGGGCATTAGTCAAACCGAAAGGCATAACAAGCCACTCATACAAACCAAACTTCGTCTTGAATGTTGTCTTCCATTCGTCTCCTTCCTTCATCCGGATTTGATGGTATCCACTGCGAAGATCGATCTTGGAGAAGGTGGAGGCGCCATGGAGCTCATCCAACATGTCATCGAGCCTGGGGATCGGGTTCCTGTACTTGATCGTGATGTTATTAATAGCCCTGCAATCAACACACATACGCCAAGTATTGTCCTTTTTGGGGACGAGTAAGACAGGCACAACACACTGGGATCGGCTCTCTCTAACATACCCTTTATCTAGAAGGTCCTGGACTTGGTTCTGGATTTCCTGGGTCTCAGTAGGGTTCATCCTATAGGCAGGCCGGTTGGGTAGGGTAGCACCGGGAATCAGGTCTATCTGGTGCTCAATGCCTCTAATAGGGGGTAGGCCAGGGGGTATCTCATCCGGGAAAACATCAAGGAACTCAGCTAAAAGGGTCTGGACAGCAGCTGGGAGTGTAGCTCGATCGTCGTCACCTAACAGGATATAGGCCTGACAAAGGGACATGAGGGCGACGTCCGGGGGAAGGTAATCTACCAGGTGGTCTCTGCTGGATGCTAAGAGCACTCGGCTAGGGGTAGAGGTGAGGGTGAGGTTGGTCCGTGTGGAGGCAGTGGATGGTTCGGCTGGGGACTTACCCTTACGCTCGGCCTCTCTTTTCTTATCATAAGCCTCAACCACTTGAAGCGGTGTCATCGGTTTCAACACCACTTTCCTACCACGAAACTCAAAGGCATGTTGGTTAGTACGTCCATCATGAATAACATGTCTATCAAATTGCCAAGGACGACCTAACAAAATATGACAAGCTTGCATAGGAACAATATCACATAAAATTTCATCCTCATAAGTTCCTAGCTTAAGTGTAATCTTAGCTTGCCTATTCACCTTGAGTTCACCACAATCATTCATCCAATGAAGTCTATAAGGTCTAGGATGCAAAAAAGTAGGGAGTTGCAGTTTATTAACTAATTCAACACTAGCAATATTACAACAACTACCACCATCAATAATCATGTTGCAAACTTTCCCTTTAACAAGACATCTTGTATGAAACAAATTCTCACGTTGATTATCATCACAAGGAGCCTGAATAACATGCAAAGTCCTCCTAACAATCAATGAATCACCATGCTCATATTCAATAAAATCCAAATCATCATCATTGGCATGCTCATTCATATCATGGCTAGCAACTAAATTTTCATGCTCAGTGTCAGACTCAGACTCTAACTCACCCAAATGATTAATCATCAAAACACGAGTATTAGGACAATCCTTCATGTAATGACCCTTTCCTTGACATTTAAAGCAAGTGATATCTCTAGCTCTAGGAGGAAGGTCAGCAGGGTTACCTCGTGTAACTGTAGGGGCGGGCCGTGTGGGCTGTTGTGGTGCGGTGGAGGTAGAGGGGTGCGCACCACGGGAATTCTGCTCATTGCCGCGAGGCGGACCGGTTGCTGGGCGGGATCTCTGGTGTCCGGTGCGGCCCTGCTGTTGGTCGGGACGCCAGCTTTGGCGGTGTGGCACCGTGCGGTGTTGTTGGGTATAGCTGGACTTGAATTGTCTCTCCACTTTAATTGCTTGGTGTAGCAAATCTGTCATGGTAGAATAGGGATACAATTCTATAGTGTCAGTTAAATGAGGATGCAAGATACGTAGATACCTGGACATAGTGGCCTCTTTATCTTCGACGACGCCGCGTGCCATGGCTATCTGCATATTGTTGTAGACCTCTTCAACACCTAAAGAGCCTTGCCTCATAGTCTCCAAACGGTTGCGGAGAACTCTATTGTGGTGGTGGGGAACGAAGCGGGCCCTCATCATAGCTCTCATCTGGTTCCATGTGTTGACCGGAGGGTCCATGGCTTGTCTTCGAGCCTTCACAACAGAATCCCACCAAACCAAAGCATAACCAGTAAATTCAAGAGCAGCGAGTTGTACCTTTTTATGTTCAGGGAAATTGTGGCAACCCTAAATCTGCTCAATCCTCGTCTCCCATTCAAGGTAGACGTCTGGATCACACTTTCCATCAAAAGCCGGGATCTTCACTTTGATCCGTCCAATGTCGTCTTGTTCGGCTTCACGGCGGCGGGGCTGTCCGCGGTCATTCCGGGGGCGGTAAGGACGCCACTCATTATGCTCCTCGCGCTCATAGTCCTGCATATCATCATCACCCCATAAACTAGAACGTATCGACATAGGAGGGGACTCAGACCTATCACGAGGTGCGGGATGCCGAATCGGACGTATACGGTCGGTGCCAGTGGCTCTCGGTTGGCGACGCTCGTCCATCGCCGCTTGGTAGGCCGTGGCTTGGTCGACCAAGGGCTCGGTGGCGGGAAGCAGTGCGCTATGCGATGGACCAATGTGTTCCTGCGCAGCCGGGAGTGGGTTAGAGCGGGTCTCCAATGAGTCAAACTTCGCAGACAACTGCGCGACTGTAGAAGCCAACTGTTGTAGCATCGCCTGCATATCGACATGGGAACCATTTGCAGTAACCTGTTCATCACCGGAACCTGTCATGATCACCACTTAGACGAACACAGAAAGACGTTAAGGTTAGGAAAACCAAAAAAACTCTCAAGTGTTTGCACTCGGTGATTGTACAACCTACGAAGTTAGGCTCGTAAATGACAAGTTCTCTATGTGCTCAAGATACGCAGCAAATCAAGGTCAAGCAGAGATGTAGTAGACAAGACAAGTAGATGTACGACGAAAAATGACTCAAACAAAAGCGAGACTAGAGAACGACTCAACAAGGAAAGCGACACAACTATAGTCACAAGAATGAAATACAACTAAAGATGGGGCTATATATGTGTGTCGAACTCAAGAAATGCGAATTGCAAGTCAGAAAGACGTACCTTTGTCGACTCGGAACGAAGCCAATTGGAGCCGAGAGTGACCCGAGGGAACGGAAGGGAGAAGGGGTTCGGGCAAGAGGGGGGTAGTGCTCGACTGAGGGCAACCCGGGGTGGGACCCGGTCGGGTTGGGGTCGGATAGGGTGGACTGAGAACAACCCGGGGTGGGACCCGGTCGGGTTGGGGTCGGGTGGGGCTGACTGAGCGCAACCCGGTGGGGACCCGGTCGGGTTGTGGCCGGGTCGGGGGGGGGGGCTGTGCGCGAAAGTGTGGACGCGGGGCTGGGCTGTGGACGCGGGGCGGAGGGAGGTGGACGCGGGGCGAGGTGCTGGACGCGAGGCTTCCACAGGACCGGTCGGAGAAGACGACTGTGGTGGTGGGTCGCCGTCGAGATGAGCGACGGGGTTTGCGGGGAGATGGAGACCGGCGAGGTGGCGATGAGAGGAAGCTTGGGCGTCGGCCTGCGATGAGAGACCGGCGGGAACAAGGGCGAGGGCGAGGCGTGTGAGCCGGCGGCGCCGAGAGGGAGGGGAGGGCGGCCGTGTACTGTTGCGGCGGCAAAGAGGTCCGAAAAAAAAAATTCTAAAACGGAACCCTAATTTTTTTTTTGTTTTGCTGAAAGAGAGGTCCGTGAACAGTTGCGGGAACAATTTCCCTTTCTTTTTTGGTTTTTTTTTCTTTGTGTGTGTGTGTGGTAACCTAACAAAAAATCGCGTAGAGACAAAATTAAATCAAAAATCCCAGATGCCTTTTCTTCTTCTTTTTTTTTTTGAATTTCGATAATGCTTTTTTTTTTTGATATAATTTTATTTTAGGCAACTTATTTTTCCTGGGATATTACACCATAAAGATAAAATAAAATCTCTAGAAAATCAAGCAAGTATCTTGAAGATTACCAAAATTGAACAACCGGATCTCTGGCGCGCACAAACCTGGACGCCGTCGTGTCTTGCTCGCCAAGCTAGGGTTCGAACAACAATGGTGGAAGGGGGGGGGGGCGAATTTTTTTTTGGTGATTTTTGGACGGTTTTGGTATGTTTTTGTGGATCCTCGTAGTCACAATCAACCGCAACGAACTCCTTTCCAAGACAAACAAGAGCAAACAATCAGTCAGACTAACAATTCACTAATGTGACTCAAACAAAGAAATTCAATTGACGATTGAAAACAGGAAGATCCAATTTTTGATGATGAATCTGGAACCGTCAAAGGCGATCCGAAGCCGCAAAGCTCTGATACCAATTGATACGGGGTTAGCCGTGTAGAAGATGGGTCTAGGCAACGGATCTCAAAACAAAAGAAAACACAAGATTAGAACAATGGCGGAAGTGAAACTAATGGAAAGGATAATAGATAGAACCAATAGAAACGACGAGAAAACCCGCTTGCTTGATAGCAAGGAACCTTGTCGAACGATCTACCAACCCGATCTCTACAACGCCACACAACCAAGAATCGCTGATGAACTTGGAGCACGGAGAGGATTGCTTATGAAGTACGAAATCACCAACTCCAGAGGGACTTGACAAAGACGAAAACAACTAAGCAGGAAAGAACAACCGATTGAGACTCTCACGGGGAGCCGAGTTTTCAAAGCAAAAACCAAGCTCTGTTTTTGTGTTTTAACAATATGAGAAATCTAACTAATGAAGAAGACAAGGGTGCCTTAAATACCTAAGAGGTGGCCGGCCCTAGCTTCCTAAAACGGGCTATAATTGTTCCAAAAATACCCGAAAATAGAAAGCTGAAAATAAATAAATAATAATCCTAAAAATATCCAATGCAGAAATTAATAAGATTAAACATATGTAACGTTGACCAATAAAGTCAACGCCTTGACTTTGGACTTGTCCTCTTCATCATGTGATACATCATGTGCCATAAACGTCTCCAGCTCTTGACGTAGTTCCTTCAATCTTGACCTAGTAATCGGTCCATCAAAGGTTGGCACTAATGGCGGGGATGATTCCTCATCAAGTAACATGGAATCTCAGCCTATCCCTACTCCAAGGAGATGGAGGTCGGAATCCGAGCTGCAAGAGATCCTCCGCCAGAGCGAGGTAATCTCCGTAGAACAACAGCGTCAGAGGGATGAGTTGACCGCCAGTACTCAGAGGAGGGCTGGAATAGGTGGACCAGTCATGGACGACCCATACTTTACCATGACTGAGCTAGGACTATGTGCTTCAGGGTCAAGCAGGGTGCGAAACCCATCGCCAGAGCTCGATGGTGAGCCTAGCCCGAAGAGACCATGCACGAGTAGCCAGTCGTATGGGAGACATTTTGGAACGCCTTGAGGAGGAGTGGCATTGCCTATCGTAGTAGTTTCGTTTCTTAGTATTCCAAGTTGTACTTTGTGTAATATTTCAGTATTGCGGCAAGTACTCTAAGAAACACTTATATCTTCAAGCAATGTCGTCCGAACGCTCGAATGATAAACTTATGTGTAACTTGTGTAAGAATTCGAAGGTTCATCTATAAAATATCAAGTTGATCTATTCTGAGTAATTTATTTACGTTGGTATATTGCATAAGTATATTGCATAATATTAATGTATTGAATGCTTGGAATTTGATCGGTAAATAGATGGTGAACCCAAGAAGCACGAGGAATTCGACTCGAGCCGGTGCTGGGACCAGCCAAAACCCCAGACCAGCAGGAAGAGGTGTTCAGGATGAACACGAGTCTGAGTCTCGCGTCCAGCAGAGGCGTGAAGGTCAAGATCAGACCCAGGCGCCGACGCTGTTTGACGCTGCAGCTGTTGAGGCGATCCGTGAGATCGTGATGCAGGCTATTACAGATGTCTTGAGACCAAGTGCGCCTCAAGCACAAGAAGTGCCTATTCACGCAGCGGTTCCTGATGTTGTGGAACCCAGAAACCCTGTGATTCAGGAGACTGCCGTTAGGGCGAGGGGCAGCTATGGTCGCGCTCTTCAGACCATTACTTCCATGAGACCCGACTGCTATAACGGGAAAGGGGAGCCAGTGGCAGTGACTCATTGGTTCTCCCATATGGAGAGGCTATTCAGGAACGTGGAGTGTATGGAGGCCGAGAAGGTCCATATCGCTTCTCTTCAGCTGAAGGAGGAGGCTAGCGAGTGGTGGGAGAGCACTGGTTTGGCTGAGAGCCCAGTGTTGACTTGGTCGATGTTCAAGACCAAGATGGTTGATCGCTTTTTCTCTCATGCTATGAGAGAGGAGAAGCATAAAGAGTTCTTGTACCCTCAGACTGATGGTCTGAGAGTGACCGAGTTGGCATCTAAGTTCAACCATCTTCTACAGTACGCCACTGCCGAGATCACCAGCGAGGCTCAAAAGATCTGGTACTTCCACGAGTGGATGAACCCGGATATCAAGCCATTAATGGTGCACCACACATGCTCTACCTTGGAGCAGTATGTGGATTGTGCCTATAAGCTGGAGGTAACTCTCGAGGAGTCGACCAAGAGGCGCAACCGACAGAAGTCGATGCAGAATTAGAACCAGGGAGGTGGTTTTAAGCGCCCTGCGCCACCGTCTAACTTTGCCAAGTCCGGCCGAGCTAAGACGGAGATGACGCAAGGGGGATCGACTCAGCAGTCAGGGCAGACCAAGAGTACAGTTCAGTGTTATAACTGCGGTACTGCTGGGCACAAGAGCACTGAGTGTCGGAAGGAGAGGAGACCATGCTTTGGGTGTGGACGTGATGGTCATCTGCAAAAGTTATGCAAGCAGGGGAAGCAGAAGGGAGTAGAGTCGCAGCAAGGGTCAGTTTATCAGAGCAACCGACCTAGGTTTAAGCCTGCCGAGACTCCTAGCCCTTCAGTGCAGATGACTGCTCAGAAAAGGGGAAAGGCCCCAGCTGTTTCTGGAAGTCAGGGCCAACGCTTGTACGAGATACGTGAGGCAGATGGACCCAACACTCCGATTGCTCAAGGTACTCTATACCTTCACTCTACTTCAGTGTGCATTCTGTTTGATTCTGGTGCTACGCATTCCTTTATTTCGGATAGCTGTGTTAGCAAGTTAGACTTAGTGTGCAATGATTCGTGCGACCCTTTCGTCGTTAATCTTCCTAATGGAGAACGTTTGGTGGGAACCAAGCATCTATCAGACTTTTCCGATTACCATTCAGGGTAAGGAATTTGAGGCAGATTTAATCTGTATAGCCATGGCTCCATACGGCATTATTCTCGGTATGGATTGGCTGATGCGTCACAAGGCGGTGATCGACTTCAGTTCAAGAACGGTGACGGTGGCATCCGGGGGCCAATTCGTGTGTAAGTTCAAAGGTCGAAATGACGCTGATAACGGCAAGCTGATCAATGCGATGGCTGCGTTTAAGCTACTACGACAAGGATGTGTCAGGTACCTTTGCTATTTGGATTCGCCCGAGAAGGATGGACCTGAGGTTCTTGATATTCCTGTAGTTAAGGAATTTTTGGATGTCTTTCCGGAAGAAATTCCAGGATTACCCCCGAACCGTTACGTTGAGTTTTCTATTGATCTCGAGCCTGGTACGGCGCCGATTTACAAATCCCCATATCGGATGGCTCCTGCTGAGATGCAAGAATTGAAGAATCAACTTGAAGATCTTCTTGATAAAGGTTATGTCAGGCCGAGTGCATCACCGTGGGGTGCTCCGGTATTATTCGTCAAAAAGAAGGACGGATCGTTCCGACTTTGTATCGACTATCGAGAGTTGAACAAGGTAACGATCAAGAACAAGTATCCTTTGCCTAGGATTGATGACTTGTTGGACCAATTGCAGGGAGCAAAGGTTTTCTCTAAGATCGACTTGAGATCTGGATATCATCAACTCAGGATTCGGGAGCAGGACATTCCTAGAACTGCGTTTAGGACCAGATATGGTCATTACGAGTTCGTAGTGATGCCTTTTGGGCTTACAAATGCTCCAGCTGTCTTTATGGACTTGATGAACCGATGTTTTCACCAATACTTGGATAAGTTCATGGTGGTCTTCATAGACGACATTCTGATCTACTCTCCGAGTGAAGAATTCCACGAGGAACATCTGCGGATTGCCTTGTCAATCCTTAGACAACATCAGCTTTATGCTAAACTGTCTAAGTGTGAATTCTGGATAAAGGAAGTGGCTTTCTTATGCCACGTGATCAATAAAAATGGGGTTATGGTTGATCCCCAAAAGATTGAAGCGGTGGCCAAATGGACACAGCCCCAGAGCGTGAAGGAGGTACGCAATTTTCTTGGACTTGCCGGGTATTATAGAAGGTTCGTAGAAGGATTTTCAAAGATCGCTCTACCTATGACCAATCTACTCCGCAAAGTCCACAAGAAGTTTGTCTGGAATGACAAGTGCGAGGTCAGTTTCCAGGAGTTGAAGCGACGGTTGACCTCGGCACCCGTGTTAGCACTCCCAGAGGGGAATGACGATTATGTGGTCTATAGTGATGCTTCCAAGTGTGGTCTCGGTTGTGTTTTGATGCAAAGGGGCAAAGTCATTGCTTACGCATCTAGACAACTCAAGACTTACGAAGAAAACTATCCGACCCATGATCTTGAGTTAGCAGCGGTTGTCTTTGCGCTGAAGATTTGGAGGCATTACCTCTACGGTATAAGATGCCAAGTCTTCACCGACCACAAAAGTCTCAAGTATATATTTACTCAGAAGGAGTTAAATATGAGACAACGCCGCTGGCTAGAGTTGCTCAAGGACTACGATATGGAGTTGTTGTATCATCCGGGCAAGGCTAATGTAGTAGCTGATGCACTAAGCCAGAAGACAACGCATGAGACTGTAGTTGCTCTACTTACTGCTCAGACCAAGCTAAACCAAGAGTCATGCGACATTGAAGTCTTATATGACCAGCGTAGAGGGTACCTGAGTATGATGGAGATTCAGGCTACACTGCTGGATCAAATCAAAGAAAAGCAAGTCGATGACATCATCTTGGTAAAGTTAAGCAATGAAGTGATGGATGGGAAAGCTCCCAGTTTTGTGGTTCAGGATGATGGATCACTTTGGTTTCAGGATCGGATCTGTGTGCCTGACACAGAAGGTCTTCGTCAGTTGGTGATGAGAGAAGCTCATTCATCTGCTTATTCTGTGCATCCTGGCTCTAGCAAGATGTATAAGGATCTCAGGAAGAAGTTTTGGTGGCCAAACATGAAGTGGGACGTAGCAGACTTTGTGGCAAAGTGCTTAACTTGCCAAAAAGTCAAGATCGAACACCGCAGACCAGGTGGTGAGATGCTACCTCTCCCCGTGCCAGAATGGAAATGGGAGGACATTTCCATGGACTTCGTCACTGGGCTACCCAAGACTCGAAGTCAGAGAGATGCTATCTGGGTAATTGTGGATAGGCTTACGAAGAGTGCTCATTTCATAGCCATCAAGACCACATGGGAAACCCATAAGCTAGCCGAAGTTTACCAGAAGGAGATTGTCCGCTTACATGGCATTCCTAAGACCATTGTATCGGACTGAGATGGCCGTTTCATGTCAAGATTCTGAAGGAACTTCATAAGGCTATGGGGACCGAGTTGAGGTTCAGTACAACATTTCATCCTCAGACAGATGGCCAGTCTGAAAGGACCATCCATACTCTGGAGGATATGCTTAGAGCTTGTGTGCTCGATCGTCCGACTAGCTGGGAGGATAGCTTGAGTCTGATTGAGTTCACATACAACAATAGCTGGCATGCTACAATCAAGATGGCTCCGTTTGAAGCTTTGTATGGTCGCAGATGCAGATCTCCGATTTGTTGGGACGATAATACCGACAAAATTCTGCTTGGACCAGAGTTGGTCGAAAGGACGGCTTCAGACATTGCTTTGATCAGACAAAGAATGTTGACCGCTCAGAGTCGACAGAAGTCCTACGCAGATTGGAAGCGCAGGACTGTCGAGTTCGAGGTCGGTGACAAGGTTTTTGTCAAGGTATCGCCTTCCAAAGGAGTTTTCAGATTTGGTAAGCGTGGGAAGCTTAACCCTCGCTACGTGGGACCATTCGAGATTTTGGATAGAGTGGGATCTCTAGCGTACCGCTTGGTGTTGCCGCCATCGGCTCACCCGGTGCATAACGTGTTCCACGTATCTTTACTCAGAAAGTATGTACCAAATGAGTCTCATGTACTTAGTTACGAGGACATCGAGATTCAAGCTAATGGTACTTATGAAGAGTTGCCCGTGCGCATTTTAGAGCGTCGGGAGAAGCATTTGCGCAACAAGATCGTACCTTTGGTACGAGTGCTGTGGTCCAAGTCAGGGACCGAAGAAGTTACTTGGGAGACGTGGGAAACCGAGTTAGATATGCTCAGGCGTTTTCCCGAGTTATTCTCGACCTAAGTTTCGGGGTCGAAACTTCTTGTAAGGGGGAGGAGATGTAATACACCGTATTTTTGTAAGGTTATTTTGGGAATTATGGAATTTTCCCGGGTACCCGTTGTGTACGTCGGATTTAATTCAGGTAGCTTGAGACATTCTGTAATGTGCTCTGTATCTGTAATATTTTTCTCAGTGAAATAATATACAGACAAGGTGCCTTAGATTTTAATTGTCATTCGCGTACGATAATTTTTATCCCGGTTTAATGTCTTATCCGTTCAAAGCTGAACGGGCGGGAAAAAGGGTCACGGCGACCGCCGTAAAGTCACGGCGACCGCCGTCGTGAGACCCAAGCACGGCGACCGCCGTAAAGATACGACGCCCGCCGTTCCAACGCCCGAGGAGGCAGCTGATGTGTCATGCCGCGGCGACCGCCGTAAATTACGGCGACCACCGTAAGTGCCGTCATCGTTGCCCAGCAGTCGTTGCCCGTTGGTCGCCGGCGTTGTTTCTGACGAGCGCCGAAGTAGCTCTAGGCCCTCGTCTCCGAACTCTAGATGTGTTGGCTATAAAAGGAGGTGCTGGGGGAGAGGTTTTGAGCCATCCAAGCACCAAACCTCTGCCAAATTCGCCTCTCGCCGGAGTTGTGCCTTCGCCGGAAATTTCAAAGCTTTCGTCGGTGTTGTTAGTGGTGTTTCCAGCAGCCTTTGTGAAGCCTTGTGGTTGCCTTGGAAGGTCAGAAACCAAGCCAGGCTGAAAGGGGTCGAAACACGCTTTGTTTTGGTGAGATTTCTCTCGTCTCTATCGACCGTGTTCTTCACGGCGACCGCCGTGATGAATACGGCGACCGCCGCCAAGAACGGCGACTGCCGCCAGTGCCCAGAACGCCTTCGTGGCTTTGGCTTGGTCGGTTGTCATCGTGGCGTCTTTCCTTTCGTGTTCTTTTGTCGTGTTTAGATTCATACTGTTTATGTCGGATCTAACTTAGGGTTCCTTTTATGGGTCGACTCGAAGGTTGTTGTGCTATCGGAACTATACCGTGTCGAGCCCGAAATCCAGTGACGTCTTTAGACTATTCTGCGGAGTAAGGCAAGTGGCGGTTCGCTCTTGCTCATTCGTTCCATATTTACATTAATTATCAGTAGTTTATCTGAGTAATTAATTTGGAATGAATATTCTGTTTGTCTGGAAACGGTTTTGATAAACTGTTTTGAAAATCATATAATAGGTTGTATATCTGTTAGAACAACGCTATTATCTGTGATCGCCTTTCGGGCCTTTATGTGGATTTATCCTGTAAATGTTGTGGTGCTGTAACTGTTTAGTTAGCACTGTTAGATAGGAACGTTACTCGGACTCTATCCAGTCGTTTCTTTATAATCTGGTATCGGGATGGCTCGTCCCCATCTGGTACTATTCTATGATCATGATCGGTCTCTTACACATGTGTGTAGAGACAAGACACTTAGCTGGTGTCACAAACCTTTCGGTATACGTCACTCTCGACGAAACGTATACTAAGATGTGTCGTCCCATTGGTGGGGTACACATGTAAAAGTCTATAACGTGATGTGTGTTTTTGAAACATAAATCAGATAAGTGCTACCTTGACGCACATAATTAATACACCTTGGGCGAGTAGTGCAGCTAAGTTCAGTACAGCTAGGAAAACTCATCTTGACTTGAATGTAGTACGTTCTCTTTCCAATCTGGATTCACTGTAGGCGATGAGGTTGGTCGTGAACCGAAGCATCTCAGTCAGTTTTAAATCATTGTTGTATGATTCTGTAATATTCCAGATTTGTCATTACTTCCTTAAAGACTCATTTCCGTTGGAGTCTTCTTTCGAGTCGATTTTTGTGAAGATTCAGTCTTCCAGAATCTTCTCCTGTGCATACCTCTTGTTTATTCCAGTAGGAATATGATGGTTGACTACCGTTATCGGTTATTATCCGAGAAGCGATGAGTCTAACCTAATATGACTGCTTCGAACCAGTCTGCTTTATACCCTTGCTAGTCTATTCATTTAGACTAACCAACCAATATTTTCCCTTGCATGGTTGGCTGGTGTCATCCGTTCGATTCGGCACATCAGTTAAGAAGTAGCTCAGAAGATTAGAAGGACTATGGAGTCGGCGGTGGTTTTTGAATATTTTAATTATTTCTTTAATCAGGTTATGATCCTTTGGACAATAACTCCGATTATAATGTACTTTCTTAGTCTTCCGCTGTGTTTGGTTTAAACTATGTTTTGACCTATTCGGGATTGGGTTGTAATCCCGTAACTCTTGTTTCCTCGACAATGTTATGTTTTGGAATTTAATGCTTGATCTTTGTGTATCAATTGCATTTCATAAATTGTATTTATTTGGTAAAGCCTTGGGTGATCTCGGTAAGGAACAATGGGGTCACTGGCGGTAATACCTTTCCAAAAGGGTTAAGTTTTGGGGGTGTTACACAGGGGAGGCGATGCACAGGGGGAAGGCGAGAGGGAGACGATGGAGAGTCTAGTGTGCCTTTCTACCCTTCACCAACACCACCTTTAATGGCCCAAGGAGGGGGCAATGGTCCGACAACTCCCTCTGCAGGGGACCGGCCAATTTACAAGTGGAAAATCAAGTGGGAAGCAAGTGGTAACGGGAGGATAAGATTTGGTATGGGTTTTAAACCCCAGAAATTATATGTTTGTATCCAAACAAATATTCTAAGTCCCGAAAATACATCGAATGTATTTTATACCACTCAGAGAATTATTACGGAGATCATGGATATTACTGAAAATCCAAACTCCACTGAAAGCGAAATAATTAATTGAACGAAGGATGGGAAAATTACCCAAATACCCTTACTAAAAATTGAGGGATATTACAATGGGGTAGAGGGAACGAGTCCTTGGGACAAGCCTTGTTGATGTCTGTGAAGTCGATGCAGACTCTCCATTTGCCGTTCTTCTTCTGGACTACGACCACGTTGGCTAGCCATTCAGGATAGTGGACCTCCCTGATCTTTCCTGTTTCCAATAAGCTTTTGACTTCGTCGTCGACTATCTTGTTCCGCTCGGGGGCGAACTTCCTGCATTTTTGCTTGACAGGGGGATGAGATGGATCTACATTTAATTTATGAGTAATAACGTTTGGAGATATTCCGACCATATCCTCATGTGACCATGCGAAACAGTCGGCATTGGCCCTGAGAAAGTCAAGAAGTTGTTGTCTGGTCGAATCGTCCAAGTCCGACCCGACCCTTACCGTTTGGTTTGGCTTTGAAGGGTCTAGTGCGATTTCATCGAGTTTTTCCATTTCTGGTTCGACGTACCGACTAGGCCCTTCACCGCTCTGTGGTTGCTATGCGGTCTTGTGTTCGACTGTGCTTTTCATGGAAGCGACGTAGCATTCTTTTACGGTCCTTTGATCTCCTTTGATTTCTTGGACTCCCCATTCAGTGGAGAATTTGATGACTTGATGATATGTCGAAGGTACTGCCTTCATAGCGTGTATCCATAGCCTGCCAAGAATACAATTATAGGGAGACGGACAGTCTAGGACTAATAATTTCACCTGTTGGTTGATTCCTCCAGCGTATGTGGTTAGAATGATTTCACCAGTCATATGCTTAACCTCACCGCTAAACCCGACCAGTGGGGTCGACTTCTTGATTAGGTCGTTCTCAGTCAGACCCATTTCTTTAAGTGCGTCAAGGGCCAAGAGGTTTGTCGAACTCCCTGTATCAATTAGTACTCTCCGTATTAAACAATTACCAATAGACAAAGAGATTACCAGACCATCATGGTGACTATCCGACCCGTCGGAATCGGATTCGTCGAATGTGACCGTCAGAAGGTTAGACGTCCTCCTTGGCTTGAATTCCGATGCCTCGGGCTTGTCGCCCTTGCTTTCCCTAGCGTGTCGCTTAGCCGCGGAGTATGTGTTTCCACATATATCCGATCCACCTGAAATGGTATTGACAACTTTTGTATGGATGGGAGATGGGGGTTTGTTCTATTTTACCTGATCTCGACGTTCCATGGTAGCCTTTGCCCGCTCCGAGATTACGTCGCGCATGAGCCCCTGTGAGAGCAGCCTAGCGACTTCCTTCCGCAGGGCGATGCACTCGTCAGTCGAATGACCGTGGTCGTCGTGGAATTCGCACCATCGACTCATGTCCTTCTTGACATCCGGTCGGTCGCTCTTTCGGGGCCATCTTACCTCTTTTCCATATTTGTCGAAACTCTTGACGAGCTCCGACACGGAAACATTGAAATTATAAGACTGGACCCTAGGAGGCAACGCCGGACCGTCTCTCCATTCCTATGACCTGTCTTGGAAAGAGTTTACCTGATTTGGTTCGTTTCGATTACGAGAATAGGGATGAGATCGTCTGTCTCGACGGTTGTCGGAGGGATGTTTACGGTCGGATGGATCGGGTCCGCGTGAGGCTTTATGCGACTCACGATCCTCTTCCAATCTTACCTCGGCCATGGTTTTGGCCTGGACATCTTCAAAACTTTTGCATGGGTACTTGGTAATCTCATCGTAGAGATTGTTGTCTTTGACCAAGCCTTGTCGGAAGGCTTCGATGGAGGTTGTGACGTCACAGTGGGGAATTGCCACTTTCTCCTTATTGTACCTGTTAAGATAATTCCGAAGGGGTTCGTTATACCTTTGTGTGACTCGGTAGAGGTCACTTGATTGTCTTTCGAGCCTCCGACTGCTGGCGAATTGACTCTTGAAAGAGTTGACCAGATCCGCAAAGGATGTAATCATTCCCTGAGGCAAACGCATAAACCATGTTAGTGCGGGACCCGCGAGGGTTATGCCAAAGCTTTTGCATATGACTGCCTCGCGGCTCTCCCTTGAAACAGATACAGCCATTAGTTTTTGTTTATAGAGAGAGATATGGTCATCTGGATCGGTGGTGTCGTCGAACGTCGCCATGTTGGGGAGATGGAACTTCTTGGGGATCTCGACCCTTGCGATTTCTTCGACGAACGGGGATTCTTCGAATCCGCCGGACGTTTCCCTCTCGATTGGTTGCGGGACTCCTGGGAGCCTGTTGAAGCGATCGTCGATCGTCTTCATGTGTCTGTCGAGCGTCTGCTGGAAAAGAGCCAGGACATCTGGCGGATTGGTAACCTGTGGTTCATCGATTCGGGTCCCAGCAGACCCGATCGGTGTGGAAAAGGTGACATGGTTAGTCGAAAATGGACTAGCGAAAGGAGTTCGAAACGTACCCTCAGTGTGTCCAGGACGTCGTATGCTCGGAGGCGTCGGCTCGATGTTGTCCATGTCGAGGCGTGTTCGGGTGCCGCCGTGGACGGGCACGTTCCTAGATCCTGAAGCCACTGACTGTACCTGTGACTTAAGAGACTCATTTTCACGAGTTAGTTGCGCGATCTCGGCTTCGGATTGGGTTGACAAAGCGGCTAGGGGTTCGGTCTTTTGGCGTTGCTGGGCTAGCTCCTTTTGAAGGGTGGCCATTTTTTGGTAAAGTTCTTGGAACTGGGTTGAAGTAGGATTTTCGATTGTGTTTCCTACATCTTGGGTTTCATCTTCGAGACGAAGTTCTTCGTTGTTGGTAGGTGGGTCAATAGTCATGGTTGGAAAGTTTCGGAAGGGTGATCGGCAAGTTGCCCCACGGTGGGCGCCAAATTGTTTTGGGGCGAAAAGATCGGACGACCTAAATCGCCTTAGACGGGGTAACTAATCGATCGGGTGATAGAAAACAATCCAAACCAAGCAGATAATTGACAAGCAAAGAGTAAATGTAGAATAGCGAGATGATTTTATTAGATAATGTATTGATCAGATCGAATCGAGATACAAATTATCGTAATTTAGACCGAGTGGTCGTGTAGGACTCAACCGGTGACTTTTAGGTGGCGACCGATGGAGAGTAAGCGCAGATGATTGCTAGAGAGCTAGGCGGGGAGCGTAAGTGTTGTTCTGATCCGTTTGTGAGCCAGAATGCTTGTGTCCTCAGCGTAATTGTGTGCGTATCTTCTTATCTTCTTCGTCGTCCAAATATGGTAAGTTCTTTTCCATTGTGACCGTTGTATTTTTCTAATATCTTCGTCTTCAATGCCGAGAGCAATGGCAGGGATTATGCCATTTAATTGCTGCAATTATGATGGTTTGAATGTTGTGGATGTTGCGTGATCTGGGCATTAAATGTATGGCGAGATTCTCGCGATCCTGTCGGAGGGCATTCGACCAGAGAAGTCTTGTCGCCTCCTCTGGGTCTTCTCCTTTGTTCTTCTGATCTGCAATGGGCTTGGGCTCGATTCACTTGACTCATCTTCTCCGGGGATGCCAGGCCCAACAGAAAACAATCACAATAATCATAAAGTATGTTTTCATTTCAGGGATTGAAGACGGACTTATATTTGGTTAAGGAGACAAATCAATAATCTTAATTATTGGTATGCAGACGATAATTAGCCGGAAAACCTATATGCACACGTTTTTTTCCCTCTAAATGCACACGAAATGGGGCGTTTAATATAAGCGTACGCGTTCTATGCGCTTATATTAAGCGCATAGGGGCAGAAGGAGAATTTAAAAAAAATATGATGAGGGCCATAGCTTTCAGCATATGCGCCTACAATAGGCGCATAGCTATGCGCTTATGTAAGCGCATCACTATGCGCCTATATTACGCCGCATCTTCTTCCTCCTCCCCTCTTTCCCCTCTTTCGAACCCTAAAACACGACGATGACGGCGCCCCCGATTTCTTCCTCCCTCCCTCCCTCTTTTCTTCTCAATTAATCCCAAACCCGACGAATTAGCAGATGGCATATTCTTCCCCTCCACTTGGCGACCCAAACCGTGCAACCCATGACGTCTCCGGCGACAGTGGCGAGCTCGTGGTGCATCCGGCGATGTCTCCGACGATTCCTGCGGCCGAGGGTGCATCTGGCGATGCGGAGGAGAGGCGCGCGGTGGTCGGTGGAGGAGATGCGCGGCCAGAGGTGGTCGGTGGAGGTGGTGGGCCGGTTGGTGGCAGTGGTTCTCCAGTCGGCGGTGTTTGGGTGGTGATGGAGGATGAGGACGAGGACGAGGACGGCAAAGTGAGACGACGAGTGAGGGGTGGTGGCAAACGACCGACAACCCGATCGACACCCTTTCCAGATGTGTCGGTGGACGTTACCGTCACTCCCGCACCGATAGGCGTCCATCAGGTATACTTTTGGATTTCATTAAATTTTAATTTCATTAGATTATTGATTTTAAGATTTCAGAAAAAATAATAATAGATTTGTTAGAATTTAGAATATAAAATTAGAATTACGAAATAGATTTCAGTAGATATCGGATTTTAGGAAATTTAGAATTGAAAATACAGGATTTTAGAATTGAAATTATATATTTGTTAGATTTTAGATATGAATTTAGATTCATTAGAATTTATATCGAAATGAAATTGTTAAAATTATGCAATTGATTTCAATTTTATTTTAGATTGAATATTGTTGTGTAAATGAAAATTTTATTGTTGTCGTATGTAAAATTATATTGAAGATACGGTTTGAATTTAGATTATTAGGAATTAGATTTGATTAGAATTTGAAAATATGAATTATAATTTAATTATATGTCTTTCTAATTTAATTATAGGTCATTTTAGGGCGGAATGGGCCTTATTGGTCCCAATAAGTCTGTATTGGGCCCAATAAGGCCCATTATGCCTTTATTCGGATTAAATATTAGTAAAAACTATATAAATACGTTTTTCAAACAAATACGGTTATAATAATCTAACAAATAAAAAATCTAGGCGGTACGAGACGCTTTAGGAGGTTCCGAGGGGATAACACATTCGGCTCCGGTAGCGGACCGACGTGTCGTGCCTCGGAGACATATATCAGACACCGTCTGTCGGCGCGCTTCTATGCTACGAGCCGATTTATTAGGTGTAGCATCACCGGTTCCTCAACCTTCTGTTCAGAGTGAGGATGATAGCATGGAGGACGCATATGTTGAGGATCCACCAGTTGATGAGGAGGCGCAGCAGCCGCAACAGATGTCAGATGATGACGAGGGCATGGAGGGAAAGTACATGGTTTCTTTTGACCCGATTTTGTCGACGGATGAGACCCACCCTCCAGCCGTAGCCCCTCTTTTTGCCCCCTCTCCTGTGCCCGTTCACGTTCCATCACCGGTCGAGGCCGGTCATTTTATCCCCTCCCTAGTTGCTTCCCCGCCACCCGCTCCTAGCCATGCACCTCCTCCTCTCGGGGCGCCCGTTCTAGGCCAGGCTCCCTGGATGCCAGTAGGGCCACGCATCCCTATCCTCCTTCAGAGCTACACGACCCACATTGCCATGGCGATTTGGGACCTGACCCCTCCTGGCCCTCCTGTCCATATTGCTGCCCCCATCCTTTCGCGAAACCGACGCAGGAGAGGTCGAAGAGGTCGAGGAGAGGCCGATCCAGATGTTGTTCCAGAGGAGGCTGCTCCAGAGGAGGCTAAGGCTGATCCAGAGGAGGTTGCACCGGATGCTCATGCTCCCCGTGGTACGGGGCGTCATCGTCGCCAACCGTCTCAGGATTTGGTACGTATTTAGTGTATAGTCCCGTTTTACTTGAAATATAAATTTTAATTTTAATTTTTGTAACTAATATTAATTATCGAACATTCAGGATCGCAAGGTCTTGAAGGTCCACTTTCACGTCGGCTGGACCTCTCCGCTCGAGCGGTATATCAGACCCAGGCCAAACACATGGTTTCAGTTGGCGGAGCATAGCGGTCTCACCCATCTACGCACTCTAGGCACTGGGGCAGTGGATCCTGTGTTGGTGTCTGCTTTTGTCAAGAGATGGCACCCTGAGACATTAATGGTGCTATGTCGTTGCTTTTTGACCCATATGCTTTTGTCATTGCTTTTCGACCACTCCACCACCGGCCGGTACGCATGGGGAGTTGTGATATTGTCCTTACTGTACAGGAACATAGGCCAGGCTTCCAGACGAGATGCACATGGCATTGCCAGTTTCTAGCATACTGTTGAGGGTAAGAAATGTCAATTTAAATGAAAAAATTAAATCCTAATGTTATAAATATATTTTTATTCTTATCGTTTGATCCTGATTTACAGTCATGAATATGGGCGTATTTTTCCCATTTTCGTAGACATTATGTCTTGGACCCTGCTACCATAGACGCTGATGCTGCTGCTTTCAGAGAGGGCCAGGAGGTTCCACAGGGCAAGAACCCTGGTCGTTTGGTATGTATGTGCCAGATTCTAGACAACATCAGATACGAAGAGGCAATCTGATTCATTATATTAATAGTTTATTTTTTAATATATATTGACGCAAAATACTAATTTCATATAAATTACCTGTTACAGGTTCAGTGGTTTCCTTTCGCTCGGGTATCATTCGACCGACCGGAGTACGCTCCTTCTATGTTCAGAGGTATAATCCAGATCTTGGATATACATGAGCCGTATTTGCCGGACCGCGTCCTGCGACAGTTCATGCACGTGCAGGGGATCCCAGAGTTACCTCCACATCCCAAATCAGTCACCCGCGGGAACAACCTTCGTCATTATGACGTCACATTCCATGATGATATGTTGGGGGCGTGGGATGAGGATCTGAGGCCTCTGATCCGGATTGACGATCCACCAGCCACGCAGTATTGGGATGTGACGGCCGACTATCTCGATTGGTTGGACGGTTATTCTCATGTGTTGGTGGATCCCAGATCCACTAGACAGGATCGTCCCGCCGACCCTGTCCATCCCACACCTACGGTGGACACTCTTGCGGTATGTTTAATTCGTTTAATTCAATAAATGTTTATTATTAAATTATTATATATAAATTATAATGGGTATTGTCATTACGAATACAGCGGAACCAATTGGTTGGAGGTGAGCTCCGTGCATATTTAGATACGCCAATTTTCGCCGAGGAGGTTCAGGTGTTCATGAGGCGTCTATTGCATATGTTGACCGGTGACACTCCTCCGATGGCCGCCCCTCCACCCCGTGCGTCTCAGTCACAGATTTTTACGGATTCTATACACGAGGATGGGGAGGGTAGTGGGAGTCAACCGGGTGGCGATTAGGGTTGTTATGTATGGTCACAAATTGTTATGGCCACAGATTGTTATGTATGTGTTTTGTATTATGTACATTTTATGTTATTTTTCATACTTTTCATGGATTAGTTATCGTAATTTATAAAAATTAGTAGAGTTTTCCACAAAACAAGATTTTCGGGTTACACTAGGCCCAATAGCACTACTAAGTCATGAAATGGCCCAAAATACCAAAAAAGTAAAATGGGCCCAAACTATGCCCAATAGCACTTCTAAGTCATGAAATGGCCCAAAACACCAAAAAAAGCAAAATGGGCCCTAACTAGGCCCAATAACACTTCTAAGTCATGAAATGGCCCAAAACACCATAAATTCTTAAGAAATAATATTAATTCATTAGTAAAAACTATAAAAATGAAGTTATATCATACTTAATGCTATGGCGTAACTATAGAGTTCAATATAAAACTTCATAAGCCTTCGTCATATCACATTATAACTTCATAAGACTTTATCATATTACATTAGTATATAATAAAAGTGATAACTTCTTAAGAAATAATATTAATTCATTAGTAAAACTATAAAAATAAAGTTATATCACACTTCATGCTATGGCGTAACAATAGAGTTCAATATAAAACTTCATAAGCCTTCGTCATATCACATTATAACTTCATAAGACTTTGTCATATTACCTTAGTATATAATAAAAGTGATAACTTCTTAAGAAATAATATTAATTCATTAGTAAAAACTATAAAAATGAAGTAATATCATACTTTATGCTATGGCGTAACTATAGAGTTCAATATAAAACTTCATAAGCCTTCGTCATATCACATTATAACTTCATAAGACTTTGTCATATTACATTAGTATATAATAAAAGTGATAACTTCTTAAGAAATATTATTAATTCATTAGTAAAGATTATAAAAATGAAGTTATATCATACTTCATGCTATGGCGTAACTATAGAGTTCAATATAAAACTTCATAAGCCTTCGTCATATCACATAATAACTTCATAAGACTTTGTCATATTACCTTAGTATATAATAAAAGTGATAGCTTCTTAAGAAATAATATTAATTCATTAGTAAAAACTATAAAAATGAAGTTATATCATACTTCATGCTATGGCGTAACTATAGAGTTCAATATAAAACTTCATAAGCCTTCGTCATATCACATTATAACTTCATAAGACTTTGTCATATTACATTAGTATATAATAAAAGTGATAACTTCTTAAGAAATAATATTAATTCATTAGTAAAAACTATAAAGTTCAAGTATATCACATTACAAAGTCTTAAAATATGGTATAAGTATAACTTCTTAAGATTTTGCCTAAGAATTTATTATATTACATTAGTATAAATTATAATTGATGAATATGGTATAAGTATTAAATTCTTAAAATATCAATTAATATTATCATAAAGTTAGGAAATGTTATAATTGATGAATATGCATGTCCTCGGGCCCAATACAGATTGGGCCTATATTTGGGCCCAAATATAGGCCCAGGTGTTGTACGCTTATTGTAAGCGTACAACTATGTGTGCTTACACTAAGCGTACAGTTATGGGCCTATATTTGGGCCCAAAACTGTATAACGGCCGATTTCAACGGGTAGAAATATGACCGTCTGTGCGCTTATTGTAAGCGCATAAACGGTCATTTCTCTAACGTCAAAATTTCCCGCCTATAAATACCAAAGCCAATTTTCATTCTCTTCACATCCAAACACAACATTCAAATCACATTCGGTGGCTTCAACTTTCCCGAGCTCAAGATCCACCGTGCAGAGGAGAAAAATCGACTCACGAGGGATTATTCAGTTTTTCGGTAACGTTATTAATCTTTCTTTGGCTTTATATTTTTTTAAGATTTTATAGCTTCTGATAAAATAAATCATATTCCAGATCGTTGGATTTTATGGCTTCGTCATCCAGCACGTCCAACAGTGTACAAGCTCCGGTTACAATGTGCCAATGCAATTTCCCGGTCGTCTTGTACACTTGCGACATGCCCATTCACTACAAAAGGAGATACCTCGCATGCAAGGATTACATCCCAACGGAGCGGTATGAGGATATGAGAGGGTGTCGTACTTTTAAGTGGCTTGGTCCACCGTATGACGACAATGCTGCCAAGATTATCAGAGATTTGGTGCTGGAAAGAAATGAGCTTAAGAAGATGTGCGACACCCTTTCCGATTCAAACTGGAAGTTAAGGAGAAAGATATATTATCGGGGTTATGATATAACAAAATAAGTTATAACCATGTTTTTTTATTAGATAAGTCTTAAATTGTATGAATAATGTTATTATTACAGCATTGAGTTGGAGTCATTGCCTTGTGGCCATTATCCCGTTCACCGCCTCAAGAATTCTAAAGGAGGGCGAGCCTTCGATGAAAGTCGAACCCGTCTAACTTTCCGATTTGCCCCTTTTCTCACAGCAGCACATATATACTTGGAATCCATAAACTCCGGTTCAATCTCATAAGGAGCTTCTTATATGATATTGAACCGGTGTTTGTGGATTCCAAGTATTTTTGTGCTGTTGCGAGAAAAGGGACAAATCAGAAAGTTCGACGGGTTCAATTTTCATCGAAGAGTCGCCCTCCTTTAGGATTCTTCAGTCGGTCAACGGGATAATCTGCACAACGCAATGACACCAACTCAATCTTGTAGTTATTTGGATGTTGTTAGTTTTTTGTGCTTTGTTTGTAGGACAAACGACCATCTATTTGTAAGCATGTAATCATGTGGATTTGTAATGTAATATATTATGGTTATGATAATTTGCGACTCCATAAGTTTGATGTCTTTTTCATTACATAAGCCTTACTATGAAACCCACCAAAGCAAAAATCATGAGGAATTAACCAAAAGAGACTCACTCACATATAAAATTATATTACATTACAAACTGCCTTATAGTTTTACATGAAGTACTGATAATATGGATCAACTAAGCCAAATAATCTGGATTCTGACCGGCTGCCTTGCAGCATTCCCTAAACTCTTACAATTTCGAATCATACACTCCTTCCCACCACAAGATTCTTGGATCGCAATGTCTTCGCCACGCATACGTAATGGGTGGTAATGGAGAGTCGGAACTGAGCGTCACCTATACGAATACAAACAAAAAATACGCAATTAGTATACACGATATTGCAAATGAAACATCCAAGTATAAGTAGAAATACAAAACATTACCGGTATCCAGTGGTTGTGATCCCGTACGTGTGCTATCCCCGACATTTTTAAGGGAGGTGTACAGCATGGTCCAGACGGCCTTATTGGTAAGCACAATAAAGGGTACTGAGATATGATGATCACAACAACATTATACACCGTGGCAAACACTAAGCCCATGAATGGCATGTCAAGCCAATAATCTGGGCCGCAAGGGGTCTTCACATAGTTAATTTGAACCATTAGATCATCCCATGACCCTAGTCGTGTAGCTTATCGTATTGGCTCCCACAATTGTCGGTTGACACGCAACTCCTTTGACATCACGCTACGAATCAAGGGATATTGACCCTGACTCATCCCCATAAGCACAGCCAAAGACCGATAACCACAATGTCTGTTTGAACGTACATCCATAGCACCATTAATGTACCCAAACCAGAAGTAGTCGATATTCCGAACCCCAAAGTCCACCCCAAAATGAAGCATGGGTTCTTCAGGCCACTCCTCCGATGGACGGACTCCAACATGGTCGGTCTGGACGTACATCTCCTCAAATTGTGATTCTTCTACTTGCGGTTGAGATTGCATGTTCTCGGGCTCAAGCACTACGAAACTTGCTTGCTTCCTGGGATGACCTGGCCCTTTCACCTTCTCCTTTGCCTTCTCAGACTTCAGTAAGTCTTCTCTTACGTGCTCATGCAGGCTCTTTTCCCTAGTCGATGACCCCTTTGCCTTGTTCTTCGCACCACTTGGCCTTCCCTTTCTAGAGATGTCCATCGGCTCCATAAACGTACTCTGCTCCGGATGCTCCAAGGCAATGTACAGATCACTCACTTTCCATAACGTGGCTTGGCTCAAAGTTCGGCTTTGCACTCTCGACCACATCTCACGCAATCTCAACTCTGGAACGGACACCGGAACACTGTCGTCAACAAGCGCAAATGTTGTTGGATCCTCTTCCCAATGCAAGTCCTTCTAGAAGTCGTGAATGTCGTCTGGAGTGAGAGTTGTCCTTGTAATGATGGATTTTGCAATATCGTGTACGCACGGTAACCCAAGGTAGTCTCTCACCCAATGATCGTCACATACTTCTGAATAGTCCTCATTGACTAACTTATCATACATGGCCAACAACAAATCAAAACACTTATCTGACACTCTTCAGAAGAGCCTTGAAAAGACCATTCGGGCAAGCTCCGAAAACCCCGGATCGTTGAACTCCGTTGGTCGTGTAGACAGTGACTTGTTTATGGTCGCCCTAATCGTGTCGATTTGAAGAATGATTGCATGGTGGATCCTCACGATCACTCTGTTAAAGCCGCCTCTGCTAGACCCCACAATATCTTTCAAGACACGATGCATCCCCTCAACCCTATCAAAACAAAAAACATTTATTGCCTTAGAACGACCTTGGAACTCATAAGTACAAACAATCAACTACACAATGTTCAAAGGATACCTGTTTGAAGTCCTCGTGAAGAAGTGAAGGGTGTAATCCGTCCAAGCTCTTACTATGCTTTCCTTGTAAGGAGTCAGCCATTCCTTCTCGACGTATCCAATAAGGCCGCTCTTCCACGACGTCCTCAATGCTCTGAGCCTCTCCTCGTAGCTTTCCTCGGTGGTCGAGCAAAAAAGTCCCCAGTACTGGTTTGTAAACATATCGACTCTGGCACTGTCTTTTATAACCTTGTCGGCATGTGCCTTGATGTTGTTTCTAATATGGACCCAACACAAGAGATGTCTTACCGGGACGTCTTTGAAAACTACCTTAATAGCTTTGATGAGAGCCTTTTCACAATCGGTCATTATAGCCTTTGGCATTACACCCAACTGCTCAAACAAGTTCCGAAGGGCCCTCACTATCCACTGGTAATGGAAAAACTTTTCATCTCGGGTGAATGCGTACGCAATGTTGAACGTCTTGTGAGTGCACGTAAAACCAACAATCTCCACCAAAGGCATTTCATATCTATTCATAGACATAAGAAATAAAAATACCAATATTTAGTGAATATAACTAATCAAATTGTAGCACATAGCAAAATATCTAACTACTATTAAAATGTATTACATACTTATTTGTCTTGTATGTGGCGTCAATGATCACAATGTGTAGGAACTTCTTTAACAACCGTAGCGACTCCGGGTGAGCAAAAAACAGAATCTCCACCTCGTCCCCTTTCTTCATATTCCTAAGAGGATAGAAAAGATACTCGTTCTCTTTCAAAAAATGAAGGGACCACTGAGTAACCGTCAATTCCCCACGATCCTCGAAATGGAGCTTCTGCAAAAAGTTGGCAACCTGCTTCATTGATGTTACATTTCCCGGAAAGTTTTTCCTCAACTGCAAAACAATCTCTTTCGGAGTCTTCCGACCATCGCCCCATTTCCTAGCCATGACCTCCTCTTCCTAGGTCATTCGACCCATGAATGCATTCCCGTGAAAGCTAGTCTGAATCATGTGGTTGTGGGTGCCATGTATAACATCCAAGACCCATCTTTCAGTAAGAAACCCTAGCTCATTTTTCAAACAACACCCATACACATCGAACCTACAATCGCACTTCTTCGATCTGTGTTTTTGACTCCTCGAAACCGACAACTCCAGATTTTCTACATTAACTTTCGGCCTCCCAGATCTCGGTTCACCATATCTATCGCATGTCAAACTAACTACATACGGATTTGAGGTACGTTTCACCAACACTATCATCAGCTCTTTTGCTCTAGCTCTCGCCCACTCAATCATTTCATTCATACTCTCCCAAACTAGGCCAGTACGAAAATGTTCTGCATAATCTTCTCCCTATAATTATTTTTTATTTATGAATTATTATACTGTCTATAATTAGAACAAACTAATAATACAACAAATTTGCAAAGTCATTAATTCATAGAAAATTTACCTACTACAATAGAACCTATAATCTATATATAAACTGTGTAAATTTAAACACTAACCATGAACAAATCACAATCATCTCCTTCGTCTTCGCAACCCGAGTCGCTCCATTCTCCGTCTACTTCTTCATCTTCTCGAGCTTGTATCCAATCTCGCACCTCATCTTCAATTTGCAAATTCATCTTCTCGACCTTGTGATGGTGTGGAAGAAGATGGTGTGGAAGAAGAACAACAATGCAGATTTTATAGGCTGAAAATTCGACCGTTGGTACGCTTACACTAAGCGTACCAATGGCCGAATCTATACAAACATGTACGCTTACATTCAGCGTACCAATGGTCGGCTTAAAATTGGACCGTTGCATTCGAACGTTGGTACGCTTACATTAAGCGTACCAACGGCCGAATCTGTACAAACCTGTACGCTTACATTAAGCGTACAAGTTTTGGCCTATGCCCTTATCATATTTTTTAATCTCGCTTCTGCCCCTATGCGCTTAATATAAGCGCACAGAACATGTACACTTACATTAAGCGCCCGATTTTGTGTGCATTTAGGACACAAAACGTGTGCATATAGATGGACCCTAATTAGCTATATTAACGTATAGGTATGTACGTTTGATTTTCTAGGAGTAGGAGCACCAAACAAACACATATATGAATGGACTGATGGAGTAAAATAATAAGAAAAGGTCAAAATGGTAGGTTACACGGTATATGGCTAGAGTGACCAACCAAAAATTGTTTAATGGGGACCGGCAGAAAGTTTAGACGCGATTGTGGAAATCCGAATCCGCCGGGAAGAGAGGTCGACAGTTAACACTCCATCGACCTCAGTTTGATCGCTAGACTAGTGACCCTAACCATCTTATAAAGCCTGGATCCATCATCGAAATACACTCCCCACCAGCGGAGACATGCAAAAGACCCCCGACTGGCCGCGGGGGGAAGACCCTCCACAAGCAAGTCAATATGAGAAGTGTTCAATAATTGATAGACGAGAGAGCGGGGCTTGGTGGTACGGTGGTGCTTCAGGGGTTACTCGGGGTAGAGCTATGATGGTTGTTAGAGCCGAGTTTTGGGTGTTTAAGGTGGTACGTGCTTTTTGAGGGTGTTTTTTTGTTTCTTAGGGAGAGGTTCTCTTTTTCAGTCAAGGGTAAGATTCAACAAAATAAATAAAATTGGAATCCCTTTATCATATGCTTGGGATTTCCTTTTATACTTCTCTTTCTTGTCTTCACATTAGTTCTCTTCACGAACCTATCGGACTAGTGACATCTTATCCTTATTTGACAGCTTCACTCCTCGCGGGATGGGAACGACTACACTCTTCGATCCTTCACTCCTCAGGGATCGCTACATGCTTCGAGTAAATCTTTCGCTCCCTGGGGTTAGCTACAATCGTCGACCTCGGTTTGATCGCTAGACTGGTGACCCTGACCGCCTTACAAAGCCTGGACCCATCATCATAATACACTCCCTACCAGCGGAGACATGCAAAAGACCCCCGATTGGCCCCAAGGGGAAGACCCTCCACAAGCGAGTCAATATGAGAAGTGTTCAATAATTGATAGACGAGAGAGCGGGGCTTGGTGGTACGGTGGTGCTTCAAGGGTTACTCGGGGTGGAGCTATGATGGTTGTTAGAGCCGAGTTTTGGGTGTTTAAGGTGGTGCTTTTCGAATGTGTTTTTTTGTTCCTTAGGGAAAGGCTCTCTTTTTCAGTCAAGGGTAAGATTCAACAAATAAAATAAAATTGGAATCCCTTTGTCATATGCTTGGGTCTCCTCTTATACTTCTCTTTCTTGTCTTCACATTGGTTCTTTTCACGTACCTATCGGACTAGTGACATCTTATCCTTATTTGACAGCTTCACTCCTCGCGGGATGGGAATGACTACACTCTTAATTCCTTCACTCCTCATGGATTGCTACATGCTTCGAGTAAATCTTTCGCTCCCTGGGGTAAGCTACAATCGACTCGTAGATCCATCGCTCCTTGGGAATAGCTATACTCTTCCCGTAGATCCTTCAATCCTCAGGGATCGCTACATGCTTTGAGTAATGGAATGATGGAGTAAAATAATAAGAAAAGGTCAAAATGGTAGGTTACAAGGTCTATGGAGAGAGTGACCAACAAAAAAATGTTTAATGGGGACCGACAGAAAGTTTAGACGCGATTGTGGAAATCTGAATCTGTCGGGAAGAGAGGTCGACAGTTAACACTCCGTCGACCTCGGTTTGATCGCTAGACTGGTGACCCTGACCGCTTTACAAAGCCTATACCCATCATCGGAATACACTCCCCACCAGCGGAGACATGCAAAAGACCCCCGACTGGCCCCGGAGGGAAGACCCTCCACAAGCAAGTCAGTATGAGAAGTGTTCAATAATTGGTAGACGAGATAGCGGGGCTTGGTGGTACGGTGGTGCTTCAGGGGTTACTTGGGGTAGAGCTATGATGGTTGTTAGAGCCGAGTTTTGGGTGTTTAAGGTGGTACGTGCTTTTTGAGGGTGTTTTTTTGTTCTTTAGAAAGAGGTTCTCTTTTTCAGTCAAGGGTAAGATTCAACAAATAAAATAAAATTGGATTCCCTTTATCATTTGCTTGGGATTTCCTTTTATACTTCTTTTTCTTGTCTTCACATTAGTTCCCTTCACGTACCTATCGGACTAGTGACATCTTATCCTTATTTGACAGCTTCACTCCTCGTGGGATGGGAACGACTACACTCTTAGATCCTTCACTCCTCAGGGATCGCTACATGCTTCGAGTAAATCTTTCGCTCCCTGGGGTTAGCTACAATCATCGACCTCGGTTTGATCGCTAGACCGGTGACCCTGACTGCCTTACAAGTCCTAGACCCAACATCAGAATACACTCCCCACCAGCGGAGACATGCAAAAGACCCCCGATTGGCCCCGAGGGGAAGACCCTCCACAAGCAAGTCAATATGAGAAGTGTTCAATAATTGATAGACAAGAGAGCGGGGCTTGGTAGTACGGTGGTGCTTCAAGGGTTACTCGGGGTGGAGCTATGATGGTTGTTAGAGCCGAGTTTTGGGTGTTTAAGGTGGTGCTTTTCGAATGTGTTTTTTTGTTCCTTAGGGAAAGGCTCTCTTTTTCAGTCAAGGGTAAGATTCAACAAATAAATAAAATTGGAATCCCTTTATCATATGCTTGGGGTCTCCTCTTATACTTCTCTTTCTTGTCTTCACAATGGTTCCTTTCACGTACCTATCGGACTAGTGACATCTTATCCTTATTTGACAGCTTCACTCCTCGCGGGATGGGAACAACTACACTCTTAATTCCTTCACTCCTCATGGATCGCTACATGCTTCGAGTAAATCTTTCGCTCCCTAGGGTTAGCTACAATCGTCTCGTAGATCCTTTGCTCCTTGGGGATAGCTATACTCTTCCCGTAGATCCTTCACTCCTCATGGATCGCTACATGCTTTGAGTAATGGAATGATTGAGTAAAATAATAAGAGATTGTCAAAATGGTAGGTTACAAGGTCTATGGCGAGAGTGACCAACCAAAAATTGTTTAATGGGGACCGATAGTAAATTTAGACGCGATTGTGGAAATCTGAATCCGTCGGGAAGAGGGGGGTCGACAGTTAACACTCCGCCGACCTTGGTTTGTTCGCTAGACTAGAGACCATGACCGCCTTACAAAGCCTGGACCCATCGTCGGAATACGCTCCCATTAGGGGAGACATGCAAAAGACCCCCGACTGGCCCCGGGGGAGGACCCTCCACAAGCAAGTCAGTATGAGAAGTGTTCAATAATTGATAGAAGAGAGAGAAAAAGCAGGCTAAAAGTGAGGTTTTGATGGGGCGGGGCTTGGTGGTACGGTGGTGCTTCAAGGGGTTACTTGAGGTGGAGCTATGATGGTTGTCGGAGCCGAAATTTGGGGTGTTTAAGGTGGTGCTTTTCGAGGGTGTTTTTTCTTAGCCATAGAGAAAGGCTCTCTTTTTTCACTCAAGGACCATATCCAACAAATAAAATAAAATTGGAATCCCTCTATCATATGCTTGGGGTTTCCTCTTATTCTTCTCTTTCTTGTCTTCACATTGGTTCCCTTCACGTACCTATTCAACTAGTGACATCTTATCCTTATTTGATAGCCTCACTCCTCGCGAGATGGGAACGACTGCACTCTTAGATCCATCGCTCCTTGGGGATGGCTATACTCTTCACGTAGATCGTTCACCTCATTGGGGATGGGTACATGTTTTGTGTATATTCTTCGCTCCTTGGGGATAGCTACACTCTTCTCGTCGATCCTTCACTCCTCGGGGATCGATACATGCTTTAAGTGAATCCTTCACTCCCTGGTTAGCTACAATTGTCTCGTAGATCCTTCCCTCCTTAGGGAAGGCTACATGCTTCACATAGATGCTTTGCTCCTTAGGGAAGGCTACATGCTCCGCATCGATCCTTTGCTCCTTTGGGAACTTTGTTTACATGTGGTGTTATTCACCACTTACTTAGTTTGAATTGGATCATGTCATCCGGTTGACTATCCATGTGTCGTCTTTGCATTACTCACTTTCTCGTCTATTAGGACCCTGTAGGGGTGTGTGAATCTTGGTTCCCACATAGCCCCCAAGCCTCTACCTAGACCATGTTAGGACGAGTTTTGAAATAGTACTTTCAGCTAGCTATTCTTATTTGCCTTGCTTGAGCTTTCCTAGAGGACGTCTTACTCCTACAAGGGTCGGGCCTATGCTGACATTGACCTCAACAAGTGCTCTTATCATGCGGCATGTGGTCTTCTCAAGCTTCTTTGATTTAGTGGTTGACTCTTGTTCTTTACTCCTTGGTCTTAAGGTGTGATCTCTTGCACTGTATTGTTTTTGTATTTTCTCTCATGTACTTTCCTTGTGGTTTATCGGTGTTTTGTGAAAAAACTTGGTTTGTCTTCATCAACGGTTCACGACCTTGAGTTATCTCCCCCTTTTTGCTTCATGTTCAATCTGAGTTTGCTTTCATACTTTAAGGCTAGTCAACAACCCTTTTGGGGACGACCTTGAGTTTGCTTTCATGTTCAATCTACAAAGTGACTTCCTCGTAGGGACGGAGTCCCAACATTTGGCTTTAGAGTCCATATATAGACTTCTTCATGTGGACATAGCCAAAATTTTGGTCTCTGTACTCCATGAAAAGGACACTTCATGGGGGAGCAGCCCCAACATTGGGCTTTGTGATCTGTGAAAGAACTTCTTCATGGGGCCGAAGCCACGACATTGGGTTTTGTAGTTCACTTTTGTAGTCCACGTTGGGCTTTAGAGTATGTGAAGGAACTTCTTCAAGGGGGTGGATCCTCGATATTAATGCTTTGTAGTTCGTGTGAGGACTTCTTTGTGGGGGCGGAGCCCCGATATGATTGCTTTGTGATCCGCATGCGGACTTCTTCATGGGTTCGAAACCTTGACGTTGTTGCTTTGTAATTCGTGAAGGGACTTATTCACAGGCGAAGCCCCGATGTTGTTTCTTTATAGTACACGAAGGGACTTCTTCATGGGGGTGAAGCCCTGGTATTGTTGCTTTGTAGTACACGAAGGGAATTCTTCATGGGGGCCGAAGCCCAGGTGTTGTTGCTTTATAGTACATGAAGGGACTTCTTCATGGGGGTGAAGCCTCGGTGTTGTTGTTTTGTAGTCCGTGAGAGGACTTCTTCGTGGGGGCGGAGCCTTGATATATATTGCTTTGTAGTCCGAGCGGGGACTTCTTCTTGTTGTGAATCCCCGACGTTGTTGCTTTGTAGTCCACAAAGGGACTTCTTCTGGGGAAGAAGCATTGGTGTTGTTGCTTTGTAGTCCGCAAAGGAACTTCTTCATGAAGGTGAATCCCTGGTTTTGTCGCTTTGTAGTCTGAGAAGGGACTTCTTCATGGAGGCAAAGCGCTAGTGTTGTTGCTTTATTGTTCGCAAAGGGACTTCTTCATGGAGGTGAAGCCCTGATGATGTTGCTTTGTAGTCCATGAAAGGACTTCTTCATGATGTGATGCCTTAACATTGGGCTTTGTGATCTGCAAATGAACTTCTTCATGGGTGTGGATCCCTAGTATTAATGATTTGTAGTCTGTGTGAAGACTACTTAGTGTAGGCAGAGCCCCGATATTATTGTTTTCTAGTCATTGAAGGTATTTCTTCGTGGGGGAAGAGCATTGGTGTTATGTCTTTGTAGTATGCGAAGAGACTTATTCATGGGGGCGGAGGCCCAACATTGTTGCTTTTTGTCCGCGAGAGAATTCTTCATGGGGCGAAGCCTCGTTGTTGTTGCTTTGTTGTCGGCAAGGGGACTTTTTCATGTAGTCAAAGCCCTGGCGTTGTTGCTTTAGAGTACGCGAGGGGACTTATTCATGGAGGCATAGCCTCATATTATTGCTTCGTACCTTACTTGTTTAATTTTTGATCTTGCATTTTCCTATTGCTTTTTCGTATTGTTGTTCCTCGTGCTCATTCGTATTGCTTTCATATTTTTTTCTCGTGTTGCTTTTACACTTGCTTCCTCGTATTATCTTCCTACTTGCTTTCTCATATAACTTTCCTACTTGCTTTCTCGTATTGCTTATTTACTTGCTTTCTCGTGTTGCTTTTTCACTTGCATTTCCGTGTTGTCTTTGCACTTGCTTCTTCGTAAAGAGCGGTGGCGCGAGCACATGGAGGGCGTAAGCACGAGGTCAAGGGAGTGCGATCCCATGGAGGGCATAAGCACAAGCACTAAGGGAGTGCGAACCCATAGAGGGTGTAAGCACGAGCGATAAGAGAGTGCAACCCCTTAGAGGAGTAATCACGAGCGCTACGCGAGTACGAGCCCGTAGAGAGAGTAAGGACGAATGCTAAGGGAGTGTAACATCGTATAGGGCATAAGCATGAGAAATAAGGGAGTGTGAACCTGTAGAAGGAGTAAGCACGAGTGCTAAGGAAGTGTGAGCCCATAGAGGGCTTAAGCACGAGCACAAGGAGTGCTAGCCCGTAGAGGGAATAAGCACGTGCTCTAAGAGATTGCTATCCCATAGAGGGCTTTGCCACCAAGCCTAGATATGCATATGCATATGCATAGGGAGCGAGAAGGCCTTAGAGGGTGCTGACTCTAAAGCCGAGAGCACGAGTATGTAGGGAGCGCCAATGCCGAAAGCGCAAACTTGTACATGGCTTCGGCTCCAAGGCCGAGAGCGCGAACGCGTATGGAGCACGAAGACCAGAAGTGCGATCCCATAGAGACGGACGCATAGGGAGCACGAAAGTCGGGAGTGCAAACGCAAAGGTTGGGCCTGTAGAGGGCGTTGACGCTTACGTGTAGGGAAGTGCGAGCCCGTGAAGGGCATATGCGCAGGATCGCCTGGATGCCTTGAGCTTCATGAATGGTGAAGTTCTTGGCGTACTCCCATGCACCATGTTACATCCACAACTTTTAAAATATTGCACATAATGATGGCGCCTAGGATACATACCTTTCATTTGGCGAGGGCTTTTGTGCCTCTATGATTGTGTTGCCAGTGTCATACCTTCACGTTTCAAGAGAGTTGTGATAGGTAGTGTTCCCCATTACGTAGATCATGCAGAAGAGATCAAGGTACGGTCGTACTGCCGTGAGAGATTTTGTGGACCATACCGCGAAGCAAGCAGTAGTTGACAGACCACCCTCCCCGAACCGTTTCTTCATTTGTAAGACTCGATTCTCATATCGCTCAAGTTCTTTCCTACCTCTGAGATTTTCCTCCGCGAATGAACATCGCCCATAGTTTATGGCCTCCTCTAGTGGATCTGACATTCCGACAATGGTAGGTTAGTCTAACTGTGTGAGGAGGTCCCGAAAAACGACACTCGTATGGAAAATCAAATTGGCCGGGAAGGCGTGTCGACGGTCAACACTTTGTCGACCTCGATTTGAACGCTTCACTGGAGAGAGCCTCGCCGCCTCTTAAATCTTAGACGTAACACCAGAATATACTCCCCACTAGAGGAGACCTGCAAAAGGTGGCCGCGGGGGAAGACCCTCCACAAGCAAGTCAGTGCAAGAAGTGTGAAATATTCGAGAGAAGAGAGAGAAAGTGGGCTATAAAATGAGGTTTTTGATGGGGCGACGTAAGGTGGAGTTGTGCAGAACTTGCTTGTACGGTGGTACTTCAAAGGGTTATACAAGGTGGAGCTATGGTGGTTGTCGAAGCCGAGTTTTGGGGCGTTTAACAAGGTGGAGCTATGGTGGTTGTCGAAGCCAAGTTTTGGGGCATTTAAGGTGGTGCTTTTCGTTTGTGTTTTTTTGTGTGCCTTAGGAAGAGGCTCTCTTTTTCAGTTGAGGGTCAAATCCATAAAAAAATGGATTCTTTCTCTCTCTTGTCTTCACATTGGTTCCCTTCTTGTACTTGTCAGACTAGTGGCATCTTATCCTTATCCGAAGGTTTCACTCCTCCAGTAGTGGGAACGGCTACACTCTTTGCGTAGATCCTTCACTCATTGGGTATGGCTACACTCTTCACAGTGATCATTCACTCCCTAGGGATGGCTACACTCTTCGCATAGATCATTCCCTCCTTGGGGATAACTACACTATTCCCTTAGATCCTTTGCTCTTTTTGGAAGGCGGCATGATTCGCATAGATTCTTCACTCCTTGAGGATAGATACACTCTTCACTTAGATCCTTAAGTCTTTAGGGAAGGATACATGCTTCACGTAGATCCTTTGCTACTTGGTGTGGGGGGGTGGGGGGGGGGGGGGGGGGGGGGGGGGGGGGGGGGGCTTAGGGAAGGATATATGCTTCGCGTAGATCCTTCACTCATCATAGAACTTTGTTTAGATGTGGTGATTTTCACCACTTACTTTCTTTGACTTGGCTAGGGTCGTCCGATTGAGTCTCCACGTGTCATCTTTAAATAACTCATTTTCTCTTTTGCTCGGACCACATAGGGGTGTGCGAATCTCGGTTCCCACAACGATTGCATTAGATAATTAATCTTTATCTCATGGGCTTACATAATAAGATTGGCATTCAGGTACATAATAAGTAATATTCTCACCCGTTGGATCTTGTAAATGGGCGTCCAAGATTAGAAGATTAAAATTATTTATATAATAGAAGAAAATAAGTAGGCTTCGTTTAGAGTGACATGTAAACATTGTACAAAACATATGTAGGATCAAAGATGTGTTAGAATAAAAGAGAACTTAGCCATAGTGAGGTTCAATTCCTTACACATCAGAATAATAACAGATAAACACGAAAAATACACAAACGAGTTCCTTACACTGGGAATCTTTTATAACCAACTAGATATCTAGGAGAAAACCTACTACCTATCTCTTGGAAATGATTTTTAATAGGTATACTTGTTTTATTTATGATCCTTTTACACATAGAACAATTA
Organism: Rheum nobile; assembly: GCA_027886185.1. Taxonomy (NCBI): domain Eukaryota; kingdom Viridiplantae; phylum Streptophyta; class Magnoliopsida; order Caryophyllales; family Polygonaceae; genus Rheum; species Rheum nobile. Next base: position 11,620,870 of record WOAB01000639.1, read on the forward strand.
AGACATCACACAATTCCCAAATACTCCTAAGAATATTGTCCTAATTAACCAATTTAAACAACCACGAATCTCAAAGTAAACTTACTCAACTACTTGATCTTCAATAAACATTCTAATGAAGAAAACGTCCTTTCACCATTCTCTTGATGCATTCTCAGCTTGTCAAGAGGCATAAAATGTGAAATGATTTCTATTTAACTATATATAAGCCCGCAAGAGTGTTGAAGAATCTAATTATTTTTACAAAATTTAAAACAATAGCAGATCTTCAACAACAAATTTGTGCATATTAATATTCAAATATAATCCTAAACAAAATGTTTATTATCTTTTACAAAATAATAAATAAAATCTTTTACAAAAAAAATTGTATCCTTTAGATGTGTCCACGTACAAGATAGGGTTGTTAGCAGCTTGCCTTGCACGCCATTAGAAGATATCTGATCAGCGCTACTTTATAGGGTTTAACTAGGAGTTGTTACCGGTATTTTGGGTACCATTTAGAGATGTTTAGAGCACAATTGTGGAGGTTAGAGTTGAGGAGTAGAAGTGCAGATATGGTGGTTTGGAGAAGCTTAAACGAAGAAATCAAGAAGATGAGAAGAAAACCACGTAGAAGACGAAGGAAGAGTTGGAGAAAGGAGCTAAGTGGAGCCACAGAGCCAAAACCGCGATCGCGGGGCTGAGGCCGCGGTCGCGGACATCTACGAAAGACGAGAAGTGAAGACGGGAAAAAACCGCGATCGCGGATGGTTGCGGAAGCTGGTCGCGGTTAATTCGAGAGCAAAGGAGCCAGGAAAGGTATTTTCCGTGACCGCGGAAATTCTTCCGCGATCGCGGAAATGTGCATCAGCGAGCCGCGCGGGAGTTCATCCGAAGTTTCACTTTTATATTATTTCCCTTTTCTTTTATTTTATTTATTTCGTTTGCATTGTTTTAGTTTCCTTCTAAGATTAGGCTTGTTATCTTTTTAGCATTAGGTTAGGTTTTTTCATTATTTAACCTAATTTCCATAGCAGCCTTTGGGATTCAGTTTTCATTCTACGTATGATTTTCCTTTAGAGTTTATGGCTTCGAAGACTATGAGGAGCTAAGCACCCTTTGCTTAGTCCGACAATTGAAGCCTTGGTTTGAATTTGATTGTGAGATTATTCATTTACTCTATCCTTGAATGTTATTGATTCTCTTATGCTTCATCCCATTGAGTTATATTGATTTCTCTAGATTGGCCACCTAGTTTTATTGATATTATTCATATTACAGGATTAGGGTTTTGAATTCTATTGGTTGATCTAGTTCATCAATTGTTGTGATTAGTATTATTAATATTGGTTTCCCTAGCGTGACAAACCAGTTGAGATTGATATTATCTATAGTGCTAGTTACTCTAATCTGGTCATCTTGTTGAGATTAATATTGTCCATCCTTAATTCAGAGTAGCAAACACGATTTATTGGAACGAGTTGTGAATGTTTATTGTGAAGAGAATTGATTGCATGTCGAGTACTGACGAGTTGTTAAGTATTGCATGAGCCTATCTATTCCTGAGCCTACTGCTGCTGTTAGATTTATCTTGATAGTTTCTTGATTGTTTAATAGTTAGGGTTATCAGGACTAGTTGGACTGGTAACTAATTTAGAACAGGGATTAGGACATTCTTGAGGATTGAGGACTATGAATAATCAATGATCAATCAACCAAACTAAAGGTGGATATTTGTTTGGCTAAGTGTTTTTCCCCAATTGATTACAACCCTTTGTTTTGTTTACTTTGCTTTGTTTACTTGAAATTCAATCAACCAACCAATCCCCCCTGTTGTTACTTTGACACACTAATTTGCATTAAGAAAGACAACTCCTCCCTGTGGGATTCGACCCTTGCTTGCCTATTCTACTAGTTTAGGTTGTTAAGGATTTTACTTTGATTGGGCACACGACTTTAGCCCCGATCAATATCATATGGCGTCATCATGTAGAAACCCTAGATGCAGATCGATCGATCGATCTAGGTTGGCCTTATTCTGCGACACAGTTCTTGATGACTCTCATCCTAGCTTCAGAATGAAGGACTTTAAAGAGTTGGTCTGATCCCCAGATACGGGTGCAATCACTTGTGCAAGAGCCAAGAAGATCCAAGAAGGAATCCAAGTGCCGATAGCTCAAGCACAATTCAATTTAGACTCCTTTGTAACTTGTTCATGGGCCATCTTAATCATACATGACTTGGACAAGTCGGAGGAGCCTTAAGCCATTACCACCGCTCGTGCCTCTCTCGTCGATCACGAACTAGAGATTGCAAATGGACTCGACACTTGATGACTTTTGCCGCACACCAAGGGTCATGTAAGGATCCATTGTCCAAAACTTGAAGATGGTCCATGGTCTGCCTATGAACATTGATGTTGGTTCGGGTGAGTTGACATACATTTTCTCACTTGGCGATACAACTAGTGAGTGCACGAGTTGTGTTGGTTGCCTTAGGGCGCAAACTCTATCTTAGAGTATATTTTGAGTTACCTTTTGAAATTTAGTCTTTTAAAACATCATTAGATCAGTTTGATTTTGTTTTATTAGTTTTATTAGTATTTTAGTACTTTGATAAGCATTTAGCCAAGTAGATGAAATTTCAGTTGTTTTGCATGACAAGGGCGAATTCCGTTGTATTTTAATGCACATTTTTCATTGAATCAATGAGTTTTGAGATTTTAGTTCAAAGTTGAGGAATCCTTGCTTTAACCTTATGGCTCACAGAGTTCTAGTACATTACTATCTTTACATTATATGTTGTGAAGTGGTCGCTCACAAAACGCATGGTTGTGCCTCCCTAAGAGTCATATACATCAAGGGGTCCTTGGTTAACAATCCATAGGAAGAGGAAACGAAGTTGAGAAACTTGACTCCAAGATGGGACCAAACCAACAAGTGAAGATAGGAAAGGATGATGTATCAACTGGTATCAGAGATCGCGATTTACAAACAAGTTTAAAACTTTGTTTATGTTGTCTAATTGTTAATTTTTCAGAAAGTTTCACCTAAAAAATTTTCCCATATCAAGTGTGTGCCAAACACGGACATACCACCCACCCACCACCATCAATACCGCCAGACCACCATCATTAACCACCACCACGCCTCTGCCACCACAAACTCTAATCAAACGTCCCACCATACAATACTATCAATAGGCCATGTTAACATCATATCCCAATAACCGTATCAATAAAAGATCTTATCATATCTTTGCATTATCTTATAAAGATCTTATTTTTTGTTTTTTGGTATTTTGTCGATTTTGCAAATTATCTTTCAATCATTTAGACTATATTGCAATTATTTGTTTCCTAAGTTGATAGATTTTAGTAATTTGTTACATTTCTTGCTTGTTCACCACACTTTTCTCTTATTCCCATGTTTCGCCCCCTTGCACGACACACTACATTTTCGTGCATCCTTTTGTGATCTTGTGTGATTTTCTTGTTCTATTGCACCAAAAATTCAAAAAAAAATTACAATACATGTATAATAATGTCAAAAAAAAGAAAAAGAACAAAACAAAACAAAAGAGGGCACAACCCTAAACTTTATCCGCAAGACAAATATCCACCACAAAGAATTTCCGTATTTTGGATTTGTGTGTTTCCTTGGATATTGTTTGTTATCTTGCATACTACTTTTCCCTTTATTATTTTCCTTCATTTAATTGGTTTAATCTTGGGATTCTTTTCTTGATCAAACTTATACTTGGTTACTTTCTTATCTATTTTGCGTTACTATCTTCTATCATTTTCTATCTTTGTCTTAGTTAAAAGCTCGCCACTCTTATCTTTGATTTCAGCCAACCCTTCTAGAAATTTTAAGTGTTTAATTGTGTCAATGAGTTTTTTTCTAAGACTTCGAGCAACATTCCCTTGTGTGTTTGATTCTTATGCCTTTCTTATTTTTTGGTAGGTTTATCGATGGCAAGCTACTCAGCTCAACTCATCCATATCCCATCATGGCTTAACCTTCTTAATTTCTAGGCGTGTGCTAACAACAAAAGATGGAATAGTAATGATCAACGAGAGAACCTCTTTCGTGAACGTTGTATGATAAAAGACACAATCTTTGCAATCTTAATTGATGGAGGTAGTTGTTGCAACATTGTGAATGAGAAAGTCGTCAACATTCTTGGATTGGAGACGTACCATTATCCACAACCATATGAACTTCAATGGCTCGAGTGACTACATGGTGGACTGCCAATGCAACGTCACTTTCCCAATGGGACACTACACGGACACGATCACTTGTGATGTCCTCCCTGTGGATGTCACACATATTCTCCTAGGAAGACCTTGGATGCTTGACCACAATGTGATGCATTATGGATTTTGTAACACTTAAAAAAATTTGCATCAAGGCAAGAAATTCCTTCTACTCCCACCATATCCTCAATCCATTTTGGAGTATCAACTAGCCTAGGAGAGGAAAAGGGCAATAGATGAAGCAAGGAAAAGTGAAGAAGCAGCTAGCACAGGCTCACCCGCCACCGCCTCCTACACCGCTACAGTTCCTAATTTAACGGCCATCACCGATAATTTCACCACCAACTTTGTTTCCATCGACAATTTGGACCACAAGACCCTTGGTGAGGACTCCATGCCACTTGCTGACCATGAGATTTTCAAGGCCACCATTGCAAAGACCACTCACCAACTCTCTACGCCAACGACAAGCGCGACATCACCCATATCTTCAGTGCTACCCACCTCTGATCACTTCGTCAACGCTGCCGATGACACCACCAAGGACAGCCCTGAAAAGGCCACCAAAGCCTTGATTGTCCAAGGAAAGTTGAAGGCCGTCGAGGGAATGTCGCTGCCTTACTTCCGCGCTATCGACAAACACATGGCTAGTTGCGACAAGACCACAATAGCTCCCCTAACCTCCACCTCCGATTTTGCACCTTCTGAGGACCTTAGGATCCCTATTACATATGAGACGTCATCCCTCTAAAGGTCCCATACAAGGTAGTTGCGAAAAGAGGTTGCTTGAGGCGCAATCTAGTGACATTGCTTCGGTGCTTAAGGTAAGTCAACCCTGTTATGGACTTAATTCACTTACCTTTTTTTGTTCATGACCTTTTTAATGAGTTCAAGTTTGTGATTCCAGAAGAACTCCTCGAAGGTCTATTGTCGGTGCATGGGATTGAGCACCAACATATAGGGCCAGTCTAGACCAAAACTAAGGAGCTTCAATTTCAAGTCCAAGAGCTCATGTAAAAGGTTGATGTTCGAGAGAGCCCTAGCCCTTGCGCGGTGCATGTGATTCTTGTACCAAAGAAATATGGCTCATGGAGAATGTGTGTAGATTGTCGTGCCATCAACCAAATCATTGTGAAGTATCTCTATCATATTCCTAGATTAAATAATATGTTTGATGAGTTGCATGCAGCCTCATTGTTTTCAAATACAGATTTAATAAATGGCTATCATCAAATTAGAATGAAACAGGGAAATGAATGGATAATTGCATTTAAAACTAAGTATGGTTTATATGAATGGTTAGTTATGCCTTTTAGAATCAGTAATACCCCTAGTATATTTATGAGGTTAATGAACCATTTCCTTAGAGCCTTCATAGGAAAATTTATAGTTGTTTACTTTGATGACATACTTGTGTATAGCAAAACTCTAGATGAACACGTAGGTTACCTTAGGTTGGTTTTAGAGTGTCTTAAGAATGAGAAACTTTTGTCTAACCTTGATAAATGCATATTTTGTGCGGATTCTACTGTTTTTCTTGGATTTGTTGTTAGCAAATATGCATTGAGAGTAGAAGGTGAAGGCTATCAAGGGGTGGCCTCAACCCACAACTCCAACAATGGTCCGCTCGGTTTTAGGGCTTGCGAGGTTCTACCATTGTTTTGTGCATGACTTTAGCACAATTTCATCCCCTTTACACGATCTCACTAGGAAGGATGCATCATTTGCGTTGACACCAAGCCACGAAGAGGCCTTTGCCACCCTTAAGGATTGGCTTTACAATGCACATCTTCTTTAATTGCATGATTTCTCCAAGACTTTTGAGATTAAGTGTGGTTCATTGAGACATGGCATAGGATGTGTGCTCCTTCAAGATAAGAGATCCATTGCCTACTTTAGTGAGAAACTTAGTGGTGCCGAGCTCAACTATCCTACATATGACAAGGAACTTTATGCACTAAATCGGGTGTTGAGGACTTGACAGCATTACTTGTGTCCAAGGGAGTTTGTCATTCATTCGGAACATGAGGCATTGAAGTACCTTAAGGGCTAAAGCAATCTCATCCATAGGCATGCTCGTTCAGTCAGTTTCATGGAGACCTTTCCATATGTGGTCAAGCACAAGAAAGGTAAATAGAATGTGGTAGTTGATACGCTTTCTCATAGGTATATACTCTACTCTCAAATGGATGCTAATATATAGGGATTTTCAATGATTAAGGAACTTTATTCTAATGATGAAGACTTTAAAGAAATCTTTGAAAATTGCAAAGATAGTTCAATGGTTGGAAAATAGTACATAGATGATGCTTACATGTATGATACTGGTAAATTGTGCATACCTATCTCATATATTCATCGATTATTAGTACAAGAGGCACATGAGAGTAGAAGATAGTTTGGGATTGCTAAGACTTTTGTTGCCCTTCAAGTACAGTTCTATTGGCTGAAAATGGATAATTATGTCACACGATTTTGCAATAGTTGTGTAATATGTTATTAACTAAGTCTAGATTGAGCCCTCATGGATTGTATACACCCTTCTTATTCCTGCAAATACTTGAGAGGATATTTCTATGGATATTATTTTAGGGTTGTCTAAGACTAAGAAGGGGAGGGACTCAATCTTTCTAGTAGTTGATCATTTTTCCAAAATGGCTCACTTTATTCTTGTCATAAAACCGATGATGCATCTCTATTCTTTTAGCATGTTGTTAGTTACAAGATATACCACACACCATTGTTAGTGATAAGGATGCTAAGTTATTGAGTTATTTTTGAATGACAATATGGGGTAAGTTGGGTACATGTCTTCTTTTCTCCACCACGTGTCACCCATAAATGGACGACGAAATGGAAGTAACTAATAGGACTTTGGGTGTTTTATTACACAATATGATTAAGTCTAACCCTCTGTCAACATGAATATTGTTTGCTTATAATTGGTCTATTCATTCGGCGGCAAGGACGACTCCCTTCTAGGTTGTGTATGGACACAACCCTTATATTCATTTGGACCTCACTCCATTGCCCCTACGTGAGAAAGAGAGCTTTGAGGCTAGTAAGAGGGATGATTTTGTAAGGAATCCGCATTAAAGCATCATGATTCTACTTGAGTGTCGTGACAACCAATACAAGGCACAAGCGAACAAGTGGTACAAGCACACACGATGTTTGATATTGGTGATCTTGTATGGATGGATTTTAAGATAGAGAGGTTCCATACAAGGAGGAAGACCAAGATATATGCACGTGGAGATGGGCATTTTCTAGGGATCCAATGCATTGGTGATAATGCATATAAGTTGGATCTCCCAGATAACTAGGGCGTGCATTCTAGTTTCACTTCTTGGACCTTATGCCTTATGTGCCCCCAGAGTTTGACAAAAAGGATAAATTGGGAACAATTTTCAGCCAAGAATGGGAGAATGATGGCTTTTACCCTAGCTTGAAGAATAAGGAAATTGAAGAGTTGGTCCAGGCCCCAAATACATGTCCAATCATACGTGCAAGAGCCAAGAAGATACAAGAACGGATCCAAGTGTTGATAGCTCGAGCACAATTCAGTTTAGACTCCCCTACAGATTGTTCATGGGCCACCTTGATCATACATGACTTGCACGAGTTGGAGAAGTGATACGCTCTATTTTGTAGTGCGTAACTAGGGGTTGTTACCGTTATTTTGGGTGTCATTTGGATTAAATTAGAGGATATGTTAGAAGATTGGAGTGAATTTAAGATATGGCGAATTGGTGGTCTTACGTACGTAAACGAAGAGCTATGGAAGATGGAAGAGAGACCACAAGTGAAGACCAAAGGAAGAATGAGGAAAAGAAGCCATATGGAGCAAATAAGGAGCAGCCGCGACCGGAGAAGCCCGCGGACGACACCCGCGGAAAAGTCGTAGCCAAGATCCAGAAGAATGCTTTTTCCGCGACCGCGGATTTCATTCCGCGACCGCGGAAAAACCCACCAGCGACGCGCGAATTCGAAGACAAGTCGAGAGCAAGGATGAATTTTCCGCGATCGCGGAATGGCACGGCCGTGACCCACACGGCGAATTTCTTCCGAAGTCGTTTTTATTATTTTCCTTTTTCTTTTCTTTTCTTTATTCTGAATCTATTTGTTTATTTCCCTTTCTAGGATTTGTTTCATTATCTTTTTACTTTAGGTTTGGTTTCTAGGGTTCTTAACCTAGTTTCCCCTAGCCATTTTGGATTTATCGAATTTCTTATCATTCAGTATTGTTTTTCCTTTGAACTATGAAGAACTAAGCACTTTTGCTTAGTCCGACGATTGAAGCCTTCAATTGATATACGGTTGTGAGATTATAATTCTATTTCTTTTCCTTTGAATGTATTGATTCTCTTGTGCTTCATCTCATTGATTCTTATTGATTTCGCTTGTTGGACGCAACTAGTTGTTATTGGTAATTGTCTATTGCTAGGGTTTGGTAATTACTGTTTGAGTTACCTAATTCATGAGTAGCAACTGTAATACTCTAAGAACTGTTTGTGACTAGTTTATTGTAGAGAGAATTAATTGCATGCAATAGTATGACTGTTTGCTACTCTTGCATGTATCTATCTAAATTCTTGTGCTCATTGTTGCTGTTGAATTGAACTGTGAGATTTTCATGGTTATTTAATAGTTAGTATTCTCAGGGTCTGTCTGTCCTGTTTATAACTTAAGAAAAGGAATAGGAACATTCATAGGAAGGAATTAGAGATAATCTAGGATCAACCAATCAAATGAATGGTGGATATTTGTTTGGCTAAGTGTTTTTCCCTAATTGAATTCAACCTCTTGTTTTGTTTACTTTGCTTTGTTTACTTGTTCCACAACAATCAATCAAAACCCCCATTTGTTACTTTGACACACTAACTTGCATTAAGAAAGATAACTCCTCCCTGTGGGATTCGACCCTTGCTTGCCTATTCTACTAGTTTAGGTTGTTAAGGATTATTTTGATTAGACGATACGACTTTAGCATCGATCAAGAATCTTAAGCCATTGTCACCACTCGAGCCTCTCTCGTCGGTCACGAACTAAGCTTGCAAATGGACTTGTCACTTGACAACTTTCCCCGCACACCAAAGGGCATGTGAGGAGCCCTTGTCCAGCACTTGAATATGGTCCATGGTCCGTCTATGAACAATGATGTTGGTTTGTGCGAGTTAACACACCTTGTCTCACTCGGTGAGCCAAGCGGCGAGTGCACGACATGCCTTTGTTTCCTTAAGGCACAAACTCTAACTTAGAGTAGAGTTTGAGTTATATTATGATATTCAGGGTCCGTTCGGCTCGCCAATTAAGTCGACTTAAAGTGACTTAACTGAACTTAATCAAAATTTTAAGTCAGGATGACTGAACTTACTTACAAAGTCCGTTCGGTTCGCCAAAAATTTAAGTCGACTTAAAGTGACTTAAAATGACTGAACTTACTCAAAAAATTTAAGCTAGGAATCCTGACTTTTTCAATTTGAGGTGATTGAACTTAACAAAAAAACATCAAACCCCCACAAATTATAACCCGATACCCCTGCTCCTCATTTCTTCAGTTCTTTATATCTTTCTCCTTCTCATTGTTCATCACTTCCATCATCATCGTTCTCGAACCCGAAGTCGATCTCCTCGACCTCCTTCTTCTCCGATGGTCGACTGCACATCTATCCTCGTCCGGCGACTTGCCCAGAATAGGTTTGTCTTCTCCTCCATCTCTCCTCGTCCTCCTTTCTCCGACGATTAGAGTTTACATTTCTCCTCGTCTCCTCGTCCTCCTTCTTCTCGTCTTCTACTGATAACTTCGTTTGTCGATTTCATGATTTGTCCAGTGTTCTCCTCTTCACTTCGACTGGAGCGATTTGAGGGTTTGGCGTTCGATCAGGGGGCAAACAGATCAAGTGGCGATTTTAGGGTTTCGTTTGTCGATTGGACACCGCAAGAGGAGAAGACGGAGCTTGAAGACGACTCGCGGAGCTTGAAGACGACTCGCACGCACACTCAGACTGGAGGGAAGACGACAACCCTAGCAGATGATTAATGGAGGGAAGAGGAAGCAGGGATGAGGCAAAGCAACCCAAATCAAACATTACGTGTCTAACATGTGATGCCCCTATAGACTTTAATTTGAGGTTAATTTGGGAATTTTAATGATTTTTCAGTTTGGTTAAGCCGGGACGAATCGAATGCGTTTTATTGAATTCAGTCATCTATTTCAGTTCAGTTTCAATCCAGTTCAGTCGTCAGCTTAAATTTTACCTTACAGTTTCAGTTCAGTTTGATACTCAGTTCAGTTCAATTCAGTCTCTGCGAACCGAACAAACCCTCAGTCATTTAAACCATCATTAGATCAGCATGATTAAGTTTTATTAAATTTCATTAGCATTTTAGGACTTTGATAAGCTTTTAGCCAAGTAGATAAAATTTCGATTGTCTTGCATGACAAGTTTGAATTCCCTTGTACTTAAACGCACATTTTTCATTGTATGAATCAGTTTTGAGATTTTATTTCAAAGTTGAGGATTCCTTGCTTCAACCTTAGGGTTCATCGAGTCCTAGTTACTTTATATTTACATTATATGTTGTGAAGTGCATCGTCACCACAAAATGCACGATTTTGCCGCCCTAAGAGACATATACATAAAGGGGTCCTTGGCTTAACAATCCATTGAGGAACCTGACTCCAAGACAGGACCAAATCAACAAGTGAAGATCGGAAGGATCAACAATATCAATTCCTCTGACAGTTCCTGCCGACAAATAGTTATAGCTTGGTAAGTATCTTATTCAATGTTTGGTTTTCTTTGAATTCATGACTTGAAAAGCTAAACTCAAACAAATATTAAACACCTAGAAGGTTGCATCATCAAAACTAACGAAATTGAGGAAGGGAACTGAACCCAAAGCAAATGAACTCTCCGACAATTTCTCTTTTTTTGATGATGACAAACCCTCACAACATGTGAGGTTAACATTAAACATCAAATACGTAATGACCAACACAATATAGACTTTATGCATATAAGGAAATCAAAAAGTAAGATAGTTCCCCCCTTAGCAAAAGCATAAAGTTCCAAATTCCCACTTAGTCATATAACCATGTTAAGCTTTCCTGACACCCTATAAGTCTCAGTCCTTAAATAATTTTTCCCCTTTTGGTAGCATCGAAAAGTCATAAACAATATGCATAAGGAACTAATCATGGAACACACAATAAGTGAAACAAGTAATTACAAGATATGATCAAAAGAAACACTAAACGAGATATACACGCATAATTACTTGAGACAAGCATGAATTATACCAACAAGACTAAGGAACAAGACATGCAATCAAGAAAGGGAATTAACTGCAAGTGTATAGGAAAAGTCCTAAAAAAAGGAATCAAGGTTTCACATCCAAAGGAATCACAATAGACTTCACCTTATTAGAAGCAATTACCAATTCCAACGACTCTTCAAAGGAAATCTCTATTTTGCCATTTCTTTTTCTTGCATGGGAATGATGCTTCACATTAGTCAAGATTTCTGACTTCTTCAGTTCCCAAAGATAACATGTAGAGACCTTTATCCTCTTCTTTTGTTTTTTCCTTTCTTTTTTTTCTCTCCTATCACCACTTTGATAATTGCATCAAATACCGTTTCCATTCCTTTCAAGTTTTGATAACATCTAATTTATACACATTTTAGGAGTCTAGTTGCGTATTAAATTAAATCATTTTCATGCATGTTTTATAATTAATTTTGTATTTGGAGTCTACACTCGTACTCTTATGATTTCAAGTATTTTAGGTCAAATTTAAATGAGATGCGAGACTATATCTGAGGACGCCAAACAAGATGTTAATTAATATAGTCCGAGTCATGTTTTGTGGATAATAACTTGGTGGCTTCTATGTTTTTTTTTATGAATTGTGGCTTCTATGTTGGATTCGTGCCTTGCCCAAATAATATGAGGAATGAACCAATTGAGTTGTCCATTAATTATGAAGTTTAATGGGCCAATTCATGGCCTGAGGCAGCCCACTCGAACGGCCACGTGACTCTTGGAGGAGAATTAACGAAGGAAGCGGCTAGAGCCTAGAGTAGGTGGACGGAGGAAGATTAGTGGACTTTTGTTATTATTATATATTAGGGTGCGTTTGGATGGACAGCTAGAATGCATTAAATTGATAATTTAATGCAATTTAATATAAGATAATATAATTTAATGCATTCTAGCGGGGAATCCAAACAGACCTTTAGTTTTGTTTTCTGGTTTTATTTGGTTTTGTCAACAGCCGTAGAGGAGGAATTCAAGGGGGATTTTGGCCTTTGTACAATTGAAAATTTGGTGTTATTATTCTAGCTTTTGTCAACTTTGTGAATTATTTTTGACATTGAGACTTAGTTTCTTATCTCCGGTTTATATTGAATAATTTATATACGTTGATGGCCAATTTAAATATTTTGAGTATATCTTCAATTATGTTTAACTGAGTTCCTAGTTCTAAGGTTGGGGTGATTCCGACAATGCGTATGTAATTAGATTTATTTTTTGCCTGGATTGAAATAGTATTTTATTCATTCCTAGATGCTTTATGCCCATATTAGCCTATGCAAAATGGATCCTATTAGGATTTGAGACTAAAGGTGATAACGTTAATAGGTAGTCAGATAGGGTTTGAGACCAAGGGGTAATAACTTCTATTGGATAATTTGGATTCCTAGGATTTGAACCTGAGATTTTGTTATTGCGAGAGCATCTTAATTTCTCTTGTGGATTAATAACTATCATAGAATCCCTAAGATTAGATTGAATTTAGCAAGTCACGAGAGTGGATGTTAGTTCAGTTTGACCTTAGATTCTAAGTGCCCAAAGGGTCTAGACCTTGATTAGCAAGTCGCGAGAGTAGATGTTAATTAGATCTAGGCACATTTACTATCATTCGAGAGGAATTAGTAATTACCGTAGATAGTTACCTTCAAATAATTTTGACTAGATTTAGGTGAAGTGTAATTTTATTTATAGAGGCATTGTTGCGGCGATCCTTAACCTTAGACACATTTATCCCATATATTTCTCTCTATTTTCTATATTATTTGTTAGCTTAGTTATAGATTTCTTCTCAATTCCTTATTTTTACGGCCTAGTTCACTGATAGTGTTTCAGTTAATATTACATTGGTCTCTATGGGATCGACACTTGACTACTACAACTGATCCCGTACACTTGCGGTTAGGTTTTAGCCACATCAAGTTTCAATCCATCGATCAAGTTGCATCAATGACATGCATAAGACAGAAAATAAATCACCATAGTTCCTTGGACACAAAGTTGAGTCTAGGTTTGGATACATTTGTGTATAGGAAAAGCGGGATGCACACAAGAGCAGGGGCGGATGTAGGATTGTAGTCCAGTGGGGGCTAAAATCTTGAAGAGTAATATATTACCGTTTACCTTACATAAAACCCTAAACCGTAATTTTTAATTTTACCATCTATTTTACACAAACAATCTCAATTTCAAACAACAAACTCTATATCCAAACTTCAAATGAAATTTTACTCAAAATTGACAAAAAAATACACAAATTTCATCATTACAGACTACTTTTACTGCGTAATCTCAACAAATTTGTATAAAAATTAATTTATAAAATTTACAAATCCATAAACCCTAAATTTTGAAAGTTTTAACACATATAAAGATAAATATAGTGAAACTATTACATATCTTATTGAAAATTTGTGTGCAAATTTGGATCAATTTTTAGTATTTTTAAGAATTATGCATAATAAATCTTATGTAAAAAATAATTTTAAACATAGAAAACTACAAAAATTAGTTTAAAATTTTTGAAGAAATTTTTTGGGAATTTTTTTTAAAAAAACTTTAGTTAGGGAAAAGAAATCCTGTATAAATTTTTACAATAAAAAAAATCCAGTGGGGGCTACAGCCCCCACTGGGCCCCACCTGCGTCCGCCCCTGCACAAGAGTATGTATCCCAAGCATCAATTCTCAATTTGTACGGAATGTATGCATCTCACTTCAACATGCGTTTGAATTAAGACTTGCGCATCCAGACAAGGTTGGATTTTTTTGGTTTGTAGGAGTGAAAGTTCTTTTTGTCCTGCGGGTTAGTTAGGTAATACAGATTATTATCAATCTCAACATCCAAGTTCTTTTTCCTATGACTCTCTTCCATTTTCCTTTCCTTATGGATGAAATCGTGAATATAATGACCATTTTTACCACAATGTCATTAAACACGATTATAAATAACATGTTCATACTTACCTCAACCAAGTCTGAACGTTTTTTCCAATTTCTTTGATGAAAGTCAATGTTTATATCCCGAATCCTTTTGGTCGGCTTAATATAACCATTTTCTGAGCCTTCTGACCAGTAAACCAATCTTTATTCCCACTTTCACCACTCTCCAGAACCTTAATCCTTTCTTCTAAGTGACTGTTCTTATCTTTGGTACTTTGAAGAGCTTTATTAAGCGATTTATTTTCTCAATTAGTTCTATATTCAAATTATCATTTTCTATCAAATTTTCAAGGGAAGTAACAGTTTTATCTTCACATTATCCAATCTCGTACCTAGGCCTTACAAAAACATTTTTTTCTTTCTCTATTGACTTTTGATCAAGGGGATTTGTTAAATCATTCAATTTATCCAAAATCTCCGTAAGCATTTCACATTTAGGTTTTTTGTGGCACTAGAGAGTCTTTAGGATGCAATAGTTTTTTTCAAGACAACACAATTATCACATGAAAGTGGGAAACATTATACATTCTTGTATAATCTTTAATAATCCTAGTTCCTTTTCAAGAGCAACACAATTATCACATTAAACAAGAAAAAGTTAGACATGCTTTTATATTTTTTGAGTTTTTTCACACCAAACAACATTTTCAGTGGTTAAGCAAGAAATAACTGATAAGCACTACTTTATAGGGCTTAACTAAGAGTTATTAGAGGTTTTATTGGTGTCATTCGGGTAGATTTAGACACATTCTTGTGTATGACGTTTGGAGGCGAAGTTGGTGTTTTTGGAGGTGTTTGAGCTACTTTGGAGATCATGAAGACACTGAGGAAGGAAGCCATCAAGAGAAGACGCCAAGGAGTGAAGAGGAGACGAGTTGGTGTAAAACAAAGGACAAGAATGCCGAGCATTAACCGCGATCGCGGGCATGGGTGCCGCGATCGCGGGCCTCGGAGCATGTCGAGAGTTTTCTGCGGGCGCGGAGAGATTGAAGGGCGCGGAGCCACATGGGCCGCGATCAAGGTCCACCACCCGCGATCGCGGGTCTGACACGGCAGAAGCTCGGACTTATTCCGAATTATCTTTTTAGTTTTCTTTTCCCTTTTTCTTATTTCTATTTCAGTTATTTTTCTTAATGGGCTAGGTCATTTGTTAGGGCCCTATAAATACTCTCCTTGTGCATTAGGGTTAGGGAGACACTCTTTAGATCCAGACTTTAGTTGCAATTTCAATTCATCGTTGTTTATTTCGTTTGAAGTTTCTACCATGACTATGAGGAGCTAAGCCTCTTTGGCTTAGTCCGGTAATGGAAGCATGAGTTCGTTCATCTGGTTATGAGGTTTTGTTCCTATCTATCTATCCTATTGAGTTATATCTTTTCTCTGAGCAAATTCATATTTGAATGTTTGTTGGTTTATCTAGACTGATCACCTAGGTTTATTGCTTTCATTCTTATTGCTAATACTAGGGAACTGTTGGGCTAACGCTCTAGTATAAGTAGCAAGCATTGATTGTTATCTGCATCTGTGGATTATATCTATGTGGTAATTGATTACATGGTAAATGCATCTGAGCGAGCGTTCTGTGTATCTTGGTTAATTCTTATATGCATTGCTGCCTTTGGGTTGAACCTTTAGTGGTACTAGGGTTATTCATTGGTAAGGGTTCTTTGTGGAAGGTTTCCCTCTAAATTTACATAAGATCGGGACAGGAATAACCGAATAGGAAGATAGGATTTAATCAATGAACAACCTTTGAATGACTTATGTGGACATTACTTGGCTAAGTGTTTTTCTCTCTTGATATTTCATCCATTCTACTTTGTTTTGTTTGCAACCAACCATACAACCCCCCTTTGTGACATTGCATGCTACCACCATTGAATTCCTTCCTTCTCTGTGGGATCGACCCTGACTTGCTTACTATACTTTGTTTAGTGAGAATTTTAGGATTTACTTTTGATTAGGGGTACGACGACTATTCCCCCCCTGTCAATAACATCCTCATGTTCATCAATTTTTTTCTTATAGATAATTGTTCTCTTCACACAACTTACTGATTAGATGAAGAAGATGTTTTTTTATCATGATTATGGAGAGATTCAAGGAATTCAGACATTTCCTTCTAAAGGAACTTTTATGTCGAAATCTGCATTTGATTCATCACCCCATGCAAAAACAAAAGTCTTTTTTTTTATGCTTTTTCATCATCGTTTGGCTCATTAGGACATTTCTTTGCCATGTGTCCCTTTTCCTTGCATTGATAGCATGTGAAGTCTTTTGTGTCTCTTTTAGAAATGGACTTACGTATCTTGGAACATACCCTTGGTGTAAAGAGATCACAAAGCTTTGGTAAGAGCAAATGTACCTTCATCTTCTTCTTCTTCATCATTGTCGCTTTCATCTTCCTCATGGACTCTATTTAGTGCCTTGGCAACTTTTAGGGCAATATAAAAAGCTTGAATTTTAAGTTCAAACCCCTGATGATGATGGGAACTTTGGACCATTTTCTATCTTTTCACCACTTGCTACAATTTTGTAAGTTAGTTCCTTAAATCTAGAATGATATTAGGAAATAGTTTCATTTTCAAGCATATGAAAACCATGATATTCTCCTTGTAAAGCAAATTTTCTACTATTTTTCAAATCATCAATTCCTTCATTCATATCTTCAAGAGCTTTCCACGTACTTTTTACATCCTTAAAGCTTACCACCTTATTCATATCTTATTTAGTAAGAACATTGAGAATTAATTAATGAGCCTTAGCATTTTTCTCCATGAGGACATAACGCTTATGCTTCCAATCTTCTTCCTTCATCTTGAGGTTGACTTTAACATTGTCATTTTCAATAATGCGCCAACATTGATAGTCATTTGTTTTGATGTAGCCTTCCATGGTAGTCTTCCACCATTGATATTGCCCCGGTTTTAGCAAATAGGGCTTGTTGGTTGAAATTCCCAAAGTTTGATCTTCATTGCGATTCATCTTGTAAAATGTGCAAGTAACACACTATCTAGAGCGCATGCTCTAATACCAATTATAGGATTGAATGTGTTAGAATCAAATGGAACAAAGCTTAGTGAGGTTTAGTTCCTTATGCAGCGGAATAATAACATATGTTAGGATGTGAACTTTCAGGAACTCTGGGTTTCCTTGAAAGTTCCCTCCTTCAGTTTTTCTAGTTTTGACGATGACAAACACTTTGCTATTAATATTTCCACATGTGTAGTTGAACAGGGAACTCAGGTTCAGGAAATGACGAACAGAGACCAAGAAGTCAAGTTTGGGAACTGGCATGGGAAGTCAGGAATAAAGAAGCCACGCTAACTGGGAAAAGATATCAAGAGCGGCGGCTGACTAGGGTAGATCTTTTAGCTTAGGAGAGAAGCTTTTAGATATATTGTTTCCATACAACTGAATATCTTTATGGAAACAATAAGATGTAAAAATCGGTTAAGATATTATTTGGTAACAAATATTATCTTTTCTGATTTGTTTTGATTAATTTTATTTGTGCAATTAAGCCAGATGTAGATCTTATCTCTACGTGGGTGATTGTATAAATATGTTAATCAAAACATCTCATCTCTTACGCACTTTTGAAGAGCTATAGAGTGAAGAAATCAATGCTAGTTCTTGTGAGAAGAACGGTTGTAAGTAGACCTGGCAAAATATGACCCGACCCGGTAACCCGACCCAAATTTTTTGGGTCATAACCCGTAAAATTGAACCCGAAACCCATTTTCAATCAAACCTGATGACCCAGAAATTTTTTGGGTAAAAAACGGGTCGGATCCGGTCAACCCGATGGATAAAAAAAAGGCGGGAAAATGAAAAAAATAAAAATCAGGCGTTCATTCTAAAATTTATTCTAAAATTGTACCCTAAAACCTGATGACCCAAATTTATTATTTTCCATTCTTTTCTTTCACACGTTCAGCAGCTTAGGGTATCTGCAGCTCTTGGGACCTCGCCTCCTCCAACCTCACTTCGCCGACGGCTTGCCTCCATTCTTTCACAAGTTCAACGCAGGCTGCACAACTCCTCGCCTCGCCTCTCCTCGCCTCGCCGGCGGCGGCACCTTGCCTTGTCCAATCTGTTGATCTCCTCCAACCTCGCCTCGCCTAGGTACTTTGATTCTCAATTCTCTCCTTCATCTCGTCATCTTCCCATTGGATCAATTCTTCATCTTTCTTATACCTCTCGTCATCTTCCTATTTCTCTGTAACACCCCCAAAACTTAACCCTTTTGGAAAGGTATTACCGCCAGTGACCCCAGTGTTCCTTACCGAGATCACCCAAGGCTTTACCAAATAAATACAATTTATGAAATGCAATTGATACACAAAGATCAAGCAATAAATTCCAAAACATAACATTGTCGAGGAAACAAGAGTTACGGGATTACAACCCAATCCCGAATATGCCAAACACAGAGTTCAAACAAAGTACAGCGGAAGACAAATAAAAGATTTTACAAACGGGGTTGTGATCGTGATGATCACCTGCCCAAGGATCTCAACCTGATTAAAAGCAATTATTAAAACAACCGTCGTCTTCATAGTCAATCTAGTCTCCTCAAATCTTCACTCTATCTGATGTGCCGAATCGAACGGATGACACTAACCCACATGCGGAGAACAAAGTTCGTGGGTTAGTCTACTTGAATAGACTAGCAAGGGTAAAAAGCAGAATGGTTCGAGTGATCGTAACCGTTTACTATCATTGTCCCTCGAATAATAACCGAAGGGACGATACATAACCCGGCACTTTCACGGAATAACAACAAGAGGTATGCATGAGAGAAGATTCTGGAAGACTTCATCTTCACAGAAATCGACTCGAAAAGAGACTCCAAGAGATTGAGTCTTTAAGGAAAAATGACAAATCTGGAATGATTACAGGATCATACAACGATGATTTAAAAGTTGACTGAGATGCTTCGGTTCACGACCAACCTCATCGCCTACAGTGAATCCAGATTGGAAAGAGAACGTACTACATTCAAGTCGAGATCTTACAGAATCACATAACGATTTAAAAACTGACTAAGATGTTTCGGTTCACGACCAACCTCATCGCTTACCACGAATCCAGATTGGAAAGAGAACGTACTTTGATCAAAAGTCAAGACGAGCTTTCCTAGCTACACTAAAGCTTAGCTGCACTACTCGCCCAAGGTATATTAATCATGTGCACTCGGGCACTTATCTTATTTAATTCCAAAACGAGCATTACGTTATAAGCTTTTACATCTCCACACAAGAGATATCGGATCTCCTCACAAGAGATATCGGATCTCCTCACAAGAGATATCAGATCTCCTCACAAGAGATATCGAAGGGATGAACCCTGGAAGATTTGGCACTAGCGAAGTGCGCCTACCCTGTGAAAGGGTATGGTCATGACCAAAGAGAAAGTACTGGGGATGAACCACCAAGTACCAGTTATAAAGAAACAGCTAAACCCCCTCAAGGTACATAGCGTTCCTAGCCACTAGTGCTAACTAAACAGTATAGCACAACAACAGTTATTGGATAAATCCACATAAAGGCCCGAAAGGCGATCACAGATAATAGCGTTGTTCTAACAGATATACAACCTATTATATGATTTTCAAAACAGTTTAACAAAACCGTTTCCAGACAAACAGAATATTCATTCCAAATTAATTACTCAGATAAACTACTGATAATTAATGTAAATATGGAACGAATGAGCAAGAGCGAACCGCCACTTGCCTTAATCCGCAGAATAGTCTAACGACGTCAACTGGATTCCGGGCTCGACACGGTATAGTTCCGACAGCACAATAACCTTCGAGTCGACCCATAAAAGGAACCTTAAGTTAGATGCGACATAAACAGTACGAATCTAAACACGGCGAAAGAATATGAAAGGAAAGACGCCACGACGACAACCAACCAAGCCAAAGCCACGAAGGCTTTCTGGGCTCTGGCGGCGGTCGCCGTTCTTGGCGGCGGTCGCCGTATTCATCACGGCGGTCGCCATGAAGAACACGGCCGACTGAAACGAGAGAAAACTTACCCCAAAACACGAGCGGTTTGGCCTCCTTCGACTTGCTTTGGCTTCTAACCTCCAAGGCTAACCAAAAGCTTCACAAAGGCACTCAGGAACCACACCAAAGCAACACCGGCGAGACCTTCAAATTCCGGCGAAAACACAACTCCGGCGAGAGGCGAATTTGGCAGCGATTCGGGGTTGTAGATGACCCAAAACCCATGCCCAAGCTCGTCTATTTATAGTCAAACCCCAAGGAGTGTTCTGCAAACCCTCAGATGCGGCAAACGACGCAACGGCGCACCTCGAACGACGCCGGCGACCGGCGGGCAATGCCCACTGGACAATCACGGCGGTCGCCGTAATCTTGCCTGCGGCGGGCACGCGGCGGTCGCCGTAAATGCGGCGGTCGCCGTCGCTAGGCCTGACGCGGCCAGCTAGAAGCTGACACGTTGACCTCTCGGGCCCAACCACGGCGGTCGCCGTTTCTGAACGGCGGTCGCCGTTTCCCCCTTTTCCCGCCCATTCAGCTTTGAACGAGCTAGACGTTAAACCGGGATAAAAATTATCGTACGCGAACGACAATTAAAATCTAAGGCACCTTGTCTGTATATTATTTCACTGAGAAAAATATTACAGATACAGAGCACATTACAGAATGTCTCACGCTACCTGAATTAAATCCGACGTACACAACGGGTACTCGGGAAAATTCCATAATTCCCAAAATAACCTTACAAAATTACGGGGTATCACATCACCTCCCCCTTAAAATAAGTTTCGACCCTGAAACTTGGCCGAAAAGAAAACAACTCGGGAAAGTATCTGAGCATCTATGCCTCGGTTTCCCAAGGAACTTCCTCAGTCCCAGACCTGGACCACAGAACTCGTACCAACAGTACGATCTCGTTGCACAGTCGCTTCACACGACGATCGAGAATGCACACTGGCATCTCCTCTCAAGTACCATTTGCCTGAATCTCGACGTCCTTATAGCTCAGCCTACGAGACTCATCTTGGCATGAATATCCTTAGCAATGATACGTGGAACACATTATACACTGGGTATGCCGATGGCGACAATGTCAAACGGTACGTTAGAGATCTTACTCTATCCAGAATTTTGAATGGTCCCATGTAGCGAGGGTTAAGCTTCCCACGCTTACCAAACCTGAAAACATCCTTGGGTGGCGATACTGTGACAAGTACCTTGACACCAACCTCGAACTCAACACTTTAACACTTCTGATCTGCGTAAAACTTTTGTCGACTCTGAGCGGTCAACAACCTCTATCTACTCAGAGCAATGTTCGAAGTTGTCCTTTCGACTAACTCTGGTCCAAGTAGAATCTTGTCGGCGTACTCAACCCAACAAATCTGAGATCTACATCTGTGACCATACAAAGCTTCAAACGGAGCCATCTTGATTGTAGCATGCCAACTATTATCGTACGTGAGCTCAATCAGACTTAGGCTGTCTTCCCAGCTTAGTCGGATGATCGAGTACGTATACTTCTTAGCATATCCTCCAGGGTCTAGATGGTCTTTCAGACTGACCATCTGTCTGAGGATGAAACGCTGTTGAATCTCAATTCAGTTCCCATGGCCTTGTGAAGTTCTTGCTATAAACTTGACATAAATCGGCCATCTCGATCCGATACAATGGTCTTAGGAATGCCATGTAACGGACAATCTCCTGGTGGAAACGTCTGCTGACCTCTGAGTTACCCAAGTAACCTCAGTTTCCAATGCAAACACTATTGCTGCTAGTTCTAGGTCATGTGTTGGTTAGTTTGCTTCATAGGTTTTCAATTGTCTAGATGCGTATGCAATATCCTTGCCTTTCTGCATCAAAGACACATCCCAACCCATTTCTCGAAGCATTAACTATAGACCATATAGCCATCATTCTTTCTGACAACGCCAAAACTGGTGCAAAAGTCAGACACTGTTTCAACTTCTTGAAAACTGGTCTTGTACTTGTCATCCCAGACAACTTCTGGTTGACCTTGTGGACAGACTGGTCATAGGTCGAGAGATCTTTAAAAAAAAATCCTTTCATGAACCGTCTATAATGTCCTGCAAGCTCTGGGAAACTGCATACCTCGCTCACACCCTGAGGCCGCTTCCAAACAACTACTGATTCACTCTTCTGGGGAATAACCATAACCTCATTCTTATTGATCGCATGGCCTAAGAAAGCCACTTCTAGATCCAACAATCACACTTAGCCCACTTTGCGTACAACCGACTTGGTCTAAGGACTGATAATGCAATCCGCAGACATTCCCTGTGAGCTTCCTTGCTCGGGAAAAATCAAAATGCCATTGATGAAGACCACTATGAACTTATTCAAGTACTGGTCTAAAACATCGATGCACTAGGTTCATGAAAACTCCTAGAGCATTCGTAAGCTCAGATGGCATGACTACAAACTCGTAGTAACCATCTCTTGTCTGAAACGTAATCCTCGGAATATCATCCTCACGAATCCTGAGCTGATGAAAACCAGATCTCAAGTCGATCTTGGAGAAAACTTTTGCTCTCTGTAGTTGATCCAACATATCATCATTCCTTGGTAACAAATACTTGCTCTTGATCGTGACTTTATCCAACTCTCGAAAGTCAAAAATAAAGTCGAAACGGTCCATCTTTTATTTTGACAAATAAAACTAGGGCACTCCTACTCAAGGTGATGCACTCAGCTTTATATAACTTTTGTCAAGAAGATCCTTGAGTTGCTTCTTCAATTCTTGCGTCTCAATAGGAGCCATCTGGTACGGTGCCTCAGAGATCGGCGTGGTACACGGCTCGAGATCAATTGCAAACTCCACGACACGATTTGGGGTATCCAGGAATATCTTCTGGAAATATACCCGGAAATCCTCTAACCACAGAAATATCAAAAACTGAAGTCGATCACTGCCTTGTGACGCTTCCGTCAATCCATACCGAGAATAATTATCGTATGGACCATGGTTATTTAGGTCAAATCGCTTTGAATTTCTTACCCTTGATGGAAATTGACAATCCGACAGACGATTGGTTCCCACTAAATGGTCACCATCTTGGACCAGCCCACTACATGGTTCACAGACGACTCACTAGTGGCTCCGAGTCCAGGCCCAGCCATTACCAGCGTCCTATGTTGTTATGAGCCGCTGTCCATACATCTCAACCCATCCTTGGTAGCTCCACCTAATTAATAGGCAGCCATCTCCTCAGAGGTTGTTGGTGAGTCTCGAACACGAGACCTTACCCCATCAACAAGCAACGAAACATAACTTGGTATAAACCAAATGTTCATGTATAAGAAGAGTTATAACAAAAGGTTCACAACCTCGTTGCACACACCACTTAACTTACAACCATTCAAAATGAAAGTCTGGGTAGCACCCACATCAACAACACATTAACAAAAGTGTAATGCAGATACAAAGTACTCTAAGCATTAGGAGCATAGGGTCCATCCACCTCACGTATCACGTATAGGCGTTGACCTTAGCTTCCTGAAGCCATCGGGGCTTTCCCTTTGTTCTGCGCAGTCGTCTGCATTGAAGGGCTAGGAGCTTCCACCGGACTGAACTTGGGTCGGTTGTTCTGATTAACAGACCCTTGTCGTGACTCAGCTCCTTTCACATTCCTCCGCTGACAGAACGCCTGCATATGACCCTCCTTTCCGCAGTCAAAGCATGTCTTTTTGTCCTTCAGACATTCATTGCTCTTGTGCCCGTGCGTACCGCAGTTGTAGCACTGAATCGGGTTATTGCCTTGGCCAGAACGTTGCGTAGACTCATCATGAGTCTTATTCGTTCTTGCTCGGCCAGATTTGGCAAAATCTGATGGTGGCGCGGGGCGTTTGAACCCACTTGCCTGAGGCTGGTACTGCACTTGCCTCTGGCTGTTACGCTTCTTGGTCGACTCCTCCAGAGTCACCTCCAGCTTGTAGGCTGTATCCACATACTGCTCCAGAGTAGAGCATGTGTGGTGCACCATCATCGGCTTGATGTCTGGACTCATCCATTCGTGGAAATACCAGATCTTCTGTGCCTCACTGGATATCTCAGGTCCAGCATACTGCATTAGATGATTGAATTTGGTTGTAAGCTCGGTCACCTTCAATCCATCCGTTTGCGGATACAGAAACTCCTTGTGTTTCTCCTCCCTCATAGCACGAGAGAAGAAACGATCAGTCATCTTGGTCTTCAACATAGACCAGGTCAATACCGGGCTATCAGCTAAGCCGTTACTCTCCCACCATTCACTGGCTTCTTCCTTTAACTGAAGAGAGGCTATATGCACCTTCTCAGCTTCAGTGCACTCAACATTGCGGAATAGCCGCTCCATATGGGAAAACCAATGAGCCACCTTGACTGGCTCTCCTTTCCCATCGAAGCTGTCAGGTCTCATGGAGTTAACAGCCTTCAGGGCTCGGCCATACTCCCCTCTATTCCTGATCACCCCTCCCTGTAGCACATGGTTCTCTTGTTCCTCAAACCTCGGAACTTCTCGAGATACTAGCACTCATTGTGCCTGATGCATATTCGGGCGTAACGCGTCGGCAATCGCTTGTATGACGATTCCCTGAATTTCTACAACAGCTGCTTTATCAAATATCCTTGGAGCGTTGTCCCTAGCTGGGTCGTTGCCTCCAGGATTATTATGGAAGACAGACTCACGCTCTTCTGATGGGTCTGCAACATTCCTCGGATTTAGTCTGGGGTCATTGCTTGACCCAGCACCAGTACGGATAGTGTTCCTCGTGTTCACCATCTGTTTACCGATCAAATTCCAAGGATTTTATCACTTTAGTATCATTTTGATATAATTATTGTAATAAAATCAACTTAGAATAGATCAACTTGGTAATTTCTATTGATGGACTCGAACCGAGTTACTAGGTTCTACAACCTCAACTCACAACGAGCGAACTGGGAATCAAGCCTAGCTAGAGATGGTGAAACCACCTCGGCTTCTCCCGGGTTCCTCTGAAGAGAACAGAATGCACCCATATCAAACGGGGCAACGGGAAAAGAATTAGTATTTCTAGACATAGAAGCAAGCTTACTATATCAGACTGTACAGAAGACATGACTATGAACGGTGTTTTGAAATTCTTTTCACTTTGAAAATTCATAGCCCTTTTGAAGCATTTTCAAAAACGGATAAATGATTTATAAAATCTCAAACCCGTTTTAAAACCTTTGGCTCTGATACCACAACTGTAACACCCCCAAAACTTAACCATTTTGGAAAGGTATTACTGCCAGTGACCCCAGTGTTCCTTACCGAGATCACCCAAGGCTTTACCAAATAAATACAATTTATGAAATGCAATTGATACACAAAGATCAAGCAATAAATTCCAAAACATAACATTGTCGAGGAAACAAGAGTTACGGGATTACAACCCAATCCCGAATAGGCCAAACACAGAGTTCAAACAAAGTACAGCGGAAGACAAATAAAAGATTTTACAAACGGGGTTGTGATCGTGATGATCACCTGCCCAAGGATCTCAACCTGAGTAAAAGCAATTATTAAAACATCCAAAAACAACCGTCGTCTTCATAGTTAATCTAGTCTCCTCAAATCTTCACTCTATCTGATGTGCCGAATCGAACGGATGACACCAGCCCACATGCGGAGAACAAAGTTCGTGGGTTAGTCTACTTAAATAGACTAGCAAGGGTAAAAAGCAGAATGGTTCGAGTGATCGTAACCGTTTACTATCATTGTCCCTCGAATAATAACCGAAGGGACGATACATAACCCGGCACTTTCACGGAATAACAACAAGAGGTATGCATGAGAGAAGATTCTGGAAGACTTCATCTTCACAGAAATCGACTCGAAAAGAGACTCCAAGAGATTGAGTCTTTAAGGAAAAATGACAAATCTGGAATGATTACAGGATCATACAACGATGATTTAAAAGTTGACTGAGATGCTTCGGTTCACGACCAACCTCATCGCCTACAGCGAATCCAGATTGGAAAGAGAACGTACTACATTCAAGTCGAGATCTTACAGAATCACATAACGATTTAAAAACTGACTAAGATGTTTCGGTTCACGACCAACCTCATCGCTTACCACGAATCCAGATTGGAAAGAGAACGTACTCTGATCAAAAGTCAAGACGAGCTTTCCTAGCTGCACTAAAGCTTAGCTGCACTACTCGCCCAAGGTATATTAATCATGTGCACTCTGGCACTTATCTTATTTAATTCCAAAACGAGCATTACGTTATAAGCTTTTACATCTCCACACAAGAGATATCGGATCTCCTCACAAGAGATATTGGATCTCCTCACAAGAGATATCAGATCTCCTCACAAGAGATATCAGATCTCCTCACAAGAGATATCGAAGGGATGAACCCTGGAAGATTTGGCACTAGCGAAGTACGCCTATCCTGTGAAAGGGTATGGTCATGACCAAAGAGAAAGTACTGGGGATGAACCACCAAGTACCAGTTATAAAGAAACAGCTAAACCCCCTCAAGGTACATAGCGTTCCTAGCCACTAGTGCTAACTAAACAGTATAGCACAACAACAGTTACTGGATAAATCCACATAAAGGCCCGAAAGGCGATCACAGATAATAGCGTTGTTCTAACAGATATACAACCTATTATATGATTTTCAAAACAGTTTAACAAAACCGTTTCCAAACAAACAGAATATTCATTCCAAATTAATTACTCGGATAAACTACTGATAATTAATGTAAATATGGAACGAATGAGCAAGAGCGAACCGCCACTTGCCTTAATCCGCAGAATAGTCTAACGACGTCAACTGGATTCCGGGCTCGACACGGTATAGTTCCGACAGCACAACAACCTTCGAGTCGACCCATAAAAGGAACCCTAAGTTAGATCCGACATAAACAGTACGAATCTAAACACGGCGAAAGAATACGAAAGGAAAGATGCCACGACGACAACCAACCAAGCCAAATCCACGAAGGCGTTCTGGGCTCTGGCGGCGGTCGCCGTTCTTGGCGGCGGTCGCCGTGAAGAACACGGCGGTCGCCGTAAAGAACACGGCCGACTGAAACGAGAGAAAACTCACCCCAAAACACGAGCGGTTTGGCCTCCTTCGACTTGCTTTGGCTTCTAACCTCCAAGGCTAACCAAAAGCTTCACAAAGGCACTCAGGAACCACACCAAAGCAATACCGGCGAGACCTTCAAATTCCGGCGAAAACACAACTCCGATGAGAGGCGAATTTGGCAGCGATTCGGGGTTGTAAATGACCCAAAACCCATGCCCAAGCTCGTCTATTTATAGGCAAACCCCAAGGAGTGTTCTGCAAACCCTCAGACGCGGCAAACGACGCAACGGCGCGCCTCGAACGACGCCGGCGACCGGCGGACAATGCCCACTGGACAATCACGGCGGTCGCCGTAATCTTGCCTGCGGCGGGCACGCGGCGGTCGCCGTAAATGCGGCGGTCGCCGTCGCTAGGCCTGTCGCGGCCAGCTAGAAGCTGACACGTTGACCTCTCGGGCCCAACCATGGCGGTCGCCGTTTCTGAACGGCGGTCGCCGTTTCCCCCTTTTCCCGCCCATTCAGCTTTGAACGAGCTAGATATTAAACCGTGATAAAAATTATCGTACGCGAACGACAATTAAAATCTAAGGCACCTTGTCTGTATATTATTTCACTGAGAAAAATATTACAGATACAGAGCACATTACAGAATGTCTCACGCTACCTGAATTAAATCCGACGTACACAACGGGTACTCGGGAAAATTCCATAATTCCCAAAATAACCTTACAAAATTACGGGATATCACATTCTCTCTGTTCAATTCTTTCCTACTGGAATCGAATTATTGGTTGCCGAATTCCTGTGCTAGGGTTCGTGAAGACTGTTATCTTGAGATTTCGTAGTTTTGTAATCTTGAGATTTCCCGTTGAATTATTTCATGGCTGAATCTGGAATGTCATTTTAGTACAACGTAGATTTGCAGTTACCTTTGTCATTTCAGATTATATATGGCATTAGGAATATTGCTATCATCAACTCTTCAATTCCTTTCTTTCTGTGTTTACTTTATGTGGATGGTATGGAATAGCTTGATTTGTAATGAGTCACAGTTAGATTTTTTTGTTTGTTACATTTGAATTTTGGTTTATATGAGGATTTGGGTTACTTATGATTATGATTTTCACTCCTAATATTTGATGAAAATGATTGAATGATTAATCTTGTTTCTAGTTCTTGAATTGATGAAATATATATATATATGATGAATCAGTAGGGTGGGTGCAGTGAATGATGTGGATTTTTGTGTGAGAGAGTGATTGTAGTGGAATAAGACATGTATATATGTTCAAAAAGCTCAAAGGCTAAATTAGAACTGCAAAATCTTGTTCTGAAATGTAAGATTTCTTGTCTTCGTAGGGAGAG
Source organism: Rheum nobile (assembly GCA_027886185.1). NCBI lineage: Eukaryota > Viridiplantae > Streptophyta > Magnoliopsida > Caryophyllales > Polygonaceae > Rheum > Rheum nobile. Next base: position 11,649,817 of record WOAB01000639.1, read on the forward strand.
GGATCCTCTTCTTTTTTTCACTTTGAATCAAAAGTTATATCAACTTAGAACTCTACTGCTAATTAAAATCTAAATTTAAGGTTATTAACTTATTTTTTTCTATTAGGGTAGAACATGCCGCCACGAAAAGATAAGCTAGTACAAACCTAAATCTTATGCCGAAGCTCTATTGCGTAGTTATAAGTGTATAAGTTGTATAACTGTATAAATTTATAAGATAGTTTTAATAAAATAGAACTAAGATGTTAAAATTAAGAGTTAAGGCATTATGATAACATTATTTTTACCGGGATTAAAATTGAACGATAGATAGTCATGCGGAAAAAAAACTTAATATAAATATTTTGTAAATTAAAGCAAATTAAATTAACAAAAAAAAAGCAGGAAAAAATTGCGTAACTCGACCCATTGAGTTGACCCGAACCGACAATAAACCTGTAATAACCCGACTTGGTTTGACCCGGTAAATTTTAGACCCGAAATGACCCGACCCGAAATAACCAGAACCCGGCAGTACTCAAACCCGAACCCGCCCGCCCGACCCGATTGTCAGGTCTAGTTGTAAGTCCTTGCTTGATTAAGTCGAACTAGGTAGAGAGTCTTAAGTGTGTCTTAAGTCTTTAATCTGTGTGTTCTATTCTAGTTGATTGTAATCGAAACATTAATAAAAGAAGTAGATTGTGAAATGCTTTTGAAAGAGATGTAATGGGTTTTATCCTGGATAACTAGTTGGTTATCAAAGGTTTTCACTCTAAAGAATTTTTTTTGAATCTGTTTTGTTACTTATTCCGCTGCTAAGAAACTGAACTTCTCTGAAGGCTCAGTTCCCTTTGATTACTAACATCTACGATCCTACAACATATTAACAAGACAAATACATAGACGACTTCCTTATAGTAAGAACATTTCATAACCAACTAGTTATCTATGAGAAAACTCGCTATCTTTCCCTTAAAAGAGTTTTGAATAAGTCTACTTTTTTTATTGATGATCAGTTTACAAATAGAGCAATTGTGACATTTACCAAACACTCCTATAAATAATGTCGTAATTAAATGTGGACTGAGATAGATATGTATCATGTTACAGTAAAATCATCATTGAAATGGTTATGACCATGTTATAACAAAATGTCCATCAAATTGAATGTGAACAATTGTTGATTGTAGTCAAATTGCACACCTTTGTTCACACGAGAACGACGGTTTGCAAGTTATCATGCTCCTATATATGCATATGTAAGGTCAAACCTCTTCACAATTCCAATTCTTCTCTACCGTCACCTTCTCTTATGCGTTCTTCCCCCTACTCCATCTCTTTGCTAGTTATTAATCAAACCTAGATGGCACAATATCATCCTTTCCTTGAACAAGATTGTCTTTTTCTTCTCTGGTTTGGTTGAAGAAAATCAAGAATTGGGTAAGTTTAGTAACTTTTGATTTTCGGGACTAATTTATAAGGTTTAGATTATTATTAAGTTTGATAAAAAAAAAGGGGTATGTTCATGCGTATATAGGGGAATTTGGTATTGATGGTCATGGAGTTTTGAATTGGAGAAAGCTTATTAGGGTTGAGGGATGTGACTTATCTTATGAAGTCAGCACGATATAACTCTTTATTAGTACTTATGCAGCTATGCTATGTGTTTAAGGTTTTAATTATAAGAACACAGCATTTTACAAAGCTTAGGTAAGGTCCGCACTACTAAAATCCAAAGATGATATTTGTAAGAATATGCAAAAAACTGAAAACATGAATCGTTTTTATTACTGGGTGTATTTTATCACGAATCTTACCAAGTTCTTTATTCTAAAAGAAGTTAAAAAAACGTGGGATTTGGAATGGCATGATTTATTGTTAAAATAATACTGTTATGGATTTTACAAAATTGGTGTGTAAAATCAACGACACTGGATTTGATGATTTTTCATAAATTTTATAAAACGCATCTGAGCATAGTTCCACTTGAGAATAACAATGACTCATTAACCTTTGTATTGATAAATTTATATTATACTAGTGTAATATATGTGTCTTGTACAAGTTTTTTTTTTTTTGGTAAAAGGAGAGACGACACTCTCGCACGCTTTATTAAATATAAAAATCGGTTAAGATTTAAAATATGGGGTAAAGTCACATCCCTTACATCCTTTAAAATCAAACTACTAATACCATCTATAGGTTCATTTAAAACATGAAAACCAACAGGAAAAATAAAAGAAGTAGAAACGAGGTGATCAACAACACGATTCGCCTCATGAAAGATATGACGGAACTAGAAAGCCCAATCCCTACAATTAAAACTTTGGCTACAACTAACCAGGCTAGCATGTGGATGATGAGGAGGAAGATGTTTATGGACTGAAGAGATAGCCAGGGAAGAATCAGACTTCAAATTCACGCGTCGAAATCCCTATTCCCAGGCCAGCTCCAAGCCATGTAGGATGGCCCACAACTCCGCCATAGGACCGAGCACACCTCAATATTTCTGACAAATCCAGGCCCCATCACAATCCCGGATTACGCCACCAGCAGTAGCAAGCCCAAGCGGCATTTTCTTGGCTCCATTTGTGTTAATCTTCGACCAGCCACATGGCAGCCTACACCAGGATACCAACTTCTCCTCCCACAACGAAGAAGGTATCCTAGAAGGACTCCCGTCATGAACTGCCGAGAACTCGCTAGCCTACTGGATCAAGAAACCACTGATGCTAGACGTGTCTATGTTGGATTGGAAAATGCGCTAGTTCCGCCATTTCCAAAGCCATCACAACACCACCGCAAACAGAACCTCCGAGGAGACGGACTGGTGCGGTGAAAGCTTCCCAAATATCCTTGAACAAAACAACACTCCGGAGCCATCATGAAAAATTGAGCATCAGTAGGTACAAAAAGTAGCCATACCTCACAGGCCTTCACGCAATCCCTGAAAAGATGGATCAATGACTCATCAACAAGATAGAGCAAGTTGGGTCAGAAGCAAAGTGGTGTTGCACCCTCTCTGCATTAGTAAGCACCTTCCCATGAACACCTAACCATAGAAAAATGGTGAATCCTTTTAGAAACCGATAGTCGGCATATATGTCGAAACAAAGTTGCTCGGTCCTTTCCAATATCTGGAATCAGACGGAGAGATAAATAGGCGGATCTCGTTGTATAATCCCCGGAAGAAGTGAGTGCCCAAGATAGTATCACGAGCACCCATCCCCTAAGGGAGATGAATCGCAGAGATTTCCATCAAACACCTAGCAGGTTGGAGGTCATAGAAAAGAGGCCAATTCCATCCCCCATCCATCAAAGAAGTCGCAGACCCTTCAAGAGAGTCGGATGAATCGGTCTCGTAGTCAGGTCAACCAGCAGCCTATCACCCACCCAACGATCCTCCCAAAAGCGAACAATGGAGCCATTACCAAGGAGCCAACAAATCCCCTTCGTAACAACATTATCCAAGGCCCACCAAATACTCCTCCAAACATAGGACTCATTAGACCTTCTGAACAACACAATATGCCCCCTTCGATCCTAAGACCGTATTTCACAACTAGCGGCTCACCTCAAACACCGCCCTACTGGTTTAACAGTCTCGAGCCAAGCTTGCCAAGGACAACCAGATTAGCATCCTTACTCTCACAAAGGTCTAACCCGACAACATCCTTAGGTAAGCACACTTCACCCCAGCTCACAATATGTGGTTTTCTAGCCCAATAACCTTTTCCCCAAATAAAGGCTCTAGAGATCTTGTCAAACTCTTCCCACATCGATTTAGGAAGCTTGACATAGTTCATGGTATAAAATGGTAATGAAGACAAGACAAATTTTGTGGGGTTACCCGACCTGCAAAACTAAGAGTGCGAGCCTTCCATCCAGCCAACAACGCATGAGCCTTGGTAATTAAATCAATGAAGGTATCCTTGGTAAGTCATTTATGCAAAATAGGCATCCCCAAGTATCTCCCAAGGTTGTGAGTAACACTCATACCACTAAGTTGCTTCAGCCTAGAAGCGACCCAAGGAAGAACATTCGGAGAGACAAAAATCATAGATTTGGCTATACTAATATGTTACCTTGAAGCACAACAAAACTGATCTAGAATATCGATAATCATATATAGCTGACTATCAGAAGCCTCCGCCATAAGCAAAATATCATCAGCAGAGAAAAGGTGAGACAAAGGAGGAGCATGCCGATAAGCAACAATTGGCTTCCAGGTTTCCCTACTCACCTCATGACATATCAGATGACTCGGGCGCTCAAGGCAAAGAACAAATAAATACGGAGAAATAGAGTCCCCCTATCTGATTCCCCGAGATGGGGAAAACTGCTCAGTCATCTCCCTGTTCCAAATAACCCTCTATAACACCCCTGAAATTACCTTAAGAATATTACCGCTAGTGACCCCGGAACGCATATACGAAATCACCCTAGGCATTACAGTATTCAACGCAAAAGTCAAAGTAGACAATAATAAGAACATTTTATATAAACAATGTCTTACAAATGGGACGACATTGCAAAACAAGGCAACCTTACAGTATCAAAGTACAGCGGAAGACTTTATTTAAACCAACACAGGATCCTTAACCTTCATTGTAAAAACAAATAAGAAAACTCTTGAAGCAAACGCAGCCGCCTTCAATGTCGTCCTCCCGTGTTCTCCACTTGGGAATCTATTCCTAATGTGTCGTAAGGGACGGATGACACCAACCAACCATGCAAAGAATAAAATCGGTTGGTTAGTCTAATGAAAGACTAAGCAAGGGTTCAAGCAGAGTGGTTCTAGTGATCGTAACCGATTACTATCATTGTCCCTCAAATAATAACCGAAGGACGAAATATAACCCGGAAACTTTCACAGAATGAGGGAAAAGGTATAAATCGAAAAGAAAACTCCAAAGGAAATGAGTCTTTAAGAAATATGAATAGTTGTTTGGGAACATTTAAGTTTGTCACGCAAAGTTTGTAAAACGACCTTGATTATTTGGGTCCACGACCAACCTCACCGCGTAATGCGAATCCAGATTTGAAAGAGGACTTACTCTAAAACAAGAGTATGGGCGGGTTCCACATTGTACTTCTCGCCCGAGGGTATATTAATTATGTGCAAAACCGCACTTATCTTATTTAGTTCAAAAACGTACATTCACATTCGAGACTTTTATTTCATTAACCAACCTCATAAAGAGAGGAAGAGTGGGATAGAATCCAGAATATTTGGCACTAGCTAAGTGCACCACCACTTATGCAATATAAGGGCAAGGTCATGACCAAAGGCATTAGGGCAATAATCCTCCTAACACCGAATTATAAAGAAACGACTAACCCTCACAAGGCATTAGCGTTCCTACGAATACTCGTGCTATCTAGCAATTAAATAGCCACCAATTCACAATAATCACAACAATGTTACCTAGCAACCTATCATACTATATATAGATAAGGTTATAGCTAGCATATATACAACCTAGTAATAAGGTTCCTTTTTACATTTTTATACACACAAAGTTCCCAAACATCAACTTTAGAATTTTTATCCGATCCCAACTTAATTAAGACAACCGATTCATTGTCAACTAAGAGAAAAATGGAATAAAATGCAAGAGCGAATCAACACTTGCCTTGGAATAGGAAGAATAACGAACGGTAATCGGAAGCGGTTGCTTGCGGATAGCACTTACTCTCCTGTTTGATTCCGTTTCAAAAGCCAATATGAGATGTACCCAAATCACAATTAACATTATATTAGATAATTCATATAACAATAAAATTTGAGATAGACAAAGTCTCAGTTTTTAATTGAATTTATTTACTCATAAATAAATCAAAAGTAAGGTTTTTGATTAAACGGTTTATTTAACAAAATAATTTATTTATAATCCCAAAAATTTCTAATCCCAAAATAAATTATTTTAAGGCTTTTGATTAAACAAATTATATTTTAAGGCTTTTAATTAAATGAATTAATCCCAAAATAATTTATTTTAAGGCTTTTGATTAAACGAATTATATTAGATAATCATGACCTAAATAAATTAACAAAATAATTTATTTATAATCCCAAAAATTTCTAGGTCAAAATATTATCTAAATGAATAGCCAATATTTACCTATTCATAATATAAGATAAAATTACAAAAAAATTCATTAATTAAATTTTTAATTTTTTTATATATTCTAAATAATCTTAATAATATTTAACATAATTTGGATTAATTAAATCAACCCAAATTAGTCCAAAAACAAATCAAAATCGAAAAAAAGAACAAACCCGAAATCGGGATTATGATTGCCAAACCAGTCGAGCAGGGGACTTGCCGAAAAACACCAAAATCGGGGAGGATCCGGTGGATTCCCGGTGGCGGTGACTTGGGTCTTTCGTAGAGGACCATTGGGCGCATCTATTAGTGCCTCCAATTGCTCAAACTCAACTCGCTAAGGGCTCGAATTTCTCTCTCAAACAGCTCGGAAATGCTTTTCTAGGGTTCTTTGATTCAAACACGAAATTGGATGATTTGAGGGTGGGATCGGGGTCCTATTAATAGGGATTTTGAAGGTGTTAATGCCCCCGACAAAATCCCTAGGATACCTCCCTCAAATTAACTCCGATATGATCCAATTTCAGTTCGTTCAAATCCGCCCTAAATGACAACGCGGATAAGATTTGACAAAATTCTGGAATATTTGTCGCTTTTAATTCGAATTGATCTTCCCATTGGATGCGTAATAATCCAATGTTAAATGCCCATGAGTTAATTCGGACAAATCGAATCCGAGGGTTGCGGATATCCGCCATGGAAGAGCCAAAAGAAAGCTCGCGCGCAGCTGTTTAGGGAATCCGGAGGTTGAAGATGGCTTATTTGGAAAATTACAAACGCGCCCCTCAACTTTCCGACTCATGGCAAAAATGCCCTCCACTACTTTTAATTAATTGCAAAACTCGCCCAAAAGTATATATTAAATTTGTAATATTTATTTTAATCCAAAATTAAATTATATAAAATTTAACCATACTTAAATCCTTAACAAAACTTTGTTAAATTTGATTTAAATATTCTAGGTTAAATTTTCATAAGTTTTATTTAAATTAGACTTAACATAATGTTTAGAATAATTTAAATAAATTAATAACTTATAATTTGTAACAACTTATAACAAGAACGCTATTTTGTTTCTATTTTAGGAATAATGAGATAATTACAAAAATTCATTTATCTAGAAATAGAGTAGAAAAATTACACAAATACCACTACTAAAAATGAGGGTTATTACACCCTCATGGTGGCCGAAGAGATGCACTCATAAATCCATGTAATCCAACAATTCGGAAGACCAACCTCTCTCAGGGTATCCACTATGAAATCCCAATTCAGGCAATCATAAGCCTTCTCCAAATCGAGTTTTAGAATCATCCAGCCCTTACGACCCTTCTTCTTCTACATAGAGTGTACTAGTTCCTAAGCGAGAACCACATTATTCGTGATCAATCTCCCATGGATGAAGTTGTTCTGCATAGGCCCCACCAGCTTCGTCATTAGGGGTTGAAGACGATTAGAGAGGATCTTGGTAATCATCTTATAAAGGATATTACAGAGGCTTATGGGCCGATATTGAGTCACCTTCGGCGGATTTGCAACTTTCCCGATAAGGGTGATGTTGGATCGTTAGAGTTACGTATGAGGGAACAAAAGCTTTGTTCCCACAGAAGTTGCAGCGGATTAAAAATAGCAAGAAAGATAACGAACGAACTCACGATGTATAGTGGAAACCCTGATTAGCAAAACTAGCTTCTCAATGAAAAACCATTACCTTCAAGCTTCCGCTTGAGAGGATTTTGAAGCGTGTACTTGTCTTATTGATTTCTTGTTCGATTACACTTGTATCCTGGACTTCGACCTCTAAACAACCAGCTAGACTCGAAGACTCTTCTACAACGATGAATCGAACTCAACCCTCAAAGACTTACACACACCTCACTTCTTTTCTTTCTCTTTTTCGTTCTCTCTGTTTTCCGTCGTCGTGGTTACTTAGAAATGAATCCATACTTCTAATAAATACAACACGGTAAAACCCTAATTGTAACAAGATAAGATCTTTCCAAATAAAGTTATAAGAAGATAGGATTTGCTGGAGGGATAATATCTCAACCGTCTATATTAATCAAGGAAGGAATTCCCGAAATTAATATAATCGAATGAGATATGATTCTTCTCTCTCCAATTCACTTATCTAAGGAAAGATTCCCTAAGATAAGGAATCGGGCTTCTCTCTCCAAATCTTCTCCAACGGCTAGATCCTTCCAGCCGAAGTCTTCAATCCTTGACCGCGTGATTCTTCTTTGATTTGTTTCCATAATTGTCACGCTGGATTTCTTCTTTCCATCCGCAGCTTTGATCTCGTTCGTCACTTCAGTTCCTTGCTGGGTAACAAAGCACATGAACATAGCTTTGTTCCTCCCCGCGATCCTTTGCTGCAATGGTTCCCTGAGACAACTGTCTTTGTTCCTGAAACACTTAGTACCTAGATTAGTTGAATGTTTGTCACTTATCAAAACCTAAGGAATTCAACAAATTCCCCCTTTTTGATGGTGACAAACATCCTTGACAATAAAGCATACACAAACGAGATAAAGACAGTTGTATGGGGAAAGGTTCTCCACACAAGACCATAATAGTTCCCCCTCAACACAGCAACATATGAAACCATGTACTGTTCCCCCTCAACCAAAGCTACCTGTCATTTTCCCCCTTTTGGCATCATCAAAAACATAGGTAAGGAGATAGAGAGAAAACGACCACATCAAGATGAGCAACACCCCCTTTTGCATTAGATTGAAATGCACAAACATAGACTGCATGTAAAGACAACTACAAAATAAGCAAAGATAACACATATGATCAACATGCCAGTCAATGGAAACACATGAGCCAGAGACAAGGAAAATCAAACAGTAAGGGATAAATGTGCTAGGGAACAAAAGAGGGATTGGTTAGCCAGAGAATGACAAATCAAGTACCACTGGTGCCTGTAGAGGGATCCGGAGTACGAGTAGCCGTTAGAGCACGCACATCCTCCATAAGTCGCCTTTGTTGTTCTGCCAATCAACGATATTACGCGAGACAAACTCTTCACGGCCCTTCGCAGATCTGTTCCCCTTCAGACCCAACCAGCACCTTTAGGGAAATTGTCTTGGTTGAAACTTGAACATGTATGAAGTGTTTGATGGTGTCATAAGTATGCAAGGAATCAAAATTGTATGTTCAATATTGTTGTCTGAAATAATTCTTCCTTGTATGACATGATTGTCGAGTTGCGTGGTTATCAATCTTGTCCCATTGCATAAACCTAAAGACTGATCAATATTTCAAAGCAGCATAATAGGGACCACAGCCTTAAGTTTCAGTAAATGATTTGGGACACCAGAACATCTAATATTGTTCAAGTAGTGAGACGTATAAACACTTGCATCGTTGTCTACAATACATGTAGTCATTCAAAATGATATATAATGAAGTCAAAAATATAAATTTACCTTATTTGTTGACTCCAGAATGTTTACAACACTTTCTTCAAAAAGTGAGCAACTTTCCTATCAAATATAGTGAATTGAGCAGTACCAGATCCATCAATGACACTAACTTGAACACTAAATCTGCACATACATTATTTAAAACATTCGTATGAAATGTATTAGCAAGTTTCAAATTCTCAATAAACATTATAATCAATATATTAGTTAAAAATTACCTAGGGACTACATACTTCACCAGGATTCCACAATTTTTGCACCAAAATTTTTCTTATAGGGGTTGAAGCTTGCTTTTACAACGCTTGCAAGAATTATAGTACCAGCCATAGGAATTTTCAATATGATCGGTGGTGGCAAGTGTAACAGCGTGGAGTAATGTAGCAAATAATAAAAACTAATAAATATGTCAACATTCTAAAATGTAAAAATTATAGTAATAGTAGCCATAGTAATAAAAGAAATTTAAAGTAGACAACTTACAGTTCCACGATTATAAAGATGTTCGTGAAGCTCATCCAATGTTTTTCTAGCATTCACATATAAGAAAAGATCAGCTTGAGAGTATGACGACTCACTTGTTAGTTGTACACAATTCTGACCACCTTTTGTCCCCTCGTTTTTAGAAATACTACATTTTAAGATAGCTTAGTACAAAATAATTACTAATAATATAGATAGTGTTTATTACAATTGATTTAATATAAAATATGAATAATATATCTTTTCTTAAATACAAAAATCTCATAAATACTTTCATCATCAAAATAAAGCCTTGCGCCATAATAACCATTTGACACATTAAGTCCATTATTCCATTTCCCTAGCTTTGCAAACTAAATGATAACAGCAACCATATTCTGGGGTGAAGCACCAATAAATGGATGGCATAATTCATCATAATCATCCCATAGTGTACAGTTGATGACATTATTCCTAAAAAATGTATAATATAGTTATTGCATTGTAGGAATATATTAGTTCTGACTATTAGCGATAAATATGATTTATTCAAACTCATGTGTAGTCATGTAGATAAAGTACATTTAAATATATATATATATATATATAATAAACTACATAAAAAATTATATAATAAGAAGTTATGCATTATTATGACAATGAGAAAAAGGAGAAAGACAAAGAATAAAACAATGCAAATAAGTCGTATATCAATGACAACATTAATGAAATACCTTGTATCCATTAACTGAAGGTTGATCATTTTACCGTCTTTCCCATTGTGATTAGTAAAGGTAACAATTTTATCACCAATTCCAACCAATAGACCAATAACATCTACATACATAATATATATGAAAGAATCAGTAATATGTTTCAACTGTAATAACACTATTAAAACACTAATAGTAGAAAACACTTCATATGAAATATGTATTGAAATACTAACCATAAAGATAACCTTCATCCAATGACCCGTCGATGATTTTATCAAATAATAAAATTGAATCCATGAATAAGAACAAATATTGATGAACATGTCTTAATATAGTATTGCGGTACAATATAAGCTTGTACTTATGAAAAATGAACTTATAAGATATTTCATAAAGGGAAACTCCAAAGTTTGAAATAAAATAAGCACTTTCTTCTTTTAATATTGATAAGCTTCCCATAAAAACTTCCTTAATGACCCCATGGATTTTATCACCCTGAAAAGTATGAAATATAATAATGAATAAATCTCAATTGTATGACAATATTAGGCACAAAATTTTATAAACCCTACAAATAGAATATTAAGAGTGTAAATAGTATTTTTTTCATCCATTACTATAATTTTGGTTGTACCGTATTGCGTAGGATAATCTTTCTTGGGAGCCTTAAATAAACAAATTACACAAACCTTTAGCATATAGGTACCTCGGCTAGATAAGATGTCCTTAATTTCTTGTATTTCTTTTGACATATCTACAAAAAATATATATATAGAGAAATCCGTACTCATCAAAAATCCCATGAAAGACAATTATTAAAGTATTCAAGACACTGAAATAACACGATGTAATCAGTAGAGAAAACATATTGCAGCAAGGACAAGCTTTGAGCCAAGCTCCAACAAAGAACAATTGAAACAAAGAACTAATGAAACAAACCAAATACATACTCCTAACATATGCTATTCTACAATTAAAAATTAAAAATACAGATTTTCTCTATTCTCTAATTAAAAACTATAAATACAGATTTTCTTCAAAAATATGACCTTAAACAGTTCTACTAAATTTTGAAGTATACAATCCAAACTCATGTAATCAGTAGAGAAAACTGATTACAGCAAGTTTTAAATTTCCATATTGAAATCCTCATAGATTTGAATGAGTTCAGATTTGGAAAAACTAAATGAAAAAAATGAATTAATCAATACAGAAAACATACTACAATAAAGATATAGATTTCGATATATTTATATCCTTTAAAAATTTCACTAAGTTTGTAGTATACAATCAAAATTCTAATTGATTTGTGATGTCTTATGATTTTGAAAAACAATAACAATAAAAATGAAGTAATCAGTATAAATATCAAAATCATCACACCCCTAAAAAAAGCTTGGAAAGAGGTTTTGTAGTTTATCTAATAATGTGAACATCATAAATGCACAAAGAGCAAAAATAAATGGTACAAAGAGGTAAATACATGTTCAAGAACTGAAATGGTGTTTCTCTAATCAATAATTCTTTGCACGATTATATGCTTTGAATCTTGTGTGAGGGGTCTGGCCTAGATAGACACGTGATTTATAACCACAAAATAGTTAGGACAAAGGGGTTTGATAAGATTGAATATTTTTGTTTTTAAAATACTATCTTTTGTTTCATAATAAAAAAAACAGCTTGTTAATTCTCATGCATAGTGCATAGCAACAGATTGTTTGTATTGCAAGATGTAAATGAAAACCTATTTTTCCTAATATTCAAAAGCCTCAGAATCTTTTGTTTCCTATTATGCTAGACATGGGTTGATTATATGCCAAAAAATAATGGTTTAAGAGCTGAACGTTTAGTAGATTATATGCCAAACAATATTTGTTATAAAGTTCAATCTATTTTTTCCTAACTCAAAAGATTGTAGTAAATTATATGCCAAAAAATAAAAGTTGAACGTTTCTCAATTCAAGAGTTATTGTCTCATAATATTCAATAGTTGAATCACATTTGAAGATCTATTGTATCCTAATATTCAAGAGCTGGATAATAACGGTTCAAGAGCTATTGCTTTCTAATATGATCAATCTATTGTTTCCTAATATTAAAGAGTTGTTTCTACCAAAAAAAAATCAAGAGATGTGTAATTTGCTCACCACATAATAATGGCAAAAAGCAAGAATCGAAGGGTTGCAAGCTACAAAGTTTATGATGTTGAGGGCAAAATGAATCATCTATCAAGTAGAGTTTTAGGTGGATCAAGAACACTTGTTCTCAAGTTGTCTATGTTTGGCGCTGACTTTTTCTCTATTTGAGTCTCATCTGTTGTTTTTGAGTCACACCCTCTCACTTCTACTCTTTTATTGTCTTGTGCAATATGTTGATCTCATGGAAGTTAGCCTTCAATTCAATTTTAATGTAACAAAAAAATGTTATCTATGAATTGTTCAATATTAATTTCTATGTTTCTGTATCATAATTTTCTCAAGATTTTGAAATGCAAATCAGTATGGTAATGGAGCAAAATAATGACGGTTTAGTTCGACATATCGCATTTCTTCGAGTCACAGTTGTGTTGATATTGATGGAGTCCAATCTACTATTATTGGCGACAACATTTTATATTTTTTTATTGATATAATTGGCATAGTGTTTAGTTTGTATTGTGATTAGAAACAACTTGTATTGTTTGATTAAATCGAATAGTGTTTTGTTTGTATTGAGTGCATAGCAACAAATTGTGCTTTTGATTTAGTCCAAATTGTGCTTTTATTCATTTGTGTTTAGTTTTGGAAATAGGATAAAGATCGTACGCATACTTATATAGTTATATTGAATTTTGAGAAAAAGGAAAAATTGAAGATTGTGCTTTTGATTCAGACTGAATTGTGCTTTTATTCATTTGTGTTTAGTTTTGGAAATAGAACAAAGATCTTATATATAATTGTATTGAATTTTGAAAAAAAAAAGGAAAAATTGAAGATTGTGCTATTGATTCAGTCCAAATTAGGCTTTTATTCAATAGTGTTTAGTTTTGGAAATAGGATAAAGATCTTATATATAATTATATTGAATTTTGAAGAAAAAAAAAAGAAAAACTGAGAAAATGTCAAGTGACATAATTAATATGAGTGTGTTATAAAGATCAATCTATTTTTTCCTAACATTCAAAAGATTGTAGTAAATCATATGCCAAAAAATAAAAGTTGAACGTTTCTCAATTCAAGAATTATTGTCTCCTAATATTCAATCGTTGAACCACATTTGAAGATCTATTGTATCCTAATATTCAAGAGCTGAATAATAACATTTCAAGAGCTATTGTTTTCTAATATGATCAATCTATTGTTTCCTAATATCAATGAGTTGTTTCTACCAAAAAAAAAATCAAGAGATGTGTAATTTGCTCACCTTTGCACATAATAATGGCAAAAAGAAAGAACCGAAGGGTTGCAAGCTACAAAGTTTATGATGTTGAGGGCAAAATGAATCATCTATCAGGTAGAGTTTTAGGTGGATCAAGAACACTTGTTCTCAGGTTGTCTATGTCTGGCGCTGACTTTTTCTCTCTTTGAGTCTCATCTGTTGTTTTTGAGTCACACCCTCTCACTTCTACTCTTTTATTGTCTTTTGCAATATGTTGCTCTCATGGAAGTTAGCCTTCAATTCAATTTAATGTAACAAAAAATGTTATCTATAAATTGTCCAATGTTAATTTCTATGTTTCTGTATCATAAATTTCTCAAGATTTTGAAATGCAAATCAGTATGGTAATGGAGCAAAAGAATGACGGTTTAGTTCAACATATCGCATTGCTTTGAGTCACAGTTGTGTTGATATTGATAGAGTCCAATCTACTATTATTGACGACAACATTTTATATTTTTTTATTGATATAATTGGCATAGTGTTTAGTTTGTATTGTGATTAGAAACAGCTTGTATTGTTTGATTAAATCGAATAGTGTTTTGTTTGTATTGAGTGCATAGCAACAAATTGTGCTTTTGATTTAGTCCAAATTGTGCTTTTATTCATTAGTGTTTAGTTTTGGAAATAGGATAAAGATCTTATGCATACTTATATTGAATTTTGAGAAAAAGGAAAAAATAAAGATTGTGCTTTTGATTCGTTTAGTTTTGGAAATAGAATAACGATCTTATATATAATTGTATTGAATTTTGAAAGAAAAAAAAAATTGAAGATTGTGCTATTGATTCAGTCCAAATTGGGCTTTTATTCAATAGTGTTTAGTTTTGGAAATATGATAAAGATCTTATATATATAATTATATTGAATTTTGAAGGAAAAAAAAAAAGAAAAACTGAGAAAATGCCAAGTGACAGAATTAATATGAGTGTGTTATGTGACATAAGGAGGTTGTAGGCTTAGTATGAGGATGTCATGTGGCATTAAAAGGTTTTAGTTTAGTAGATATATAGTATATTGATGAAGTATTTTGTATTGAGTTTTAAGCATATTCTTAGAATAAGAGCTCTTCATTTTCAAGGTTCAAGTGATTACAAAAAACTCTGACGTTAAGCGTGCTAGGATAAGAGTAGTAGTAGGATGAGTGACCTCCTATGAAGACTTCGTGTTGGCATGGGCTGAAGATTCTGAGGCTAGTGCCTTACATTTACTAGCTTCTAAGTCTATTTATTTACCCAAGTTTCAACTCGAAAAATGACTTGTATTAAATTAAGTTTGGTTTCTTAATAAATACTTTGTATTTTTTTTGTTTAGTCATCATGAATACTTGAAAGAAAATTTCGCTTGTTAACCCTGAGATTTGATGTAATTCGCGTGGTGTACTAAACTTTGACATATTTCGCGAGGTAACTCTAAGATTTGTAAAAAATTCTCCAAATACCCAAAACATTTAATCTAACACCAAATCATTAAGCTTATAAAAATGAAATCGAAATTAAAAAAATGCGAGCGAAGAGTATTCTTCTCGTTGGAACCATACGACGCCGACAGATGGTTCGTTCAACAAAGGCAAAATGAAGTGGAATTGATTCCGCCATGGGAATGAATTTTGACCAATAACACACAATTTTTCTAATGCTAGATCGAAATTGACAAGCTAAGGTATTGATGAAGCGCATAAAGCAGACATGGGAGTGGAGATCCAAGAACAAGATACTGATAACCTCGAACACTAAATTCCCAAATCCCTAAATGCAGAATTGAAAGAATGAAGCGGGAACTTACATGGAGAATGTAAATCCAGCAAGTGAAGCAAAGGAAAGCAAAACTGAGATTGCTTGGGAGGAGGAAAGTAGATCTCAATGAATTGATTATGCCATATTGTTCACTCGAGTTTTCTTTATATTTATTTAGAAATTTTGTTTCCTCTTTATATTCATTAAACTTAATGATTTGGTGTTAGAATTATTTGGATATTTGGTGAATTTTATACAAAGCTTAAGTTATCTCGCGAAATATGTCAAAGCTTGGTACACCACACAAATCACGTTAGACCTCAAGGTCACCGGCCATGTAAAATTTCCGATACTTAAATTAGATTGAATTTTTTATAAGGTAAGAATTAGACTGGAATCAAGTGGAACCTTGAAACTCAACCTATGGCATCCTTTCGAATGAGAACACGAAGTTCTAGATCGTTCAAGAGATCTTCCGAGCTATGTCGATGGCAAAAATTGGCAATGAAATCGGCCACCACACTGAGTTCACGAAAAATATGAGAAATCCGGACTGTCACAAAACATTGTAACAAGCATAGGATGTCATAGATAATATTCTCTATCTCCCATGGACGCTAGATTTTATTAAGAACATTTGCGAGTGTTAGATTGTCAGTTTCGATGTGTAGATGTTGAAAACCTAATTCATTTCCCTCAATTAGTGCATTTCTCAAGGCTAATGCTTTTGTTCGCAGTGCAACCAATTTTCCACATTTGTTACTAGATGTCAATAATGGTTCTCCTTTATCATTACGAAAAATGTAGTCGTAGCTTGAGTCTCCACTGGTTTTCGTGGACCCATCAATGTTGAGTTTGATGACTCTGTCCGGTGGTTTTTTCCATTTGAGATTTTTTCTTTTTCGATCAGTAACCTTTTGTCGTTTGGCTTTGTTATTGTCCGCAAGACAATCCAGATTTCATAGTTTTGTTCTTTTCCAATTAGAAAAAATTAATGACGAAAGAGGGTAGATCTTTGATGATATCCGGGTCAGCATTATTTATGGAGAAAGTCTTTTGGTTTCGGTGATCCCAGATACTCCACCAGATGGTGATTAGTTTAATAAAGAGATTTCCAGTAATGTTTGTTCGTATTCCATCCATAATTTTAGTCACTTTCCTATTTCCTAATATTAAGTTATTATGTAGTTCCCTATTGTTCGATTAATTTTTTGAATGTTGTCTATAATGTTTTTGCATTGAAATAGCAAGTGTATAATGTCTTTCGTATGATGGTTACAAGCAATGCATCCTATAGTGGTATTCCAACTCCCTTTTCCATAAGTCGTTATTTTGTCGGTAGTCCATTTTTAATGATTTTCCATAAGAAGTTCTCTACTTTTGGATAGGTATCCAGATTCCATATCTATGAAAAATCATAAGCGGTATAACGTTTATTTTTATAATGAGTTCCATAGCCGATTTTGTTGAGAACCAACCTTTCTTGCTATAATCCCAATACAACCTATCTTGGATATTACTATAAGGAAACTTTGTTGAGGTAATGGCATTAACTAAATCCGGGGGCAGTATTTGCTCTAGTTTATTCTTGTAACAATTCTTAGTATTATCAAAGAACTCTTCGATTTTCGTGTTATGACTTTGTTGTTGTGGTATGTTTATAATGTTACACACTGGTTCATTGAGAATCCATTTGTTTGTCCAAAAATTAATAGTCTTGCCATCTCCAACTTGCCATAACTATCCATTTTTTAAAATATGGTCTTCTTTCCATCATTGACCATTGCCAAGAGCCGTTGGTAGTTTTTTTGTAGTCCAAGATATGTCGACCTTTAAGGTATTTTTCTGACACAATTTTGATCCAGTAGTTATCTGGTTCTGCAAGTATTTTCCCAAGGAGTTTGAACTGTATGGCAAGATTCATGTCCTTAGTTTTCCTAATTCCAAGTCCTCCAACATTTATAGGTTGGCAGATTTTATCCCAGCCAACCATCGGTTTGAATGAGGGATCTTTGTTCCAGAAAAACGTTTGATTTATTTTGTCCAACTCATTTTGGGTACTGGTTGGGAGCTAAAATCTTTGCATTAAGAAATTTGGTCTCGAGGCAAGATTTGATTTAATTAGGGTCGTTCTACCAGCTTGTGAGATTGAATTTGGTTTCCACTTGCTTAGTTGGTTTTTAGAGCTTGTAATGATGTCCGTAAAAGTAGACAAGTTGACTCTACCATTAATAATAGGGCATCCCAGATACTTGTCTAAGGAAAGTGCATTGGTAATGGTAAGAATACCTTGGATTTGCTATTTATTAAAGTGCGAAACTTTTTTCGTAACCTGGAATGCAGATTTTTGGTAGTTAACCTTTTGGCCTGATATCATACAGTAGTTGTCAACAATTTCTTAGATTTCTTTGCAATTCTGCTGACTAGCTTTGGAGAAACTCATAATATCATCTACAAAGGCTAAAAAAAGGAATTTTGGTTCCATATCTCGTTGGTTGGAAACCTAGAGGTTTGCGTTGTCTCATAGAGGCATGTTGTGTTAGGATTCGAACGCGGTAAAGAATAGAAAACGAAGCAAAGAACACGAGAATTGTTAACCCAGTTCATCAAGAATTGACTACGTCTGGGGGCACTACCAAGCCAGGGTATTTTCTCCTCTCAATATTGTGATGACAACTTACAACGACTTAAAGATTACAATTGATCAACTAGGGTTTAAATAACAACACGGACAAAACCTAGAAAAGCCCACAAAACGCAACACGTACAAACGGCCCAAACAACTCCGAAAAAAGGTCCTGCACGGTTAACAAACCGTGCCGTTAACCGTGTCATTTATTCAAGAGCAATTCCGAGATCTGGCACGGTTAGCAAACCGTGCCATTAACCGTGCCCGTCTTTAAACTTCCTTCTGTGGTTTCTACACGGTCTGTAGACTGTGCCGGTGACCGTGCGAGCCCTTATGCGTCAATTTTACGCTTCAGGCTCCATAACCCAACAATCTCCCACCTGGAGACTGACTCCAATCATAATCGTTCTCCTCATCAACCCATAGCTGGTAGTAGTGTCAGGCCTTTAACTCAGTTACCAAGGCCAGTTGAAGCCATATAAAGCTTCAACTTCTCTAAGGTCACAACCTTAGTCAGCATGTCTGCATGATTCTCAGTTCCTAGAATCTTCATCAACTGCAAGACCTTGCGAGTCTTTCGCGTCACAACCAGCCTTGCTTTGTAACGCTTCCTTCTATCCGTCTCCTCCTTGAATGTGTAGACCCACATGTTATGCAATGCCTTCTTGCCTGCCGGAAGCTCAACTAGCTCCCAGGTTCCGTTGGTCATCAACGAATCCATCTCATCATCCATGGCGAGCTTCCACTTGCTCACATCTTCTCCACGAGATGCCTCTGCATAACACTCTGGCTCACCACCATCAGTCAACAATAGATAGTAGTTTGACGGCGAATATCTATCAGGCGATCCACGCTCTCTAGTGGACCTTCGCAGCAGAATCACTGGGGTACTCGGCTCCTCCTCAATCACGGCCTCCTGGTCACTTCGAACCGCCTTGCTCCCACCCGAGTATGAGATATCCAACTCTACAACCTCAGGTTCAGAACTCGCTGTTTCTGATGCACCCTGACTATCCTTGTACATCATCTGCTCATTGAACACGACGTCTCGACTGCGAATAACCTTTCTATTCTGGTCATCCCAGAACCGATATCCGAAATCATCACCATCATATCCAATAAAAGTGCACTTGACAGACTTTGCATCCAGTTTGCTTCTCTCAACAGGAGCAATATGAACATATGAAACGCATCCAAATATCCGAAAAAATGACAAATTTACCTCTTTGCCACTCCAAGCTTCCTCTGGTATCCCATTCTCCAAGGGAGTTGATGGCCCTCGGTTGATCAAGAATACAGCAGTGTTGACTGCATCCGCCCAGAACATCTTTGGAAGCCCACACTTCAGCCTCATGCTTCTAGCACGTTCATTCAGGGTCCTGTTCATACGTTCAGCGATGCCGTTCTCTTGATGGGTTCCTTTCAAGGTTTTCTCCATGCGAATTCCATTCTCAGCACAGAACTCCTTGAACTCACGAAGCTCATACTCCCCACCATTATCAGATCTCAAACACTTCACTTTAAGACTTGTCTCAGTCTCTACTAGAGTCTTCCACTTTCTGAAGGAGTCAAATGAATCAGACTTTTGCTTCGGAAAATAGACCCATACCTTTCTTGTAGCATCGTCAATGAAGGTCATGTAGTATGACGCTCCACCCAGAGATGTCACAGGTGCTGGTCCCCACAAGTCACTGTGGATCAACTCCAACTTCTGCTTCTTCAAGGTTTTGCCACCCTTCGCAAAGCTCACCCTTTTCTGCTTCCCGAGCACGCAGTCTTCACACAATCCGATCTCAACGGACTTGAGACCTGGTAGCAAACCCTTCGAGCATAGAACCTTCATCCCTTTCTGACTCATGTGGCCCAGACAACAGTGCCACAAGTCTGCATCACAGTTTACTCCTACAATGGCAATGCTGTCACGGACATTGCTCGTCATGTACAGCGTCCCTTCCTTCTTTCCTCAAGATACCACCATAGCTCCTTTGGTTATCTTCCAACTGTTACAGCTGAAGGTTACTTCATAACCCTCGTCATCCAAATGTCCAATAGAAAGCAGGTTTCTCTTCAGACCATGAATATGCCTTACTCCATGCAACTGCAGCACAGATCCGTTCGGCGCCTTGATTCGCACATCACCCTTCCCCACGATTTTCAAAGCCTCATCATCAACAAGATAGACTTTTTCAAAATCTCCAGAGGTGTAGCGATCCAATATATCAGCACTGCTGCATGAATGAAATGAAGCTCCAGAGTCTAACACCCAAGACTCCAATGGACTGCTCGCACTCAGAATCGATGCATCTGCAGTGGTTCCTGTCGTTGAATCGCTCAGAGTCAACGCATCTGCAATATCTTCACTGGCTGAATTCGCTGATTTATCTTTCAACGGTGTCTTACATTCACTCTTGTAATGACCATTTTTATCACAATTCCAACACTTGATTCTGCTCTTGTCTTTGGGCTTATCCTTCCCTCTAGACTTCGATCTGCCATGATTCGACTTCTTAGAGTCTGACCTCCCCCTTCTACCCGTATTCAAAGCTGATTCATAAGCAATACCTGACGCCTTCCTGCGAATTTCTTCGCTGATAATCAGATCCCTGACTTCATCAAACTTGATATTCGCCTTCCCCGCCGAAGCACTAACAGCAGTAACTGTTCCGCTCTAACTTTCTGGTAAAGAAGATAATAGGATTAGGGCTTGTACCTCATCGTCGAAATCAATCTCAACTGAACTCAGTTGTGCGATCGTCATGTTGAACTCGTTCAAGTGATTGGTCACCGATGTACTCTCCGTCATCCGCAGGTTGAACAACCGCCGCATCAGATGAACCTTGTTCACCACAGAGGGTTTCTCATACATCGCGAAAAGAATTTCCAGCATACCCTTCGTTGTCTCTGCCTTGACCGTATGATGCGCCACGTTCCTGGACAGCGATAGGCGGACCACGCTCATCGCTTTCTTGTCCAGCAACTTCCACTCTTCTTCCTTCATGTCTTCCGGCTTCTCACCCAGCGGCAAATACAAATCTTTACCGTACAGGTAATCTTTGATCTGCATCTTCCAGAATCCGAAATCCGTTCCATCGAACTTCTCCACCGGTGATTTTACGCTTCCCATCGTCACCACCAGAACCTCGCTCTGATACCAGTTGTTAGGATTCGAATGCGGTAATGAATAGAAAACGAAGCAAAGAACACGAGAATTGTTAACCCAGTTCGTCAAGAATTGACTACGTCTAAGGGCACTACCAAGCCAGGGTATTTTCTCCTCTCAATATTGTGATGACAACTTACAACGACTTAAAGATTACAATTGATCAACTAGGGTTTAAATAACAACACGGACAAAACCTAGAAAAGCCCACAAAACGCAACACGTACAAACGGCCCAAACAACTCTGAAAAAAGGTCCTACACGGTTAACAAACCGTGCCATTAACCGTGCCATTTATTCGAGAGCAATTCCGAGATTTGGCACGGTTAGCAAACCGTGCCATTAACCGTGCCCGTCTTTAAACTTCCTTATGTGGTTTCTGCACGTTCTGTAGACTGTGCCGGTGACCGTGCGAGCCCTTACGCATCAATCTTTACGCTTCATGCTCCATAACCCAACATGTTGTAGTTTCCTTGCCAAAATTTCAGAGCCTAATATAAAGAGGAAAAGGGATAATGGGTCTCCTTGTCGTAGTCCTCGTGCAGGTTTAAACAGTTCTGTTGGTCCATTATTTACAAGCACCAGAATGAGACTGTTGTGATGCATTCCTCGATCCATTTAATAAAGATTGTGCTAAAACCAAATTTACCAAGGATATCCAGAATAGACTTCCACTCGATGCGGTCATAGGCTTTTTCCATGTCCAATTTTAGGGCTATATATCCTTCAGTTCCTTTTCGCGTTTTGAGCGAATGGAAAATTGTGTGTACGATGAGAATATTATCTTGGATTGCCCTATTTCAACAAAGGTTCATTGTAGAGGGTGAATTAATTTTTCCATTACTTTATTTAATCTGTCCGTTAGAATTTTGGAAATGACTTTGTAAATGGTAGAGCATAAGCTAATTGGTCTATAGTGGTTTGTTGAGCTCGGATTGTCGCATTTTGGAATTAGGGAAATAAAGGTATGGTTGATCTGTTTGAGAACTTTCCCAAACAGAAAGAAGCTCTTAACTTCCTATATAACTAAGGGTCCAATAATGTCCCGGTATTTCTGGTAGAATTTAGCGGTCATCCCGTCAAGGCCTGGTGATTTGTCACGTCCTATAGTAACGATCGTTGTTTTGATTTCATCATTTGTAACTTGTTTGGATAAATCCTGATTATCGGCATCTGTAATTTCAGTTTAGAATAGTTCAAGATGATCACGTAACATATTTTCATTAATGGGGGAACTACGAAATCTTTTTATGAAGTCGTTTCGAATTTCATTACGGATATTTTCTTCACCTGTAATCATTGTTCCTGTACTTGTTTTGATTTCTTTAATATTTTTTGTATTTCTTCTCCCACTAGCAATTTTATGGAAGTAGCTTGTGTTCGAGTCATTAAGTTTAATATGTTTTGAATTAATTGATTTTGTTGTTGCATCAGCAATACTTGAATCTATATCTATTTAAAAGTTGACTTTCTTGCCCTCATTAATGATCCACTTGAATTTTCTTCAATTGTTTTGCTTCACAATAGAGTTGAACAATATGTTTTGCCCTCAAATATTAGGCCACTGAATGATATAAAAAGCCAAAAAAAATACAATAAGATATTAAGCTATTAAAAATTGGGCCACACATGCATGGACGGCCCTACTGCATCCCAAATGGAATAGGCGTCAACTGCTAAGCCTTTCATTTCTCACAATTAACACATTTAAGTATATGAAGATAAAATAACAGCCAAAAAAAGCTTAAGTCAAACGGAATTTTAACCGAAAAAAAAAGGAAAAGAAAGAGAGCCAAGTCAAACAGTTGTACCACATTACAACTATATTTAAATCACAAGTAGTTCAAAGATTGTACAACATAAAACGGCAAACAATAAGCTTTTTAACACAAAAAAAACAATTGAAACGGTTGTACCACATCATAGCTATATTTAAATCAGACGTTCAATTTCTATTGTCGTAACCGTTATACTATTGTCGTCCCTTGGTGATCCAGCCTTAGTGACGACCCCAACAATTTAATCATTGGCAGTCCAATAGCTATATATTTAAATCAAAGTTTGTACATCACAAAATAAAAAAATTAAAGCAGAAGTTAGAATCTTAACCCACAAGTGAAACGATTCTACCACATTATAGCTATATTTAATATATATATATATATATTACATCCTTCACACACAAATAACAATCATGAAAGAAACTATATATCACTAAACCAATTAACCGAATGGTTTAACTCTGACATGTTTGTCGCAAGTGGGATGCCTTCGACAGGATCAATTACATACATCATCACATGCTTCATTCTATCCGATAACATGGTATGTAAACAAAGCAAGGATATATTTGGTTTAATTTTCTCTCTAATTCAATAAATAACTGAAAGTCACAGACAACTTTATGTTGCCATTGTAATAACCCTCAATTTTGGTAGAGGTATTTGTGTAATTTTCAAACTTTCGTTTTGTAAGCAAGACGTGTTAGGCATGTTCTGTAACCCTATGAGAATCATATGAATGTGTGGATACACATTTAATGAAATGTATGGGTTCTAATTATTGGAGGGTTGCTAAAATCGGAAATAGCAAGACCCGCGATCAAGGCTCGAGAGTCGCGGGAATTAAGCAAGACCGCAATCAAGGCTCGAGAGCCGCGGGCGCGACATTGCCCGCAATCGCGGCTATGCAGCCGCGAGCGCGGCACTGCTCGCGACCGCGGTTATAAAATCGTGGGCGCGGTTTGGCCTTTGGGCAAATCGTGGGCGCGGTTTGGCCTTTGGGCAAACCGCGATCGCAGTTCTGAAACCGCGATCGCGGCACTCTACTTCGTCTTTTCTGAGGCGCCGACGCTCTGGATTTCCGGTATTCCTTCTCTGAGCAACCGATAGGGAGGCCGAGCGTTCGAGCTTCCGGCATTTCTTCTCCATCCCAGCCTATAAATAGGGGTGTTGGCTGTCCTCTTCTTCACAATCACCATCTCTTCCTCTCGTTAAAGCTCGGATTGTTGTGTTCGTCGGAGTATTGTCGCCGTCAACCATTGTCGGAGTCGGAAATCCATCAACACGAAGCCAGGAGGGGTGTGGTGCTGCACAATTGCTCAGAATCGAGATCCGAAGCCTCGTCGTCATCGTAGGCTGCCGTGCACAAGTTCAAGTTCTTGGATCTCGAACCCAATCTTCGTTCGTCCAGACTAAGGCAAGTGGCGGTTCGCTCTTGCTCATTATTCCATATTTCCCTTGATTATCAATTATTTAATTGTTTAATTAAGTTGGAATAAATTTGTTGTTTTGTGTTTGGGAACAGATTTGATAAAACGATGTGTTAAAATATGAATTTATAATAGGTTGTATATATTGCTAGAAACAACGCTATTATATATATTTCTATATGATATTATCGTAAAGTGATAAATGGATTTTGGTGTGGATTTATATGTGGACTTACATGCTTAGTTAGCACGAGTATTCGTAGGAACGCTATGTACCTTGCGAGGTCTAGTCATTTCTTTATAACAAGTATTAGGAGGTTTTTGCCCTAGTACTCATGGTCATGACTGTACCCTTATTTGAATATAAGTGGTAGGTGCACTTAGCTAGTGTCAACATTCGGGATTCGTCCCATATTATATATCTCCTTGCGAGATTAATGTGGATTAAAAGCCGTAACGTGAATGTACGTTTTTGGAAGTACATAAGATAAGTGCTTTTACGCACATAAATAATATACCCTCGGGCGAGGAGTACAACGTGGAAACCGCCCGGACTCTTGTTAGAGTAAGTCCTCTTTCCAATCTGGATTCGCATTGCGCGGTGAGGTTGGTCGTGGACCCAAATAATCAAGGTCGTTTTTATAAACTTGTGTGAAAACTTAACGTTCTCAAACAATTCTTCATATTATCCCTATAATACTCAATTCCGTTGGAGTCTTGTTTTCATTGCATATATTTTTCTATCATTCCGTGAAAGTTCTGGGTTATGTATTGTTACTTCGGTTATTATTCGAGGGACAATGATAGTAAACGGTTACGATCACTTGAACCATTCTGCTTGTACCCTTGCATAGTCTTTCATTAGACTAACCAACCGGATTATTTTTTCTTGCATGGTTGGCTGGTGTTATCCGTCCTATACGGCACATCAGTGGTTGGTCCCTGGCGATTTGAAGTAACCAGTCGAAGAGAAGGCTTGCAGTTGAAGTTTGCGTTTTAAGAAGTAATATTTCCAAGACATGTATGTTTAATTTGAAATAAATGTAATATATAGTCATGTAATTAGGATTACTTTAAAAAGAGTCTTCCGTTGTCACTATACTTTGTTGTAAAACCGTCCTTCTCATTTTACGAGAGAAATCTTAATAAAAGGTTGAGTTATTCATTTAAAAAGTCTTCCGCTGATTATTCTTTCGTTATTTAATATTTATGTATTTATTTAAGCTTAATTGTTCTGATTAAAGCCTAGGGTGACTTTGGACGTTAACGTTTGAGGTCATTGGCGTGTGGCGCTACCGACATAAGTCGGGGGTGTTACAATTATGGTATCAAAGCAATGGTTTTAAAATTCTTGGCCTATTGTTAGGTTTGAGAATTTTCGAAAATTAATTTCGAAACTATTTTCAAACTATTCTCTTTTAAGAAAGGAATTTCGAGAGTTTAAATGTTAGTATTAAATTTAAGGTTTTCAAATTGCTTAAGGTTTATGAAATTTAAAAGTAATGTTATCCTAATATTGATTGAATAAAATGAGGTTCGAAATGGTGTTAAAAGTAATGTGAAACTCTCTTGTGTTAAGCACTAATTTTCATAGTACTGTTATAAAATAATGTTATAAATGTTTAAAATTAAGTTTGTGTTATAACTTTAAAAGTATGGTTTGGATTTTGGTAAGAGTTTACAAAGAAATAATAATGTCTTTATTTCAAGGAAATAACTATATAAATAATGATTTTACCAAGTTAAGTATATAAGATTTTTATGTAAAAAGTACAAGGTTTGATGATGAGTGATTTTCAAACTTCTACAAGCTTCGGTTTTGTTACTTGTTCCTTAGATCCATTCTTAAGGATATCGCATTTTCTTACGTTAATGTCATTTAAAGGTTGACATTTCTCCTAATGGATCCATTCTCAAGTAAAGAGAAGAAGATCGTTTTGAGGTTAATGGTGGAGGGTCAATCAAACTAATATAAAGTTATTGGTTTGGATCCTTACAATTCGTATCATAATGTAATTGATTAAGTATCATGTACAAGCTGGAAGATTTTAATTTGACGTTATGGTTCATCAACAGATGGTGAACACTCGATCCACCAACCAAGCAGCTAATGGAGGTCCTAACAACGGTTCCCAAATTCAGTTGAGGAGTGCTACTCAGCAAGGGGAAGACGCGAGATCTGGCTCACATAATAATGACCCGACCATGCGGCAAAATGTTCATCAAGGACAAGTGGACCCCCATGTTACGAGGGAAGTTCCACCTCCTGCCCCGATCGTGCTGGATGCGACGGTCATTGGGCAAATAGTGAGGCAGGTGGTCGAGGTACTAACGACCCAAGGGATACCGCAAGCTCAAGCGGCTCTCAATCCTCAAGTTGTAACTAATGTAGAGGGACGTGAAGGTTCTACACATCCGGTGGCTCCCGAGAGAAATGACAAAAATTACAACCGGGCATTAAAGACGATCAATTCGATGCGCCTAGATAGCTACGATAGGACCGGAGAACCAGTCAAGGTTGCCTATTGGTTTTCCCATATGGAACGACTGTTCCGAAACATGGTTTGCACCGAGGCTGAACAGGTGCACATTGCTTCGTTACATCTGAAAGACGGAGCAAGTGAGTGGTGGGAAGGAACTGGTTTGGACGACCACCCAAATCTGAGTTGGGCAATGTTCAAAGCCAAGCTCATTGATCGGTTCTTCTCTCGTGCTATGAGGGAAGAGAAGTTAAAGGAGTTACTCTACCCTGAGACTAAAGGACTGAAAGTGTCTGAGCTGGCGGCAAAGTTTAATCACTTACTGCATTACGCTGGTTCTGAAGTGCATACTGAAGAACAAAAGATCTGGTACTTTCATGGATGGATGCATCCAGAAATCAAACCTCTGATGGTGCATCACGGTTGCTCTACTTTGGAGCAATATGTTGATGTGGCCTACAGAATAGAGGTCACGCTGGAGGAATCCGCCCGAAAGCGGGAGGAACAGAATAAGGCGAAGGGTGGGCAACAAAACCGGAAGGCTAATACCTTCAAGCGGCCGACATCGCCCATTAAGTTTGAGAAGTCTGGTCGTGCTAAGACCGAGATGACTTAGTCTGAATCCGCCAAAGGTTCAGGTTGGAGTAGCGGTGTGATTCAATGCCACAGCTGTGGTGAGGCTGGGCATAAAAGTTTTAATTGCCAAAAGGAGAAGCGGGTATGTCATTATTTGTGGGAAGGAAGGCCACATGCAAACATATTGTAGGCAGAAGGGTCAAGGGCCAACACAATCATATCAGACCTCAAATGTTGGCAGTAGGCAAAACCCAAAGCCGGAAGTGTCCGCTCCTGAGCAATTTGTTACTCGTAATAAAGGCAAGGCGCATATTGAGTCTTCGGGTCAGGGGCAACGACTCTTCATGATGCGTCAATCCAATGAGAATGAGACCCTGTACAAGTAGTGGTATTTTGTAAAGCTTTTTAAGAATAAGGAGCGATGAGTTGTGTCGATATTCTCCATAGTTTAGTAATTTGTCTGTTCGACATTTTGTCAATTGTTTTAATGTAATGTTTTGAATAATAAAGAAGTGTTTCCTTGTTTCGGAAATTACTAAATTCGTTACTATTGCAAGTTGTTCGTTCATACGAGAATCCTTGAGTGCCAAAAGTAGTACTGTCATGTGTTGATAAAGACTGTCTGGACTCATAAAGGATAGTGTGGGTTGGGACATGTGTGATTGTTCCTTACCTTGTTAGCGCTAGTTTCAGGGTCGAAACTATTCGCAAGAACCCCTCTATGTTCTTGAAATAAGGTCAAGTTGGGCATTGGCATTATTTGTTCCCTTTGCTCGAAGTCATGAGCATTGTCTCGAGAGGTTATTGTTGTAAGGATTCCTTACTATAAGGATTTGGTGTGTGTAGTAATGCTCTATGGAGTTTGAGGTTATTCCTCATGTGCATACTCTGAGCATTAGATGGGGTGAGTTGTATAAATTGTATATTTAAGTGAATAAATGTATAAGAGAGATATTTCATAGGGAGTTCGTTTTCTCTAAAATGATCGTACTCTAATACGATCTTGAATAAACTTTAGAACCCAAGAGTTATGGTTATGGGGTTTATAAGTGAGTGTGCCCGTTGTAGGACCAGTGGTTAAAGCTTTTGGAAAAGCTAAGTGTGCGAAATCATAAATATTATTTTTTGGAAAATCTATTTGAGGTATCGTTATGAGGCTTCCTTAAAGGAAATGATATAATGATATGAGGAGTATAAAGACGATTATGTCTTGGGTAAATATTAAATTCCGGTAAAGCAAAAGGTTGCTTAATTTGGGATAATAAATTATATGAGGTCGATTAAGTGTTTAAGGATTTATGTGTGAATAACAAACTCAGTCGGTAAAAGTTTGTTTTGATTTTTGGATCAACGGTACAAGGATAATGTAAGTGTGTGGATCTCTATCAAATGGACTTGATG
This sequence comes from Rheum nobile, assembly GCA_027886185.1. NCBI lineage: Eukaryota > Viridiplantae > Streptophyta > Magnoliopsida > Caryophyllales > Polygonaceae > Rheum > Rheum nobile. Next base: position 11,679,125 of record WOAB01000639.1, read on the forward strand.
AAAAAGTGATCTATGTCTATTAAGGTGATCATATGACACGTTTCGGGTGAACAAAGTGGTTGATTATGGTCGTGTAAAATGAACTATTAAGATCATGTTTGGGCAAAAACATGAATAAGATATTACGTGGTTAATTGTAAAAAGATTAAGGAATCTTAAAGGTCTTATGTTAGAGCTTGATTAATGGAAAGATTGTGGGTTAAGAAATGGCATTAGGGCCAAATTTAATTAAGGTAAATAAGGAAATAGATGAGATACATATGTAAGGAGTAAGACGTTATGACAATTGGGGGTACTAAGTTAGGTTATAAGGAGACAAAGTATGAACTTTGGGAGTCGTTTATAAAGAGAAAAGTTGAAAGAAAAGGTGTGTTCTCAAGCTTAAGGTGTATTAAGATCGTATGATGATTTTGGAGACTATGATTCCAAGGTAATCATGACCTTGTGAGTATATTAAGAGTTGACACATGTGATAATATATGGAAACGAGACATATGAGGGATGTCATGGTTGAGGAAACAGATCGACTTTCCAAGGATTAAATTTGAGTACGAAATAATTGAGGATACTAAACTCAAGTTGAGAGGTTAATGTGGAAATCGATCCCTCTAACTTGGTAGTGTTAGTTTCGGGGTCGAAACTATTTTTTAAGGGGGTAGTAATGTAATAACCCTCAATTTTGGTAGGGGTATTTGTGTAATTTTCAAACTTTCGTTTTGTAAGCAAGACGTGTTAGGCATGTTCTGTAACCCTGTAACACCCCCAAAATACCCTTTGGAAATATTACCGCCAATAACCTCAGATTATACATCTGGGGTCACCCAAGGCTTAACCATTTTATAACGAACTGTATAATAACATAAATGTCATACAACTGCCCAAATAATATTTTATATCAAATGTTGAAATTACAATTCGATAACAAAATCGAGTACAAATATTTATTACAGCGGAAGTCTTGAAATAAAATGACTCAACGGGTCTTGACCTTGCGATCTTACGCCTAGGATCTCAACCTTGGAAAGAAACACGCAAAACACCAACTGCCCTCACGTCGAGTCCTTGCCTTTACTGATGCGGAAACTTATCTAATGTGTCGTATGAGACGGATGACACCAGCCAACCATGCAAAGGAAAATAACTGGTTGGTTAGTCTAATGAAAGACTATGCAAGGGTAGAAATAAAAAGGTTCTAGTGATCGTAACCGTTTACTATCATTGTCCCTCGAATAATAACCGAGGGAACGATACATAACCCAGAATTCTCATGGAATGATTAGAATTAGACATGCACTGAAAAGAAGACTCCAAAGGAATTGAGTCTTATGGGAAAGTATGACAAATGTTTGGGAACGTTAGTTAACACACACAAGTTTTAAAACACGACCTTGATTATTTGGGTCCACGATCAACCTCACCGCGCAATGCGAATTCAGATTGGAAAGAAGACTTACTCTAACAAGAGTCCGGGCGGTTTCCACGTTGTACTCCTCGCCTGAGGGTATATTAATTATGTGCATATCCGCACTTATCTTATTTAATTCCAAAACGTATATTCACGTTAAAGCTTTTATTATATTAGACCTGGGCAAACTCGAGTTGGCCCGCCCATCCCGCCCGCCCGCATAAATGGATGGATATGGACAAGCTCGCAAGCCCTAAAGGGCCGAAAATACCCGGCCCGAGTACCGGGAAGGCCAGGTATGGACAAGAAGTCAAGCCATGTAGGGTCGGTTAGCCCGGCCCGTATATAATACATAAATAATTATATATAAATTATTAAATTATATATAATATTAAATTAATAAAATTATTATTCATCTTAAAAAAAACACTTATAACAATTTTATTTAGGGTTTCATACCCCTTCTCCAGCCCCGATCTCTCTTTGTGTTTTTTTACCCTACCCAGCCTCAACTCCTCTAGCCTCTCAGTTCTCCAGATCTCCACTTCTCCTTCACCCCGCCTCCTTCTCAAGCCTCTCCTCCACCCCGCCGCCTTCTCAGCGCTCACACCTCTCCTTCACCCGCCTCGTCGTCGATCGTCGCCTGACCTCACGCCTCTCCTTCACCCCTCGTCGTCGATCGTCGCTCGTCTCCTGACCTCACGCCACTCCTTCACTCCGCCTCGCGGTATGTATACCCGCGGTCGCGGTTTCCTGGGCAGAGCCGCGGTCGCGGTGTTCATAACCGTGGTCGCGGTTCCCCCTCCCGACGTGACACTAAATCAGCTTCGAGGCTCACCGACGATGAAGACGACGATGATTTCTTCTCCTCCTTGCAATGCCACCACTCCAAGCTTCCAAAGGCACTACGGCGACCACAAAAACTCCGACGAATGCAAGAACTTCGGCGAGGCACTAAACGAGAGAGAGAGAGGGAGGGAGATGCAAATGTTGTGGATGATGATCTTCGGTGGTGGAAGGCCCTATTTATAGGGTAGGAAGGAGTGTAACGCCGGCCACACCAAACGATCCATCCTCCCTCAACGGCGGAGTTACGAAATGTGGGAAAATCGAATCGGCGTTCTCGGATCAGAACGACGAAGAAAACGATCCACAGAGACCCGCGATTGCGGTTTAAAAACCGCAGTCGCAGTTTGTCCACAGACAAAACCGCGGTCGCGGTGTACCCGTGGTCGCGGTGTACCCGTGGTCGCGGTGTACCCGCGATCGCGTCTCTAGGTCTTGGTCGCGGTTTCCTCTCGCGGTCTAATGTTAGAACTTATTTTTAGTACTTCTAAAATTATTGACCCAAAGCATACAAAACGTATATTATTACGTTCAAATGATCTTACTGAGATTACAGAAGATTACAGAAATTGCCCATCATGTCTTTCTTACAAAACGACAGTTCGGGACTTTTAGGGGTTATTACAATACTACCCCCTTAAAAGAAGTTTCGACCCCGAAACTTGGTCGATAACAGCTCGGAGAAGCGACCTCGTTATAAGTTACCCAACCTTATAAGTTTAACCATGCCTAACCCATTTAACACTTTGTAAATTGGTTCAAGCATTTCTAAGTTAAAAGTTATAAGTTGGTTCAAATTACATTTAACGTAAGGTTAACCATAATTTAGACCCTTCACAATTTGAGGAAATTTTATAACTTGCTTTCCCAAAACATATATTAACCATATTACCCCTATGGTAACATGAGGATTATTACATTACTACTCCCTTAAAAATAGTTTTGACCCCGAAACTAACATCACTAAGGTAGAGGGACCGGTTTCACCATTAACTTCACTACCTGAACTTAGTATCCTTAATCATTTCATCCTTGTACTTGCTCTTAGGAAAACGATCTGCTTCCTCAACCATACCACTATCTCGCATATCTTATCTCCATGTGTTATACTTGTAATAACTCGTGACTACATCCACAAGGTCATAATTATCTTAGGATAATAGTCTCCAAAATCCCCGCAATAGACTTGCTATACCTTAAGCATGAGAACACACATTTCTCTTTCAACTTTTCTCTTTATAATCAAATTCAAAGTTCGTACATTATCTCCCTATAATCCAATATCAGATCTCAGTAATCCTCAAGACATTACATTTTCTAATTCCTTTACAGGTACACCCCACAATTCCAGCCAATTTGTTTCCTTACGCCATTTCTAACCTAAAAATCCTTCCCAGACTAACTGAACGTATTCCATTATTCAACCTCCAACTTCAAACCTTTAAGGTTCCTCTATTTACTCAAAAAAAAATCATCATATTGATGAACAATGCCTTGCCATCAAATCAATCACTTTACGTCCTAATCCTTCAATGGGCATATACGAGTAACATTTGCTACCTTACTCCTTAAACGTACATAAGACAAATTCTCATGCTACATCCTTTGGTATCGATATCCTCCGAATAACTTATCCCTACACCATAACCTTTAAATTTAAGTGAGCTTTCTCCCGATATAATCGTTTCACAACTTAATCTTCCCAAAAAGTGTTATATCATCGGCCTTGTAAACGCCATACTCACTTAAAATCCACATATCAAACCTTGTAAATTTCCAGGTATCATAACTCCATATTCCTTGAAGGTACAACTTACAAACTCAATTATTTGGCCCAATTAAATTTGGCCCTAATGCCCAATTCTAACTTAAACCTTTAGTGTCCTCAAAACAAGATCGCAATAAATCATTTATCACAATTGTGATCGTTCACTTTATTTCCCTAAACGTGACATCAAATCGCCTTAATAGACATAGATCACTTTTCATCCAATCTTGTAGACAAAATTCCATCCACTTAAGTTATCACGTACTCTTAATCCTTATAAATTAAAACAACCTTTACCAACTGAGTTTGTTATTCACCCATAAGTCCTTAAACAACCAGTTGTCCTCATACGATTTATTATCCCAATCAAGCACCCTTTTGCTTTACTGATATATACTATTTACCCAAGACTTAATCACCTTAACACTTCTCGTATCATCATCTCATAATATCATTTCCTTAAGAATACCTCATAACGAAACCTCAGATAGGTCTTCCAAAATAATACTTATGATTTCGCACGCTTAACTTTTCCCAAAAGCTCCTTAACACTGGTCCCATAGTGGACACACTCATTTATAATCCTCATAAACATAACTCTTGGGTTCTAAAGTTTACTCAAGATCGTATTAGAATACGATCATTTTAGAGAAAACGGCTCCTTATGAAATAGCTTTCTTATACATTTATTCTCTTCTCAGCAATCCAACCACATAAATGACTACAGTATGACCTCACAACTAGGCATTTTGGACTTTGTATTAGTTCACTCTTATGTACTTTTATCAGAACAAATGTTCAGGGTACACATATGAGAAATAATTATTAATCCCATAGAGCATTAACCACACACATTTGTTTCCTTTAAATTAAGGAAATTTGGTAAAACTCAACTTACGTGATAACGCTCGTCAGCTCAACTAAGGGAGCAATTAATGTCATACAAATGTGACATTACTCCAAGAATAAAGAGAGATTCCTAAGAATGGACCTAGGAATTAAGTAATAGAGTCGACCCTAGTGTTAACCACGTAGAGGACGAACACCTAGGTTCCATACGTTACCCCTCCTTTATGAGTCTTGACAGCCCTTATCCACACGTGACATATACTGTTTTTGGCACTCACGGAGTCTCGTATGAACGAACAATTTGCAATAGTAACGAATTTAGTAATTTCCGGAACAAGGAAACACTTCTTTATTATTCGAAGCATTACATTAAAACAACTGACAGAAAGTCGAACAGACAGATTACTAAACTATGGAGACTATCGACACAAGTCATCACTCCAAATTCTTAAAAAGGCTCAACAAAATACAACTACTCGTCCAGGGTTTCATTCTCATTGGAGTGACGAATCACAAAGAGTCGTTGCCCTTGTCCCAAAGACTCCATAGGCGCCTTGCCTTTACTACGAGCAATAGATTGCTCAGGAGCGGATACCTCTGGCTTTGGGTTCTGCCCATTGCCAATATTTGAGGCATGGTATGATTGCATTGGTCCTTGACCCTTCTGCCTACAGTATGTTTTCATGTGGCCTTCATTCCCACAATTGTAACATACCCTCTTCTCCTTTTGGCAGTTAAAACTTTTATGCCCAGCCTCACCATATTTGTGGCATTGAATCACTCCGCTACTCCAACCTGAGCATCTAGCAGAGTCAGACTGAGTCGTCTCGGTCTTAGTGCGACCAGACTTCTCAAACTTGGTGGGCGATGTCGGTCGTTTGAATGTACCAACCTGACGATCCTGTTGCCCACCCTTCCTTTATTCTATTTCTCCCGCTTTCGGGCTGATTCTTCCAGTGTAGCCTCTATTTTGTAGGCCGCATCCACATATTGCTCTAACGTAGAACAACTGTGACACACCAACAAGGGCTTGAGGTCTGGATTCATCCATTCGTGGAAATGCCAGATTTTTTGCTCTTCGCTGGACGCTTCCGCTCCAACATAGTACAACAAGTGGTTAAACCTGGCAACCAGCTCTGTCACCTTTAACCCATCAGTCTTTGGGTATAGAAACTCCTTGCGTTTCTCCTCCCTCATAGCCCGAGAGAAGAACCAATCAGACATCTTGGTCTTAAATATTGATCAGCTCAGCTCGGGATGATCAGCTAATCCTGTGCTCTCCCACCATTCACTGGCCCCATCCTTTAGATATAATGAAGCAATGTGCACCATTTCAGCCTCAGTACACACAATGTTCTTAAACAAACGCTCCATGTGAAGGAACCAGTATGCTACCTTGACGGGTTCTCCAGTACCGTCATACGGGGCAGGCCTCATGGAGTTGATTGCTTTTAGCACACGACCATAATTTCCTCCATCTCCCAGAGCACTCATTAGAGGCGGGTTATTTGTTGTATCCTCAACGTCAGCGGTACCCTGAGGGGTTGGATTCCCCTGGACTTGCTGAACTCCTGGCCTCACCAACTCGGTGACCGCTTGTATTACGATCTGCTTGATTACCTCTACAGCAGATGTACAGAAGACTATTGGAGCAGCAGGAGGTACCTGCACCCTTTCCCCTCCTCGTGGAAGGGATCCAACGGCTCCTTCTCATCCTCTGGATCCTCCATTGAGTCCTCATCTTCATTAGAGACCTCGGGGGTAGAGGTTTGCTTGGATTGCACTCATTTTTCTTCCCCGCTCTCGGACTCGGACTCTTCAATCAACGGGGTGAACTTAAGCACCGATCCGTCGACCACTGGAACTTCTACAGAATCAGGCTCAGACTTGATTGTCGGAGCGGTCTCAAATTCATCTTGGGTCTTAAGTTGGGCTCTAGGGAATACCATTGTCTGTGAAGAGACAAGGAGAGATTTAGAACTTTCTTGTTTATAGAAATTCTATCTTCCATAACAAGCAGGAATGATTGGACTATTAACGTTGGCAGAAGTTTGAAAACGTCTTTTCCACAAAACCGTTAAGGTAACTGAAACTCGTTTGTTAAATCTGAAAGTCTTTTCCACAAAACTTGTTAAAAACAAACCGAGACTTGTCGGTTAATTCTGTTTCTACTAAATTATTGTGATTTAAAATCGACTTCAAAAACGTTTTTATCTTTAAACCTTACTTAGGGCCTATAGTAAAGAAATCTCATACACAAAGTTTTTGTTTTATAAAACCCCAAATAAACCCAAAATGGTTTACAAGTTTAGAGTTTTAAAACTTTTATCTCTGATACCAAATCTGTAACACTCCCAAAATATCCTTTGGAAATATTACTGCCAGTGACCTCAGATTATACATCTGACGTCACCCAAGGCTTAACCATTTTATAACGAACTGTATAATAACATAAATGACATACAACTGCCCAAATAATATTTTATATCAAATGTTGAAATTACAATTCGATAACAAAATCGAGTACAAATATTTATTACAGCGGAAGTCTTGAAATAAAATGACTCAACGGGTCTTGACCTTATGATCTTACGCCTAGGATCTTAACCTTGCAAAGAAACGCGCAAAACGCCAACTGCCCTCACGTCGAGTCCTTGCCTTTACTGATGCGGAAACTTATCTGATGTGCCGTATGAGACGGATGACACTAGCCAACCATGCAAAGGAAAATAACCGGTTGGTTAGTCTAATGAAAGACTATGCAAGGGTAGAAATAAAAAGGTTCTAGTGATCGTAACCGTTTACTATCATTGTCCCTCGAATAATAACCGAGGGAACGATACATAACCCGGAATTCTCATGGAATGATTAGAATTAGACATGCACTGAAAAGAAGACTCCAAAGGAATTGAGTCTTATGGGAAAGTATGACAAATGTTTGGGAACGTTAGTTAACACACAAGTTTTAAAACACGACCTTGATTATTTGGGTCCACGACCAACCTTACCGCGCAATGCAAATTCAGATTGGAAAGAAGACTTACTCTAACAAGAGTTCGGGCGGTTTCCACGTTGTACTCCTCGCCTGAGGGTATATTAATTATGTGCATATCCACACTTATCTTATTTAATTTCAAAATGTGTATTCACGTTAAAGCTTTTATTATATATATCATCTCGACACGAGAGATATCTTGGGAACATTTCCCGAATGTTTGGAACCAGCTGAATGCACCACCACCTATATTCGAATAGGGGTAGGTCATGACCAGGAAAGTGTTAGGGCATTTATCCTCCTAAGCACCAAGTTATAAAGAAACGACTAGACCTCGTAAGGTACATAGCGTTCCTACGAATACTCGTTCTAACTACACAGTTAAATTCACACAATAATCCACACCAATACCATCACGGTAATAACATGTATAATAGCGTTGTTTCTAGCAATATATACAACCTATTATAATATCATATTTTAATCACATCATTTATTAAAATCCGTTCCCAAACGAAAACAATACTTCATTCCAATTTAATTAAGAATCAAAAGTAATTGATAACTAAAGAAAATATGGAATGATAAGCAAGAGCGAACCGCCACTTGCCTTAATTAGACTAATGAAGATTAGACTTGCGGATCGGAAATACTGGACACGTGCTCAACAGCCTACTGGAATTCCCGTCGAAGTCCACCGACATCCCAAGGTCCATTCCGACGACGCATGTGAAACGAGGCATAAATATCCTAATTAGATATGGCACAACAACTAAACAAAAATGAGGAAAATGGGCTAAGCCACGGCCGCGACTGGTATGGCCGCGATCGTGGCTTTGCTGGGCAAAGCCGTGGTCGCGGTATGTATACCCGCGGTCGCGGTTTCCTGGGCAGAGCCGCGGTCGCGGTGTTCATAACCGCGGTCGCGGTTCCCCCTCCCGACGCGACACTAAATCAGCTTCGAGGCTCACCGACGATGAAGAAGACGATGCTTTATTCTCCTCCTTGTAATGCCACCACTCCAAGCTTCCAAAGGCACTACGGCGACCACAAAAACTCCGGCGAAAACTCCGACGAATAAAGTTGTTGTTTTGTGTTTGGGAACAGATCTTCGTTCGTCCAGACTAAAGCAAGTGGTGGTTCGTTCTTGCTCATTATTCTATATTTACCTTGATTATCAATTATTTAATTATTTAATTAAGTTGGAATAAAGTTGTTGTTTTGTGTTTGGGAACAGATTTGATAAAACGATGTGTTAAAATATGAATTTATAATAGGTTGTATATATTGCTAGAAACAACGCTATTATATATATTTCTATATGATATTATCGTAAAGTAATAAATGGATTTTGATGTGGATTTATATGTGGACTTACATGCTTAGTTAGCACGAGTATTCGTAGGAACGTTATGTACCTTGCGAGGTCTAGTCGTTTCTTTATAACAAGTGTTAGGAGGTTTTTGCCCTAGTACTCCTGGTCATGACTGTACCCTTATTTGAATATAAGTGGTAGGTGCACTTAGCTAGTGCCAACATTCGGGATTTGTCTCATATTATATATCTCCTTGCGAGATTGATATGGACTAAAAGCCATAACGTGAATGTACGTTTTTGGAAGTAAATAAGATAAGTGCTTTTACGCACATAATTAATATACCCTCGGGCGAGGAGTACAACGTGGAACCGCCCGGACTCTTGTTAGAGTAAGTCCTCTTTCCAATCTGGATTCGCATTGCGCGATGAGGTTGGTCGTGGACCCAAATAATCAAGGTCGTTTTTATAAACTTGTGTGAAAACTTAACGTTCTCAAACAATTCTTCATATTATCCCTATAAGACTCAATTCCGTTGGAGTCTTATTTTCATTGCATATCTTTTTCTATCATTCCGTGAAAGTTCCGGGTTATGTATCGTTCCTTCAGTTATTATTCGAGGGACAATGATAGTAAACGGTTACGATCACTTGAACCATTCTACTTGTACCCTTGCATAGTCTTTCATTAGACTAACCAACCGGATTATTTTTCCTTGCATGGTTGGCTGGTGTTATCCGTCCTATACGGCACATCAATGGTTGGTCCCCGGCGATTTGAAGTAACGAGTCGAAGAGAAGGCTTGCAGTTGAAGTTTGCGTTTTAAGAAGTAATATTTCCAAGGCGTGTATGTTTAATTTGAAATAAATGTAATATATAGTCATATAATTAGGATTAATTTAAAAAGAGTCTTCCGCTGTAATTTAAAAGTCTTTCGATGTCACTATACTTTATTATTCTTTTGTTATTTAATATTTATGTATTTAATTAAGCTTAATTGTTCCGATTAAAGCCTAGGGTGACTTTGGACATTAACGTCTAAGGTCACTGGCGTGTGGCGCTACCGACATAAGTCGGGGGTGTTACAGCCATCTCTAGAGTGACAGATCCACAAGGTTTCAAAATATTTTGGTTGAAGGGGATCAAAATTACTTTAAACACACAAGAAAAATTGTGTTTAAGGAAGCTTTCAACAAGCTCACCACGCAAAATAAGGTAACAAATTTCTCTGTATTTAGATCAAATCATTATATGTATTTAGATCAACTCATTATAATTGTTAATATAAATGTTTTCTGTTTGAAGGGGATCAAAACTGTTTTAAACACACAGGGAATATTCTGTTTAAGGAAGCTTTCAGCAAGCTCACCACGCAAAATAAGGTAACAAATTTATCTGTATTTAGATCAACACATTATAATTGTTAATACAAATTGATGAAAATTATGCCCTCTACTTATACAGGGGTTGCACGAAATAAAACAAGTTGACGCAATGCATAAAGCATTAAATCATGTACAATAACGTAAAATTTTCTATGTAATTCAGTTATATTGTGTTTATTTTTATACTTTGCTTTCAACATGGAGTAGTGTTTAATAATCTCATACTCACTACCTTGCTGACATTATGAGGACATGCAAATGTGTTATACTCAACATATAGAATCATTTGGACAAGTATATTACTGACTAAAAGGGAAGCAATTTGAACTCACCTTTTTAGATACACTTTCTTCTTCCAAAATAATAAGGCAACACCTTAAAAATGTGAATGACATGGTATGAAGTAAGCATAATTAATAAGTTAAAGATGTGAATGAGGATTCCCGATTGTCGAGGATGCAAGTATATATCCACCTCATGATAAACTATCCTTGATTATATGTATTTGGATCTCTTTAGTAGTCTACACATGCATGCACTAAATACTTACATCTATCGGTTTAAATTTATTAATATAATTGTCTTTTGTTTGAGATAAGTTAATTTTATGTGAAGATGTCAGAGAATTGGATAATCTAATAGCACTATTGAGGCATCGATTGTTTACATCATGCACGGATAGCTTTCACTAGAAGGAGGACAAATATAATTGATTTAGGACAATTGATTGTTAGTAATGAATAAAGCAAACTATTTTATGAACGATGTAAACCCTTCAACTTTTGGTAGCATAAATTCAACTACGTTTGTATTTTTAGTTCCTTTTTTGTACTAATCGATTTAGGTAGGTGTGTTGTTATTTTGGTTAAGGATGACTTTTGTTGTTCTATTTTATACATATTCATTTTACACCCATCATGTATATATACTAAATTTGGCCTTATTTTTCTTGGTCTAGAGGAATTAATCAAGGATGAAAATCGAAATAATTGACATATACTCACTCTCATATATGAAATATACAAGGAAGAAGTTATGAATTATAATTTCGCTAAGAAGAGTAAGCATGTACCAATAAAATAACTAATGTACTTTTATATAAAATGTAACAAGGTTTAAGAATATGCAGAGTCACCAATTATTTCTATTACTTATAAGAATAGGAAGTAATGACTAATATATTTTAATTAAAATGATATTTGTCTAGGAATATGTAAAATCAATGTGATCAATAAAACGATATATATTCTAGACCAAAAAAATAAAACAATATATTAATGAATATTAATAACTAAAGCATAACAAAAAACATTATTAAAAGGCAATATATTTGTAAGATGAAGGCAAAAGTTAGAAATGTGGAGGGTAATAGAGCATGAAATGAGAGTTGTTGTAGAAAGTTTCTTACAAATACTCAAGTTCAAACACAACATATACAACATATAATTAGATAGGAATTTCTAAAATATTTCCCAAATATTTTCAAATGAAAAAAATACATCCCTACAAAAAACAACTACCGCCTTAATTCAAAATTTAAATTGAACTTTTGACCAAAAAAATAAATAAAATTGTACTTCGTACAATCATAGCATTTTATACCTAAATTACTTAGATATTACATTAAATATATATCAAACAATATATCATTTAAGATAAAACATGCAACAACAATTCATATATTACAAATTCATATTTAAACCGCGATAACATATACACAAAAGGCCCGTGCGAAGCACGGTCTTCGATTTCTAGTTAGTATACACAACCCATCTATATTTATAACTCTACCATAAATTTGAAAGTTTAGGGTATTTGTCCCAATAGTTCTGAAGTTTTCGCTATTTTATGTAACTGACCTATTTTATTTGATAAAACTATGCTTTTTTAATTAAAGAAATTGCTCATCATGTCTTTCTTACAAAACGACAGTTCGGAACTTTTAGGGGTTATTACAAACCCTATGAGAATCATATGAATGTATGGATACACATTTAATGAAATGTACGGGTTCTAATTATTAGAGGGTTGCTAAAATCGGAAATAGCAAGACTCGCGATCAAGGCTCGAGAGCCGCGGGAATTAAGCAAGACCGCGATCAAGGCTCGAGAGCCGCGGGCGCGGCATTGCCCGCGATCAAGGCTATGCAGCCGTGAGTGCGGCACTGCCCGCGATCAAGGCTATACAGCCGTGAGCGCGGCACTGCCCGCGATCGCGGCTATGCAGCCGTGAGCGCGGCACTGCCCGCGATCGCGGCTATGCAGCCGTGAGCGCGGCACTGCCCGCGATCGCGGCTATGCAGCCGTGAGCGCGGCACTGCCCGCGATCGCGGCTATGCAGCCGTGAGCGCGGCACTGCCCGCGATCGCGGCTATGCAGCCGTGAGCGCGGCACTGCCCGCGATCGCGGCTATGCAGCCGTGAGCGCGGCACTGCCCGCGATCGCGGCTATGCAGCCGTGAGCGCGGCACTGCCCGCGATCGCGGCTATGCAGCCGTGAGCGCGGCACTGCCCGCGATCGCGACTATGCAGCCGTGAGCGCGGCACTGCCCGCGATCGTGGCTATGCAGCCGTGAGCGCGGCACTGCCCGCGATCGTGGCTATGCAGCCGTGAGCGCGGCACTGCCCGCGATCGCGGCTATGCAGCCGTGAGCGCGGCACTGCCCGCGATCGCGGCTATGCAGCCGTGAGCGCGGCACTGCCCGTGACCGCGGTTATAAAACTGCGGGCGCGGTTTGGCCTTTGGGAAAACCGCGATCGCGGCACTTTGCTTCGTCTTTTTTGAGGCGCCGACACTCTGGATTTCCGGCGTTCCTTCTCCGAGCAACCAATAGGGAGGCCGAGCGTTCGAGCTTCCGGCGTTTCTTCTCCATCCCAGCCTATAAATAGGGGTGTTGGCTACCCTCTTCTTCACAATCACCATCTCTTCCTCTCGTTAAAGCTCGGATTGTTGTGTTCGTCAGAGTATTGTCGTCGTCAACCATTGTCGGAGTCGGAAATCCATCAACACGAAGCCAGGAGGGGTGTGGTGTTGCACAATTGCTCAGAATCGAGATTCGAAGCCTCGTCGTCATCGTAGGCTGCCGTGCACAAGTTCAAGTTCCCGGATCTCGAACCCGATCTTCGTTCGTCCAAACTAAGGCAAGTGGCGGTTCGCTCTTTAGATCAACACATTATAATTGTTAATACAAATTGATGAAAATTATGCCCTCTACTTATACAGGGGCTGCACGAAATAAAACAAGTTGACGCAATGCATAAAGCATTAAATCATGTACAATAACGTAAAATTTTCTATGTAATTCAGTTATATTGTGTTTATTTTTATATTTTGCTTTCAACATGGAGTAGTGTTTAATAATCTCATACTCACTACCTTGCTGACATTATGAGGACATGCAAATGTGTTATACTCAACATATAGAATCATTTGGACAAGTATATTACTGACTAAAAGGGAAGCAATTTGAACTCACCTTTTTAGATACACTTTCTTCTTCCAAAATAATAAGGCAGCCTCTACACATACAATTGGGAGATAGTGGGCAACACCTTAAAAAGACATGGTCGATGAAGTAAGCATAATTATTAAGTTAAAGATGTGAATGAGGATTCCCGATTGTCGAGGATGCAAGTATATATCCACCTCATGATAAACTATCCTTGATTATATGTATTTGGATCTCTTTAGTAGTCTACACATGCATTCACTAAATACTTACATCTATCGGTTTAAATTTATTAATATAATTATCTTTTGTTTGAGATATGTTAATTTTATGTGAAGATGTCAGAGAATTGGATAATCTAATAGCACTATTGAGGCATCGATTGTTTACATCATGTACGGATAGCTTTCACTAGAAGGAGGACAAATACAATTGATTTAGGACAATTGATTGTTAGTAATGAATAAAACAAACTATTTTATGGACGATGTAAACCCTTCAACTTTTGGTAGCATAAATTCAACTAGGTTTGTATTTTTAGTTCCTTTTTTGTACTAATCGATTTAGGTAGGTGTTTTGTTATTTTGGTTAAGGATGACTTTTGTTGTTCTATTTTATACATATTCATTTTACACCCATCATGTATATATACTAAATTTGGCCTCATTTTTCTTGGTCTAGAGGAATTAATCAAGGATGAAAATCGAAATAATTGACATATACTCACTCTCACATATGAAATGTACAAAGAAGAAGTTATGAATTATAATTTCGCTAAGAAGAGTAAGCATGTACCAATAAAATAACTAATATACTTTTACATAAAATGTAACAAGGTTTAAGAATATGTAGAGTCACCAATTATTTCTATTACTTATAAGAATAGGAAGTAATGACTAATATATTTTAATTAAAATGATATTTGTCTAGGAATATGTAAAGTCAATGTGACCAATAAAACGATATATATTCTAGACCAAAAAAATAAAACAATATATTAATGAATATTAATAACTAAAGCATAACAAAAAACATTATTAAAAGGCAATATATTTGTAAGATGAAGGCAAAAGTTAGAAATGTGAAGGGTAGTAGAGCATGAAATGAGAGTTGTTGTAGAAAGTTTTTTACAAATACTCAAGTTCAAACACAACATATATAACATATAATTAGACAGGAATTTCTAATATATTCCCCAAATATTTTCAAAGAAAAAAAAATACATTCCTATAAAAAAACAACTACCGCCTTAATTCAAAATTTAAATTGAACTTCTGACCAAAAAAATAAATAAAAAATTGTACTTCGTACAATCATAGCATTTTATACCTAAATTACTTAGATATTACATTAAATATATATTAAACAATATATCATTTAAAATAAAACATACAACAACAATTCATATATTACAAATTCATATTTAAACCGCGATAACATATACACAAAAGGCCCGTGCGAAGCACGGTCTTCGATTTCTAGTTAGTATACACAACCCATCTATATTTATAACTCTACCATAAATTTGAAAGTTTAGGGTATTTGTCTCAATAGTTCTGAAGTTTTCGCTGTTTTATGTAATTGACCTATTTTATTTGATAAAACTATGCTTTTTTAATTAAAAAAATAAGTGGGAATAATTTTCAACGATTTTGTTGGGTACCTGCTAATCTTGTCTCGTGACAAGGAGTATATGCGCATCTACCCTACCACCCACCCCCTTCCCTATTTGACTAGTCGTAGCAAGTAGCCAACTAGCAACTGTACCACACATGTAATTAAATAGATCATTCATTCATTCATTCATTTATTTCACTACTTATTCTTTTCTTTCCAAATATTGTGCAAATTATTTCCGTTTGTTTCTACTTACTCTGCTGCAGGGCAACAACCTAACGTATGTGTTGAGGGATGAATTTTGAAATAAAAATTTAGTGTTGATCATCGTTGTAAATATTTTGTAAGAATTGATTGACCCTTTATCCAGAAGGGTAATATAGTGTTTGTTTGTAAGAAAAAAAAGTCCTATCATGTATTTGTCCAATGGGCCCTAAATCGGGTGAATCGGCGCGGATCAGCTTAGATCAAAACCAGCTCAATTTTGAAGTTAAATGAAAAATATTGATATTTAGATATGTCTTCCTTCCAAATAATCATTGTTTTTTTTTTATATATATTTAGATATGTCAAAAGATATGAAATATATCGAAAATATCAAATCGAGTTGAGATACCTATATGCTAATGATTTGTGTAATTCAGTTATAGGTTTCCAAGGAAGATGATCTTACCAGTATATTACCATTGAAATAATGTTAATGGATAAAAACGTACCTTATACACTCTTATAACTAGATTTGGAAGTTAAATAAAAAATATTGTTATGCAATTAAGTTTTATTTATCAATATATTTCATAATTTACATGGTGATAAAATCCATGGAGTCATTATAAGGGATTGTATAAAAAAACTTTTATATTGAATTATTCGCTTTTAATTTTAACTTTCTTATACTTCTTTCTTTTTCTTTCACGTGCGAATAGTTTATCTTTGTACAAAATTTATTCCTATTTATATATACTTTTTATATTAACATATAGCTTCTTATATACAATTTTACATTAATCAACTATATAGCTTCTCTATACTATTATAATTTCAAATGCGGAATTTGTGTAGCATGTATTAAGCTAGTTTAACCTGTAATATATGTAATTGGTATTTATAGGGTCCGTTCGGTTCGGTTGGGATTGAAGTGGGTTGAAGTGGAAGTAAATACTTAGGCCTCGTTTGGTACGATTCCGGTGGAATGAGGATTCAGAGTGAGGAATGGATGATTCCGAAATCATATTTGGTTAGGTGAAAAATTAAAATTTCTTTCATACCTTGGAATGGGTCATTCCACGCTCAATGAATAATTTCATTCCATTTTAAAACCCAAGATTTCATCCATTCCAGCAAAATTAGGGATATTTTTTTTCATAACCGCTCCTCTTAATCGGACATTGTTTTCATTGAATAATATTAATTATTTTTCTTAAATAATATTAATTATTTTTATTAAATAATATTAAATTATTAATTATGTTTATTGAATAATATTAATTATTTTTATTATACAATTAAATAAAATTAATTATTTTTATTAAACGATTAAATAATATTAGTTATTTTAAATATATAATTAAATAATATTCATTATTTTAATAAATAATTAAATAGCATTAGTTATTTTTATTAAACAATTAAATAATATTAATTATTTTAAATATATAATTAAATAATATTCATTATTTTAATAAATAATTAAATAGCATTAGTTATTTTTATTAAAAAATTAAATAATATTAATTATTTTAAATATATAATTAAATAATATTCATTATTTTAATAAATAATTAAATAATATTAATTATTATATTAATCAATCAAATAATATTAATTATTTTATTAAACAATATTATTTTTTTATTAAATAATATTAATTGAATTATTAAATAATTGAATAGTATTAATTATTTTTATTGAATAATATTAATTATTTTCATTGACTAATATTAATTATTTTTATAAAATAATTAAATAATATTAATTATTTTATTAAATAAAGAGTATGTTAAAAAATGACTCATTCCGACAACATACCAAACGACAAGCTACAGGAATGGGAATGAGTCATTTATGATTCCGATACCGATTCCAATTCCAACCCGATTCCTGAATCATACCAAACGAGCCCTTAAACTCCCACTTCAACTCCCATTTAATTTTGACCGAATAGCAAAAAGTACCAGATTTCAGTAGCCCATTTGTAAGAATATCATCTTTTGAAAAGTATTGCAAAAATGCCATAAAGCTGCAAAACTTTAGAAAACAGAAAAGGTAAAATAAAATCGAAATAAAACTTTTTCAAAAAACATAAAAGTGGTTAAGAAAAGTTTAAGATGCAGTTAATTGTCAAACGGTTTATTGTGTAAGCCTAAGTATAGACATGTTCAACCGGTAGCCAACTTCATCTTCCCCAATTGATTTTCTCCGCTGAAGAACCTTTTTTCGTTTCATCCCTTTGTTAAGCCATTTCTGAAGCCCTCAGCAAATCCTAATTCTCCAAAGGCGAGAAGCCCTTTGTTAAGCCCTTAAAGAAGCCCCCTTTGTTAAGCCCTTTCTGAAGCCCCCTTTGTTAAGCCCTTTCTGAAGCCCTAGATCCACAATGGTGAAGACCAGAGGTTTGGAGTCTGCGAAAGCCAGAGTGAAGAAGCAGAAGGCGAATGGTTCTACAGATTCGAAGAGAAATAGGGTTGAGGAGAGCGTGAATGCGAAGGCGGCTACTATGGCGAGTGGCCGAAAGAAGAGAGCCTACAGTTCGTCGGAGGAAGAAGAATCACCAAGTCCAGTCGTTTCGATGCAGAAGAAGAAACCGAGAATAGCTGAAGAACCAAAAGCCAAGAGGTCGAGGAAGGAGCCATCAAAGTCGGTTGGCGGGGTTAGTGATCTTCTCTAACTCTTTATTATCTGGAAAAAAAGAAATTTTGTCTGAATGTGAGGCATGCTAAAATTAGGCTTATGTGAAAAACAGAGCATGATTTGCTCTGTGATAAACAGAGCACGGAGAGATGTGGAAATTTTATAGTAGCCTAAACTGTTACATCCATATGGCCTGACAAACGAAATTATCTTCTGACGAAACGAATTATCTTACCTGACAAAGTAAGTTTTAGGGTTTATTGTGTGGTTAGAAGAAGCCTAAACTGTTACATCCATATGAATGTCATGTATTTGTTGTGTGGTTAGAATGTCATAGTAGCCTGATTCATGTTGATACAAAATTGTAAGTTATACTCTAGGGTAAAAGACTTTTCCTCAACAACTTCCATTTGTCCTGGCAAACCAAAATGTAGTCTGATACTTTATTTTGTATCCTGAAATATATATATCTTAACCTGACAAAGTAAGATGGTGCCTCTCTTTTATGTGAATATGAAAGTCATTCTTACCTGTCATGTATATGTGAATGTCATTCATTACAGATAAGTTACAAGTGGCATTCTAAAGAGTTGTTTTTTGGTCGGATAAATCAGAACTCAAGGCTTCAGTATCTGAATTGTATCGAGAACACCCTAACTCGAACAGACTGGCAGACAGTTCTGTAGGGGCCCTTTGGCCCAATAATCAAAATAATGAAAAACATGAAACTGTCTGCACAACTGATTCACCATGTGTTATTTAGGCAACTGGACACAAAAAAGCAGTTAGAGACATGGTATGATCTTGGTGGACAACCATGTAGGTTTTCAATAGAGGAGTTTAGGCTAATAACAGGACTGAATTGTGGGATGCCAGATGAGGAGGACACTATGGAGGATAAGAATGTAGTCTTTGATTTCTTTGGTGTGAGGAGTATTACCATTGCTAACCTTTTAACGAAGTTCTTATCCTATCGGGAGGACAATGTATATAAGCTGAAGATGACCTTGTTGTTAATTCTTGAGGGTGTTGTACTTGGGGGTGATAAGAAGAGGAAGGTCAGACCTGATGACTCTATGCCTTCCCCTATGACGGCGAGAGACGAAGAGGACCTTCTTAGGGTGCGTTCCGATGGACCGATGACTAGAGCCCGTGCTAGAAGCATTGCCAGAGCTACTCAATCTCTAGTCACCCGCATGGATGCAAGTTTCGGGTCCGAACCAAGTTGTTCATGGGTCTCTCTTTCGATCCTTGATTCCTAGGGGGGTTATCTTGCGATTCCTCATCGGGCCCGCTTTCTATTTATAGCTTTGCTTGCTAGGGTTTGCTTTTCCTTTCTAGAATGATGTAAATGGGTTGGGCCTTGTATCTTGGGCCCAAGCCCATTAGGGTTTCCTCTTCAACCCTAGTTTTTCCTTTGTTTTTCTATAAATAGGGTAGAACTCTCATTGTAATTCTCAAGTTAAGTTTAAGACAATCTAGTGGAGAGTCCCTCCTAGTTGTCCCTTGGCTTCAAACACTCTCTCTTTCTTTGAAGGCTCTCCTAGCCTTTTCTCAAGTTCTCTAAGGAGCCATAACGTTGGCCTCCTTCCACCACCTCGGGTGTTCATAACGTTGAACCCCTCCTCCCATCCGCCGCCAGGGTTTGATCCGCCAAACCCAAGAAAGGGGAACATAGCGTTGTTTCCCTTGAAGGAGTTCTTGAAGAAAAGCCAAGAACGCGAAGAACGAGTGCTTGCTTGGGAAGAACAAACGATCCGGACCTACGATCGGTCTTGCTACGCGGGGATCGATCGTATCAATTGGTATCAGAGCCATTCCTCAAGCTAAGTTTCTTGTTCCTTTCGATCTTTAAATTTGGCACTCAAATTCCGTTTCTAAGTTTGTTCATATATTTCAACCGCTTCCGCCATTGTTCCCTTCGTAAGGTCGGTGCATGCGTGATTCTTCACTTTGTGCCCGTCCGTTACCGCTCCCTTTC
Organism: Rheum nobile; assembly: GCA_027886185.1. Taxonomy (NCBI): domain Eukaryota; kingdom Viridiplantae; phylum Streptophyta; class Magnoliopsida; order Caryophyllales; family Polygonaceae; genus Rheum; species Rheum nobile. The sequence continues at coordinate 11,699,580 of WOAB01000639.1, forward strand.
ACTTGTGCGGTTCAAGCGTGATTGTTCATTGCTTGACCGTGCATTTCCGAGGTCAAAAAAAAAAATATCGAAGACTCCCGTGTCCCGAGTAGCATATAGTTGTTCATGCAAGTAGATAACTTTGCATAAGGTTGTCATGAATGCTTTCACCTTTTAGATTTAATTTAATTGAAATTGTGCTTGCTTTTCTTCCTTATTAGTTGCTTGTCTCTTCTTATCCCCAATCACACAACAACATAAAGTTTGTGTGACTTCTTTCAAAAAAAAAAAAAAAAAAATTAGAGAAAAGAAAAGGGTAAAGATACCCCGTGCAGCGCAAGGTTTCCATTTCCTTCCCTACCATTGTCTAAATTGCAACACGTGTAAAAGGTTTGATTTGTATTGCTATCTTTCAAGAAGAATTACTTCTAACACGTGAAATCATTAGTGACTCTTTGTGCATCACGACGCTTGTGTGAATCAATTGCTCGCTACTTTATTGCTTTAGCCTTACGTCAAGCCTAATCCGCCTCACGCTTGCCCAAAGTTCTCGGCTCTTGAGTGCCAAATTTTGGGTTGTTTGTGATAAGGACTTGGTTTGGCGTTAGGTTCTCTTGCCTTTGAATACTTTGATTCCAGTGTGTACATGATCACTATAGGTTCGGATTCCATGGATCAAAATGTCGAGCGTGACGAAGCACCTATCGGCAACCAAGAGCAATTAGCAAATCGTTCTACGTCCGAGAGTACCGCTAGCCTCCTTGCCCTCGTTGTTGAGTTACGCGCCGAAATTACCACCCTCCGTACTGCTCAAGAGTCCAGGTCACTGATGCCCCCAGGTCCACCACCACAGCTTTTTGTGGACCCGGTCGTCGAGGCTCAAGCTAGAGAAGGAGCCGCCTTACTCCGAGGAAAAGATCCCATGGCTCCCTCGACCTCGCGTCCCCCAGTGCTTCCCCGTCTCTTGAGGTCTCAAGTTGATAGTCATCAGGGGCGTGTCAACAATCGAGATCGCCATGACCCTAGGGCATCCCACTCTCGCCCGAATCATTCCTTAGGACGTGATCCAACTGGCGATGACTACGACCAGGCTCCGGAGGATCATCTTCTCTATGTGGATACTCGGAACCGAGCAAGGGTTGCAGAACGATTTGCTAGGCGTTTCCCATCCGATAGCCGCAATAGCCACACCGCCTATGGTAGTGATTATCATGATTTTGAGGGTGACGATGAGGATTTACAAGTTGCCTCCACTGAAAGGCCGCACCACCCTCCGATCGGTGAGATCTATGATAGTGATCATGATGAAGAATGGATTCCCCCAGCCCGCCCCAGGCCTCGCAACCAACGAGATCGTTGTGCCCTTGATCCCCGTCATGATCCCGATTTGTCACCAGAAGCACGTCATGGTCATCTGCAACACCGCCATGGACCACCAGAAGATTATGATTCAGACTCAGACGAGGATCCCCATCGCGACCTACCTAGAGGCCAATACCTAGCCCGTCGTCACGAGATCAAGGTGCAGCTTGAACACTTCGCCGGTGAGTACGACGCATCTAAATTCATTGAATGGAGGCAGTCATGTGAAGATGCCTTTGATTATTGGCAGTATTTACCAAGGGAAAAAGTCAAGGCAACCGCTCTATCTTTCACCGGCAACGCTCGTGCTTGGTGGTCTCGAATCCGGAAGGAGCGTATGAGATGCCACTTGCCCTGTATACGTACGTGGGAACAACTCATGTATGTTATGACCAAGAAGTACGTTCCAGAAGACTATGCTGAACAGATGCGCCTTCAGATTGCCCTCTCTGCGCAGGGAAGCCGGAACCCTCTTGAGTACTTTGTTGAGCTCGAGGATCTGTGCCACAAAGCCGGTGTTCACCACTCAACTACGGCCATGCGCACCACCTTCCTGCGTGGGTTAAGTGAGGAGATCTGGGATCAACTCTGTATTCTCAACATTAAGGATATTCACACCTTGACCCACACGGCTATGGAGATCCACAACCAGATCCAACGACGGAAGAAGGCGGCTTGGGCCCGCAACTCCGCCTCACGGTTCGGCCCCACCCCGGCTTCGACATCATCAGGGCCACCTCGGCCTTTGGCCCCCACTCGCCCTGGGTTTCCGCCCAAGGCGCTGGTGAATGCAACACCAACCGGCCGTCCTGGAGCCACGCCCGTGGAACATGCGCGTGATCGGATTTGCTACAAGTGTCAAGGACGTGGGCACGTGCAACGAGATTGTCCGAACAGCAAGAAGGTACTCTTCTCCGCTCATTCTGGTTATGAATCATTTGATGATGAATCTGAGGCCGATGAGGCCAAGCACCACGTTACCGCCGAATTTGAGGCCGGCGATGAGGAGTATTTTTGTGGTGCTATTGACGAGGCCGACGTCACACCTTTGAGCCTTGTTACCCGTCGTGTCCTAACCGCCAAGGAGGGCACTCTTCTGGACCAACGAGAGAATCTCTTCCATACTCGTTGTTTGGTCCAAACTTCTCCGTTAAGCGTCATCATTGATGGTGGGAGTTGCTGCAACATCGTAAATGAAAAGGTGATCAAGCACCTCGATCTGGCCACGACTCCTCACCCACAGCCGTATAGCCTTCAGTGGATTTCCGAGGGAAAGGGGAATGCTATGGTTCACCGCCAGTGCCTCATTGAGTTCTCCATCGGCTACTATCGAGACAAGGTGCTATGTGATGTGATTGCTATGGACGCCACCCACCTCCTCTTGGGCCGTCCTTGGCAATTTGACAAAAGGGCGCTCCATGATGGGTTTCTTAACAACTGTGTTCATGCACAACTCAAAGAAGGTGACTCTCCTTCCGATGTCCCCGAAGGAGATTTTACAAGACCAAGTGGAGCGCAACCGTGTGAAGGCACTCGAGATTGCCAAGGGCAAGAGCCTTCCAAGCCGTGAAGCCACTACACCGCAACGTCTAGGCCAGCCACCGGCCAAGGCCAAGATATCTCCTGGTGTTGCATCATCTTCGGCGCCCATCAAGGGCACTTGCGAGCCTCGACTCCTCATGGCCCGCCGACGCCACCTGACGCCCATCTTGCACGGCCGACGCCCGTGCTTTCTTCTGGTACCTAACCCTTACTTTCTGGTACATACTGATTTGTTAGAGTTACCCCCTGCGGTTGCTACCTTGATGCAGGAATTTTCAGATGTGATGCCTGATGAGCTCCCCATTGGCTTGCCCCCGGTGCGTGGAATCGAACACCAAATCGATTTTGTGTCGGGCGCTTCTTTGCCAAATCGGGCCCCATTTCGTGCTAGCCCCGAAGAGACTAAGGAACTCCAACGTCAGGTTCAAGAGCTCATGGATAAGGGATATGTCCGTGAGAGCCTTAGTTCGTGTGCTGTGCCCGTGATCCTTGTGCCCAAGAAGGATGGCTCTTGGCGAATGTGTGTCGATTGCCGAGCCATCAACCAAATCACGGTCAAGTACCGACACCCAATCCCTCGCCTTGATGATATGCTAGATGAGCTCCATGGTGCCACATTGTTCTCTAAGATCGATCTTAAGAGTGGCTATCACCAGATCCGCATGAAGGAGGGTGACGAGTGGAAGACTGCCTTCAAGACCAAGTACGGTCTCTATGAGTGGCTCGTGATGCCTTTCGGCCTCACAAATGCCCCAAGCACCTTCATGCGCCTCATGAACCAGGTTCTTCGGGCTTACTTGGGCAAGTTTGTGGTCGTCTACTTTGACGACATCCTGGTCTACAGCAAGAGTTTGGAAGAACATGTTAGTCACCTCAGGTCCGTACTCGAATGCCTCCGAAAGGAGAAATTATTTGCTAACCTTTCCAAATGCTCTTTTTGTGCCCCTTCTACTATCTTTCTAGGTTTTGTGGTGGGACGCGACGGTTTGCGCGTCGATGAAGAGAAGGTGCGCGCCATTCGAGAGTGGCCTCAGCCAACAACGGCCACCATGGTCCGTTCTTTCCTTGGCTTGGCTGGGTTCTACCGGCGTTTTGTGCGGAACTTTAGCACAATTGTCGCGCCTCTACATGAGCTGACCAAAAAGGGCGCTACAGTGGAGTGGAGTGATGCGCACGAGTTGGCATTCACTACACTCAAGGATCGTTTATGCAATGCTCCCCTGCTCCAGTTGCCAGATTTCTCCAAGACCTTTGAGGTGGAATGTGATACCTCCAACTATGGCATAGGTGGCGTGCTTCTCCAAGACCGACGCCCCATTGCCTACTTCAGCGAGAAGCTCTCTGGTGCCACTCTCAATTACCCAACGTATGACAAGGAGCTCTATGCTTTGATTCGGGTCTTGAAGACGTGGCAACATTACCTCTGGCCGAAAGAGTTTGTTATCCATTCCGACCATGAGGCTCTCAAGTATTTGAAGAGTCAAGTACATCTCGGCCGGCGCCATGCCCGATGGGTTGAATTCATGGAGACCTTCCCTTATGTGGTGAAGTACAAGAAGGGCAAGGACAATGTGGTCGCCGATGCGTTGTCTCGTAGGTACACTCTTATTTCCCAGCTGGATGCCAATGTCCCTGGGTTCTCTCTTATTAAGGACTTGTATGCACAAGATGCTTTCTTTGGTACCATCCTTGACGTGTGCATACAAAAGGGAGAATCTGAGGGATTTTATTTGGACAATGGGTTTTTATACAAAACTGGCAAATTATGCATACCCGACACCTCCATTCGTAGACTTCTGATCCAAGAAGCCCACGAAGGGCGCGGCCACTTCGGCATCGCCAAAACTTTGGCCGCGCTCAAGGAGCACTTCTTTTGGCCCAAAATGCTTGACCACGTCACAAAGTTCTGCAACAGCTGTGTGACGTGCCATAAGGCCAAAAGCAAGTCGAGTCCCTTTGGCTTGTATACCCCTTTGCCAATTCCGGCAGCGCCTTGGGAGGACATTTCTATGGACTTCATAACGGGGTTGCCCATGTCTAAGAAGGGGAGGGACTCGATTTTTGTTGTGGTGGATCGCTTTTCCAAAATGGCTCACTTTATTGCATGCAAGATGACCAACAATGCTTAGGAGATTGCCACTTTGTTCTTTGAGCATGTAGTCAAGTTACATGGCGTCCCTCGTAGCATTGTGTCGGATCGCGATGCAAAGTTTGTGAGTCACTTTTGGAAGACTCTTTGGTCCAAATTGGGGACACGACTTTTGTTCTCCACTAGTTGCCACCCTCAGACTGATGGTCAAACTGAAGTGATCAACCGTACTCTTGGCGCCCTACTGTGCACTATGTTGAAAGCTAACATCCGCAGGTGGGAAGATTGTTTGCCCCATGTTGAATTTGCTTACAACAGGTCCATGCACTCGGCGACTAAGAAGACGCCGTTCGAGGTCGTCTATGGCCTCAACCCTGCTACCCCACTTGATTTGGTACCACGACCGCTTCAGAATGCTGAGAACGCCACAGGTCTTGACCGTGCTGAGTTTGTCAAGAGCCTCCATGAGTGCACCCGTGAGCAACTTGAACGCCGAGCTGAGCAGTACAAGCGCCAAGCGGACAAGGGACGGCGCAACATCACCTTTGAAGCAGGCGACATGGTGTGGCTCCATCTGCGCAAGGAGCGTTTTCCAGCCAAACGTCGCAACAAGCTCGATCCCCGAGGCGATGGGCCATTTCGCATCTTGGCACGCCTTGGTGACAATGCATACCGTCTCGAGCTACCAGATGAGTATGGTGCCCATCCGAGTTTCAATGTTTCAGATCTCTCTCCATATGCTCCCCCCGAGTACGACGAGGACGAAGCGAGGACGCTTCGCAGCCAAGAAGGGGAGAATGATGACTCTATGCCTTCCCCTATGACGGCGAGAGACGAAGAGGACCTTCTTAGGGTGCGTTCCGATGGACCGATGACTAGAGCCCGTGCTAGAAGCATTGCCAGAGCTACTCAATCTCTAGTCACCCGCATGGATGCAAGTTTCGGGTCCGAACCAAGTTGTTCATGGGTCTCTCTTTCGATCCTTGATTCCTAGGGGGGTTATCTTGTGATTCCTCCTCGGGCCCACTTTCTATTTATAGCTTTACTTGCTAGGGTTTGCTTTTCCTTTCTAGAATGATGTAAATGGGTTGGGCCTTGTATCTTGGGCCCAAGTCCATTAGGGTTTCCTCTTCAACCCTAGTTTTCCCTTTGTTTTTCTATAAATAGGGTAGAACTCTCATTGTAATTCTCAAGTTAAGTTTAAGACAATCTAGTGGAGAGTCCCTCCTAGTTGTCACTTGGCTTCAAACACTCTCTCTTTCTTTGAAGGCTCTCCTAGCCTTTTCTCAAGTTCTCTAAGGAGCCATAACGTTGGCCTCCTTCCACCACCTCGGGTGTTCATAACGTTGAACCCCTCCTCCCATCCGCCGCCAGGGTTTGATCCGCCAAACCCAAGAAAGGGGAACATAGCGTTGTTTCCCTTGAAGGAGTTCTTGAAGAAAAGCCAAGAACACGAAGAACGCGAAGAACGAGTGCTTGCTTGGGAAGAACAAATGATCTGGACCTACGATCGGTCTTGCTCCACGGGGATCGATCGTATCAAGACCCTTACATGTGAAATTGACCCAAGACTTAGATCGTTTCAATAATTTCTCATGGGATAGGAGTGCATATATTGACCTCCATCAAAGTCTGGCTTCTGCTTTGGACACAAGAATGGAGTCAGTTCAGGCTGCACTTGCAGTTTCAGACAATGCCAGAGCAGGATACACCATACGGGGTTTCCCGATGGTGTTTCAGGTAATGTGTTAGTAGTTGAGTATGTAAAATTGAGAAAGGTTAATGCCTCTGTTCATAATTGTGGATTAATTCCAATTCTGTTTGTTTCAGATATGGTTGTATGAGGCAGTGTCCCATATTGGCAGAACATTTGCCCAAAAGCTGAATAAAGTTGTGCAGCCCCGAGGTGTGAGGTGGCTTAAATCGAGTAGGCCAAGCTTGGATGCGATTTCTGCTGCCCTGGAGGGGAATTTTCCTGCTAAACAGATCCTTGTTGAGGAGGACGGAGAGGACTTGGGAGAAAGCTGTTATTTCCCGGAGGAGGAAGGACACAAATCCTTGGATGAGATTGTTAAGCACTTGAAGCCCAAAAGAAAAAGGGCGGGTAAAAAGGACAAGGGAGTTGGTAAGGGAGGGCAAGCTGGATACATTGAGGGTTTGGACCCAAGGCAATTTATGTGTTGTTTGAATGAATTGCATGAAACAATGCATACTCTGATTGAAAAGCATGATCTGTTAAAGAAGGAAGTCCTTGAGTTAAAGGAGTTCATAAGTGGCAAAGCTCCTAGAACAGGGGCATCTTTATCTAGTAATCAAGACATGAGTACACACCAGGAGCTCTCTGGGGAGGTTAACAGTGATAATGAACCCAACATCACCCAACACCAGCAGAGCATGAGGGAGGTTTTGGGTAACGAGGCAAAGACGGAGTCTGAAGCAAATGATGAAGAGGAAAAGATGGAGTCTGAAGATGACGGAGACGATGAGACCAATGGGAATGAGTCCAAAGAGGGAGAGGCCGAAGAGGCCGAGACTGATGAGGTATGTATGCCCAAAATTTTCAGTTATTATATGTACAGTTCAGTGCAGATGTACATATTTCAGTCCATTTTTTCACATTTCAGACCATATGTCGTCGTTTCAGTAAACAGTTCAGTTCATATATGTATTCAGTCCATATATGCACATTTCAGTCAATTTGAGCACAATTCCAAAAATATTTGCTTATTTCAGACCTTATATCATCGTTTCAGGAGACAATGGATGGAGAGCAAAATACTAATGAAATAGTTGTGTATGATGCAGTTAATGTAGGTTGTCAGAAAGAGGCGGGTGAAGATGTCGCAATAGTAGATGAGCAAGAAGATCAAGGGGATGCAACAGATCCACTGTCAGTTCTTGTCCAAACTTGTACAATACTACATGCAGATGAGAAGTTGGTTAATGAGGCAACACCGCAAGACGTGGAGGGACTCATGAAGGAGTTGGTTAATGATGAGTTGGTTAATGATGAGACTGTGGTGGCAACACAAGTTGAGGTGGAAACAAAAGTAGTGTCTGATGAGGGTGTGCATGACAGAGTTGTGGAGGAACTAAAGGAAGCTGTTGTGAAGGGAGGAAGCAAGGTTGATGACGGAGGTGTGGATGTTGAGGAGGTAGCAAAGGGAGCTGATGTGGAGGGAAGGACCAAGGTTGATGACCAAGTTATGGAGGAACCGAAGGGAGATGTGGAGGGACTAAACACGGTTGATGAAGGAGTTATGGAGGAATCAACGGGAGATGTTGTGGAGGGAGGGACCAAGGTTGATGAGCTAGGTGTTGAGGCGAGGACTGAAATACAAGGTGAGAAGGTATCACATGCTGATTTTGATGACGTGGGGGTGATGAAGGAGAGACCAATGAGTCCAAAGTGCCGAGGAAGGGCATACCAAAGAAGGGTAGCCAAGTTCCGAACAAGACATATCCAAGTCGCACTCGCGAGCTTGCTGCCAAGGCAAAATCACCCTACCGCAATATGGATGAGCAGAAATTGGCAAAAAAGATTACCAAAAATAGCAAGGTGGAAGGGATGACAGAGCTGGTAAAGTGGATGCAGAGTGAGAGGTTAGTGACTTAACCAATCTACTCAACTTAATAAGGAATTGATGAATTGAATGTCAAAATCTTATCTGGCCTGACTTTTAGAATTGTGACCGGAAATTGATTCTTTGTAGACTGACTAACTTATATATAGCCTGTATATGTACTAATATATTGCCTTGTTTAATATTCAAATGAATATGTACCATCATGCAGTATTGAACCCCGAATTGGACCGGCTGGGCAATCATTGGACAAGGAGTTCTTTGAGAGATTGTTTGCCCCAAAGATCTGGTTGCGCGGTGAGGTAATATTCCAATGCATTCTTTCAAAATAGTATGCATGTGTAAAATAGTTTCCAGTGGATACATTAACATTGTTGCACCATTACATCATCTGGAGCAAATGATGTTGCTTTATCGTCAAAGGATTTCAGAGGATCCGCAGCGGTTTTCGAAGGTGGTTGTGCTTGACCCATTTTGGCAAAACTATGTCAAAGGTGAATTCGATTGCTTCCAGAATAATTCTCCACTTACTGGTAATGATGAACTATTGATGTACATGATGGGTTCATGTCCGCAAGATTATGGCAAGAGATGGGATGATGCGGAACGCATATATGCGTCCTTCAACATCCCAGAGTACCACTCGTTTGCCTTAGAAATTGATCTATGTGACTGGTGTGTGACGGTTTATGACTGCAATGTGGATCTGTACTCAGACAAGGAAATTTTTGATATGATCCGCCCCATCGTTGAGACTGTTCCAAGATATGTCAAGATGTATGAGCCACTGGCAAAGAGATGTGAACCGTTATTGGACAATCCAATGTCGGTGTCCCGTCGTGATAACCTTAAGCAGAACAAGCGCGGGTAAGTATACATGTATTTATGCAATGATAAATCCTTATCAAACTGCAATTGATATACATTCTAACGTGTTTTGTATATCTTGCAGAGGAGATTGTGGGGTCTACACCTTGAAATACATTGAGTTATTGATTCTCGGCATGTCAAACTTGGATCTTGCGTCGGACAAATTCATAGATGGACATAGAAGTCAAATGGCTCATAGTATTTTTAGATGTTGTTGGGATGGTCTTTAAAGACTTTTGATGTAATGTGGTAATTGTATTGTGTTGTTGGGAATCATTCGGCTAGGAATCCTTTTCTTGTAATTGTATTTGAATTTGAAAGATAATGTTTTCAGTATGTTTACATGCTTGTGATGGTGTTTATGTCAGAAAAGATATTGGTTTTACAAGCAAGCACCCCGGTTTGTCAAGTGAATTTAATTTAAAATGGTGGGGTTAGTTTTCGAATAAAACCAAAGCTTAGAAAAATTGTGACTTAAGTCAGGCTAGTTTATGTATTTACAGTATATATTCACATTTGTCAGGTTGTTTTGATATATCCTTCTCAAATTCATTTTTCCCATATTGAAACCTAATATTTCCTACATTTAAAGGGTTTTTAAATCGAAAAATAGCCTTTAAAACGAGGGGGAAAAGTACACATTAAGCTAAATTTGTGCTACATTTAAATGGTTATGAAACCGGAAAAAATGGTACAAAAACAGTTAAAAACGGTTTACAACCGTGTAAAATGGCGGGGTTAGTTCTTCAATAAACCAAAGCTTTTTTCTAATTGTTACTTACGTCAGGCCATACTAGGAACTTACAGTACATATTTAGCTTTGTCAGGTCATATTGTAGAAATCTTTTTCAAAGTCATCCCTTCCAATGACTTATGGAGGAACTGGAAGAAACATCACAATGGTAAATAACCGTAGGAAAATACAACGTTTTTAAATGGTTTTGAAACCGAAAAAATAACGGTTTACTAACGTTTTAAAAGATGGGGTTAACTAGTTTTCGAATCAAACCAAAGCTTTGGCAATAAGCTTTGTCAGGTGACGTTACTCCCTTACAGTATGTAATGTACTTTGTCAGGTCATGATGAATAAATCTTATTCAAAGTCATCTTTTCCAATGCATATCCGATTTGACCCCTCTTAATTTTCAATTAAATATCGTGTATTCCCTCAACTACCCGTCATTAATTCCATTATCCACTCATCCTTGTGTATAAATAGCGTTCTTGCCTTGTCCCAACCCCTCACATTTCCTCTCTCAAACTCCTCTCACTCCTCTCTCATTTCCAAAAAACCCTATTGCAACATGGCAGACTCATTCAAGAAGGTTTTCCTGCAAGTCTACTGGGATGGCCAACTATCGCCATCCAGCGGGGTGATGGCCCTCCTGAATACCCACGAGTATACGGGTGGGAGCACCAAACTCCTGAAAGTGCCAGCGAACAAGATGAATATCTGGTACGTACATGGTATGATCAACCGACTCTCTCCCGGTTCAAAATCCTTATTTTTTGAACAGGTCCCAACATCTGGGCAGCGGTTCCTTCAACCGCTGCAGATAGACGACGACTATGCAGACCTTGCCCGCCTCGGCGAGAGGGTCGCCGGAGTGAAGGTATATGTGGTGCGGGACGATCCAGATCTTTCTCTGCCCCAGTGATGGCCGTGATGGCCGTGGGGATGTTTTTTAATGATGCTGCTTTGTTTTTTATGCTGTTTGTTATGGTTGTTTACTTATGTAATGCTAGCGACTGATAATAACATAGATCATTTGCCCTTATTCTCGCATTTACTACTTTTGACTATTTTCATGCGTGTTCAGGACAAAACTTATCATGTTCACCATCACGGTAATTATCACATATGATCGCGTTGTTCTAACAGATATACAACCTATGATAATGTCATTATTACAGTTTCCAAAACAGTTTATAAAACCATTTCCAGATAAACACAGTAATCATTCCAAATTAATTACTCAGATAAACAGCTGATAATTAATGTAAATATGGAACGATGAGCAAGAGCGAACCGCCACTTGCCTTAGTCCGCAGATCTGGAACAAAGCAGAGACAACGGGATTCCGGGCTCGACACGCGTATAGCTCCACTAGCATAAACACACGCGACGCTCGATTTGGTTCGCCTTTCGCCTTGCTTGGCTTCTAGGCTTCTAAGGGCCTTCCAAGTCTCCTTTGGCCACCGAGAACGACACCAAACGAGCCTCCAACGATCCACAAGAGCTTTCCGAGAGAGAGAGCGTTTTTCTTTGGGAGCGTTTTTGAGAGACGAGAAATGGACAGCGTAATGGCATTTTTCACACCCTTTCTAGCTTCACCTATGCCCTCTATTTATAGGCAAAGATTTGGGTTGTTGGGAGCCAAGAAGCTTTCCAATTGTGCCCTTGGGTATTAACCCATGGTTAGTCCATTTGCACCTCTTGGGCAATAACCAAGTGGGTAGAGATTTGGTATTAATCTTAACTCGCGATAACAAAAGTCGTACACGAACGAGTATAGACTTCCAACAGGCCTTAACTGTATAATTCTTCACTGAGAAAAATATTACAGATACAGAGCACATTACAGAATATCTCCGACTTTCTGAATTAAATCCAACGTACTAAACGAGTGTTCGGGAAAATTCCAAAAATTCCCAGAATAATCCTTACAGAATTACGGGGTATCACATCACCTCCCCCTTAAAATAAGTTTCGACCCCGAAACTTGCATTAAGCCAATGAGTATACTACCTCAACACCAATCTTACCACCTGGATCCAACATCCTTAATCACTTCATCCTTGAAATGGATCACACGAGATATTATTCTTAATTCCTTAGGATATCATTCTGAAAATGATTCATCCGCCTTAATGCTCATGGCACAAACTCACGCATGAGAGATAGCTCCTGATCTCTCCGAACAAAACTCTATAAGTTCATTCCCTTTCCTTAAGAAATCTCGGAAGAACTCAGAGTATGAGATAACGCTTACCACAGTACTCCTTAGATGCGTAGACAATTCTCCTTACTGAATCTTTAATACAACGGGATCATCAACATATCCTTAACTGCAACCTTTCCTCTCAACATGACCGCTTCACCACTTAATCTTCCTTAAAGAGTTGCATCCGATCTTATAGATGACATACTCTATGCATGAAGAAGAATCTTAGGAGTGGATTTAGATTTAAACAACAGAGTCGACCCTGGGATTAACCACAAGGAAACAAACATCTAAGTTGTCCACAAAACTTCACCACCATAAGTCCGACAGTCATTATCCTTACTTGGCATAAGCTGTTCTCGACACTTACGAGGTTTTGTATGAACAACTAATTCGCAATGATAACACATTCAGAAATTTTCCAAAACACGAAAATACTTCATTAACATTCAAACATTACATTAATTGACAAAAGTCGATCAGACAGATCTTAATACCACGGAGATTACCGACACACGTCGTTACTCCTTAATCTTAAAGAAAGTCTTAACACAAATACAAATTAATGGATCAGGGTTCTTCTCCGTTGGCTTGACTCATTACAAAGAGTCGTTGCCCTTGGCCTGAAGACCTCATAGGCGCTTTGCCTTTATTACGAGCCATTGATTGCTCAGGAGTGGATACCACTGGCCTTGGGTTCTGCCCACCACCAACATTTGACGCCTGATAAGACTGCATTGGTCCCTGACCCTTCAGTCTGCAGTATGTTTTTATGTGGCCTTCCCTTCCACAATTATGACACATCCTCTTGTCCTTTTGGCAAACAAAACTTTTATGCCCCACTTCACCACAATTGTGGCACTGAATTGCTCCACCGCTCCAACTTGAGCCTCTGGCAGAGTCCGACTGAGTTGTCTCGGTCTTAGCACGACCAGACCTTTCAAACTTGGTAGGCGATGCCGGTCGTTTGAATGAACCAACCTGGCGATCCTGTTGCCCACCATTTCCCTTAACTTGCTTCTCCCTCTTAAAGGCAGACTCCTCCAATGTGACTTCCGTCTTGTAGGCTGCATCAACATATTGTTCTAACGTAGAACAACCATGTCGCAACATTAGAGGCTTGATCTCTGGATTCATCCATCCATGGAAGTACCAGATCTTCTGCTCCTCGGTTGACACCTCAGGTCCAGCGTACTGCATCAAGTGATTGAACTTAGCTGCGAGCTCAGTCACCTTTAACCCATCAGTCTGCGGGTACAAAAATTCCTTATGCTTCTCCTCCCTCATAGCTCGGGAAAATAAACGATCAGTCATCTTGGTTTTAAACATGGTCCAATTCAGCTCGGGATGATCTGCCAGACCGGTACTCTCCCACCATTCGCTAGCCACATCCTTGAGTTGAAGAGAGGCGATGTGCACTTTCCCAGCCTCAGTGCAATTAATGTTCCGGAGCAAACGCTCCATATGCGAGAACCAATATGTCACCCTGACTGGTTCTCCAGTACCGTCATAGTTGTCAGGCCTCATTGAACTTACGACTTTTAACGCTTGCCCATAAGTTCCTCTGTTTCTGACAACATTGATCTGAGGTACTTGCTCCACTGACTCCTCGACTTCAGGAGTAGCATGAGGAACTGGACCACCTTGTACTTGTGGTGCAACTGGTCGCATAACATCTGTGATTGCCTGCATGACAATTCCTCGAATTGCCTCCACTGCTGCAGCATCAAACATCATCGGAGTGTTGGCCTGAGCTTGGCCATTGCCTCCCTGGTTATTGTTAGAAGCAGCCTCACGCTCTTCTGTTGGGTCAGCAGCATTCCTCACATTTGGTCTGGGGTCATTACTCGGCCCAGCACCAACACGGATAACGTTCCTTGTGTTCACCATCTGTTTACCGATCAAATTCCAAGGATTTTATCACATTAGTATCTTCTGATATACTTATTGTAATAAAATAAACTTAGAATAGATCAACTTGGTAATTTCTATTGATAAACTCAAACCGAGTTACTAGGTTCTACAACCTTAACTCAAAATGAGAGAATTGGGAATTCAAGCCTTATTGGGTATAGCAAAACCACCTTGGCTTCTCCCGGTTCCTCTAAAGAGAATAGAATGCACCCATATCATACGGGATAACGGGGAAAGAATTAGCCTTTCTAGATATAGAAGCAAACTTACTATATCAGACCATATAGAAGACAGGACTATGAACGGTGTTTTCAAACTCTTTTCACTTTGAAAATTCAGAGCCCTTCTTAAAGCATTTTCAAAAACGGATAAATGATTTATAAAAATCCAAACCCGTTTTAAAACAACCTTTGGCTCTGATACCACAACTGTAACACCCCCAAAACTTAACCCTTTTGGAAAGGTATTACCGCCAGTGACCCCAGTGTTCCTTACCGAGATCACACAAGGCTTTACCGTTTAAATACAATTCATTAAATACAATGATACAAATGATAACCTTATTTATATAAAACATGGGTCCCGGGATTACATCCCAATCCCGAATAGGACGAATACAGAGTTTAAATAAATTACAACGGAAATCTTAAACAAGGTACAGCGGAAGACTTTTAAAAGATATTACAAAAAGGGTTGTGATCTTAATGATCACCTGCCCAAGGATCTCAACCTGATTAAAGAAATTATTAAAAACGTCGGAAAAACCACCGTCGACTCCATAGTCCTTCTAGTCTTCTCATCTACACTCCATCTGATGTGCCAAATCGAACGGATGACACCAGCCCACATGCGGAGACCAATGTTCGTGGGTTAGTCTACTTGAATAGACTAGCAAGGGTAAAAAGCAGAGTGGTTCGAGTGATCGTAACCGTTTACTATCATTGTCCCTCGAATAATAACCGAAGGGACGATACATAACCCGGCACTTTCACGGAATAACAACAAAGGTATGCATGAGAGAAGATTCTGGAAGACTTCATCTTCACAGAAATCGACTCAAAAAGAGACTCCAAGAGATTGAGTCTTTAAGGAAATATGACAAATCTGGAATGTTTAACAGAATCAAACAACAATGATTTAAAAGTTGACTGAGATGCTTCGGTTCACGACCAACCTCATCGCCTACAGCGAATCCAGATTGGAAAGAGAACGTACTACATTCAAGTCGAAACGAGCTTTCCTAGCTGCACTATTACTTAGCTGCACTACTCGCCCAAGGTTTATTAATCATGTGCACTCAGGCACATATCTTATTTAATTACAAAACACACATTACTGAAACACGTTAATGTTATTAAGAGCGACAACAAGGCTTAAATCACAGGGTGACAATTACGTCAACCCAAATTAAAACACACACAACCCACACGCGGGACTTAACATTATTATGCCGAGTAACAACAGCGTTATTATTACACCGGGTGACCTTACGTTCACCCTGATTACACTATTATAACGCTTACAGTTTAATTATGTGCTTAACTGCACTTATCTTATTAAATTACAACACACACACACACAGTGTTGAGGCTTTTAAGATTATTCCGAGAACACGGAAGTTATGATGACACCGGGTGATCTTACGTTCACCTTGATTGCACTGCCACAGCGCTTACAGTTTATTTTACAGGGTGACGGTTACGTCCACCCCAATGCACTAGCTAAGTGCTTAAAACACAGGACTGTAATTAAGCTCATCCACTGGCGCTAGCAAGGCACTTAAAACACTTCAGATCCTTACATGTGGATAAGAAGCATAGGTCATGACCTTTAAATTATTCGGCAATAACCCCGAGGAATATTATGATTTAAAGAAACGACAAATCCTTACTTGGATTAGCGTTCCCACGAATATTAAATTATAAAGAAACGACTAATCCTTACTTGGATTAGCGTTCCTACGCACATTAAGTTATAAAGAAACGACTAATCCTTACTTGGATTAGAGTTCCTACGAACACTCGTGTTAACTAAACAGTCTAACACAACAATTATTCACATTAAAGCCATCCAGGCAATTAACTTAAACATAGAGATAATAGAAACAGCTAATCCTTACTTGGATTAGTTTTCCTATTAACCCACATGCTATTCTAGCATTAAGATTAATTTCACAATAATACCATCACGGTAATTATCACATATGATCGCGTTGTTCTAACAGATATACAACCTATGATAATGTCATTATTACAGTTTCCAAAACAGTTTATAAAACCATTTCCAGATAAACACAGTAATCATTCCAAATTAATTACTCAGATAAACAGCTGATAATTAATGTAAATATGGAACGATGAGCAAGAGCGAACCGCCACTTGCCTTAGTCCGCAGATCTGGAACAAAGCAGAGACAACGGGATTCCGGGCTCGACACGCGTATAGCTCCACTAGCATAAACACCCACGACGCTCGATTTGGTTCGCCTTGCTTGGCTTCTAGGCTTCTAAGGGCCTTCCAAGTCTCCTTTGGCCACCGAGAACGACACCAAACGAGCCTCCAATGATCCACAAGAGCTTTCCGAGAGAGAGAGCGTTTTTCTTTGGGAGCGTTTTTGAGAGACGAGAAATGGACAGCGTAATGGCATTTTTCACACCCTTTCTAGCTTCACCCATGCCCTCTATTTATAGGCAAAGATTTGGGTTGTTGGGAGCCAAGAAGCTTTCCAATTGTGCCCTTGGGTATTAACCCATGGTTAGTCCATTTGCACCTCTTGGGCAATAACCAAGTGGGTAGAGATTTGGTATTAATCTTAACTCGCGATAACAAAAGTCATACACAAACGAGTATAGACTTCCAACAGGCCTTAACTGTATAATTCTTCACTGAGAAAAATATTACAGATACAGAGCACATTACAGAATGTCTCCGACTTTCTGAATTAAATCCGACGTACTAAACGGGTGTTCGGGAAAATTCCAAAAATTCCCAGAATAATCCTTACAGAATTACGGGGTATCACAGAGTGCGACTCACTGATCTCGTCCATCCCATGTTCAAGAACGAGTGCGTGAGAGAAGTGTACACGGAAACTGTGCATCTTGTTCCTCCCATATGCCGATGGTCAGTTCCTGAAGCCGTGTCATCCATAAGATGCTATCCACCAAATGTAAAACGTCCTCCTGGAAGGCCACGAATTAACCGATATAGGGCGACGTGGGAGGGGAACTGTACTAGGAAGAGGCGGTGTTCGTATTGCGACAACCAAGGCCACAACAAGCAGTACTGTAGGAGGAGAAGGACTGCCGAAGGATTATAGGAAGAGAATGGCTTAGTATTTTTTTTGTTTAGAATTGTCATCATGTTGGTGTTTTTTGGGCGTTTTGAGTATGTTGTTGTTGGGTGTTTCAGTGAAAAGATGTATGGTTTACGTGTCTATAGTCGTAAACCACACCTTTTTTTTGTGGGGGCTCCCCTTTTGGATGGGATACAAACTAGATAAATTAAATCTTTTGTTTGGGATACAAACTGTCATCTTTGCTTAAGAGTTGATTACTTCTCATCATCACTCACTGTTAGACTCTACAATACCCTGTAAAACAACGTATATATCCTGTAAAACTTCAAAGTGTTCTGACAAACGTAATCTAAGTGCCTAATACATGAACACAATCATGTGTGATTGTAACATGTTCGGTTAACTCACGATGTGACCCTTATAAACACAATCATCTGCGAAGTCTATAATTCTTCATAAGAACCCTAGGTCTGAATCAGGTGCAAACTTGTACGGACAAACGTATATGTCCTGACTTGCTCATTTGCTCGAGGGAAACCTAATACATAAAGACGGCCTGTAAAGCTTCTATACATCCTGTAAAGATTAAAGGAGTTCTGACAAACGTAATCTAAGTGCCTAATACATGAACACAATCATGTGTGAAACCTAATACATAAACACGACCTGTAAAGCTTCTACACGTCCTGTAAAACGGCAAGGTGTTCTGACAAACGTAATCTAAGTGCCTAATACATGAACACAATCATGTGTGAAACCTAATACATAAACACGGCCTGTAAAGCTTCTATACGTCCTATAAAACGGCACGGTGTTCTGACAAACGTAATCTAAGTGCCTAATACATGAACACAATCATCAGGGAAACCTAATACATAAACACGGCCTGTAAAGCTTCTATACGTCCTGTAAAACGGCAAGGTGTTCTGACAAACATAATCTAAGTGCCTAATACATGAACACAATCATCAGGGAAACCTAATACATAAACACGGCCTGTAAAACTTCTATACGTCCTGTAAAACGGCAAGGTATTCTGACAAACATAATCTAAGTGCCTAATACATGAACACAATCATGTGTGAAACTTATACATAAACACGGCCTGTAAAGCTTCTATACGTCCTGTAAAACGGCAATGTGTTCTGACAAACATAATCTAAGTGCCTAATACATGAACACAATCATCAGGGAAACCTAATACATAAACACGGCCTGTAAAGCTTATATACGTCCTGTAAAACGGCAAGGTATTCTGACAAACGTAATCTAAGTGCCTAATACATGAACACAATCATCAAGGAAACCTAATACAAAAACACGGCCTGTAAAGCTTCTATACGTCTTGTAAAACGGCAAGGTGTTCTGACAAACGTAATCTAACTGCCTAATATATGAACACAATCATCAGGGAAACCTAATACATAAACACGGCCTGTAAAGCTTCTATACGTCCTGTAAAACGGCAAGGTGTTCTGACAAACGTAATCTAAGTGCCTAATACATGAACACAATCATCAGGGAAACCTAATACATAAACACGGCATGTAAAGATTCTATATGTCCTGTAAAACGGCAAGGTGTTCTGACAAACGTAATCTAAGTGCCTAATACATGACCACAATCATCAGGGAAACCTAATACATAAACACGACCTGTAAAGCTTCTATACGTCCTGTAAAATGGCAAGGTGTTCTGACAAACGTAATCTAAGTGCCTAATACATGACCACAATCATGTGTGAAACCTAATACAAAAACACGGCCTGTAAAGCTTCTATACGTCCTGTAAAACGACAAGGTGTTCTGACAAACGTAATCTAACTGCCTAATACATGAACACAATCATCAGGGAAACCTAATACATAAACACGGCCTGTAAAGCTTCTATACGTCCTGTAAAACGGCAAGGTGTTCTGACAAACGTAATCTAAGTGCCTAATACATGAACACAATCATCAGGGAAACCTAATATAAAAACACGGCCTGTAAAGCTTCTATACGTCCTGTAAAACGGCAAGGTGTTTTGACAAACGTAATCTAAGTGCCTAATACATGAACACAATCATCAGGGAAACCTAATACAAAAACACGGCCTGTAAAGCTTCTATACGTCCTGTAAAACGGCAAGGTGTTCTGACAAACGTAATCTAAGTGCCTAATACATGAACACAATCATCAGGGAAACATAATACAAAAACACGGCCTGTAAAGCTTCTATACGTCCTGTAAAACGGCAAGGTGTTCTGACAAACATAATCTAAGTGCCTAATACATGAACACAATCATCAGTGAAACCTAATACATAAACACGGCCTGTAAAGCTTCTATACGTCCTGTAAAACGGCAAGGTGTTCTGACAAACGTAATCTAAGTGCCTGATACATGAACACAATCATGTGTGAAACCTAATACAAAAATACGGCCTGTAAAGCTTCTATACGTCCTGTAAAACAGCAAGGTGTTTTGACAAACGTAATCTAAGTGCCTAATACATGAACACAATCATCAGTGAAACCTAATACATAAACACGGCCTGTAAAGCTTCTATACGTCCTGTAAAACGGCAAGGTGTTCTGACAAACGTAATCTAAGTGCCTAATACATGAACACAATCATCAGGGAAACCTAATACATAAACACGGCCTGTAAAGCTTCTATACATCTTGTAAAATGGCAAGATGTTCTGACAAACGTAATCTAAGTGCCTAATACATGAACACAATCATCAGGGAAACCTAATACATAAACACGGCCAGTAAAGCTTCTATACGTCCTGTAAAACGGCAAGGTGTTCTGACAAACGTAATTTAAGTGCCTAATACATGAACACAATCATCAGGGAAACCTAATACAAAAACACGGCCTGTAAAGCTTCTATACGTCCTGTAAAACGGCAAGGTGTTCTGACAAACGTAATCTAAGTGCCTAATACATGAACACAATCATCAGGGAAACCTAATACATAAACACGGTCTGTAAAGCTTCTATACGTCCTGTAAAACGGCAAGGTGTTCTGACAAACGTAATCTAAGTGCCTAATACATGAACACAATCATCAGGGAAACCTAATACATAAATACGGCCTGTAAAACTTCTATACGTCCTGTAAAACGGCAAGGTGTTCTGACAAACGTAATCTAAGTGCCTAATACATGAACACAATCATCAGGGAAACCTAATACATAAACACGGCATGTAAAGCTTCTATACGTCTTGTAAAACGGCAAGGTGTTGTGACAAACGTAATCTAAGTGCCTAATACATGAACACAATCATCAGGGAAACCTAATACATAAACACGGTCTGTAAAGCTTCTATACGTCCTGTAAAACGGCAAGGTGTTCTGACAAACGTAATCTAAGTGCCTAATACATGAACACAATCATAAGGGAAACCTAATACATAAACACGGCCTGTAAAGCTTCTATACGTCCTGTAAAACGGCAAGGTGTTCTGACAAACATAATCTAAGTGCCTAATACATGAACACAATCATCAGGGAAACCTAACACATAAACACGGCCTGTAAAGCTTCTATACGTCCTGTAAAGCGGCAAGTTGTTCTGACAAACGTAATCTAAGTGCCTAATACATGAACACAATCATGTGTGAAACCTAATACAAAAACACGGCCTGTAAAGCTTCTATACGTCCTGTAAAACGGCAAGGTGTTCTGACAAACGTAATCTAAGTGCCTAATACATGAACACAATCATCAGGGAAACCTAATACATAAACACGGCATGTAAAGCTTCTATACGTCCTGTAAAACGGCAAGGTGTTCTGACAAACGTAATCTAAGTGCCTAATACATGAACACAATCATCAGGGAAACCTAATACATAAACACGGCATGTAAAGCTTCTATACGTCCTGTAAAATGGCAAGGTGTTCTAAAAAACATAATCTATGTGCCTAATACATGAACACAATCATCAGGGAAACCTAATATATAAACACGGCCTGTAAAGCTTCTATACGTCCTATAAAACGGCAAGGTGTTCTGACAAACGTAATCTAAGTGCCTAATACATGAATACAATCATGTGTGAAACCTAATACAAAAACACGGCCTGTAAAGCTTCTATACGTCATGTAAAACGGCAAGGTATTCTGAGAAACGTAATCTAAGTGCCTAATACATGAACATAATCATCAGGGAAACCTAATACATAAACACGGCCTGTAAAGCTTCTATACGTCGTGTCTAACGGCAAGGTGTTCTGACAAACGTAATCTTAGTGCCTAATACATGAACACAACCATCAGGGAAACCTAATACATAAACACGCCATGTAAAGCTTCTATACGTCCTGTAAAACGGCAAGGTGTTCTGACAAACGTAATCTAAGTGCCTAATACATGAACACAATCGTGTGTGAAATCTAATACAAAAACACGGCCTGTAAAGCTTCTATACGTCCTGTAAAACGGCAAGGTGTTGTGACAAACGTAATCTAAGTGCCTAATACATGAACACAATCATCAGGGAAACCTAATACATAAACACGGCCTGTAAAGCTTCTATACGTCCTGTAAAACGGCAAAGTGTTCTGACAAACGTAATCTAAGTGCCTAATACATGAACACAATCATGTGTGAAACCTAATACAAAAACACGGCCTGTAAAGCTTCTATACGTCCTGTAAAACGGCAAGGTGTTCTGACAAACGTAATCTAAGTGCCTAATACATGAACACAATCATCAGGGAAACCTAATACATAAACACGGCCTGTAAAGCTTCTATACGTCCTGTAAAACGGCAAGGTGTTCTGACAAACGTAATCTAAGTGCCTAATACATGAACACAATCATCAGGGAAACCTAATACATAAACACGGCCTGTAAAGCTTCTATACGTCCTGTAAAACGGCAAGGTGTTCTGACAAACATAATCTAAGTGCCTAATACATGAACACAATCATCGGGGAAACCTAATACATAAACACGGCATGTAAAGCTTCTATACGTCCTGTAAAACGGCAATGTGTTCTGACAAACGTATTCTAAGTGCCTAATACATGAACACAATCATGTGTGATTGTAACATGTTCGGTTAACTCACGATGTGACCCTTATAGACACAATCATCTGCGAAGTCTATAATTCTTCATAAGAACCCTAGGTCTGAATCAGGTGCGAACTTGTACGGACAAACGTATATGTCCTGACTTGCTCATTTGCTCGAGGGAAACCTAATACATAAAGACGGCATGTAAAGCTTCTATACATCCTGTAAAACTTAAAGGTGTTCTGACAAACGTAATCTAAGTGCCTAATACATGAACACAATCATGTGTGAAACCTAATACATAAACACGGCATGTAAAGCTTCTATACGTCCTGTAAAACGGCAAGGTGTTTTGACAAACGTAATCCAAGTGCCTAATACATGAACACAATCATGTGTGAAACCTAATACAAAAACACGGCCTGTAAAGTTTCTATACGTCCTGTAAAACGGCAAGGTATTCTGACAAACGTAATCTAAGTGCCTATACGTCTTGGAAACGAACTCACTTATTTCAATGTTACCTGACAAACCTGAACTGATACTGTAAATAGCTTTAAAATGCCTGAGACACCCGAAAAAGTAAACCAGTGGTACTCTGGCCTGGATGTTGAGTCTAACTATAAGCCCTAAAAAACTACATATCTGAGAAACAGAACAAATATTGAGTCCACATATGGTTGTTTGTCAGGCTTATAACTACGTTGTTAGGCCAAATATTGAGTCTGTAGAGAAGCAAGTGAGAGCCTCAGAGTATTTTAAGAACCTTGCTACAGAGCCTGGAAAAAGCATGAAGGCCTCGTGTGGTACGATTCCAGTGGAATGAGGAATCAGAATAAGGAATGGATGATTCTGAAATCATGTTTGGTTAGGTGAAAAATTAAAATTTATTTCACTCCTTGGAATGGCCCATTCCAAGCTCAAGGAACATTTTCATTCCATCTCAAAACCCAAGGTTTCATCCAAATTGATCTACTTTTTTTTCCATAACTGCTCCTCTTAATCGAACATTGCTTTCATTGAATTCACTGAATAATAATAATTATTAAATAATTAAATAGTATTAATCATTTTTATTCAATAATACTATTTATTTTCCACAAGTAATATTAATTATTCTTTTTGATAATCAAATATATAATATCAAATTCAAAATAATTTGTTTAAATAACAAAAACTAATCTCATTATATTATTTTAAAAATAATATTTAAATTACATAATTAACTAATTATACATGAAGCCTCATTATTTAAACAAATTAAACTAATAAAAGTCACTATATATACGGTCTTTCAGGGAAAATTAAGAGGTGTATGAAAAGGATGACGTCAGGTCAAGATTTATTCAAAAGCCTAGATTGTGTACTTAATATGACCTGACAGATCGGAATACGTCTTGTAAGACTTTAATACGGCCTGACTGAGTCAAACCTTCGCCTCCGTGTGGAAATTTTTAAATCGTTTAAAACCCCATTAAATTTGGAAAATATTACTCCTTGTAAGGAGCAGGTTGGTTAATGTGGAAGTTTTTATACAGTTCGTTAAGTTTTTGTAGATGGTTTAACTCACGGTGTGACGCGCCTTGTTTTAAAGCCGGAGAGCATATTGACTGAAATCTGCATGTAAGAAAAGGATTTCTTCAAGAAGATGACCTGACACACATCACATCAGCATTGAACTTTCATTTCATATCTCTTTCTTTAATAAAAACAAAAAAAACACAATTACGGTCCATATTTGCACAGAAGAGTATCATATTTGCCCAGAAGAAAAACAGAGAACACGGAAGAGTAGAAAGAGGAACACCCTCTTCGAAAATAATTTTAATATACGATGACAAAAGGCTGGACACAAGGAAGCTCATCTGCCAATTGAAATTCGTGGAGGAGAGAGCACGAAGCTGGTGAATCATCAACTCAAAAATGTTTCCATGGCCTCCCTGTAACAATACAAACTTGCAAATACACTCAAAATTCGGGAAAACAGTTCTATGGGTGTCCATTATGGAAGGTATTGTTGAATTTGAAATTTAGTGCAAAATATGCTTTTGTACTTGTTGGTACTCCAATTGGGATTTCATTTAGAATTAAATTAAGTTCTTGGACGATTTCACTGCTAGTTGATTGGTTTAATTTTGTATTAAACCATAGGCAGGGCACGATTGCAAATACTTCAAATGGGTGAATGGGCAAGCTTATAATTTTAGAGCCAATGAGAACATTGGAAGCGTAAGAGTTGTTGAAGATCACGGGACAACCTCTCGGCCAAATATTTACCCACATCAATCGACTTCTATGAATGACATTATGAATATCAAAATAGAAAATTTCGTTTTGAAAGTTGTACTTGGTGTGGTGGTACTTGTGGTGTTACTTGTTGTCTTCGTTGTCCAATTTGTAACATTGTTGGTTACAATATGATAACTAGTCATAACCGTATGTTTAGCAAGACAATGTATTCTGGTTCCTTGATTATAAAACGAGGGTTTTCTACAGGTAAAACATGAATATTTCATGATTTAAGCACCAATTTGCTTAAAAACATCCTTGAAATTGTCATCACAATTTCAAATACAATTACCACATGTTGTCAGTACTATGACATATGACGCGGATTATCCTGAATATGTTTTAGTTGTCCTGAATATTCATGTACACATATTCGATGTTATTGCTCTGAAATATTAATCTTTTTGCCCTGAACATTAGTACATTTAGTATTGTTGTGAAATTAATCTTAATGCTAGAATAGCATGTGGGTTAATAGGAAAACTAATCCAAGTAAGGATTAGTTGTTTCTATTATCTCTATGTTTAAGTTAATTGCCTGGATGACTTTAATGTGAATAATTGCTGTGTTAGACTGTTTAGTTAACACGAGTGTTCGTAGGAACGCTAATCCAAGTAAGGATTAGTTGTTTCTTTATAACTTAATGTGCGTAGGAACGCTAATCCAAGTAAGGATTAGTCATATCTTTATAATTTAATATTCATGGGAACGCTAATCCAAGTAAGGATTTATCGTTTCTTTAAATCATAATATTCCTCGGGGTTATTGCTGAATAATTTAAGGGTCATGACCTATGCTTCTTATCCACATGTAAGGATCTGAAGTGTTTTAAGCGCCTTGCTAGCGCCAGTGGATGAACTTAATTGCAGTCCTGTGTTTTAAGCACTTAGCTAGTGCATTGGGGTGGACGTAACCGTCACCCTGTAAAATAAACTGTAAGCGCTGTGGCAGTGCAATCAGGGTGAACGTAAGATCACCCGGTGTCATCATAACTTCCGTGTTCTCGGAATAATCTTAAAAGCCTCAACACTGTGTGTGTTGTAATTTAATAAGATAAGTGCAGTTAAGCACATAATTAAACTGTAAGTGCTGTAATAGTGTAATCAGGGTGAACGTAAGGTCACCCGGTGTAATAATAACGCTGTTGTTACTCGGCATAATAATGTTAAGTCCCGCGTGTGGTTTGTGTGTGTTTTAATTTGGGTTGACGTAATTGTCACCCTGTGATTTAAGCCTTGTTGTCGCTCTTAATAACATTAACGTGTTTCAGTAATATGTGTTTTGTAATTAAATAAGATATGTGCCCGAGTGCACATGATTAATAAACCTTGGGCGAGTAGTGCAGCTAAGTAATAGTGCAGCTAGGAAAGCTCGTCTCGACTTGAATGTAGTACGTTCTCTTTCCAATCTGGATTCGCTGTAGGCGATGAGGTTGGTCGTGAACCGAAGCATCTCAGTCAACTTTTAAATCATTGTTGTTTGATTCTGTTAAACATTCCAGATTTGTCATATTTCCTTAAAGACTCAATCTCTTGGAGTCTCTTTTCGAGTCGATTTCTGTGAAGATGAAGTCTTCCAGAATCTTCTCTCATGCATACCTTTGTTGTTATTCCGTGAAAGTGTCGGGTTATGTATCGTCCCTTCGGTTATTATTCGAGGGACAATGATAGTAAACGGTTACGATCACTCGAACCACTCTGCTTTTTACCCTTGCTAGTCTATTCAAGTAGACTAACCCACGAACATTGTTCTCCGCATGTGGGCTGGTGTCATCCGTTCGATTCGGCACATCAGATGGAGTGTAGATGAGAAGACTAGAAGGACTATGGAGTCGACGGTGGTTTTTCCGACGTTTTTAATAATTTCTTTAATCAGGTTGAGATCCTTGGGCAGGTGATCATTAAGATCACAACCCTTTTTGTAATATCTTTTAAAAGTCTTCCGCTGTACCTTGTTTAAGATTTCCGTTGTAATTTATTTAAACTCTGTGTTCGTCCTATTCGGGATTGGGATGTAATCCCGGGACCCATGTTTTATATAAATAAGGTTATCATTTGTATCATTGTATTTAATGAATTGTATTTAAACGGTAAAGCCTTGGGTGATCTCGGTAAGGAACACTGGGGTCACTGGCGGTAATACCTTTCCAAAAGGGTTAAGTTTTGGGGGTGTTACACACTCCCCTATCACTTGCAACCGCTATGGCATGAGCACAAGGAACTTTATCAATCTGGAACATGTTACAATCACAGGTACGAGCATTAAGGTTCACCGAGTATCTACAAGTTCCTACCATGACCTCCGCTTCAAACTGACTTAGTCTTCGAACACTCATCTTTGCTGCCCTTCTGTAGTTCACCTCTACCAGTGTGTACACAAAGGGTGACAAGTATTGGTCCCAGTTTGAGGCCACTTCCCTTCTTTGACAAAACCATTTAGAAATGGTCTCAACAATCGCATCAAACAGAGCAAGAATAGGCCACTGACGCTGTGTTTTCCACAAGCCATTAAGACACTCAGCATTGTTTCTTGTCATGATGTTAAACCTGTTCCCATGAAAATGCGCTCTTGCCCAGTTTTCAACTCCAGCTTCTTTTAGATATTGACCAATCTTTGGAGATGCAGCTGTTATTTGAGCAAACTGATGATTGAACTCAGCTACTGTGTAAGCATGAGCAGCTTTTTTGAATATGCCGAAGAGGTCTTGCCTACCAAACTTCCTCTTGAAGTTTTGGTATATGTGATATATGCAATATCCATGCTTGGCAAAACGATAGTTATTTCTCAGACCCTTCCCAATGCTAAGATGACGATCAGACACCAAATACAACTCGGGATGATCAGGAACAACAACCCTCAATTCACTGAAGAAAAATGACCACGCATCATCGTTCTCACTATTAACAACGGCAACATCAAGTGGATATATTTGGCCGTTTCCATCTTGTGCCGTTGCCAAAAGAAGTATCCCCTTGAACTTGGCTGTGAGGTGAGTGCCATCAACTGATATTACCTACACACGCAAAACTATTTTCTCAGATGTTGCCCTGACAATAGAGTTATAAGATTTGACACGACATTATATGGCCTGACAAATGATGCTTGTTCTGTTTGTCACATATGCAGTCATATAGTAGTTTAACTTGACAAAATGACTATATTTCCTGACAAAACAACATGAAGACTGAAGACTGACCTTTTTTAGATGTGGCGTTGCCCTTATCCATTGACCTAAAGTCCAGAAGACGTACTTGAAGCGTTGCTCAGCATCTCTGACTATTCTCGTGTATGTTCTCGGATTAGATTTCTGTAACATGTGCATGTAAGAGTACATTTCCTTGTAGCTATCCTCAGCTGTACCATGTGCCATGTCCTGGGCGAAGAGCCGCGCTCGATTGGCTTTGTAGTAGCTTGTCCTTATCCCATGCTGTAACATGAAATCCTGAATTTTTGAAGCACGTAGGCCTTTACGGCCGTTTAAAAACCTGACATGTCACGAAGTGAATCTATAGATGCATTCATATTGGCCTTACATAACAAAAACTGTTCAAATGCAAGAAAAACATACTTGTGAAGTACTTTCTCGGCAATCAGCCGAGAAGTTGCTCCTTTGTGATGATTGTGGTTTACTCTCATGCCACAGGTATGATCCGCAACATATTGTCGCACCATAAACAAGGATGTTTTTCGATACAATGAGCCACGACAAACAAAGGTGCATTTGTCGTCAACGCACTCAACATCATAATTGGACTTATCGGACCTCTTCACACACATCTCATAGAAATTTTCCATTGCCAGGGAGAAGAGTGCAACTTTGAACTCTTCCTTAGAATTGAAGAGCTGACCAACCTTCATTGTTGGATATGAGGACTTGTTTTCACTTGTTTCCTCATCTTCAACTAACATGTCCATCTCCGCTGGATAGTACCTCTTTTTAATCTCTCTAAGCATGTCTTCATCAACATCAATCTCTTCTTCTTTATCCGCCTCTATTTGCTCCTCGTTCTGTGTTCCCTCAATGCCATTTATTTCTCCCCACACATCATCTAGACCAACAGTATTCACATCATCACCTGAAGCATACCCTAACCCATCCCCACCATCAACACGATCATCATCACCTGATTGATAATTGCCCCCGTAGTCAAAGCCATCTTCTATTTCATCCTCCAAATAATCTCCACTGTTGGCATAATCAGTCATTTTCTCCTTTCCTTTGTTTCTTGATGTAGCAGCTTCAATGTCCTCATTATCGCTACTCAATGATATAATGTCTTCTAGTATCATGGGACAATTTCTCTTGTCTTTTCCCCTCACTTCATCCCTTTTTAATCTCCTTAACTCTGCTTCGTTGTCAGCTTCAATAATTTCATCAATCGACCTGACATCAGTGTATAATGCTCTATCTTTTTGAAAAAACGACCTGAAAAAGTCTCTATTATCTTCGCTCTGAGTTGGTGGTGGAGCTGTTGGAGAAGGAAGAGTACGATGTTCAGCCCTTTCACTTCGAATCTCTTCCTTCTTTAAAAGGTTGGTGTACAACTCAATATTCCACTCTGATGAATTTTCTCCACAGTTGTTCAAGAACTTGAACGCATCAAGATCGTCGTCATCATTTATAAAGATGGGTGGAAGTTCTGGTTTATTTTCATAAGCGTATTGCACAAACAACTTTTCTTCATCAAATGGATTCTTCTCAGTCGACTTGTTGCGCAGTGTAGCCAAGTCCATGTCAGGGGAAAGCAACATGGCTTTCACTGTTCTATCACCCTCATACAACCACATTTTCCCTTGTTGTTTTCATTCTCCACCACTGATGAACTTCACATACACTAGTTTCGTACCTACAAATAAAGAAGGTTTTTGAACTTCACGTATACAGACGGGAAAAACGATTGTTTTTCAGGAGAGTTTACTCACCCATTCAAGCTGTAATTGCATGCGTCAGGTGTTAAATAGCAGGTGTGAAATATATCACGTGGAATAAGTCCTACAGTCAGACTGCTTTGAAGCTCTCCGGGAATATTCAGGGATACTTTTCAGGGGAGCTATGCTGGAGGGATTAAAGGTTGAAGGAGACCAGTTTTCTTTTGGAGGGAAACTTGCCCGCCAATTTTAATGAGGAGGAATTTAGTCACACTTCAAAGAAGCATAAAATAGCTAGGTTGATGTGATGGGTCTGTCATCGACCGGCGGCTTCAAAGTCATTAAAGAGAGATTAACCCTTTCTTTTATAATTTTTTGAGAAAATATTAATCAACTTTTATGAATTTTCTATTTAAAAAAAAGATAAATTTAATCCTTAAAAATAGTAAAAATATCACAATCCGTATAAAATTCTGATATTCTTGTAATACTTTTCAAAATCTTAATTTTTTACAAGTTGACTTTCTAAATCTGATATATTTGCTAATACCTTCCAACATTAAACAAATGCTTCAACTTCAATCAAGTTCAATTTCCACTTCATAGTTCCTACCAACCGAACACGGCCATAGTCTTTGTAAACGGTTGGGTAAAAAGGTGCCTACAATGCAAAAGTCCTTCCGTCTAATGTTTTCTTACAGAATAAAATCTAATAAATAATTATGTGGAGGAGGGTGGAAGGTACTGTCGGCTTCAACCAGGCAAATACTCGATCCAAATCCACGTTCTTTGTACGAAGCTTTGCCTTTACCTTTTCTGAAACCCTAATTAGTAATAACTGTCGAATTCCCTTCTCTCACACCCTTTCAAAGCTTGCTTGCTGTTCTCTGAACATCAAACATTGCTTCCTCTTGCTGGCGGTGCGAGAAACTCGCTTTCCCTCTTTCCGCCTCACTTCCACAAAGGTATTCAATTTGGAGGTGATTCTTCCTCTTAGTGATTGCTTTGATCTCGATGAGTTCTATTCAATGATTTTAGTGATTTCTGAGTTTATATGTTTTCTAGATCTACCGAACGCTTCAATCTTTTGTGGGAGTTGAGCCTTTGTTTCCTTTTCATTTCTCCTTTTATTGTGAGATTTAGTTGAATAAAGTAATTGGATCTGATGGATCTTTGGATCGAAGTGGCCTCATGCCTGTGGGTCTTTGATTGTGATATATAGAACGCATGACTATGCTCCATTAAGTTTTATCTTTTATGTGTATGAAGAATTCCGGTTGGGTGGCTGACTTGTCTTTTGTGACCTCTAATTGAATTTATGCTTATAGATTGAATTACTCCTAGTACTTGTGAGGGTCTTTGTGAGCTCCGTTTTCAGTGTCCTTGTCATCTGGTTATGGTGATTGTTATCTGATTGGGTTTCGATAATTAGCTTGTTCAGGCTTACAGTGAAAGTCATATGCTTAATCTGCAGAATGGTGCACTCATCCTGCTCTAATATGCTTCTTACATTTCATATGCTTCAGGTTGACAGATTACTTTCCCTTTACAAGTTTCAGAGCCTTTTGAAGGAAACTGCATCTGTTCAGATAATTTCTTCCTTCCAGATAGCATCTTATGGCGCTCACAGCTAATCATTATTCTGATAAAAATTGTCAAAAAGGTCTGAGCTATATATATATATATATCATCGACTTGTTTTTTTTTTTCAATGCAATAGTTAAGCAAGCTTTTAAAGTGATGGAAGGTTTCATTTATGATGTTGTTTTGTGCTTTCATGTTGCAATATCTAATGTCTATATACCATATTAGTAGTATATAAAACTACCCGCTTTTGACAGATTGGTAAGTTTAAAGTTTATGGTGCCGTGTAAAAAGATAAGATGTATGGATCAAATTAGTGTATCAACTAACAAAGGTGTTTTTTAGCGGTTCAACTGATTTTCTTGAACCATTTTTAAATTAATCAATACAAGCTGGTTTATTTGCATAATTCCTTCAGATTGGGGTTTCACCTCTACGCATTTAACTTCTAGTAACTCTACCCGACATTGCTAGAGTTTCTTATGACTTTCAATTAATCTGCATTCTGCTTTGCTGTACTGAGGAGAAAGAAGCTTATGAGAAGACACTAAAGAGAAAAGAAAGAGATTCAAAGTAGTATCCTCAGTTGAATTCACAATCCCTATTTACTGATGTTCAGAGACAACAGTTGACAGTTCAAACTTCAACGTAGGAAAGAAGGGGCTTTACTAACAAGTTTTACCTGGCACTATTCAACATTCTTGGAATTCTTGTACCTGATCCAGTCGGTCAAGCCAATCAATTAATTCTCATCATATTGGACTTCTTTCGAACCCTGGCTCCATAGAATGGGGCTTTTCGCACAACTTTAAAAATCATACCAAGCTGTCAGCAGCAATGCCATTAATATTATCTCGTTGATGTTATGAATTGTTCAGTGCATGCTGGGCTATGAATTATTCTACTTCTACTCTAATGCTAGCTTTCATGTTTTGGAGTTTTAGGTCCCTTTGACTATATTAACTGAATGACTGAAAAGTTGTTTTTTTCTTCTAAACATTTCCTAATTTTCAAATATGAATTCTAGAAGCAAATGGAGATTTGTCCTTATCTTCTGTGGGCACATCCGCCACATCTTCAATACAATTGATGCTTTGTGTATATTTAGATCCAAGCCATTCTCCTCTAGAGATGTACTCTATATTGTCATCTTAAAAGAAACAAGTACTGGTAGTGTTGAATTTGTGATCTTTGATTTGAAGCCTATAATAAACTCCTACTATTTTTGTGCTCGAGACTTCTCTTCGCACTAATGCTTCTGTTTTATTGTATATGGGCTCATTTGCAGATCCTTTTTACAGGGAGCTGTGGCATGCCTGTGCTGGTCCACTTGTTAGTGTTCCTCGTGAGGGGGAGCGAGTGTATTACTTTCCCCAAGGTCATATGGAACAGGTAAATGTGGTCTTCTGTTTCCATTTATGAATGTAATGTGCCTAGACAAGTTAATTTGCTGATTTATTTTTCTCAAGTTTGTGGTATTTTCTATTTTTCACGCATCATTAGTTGTACTTGACTACTTGGATATGAACTTCTTAGATTTGAAAGATCACTGTCAGACACCCATTGGGCAATGGATCTGTTTTCATCATCATTTTTGTTACTGCCTTATTTGGCAGTTGAGCTCCTGGTGTTGGTTTTATTAGTGACATGCATCTGTTGTTTTGTATTTATGTATTTTGTAGCTCTACTCATGACATGAGTGGTCTACATATTGGTAGTGATCATCTGCTGATGTAAGGGTTTTATTTATTGGCGAATTTACAGCTTGAAGCTTCTACTCATCAGGGATTAGATCAGAAG
Organism: Rheum nobile; assembly: GCA_027886185.1. Classification (NCBI taxonomy): domain Eukaryota; kingdom Viridiplantae; phylum Streptophyta; class Magnoliopsida; order Caryophyllales; family Polygonaceae; genus Rheum; species Rheum nobile. Next base: position 11,732,718 of record WOAB01000639.1, read on the forward strand.
ATGCCAATGTTTAATCTGCCATCTAAAATCTTGTGTAAAGTGGTCAATGTTGAACTTAAGGTTTGTTTCATTGTTTTCTCCATAGTGAAATTCCTTCTCTTTTTTATTTTCTAATACTAGCTAATTTTTGGAACTTCTTATCTTTTGTTCTCAACCTTTTAGCTACTTGCTTGCAGGCTGAACCTGACACTGATGAAGTTTATGCCCAGATCACTTTGATTCCAGAACCAGATGTGAGCTTAATGCTGACTTTTTGTCCAATATATAATAGATGACCGATGGACATGCCTATGAATTGCTTAGCTTTGTCTTATTGTTGATGTTATATCAGTGCTTAACTTCTGTTCTTTTTCCCCCTCTATAATCAGCAAAGTGAAGTTACAAAGCCAGACCCTCCTCTTCCGGAGCCCCCAAAGTGCCTTGTACATTCATTCTGTAAAACTCTTACAGCCTCTGACACAAGTACTCATGGGGGATTCTCTGTTCTCCGTAGACATGCAGATGATTGTTTGCCTCCATTGGTTAGTACCTGAATGGAAAATTATGTTACAACTTATAACCACTGCAAAAACGATGCTCACAGTTATCAAGCAACCTTGCAATGAAATCAATGAGCAAAAGTTCCTTTTTCCTGAATTATCTTTGTGAACTTCCCATGCTGAATACTTGAATTCCTCTTTACTTTCAGGATATGTCTCTGCAGCCACCTTGGCAAGAACTCGTTGCACGGGATCTCCATGGCAATGAATGGCATTTTCGTCACATTTTTCGAGGTTAGCATTTTAAAACCTGTAGTGTTCATGTATAAGAGACAGCTCAGACAGGGGATATTTTTTTCCAGCTCTCCTAATATTCAGTTTATCAAGTTTTATTGTAAAAGGGTCAACCTGCTGGCTTCTTTACCTCCATTGATATAATTGCAGGTCAACCTAGGCGTCATTTACTCACTACTGGGTGGAGTGTCTTCGTCAGCTCCAAGAAACTAGTTGCTGGTGATGCATTTATATTTCTGAGGCAAGTGTTTTTCTTAACAATGTGGACTAACATTGATCGTGCTGTCTATGCCAATCGGAATGTTCTGTTCTGAAATTTAATCCTTCATCATTTATTTTTTTACGTATAAATTTTGTAGAGGTGAAAATGGAGAGTTGCATGTCGGAGTGAGGAGGCTCATGAGGCAGTTGAACAATATGCCGTCTTCTGTTATATCAAGCCACAGTATGCATCTGGGTGTGCTCGCTACTGCATCACATGCAATTCAAACCGGAACCATCTTTTCTGTTTTCTATAAGCCCAGGTTGGGAGAAATATACTTCGTTTTTGTGGTTTTCATTCTGTTCCGCGTGATGTTCTGTCTTCCAGGAAGAATAAAAATGGTCAATTAGGTTTCATGTTTTTGTGGTTTTCATTTCAGTTGAAATTCACACAATAATATTTTAAGTAGTTCCAATGGTAGTTTTCATGAATAAGAGGCTGTCCAATCCAGTCCTTAAATGTAGGATTAATGGAGTTGTTTCTTTTTTCTGCATCATTTGCTACACAGTCCATAGTGTATGTTGGATTTTGTTCTTTCCCCTGACATTTTTTTCTTACTGTCAGAACTAGTAGGTCTGATTTTATTGTGAGTGTCAACAAGTACCTTGAGGCAAAATCCAACAGCTTTTCTGTGGGCATGAGGTTCAGAATGAAATTTGAAGGCGACGAAGTTCCTGAGAGGAGGTAATTTACCTTGTTAACTCTCGTTTTTCTTCTTTAGTAGATTCTAAGAAAACATTCTGTCTTATAATTGCAGGTATAGTGGAACAATTGTTGGTGTATGTGATAATTCTTCATCAGCCTGGGCTGATTCTGAGTGGAGATCTTTGAAGGTAGACTTCAATTTGTAAAAAATTGGATATTGTTTGATAGTTGTGGCTCCTTTGATTTCTATCTAGTAGCTACAGATGATACATTTTCGATTCAGACTTACTTATCACCGCTCTGTGTACAGGTTCACTGGGATGAGCCATCAGCAATCATGCGTCCGGAAAAGGTTTCGCCATGGGAATTGGAGCCACTGGTGCCAACTAACTCCATGACTTCCCAACCAGCTCAGAGGAATAAACGGCCACGTCCACCAGTTAATCCTACTGGTCCTGATCTAAATGCACTGGGTACAAATGCTCTTTTCTTCTCTCCTGGTTCTACATGAATTTGGTTTGGCCTTTATAGCAGTATCATTAGGGCTCGCTCCGATGCATGTGTTTTGTATTACAGCAGTATGTCGTCATACGACATACTGTAGCGATGTGGTTTTTTTGGTTACCCAAATACATGATGCCTTATATCAAAATGCTTTATCTCCAAATAACGGCATTGTCCCATTATCTCACCTTCCTCCTCCACAATCAATATTGGGATTGTATCTCGTGAGACAGCAGGCGATCGGATGCAAATTTCGTTCCTTGGTGGCGATGATTAATGCATGTTGCTGATTCGGATTCTAATTTTTATTCGCTTAATTTCTCTACTAGTACTTTGGTTGATTGATATCCTTTAATCTAAAAAAGATTTATGGGTTTGGAATATCTTGAGTGTTTGCTTCATGCCATTTTGCTGGGTCTTTTTATTTTCTTATTTTCCCAATCCATCTACGACTTGCTTTGTTATCTGAAATTGAAGAGTTGGAATAGAGAGTGAAATTGGCGAGGGAGAAAAAAGGGGAAGATGATGGGTGGGTTTGGGGATATGTTTTTTAATTAAAAATTTCACTTGCAATCTTACAACCATCATAAATTCAGAGAATGTTAAGTGGGGTTTCTGGTGGGAGGGTGCTCAAATAGGAGCATTCTACGGTGGGGATATCGTCTTATACATGAGTTTAATTTTTTTCTATTTGGATTTGAATTTGGGGGCTGTGTACTGCGAGTTATTAAGAATTTCCTTCGGAGGGGTTGACATTAATTGGTTCCGCACAGAACAAAGTTCCAATGGGTGTCTTGGTGGATGTGATGCTTGTACGGAGTGAATTGAGGATCTATGGCATGTTGTCGAGGGATAGTGAAGGACAGGGTTTGTGGTGTCTCTCAGCTGTAGGTTGAAGTTCAGACTTTATCCTTTGATGGTGGCGTGAGCTGTGAAGCTTGTATATGGCTTCAAAATATTGGTTTCTTGGGTGCATTATTCGAAGCTGATAGTTTGGAGTTTGTTCGTTGCTTTAATAGCTTGTTGCATCCTGTTACCGAGTTTGATTTCGTGCTATCTCATTGGGTTTTGTTTTTATAATTTTCTCATGTGCGTTGTAGGTGTATTCAGTAGCACATATGAAGCAATGTTTGGTTTAGAGTATCAGGTTTATTAGAACAGTATCCTACATTAAAATATTATGTTGTATTATGAACAATGGCTACTAACTCGATAAATAATCACTGGTAAAGCATAGTGACTTTGGAGGCTGATAGTTTGGAGTTTGTTCGTTGCTTTAATAGCTTGTTGCATCCTGTCACCGTGTTTGGTTTCGTGCTATCTCATTGTGTTTCATTTTTATGATTTTCTCATGTGTTGTAGGTGTAATTCAGTAGCACATATGAAGCTGTGCTTGGTTTAGAGTATTAAGTTTTATAAGAAGAATATCGTACAAAAAAGTATAATCCTCGATATCCAAACGGACCGTTAATTTTTTTATTTTTTATTGTTTCAATTAGGCTTGTGGAAAACCTCTGCAGAGTCTCCGTCTTCAGTATATTCTGATCTGCACCATGTAGGAGACCAGTTTCCAGCTCCAAAAGTTTCTTCTGCAACGAAGGCTAATTCTCTGGACTTTGGAGGGAACTCTACCCTGGCTACAGCTTCCAACCAGTCAATGATCTGGCCCGGAAGGGTTGAAAACATGTCAGATTCTTTTGGTTTAGGTCTTAAAAAAGTATGTGGTGAAAAGAAACAGAGTACAGGAACTGAGTGCAGGCTGTTTGGGATAAAGCTCGTCAAGCCTTCAACAGTACGTGACAACTCAAATGGGAGTAATGAACCACCAGTTCATTCTCTGGAGTCTGAATTAGATCATCATTCTGAGCCATTGAATCTCATTCGGGCTGATGTTCCTCCAACAAGCTGTGAGCCTGACAAGTCCTCCCAAATATCCCCACAAGAATCATATAGCAAACATATTCGGACTTGCACCAAGGTATCAATATAAATCCTCATATCCTCTTGCATAATATTCTATATATGTCTTGGTGGTGTGTTGATTCAAATAGTATTAAGGATGCCCTTGTTTGGGAAGGCAGGTCTAATTATCTATTGGTATAAAATTGATTATTTCTTCGTCATGTCAGGTACATATGCAAGGCATAGCAGTTGGACGCGCTGTAGATTTGACTCGATTCAACTGTTATGAGCATCTCTTCAGGAAATTGGAGGATATGTTTGATATTAGAGGAGAGCTTTGTGGCTCTACCAGAAAATGGCAAGTTGTCTATACAGATGATGAAGATGATATGATGATGGTTGGGGATGATCCATGGAAGTAAGTACTTGCTGATAAATGAATTAATAAAATTGATTCGAGACTCCGAGTTTAGTGCAATATTCATTCTTACGTACCTGCGCAAATCTCTTTTTTGTAGCGAGTTCTGCAATATGGTGAAAAAGATATTTATATATACAACCGAAGAAGTTAAGCGACTAATACCAAAGATCAAGCTTCCAACAAGTGAAGACGCAAAACCCAAGTTGGATTCTGAAGTGGCATTCGGTTCCGAGGAGCAGTCTTCCACTGCTGGTCCTAATCCTATTGTTGAATGTTGATTAAAGCACATAAGATGCAGTTCTCGACTGGTATGTGGAGCTTGTATGTGGTGAGGTGGCACAGAAGACAAACGCTCTCTTGCTCGCGGATCAAGTGTAGATTAGTGTCAATTTTGCAGCTCGTGGAATATGGGGTTGCTACATGTTGATTCAGTCATCTGGTTTTGTGTATCTGGCTTTGTAGACCCACTTGTTGTGAGAACCGACAATGATGCATAGAGTTAGGACGCTGTTATCCTGAAGTTGTCCTTTCTCAGACCCTAAAAAATGCTTGGCATAAATCTTTGGATGGCCACCGTGTAATGTATGACAAAGAGTCCCTGCTGTGTTAATGTATATAGCAAGCTATTTATGGTTGTGATTTGTTTGAACTGAGTTTGCGTTAGGTGTTGTTTGCATGGATCTTTATAGCAATGTGATCAAGTTTCGGAATCTAAGGCGATTAAGGACACAACGCCAATATTGTTATTTATAATGTCCTTAATAATGTGGTGATGCCAACAATAAAGAAAGATCAAGTGCAACCAACGCTGGGGTGGGGTGGGGTGCATGTTATTTTTGAATCTGACTATCTTGTTTTGGTCACCAAATTTAATCCAATTCATCCCACAATTTCTTGATTTGTGTAAAGTAGGAAGTGATGTCATCAGTTCCTTGTGAAATTGAAGCGATCTCCTTCTGGATATTGAAATTCTAAGCACCACTAGTGCGACCAAATCTGGAATTAAGTTAGAGTCCAGGTAGCTTGAGTTGTTGTAGCGAAAAGAACACTATTTGCTATGTTCTTATGATCCAGAGCAGTGGTCAACCAAGAAATAACAAGATCCCATAAGCGGAGTTGAGGAGGATCATCGGCCATAGAAGAACGTGGAAAACTTCCATCAATAAATGCAACTTTGTTCTCGGCACTTAAAGAAACCAAGACAACACGATGCCATGACAAGAAGCTCTTGCCGTCAAATTTTAGTGAAACAAGAATCATCCCTGGACTATCGGATGGATGTAAATGTAAAGCATCACCAAGATCAATGATAGTAGGAAGAACAACATTCACCATTGTGAATTTGATGAAGGAATCAGAAGGCGGTCGGAAGAAAACGATCGAGAAAACAAGGAATCGAAATAAATTTGAATGAACCATAATAAAGTAGACCGATCAAACACGATCTAAGCAATGAAACAAGTAGACTAAAATCCAGAACATGGAAGCTAGAGGATCGAAGATCCGAGCGACTGATACCATGTTGGTGTTCCCATGGAACAAATTGCAAAGAGAGAGAATCGTGGATTGCATTGTATTGGTTGAATGGAAGAAGTTACAAAGAGGGGTTATTTATAGTAATCTAGATTACACATCACTCATCTAACGAACTCGCCTAACAGACTTTCTAATCTAACCACGTGGCACTCACGTGTGATGAATATACTAACAACAACTAGCAACATAAACAATGCTAAAAAATAGCAACATAAATATGAACAACAAGTTACATAAACATGAACCGTCGAATTGAACAACTAGCTATACAAATGAATAAGTAACAGCATAAACATGAACAACAAACTACATGAACATGAACAAACTTCAAATTGTGAGAACCGTCGGTTCAAGGGGTTTCCTTGAATCGGAAAATTCCCGAAACCGGCGGTCCGATTCAGGTTCGAGTGGTTTCCCGCCAGTTCGGAACCCGGTTCAAGGTCCGATTCGGAACCCGGTTCAAAAAAAATTAGAAAAAATAAAAGTGGTTTTAGGGTTCACCCGGTTTACAACAGCTAGTTTTTTTTTTCTTTTAGAGAGATTTAGCGTTTTATTTTAAGGTTTAATTAGGGGTTTAATGAAAAAAGGGATTTTAGGGTTAAGGGTTTTTATTTTAAGGTTTTATAGAGTTTATGGTTTATGGTTTAGGCTTTTTAAATATAATTATTTGAATTTTTTTTAATGTGTTTATGATTTTTGTAGCTTTTTTAAGATTTAAAGGGTATTATAAGTTGTACATTATATGATCTAGGTTAGGGTTTATAGTTTAGGATTAAGGGTTTGTATTTAAGGTTTTGTATAGTTTATAGTTTATGATTAGGTTCTTTTATATTTAGTTAATTTAACATTTTTTAATGTGTTTATAATTTTTGTAACTTTTTTAAGATTTAAAGGGTATTGTAAGTTATAACATTATATGATCTAGGTTAGGGTTTATAGTTTAGGGTTAAGGGTTTGTATTTTAAGGTTTTGTATTTTTCGGTTAGGTTCTTTTATATTTAATTATTTTAACATTTTTTAATGTGTTTATAATTTTTGTAACTTTTTTAAGATTTAAAGGGTATTGTAAGTTGTAACATTATATGATCTAGGTTAGGATTTATAGTTTAGGGTTAAGGGTTTGTATTTTAAGGTTTTGTAGAGTTTATGGATAGGTTCTTTTATATTTAATTATTTTAACATTTTTTAATGTGTTTATGATTTTTGTAGTTTTTTTAAGATATAAAGGGTATTGTAGGATTTAGGACTCTAGGTTAGGGTTTATTGTTTAGGGTTAAGGGTTTGTATTTTAAGGTTTTGTATTTAAAGGTTTTGTAGAGTTTATGGTTAGTTTTTTTATATTTAATTATTTGAACATTTTTTAATGTGCTTATGATTTTTGTAGTTTTTCTAAGATTTAAAGGATATTATAAGTTGTAGCATTATATGATTTAGGTTAGGTTTTGTAGTTTTAGGGTTAAGGGTTTGTATTTTATAGTTTTGTATAGTTTATGGTTAGTTTTTTTATATTTAATTATTTGAACATTTTTTAATGTGCTTATGATTTTTGTAGTTTTTCTAAGATTTAAAGGATATTATAAGTTGTAGCATTATATGATTTAGGTTAGGTTTTGTAGTTTTAGGGTTAAGGGTTTGTATTTTATAGTTTTGTATAGTTTATGGTTAGGTTCTTTTATATTTAAATATTTGAATATTTTTTAATGTGTTTATGATTTTTGTAGCTTTTTTAAGATTTAAAGGGTATTGTAAGTTGTAACATTATATGATCTAGGTTAGGGTTAAGGGTTTGTATTTTAAGGTTTTGTAGAGTTTATGGTTTATGGTAAGGTTTTTTATATTTAATTTTTTGAATGTTTTTAATGCATTTATGATTTTTGTAGCTTTTTTAAGATTTAAAGGGTAATGTAATATGATTTAGGTTAGAGTTTATAGTTTTAGGGTTAAGGGTTTGTATTTTAAGGTTTTGTAGAGTATGGTTTATCGTTTAGGTTTTTTTTTATATTTGATTATTTGAACGTTTTTTAATGTGTTTATGATTTTTGTAGCTCTTTTAAGATTTAAAAGGTAATGTTATTAATGTAGGATGTAGTAGGACTTTAGGGATTATAGTTTTCGAAGGGTTTTAATTAGAGCTGTCAAAAAGTTACCGAACCCGTTTTACCGACCTGCTTTTGGACCCGAATCGACCTGACCGAAATTTTTGATAACCCGAAGTTACTGAACCCGAATTTATCGAGACCGAATCCGACCAACCCGAACCCGAACCCGACCCGATTAACGAATAAATATGGAGTATTAATAAAATATAACATAAAATAATATGATAAATGACATATAAATAATGATAATATGCTTAATATCCTAAAAAAAGAACATTGTTGTACTTATATAATTTTTTATAATGTAGAAATTTATAAATTAATAAATAAAAGATAAAATATGATTTTGGTCTACTAATATCAATTACATTAAAATAATTAATAATAATATTATTTTTTAATCCATTTCAACTTATTTTGACATATTTAAATTAGTTTTTAACTATTTAATAATATTTAAATAGTGAAAAAAATATTTAAAAAATGACGCTCTTGACCCGTTGGTTAACCTGAACCGTCCGCTGACCTGTATTGACCCGACCGACTTGACCTGTTATCCGAAATGACCCGACCCGTTCTCAACCCGAACCGAAAATAACTGAACTGAACCCGACTTGACCGACCCGATTGACAACTCTAGTTTTAATGGATTTTTCTTCTTTTTTTTAAAAAGTTTTTTTCTTCGAATTGAACCGCCGGATAAAAAATGTCTTGAACCGAAATCTAAATCGGCCAGGACCTTGAACTGCCGGTCCAGTCCAGTCCAGAGTTTGACCCGGTCCAGTTCCAATCCGATTCCCCGATTCAGGGTCGGTTTTGTCCCGCTCTAGAGGGAGGGAGGGAGAGGAAAACAAAAACAAAAAAAGGAGTAATACCGTAATGAATAGTACAAGATACTAGGAGGGAGAATAGATACGTATCTACAAATTGCCTTGATGAAGATTTTCTTTGTTTTTCCTTGATCTCCTTTTTGATTTGGTGAAGCAGTAATATTGTAACAATATCTATCCGTTAGATTATAAATTTAACAGAATTCTCCTCATTATTTACTATAAGGGTTCTCCTCATTAGAACCCGATCTTATATATATACGGTTTTTCTAACCTATGTCCTAAAGGCATAGATTAAGAATTCTTATTAAGAAATATAAACCCTAAATAGGAAAGGATGAACCCATTTAAAAAAATTTAAAAACTCTAAAAAATTAACACATAATCAATACTTTCTATATAAGAGATCTTAAGGGCATATGTTAGAAAAATCAATATATATATATAGATCTATGCTCTAGTAAAACAGACTCTTAAGGTAAAACGAGTGTATTAATTTAGGACATTGGATGAGAGGAGAATAGATGGCTGTGATTTAATAATGGATTCTCTAATTTTATATGGTGGATGTGACCACACCAGATCCCCTCAAATCCTAAAATTAAGAGATTGTAATATTCACCAAATCCACTCAACTTCCTCTTTTAATCTCTCTCTCGTTTCTCTCATCCGTCTTCCTCTTCCACACTCTCTCTCGTATTACTCTCTGGCGCTGCAGGGACCTCCGTTGATGAACTCAACAACCTTATCAGTCTCTTCCATTGCGAGATGTCACTCAACTTCTCTCCAACCTCCACAAACCCAATCTCCCATGGCGCTCGCCTGATTCTTCCAACCCTTCCTTCATTCTTTCCCTCTCTTCTCCTTCCACTTCCCTCCATCTCCGCCCCACCTTCCATTTCCCCTATGTCCTCGCAAATCGTCAATTGTTTCCGCGTCGCTTTTCGGCGAGGCCGCCGCATATGATTTCGATTGGGGCGACACCTATGACGATGGCGGTGTTGACGAAGAAGACGAGGGATCGCCGTGGGAGGGGGCGGTGGTGTATAAGCGAAGCTCGTCGGTGTCTCATATGGAGTACTGTACTACCTTGGAGAGGCTAGGGTTGATGAAGATTTCGTCGGAGCTTTCGAGGTCGAGGGCTACGGCTATGGGTTTGAGGCTCACCAAGGTTGTCAAGGAGTATTTGGATGGCACGCCTGTTCTTGTCTCTATCGATGTTACCAGGAGGAAGCGTGATATGATCAGATTAGATGGGATTGTAAGGACTGTTATCTCCCTCGGATGTAACAGGTAGTTTGATCGAATCTCAATTTTGAATGGTGAATGTTGAAATTGGGCATTTTGATTTTCTTGTTCTGCCAATTTCAAACTATGAGAGATGCCTTGTAGGTTTTTAGTGAAATGCTTAACTGAAAATGATATAGGCTAGAGCAAATGGCTGTGGAATTGTTAATTGGTTTGAAGTATCTGACTCGTGCTTGTTGGGTTACTTTTCCATGCTTTTGATTTGGGACTTTGCTGCTAAAATTGGTACCAGATGTAAAATTGATAGATCGGTTGTTTTAAATTGCCATATAGACAGCTTGTGTTGTGGTTCATATGAATGGCGAGCTTTCCATTATGGTTATTTTGTGTATTTGAATAAATCTTTGAATTAGGGAAAAACTTGTTTAATTTCGTGTTTCTTGTTTTGTTGCTACGATAATCAACAATCCTATCAAGGTCTTGTATGAAGCATTAGTCTTGAGATTGTTGGAATAAATTAAATAATGCTGGAATAATTGCTACTCCAATGAGGTTATTTTGATGTTTGAGTATGATTATGTAGATGAGGGTTATGTGATTATGGATTATGTATCTGGCCGTGAATGTGATATTCAGTTGTATGGAAGGGATATGCATTTTCCATGCATTGATATGCAGATAGTACTTGTATGATATGTAATTTGTTATTATAGATTATTTCATTGGCCGTGATATTCATTTATGTGGATGTGATATGCATTTTCCATACATTGATATGCATAATATACTTGTATGATATGTAATTTTTTATGATAGATTATTTCATTGACCGTGAATGTGATATTCATTTGTGTGGATGAGATATGCATTTTATATACATTGATATGCAGAATAAGCCGCGGGCATGGCCAAGGAAGCTCTCGCTGAGTGCTAGGAAAGAACAAGTCGCGGGCGCGGTTCAAGGGCAGCGATCACGGCCATGCAATTATGTGGATGGGATATGCATTTTTTGTACAGTGATATGCAGAATATACTTGTATGATATGCAACTTGTAATTATGGATTATTTCCTTGAGCGTGAATATGATATTCATTTGTGTGGATGGGATATACATGATACCGAATAACAGATATTCAGAAATACTTGAACGATATTCAAATAATGTGTTTTGATATGCACAATTTTTTTTCAATTCAGTGGATGCATTATATACATAATGAATAAGCACTCACAATACTTGAATATCAGATATAGGACAATGAATATCAGCATGAATACGATGGAACATGAACAAAATAAACAGATATGCAAAGAACATTTAACGATATTCACAATTTTCCTGTCGATATGCATAATGTTAATTTTCAACTAATTAAATGTATTGATATGCACGAACTTCCACTAAATATGCGTATTAACTAAAAACACACCTATGCGTGGAAGATGGTGGTGAATAACTGCCTATTTTGGATGATCTACGTTTTCTCTCTCCAATCTCCTTCTAACTGCCTATTTTGGAGGTTTTTAATTTTTAGAAATTTAGAAAATCAGTAGGGATATTTTATCCCATGAAAACCGCCCCATACACCCTTATTATATTCTCCAAATCCAACCATCCAATACTCTCAATCCGACGCTCTATAATTGTACACTCGTTTTACCATAAGAGTCGTTTTACCTGAGCGCCCCTCTATATATATATAGGTATATCTACATAGATTTAGGTTCTAGTGAAACAAGAATTTATGGTAAAACGAGTGTATTAATTAGGAGCGTTGGATGAGTTAAAAATAAACTGACTAGATCTGATCGTAATGGGAGCAAAAAATCTAAAATGGAATGCACTCACTAAATCACACCCACATGTACGTGATCTTACTTTACCCCTGATTTTGTAGGGGTATTATTCTATGTATTATTTCTTTCCTATATTAAATAGTTATCTCTCCAAGTTATATCTCTTAGCAAACAACGGCAAGGCTACTTGCGCCCTGACACAGTGCTATTTGCACCATGTCAGTGGCGCACGACACTCACTGCCGCGCGACAATGAGTGCCGGCCGACGGTGGGTGCCGGCGGCCGGCGACGATCTCGCGATGATGGGTTTAGGGTTGCGTTCGTGATGGGTTTAGGGTAGAATATTCGGTGGACTTTAATCAGAATTATTATTGCGTCCGTGAATGAATTACTTTCGGTGGATTTCAATCACCATTTTTCGGTGAATTTTAAGAACCCGACTCGACCCGAACCTGACTCGATATTTTTTAAGACTCGATATAATTTTAAAATTCAATATTTTTTAAATATCGAAGAAGAACCCGACTCGACCTAAACCCGACCCGAACTCAACCCGAAAATTTGTACGACTCGATCGATCCACCGCCGGCCACCTCTGACATTCACCGCCGGCACCCACCGCCGCGCGGCACCCACTGCCGCACGGACTGCAGGTGCAATTTGGCACTCTACAGCCGGTGCAAATAGGATCCACCACAAACAAATCTCCATTTACCTCTCTCTCGGGTGAAACGGCGCATCTCTCTCCCTCATGGCCTGATGGTGATGGTGGATCAACGTACTCATCGGCGGAACTTAATTATTGCACAATGATGTCAAAGGCGTTTTACTAGGAGCGTTTTATTGGGTCATCCTTAATCTTACAAACAAAATAGTGGTGATTTGGTAGCATGAGTTTTGTAACTCAATTTCTTTTTACTTTTGTCTTTCTTTTACATCATTTATTGAATTTATTCTACTTGTTTTTAACATTAATGGTTTCATGTCCCGATCGGAACTTCCATTCTCTTCGAACCATCCGATTGGATTTACAAGATCGAAAAATGCCACGATCTATACTGCTTACTCGGTAATTTTCTCTCTCTCTTTTTTCTGCGAGTTTTGATCCTTATTCGAATTTAGTTCATCTCGTGATTTAAAAATAGACGATCTGAAAGCTTTTATTTTTTCCTATAGTTAGTTTGTTTCTAGGTCCATTTCGTCCTCGACATTCTAGGTCTGATTCTGGTGATAATGGTGGAGTTGAATGTAGTGATGATGGTGGTCTTTTTAACACTCTCCGACAACGAAATCTCGCGATCAGAGGAAGAGATGAAAAAGGTCGTCGCAAGCAAAGAGAGCCAAGTCAGATATGCGGTGTCGAAGTTGCAAAAGCGGCGACACCAATTGTCGGACGATTACAAATCTAATAAAAGATGACATTCACGATATTAGACATGATATTTACGTGTAATTAGTTGATAATATTCATAAAATTAGGTGGTGATCGATATTCGTGAGTTGGGTGGTGATATTCATGTAATCGGGGTGGTGTAATATTCATGTAGCTTACTATGATATTCATGTAACTGAGAGTGACATTCATGTAAACGAGTGTGATATTCATGTAACTGAGAGTGACATTCATGTAACTGACTATGATATTCATGTAATTGAGTGTGATATTCATATTATCACGTGGTGATATTCATGTTTTAAGTGATGATATTCAGGTTTTAAGTGGTGATATTCATGTTTTTGAGAAATTAAATATTCACATACTAAACAGAGATATTCATACAAACATAGACGATATTTTAGAGACAATGGCAGAACAACAAGAACAAATTTACGTATATGCTAATTTGTTGAGCATGAAGACGCACTTGATCGATATTCATAGACAAATAATCGATATTCATAAACAAATAATGGATTTTCATGAACGTTGTAAAAACGATGATGAACGAGGTTAATCTAAAAAATTGATGTGGAAAGAACGAAATCTGAGAAATAATTTCATAGTAACAAGGTTTTTTAATTATCTCTCCTAAGATTCTATCCTTTTTTAAATAATAAAAATAAATAATATTATTAGATTTTGGTAACTACCTAATCTACTTCCCAATCTAATGTAACACACCCTTATGCACCCTTAAATCTCTCTCAAATTTGTCCATCCCTCTCCTTGCATCCAACGGCCCATATTTCTACACTCGTTTTACCACATTACTCGTTTTATCTGAACCTCTCTCATATAGATATCGATTTATTCATATTTTATCACTATTTTTTAACATGATTATCTATCTATAACTATATATTAAACCTCACACTTTTTGAGCCACTAGAGCGTTTTTAGGCTCAGGTTGTTGAGGTTTGAATTTTTTATTTTTTCATTTATTATTATCCTCTTTAATAACTTTATCTTGTTTTTTAAATTAATCAAAATTTAAATTCTAAAATTCTATCATATCTTAACCAAATCTCATCAAATTAACTTTATTCTGTTAAAAAAACTAGCTTATTTCTTTTAACAATACGTATGAACTAATCTAAGCCTTATATTTGGTTGTATATTAAATTTCACATTCAATTATTCATTTTAACTTGATATAAAGGTCTTATATAGTATTCATAGTCGATATAGAAACTGACGGATTATTTTTGTACAAGAACGATGATATCTAAGCTAAATTTTAAATTTATTATGATTATGTTATTTCTAAACCAAAAATTATTAATATGATTTATTTTGATACTCTTAACAAACTTTAATTTTTTAACTTATTTTTGTAACACCCCCGACTTATGTCGGTAGTGCCACACGCTAGTGACCTCATACTGTAAAGTCCAAAGTCACCTTAGGCTTTAATCGGAACATTTATGCTTATAACAATAAATAAATATTAAATAATGACAGAGTAAATAATGGAAGACTTTGTATACAGAAAACTCAATACTTTTATTAAAATTCCTCTAGTAAATTAAGAACGACGGTAATACAAATAATGTGAAATTATACTGGAAGACTTTTAAACAAATCCTACTTACACGCCTAATTTATATAAGCATTACATTTATTTCAAAACACACACCTTTAAAATATTACTACTTAAGAACACAACCTTCAACTGAAAGCCTTCGTCTTCGATCGGTTACTTCAAGGCGTCTGAGACCAACCACTGATGTGCCGTATAGGACGGATGACACCATCCAACCATGCAAGGAATAAAAACGGTTGGTTAGTCTAATGAAAGACTATGCAAGGGTGAAAACAGATTGGTTCGTGTAGTCGTATATAGTCACTACCCTTGTTTCTCGAATAAAACTCGATAAACGGTATATGACTATAGACTTCTACTGAAAAGAAATAAAGAGGAATGATTAAAGAGAAGACTCCAACGAATTGAGTCTTATGGGAAATTAAATGAATTTGTTTGGGAACATTATATTATCACACAAAGTTTTGAAAACGTCTCGTTGAATATTTGGGTCCTCGACCAACCTCACCACATAATGCGAATCCAGATTGGAAAGGGGACTTACTTTTAGACAAGAGATCGGGCATGTTCCATGCTGTATTTCTCGCCCGAGGGTATATTAATTATGTGTCACACTGCACTTATCTTATTTAATTTCAAAACGTGCATTAACGTTAAAACTTTTAATATCCACAACCGATCTCGCAATGAGATATAGAATGGGACGAATCCCGAATATCAGAAGTAGCTAAGTGCACAACCACTTATATAAAATAAGGGTAGGTCATAACCAAAAGTATTAAAGCAATAATCCTCTTAATACCAGTTATAAAGAAACAGCTAAACCTCGCAAGGTAAATAACGTTCCTACGAATACTCGTGCTAACTAGCATATATATCCACACCAAATGCACAACAATCCACACCAAAATTTAACTAGCACCCTATAATAATATATATATATAAGGGTCATAACTAGCATATATACAACCTAATAATAAGGTTCATTTTCACAACATTTTATCACACAAGTTCCTAAACACAAGTTTTTATATTTTTATTCCAACTTAATTAAGACAACAGATTAATTGTCAACTAAGAAAATATGGAATAAAATAGCAAGAGCACTTGCCTTGAATTACGGAGAAGATCGAACGGCGTTTCGGAGATGATTGCTTTCAAAAAACAAATTGGCTCCCTGCTTTATTTTCGTTCCAAATGCAATTCTCGAGACGTACCCAAATCATACACAATAAAAACATTATATTAGATAATTTATTCAATATAAAAATTTGAAGGATACAATGTCTCGCTTTCTAATTGAATTTATTTAACTCATAAATAAATCAATTTCAAGGTTTTTCGATAAAACGATTATTTATACGATTCTACAAATTAATTAGTCGTATGTTCTAAATAATCATATCATAAATAAATTGATAAAATAATTTATTTATAATCCTACAATTTTCTACCTCAAAACATTATCTAAATGAAGAGTTATAATTTAACCATTCATAATACAAGATAATACCCATAATAATGATAATTAATTTAATTTTAAAATTTCATAAAATTAAATTAATCCTAACTTATTTTCCAATAATCTAGATTAACCAATTTAATCAAGATTAAGCAAAATAAATTAAAATAAGGGATGAGATCCGATAAGGATGAGAAGGGAGGAGAGGAATGAGGACGCATGAAAGCCGTAGGATGGAAAACAAAAGGAGTGCCCATATCACTTTTTAAAAATTCGGAAAAGATTCGGCAAAAAATTGGCATGGACGAATTATTCGCGAAAAAGACGGATTCGCGTGCACGTGAAGTGCAGATTTGTGTGCATGCCAAATACACTCTTGTGTGCATGCCAAAATACACTACGGTGTGCACGTGAAATTCATTTTTGTGTGCATATATAAAACGCGTGTGTTCATATGGAATGAACAAAACGTGCACATAAAAACACGACTGTGTGCATGCGAAATATACTATCGTGTGTATGTGAAGTATACTATCTTGTACATGTGAAAATGACCTCTTTGTGCATATGAAATGCATTACGTGCTATGTGTGCATGTGAAACAACGTAGGTGTGCATGTGTGCACACGAAAATGACATATGTGTGCATGCAAAAATGACCCAAAACACGTACAAAATAACATGTGTACATACGTATGAAAACCAACGAAAATAACCTACGTGTGCATACGGAAATGACCTGTGTGTGCACATGAAAACAACATGTGTGCATACGGAGCAAAATGCATGTGCACGCGGGGCGTGTTTTTTTCGCAAAAAATTTGGTCGTGCCGAATTATATCTGAATTTTCCTTGGCTGATTTGCACACTTTATTCTTGATCCGACGGTCTTTGAACGTCCTCACTTCTCTCCTAATTACTCATCCTCACCTTATCTTTTCCCTTAAAATAAAATACCCAAAATCGAAAATCGGACAAGGGAAATACCGCCGGACTTCGCAAGGTGTCACCGGCCGGAAAAGGGGCAAACTGAGCCTCGTAGGTGCGTCTCCGGCGTCGGGGCTAGAGGGCTTTTGAAAAAGACAACTAGAAGAATCCAATGGTACCCACAATTGCAATGATAAAGCTTCAACACTCTCGAAATTTACTGATGAACAAAGGATATCGGTTTTAGGGTTCTTGGGAAAGATTGATGAAATTGGGTGATTTGGGGAAGCAATTGGAAAGATATTTATAGGGATTTGGAAGTTTTCAATTCCCCCAACAAGATCCCGCTAATTGTTCCTCCCAATTCAAGCCACACTGATCGAATTTTATAAATCATCAATTCGTTCCCGCGAACGACACTCTTGAAAGTCGGACGAAATTCCGTCAATTTCGCCTTTTATAAGCCAAATTGATTGAGGAATTAGATGAAAGATCGTTCCCTATAAAAAAACGGGGACTTAATTGTGCAAATAAAGCTCGAATCGTGGCCTAAATCCTCCATGGAAGAGGAAGCTCCAAGCTGCGTTTTTAATAGTGGGCTGGAGGTTGAAGAAGCTTAATTTCAATAATTACACACGCCCCCCTATTTCAGCCTATTTACTCATTTTTGCCCAACTTTTCAAGTTGTGAGAAAAAAGCCCTCAATTAACTTTTCTAAATTTATAAAAATTACCCAAACTTATTTATTTTTAAAATTCTAAGTTTATAATATTTATTTAACCCAAAATTAAAGTTTAGAAAAATTAACATAGGTTAAAATAAGCTTAAATTATTTTTCTTATGAATTTGACCATACTTAAACCCTTAATAAAAAATTGTTAAACTTGATTTAAATATTCTAAGTTAAAATTGATAAGTTTTATATAATTTATAATAACATAAGGTTAATCATAACTTAGACCATTCATAGCTTAAAGAGATAACATACTTAGCGTATTTATTATTTTATCCCTTTATGGATAAACATGATAATTCCTACAACCTTTATTATTATAGTTAAAATTATAAAATTTACATTCATTGTTATATTTAATTATTTATTCCTACACCATACTATTATAGCCCATATGATAATTTGTACAAAAATTTATCATTACCCAACCTTTGAACCTAAGTTCATAAAAATTTAAATTACTTATCTAAAAGAAATAAAGTAATTTCATAACTTTTATTTTTATCAAATTAAAATTACCATTTTCCCTTTGTAATTTAAGTGGGATATTACAATTTTACCATTACTAATACAAAATCCTTTATAAATATCGAGGTGGTTAGTTTAAATTAATAAGTTTTAGTTTCTTAATTTATTTACCTCATCAAATCCTACGATATCTTATAATTTTACTTCTCTAGAATTTTTTTGCTAACAAATATATGGAGTTGTTATCACGCACAATTAAATTTAAGATATCTCAATTAATTGTTAATTGTTAACTTATCTATCTAATTTTGAAGTTAATTTAATATCTTCATAGTTCAAGTCAACTTAAAATTTAAATATAAACAGTATTTTAAATAATATAATTTTATGGATTGAATTAAATAATATTTATAATAATAAGTATTTATATTTTTATTTAATAAGAAAATATGAGCTATCATAGACACGAAGTAAAATACTATTCAAAAACATAAAAAAATATAATTAATTCATTTTGAAGCAAACGTAATACACTAATAAGTCAATATTAAAGATATAAGATAAGAAAGTGAAACAACTTTAATATAATTTTGAAACTAAGACCAATTTATGGAATAATATAAACAAATTAACAAATTTATTAAGTTTTTTATGCAAACAATGCGTATAAAAGTTAAAATAATACTTATAATAACAATCTATTTTTTAGCCATAAAATAGAATCCAAATTGAGGTAGTTAGAAAAAGAATTATACAGTAAAATTATGAGTAAGGTTTAAATGCATAATGATCTTAGGGTGTAAAGTGAGGAGTAATTAGGATTTAGAGTCATAAGATTTAAGAGATGGATGTATAAAATTGAAGTGACAAAATTGTAAATATTATAATTTTTCTTTCGAAATTAATATTAAAAAAATAAATTATTTTTTCCAAAATTCTTTTTTTTTGAAAAATATTTTTTTTGAAAAATAAAATTTCCGAAAAATATTTTTTTCAAAATTTATTTTATTTTTCGAAAATTATTTTTTTCCCGAAATTATTTTTTTCAAATCAAAATTTCCGATTCCCCCCACCCCCCAAAATTTATTGTTTTTTTTCAATTTTTTTTTGTTTAATTGTATTGTTTATCAAGTGCATAAATAAGCATAAAAAATACATCTATAACATATTCAAAGTGCATATATAAGCACATTTTTAATGCTCATATAGAGTACATCTTTAATATGATAAAGTGCATGATGTAATATGTAAATGTGCATATTTAACATGTATATTGAAAGTGCATATTTTAGGTAGTGTATATTTATTATATTAAAAGTGCATATGTTAGTATGTTAAAGTGCATATTTATCATGTTAAAGTGCATACTTAATATGTTAAAAAGTGCATATGTAATTATGTTAAAGTGGATGCTCAATATTTCAAGTTAAGTGTATAACACCCCCGACTTATGTTGGTAGTGCCACACGCCAGTGACCTCAGACGTTAATGCCCAAAGTCACCCCAGACTTTAATCGGAACAATTAAGCTTAAATAAATACGTAAATATTCAATAACGAAAGAATAATCAGCGAAAGATATTTTAAATGAATAAACTCACCCTTTTATTAAGTTTCCTCTCGTAAAATGAGAAGGACGGTTTTACAACAAAGTATAGTGACAACGAAAGACTTTTAAATTACAGTGGAAGACTCTTTTAAAATAGTCCTAATTACATGACTATGTATTACATTTATTTCAAATTAAACATACACGCCTTGAAAATACTACTTCTTAAAACGCAAACTTCATATGCAAGCCTTCTTCTCGACTGGTTACTTCAAACGTCGGGGACCAACCTCTGATGTGCCGTATAGGACGAATGACACCAGCCAACCATGCAAGGAATAAAACTCGGTTGGTTAGTCTAATGAAAGACTATGCAAGGGTGAAAACAGAATGGTTCAAGTGATTGTAACCGTTTACTATCATTGTCCCTCGAATAATAACCGAAGGAACGATACATAACCCGGAACTTTCACGGAATTATAGAAAAAGACATGCAACGAAAAAAAGACTCCAACGGAATTGAGTCTTATAGGAAAATATGAAGAATTGTTTGGGAACGCTAAGTTTTCACACAAGTTTTAAAATACAACCTTGATTATTTGGGCCCACGACCAACCTCACCGCGTAATGCGAATCCAGATTGGAAAGAGGACTTACTCTAACAAGAGTCCGGGCGGTTTCCACGTTATACTCCTCGCCCGAGGGTATATTAATTATGTGCGTAAAAGCACTTATCTTATTTACTTCCAAAACACACATTCACGTTAAAGCTTTTAATTTCCACAACAGATCTCGCAATGAGATATAGAACATGGGACGAATCCCGAATTTTGGCACTAGCTAAGTGCACCACCACCTATATTCGGATAGGGGTAGGTCATGACCAAAAGCATTAGGGAAATAATCCTCCTAACGCAAAGTTATAAAGAAACGACTAAACCTCGTAAGGAATTAACGTTCCTACGAATACTCGTGCTAAACTAGCATTTAAGTTCACATATAAATCCACACCAAATCCATTACGGTAATAACATATAGAATATATATATAATAGCGTTGTTTCTAGCAATATATACAACCTATTATAAATCCATATTTTAACACATTGTTTTATCAAATCTGTTCCCAAACTTAAAACAACAACTTTATCCCATCTTAATTAGACAATTAAATAATTGACAATCAAGGGAAACATGGAATAATGAGCAAGAGCGAACTGATCCGCTATACTTTGTAGTGCGTAACTAGGAGTTGTTATTGGATATTAGGTACCATTTTGTGTGGGTTTAGAAGATAATTGAGGAGAATGGAGTTGTAGAGAAGAAGTGGTGGAAAGGAAGATTTTAGTGCATATTGTGAAGACATTGAAGATAAGGCGAAGCCACCACAAGAGAAGACCGCAAGCGGGAAGTAGAAGACGCAGCGGAAGCTTGGCCGCGGTCGCGGTTTTCCCTTCTGACGCGGAGCGCGTCGACGATTCGTCCGAGATCTTTTGTTTATTTTATTTATTTTTATTTTATTTTCTTTTTATTCCGGTTATTATATTTTAGGAAGATATTATTTCTTATCTTAGGAATTAGGTTTTGCTAGGTTATTTTTACCTCTCTTTGTCAGCAGCCTTTTAATTATCACATTAGAGTTCGTTTTCCCCCTTCCTTCTCTTTTCCCTTTTCTTTGTTTTTATCTTTGTTTTGTTTTTGGCTAGACAATTGAAGTCTTGCTTTGAATTTGATTGTGAGATTATTCCTTTACTTTATCCTTGACTGTTATTGATTCTCTTGCTCTTCATCCCATTGAGTTTTATTGATTTCTCTAGCCTGATTAACTAGTAGTTATTGGTATTATTCATACTGCAGGATTAGGGTTTTGAATTCTATTGATTTATCTAGTTCACCGTTTCGTTGTGATTAGTATTATTAGTATTGGTTTCCCTAGCCTGACAAACTAGTTGAGATTTGTATTATCTATAATACTGGTTCCCCTAATCGGGTCAACTTGTTGAAATTAATATTGTTCATCCCTAATTCAGAGTAGCAACCACGATTTACAGGAACTAGTTGTGAATGTTTATTGTGAAGAGAATTGATTGCATGTCGAGTACTGACTAGTTGTTAAGTATTGCATGAGCCTATCTATTCATGAGTTTACTGCTGTTGTTAAATTGAATCTTGATAGTTTCTTGATTGTTTAATAGTTAGGATTATCAGGACTAGTTGGACTGGTAATTAATTTAGAACAGGGATTAGGACATTCATGAGAATTGAGAACTAGGGATAATCAATGATCGATCAACCAAACTGAAGGTAGATATTTGTCTAGCCAAGCTATTTATGTTTTATTTATCATTTTCGTAGTTAGATTCATATAAACTCCCCCCTTTGTCTTTGTTATCAATTGGTGAACGATTTGGCAAATAGGATTTATAGCTTGATTCTCTGTGGGATTCGACCCTTACTTACCGAAGCTACATTAGTTAGGTTTTTGAGGTTTATTTGATAGGTGTCTACGACAAACCCCTCATCACGAACCGCCACTTGCCTTGGTTTAGACGAACAAAGATATCGGGTTCCGAGATCTGGAAACTTGCACTTGAGCACGGTTTCCTACGACGACGACGAGTTATAAGACGAAACCCTAAGTTAGATACGATTCGAAAATACGAAACGAGATGAAGGAAAGGAGTCAGAGCCGTGGTCACAGATGGGATAGCCGCGATCGCGGCCTTGCTAGGCAAAACCGCGATCGCGGTTTCGCGCCCAGTCGGGGCCGCGGGTCTCTACCCGGCCGCGGTCGCGGTGGATGGAGCCGCGGTCGCGGGACTCCATCCCAACGCGAACTTAACTCAAACTTTTCGAGGACATACCGATGGCGACGAGGCACCACAACTTCGCTTCTGGACAAAGAGCACCTCCAACACCCAAGAACTTCCCAATCGGCAACGACTTCGGCTCCGACGACGAAACTCCGGCGACAAGCACAAATTTAAACGAGAGGAAGATGCTGCGAATGATGGAGAAGAAGCCAATCCGAGCCCCCTTTTATAGGCTAGAAGAAGAGGAGTTCACCCCCACCCAAGCAATCCAATCGATCCAGCTCTCCGGCGTTCGGAGCACGATGAGAAATGCAAATCGTCGGCCTTCTGGAAGCAGAGGAAGAAGACGATGCAACAGTGCCCGCGATCGCGGTTTGCCTATAGGCCAAACCGCGCCCGCGGCTGCTTAGCCGCGGTCGTGGCTCTCGGCCTTGATCGGCTCCCGGGCCTTGATCGCGGACATGCCTAATATTTGATTTAGCACTCCTTAAATATTTTAAGACCCCATATATCTTATTAAACGTATATGATTACGTTCAAAGGTTCTTACAGAGGTTACAGAAATTGCCCAACACGTCTTGCTTTACAAAACGAAAGTTGAAAATTACACAAATACCCCTACTAAAATTGAGGGTTATTACATTACTACCCCCTTAAAAATAGTTTCGACCCTGAAACTAACACTTTGACCCCGAAACTAACACTACCAGGTTAGAAGGGTCGATTTCCACATTAACCTCTCCACTTGAGTTTAGTATCCCTAATTATTTCGTACTCAAAATTAATCCTAAGAAAGTCGACCTGTTTCCTTGACCATGACATCCATCATATGTCTCGTTTCCATATATTATCTCATGTGCCAACTCTTAATATACTCACAAGGTCATGATTACTTTAGAATCATAGTCTCCAAAAATCATCACACGATCTTAATACACCTTAAGCTTGAGAACACACCGTTTCTGTTAACTTTCCTCTTTGTAAATGACTCTCAAAGTTCATACCTTATCTTCCTTAAGTTGATATCCTTAAATAATTTTGTCTTCGTAACCTATATCACCAAAGTCGGACTATTTCTTTGATCATGATTCCACCTACTACATACTGCCTTCGTTCATTACCCTCATTAGAATCGATATATTCATCCACAAGATTATCATTACCTTAATCAGAGTATCAATTATAGTCTCCAATATAATCTCGCTATTATGCCCTACTCATCATAAAGATCTTGATATCCTCAAGCAAAGAATACAATATTTCTCTTCCAACTTTCTTTCGATGATCAGATCCTCAAAGTACATACATAAAACTCACTTATACCCCAAACTTAGTACCCCCAATTGTTATATCGGCTTACTCCTTACATATGCACCTCATCTATCTCATTATTTACCTTAATTAAATTTGGCCCTTATGCCATCTTCTTAACCCAAAATCTTTCCATTAATTAGGCTCTTAACATAAGACCTTTAGAATTCTTCAATTTTTCACAATTAATCACACAACATCACATTCATGTTTTTCCTCAAACATGATTTTAATAATCCGTTTAACACAATTATAATCAATCACCTTATTTATCCAACATGTGTCATAAGATCGCCTTAATAGACATATGTCACTTTTTCACCAAGTCCATTTGATAAAATCCATACTCTTACGTTATCCCTAGAAATTAGAACAAACTTTTACCGACTGAGTTTGTTATTCACCCATAAATCCTTAAACACTTAGATGTCCTCACACAATTTCATCATCCCCATATTAAGCACACCTTAAGCTTTGCCAAAATTTAATAGTTACCCAAGACTTAATTATCTTAGTACTCCTCATATCATTATATCATTTCCTTAAGAAAGCCTCATAATGAAACCTCAGATAGGTCTTCCAAAATAGTACTTATGATTTCACACACTTAGCTTTTCCAAAAGCTTTAACCACTGGTCCTTCAATGGGCACACTCATTTGTAAACCCCATAACCATAACTCTTGGGTTCTAAAGTTTATTCAAGATCGTATTAGAGTACGATCATTTTAGAGAAAATGAACTCCTTATAAAATATCTCTCTTATACATTTATTCACTTAAATGTATAATTTATACAACTTACACTTAAGTACTTTGAGCTTTATATTAGCTCACTACCCCATCTAATGCTCTGAGTATGCACGTGAGGAATAACCTCAAACTCCATAGAGCATTACTACACACACCAAATCCTTATAGCAAGGAACCCTTACAACATTAACCTCTCGAGACAATGGTTATGAATTCGAGCGAAGGGAACAAATAATGTCAATGCCCAACTTGACATTATTTCAAGAAAATAAAGGGGTTCTTATGAATAGTTTCGACCTCAAAACTAGCGCTAACAAGGTGGGAAACAATCACACATGTCCCAACCCACACTATCCTTTATGAGTCCAGACAATCTTTATCAACACATGACATGTACTACTTTTGGCGCTCAAGGATTCTCGTATGCACGAACAACTTGCAATAGTAACGAATCTAGTAATTTTTTGAACAAGGAAACACTTCTTTATTATTCGAAACATTACATTAAAATCATTGACAAAACGTCGAACATACAGATTACTAAACTATGGAGACTATCGACACAAGCCATCGCTCCTTATTCTTAAAAAACTTTACAAAAATACCACTACTCGTACAGGGTTTCCTTCCCATCGGGGTGACGTACCACAAAGAGTCTCTGCCCTTGACCCGAAAATTCCATAGACGCCTTGCCTTTATCGCGAGCAACAGATTGCTCAGGAGCGGACACCTCTGGCTTTGGGTTCTGCCTACTGCCAACATTTGAGGCCTGATATGATTGTATTGGCCCTTGACCCTTCTGCCTATAGTATATTTTCATGTGGCATTCCTTCCCACAATTGTAACATACCCGCTTCTTCTTTTGGCACCTAGAACTTTTGTGCCCAGCTTTACCACAGTTGTGGCATCGGATCACACCGCTACTCCAACCTGAGCCTTTGGTGAAGTCAGAATGAGTCGTCTCGGTCTTTAGCACGACCAGACTTCTCAAACTTGGTGGGTGATGTCGGCCGCTTAAATGCATTAAACTTTCGGTTTTGTTGCCCATCTTTGGCCTTATTCTGTTCCTCCCGCTTTCGGGTGGATTCTTCCAACGTAACCTCTACCTTATAGGCCGCATCCACATACTGCTCCAAGGTAGAGCAACCGTGACGCACCATCAAAGGTTTGATTTCTGGATTCATCCATCCATGGAAGTACCAGATCTTTTGTTCTTCTGAATGTACATCCGAACCAATATAATGCAGTAAGTGATTAAACTTTGCCGCCAACTCAGACACTTTTAGTCCTTCAGTCTCTGGGTAGAGGAACTCCTTCATCTTCTCTTCCCTCATAGCATGAGAGAAGAAGCGATCAGTGAGCTTGGCCTTGAACATTGCCCAACTCAGATTTGGGTGGTCGTCCAAACCAGTTCCTTCCCACCACTCACTTGCTCTGTCTTTTAAATGTAACGAAGCAATGTGCACCTGCTCAGCCTCGGTGCAGACCACATTCCGAAAGAGTCGCTCCATATGGGAAAACCAATAGGCAACCTTGACGGGTTCCCCGGTCCCATCGTAGCTATCTGGGCGCATCGAATTGATCGTCTTCAATGCCCGACTGTAATTCTCGTCATTTCTCTCGGGAGCCACTGGATATGCATGACCTTCACGTCCCTCTACATTAGTTGCAACTTGAGGAATGGGAGCCGCTTGAGCTTGCGGTATCCCCTGGGCCGTTTGTAACTCGACCACCTACCTCACTATTTCCCCAATGACCGTCGCATCCAACACGATCGGGGCATGAGGTGGAACTTCCCTCGCAGCTTAGGGGTCCACTTGTCCTTGATGGACATCTTGCCGTCGGGTCGGTTCATTATTACATAAGCCAGATCACGCGTCTTCCCCTTGTTGAGTAGCACTCCTCAGCTGAATTCGGGAACCGTTGTTAGGACCTTCATTAGCTGCTTGGTTGGTTGATCAGGCGTTCACCATCTGTTGATGAACCATAACGTCGGTTTAGAACTTTTCCAACTTGTACATGATACTTAATCACTTACGTTATGATACGAATTGTAAGGGTCCAACCCAATAACTTTATATTAGTTTGACTGACCCTCCACCAATAATTTTAAAATGATCTTCTTCTCTTACTTTGAGAATGTATCAATTAGGAGAAATGCCAACCTTTAAATGACATTACACCTAAGAAAAGGCGATACCCTTAAGAATGGATCTAAGGAATAAGTTACAACCCGAAGCTTACAGAAGTTTGAAAACACACTCTAAAATACTTTAAATCACACTTTAAGTTAACTCTTCATTCCCTTATTGTTTTACAATACAAATTATTTATAAACTTACTACTTTTATAATTAAATTACCAGCATCATCCTCTTTTTTTTTATAAAATCCACAAGATCACAGCCACTTTCAAAACTGCACTTTAAAATCATTAAATGAATTTAACTTTCTTGTTTAAACACAATTATTATATAAACTAAAATATTATCAATCTCTTGTATATTTAGAACACAAAGTAGTCATTTCTTTACGTACCTTTAACAACTCTCAAAACTACACTTTTAAATAATAGAAAATAAATTTAATTTCAACCGTTATAACGTCATTTCAATAAGGACTATAAAATAACAATTTACGTCCTAATAGTTAAAACATTATTTTAATTAATTTCTAAGAGATCATAAAGCTTTAAATTTAATACTAACATTTAAACTCTCGAAATTCCAAGAATAAATTAGTTTGAAAATAGTTTCAAAATTAATTTTTGAAAATTCTCAAACCTAACAATAGGCCAAGAATTTAAAAACCTGGCTCTGATACCATAATTGTAATACCCCCGACTTATGTCGGTAGTGCCACATGCCAGTGACCTCAGACGTTAATGCCCAAAGTCACCCCAGGCTTTAATCGGAACAATTAAGCTTAAATAAATACGTAAATATTCAATAACGAAAGAATAATCAGCGGAAGACATTTTAAATGAATAAACTCACCCTTTTATTAAGATTCCTCTCGTAAAATGAGAAGGACAATTTTACAACAAAGTATAGTGACAGCGGAAGACTTTTAAATTACAACGGAAGACACTTTTAAAATAGTCCTAATTACATGACTATGTATTACATTTATTTCAAATTAAACATACACGCCTTGGAAATATTACTTCTTAAAACGCAAACTTCATCTGCAAGCCTTCTCTTCGATTGGTTACTTCAAACGTCGAGGACCAACCTCTGATGTGCCGTATAGGACGGATGACACCAGCTAACCATGCAAGGAATAAAACCTGGTTGGTTAGTCTAATGAAAGACTATGCAAGGGTGAAAACAGAATGGTTCAAGTGATCGTAACCGTTTACTATCATTGTCCCTCGAATAATAACCGAAGGAATGATACATAGAATTATAGAAAAAGACATGCAACGAAAAGAAGACTCCAACGGAATTGAGTCTTATAGGAAAATATGAAGAATTGTTTGGGAACGTTAAGTTTTCACAAAGGTTATAAAATACGACCTTGATTATTTGGGCCCACGACCAACCTAACCGCATAATACGAATCCAAATTGGAAAGAAGACTTACTCTAACAAGAGTCCGGACGGTTTCCACGTTGTACTCCTCGCCCGAGGGTATATTAATTATGTGCGTAAAAGCACTTATCTTATTTACTTCCAAAACGTACATTCATGTTAAAGCTTTTAATTTCCACAACAGATCTCACAATGAGATATAGAACATGGGACGAATCCCGAAATTTGGCACTAGCTAAGTGCAGCACCACCTATATTCGGATAGGGGTAGGTCATGACCAAAAGCATTAGGGAAATAATCCTCCTAATGCAAAGTTATAAAGAAACGACTAAACCTCGTAAGGAATTAGCGTTCCTATGAATACTCGTGAACTAGCATTTAAGTTCACATATAAATCCACACCAAATCCATTACCGTAATAACATATAGAATATATATAATAGCGTTGTTTCTAGCAATATATACAACCTATTATAAATCCATATTTTAACACATTGTTTTATCAAATATGTTCCCAAACATAAAACAACAACTTTATCCCATCTTAATTAGACAATTAAATAATTGACAATCAAGGGAAACATGGAATAATGAGCAAGAGCGAACCGCCACTTGCCTTGGTTTAGACGAACGAAGATATCGGGTTCCGAGATCTGGAAACTTGCACTTGAGCACAGTTTCCTACGACGATGGCGAGTTATAAGACGGAACCCTAACTTAGATACGATTCGAAAATACGAAACGAGACGAAGGAAAGGAGTCAGATCCACGGTAGCGGATGGCATAGCCGCGATCGCGGCCTTGCTGGGCAAAACCGCGATCGCGCCCAGCCGGGGCCGCGGGTCTCTACCCGGCCGTGGTCGCGGTGGATGGAGCCGCGGTCGCGGGACTCCATCCCGACGTGAACTTAACTCGAACTTTTCGAGGACATACCGACGACGATGAGGCACCACAACTTCGCTTCTGGACAAAGAGCACCTCCAACACCCAAGAACTTCCCAATCGGCAACGACTTCGGCTCCGACGACAATCACAAATTTAAACGAGAGGAAGAAGATGTTGCGAACGATGGAGAAGAAGTCAATCCGAGCCCTCTTTTATAGGCTAGAAGAAGAGGAGTTCACCCCCACCCGAGCAATCCAATCGATCCAGCTCCCCGGCGTTCGGAGCATGAGGAGAAATGCAAATCGTCGGCCTTCTGGGAGCAGAGGAAGAAGACGATGCAACAGTGCCTGCGATCGCGGTTTCAGAACTGCGATCGCGGTTTGCCCATAGGCCAAACCGCGCCCGCGGCTGCTTAGCCGCGGTCGTGGCTCTCGGCCTTGATCGGCTCCCAGGCCTTGATCGCGGACATGCCTAATCTTTGATTTAAAACTCCTTAAATATTTTAAGACCCCATATATCTTATTAAACGTATATGATTACGTTCAAAGGTTCTTACAAAGGTTACAGAAATTGTCCAACACGTCTTGCTTTACAAAACGAAAGTTGAAAATTACATAAATACCCCTACTAAAATTAAGGGTTATTACAAAGTGCATGCATGTGTAAGTATATTAAAGTGCATGTTTAGTAATCTAAAATTAAGTACATATGTAAATATATTAAAGTGCATGAGTAGTATGTTAAAGTGCATGATTAAAATGCTAAAGTGCATGATTAACATGCTAAAGTGTATGGTATTAATTTATTTAGGAAAATATTCGTGGAAAAAAATTGTAAAAATATTTTTTGGGGAAAAAAAATATTCTGTGTGAAAAAATATTTTTCAGAAAAAAAAAATCAAAAAAATTATTTTTGGAAAAAATAATTTCGGAAATTAAAAAAATATTTTTAAAAAATAAATATAAAAAAATTGATTATATTTACAAGTTTTCCACATCATGTGTTTTAATCCTAACTCTTCATTCCTACAATATAATGACTAAAATTAATCCTCATTTTACACCCTAAACACTCTCCTCATATGATCCTTACTCGTAAAATCATATCAAATATATTTTGTATTTGCTTACAATGTACTTCATCTATATATTTTAAAAGTTATTTTGAAAATAAAACTTATACTCTTACATATTAGTTCATATCTCCTTTCAGATTTTACGATACTAGCATTTTGAAATAAAAAATATTAAAATTTGTAATTTGAATTTTTTTCTCAATGTCTTCTATACTCTTTCAATTCGGAATTTACAGTCCATTATTTCTTTTTTTTTTTGTATCTATTTTTGAACTTTTATTATCTCTCATTTTAGAGCTTCTAAAGGAGAGGCCTTTCGCCAACCTTTCGGCCTCACATTGATTTCGTCTACACGTTAGACTCTAGAATTGTCACATCATCCAACCTGCTAAAAAAATTAAAGCAATAGGTATTACCTTAATCTTGTACTAGATCGTAATCGATCATATATATCTTATATTTCATATTTTAAAGCAAATAAAAAAGTATATATTGAGGCAATCATTTTACGTATATTTAATATATCAATATTTGTTAGCAAATATCTTAATTATCAATAATTGATGGAGATATTTGGAATCAAATCTAGAAATTACACATCTTTGTTAAAAAGATCTTAATTATTTTAATATAATTTACAATGATATAAATTCTATCAATTTACTTTCAAATCTACGTTAATATTATTGACAAAAAAACTACGTTAATTTAAATTTAAAAAGTGGTGATTCTTTTCAAAAAAAGTTTCAAAAAGAGGGTAAAACTCAAGTTTTTATATGAATTCAAAATTGTAATAGAGTGTTTTTAGGTCCTTAGAGTGCTTTTAGGTCCATGTTGTTAAGTTGTTCTCTTTTAATTTTTTAAATTTATTATTATATTAAATAATAAATAAAATTAAAATTACATTTTTTTATTAATAATTTTTAATTATTATATACTATCTATTTTAAACACATGTGCATGGCACGAGTATTACACTAGTTTATATTTAGCGCCCGGGTAAAATTGCTATTTCACGCCCCGTTTCGTCCGTGACGGACCAAAGGTCTCCATCCGTGACGGACCAAAGTGCTTCGTCTGTGACGAACGAAACGCTTTGGTCCGTCACATACGAGGTTAATAACCATAAACGTTGAATGTTACTTGTCCCCACCTAACCACATTAACTATCCCGTCATACTGATCCATATTACAGCCAAAATAAACCCTAAACCTCAATCACTCATTCCCTACCATCCCACAACACCTCTTCCATTACTTTGATTCTTTTACATGGCAAATGAAGATGATTTTCTCAACTTCAATGGTGGAGAAGATGTTTCAAGAGATTATTATCACAATGAGGTATGTGTTTTAAGTTTTTACTTTACATGTTAGTAGAAGTTAAGAATTTTATGATTCTTTCTTGTGAATGTCTATATGTTTGAGTTGTTCTTTGGAAAAACAAACACTTTATTAAGGTAATTAGTTGTTACTATATATTCATAAAAACTAGTAAAAAATTTATGGTTCTTTCTTGTCAATTAGTTGTGATTGTCTATTTTATGGTTCTTTTTTGTGAATGTCTATATGTTTGAGTTGTTACTTTACATGTTAGTGGAAGTTAGGAATTTTATGATTCTTTCTTCTCAATAGTTGCTACTATATATTCATAAGAACTTCATCTTTGATTATGTTATACTAAAAAGTAGGATATTTTGTGTATAAAACTGCATGTTTGTGTATAAAACCGCAGTAGGAGATTTTACTAGATCTTTGCAAGTGTAAAAACTCGTTCGTTAATTGTTTTTTGGACAGAAACTCGTCCGTGACGAATGGATGTGCTCCGTCATCACGGCCGAAAGGCATCCATACGTCACATATGGAATACATCCATTCGTGACGTATGGATGCATTCCATACGTGACGTATGGAATGCATCCATCCGTCACAGACGAATTTGTTTTACAAAAACTGCATTCTAACTTGTTTTTATGCTAACTTGTTTTTTTACTTCAACAGGAGAACAGTTTTGTGAACGACAGTATAAACAATCTGTCCCTGAATGAGTGGGACATGGCACCACCGTCCTTTTCACTTGGGTTGTTCAGCGAAAGTTGTGCGCCTCAACAACCTCATATACCGTTATTAGATAGTTTAGCTCGTAGTGGAATTTCGTGCGTAAGGTGGGAGGCTCCACCTCAGTTTGGGTTCCCGACATTACACACACAGTCGCAATTTGATTTTCCTACACCTGAAGAAGTGATTATTTCAGAAGATTATTCAGAAACGTTTACCACGTGTGAAGTATTCGACTCCAGAGTAGATGCAATTAAATGGGCTAGACAAATTGGGTTTGATAATCATTTATGCATCACTATTGGTCGGGATATAAACCTTGGTGGAGGAAGCCTTCAGAAGACACAACTGCTGTGCGAAAAAGCGGGAACTTACATTCCTAAAGATGAAAACAAAGTAAGACAAAGAACAAGGAGTAAAATATGTGGTTGCCCATTCAGATTGTTGTGTCAAGAACAACCGAGAGACTCATGGAAGATCAAGGTAGTTGTTGGAACCCACAACCATGTCATTGGTGATGACTTGTACGGGCATGCATTCGCTGGAAGGATGACACCTGAGCAGAAGAAGTTGTGTAAGTCCATGACAGAAAATCATAATAAACCATTCAAGATTGCAACAACACTTAACCAAGACCCAAATAACTGCACTAAAATGAAGCAAGTGTACAATGAAGTGTACAAGGTCCGACATAGTGGGATGAAAGGAAGAACCATGGTCCAAGAGTTCTTCCATAAGTGTAAGGAGAACAACTACTTTATGGAGTATAGGTCGGATCCAACGACGAATAAGATCGCCGACATTTTCTTTGCCAGTCCAGACTCCATGAAACTCCTAAAGGCATTTCCGTACATCCTTTTGTTAAACTCCACATACAACACAAACACGTTAGTATAACACACTTACATGCTATATCTACTTGTTGATATGTTTATTCATTATGCAATGACACATCTACTTGTGCAGGTATGACTTGCCTTTTCTCAAAATTATAGGAGTCATGTCTACATGGAAGAACTACAATGTGGTGGGGGCATTTATACAGCGTGAGCAAGAAGACAACTACATGTGGGCCGTACAACAACTTTTTGAAATGTGTAAAAAGTATCAAGTAACACCTACATGCCTAGTGACAGATCGTGAAAAGGCCTTGATGAATGCGTTAGATAGACTCTTTCCAAGTGCAAAGTCTATCCTATGTAGGCGCCATGTGAAGAAGAACATAGAGGACCATGCTAAGAAGGAGATGAAGGATAAAAGCTTGGGTACAAGGTTTGCAAATACATACTATAATGTTTTCAAGCAAACAACTGTACCCGAGTACGAGAGTGTAACACCCCCAAATCTTAACCCATTTGGAAAGGTATTACCGCCAGTGACCCCAGTGTTCCTGACCGAGATCACCCAAGGCTTTACCGGTTAAAATACAATTCATGGAATACAATTGATACATAATGATCAAAGTATTCAAATCAAAACATCAATCAAATGAAACATGAGTTACGGGATTACATCCCAATCCCGAATAGGACAAATACAGAGTTTAAACAAAGTACAGCGGAAGTCTTTAAAGAAGGTACATCGGAAGTCTTTAAACAAGGATCTTGACCACAATGGTCATCTCCCAAGGATCTCAACCTGATTAAAAGAAATTATTAAAACATCCAAAAACAACCGTCGTCTTCATAGTCAATCTAGTCTCCTCATATCTTCGCTCTATCTGATGTGCCGAATCGGACGAATGACACCAGCCCACATGCAGAGAACGATGTTCATGGGTTAGTCTAAATGAATAGACTAGCAAGGGTACAAAGCAGAATGGTTCTAAGCAGTCGTATTAGGTTAGACTCCTCGTCCCTCGAATAATAATCGAGTACGTTTGTCAATCACCATACTCTACTTGAATAAACAAGAGATATGCACAAGAGAAGATTCTGGAAGACTGAATCTTCACAGAAATCGACCCGAAAGAAGACTCCAAGAGAAGTGAGTCTTTAAGGAAATATGACAAATCTGGAACGTTTAAAGAATCAAACAACATCGATTAAAAGCTGACTGAGATGCTTCGGCTCACAACCAACCTCACCGCTTACAGCGAATCCAGATCGGAAGGATAACGTACTACATTCAAGTCTGGATCTTACAGAACCACATAACGATGATTTAAAAACTGACTAAGATGTTTCGGTTCACGACCAACCTCATCGCTTACAGCGAATCCAGATTGGAAAGAGAACGTACTCTGATCAAAAGTCAAGACGAGCTTTCCTAGCTGCACTATTTACTTAGATGTATTACTCGCCAAAGGTATATTAATTAAGTACTCTCGGGCACCTTATCTTATTTAATTCCAAAACGATTAACACATTAAAAGCTTTTAATATATGTCCCTGTCACGCAGGACCCATATCTAAGGAATGAACCTCACCGAGCCAAACCTCTGAATCTACATCGAAAGAATGAACCTCACAGAGTCCAAACTTCTACTATCGCAGGGTCTTGCTCGCCCTTTAAAAGAATGAACCTCACTGAGTTCAAACTTCAACAATCGTTGGGTCTTCATCGCCCTTACAGTTATAAAGGAACGCGCATGGAACTCTCAAGATCCAGGCGTTCCTACAAATACTTGTGCTAACTTACAGTTACAACACAACCACAGTACAGGATAAATCCACATAAATGCCCGGAAGGCGATCACAGATAATAGCGTTGTTCTAACAGATATACAACCTATTATATGATTTTCCAAAACAGTTTATAAAACCAATTCCAGACAAACACAGTAATCATTCCAAATTAATTACTCAGATAAACAACTGATAATTAATGTAAATATGGAACGATGAGCAAGAGCGAACCGCTACTTGCCTTAATAGATTCGGCGATGAATCTGGACGAGACGACTATCGAAAATATCCTTTCCGAGGATATGGCTTAAGCTTCAGAATATTCCTACCAGAGTACGAGTCCACACGCAATCCAGCCGATCACGTTCTAACTGACAAATTAATTATCTATCAATTAATCTGACTGGACGATTTTAAGGAATTATATTTAATAAATTTCTATGATATTAAATCATAAAATATTTATTAAATTTTCCTAAGAAAAATACGGACGAAAGGGCATCGAAATTATACCGCTCGAATAATTTCGGGTTGAATTTGGACTGGAAACGAATTGGGCTTCTCGGCCCAATACCGAAACAAAGCAAGGGGGGGGGGGGGCACTTGGGCACTTTTCCCCTTCTTCTTCCTCGGTTCAACACCAACAACAGTACAACAACGGAGCAACAATGGCAACACACAGCCACGCTCCACGCACAGCTCGCTGGGAAGGGACTCGCCACCGGACTGGCCTGCGTCGCCGGGGAGGAGCACCAGCGGCGGACGGCAACACCAGCAGGGGCGGAGCAACAGCACACAACAACAACATGGAGCTCTGCTGGCTTCGATCGGCTAGTCGACGCCGGAGATGGAGCAGCGCCAGGGGAGGAGCAACGGCTACACCAACTGCGACTCACACGGGGGCATCGCGGTGGCTCTCGGCTCGCACAGGAGCTCGCGGTGCTCTGCCTTCACAGGGGAGCTTCTTGAGAGGAACAGGGGAGTGAAGCGGGAGAGATGAGGTGTGGTGATGCTGCACCCATCGAGCTCTATATATAGCCATGGAAGGGGCAGAGATCCGACCAACACGGGGCTCGAGCCATCGACAATATCGGCGCAATTTCGGGGAGCTTCTTTCGGCGAGCTACTTCAGCAGCACGTGGCTCGAGGGGCATGCAGGGGAGACAAGGATGAGTGGAGTTTAGAATATTAAAATGGGGATGGGCATTTAACCCCGAGAATTATATGTTTGTATCCAAACAAATATTCTAAGTCTCGAAAATACATTGAATGTATTTTATACCACTCAGGGAATTATTTCGGATATCATGGAAATTTCAGAAAATCCAAACTCCACTGAAAGCGAAATAATTAATTAGTGAAGGTTGGGAAAAATTACCCGAATATCCTTACTAAAAATTGAGGGATATTACATCACCTCCCCCTTAAAAGAAGTTTCGACCCCGAAACTTGGCCGAAAACAACTCGGGAAAGCGTCTAAGCATATCCGCCTCAGTTTCTCAGGTTTCCCAAGTAACTTCTTCTGTCCCATACTTGGACCACATAATTCGTACCAACAGTACGATCTTGTTGCACAATTGCTACACACGGCGTTCGAGAATGCGCTCTGGCATCTCCTCTCAAGTACCATTTGCCTGAATCTCGACATCCTTATAGCTCAGCCTACGAGACTCATCTTAGCACGAATATCCTTAGCAATGACACGTGGAACACATTATACACTGGGTATGCCGATGGCGACAATGTCAAACGGTACGTTAGAGATCTTACTCTATCCAGAATCTTGAATGGTACCACGTAGCGAGGGTTAAGCTTCCCACGCTTACCAAACCTGAAAACATCCTTGGGTGGCGATACTCTGACAAGTACCTTGTCACCAACCTCGAACTCAACACTTTAACGCTTCTGATCTGCGTAAAACTTTTGCCGACTCTGAGCGGTCAACAACTCTGTCTAATCAAGCAATGATTGAAACTGTCCTTTCGACCAACTCTGGTCCAAGTAGAATCTTGTCGGCATTCTCATCCCAACAAGTCTGAGATCTACATATGTGACCATACAAAGCTTCGAACTGAGCCATCTTGACCGTAGCATGCCAGCTATTATCGTACGTGAGCTCAATCAGACTTAGGCTGATTTTCCAGCTAGTCGGATGATCGAGTACGTATGCTTCTTAGCATATCCTCCAGGGTTTAGATGGTCTTTTCAGACTGACCATCTGTCTGAGGATGAAACGCTGCTGAATCTCAATTCAGTTCCCATGGCCTTGTGAAGTTCTTGCTATAAACTTGACATGAATCGGCCATCTCGATCCGATACATTGGTCTTAGGAATGCCATGTAAACGGATAATCTCCTAGTGGAACACTTCTGCTGACCTCTGGGTCACCCAAGTAACCTCAGTTTTCAATGCAAACACTATTGTTGCTAGTTCTAGGTCATGTGTTGGTTAGTTTGCTTCATAGGTTTTCAATTGTCTAGATGCGTATGCAATAACCTTGCCCCTCTGCATCAGAGACACATCCCAACCCATTTCTCGAAGCATTAACTATAGACCATATAGCCATCATTCTTTCCGACAACGCCAAAACTGGTGCATAAGTCAGACACTGTTTCAACTTCTTGAAAACTGGTCTTGCACTTGTCATCCCAGACAACTTCTTGTTGACCTTGCGGAACAGACTGGTCATAGGTGGAGTGATCTTAGAAAAATCCTTCCATGAACCGTCTATAATGCTCAGTAAGCTCTGGGAAACTGCGCACCTCGCTCACACCCTGAGGCCGCTTCCAAACAACTACTGATTCACTCTTCTGGGGAATAACCATAACCTCATTCTTATTGATCACATGGCCTAAGAAAGCCACTTCTAGATCCAATAATCGCACTTAGCCCACTTTGTGTACAGTCGACTTGGTCTAAGGACCGATACAACAATCCGCAGATGTTCCCTGTGAGCTTCCTTGCTCGGGAAAATATCAAAATGCCATTGATGAAGACCACTATGAACTTATTCAAGTACTGGTCTAAAACATCGATGCACTAGGTTCATGAAAATTGATGGAGTATTCGAAGCCCAGATGGCATGACTACAAACTCGTAGTGACCATCTCTCGTCTGAACGCAATCCTCGGAATATCATCCTCACGAATCTTGAGCTGATAAAAACCCAGATCTCCGGTCGATCTTGGAGAAAACTTTTGCTCCCTGTAGTTGATCCAACAGATCATCACTCCTTGGCAACAGATACTTGCTCTTGATCGTGACTTTATTCAACTCTCGAAAGTCAAAACAAAGTCGAAACGGTCCATCTTTCTTTTTGACAAATAAAACTAGGGCACTCCTACTTAAGGTGATGCACTCAGCTTTATATAACTTTTGTCAAGAAGATCCTTGAGTTGCTTCTTCAACTCTTGCATCTCAACAGGAGCCATCCGATACGGTGCCTCAGAGATCGGCGTGGTACTCGGCTCGAGATCAATTGCAAACTCCACGACACGATTCGGGGTATCTAGGAATATCTTCTGGAAAGACACCCAAAAATCCTCTAACCACAGGAATATCAAAAACTGAAGTCTATCACTGCCTTATGACGCTTCCGTCAATCCATACCGAGAATAATTATCGTATGGGACCATGGTTATTTAGGTCAAATCGCTTTGAATTTCTTACCCTTGATGGTAATCGACAATTCTGACAGACGATTGGTTCCCACTAAATGGTCACCATCTTGGACCAGCCCACTACATGGTTCACATACGACTCACTAGTGGCTCCGAGCCCAGGCCCAGCCATTACCAGCGTCCACTGTTGCCATGAGCCGCTGTCCATACATCTCAACCCATCCTTGGTAGCTCCACCTAATTAATAGGAAGCCATCCCCTAAGAGGTTGTTGGTGAGTCTCGAACACGAGACCTTACCCCATACCAAGCAACGAAACATTAACTTGGTATAAACCAAAGGTTCATATATAAGAAGAGTTACAACAAAAGGTTCACAACCTCGTTGCACACACAACTTAACTTACAACCATCCAAAATTAAAGTCTGGGTAGCACCCACATCAACAACACATTAACAAAAGTGTAATGCCGATACAAAGTACTCTAAGCATTAGGAGCATACGGTCCATCCGCCTCACGCATCACGTAAAGACGTTGACCCTGACTTCCAGAAGTCACTAGGGCTTTCCTCTTATCCTGCGCAGTTGTCTGCATCGAAGGATTGGAAGTCTCTGCTGATTTAAACATAGGTCTGTTGTTTGGATTAACAGACCCCTGTTGTGACTCCGCTCCTTTTTGCATTCCCTGCCGACAGAACCTCTGCATATGCCCTTCATTCCCACAACCAAAACATGCCTTCTTCTCATACCGACATGCAAAACTTTTGTGCCCAGAAGCACCACAATTGTGACACTGAATCACTCCGCTGCTCCAACCTGAGCCCCTGGTAGAGTCAGACTGAGTTGTCTCGGTCTTAGCACGACCAGACTTCTCAAACTTGGTAGGCGATGCCAGTCGTTTGAATGAACCAACCTGGCGATCATGTTGCCCACCCTTTCCCTTAACTTGATTCTCCCGCTTATGAGCGGACT